>OV277712.1:16371785-17644642 GCA_922987775.1 Agonopterix subpropinquella
TCTAGTGTGCCACAAAGGAACAAACTTACATACATACATACATACATATATAGGCTGATAAACACATTACCCTTCCTTTGCGTCGCGCAGTCGGGTAAAAACAAATTAATGTTCTGATAGATGCGAATTTAAAATACGCTGGTTATATTATTATTTAGTAGGTACTTTTTAGTTTTGAAGTAAATTTTTTATTTCAAAATTTTCAGTGTTGGTGTTATATTGGGTTAACATATTCATTGTAAATGTAAAGGGAGCATGAACACGAATCATTTATTTCAATCGCCGATGATATGCTATAGATTTTTGAGGAGTTCTATTGTATATCTCCCTTTACCAGATCTTCACCAAATTAGAATGGGACCACCTCTGAAGTATGACCTAAAATGGAACATGAACACGAATCATTTCTTTCAATAGTCGATGATATGCTCTAGATCTTTGAGGAGTTCTATTGTCTATCTCCGAAGCCCTTTACCAGATCTTCACCAAATTAAAATGGGACCACCTCTGAAGTATGACCTAAAAGGGAACATGAACACGAATCATTTCTTTCAATAGTCGATGATATGCTCTAGATCTTTGAGGAGTTCTATTGTCTATCTCCGAAGCCCTTTACCAGATCTTCACCAAATTAAAATTGGACCAGCTCTGAAGTATGACCTAAAAGGGAACATGAACACGAATCATTTATTTCCATAGTCGATGATATGCTATAGATCTTAGGGGAGTTCTATTGTCTATCTCCGAATCCCTTTACCAGATCTTTACCAAATTGAAATGGGACCACCTCTGAAGTACGACCTACCAAACAAAAAAAAAATTATCAATATCGGACTACTCTGTAAGAAGTTATCGGATCATTTATTTCAATCGTCGATGATATGCCATAGATTTTTTGCGGAGTTTTATTGTCTATCTCCGAAGCCCTTTACAAGATCTTCACCAAATTAAAATGGGACCACCTCTGAAGTATGACCTAGTAAACAAAAAAAAAAATTATCAAAATCGGACTACTCTGTACAAAGTTATGCGTGTTCATACATAAAAAAAAAACAAATATACGCGTCGACTTGAGAACCTCCTCCGTCTTTTGTTTTTTCGTCGGTTAAAAATGTGGTTTATTTTGATGGTCTGATCATCCCCTTAAATTAATTTGTAAGCCTTGTGACTGATCAGTGATCACTTATTTTATTTTTTATTTTAACACTTTATTGTACACACGGAAATATAAATGAAAACAGCATCATAGGCAATTACAAAGGGCGAGCCTATTTCTAAAGAGATTTCTTCCAGCAAATCACTGTCGGCCCGATAGCACAGTCGGTAGTGAACCTGCCTGCTATGCCGAGGGTCGCGGGTTCGAATCCCGTAAGGGACAAATATTTGTATGATGAATATGAATATTTGTAGCCGAGTCATGGATGTTTGTATTTATATATGTATTCTATATCGTTGTCTAGTTATCATAATACAAGTCCAGGCTAGAATCTGGTACTTTAAATACGACTACATAATTTATGTGACAATTTCCAAGATATTTATTTATTTATTTATTTACTGTGCAGGGACACTAAACAATGCATGTAGCATTAAATGATGTATACATTGGTGTATAACAAATAAAAGAATTTTGCTTTTTTATTTCCATTTTTTCGTATCTTTCTTTAATAGAACTTTATTCGTTCTAAAAAGTTTTCTTACCATCTGTACCTTATCATTATTCCATTTGTCAATAAAATATGCAATATCCATGCCTTTGATAGGTTTAAAGGGCTTTTATGGAGTCGTAATACTATACTATAATAGTGATGTCATGAAGTTCTCTAATAAAAACATGTGTTACTAAATCCGTATTATCCAATCAGCTCACATTAAACATTCCGTTTCGAAAATATACAGTTCAAAATATTATATTTGTTCATAAATACAATACTTGCGACCGTATCCCTCCATCACAGGTTGACTAAAAATCATCCCTGAGTCGCCTTATGAGTTAAGAATCATGTAAATCCTAACTAGTGTCAGTTTGATCCAATATTTTTTTAACCTCTAATCAATTAACTAATCACCATGTGGTCTGTCTGACATATCACCAAAGCTTTAATATTTATATACAAATTTCACAGGCAGACCGTACATGTTTTAAAAGGAATCAGCTATATCTATCAATATGCATAGCCTTATAAACATAGTACATCAATATTTTGTCATTAGTTTCATAATTGGAATTAATCGGTACAGTGGCTTTTAGTGCGTTAATAAATATTATTATTATTAAGAACAAAACTTTTTAACGCATCCGATTTGATGACGCTATAATATTGTATGTAAAATTCGTGCCCGAGAAATATTCGAGGCGGTATGTAGTCCGAACATCCGACATGTAGTATCAGTAACATCCCTAGTTTCAACGTAAGTAAATGCTTAGTGAGTACATTTTGCTTGTCTTTGAACCACTTTCAAGGAACCGATTAGAGTGAGTCGAGAGTCCTTTGATAAACCCCTAATGTAGGATTACAAATCGAAAGACGGTCACAAATGTAAATGGGGTTTCCAGGTATAATATATCTATGGGTTTCCATTAGATATTTAGTTTTTGGATGTCGTTCAACATGAATTTTTTATCGTGAAGCTATAAAGAAACTGCAATCTCCATACGAGAGGCATACCTTCATACATCCTAATACTCGCGCCATTATCCCACAAGGGTAGGCAGAGACTACGGCTCGCCACACACTACGATTCTGACATACTTCTCTCACCTCATCCACTTTCATACATCTCTTCACGCACTTTCGGCGGTTGAGTTTGCTTCGCACTTGTCCTTATGGAGAAGACCATTTATTTGGTCGTTGTAAGTTCTCCTCGGACGTCCTCTCTCGACTGTTCTACTCACATTCGATCGATAAATCTCTTCAGTTAGATTTATCGATCTAATGTCAGTGGAAAGGACACGAAGAACGTACAAGAAGCAAAACGTTTTTATACCATTATTATGGTGGGGTCAGCCTTGACTGTCTGTTCTCTCCACTTCGCCCTACTTTTGACGTCTTCTACGGAGACGATGTCACCGTTCACATCACTGTGAACTGTGTCCTGGAATCAGCAGTTGCAGTGTTAAGTGGACTTCCTATACATTCGGGGTACTTTCGTTGCACGTGTCCGAACCATCTACGCATATAAGGTTATTTGCAATATCGCCTACAATATGTTATATTTGCATTTGCAATATCACGAGCAATAGGGACTCGATGCTGATTCCGTTGCGCCTTGTGACTCCGTAGATCCAACAGAATCTTCATTTTGTACTGTTGTTCGAACATGATTATCTCTATACTAAATGATTTTTTGTAATAAACACTTTTCAAATGTTTCGGGGGTAGTTACCCAGAAATCGCAAAGAAAAAACACTGTTATTTCCATACATTTTGAGTTGAGTATTATAGGCATTGCAGTTTAGTTTGAAACAGGTGTTTTCTTTCTGCGATTTCAATTTTGTACCCATAGTAAAAGTTGTCCAGTTTGATGGTCTGAACCAACCCTGAACAAACAGTATAGGTAAAATATTGAACCAAAACTGCGCACTACCTCTTCCAACGTGAAATAATTCTTACACTATTAAGCTCAAGTGACAATCAAACATTGCTTTGAATAGAACATTAAACGCAGTTGTTCATGAGCTAAAAGCGAAATGTACCGCGCATTTGATGCACATATGCAAACATGCTCGATTATGCAATGTGACGCGTTGCATACCGTAGTATTGCAAACTGTTATATAGCTACCGTAATTGAGTTTTGCGTAGGTATTTCTGACGATGTTGGCACAGTAAAACGCCTCTGTGTTTTCATTCATATAATAACATTTAAATGGGGAGTAAAATTTCATATTTGTCTCCCATTAGGGCTGGAAAAGGGTACATTTATTTGCCTTGACATGGTCTTGAAGTCTTGTAACAATTTCCCTGCATTTATCAAAAAAGCCTATGCCTAAAAATGGCGCCTTTTTTTTTGCGCGGCCGTCAATCAAACTTGAATATTATAGTTCAGAATAAACTTAAAAACAAAACTTGTTATTACAAATATCTCGGTACTCAGTCCGAACTGAGATATAAAGGCTCGAAGTGCTCGTAATGGTAATATTTTCAACTTCAGGCCTTTATATCTCCGTCCGGACTGAGTTTAGGGATATACATGTTAATAAGTTGTGTTTGCTACTTTATTCTGAAATAAAATATTCAAGTTTGGTGGCTGGCCGCGCCAAAAACAACGGCGAAAAATAAGGCGCCAACCTTACATACAAAACCCGCATTGTCTTTTTGGACCTTCTTTCAGTCGGGTTTGTATGAGGGTCCAGTGTATCCTATTTTTATCCTTTTTCTTTGCGTTGGTGTCGTACGAAACGACTAAGGGATACAGTTTCTTATCCAGTGTTTTTATGATTGAAACACTAGCCAGATCACCACTGGATATGGTTCAGTTTGATGGTCTAAACTTTAGACAATGGGAGACGAGTTTGAAAAAAATAAATAAAAAATCTGTTGTCCCATATATTTGGGTCAGGAGTTTGGGTTGGTTGGTTTGGTTTGGGTTTGCGTTTGGAGTTTTATATGGAACAGCAGATTTTATTCGGTAATTCGAGTTCCATTCATAGAGAAAGTTGTTCGGTTCGGTTTAATCCCTTAAAATAGTTTCAACTTATTTTGTTAGACCTTACACTAAACTATTTAGGAGTGGTTCAGACCATCAAACTGAACAACTTACGCGGACCACAGAAAAATTACGCGCCCCCCGATGGGACCAATAATTTCGAAATAAAAAAAAATCTGCTGTTCCATACAAAACTGCAAACCTACTCGACCCGAATTTTTATATGCGATTTAGGGTTTGCTCCCATTAAATTCTAAAAGAAAATCTAAACTATTATAAAACTGTAACACAAGTGTGTCTGTACATTGAAGATATTTACAAAAAAAAGATTACGATATGGTTTTTAGGTGCCCCTGATTCCAAATCACCAATTTTTGGATGTTTTATCTGTCTGTTTGTTTGTTTGTTTGTTTATGTGTTTATTTGTTTGATCAAGCATCACGAAAAAACTACTGAACCGATTTTGATACCACTTTTTTTGTTTGATAGCTTATGTTCTGACTTAAAATCAGGTATATAATTTTTGAGGACGAAGTCGCGGGTAAAAATGCTCGTTGTTTATATATTTGCCTCATAATTTATGAGGGAAAATAAAAAAAGCTTTTGGATACTTAGACATAAATATCTTGGACATTGTCACACAAATTATCTAGTCACATTTAAAGTACCAGAATCTAGCCTGGACTTGTATTATGATGACTAGACAACGATATAGAATACATATATAGATACAAACATCCATGACTCGGGTACAAATATTCATATTCATCATACAAATATTTGTCCCTTAGACATAACAACCTAACCTTATTTATTTAGTCTGAAAACGTGGGGAGAGCACAAGAAAACATACCAAGCATCAAAGGGTTGGTGACCTCGCTTTGGGCAATGTAATTTTTAGCCAGACTAAGAAAAACAATCCCACTGGAATTCGAGTATGAACAGTGTAAGATAAAAGCAATCTATACGTACATAGGTTGAATAAAGGGTAGCTAATCTTGTAGCTTGCTTTGGTGTTGAAATTCTTATTTGAAGTCGAAGTTTGAAGTGAAAACTTCTTTAGCGGCGTTGTGCACTTTTTGGAATGGGTAAAAAATGTTAAACTCGCGTCAGGACCGTGACGTCACCTTTATCCAGGAGTTCGATTTTTGAATCTCATTCGCTGAGTTCAGCAGTTGAAAATGTCAAAATTAGTATGGAGATAAGAATCTTTCTACTGCTGATTTGACTTTCAAAAATCGCACTCCTGAAGTATGATTTTTGACCCGTTGTATTTTTTTTAATGAAGCAACATGAGAGCTTCGGTTGCGCGTTGCGGAGAGGTATGCACAAACATGGGGGTCCGGGTTCGAATCCGCACGGACGACATGCTATGTACCAATGATTTTACCTTACTTGTGTAATACCGAATGCTCTCAAACGGTGTAGAAAAACATCGTGAGGAAACCTGCATCCATTCTGAATTCAACACTGAAGAGGAAATTCTGATGTGTATGTGAAGTCTGCCAATCCGCATTGGGCACGCGTGGTGGACTAACGCCCATCCACCCTCCTTGAGGTTAGGCCTGTGCCTTGCAATGGGCCTTAGATGAAAGTTTAAATTGTCGGTGGGACATTTATGGACGATGATGATGAAATAATTGAGCTTGCGTATAGATAGCAACTTGAAACATTAACTTTGCTATCAAACTCTATTGCGTCACTAAAAACCACAATGATTAAAATTGGTATAGCTATTACCTACTTTCACTGCCAAGCAATTGTAAAGTTTTGAAGTAAGTATGATAAAAGTTTAGTGCCCATAAACTTGGATATTCAACTCAACTGGGAACGGACTTGAAAAACAGTTCCGAGTGTATTAAACCCAGTTTATTGTGACAGTTTAATTGTTCGGTTCCCGATTAGTGTCAGTAGAATTAAAAACTGGACAAGTGAGAGTAGGGTAGGAGTCACGTTACAGATTCAGAAGTGCGATTTTATAACCTCACACGAGTGAATCGGCAGTTGAAAGATGCATAATCTCCATAGTAATTTTGACATTTTCTACTGCCGAGTCGCTCGTATGATGTTCAAAAATCGCACTCCTGACCCGAGCACTCATCTCGCCAGGTTTTCGCGCGTCGCGTTTTTGCCTGCCACGAGGCTGCGCAATCCTCAATCTCTTCTTGTTCTTGTCCAAAAACAATCCGAGATTGGGATAGATTCTCCCATAAACTTCTTGACACTGGCGGAAATGCAGTGCTTACGCACAAGCAATAAAGATAAAAAAGTGGCTAGGTATTGAACCACGCTCATGTAGGTTTCTAGTCATTTATTCTCATTGCCACACGATATGGTCCATAGATCAATGATATTTTACACGTATGGACACATTTTGCTACCGTGAAAGGTACAATACATTTTTTATGCTGTTTTGTGTGTTTAATTTGTATAACTTTGTTATACAAATTAAACTCTTGTATGCCGGGAAAAACAATACATAATAGAATTCAATTGTTTTCGTCACGCGGATCCGCGTTCCGGCAGTTAAGAGGTTAAGCAGTTTGGCTTGGAATTGGAATGGACCACCTCATTTTTTCCAGTGGGTGTCGCACGGGCGACTGAGGGTTAAGGGTTACTTTTAATCAATACTGCACATGTGAGATAATCGGTGACCAATTTATTTGTCAGCGAAAATGGAATATCGATTTCTATGGTGAAACACACACGTCCTACAAAAAGTTCGATTGCCGGTGGAAAATGGAACGTTCGGAAATGTAGGAGCTAATGCACATGAGTCAAGAGACAGCAATAGGGATTCAAAAAGAAAGTGTGGCGATATCGCCACAATGAATGACACAGCGTTGTGACGTGCAGTGATATTTCTAGTACGTTGTACCACGGAGTATGCTTGTTTTACTGTAGTACCTATGGTCAGTATAAGAGAAATCTAACGTGGTCTAATCTAATCTAAAATGGTTTGGTGGAGGGCTATGATTTTCTACCATTTGCAGTGGAGACTTTAGGCTGTTGGGATCCCGCTGCGAAGCTTTTTTTAAAGTGCCTCTCGAAGCGCCCCTGTTTGAGGCCACGGGGGACAGGAGGGCTGGAAGCTATTTTGCCCAAAGGGTTAGTTTGGCCATTCAGAGAGGCAATGCGACCAGCCTCCTTGGAACTCTGCCTCGGGTGGGCGCTTTGGAAGACATCTTTTATTTGTAGGTAATTGGTGTTTTAGTGTGCTTTTTATTTTTATTCACTGGTGATCTGTATTTTTTATGTGTTTTTATGTTTATTAAAATTAAAATGGGTGAAATCTAACCCCCTTGCGCTTATAAAGATTAGGATAGAGGGGTTAGGAGGTTTCTCTGAAGCTGATTGTATTAATATAATAGGTATTTATCTAAAATATTATTTCGATACAAGCTTCTGTTGCGTAATATAAGAAGCCTACATAAAATGTACTCGTATGTAGTTGTTTGTAAATACTTAGCATTCCTAAGGGGAATAATAATCTTTGATTGGAAATTATTCTCTTACCTTTCCCTATTTTCTTGGTTTCCCGCCATATTGATTACATATACACCGTCGAAGACCATTATTCCGAGATCGAGATCCTGTTACTCATATACAGAGTACTATAATTACTACTTACATTGACTTATACAAAATAATGGATGCCGGGTCTAGTAGGTACAAAATTATCGAAAAAAGTGTCGGAGATTAACCTCTACACAAACCTAAGTACGTATATAGTAATATAAACCAAGTAAAAACATTGAAAATGCTGAAATTCTTTTTCATTTTGCTTGCGTTGTTTTTACCCAATCTTCCGATCAAACGGAGACTGTCGCGTAATTGGTTCTCTTTATACGTTTTGGTGCTCTTCTGCTTCGGACTCCTTTGAGCGCGGACCCTACGTCCAGTAGTTGGTAAGTCAATGGTTAAATATACAAAAAATGTGTATATCAAAACGACAACAGTACGATTCACGACTGAAGTGGTTTTTCGCCAATTTGTTTCATTGAAGGCGAATTTAAATGTTTTTGGTTTGGATGTAAAATAAATTTTATGTTAGTAAACAACGAATAAAACAAAATAAATTGGAAAATACATTATATACTACATTCAGAGATCAATCAGAGTTAAATCGTCTTAAAAATATTAACATTCGATACATTATTTTTGGTCAATGATACCCACCACTGTAACTCCTTTTAACCAGGATCAAAAGAGTGGCGACCACTCTCAATACTTAAAAAAAACTTAGACGAATTAAGAACCTCCTCCTTTTTTTAAATCTTTTAAAAATGAAGTCCAGCGTGTCGGGTATGACTCTGATCTGTGCAAGTTTCCGATTTGATCGGTTACAAGATCGATCGGTAACGTATTATGACGTTCTATACTTGACACGGCAATTTTGAAGTAATATTTTGTTTCTGTAATTTATTTTTATTTTTTATTTTAACACTTTATTGTACACACGGAAATATACATGAAAACAACATAATAGACAATTACAAAGGGCGAGCTTATCTCTAAAGAGATTTCTTCCAGCAAACCCGATCCTCATATCCATTGTCAGACCTGATCATCATATCCATTGTCAGAAATGAATTACCTCCTAATTATTAAGAAGGAGAATCGCTAAGAACCTAAGATGTTTTTATATGTAGATGCGTTGCCCGCGCTCCAAAATGGCAACAAAAAAGCAAGGTAATTGCCCGACTTTTACATAGTTGTTACCCGCCGTCTAGTGTGCGGGCTACACGTCACTTTATCGCGCCATTTTAAGTGCAGTGATGTTAGCGTATGACGCGTCTATTTGTAAAACGTCATTGCTATGAACTGCCAAAAACACCATGTCGATTTGATTCCGATTGAACAGGGTAGTTAGTTACACAATAAGACCCCGGATACCCTCAAAGAAGATAGGAAAATCAAATATCCGGAACATTCTATACAGTCGACGTTAGGTATGATAATTAACTCGTGCTATCGTCACTATTCGTGTTATTATTCACATTAATTAATGTTTCAAACCAGTGACCGAATTATAACAAATCCATTTACATTCCGCTCACTGGTTAATTTGAATTTGAACTAATTTTATTTCAGTCGAAATTGATGCGTTATTTGGATTAAATTTTAGTTTACTTTATTCGCCTTTCTGCAAGTTTATTGTTATATTTAAATGATACTCTTTTGAGTGGGTACAAATCGTGTAAAAAATAAGTCCTTGCAGAGAGCCCAAGCGCGCTGCATTCATACGAAGTAAGATCCCACGTGCGCAGAAAGAAAAAAAATTCGATTCTATTTGGCGAGTGAAGACGGGAGGCGGCTGATGCGAGAACGCCGTTGGCCGATCAGTCGCCTTTTACGTCATCAATCTGTGGCCATAGCATGCCACCCCCGATAGAACGAGAAAAATCGAATCGAATTTTTGTTATCGTCAGCTGCAAGGCTGATTCAGTATTCATAGGGTGAAGCATCTCTGTGATGAGGATGGACCAGGTCTGCCTACATAACTCCAGTCAGTTTAGGAGCTACAGCCGTTTAAAGATCAGTTAGAATAGAATAGAATAGAATAGAAATCATTTATTTGCATGAATACAGTTTTCTTACAATAGATCTTGTCATCGATATTATTTAGTACAAGTGTAGCTAGCCTGCTCGCAGGCGTGCATGTAAAATTAAATTAAATTAAATTTACAAATTATTAGATTTAAATGTAACAAATTACCTACAAAAATATACGTGATGTTAAGCTAAAACTACTAATTTATACAAAATGAAGTTAACATTATCACACAAATGAAAATGTGCAAATTATGTTAAGTATAGCTTGCGAATTTACACTTATATAATACTCAAATAATCAAGCATATTTATAATTATTATCATTTGGAACCTTTACAATTTATAGTACCTTAATTATTAGAGTCAAGAGTATTTGTTAGTGTAATATGCACTGCAGCTATGCGAACTGTACAAAAACTGACATCTTCTGTTAGTCGGTTTAGGGTTGAGACACATGTATCGTCGTCGCGTCGACGGAGATACTAAATGACATTTTTGTATGGGTCACTATGAGCCCTACTGCGTGGAAATCCCCACCACTTTTCTCGAGCGCTCATTATCCTTTGCGCAACCTTTAAGAGAATGATCTCCTAACTTAGGGCTCTAAAACTATTTTTAATATAATAGTCCGCTGGCTTCCTAATCTACGCATAATGTAGCAACTGTCAAGCAGTGGATAATACCCTGACCTGATTGTAAAACTTAGAATTTGTCCATATAAGAAATATTTAGAAAAGGTACAGTACAGGCTTATGAAAGGTAATTTTTGGAACTGTCCAAATTTTCAACAAATAATTTGTGCAAACAGAGAATTGTATAAATCGCGAAAAAACCTCAGCTGTTGCTAAATATTTATTGTTAAATATGAATATGAAAATGTGATATGAAGACGAAGATCAAAGAAAAGATAGGACGATTTTTTGAATGATGATAAAGGAGAGATTATAATTATTGCGCCACCCCCTGATGATAGAAAAAGGAAAGGAAGATAATGATGATCGACATACAATAATTAGCCAAAAGTGGTTAGAAAATAACAACGCTCCTATTGAAAGGCGCAAAGCAACGACATTGACGCAAAGAATATAATAATATTATAGTGGCGTATAACCACGCCTGCCTTGCAGGAGGCGATGGTAAATCGTTCTTAAACTGTACATGACGTAGAAGCGGCGTAGGGGGAATCACTATAAAGAGAAGCGGTGTAGGGGGAATCACTGTAAAGAGAAGCGGTGTAAAGGGAAAGCGGTGTATCGGGAAGCGGCGTAACGGGAAAGCGGTGTGCCGGGAATAATTCGATGGATGGTTCGATCCCTGTCCAAGCCGACTCGTACCAATGAGTTTTTCGGAATTTATGTACGATTTGTTACACCAATGGAGTTCCGATGAAGGACAAGATAGTGAGGAAACCTTAATGCTTCAAATTCGAGGCATGTATTGTACCCACAGCACTTATCACTACGACATAGTATAAAACAAAGTCGCTTTCCCCGTCTGTCTGTCCCTATGTATGCTTAGATCTGTGTATCTATGTATGCTTAAAACTACGCAACGGATTTTGATGCGGTTTTTTAATAAATAGAGTGATTCAAGAAGAAGGTTTATATCATAAAGTTATTATACCTGTCGGAATAGAGTAACTGACATGATTTGTCAAATGAAACCGTTTTTTGTGAATTTGTCGGCACTTATCGGCACCCTAAAACTTCGAGTTCTGTGTATAATTGTGAATCTAACGTGAAATCATAGGTAATTTAATGAAATAGTGTTAGTATATTTCACTAAATAACCTACAATTTCACGTTAGATTCACTAATTATTCAGAGAGCACGAATATTTACCCTGTCGATATACTGTTTTTTTTTTTTTTTTTTTTTTTTTTACTATCGATGGGTTTGCTCTTGACCTCAATCTAGTCCACAGGACGAAGATGGGGTCGAAGATGTAGCGAGCTTACCCAGAATGGTACTGGCACTCCTGCACACAGACGGAACGCAGCGAGCTGCTTGGCGCCAGGCTCCAACAGGAGGGTGGTCGCGAGCCAGGCGGCTCCTTGCGGAGCCTACCACACCGCTGTGGGGGATCGTTCAGCCGCCACCACAAACTTCAAAGCTTGTGATGCCGTTGCCCGGGGTGGACCGCTAGGAGGTAGATCCCCAACCACCCCACTGTCGATCATAGCTGTCGATTGTGCCGACAAGTTTCCAAAAACGGTTCTATTGCCTCGCGTCACGTATCTCTTTCTATTATACAGTAGCGCCGCTAAGTACATCTCGCTCAGCTGTCAGTTCCTCTATATGATACCTTTATGGTTTATATGTATATATGTAATACATGAATAGTATCAGCATTGCACCCCTACGAAGCCGGGGCGGGTCGCTAGTTTATTATAAGTGGCGACGGACTCACTCCCTGTCACACTGGACAGAGTTTCGGTACTACAAGTGAAAAGATTTTTTAATTAAAAGTGGGTATGTTCTAGGTTTATGAGTTTCACACATAGTCTAAAAAAACAAGGTCTTCTATTCCCGAGTGACACAAGCCTAGCCAAGCCTTGTGACGTTCACAAAAAAATGGCCGCTTAAC
The DNA here is from genome assembly GCA_922987775.1 of Agonopterix subpropinquella. NCBI lineage: Eukaryota > Metazoa > Arthropoda > Insecta > Lepidoptera > Depressariidae > Agonopterix > Agonopterix subpropinquella. The sequence goes on from OV277712.1 coordinate 16,384,577, forward strand.
ATGGTAAAAGGGTATGATGACGTAGGCTTGTGTCAGTCACGTGGTCAGTCACGTGATCGGAAGAGAATACCAGGCGCAGTATATTATTGTACCATGGTTTCACAGGCAGAAGATGTATTATTTGTATTTCTGTAAAAAGTTTTAGTATTCTATACATTAAGCTACCATTCTTTTTAAAAATCTATTCGCTGATCCATGCCTGACCCTGTAATGTGAATAAACCTTAACGTATGGCCGCTCTAGCAACTGGAAATTGAGATAACGTGAGAAAGGATTTAGCCTTTCAGTCTAAAATAGGCTTTCTTGTTGTGGTTTAACGTTTTCGACGATAGCGTTAAATTTACATTCAAGGTTTCTTTTGTGGTGTTTTGTGAGCGTAAAATTAATACAATGTTAATAGAAGTCCTTCTATATGCTAAATGTGCTTCACATCGCTGTCAAAATCACAGTCAATCGACGACTTAGACTATGTATATACTAATTGACGAGCTCACAAATGCATAGAAATAAAGCACTACGTCACAAATGTTACATCCTTCCAGCATCCTTCTAGCATCCTTCAGGTCGTCGAAGTTTTTATATGAATTTGACACAATGATATAACCAGGAAGCTGGCATACGTATTGCCTACACTTTGGAGTACCTACAGACTGCCTAACAAGCGGTCAGACATGATAATACTCCTTAGTGGTCGGTAATGATCGTTCTTCTTTCGTGAATTCCCTTCTATGTTTTCGACGTTACTTTGTCCCTTTATAACCCAACGACAAAAATTAAAAACAAAGTTCTTATTTAATTTTTGTTCCGATAGAAAGGGACACAAAAGCGTTGGCATAAAGGTATCATATAGAGGAACTGACAGCTGAGAGAGCGAGATGTACCTAGCGGCGCCAATGTATAATAGAAAGAGATACGTGACGCGAGGCAATAGAACCGTTTTTGGGAACTTGTCAGCACAATCGACTGGGTAAATATTCGTGCTCTGTGAATAATTAGTGACTCTAAAGTGAAGTCGTAGATTATTTTGTGAACTATGCTAACACTATTTCATTAAATTACCTACGATTTCACGTTAGATTCTCAATTATACACAGAACTCGAAGTTTTAGGGTGCCGATAAGTGCCGACAAATGCACAAAAAACGGTTTCATTTGACAACTCATGTCAGTTACTCTATTCCGACAGGTATAATAAACTTTATGAGCGTTGGAAACTTAGATTAAAAACTTTTCGCTTACGCTGAAAGATGGAGCAATGAGAGAGCGAGATAGCTAGTTTTGAAAACTTATGTAAACAAATAAGACAGAAATATTATTTTTTGTTTCGGTCACCGTGGCCGATTTTTTTGTTTGGCAAGATGTCAAATCATTGTCAAACCTATGGAATGTTGATGACATCTTGCCAAACAAACCGTCTTTTTGTATGCAAAAGTCACACTATTGCTGTTTCATGTGCGGCCACGGTATGGTTTCATCACGAAATATCGACGACGGAGACGTACGAAAGAAGGTCGAACATATACCGACCGCCATGACCAATTTTCTTGTTTATATGCTTGTAAGGCAGATTGTAAGGAGTGGCATCCTCTATGATTCTAAATTCCTTGAATACCGAATTGACAGCTCGCCGATGTTTCAACGACGAATTTATGGTTGTGACGATGTTTGCGCTTAGAGAATAGCTTTGCTGGTAAAGACGGTAATGCATACCTACATGCGTCAAACTTGGCGTTATTATTGAGCAAGCTTTAAAGTAAAACTGTAGTTTTTGCGTGTTAATGAATTAACGCAAAACGAGAAAGTATTTTGTTTAGAATCGAGAGCAGAGTCGAATTATCATGGTTTCAACATAGGTAATTTTTGTCAAAATATTAAATAATTTGTTTGCAAAATTTCAAATTTTCTGAACCCGATGTCAACCCACACTCACCCTACTTACTACCAAAACAAGATCATAAAAATGTATCCATGAGTACGTTAGCGCTTTCTTTCAGTGCTGAAATGATAAAAAATCATTTTTGCCTCTAAACTTAAAATGCGAATAACTTTAAATTTTAACTATCAAAATAATTAAATTATTGCTTCAATCTAATTATTTTCTTATAAATCAGTTAGGGGGTATGAGGTTTTGCTCTAATTCATTAACAAGTTGTATAAATGTTACGCATGTGACCAATGCAAATAAAACAATCAAAGACGCGTGGAATGTCAAAGTCACGGTCCATTACCGCGATTTATCCGTTTAGTTTCCAATTGCCACCTCTAACGGCGGATGTGAACGACGTCGTATATCAACAAACATAGGAATGTGACCTATTTAAGTATCCGAAACATCCGCAATAATATGTATGTCAGCCACGTCCGTCATCAAGCCATGGATGGCATTCCGAATCCTGTGACCGCGAGCTATTACTGTGAAATGGGTTTGATAAACGTATTATTATTTATAACTTGTAGAGAAAACAGAGTAGTGTTTATACAAATATTTTTAGTTTAAGGTGGTTTCAGTCCATACAAACGTTTGACGCACAATACGCGTAGACGGAATTAATAAAAGTAATATTTTATACATGGAAAAATAGTTTAGAAAATCTAAATGTCGCGTATCATATAACATTTGCAATTTTATAATAAAACTAGCGGCCCGTCCCGGCTTCGCACGGGTGTACGTCTAATCTTTTCTAGCAATAAATATAGCCTATGTTACTCAGGGTGAATGCAGCTTTCTAATGGTGAAAGAATTTTTTAAATCGGCCCAGTACTTTTTGAGCCTATTCATTACAAACATACAAACATACAAAAATAGGTACAAATCTTTCCTCTTTATAATATTAGTGTAGATTACGAAGATATAAAGCTTTGAAAATGTTGTATGAAAAATTTAAAAGCTTTATGTCTTCGTAATTATATTTTAAATTGCAAATGTTATTTGATACGCGACATCTAGATTTTCTAAACTATTTTTCCATATATACAAAGTTACTTATATTAATACCGTCTACGCGTATCAAAACTTTGTATAAAATTGACCCCTCTGCAACCGCCTTAATGTGGAATGGAAATAAAGACGCCTAGACCCTCTAGAACGCTATACCTTTCTAAAGGCACATTAAACTGAAAATATTTTTGTATGAACAGTACTCTGTTTTTTCTACAAGTTATAAATAATAATATTATGTTTATCAAACCCATTTCACATCTGATTTGTTTTTCGCGAGTTCGATGTTGGTCCCTGAAAGAAAGTTGTTCAGTTTGATTATTAAGATAATCAGCATACTTGTTAAGATGGACCGTGTATACCAGTTTTTAAGTATAATCATAAAAAAGTCATCATCATCATCAGCCTATCAACGTCCCACTGCAGGGCACAGGCCTACCCTCATGGAGGGTGCATGGGCATGCCCATAAAAAGTACTTGGTTCAAAATAAAACAAGCATAAGCATAAGCATAAGCATATGCTCACGACTATATTCCCCGAGGGGGTAGTCAGAGATATTCTGAAACTTCAGAACATCCACGTTTCACTAGTAGTACCGAAACTCTGTCCTGTGTGACGGGGAGTGAGCCCGTCGCCACTTGTAATAGACAGTGGGTACGATACATACCTCGAAATAAAAAAAAAATAAAAAAAAACAAAAAACAAAACAAAACAAAAAAAAACAATACATTTTATTATGTGGTATAAAGACATAAAGAATATTTCTTATCAGAGCAGGTCATTATTCTTCATCAATGCAAAATGGTTGGTGACTGGCAACGATCTGTCTTCTCGTTATCGCTACGCTTTGCAAAATAATAAATTGTTTCAACTGCAATACGCAAATCGTTTGAGTTTTGTGAAAAAGAAACACCATTTGATTTGTTATTGATTCCAGACGTTTACATTATGATTTATGATATACTGACTCAACTCAACTCAAAATTTTTATTCAAAATAATATCACATAGATAATTCTGACGTAATTTTTGACTCTACCACCGCGTCGGAAGGTATTCAGAAAAGGCGGCCAGAAACTCTCTACATACATCTTTTAAACAAAACAAAATATACAAAGGTATCATATTTTGTTTTTGTTTAAAATATGTGTGTTGTACCAGGGTGTTGTACTATGAAGTCTTTGATTATTTATTATGAATGACCAAAATGTCTGGCCTTGACAATGTTTGGTTACGAACCTCTGGTTTCGTACGCGGCCGAAGAGTGTTACACTATGTTATTTAATATTGTGTTTGTAATTGTAAAAGTACAAAGGTATATATGTATTTTTTTAAAAGATGTGTATTTGTAATTGTACTTTTACAATTACAAACACAATATTAAATTACATAGTGTAACATTGTAAAGAACAGGCATTTTGGTCATTCATGTAATCATCGAGTTTATAGTAAACTTTTTTATAGAGGACTTGCTTTTACGACAGAGGTGCTTGACGGTGCCGATGTAAGACTATTAACGGAGCACTTAAAAGGAAATGCGGGTGCCATTTAGTCCATATAAACGTATTCCTCGGTTTCCTCCCTGGATAATTACACTAGAGCAAAAAAAGTTTTACCATATAGGTACAATCTACAGGGTGACATTGATATCATTGGCATCCTTTTAAACTAAGAGTCTACCCATCAAACTGAACAACTTTTACTACGGGAGCAAACCAATTGAACAAAAATCAACTGTTCAATACTAAACTACAATGCGTAGGTACTCGACTCAAATGTATGCAACAGCAGATTTGAGTTGCATTTTTTTGCTCCGGTCGTATTGCTCCCATTGTAAAAGTTGTTCAGTTTCATGGGTAGATTCTTAGTTTAAAAGGATGCTAGTTTCACCCTGTATATCACCTTTGTCATGCTCCATGTTAAATTTTTTCCATAAATTAATTACTATAAGAACTAGGAACCTAAATTGACCAAAATTGCTCAATTTTACCATCTTTTTCAGACATCCAGCAAACTCAATCACGAATCTCTCGGCTTGAGGTATTTTGATAAAATTTGGCTTACAGATAATTCCACGCAGGCAGAGTTGCTGGCAACAGCTAGTAAGTAATAAAAGGAAAACATACAGACATATAACCCAAGTAGGATAGTATGCGAGTACAATAAAGAATAAAAAAAGAAAATAGGATGGTATGATAATAAAACTTTAACATTCAATACTCTCTTCTAAGCATAAGAAAAGGGCCCAATTATCTGTTGAAGAGCTACGAATATTCCAGAAAATCAATGCAACTGAAAAGGTAAGTGCCATCCTCAGTGAAAATTTCACTTCGAACCGTAAGATTTCTTCCGAGAGGCAACCAAGTTCGCTCTCAGCTTCGAAATAAGTAAAGGAAAAGTTTAAGTGAACTTAGGTGTTGTACTTCCGTACTTTTTTTTCTTTGCATTGAATTTTCAATCAGTTTGCCCGATAGCGAATTAGAGGCTCAATTTATTTACGTAAGAACGGTTTTCTATCGTCATTCTTCTTGCAGTTTTCTCTTAATATTTTTGTCTTAAGGGTGTCTTATAAACCACCACCCTTTTAATATTGTACCAAACTGTTGTACTGATTGTGACTTGAATTGGTCTACAGTTTAGACCATCAAACTGAACAAAATACTGTATGGAGTCAGCTACGAAATCGCGAACATAAATCTGCTGTTTCATACAAATACCAAACTACTCTAATCAAATGTACGGGAAAAGTGATATTTTTTTTCCATCCATCGACATTTTCGACATAAAACTAATAACTAACACTAATAATAATAAACCAGGCTTTATTTGGAATATTGTTCTTTCCAAGTCGCGTTTTTCAATCAATTAGCACCAATGATTTTTTGGCATAGTCTATTTATGTCAAACATTCAAACATTTTTCTTCCAAACTGTAAACGATTTTCTGTCTCCGTAGCTCTCTCAAACGTCTGGTTGCACCGATGTTTATTTCAGTCCAGTGGAAATAAATTGGACAGCAAATCTTTGGATTGAGAACGGTTTGAGAAACCAATGATAGGATTTAATTGAAAAAAGAGAAATCAAATTCTTGACCTACTAACGCCTGCCGGATACAATACGGAACTCCGGTCCGGAATTCGGAATCAGAATTAGGATTTTGTATCAGATTTAATTTCTCCGTAATTTCGAACGGAATTCTGGAGGGGGTAAATCCATACGAAATCGTCATTCCGTCCGGAATAATTCCGCATGTATGTGGCGGGCGTAAGGGTACTTGGACTACATAGTCTTACAGTTCGATGTTCAAAAAATTTTTTATTCAAAGTAATATCATATAGATTAATAGCTTTTTGACGTCATTTTTTGACTCTACCACCGCGTCGGAAGGTGTTCCGTTGAGAGAAGATGCGGCCAGAAACTCTACAACACATATCTTTTAAACAACACAAAATGTACAAAGTACAATTAAAATACAATATTGCATTACATAGTGTAAAATTGTCAAGACCAGACATTTTGGTCATTCAAATAGTCATCGAGTTTATAGTAACCTTTTGATCGATGTGGTACGATCTACGGTTTTAAGTGGAACAAATGGTTTTTATTTCGCAATTTCGATGTTGGTGCCATATATAATGTGGTTCAGTTTGACGGTCTGATCATCTCCTTAAAAAATTGTGAGCATATTAAGAAGGACCCTATAGGGTATGTCAAGATTTACCAAAAAAAACGAAAAAAAAACATAATTGTAAACTATAAAATGGGATTGATTCGGATTACCCTAGGGATGCTCTACCTTTAGTCTAGACTCTAGACTTCCGCTTGACACTATTTTTGGGACATCCTGTATAAGTTGAAAAAGCTTTTTAGCGATAAGACCGCCTTATTTGTACCATTAGTTTTATTTACTGCCCTGTAATGTATTTATGTGGTTGGTGCCACTAAAGTACGTTGTTGTTGGTTTTAAAACCCTCGAATTTCATTAATTTCGTAGAAGTATACCTAATCTCAAATAAAGCTTCTTAAAATCACACAGTCCAGTGGCGCCCTCATTACATTAAAAAAGATTTCTCAATAAAGAAAGCCTAAATTACAAAAGTGCTCAACACGAACACTACAAAAACCTTCAAGCTATTTTCATGGAATACTTTTATAAGTTTTTTAAAGGTCACATACAAATTTTGAAAAAAGAAAAAAAAAACGGCCGCTTTTGTTTTTATTCGAAATTGTCTAAAGGTGGAATGTTTAGAACCCTACGAATAAGTTAGAACCTATAAAAGTATTGTATAACAATGTCTTGAAGGCTTTAGTAGTGTTTGTGTTGAACACTTTTTTAATTTAGGCTTTGTTTATTGAGAAATCTTTTTTAATGTGATGAGGGCGCCACTGGACTGTGATAGCCCTCTTAAGAAAATTAGGATTTTAAGAAACATTAAAAAAAAACAAGATTTGGAACAAGAGTTGTTCGAAACAATGGGCAATTCTGCCCAATTTTCGGATGTTCCAGCCTTACAGCCTTCCAGTTTAGACGCTAAAGAGGCTGTTAAAAAAGAAAAGTATTCGCTATTAACATTTAGTGAGAAAATTTTACCTGGAATTAACAGAAGTTTAAGTAAGATAATCTAAGTAAAGTTAATTAACTCGGAAAATAAAATAGAAAATGTGTTTATAATATACAAGGTGGAAGTTTTAAAATCGCCAATTTTATTTAAAAAAAATGTGTTTAATTAGGTTAGGTTTTGATTTATTTAATAGTAGTATATACCATTCTAATGTAAATTATTCAAAATAAATCCGTTTAATGCATTTTATTTAATTATAATATTACTAGAGTTTAATCGCGACTTCGTCCGCACAAATTATATACCAGATATTAAGTCAGATCATAAGCTATCAAATAAAGTTTCATACAGACAAAAAATACAAATATTGGTGATTTGGAACCAGGGACTCCTAAAAACAATAATAGTAACTTTTTTTGTTAATACCTTCAATATCCAGACACACTTCTTAAGTTTCATAATAGTTTAGATTAAAACTTAAACTTGAAAAACTAAAACTTTGAAAATTTTGTCTACCGCTCTAAATGTAAATTAATTAAATTAGAATGTAGCTTTTGCCCGCGACCTATAAAAAATATACTAATTGTGTTATTCCAGAACATATTCTGTGTGCATAGTTTTTACGAAATTTGTTCAGCTGTATGTGTGATTATAGTTAGAAATACTCGTATACAATCTTCAGTAACTTTCATGTAATTTCCAAAATAATTATTATAGTGTATTTAGAATTTGTAAATTAACAACCCGACCCAATGTTTGTTCGAGAAATCGATCTAGACGAGAACCCATCTTCTGGAACGTAACTTTATCATCTTTGATGGTGCCGATCGAACGAAGATTTTAATTAGATCCTTGTACCAGTTTACTTGGTATTTAATAGGTTTCTCTTTTACTTATATTACTTGGTACCTAGTGCTACTATGCAATTGATTATTTAAATAACAATTTCTAATTAATTATTGAATACATACACTGTTAAACTATTAAGACCCCGCAATAAGACCAAGGTACTTTTTTTTTGTATTTCCTTGGGATTTTTATTGGAACATAACAATATCACTTTCAGAACCGGCCAAAACAATTGTGCGGTTTACAAAAATCATTTTTGAATAAAAACTACTCATTCTAACTGAACGGGCTCAGCATCACACGTTTGTGCGTAAACCGAACTTTGACCCAAGCGCAGCTTCGGTGGTCCTCGGTCAGCTGGTGAGCTGGTACAGACCTGATAAGTGAGCGAATTTTTTCCGCTCCGCCTTTGACGATTTTATGCATGAATATTTGTTTGTTTTTTGTGAAGTTTGGTGCACAAAAAGTAAATATAACGATTTTTCTCCATAATTTCGTAGTTTATTAACTGGAAATCGCAATATGAAGCAGAATTGTGGGTCAAGGAATTTAACTCACATAATTACTTCAAGTAGGGCTGCAGGGTATCACTTGCCGACATATTGCTCGTGTGCTATTTCAGTCATTTTACAGGATTTTCAATTATGCATATGTTTTGAAGAACGACAAGATCGAGGATCTTCTAATAACACAAAAAGCCTGTTTACACTTCTGAGGAAATAAAAAGGTTTTTTAGCATCCACGGTATGATGGGATACTGAAAAATGAATAAATTGTTTTTTTTATTACTTGAGTTCCGAACTTCTTGGGCCCAGCTTGATACAATTGTGCGACATTAGCTTTGTTATCTTGGACTCCTGCTTATAGAATTGTGTGGGACACATTTTTCTAAGATGGCGGCCTGAAAATGGAAAACTGACCTTAGATTTGACATCTGCGGGCTGTTTTTTGGTAGGTACAAGTTTTATCCCGGTATGTGCTATTTTCGGAGCCGGTCTGAAAGGGATATTTACACAACAACAAACACTATAGAACCCAACCTAAACCGATATGTACATATCATTGTGCAATAAATATGCTTTTGTGTATCCAGTCTTTGTCCTCTACTGTTAATTGAAATTCAAGCTTCGATTGCTAGCTACCATTCATCCGAAAATCCGAAGTCAAAAACTTTTGCAGAAATTGACGAAAATCTACAAAATATTACCTTTACCCTTAGTTTCACCCCTTACTTTATTGCCCTTAAAAACTTAACTTTTATTGCTACATCAAACTTGGGATTATCTATCGATATTCTTGGGATTATAGAAGCACGAGGATCTCTCTGGCCACGCTCTTTTATCCTCTGGCCATGCTCTTTTTGGTCTATTAAATTCGCACTGTCGACATGTCGCACTTCCGTGATTTGCAATTTCGAAATGTCGCACTTCCGTGATTCGCAATTTGTATGTCGATGTCGCACCTCCGTGATTCGCTCTTTGATGATGTCGTACTTCCGTTATTCGCTCATTGGTAGTGTCGCAACTCTGGGGTAACATCCATCAAGTGCAATTCACTAAGCGTCACATCGCTGTTAAAAACATCGACGAACTCACAAATATAACATCCTTCTTGCATCCTTCAGATCGTCGAAGTTTTTATATATGAGTTTGACACATGATATAACCATAGCGAATACAGAATTGTCAGCTCGCCGATGTGTAAACGATGAATTTAAGGTTGTGACGATGTTTGCGCTTAAATTGCATTGTTGGTTTGTTGATCTTTGAAGTCAGATCAATATACCTGAACCTTAGACTATGAATATACTATTCTCTTTCCACGACCTGAACCTTGTTTTTGTGACAGCTGTCTCCCGGATACTTGTTTGTCCCAGTCCTCCTTCTATATTCTTTGATTAAATTCGTTGCGGGTTCCAATTCAGTTCCAAGTAAATCCCTCGGGCTCGCTGGACTTCATTGTTTACCTATAGCTACAGTGTTGTGATTTTAGCGCGCACATCGAATAGGAAGCTTCAGATCATCAAACTGGACAGCCTTCAATGCGAATGCAAATGTTTATTGTTCAACAGAAAGCGTAGCCATTGACGCTTTCTGTTGAACAATAAACATTTGACCCAAATATATGGAACAGTTGAATATTTTTTGGGATTTTAATGTTAACCAATTAGGTACGTATCCAATGGATAGGATGGATGGATTCAATGTCTCGGATAGGTGGGATTTATATCACCCGAAATCCAAATAATGTATAACCGAATTAAAAGTCTTGATGAGGTTTATGTTAATCAACATTTAGGTGAAGGAGGTTAGGTACAAATATTTTGCGGTATTGTCCGAATACCGCAAGGGATAAATTAATATTTGTACCTAACATAGGTATATTATGATACCCGAGTCATGGATGTTTGTATCTGTAGGTATATTTATGTATTCTATATCATTGTCTAGTCACCTAAATACACACATACACTAGAAAGGCACACTCGTTCACGCTCATACACACACACACACATACACACATACACACACGCACACACACCCACCCCCCAACATACCCTACACTACACCAACACACACACTCGCGCGGGCACACATGTTTACTCACAAGCACATTCCATTTGTTTTTATTTCTTTTGTTAATAAAATCTTTTAGTTTCTTTTGTTAATTAAATGTTTATACATTAGTTACTCATTTATGGCTTGTCTCAATGTCATCTCATCTCTCTAATGATTTTCTATTAAGTCGACGGCATGTCATTCTAAATCATTCCATCCCAATATTTTTCCACGTGGATACCGGCAGCGTCCATAACCTCCGTTCGCGTGCAGTTATCCGGCAGGAAGAACAAGATCTAAGATAGGCCCATGTCTAAAATTATACTATTATAAATCCTTCGTGCCTGATTGCTTATATATCAAGCAGTCGCTGTATTTGAAATATGAGAACAACACCAGAGAAAATAAAACCGGTCAAGTGCGAGTCGGGCTACTCGCGCACCGAGGGTTCCGTACCACACCACCACAGAACACAACATTATTAACTTAGAAAAAAAAAAACGTTTTTTGTCCGGGTCCTTTAGAGAGAGCGCGAGACCGACTCACACTTGGCCAGTTTTTAGTATTTGTTGTTATTCTGTAGAGTTTTCTCTATAATCACACTAAGTTTGACGCTTGTATGTATTACCGTTTTTACTATAGAGCGTGAAGAAAAAACGTTGATAAAAACTAGTTTCTTGTTTAAAACCCCCCTTAATTTTTAACTTTCTGCCATTTTTATTATTTGTTAACAAATCCGCCGCAATAACGCATAATCTGAGAAAATTTCTACTATCTAGCTATTACGGTTCAAAAGTTACAGCCCTAAATAGGTAGGACAGACGGACGGACGGACGGACAGACGGAGAGACGGACAGACGGACGGACAACGTAGGCTTAGTAATAGGGTCCTGTTTTCACCCTTTGGGTACGGAACCATAAAAACTAGGCTGGCCAGTGTAAACGGCCTACATACTCAACGGAGTCTCAAGTGCTCTCGACTGCTCTCAACTTTGAGCGCGCGCTCGTTATCTAGTGGACTATACTTTCACCTACATTAAACTAAGGGTCCGCAACTTTTTAATTGCTTTAACTTCCATCCGGTTTGAATTGAACTTTTTGTTATACAGTTTGGAGTTTGAGAGAGTTAAAGGATCTACGTTTGGAACGGATACGTATCTTTTGGTTGAAAAAAAAAGGTTACGAGGAAGTCTGCATAAGCTTATAGGGTGTTAGGGTACAACAGGAAGGATATTTTAACTGTACAGGTTGTAAAATAAAATGGGACACTTAGTTAAAGGGGTACATCAGAACATCAAACTGAACAAATTTCTCTATGGGATCCATATCGAGATCGCGAAAAAAAAATCTGCTGTCCTATACATTTCAGTCGAGTTATGTTTGCAGTTTTGTATGGGACAGCGGAATATTTTTTCGCGATTTCAATGTTGGTTCCATAGTAAAAGTGGTTCGTTTTGATGGCCTACAGCCTGTATAGAGCAGTTTGTCTAATTGGAAATATTTTTGAAGCAGGGCTTTTTTAGGTATACCGTAAACTTGCGGTTAAAACACTGCATCCGATCCAAAGCCAAGAAATCAGAAATGTATTAACATTTTATCATATGGACATATTGATTATTACTGTGGATTATTATATGGAAAAATATACGGAAATTCCATCAGAGACAGAATCACGGGTGTGACTGTCAAAAGTCCATACTTTTTTTGAAGATCCGTGTTTTCGAATTCGGATTGGACGCAGGTATAACTAACCGCCCTAACAAAGCATTACTTATTGCTTTTGAACAAGGCAATGTTCAAAAGTTGCTAATGGTCTAATTTGCGATGAAAGACGCAGCTTTAAAAGCTGTCAAGTCACACTTCTGTGTCACAGAAAATGATTAATAGGACTTTGGATTTTCCATGTACTCTACCCAGCCCCGGATCTATGATTTTTCTGACCCGGGGCAAAAACTTGACATTGGTGCCCCTCCCCTCCAAGGGAGTAGCAATAATTTTTTCCAGGGGTGGCCGAGTTCAGTTTTGGTTGTAGCAAAAATATCTATAACTTAGCTTGAAGCTACAATATTTTCAAGTCGTTGCAATATTTCATTTTTCAAACTCTTCATTTTGGCGCCCCCTAGACCTGCCGCCTGGGGCATAGCCCCCCCCCCCCCCCCCCCCATACTCTACCAAGGGGCTACTCTACCAAGTGTAATAAAAAGGAGACCAAGTGCAATTCAGCTCAATTTAAGCAATTAGTGCTACTGTTTATACTGTAGTGTTTTTTCGTCGAGTCGAACTTGTATTTATTTTTTTTTTTTTATTTTTTTTACTTTATTGCACACCAAAACAAAACATACATTTGAATAAAGACAAAGAATTACAAGTAGGTACAAATAAGGCGGTCTTATCGCTAAAAAGCGATTTCTTCCAGACAACCTTAGGGTAGAGGAATCAAGAAACGAAAATAGGTAGGCGGTGTAGCTTAGAAGAAAGAAATCCAGAATGACAATGAGTGCATAAATATTCTAAAAGAAAAAATAAAAAGATAAAGTGATCTATATTCTATAATATATACATACATAAATACATATCTTTTTAACTATATACATACATATTAAGTAACAACTACATACAACATAGAAGCACAGTATAAGAAAGAGTATCTATTACAACAACAACGTCAACAACGGCAGCAACAGTAGAGGAGAAAAACGAAATAAAAATAAAATTGAAAGGAAATCAGAGGTCAAGGAAATGATCTTTGACCTTCGACTTAAAAACACTCAAGGAAGGAGCACGTCTGATCGACTCTGGCAACAAGTTCCAGAGCCGAACAGCCCGCACAGAGAAGGAATTGGTGTAGAAGTTTGTGGAGTGGGTAGGCATAAGGAGGGATAGATTTTCAGAGGAGCGCAGGTGACGGCCAGTGGTAGAGGAACAGAAAACAAAGCGTTCCTTAAGGTAATGAGGAGTCAAAGGAAGAAAGAGTATGGAATAGAGAAGGGACAGGATATGAGCATCCCTTCGACGTTTGACTGGGAGCCACTTGAGTCGAGCGCGGAATTCCGAAACATGGTCGTACTTCCGCAGGCCAAATATAAACCTTATGCAAAGGTTTTGAAGTCGCTCAAGTTTATTAAGTAGCTCCACAGTCAAGTCAAGGTAGGAGGAGTCAGCGTAATCAAGGATTGGTAGCAGGAGGGATTGTGCCAGCGCAATTTTCGTGCTAATGGGAAGAAAGTTGCGTAGACGCTTCAATGAACCGTATGCAGCAAACATCTTCCTGCTAACCTCGGCGACCTGCGGTATCCATGAGAAAGTATTGTCAAAGAAAATCCCTAGATTCTTGACTGTGGTACTGTATGGTATACGTTCACCATCAAAAACAATAGAAGGCAACTGGTCAAGGCGAACCCTCGAAACAAACCACGGACTACCAATGATAATGACTTGCGTCTTATTCGGATTCACTTTGAGGCCATAGGATTCACTGCAGTCTTGGATACGAACTAGATCGTTATTGGTGATTTGGATGGCCCTAGTGATGTCATCCAAACATGAATGTGTATAGATCTGGAGATCGTCTGCATAGAGGTGGTAGGAAGAGTTAAGTTGATTGGTAATGGAATTAATGAAGATAGCGAACAAAAGAGGTGATAGCACGCCACCCTGCGGCACGCCGGCAGAGGTATCACACCATGACGAGAAGGTGTCTTCAACCTTTATGCGCTGCCGGCGCCCGTACAGGTAACTACGAAACCAGTCAATCACTGTTGGAGATATGTTAAGAGTGTGCAACAGCCCCAGTAGAATATCGAAGTCTACGGTATTAAACGCATTACTGAAATCTAGAAGTGTTAGAATAGTAAGCAGTTTGTTTTCCATGCCATAACGAATGTCGTCGGAGATTTTAACTAGAGCCGTAACCGTACTATGACCGGGGCGGAAACCGGATTGGAAGGGATTAAGGAGGTTGTTCTTCGAGAGAAAGGTACTTAGCTGTCGATGAACGAGGCGTTCAAGGACCTTGGAAAGGAAAGGAAGAATAGAAATGGGGCGGTAGTCGGAGAAAGTAGACGGGTTGCTCTTTTTAGGCAAAGGAATAATTTCGGCATCTTTCCAGATCGTGGGAAAGGTGCAAGAGGATATTGAACGATTGAGGATCTTGGTAATTACAGGGGAGAGGATATCTAGGAGAGGAATGATCATATTACGGCTAACGCTATCACCTCCGACGGCATTAGAGGCAATGGAGACAATGTTCCTCTTAACATCACAATCAGTGAATTGACAGAAGAAGAAAGGAGATAAATTAGGAGTCGGCTTCGAGAAGAGTCGGTTTAAGGTGTTAACCTTAGTGAGATCATCTAACGTTGATGCAGAAGAGAAGTGTTTATTAAGAGAGTTAATGTCAACTTTTTGCGAAACAGGATCAGTGCGAGATTTGCCGATTCCCAGAGTTTTAAGAAATTTCCAGACTTTTCCTGGATCACCATTTTCAACGGACTTATGGATGTGGCGTCTTTGTGCGTCTCTACACACTCTATTGCAGCGATTTCTGATCTGATGGTACCTGTCACGATTTGCATCAGAGGGGTCAGCCTTGTATCTTGCCTTGACACGACCTTTCTTCACAATGAGGGACTTGATATCGTCGGTCAGCCATGGCGCAGGAAGATGCTTGACTTTAACTGGGTGGATGGGCGCGTGTTTGTCGTACAGTTCGATAAGTATTGAGTTGAAGAGAAGAATTTGTTCATCAACTGTAGTCGCCCGATCGATAACTGACCAGTCAGTATTTACAGCATCTTCAAGTAAACGGTCTGTGTCCATTGCACGAAAATTACGCTGAAAAAGGACTTTAGGCTTGGATTTAGGAGGACGGATTTTGTAGGATAGGTAGATGAGGTCATGGTAGGAAAAGACATCAGCACTATGCTGGCCATGTTTAGCAACATGATTAACAGAACTAACCAATATCAGGTCAAGAAGAGAAGGTGTACAGTTTGGAAAATTATGAGTTGCAGTGAGTGGTAGTATGTGCAAATTGCAGGATTTGGCAAGAGATTTTAAACGGAGAGACCGGGAGTCATTTTTGAGGAGGCAGGTGTTAAAATCGCCCATGATGATGGAGTGACTGTATGACGAAGAGAAATCTTCCAGAAGTTTTTCTAGACTGGAGAAGTAATCAATAGTGAGAGACGGGCTGTAAAAGACGCCGAGAAAAATTTTGGTGTGGGAGAGGGTAACTTCCAGAAAGAGATGTTCAGCAGTGCTGGGGGGAGGAGGTTGCGGAGACTTACTGATGATAGAGAAAGAGATGTTACTACGAAGATAGATCGCAACGCCACCATGAGAGGTATTGGTGCGATCGTTTCGAAGGAGCTGGAAACCTGGTAAGGAGTAAGAAGTAGAAGGTAGACAAGGATGAAGGAAT
The DNA here is from genome assembly GCA_922987775.1 of Agonopterix subpropinquella. Taxonomy (NCBI): domain Eukaryota; kingdom Metazoa; phylum Arthropoda; class Insecta; order Lepidoptera; family Depressariidae; genus Agonopterix; species Agonopterix subpropinquella. Next base: position 16,400,904 of record OV277712.1, read on the forward strand.
GATTCTGAAACTAGGACTGCGTGAATGTTTTTAATGTCGAAAGTCGCGAGTAAATCAGGATAGTGAGCAGGAATACTCTGGGCGTTGATATGAACAACATTAAAGTTTTTGGGAACATCTGAAAACTGGCAGTTCAGAAAGTCATTGACAGGAAGAGAAGAAGTACTATGAAAGCTATCATCACTGCTCAGGTTTTCAGATGATGAGGAGAAAGATAGAAAATGTTCACTATTACTATCGTCAATGTCCATTGTTGTAGTAAAAATAAATAAAAAATATATATAAAATTAAAATAAATACAGATAAAACCTACTAATAAAACTATTAAAATCAAAACAAATTTGATTTTCTACCCGCCAGCAGAATGGTGAAATTTTAAAGTAACAAAATAAAAGCAAAGGCAACTTTGTTATAAAAGTCAAAAATAAAGATGGCACAAGTAGAACAAAACATAAAATGCGTGGAACGGAACGTAATATAAGGACGCCACAAAAACAGCAACATTCATTATGTTATGATTATGTTAAAGTGGGAAAGAATGCATTTTTAAGAGAATATTGCTGTCTCTTTCTCGACTCGAACACTCCAACAAAAATCAAAGAAAATAAGCGCACTACGTCAGTGTCGAGCGAGTTTGACGTCTGTCTGTCACAAATGTCACTGCGATGAAAACAAAACAAATTGGATTTAGACAAAATTACAATCAATTACAATAAATGGAGAGGAGAGGAGGGTAATGTGTCGTGCAAAACTATAGTGTCACCTACATTAAAAATCAAAATTAAACAGTACCCGTATGATTGGGAAAAATAACATAAACAAAGACCTACCTACGTTCCACGCACAAGGAAAATAACTAAATTACTTTTTAACTGCTGGAGTCCGCTTCCTCTGAGCGCGTTCAACCACCACCTTAGGCTCTTCGGTGGCAGGGACGGGACGGGGGATCTTCTCGAGCTCGGCGTGAGAGGCAACCCGGTGGCGCGAGCCGTCGAGCCCCACCACGAACACGTTGCCGTCCCTCGTCCAGCAGTTGGAGACGCCGTACCACTCCCTCGCCGACATAAACAACTTGTGACGCATCTTCGTCAGGAACTCTGAGATGGTCACGCCGCTGCCCTTCAGGTTCTTCTTTGCGAGCCAGATCTCATCGCGGACAGACAAGACCTTGAACTTGACCAAGATGGGCCTTGCCTTACCACTTGTGGCTCGGCCTAAACGATGACAGCGGCTGATATCACCTACAGTCACTCCTGGCATCTTGAGACGGTCTACAGCCACCTTGACGACGCACTGGGCGGGATCATCTTCCTTTGACTCTGGCACGCCGTGGATCAGCAGGATCTTCCTTCGGCTGCGCATCTCCATCCGGTCGCTCTCCACTGCAAGCATCTCAATCTGCTTCTGGAGGCTATTCAAGACCGATACAACAAAGGCCTTGAATGCCTCAAAGTCAGCGGCCAATGAAGCAGAGGATGTAGGTGCTTTTGGTGTAGACTTGCCGAGCTCCGACTGAAAACGAGCCATCTGCTCATGGAAGAGTGAAGACATCTCTTGCATTGATTCCTTGATGGACTCCATTAGTGCAGTGTTACAGATGGAACGTAGCGGTGCTTCTATTTCCGAATTAGTGGTAGTTAGGAGTTGGAGAACAATTGCTGGCAGGTAGATAGTGTTAATCTATTATATTATCATAAATTTACTATAATAATTAATTTATTTGATTTATTAAAAATAAAATATCAGACTAGCAAAATTTTCGCTGTTAACTTTTTTACGCCTACCCGCCGAAAAAAAGTATTGTATAATTATGTATAATAGAGTTATTTTAAATTAGTTGGCGAAACTGAACCAGGGCACTTGTTAATGATAACAGATTGCATTATCAACGTTTATAATTGGTATTGAAGACTAACAAAATTATTATTATCGTACGTATCGTACGCTGGGCGCGGGCGGGCATTGACCTTTAAACATATGATCGGGCGGCAGGTCATTATCACGCAATTGTACTTAGTTACAAATTCGAAATGCGTTTGTTAAGTTTCGCCAACTAATTAGATTTGACCTTATAAAGAGTGTGGCACTTCTAGTGAAATGTGGATATTGTGATTTTCGAATCCCGGTTCGGTTATGGATGTTAGGGGCTGTTCATATCTTACGTAAGATAATTTTAACACTTTTTGAACCCCCTCTCTCCCCAACGTAAGAAAAAATAAGACAAAGATGAACCTCTCCTCCCCCTTTTAATCTTATGTAAGATCAGTATTTATAAAAATTGCAAAGAAAAAGTAGCAAAGATACTAAAACGACGATTTAAATTATAAAAAGTGTCTAACGTAAATAACAATCTAGACCCCCTCCCATCCCATATGGAAGAAAAAATAAGACTTGCTCGGAAAACGCAGCGAGGGTAGGCCCTTACAAGGTGGACCAACGACTTGGTGAAGGCGGCGGGATGGATGAGGGCAGTTCAGGACCGGTTGTTGTGGTGATCCTTATTTTTTTTCTTTTTTTTTCCTTGGGGAGGCCTATGTCTAGCAGTGAACGTCTATCGGCTAAGATGATTATGATAGTGATTTAGTGTGAATTGATCCTTAATGACGTTCCATCTAATGTACCAGTAACATAATGTCTGAGTGGAGCATGTCCGAGTTTTCTATCGTAACATATCGCCTCTGACTTACCTTAACGTACACCGCCATCTGTCAGCATTAACTGGGACCAAATGCGTAACGTGTCGAAGTCTTTTAATGGGCCTTTCTTTAGAGGAAATAGTAAATCTGTAACACATTACGATTCTCTACGTAGATAAAGCAACACTGTACTGTCAGCATTTGAAAGGGTGTTTAATGGTATTTTTTATCTCAAACCCTATCTTTTCTATGGGAATATAGGGCAGCAGTGAATCTACCAGAAGGGGCAAGTATCGATAGCTCATTGGTCGTTATCGTACAGTTGGTTTGGTACAATAATAGATCTAAAAGTAAGTTAAGTTATATAGCCTGTAGGATGACAAAAGTTCTCCTATAAATTAATGGTGAGACACCAACCTATCTACAACCAACTGCTTAATATAGGTAATCATAATAATAAAATATAAATGAAAAACCGTCGGAAGTGGCCCATTTGTATTGTGACTTTAATGTAAACATTGTTTTTTTTCTAGTTAATGTGGTTTTGCTTCACAGACTATGGCCCATCTGTCTATGGGTCTATGGCATCTTCTCAGACTATGGCCCATCTGTCTATGGGTCTATGGCATCTTCTCAGACTATGGCCCATCTGTCTATGGGTCTATGCCATCTTCTCAGACTATGGCCCATCTGTCTATGGGCCTATGGCATCTTCTCAGACTATGGCCCATCTGTCTATGGGTCTATGGCATCTTCTCAGACTATGGCCCATCTGTCTATGGGTCTATGGCATCTTCTCAGACTATGGCCCATCTGTCTATGGGTCTATGGCATCTTCTCAGACTATGACCCGACCCAACTGCCTCCGTGGTCTGATGCTTAAGAGCATTGGCTCTCGACACGGAGGTCGTGTCGGGGGACACCTAGTGATGTCACTTTGTGCGTTTTTCTCCAGTTGGTTAGGACATTGCATGCTGAATCACCTGATTGTCTGAAAAGAAAAATGATTCCGTGCTTCAGATGGCACGTTAAGCAGTTGGTCCTGGCTACTATCTCTGCTGGTAGTAGTCGTCACATAAAAACCAAGTCAGAGGCCGTAAGGCGGTCTGAAAAAACTCTGACACCAGGGCTCTGCCCACACGATAAGAAGAAGTGGACATGCCATATATAGACTTCAACTATTCTAAACTATAAAATTGTTACAGAAGTGTGTTAATTGAAGATATTTACAAGAAAAAGAGTACAATAAGGTTTTTAGGTATCTGTGACTCCATATCAACTTTTTTTTTTAATTTTGTCTGTCTGTTTGTTTGATCGAGCATCACGCAAAATCTACTGAAGTTATTTTGATGAAACTTTTTTGTTTGATAGCTTATGATTTGACTTAAAATCTTGTATATAATTTGTGCGGACGAAGTCGCGGGTAAACTCTAGTAGAAGACTTCTTTTAATAAAAACTAAATACGGATCGTTTATTTATAATATTGACAGCATACGTTGAGAAAATCTTGACGTAAAATGAATAATCTTCTAGACATTTGAGAAGGGTGTGATCTCCTGAGGTTTGTGCTGTCAAATATCGTAAGAACATCAAGTTCAGAAGGCAATGAGGATACCGTCATGCATCATGTAAGGATTCTAAAATACTTATAGTATTTATTGCTACTTTTATTTATTACACTGTCAAGAGCAAAATTAAATCTACACGTAAGTATATAAATTACTATTTCAGCTCAAGCACTTTTACAAAGATTCTTGTAGTATAATAAATTGGCTTTAACATTGCAAGACGCAGCTAAGCAATACGAATGAGCAAAATTAAATCTACACGTAAGTATATAAATTACTATTTCAGCTCAAGCACTTTTACAAAGATTCTTGTAGTATAATAAATTGGCTTGAACATTGCAAGACGCAGCTAAGCAATACGAATGTGCCGAAATCTGCATGGCGTATTTGCAAACAATATTGGTGCATAATATTTTATAGGTTTAATGCATATTTGTTAAGTACTTTTAATAGAAGTGGTCAAGTGCGAGTTGGGCTACTCGCGCACCGAGAGTTCCGTACCACAGAACACAACATTATTAACTTAGAAAAAAAACTTTTTTTGTCCGGGACCTTTAGCGCGAGACCGACTCACACTTGGCCGGTTTTTAGTATTTGTTATTTTGTAGAGTATGTTCTATAATCACACTAAGTTTGACGCTTGTATGTATTACCGTTTTTACGATAGAGCGTGAAAAACTACATTCTGGTGGACAACCCCCCTTAATTTTTAACTTTTTGACATTTTTATTATTTGCTAAGAAATCCGTCGTAATAACGCATAATCTGAGAAAATTTCAACTATCTAGCTATTACGGTTCAAAAGTTACAGCCCTAAATAGGTAGGACATACGGACGGACGGACAACGTAGGCTTAGTAATAGGGTCCCGTTGTCACCCTTTGGGTACGGAACCCTAAAACACTAGCAGATTACGCATGATATTATGTGTATAACGCGATTGGCTTGCGCCCCCTAGGTTCCTGCGCCCGGTGCCACGCACCCCTTGCAGTCATTGTACGAATTGATAATTTGTGTAAACAGAGAATTGTACAAATCGCGAAATTGTACCGATGGCGAAGCTTTCGCACCCCCAGATAAAGACCGCCCTGGTTATGAGATAACTTACATTAAAAAAAATATTACCCACCTTCTGGACTGCGATTTTTGAATCTCATTCGCTGAGTTCAGCAGTTGAAATGTCAAAATTACTATGGAGATACGCATCTTTCTACAGCTGATTTGATTTTAAAAAATCGCACTCCTGGAGTAAGATTTTTTAATGTCAAATGAGCACGTCTCCGTAGTAATATTGACATTTTCAACTGCCTGAGTTCAAAGAATGAGTTTCAAAAATCGCAGTCCTGGCACGGTCGGGAAAAATACATAGGGTAAGGGGAGGTTATTTCGCGATATAGGTAATTTCGTGATAATTTTTTAAACGTCTGCCGCGGCCTAACCCGTAAAGGAATTGACGCAAAACCGCGTATGTACATGCATTTAAGTGCTTAAGATAGTAGTATGATTCTCAGCTCAGTAACTTTTGAAACAAGCTTGCAATGAGTTTTTTCTCAGAACGAAGGGCGAAATCGCAATCAGCTGTGACAAATGACGACAGTAGACAATGAAATGAAGTTTAAATTAGTAAATCTTGACTATTATAAAACTGTAAATTTTTGAAAAAAGAATTTAGTTCGTTTGTTTGTTTGTTTGTTTGTTTGTTTGGGTGTTTGTTTGTTCGAGTATCACGCAAAAACTACTGAACCGATTTTGATGAAACTTTTTTTGTTTGGTAGCGTAACATCTGACTTAAAATCTGGTATATAATTTATGCGGAGGAAGTCGCGGGTAAAAGCTTAAGTAATATATTTACAGAATGTGGTATTAAACTGATAGCTAAATGTTTTACGAACAGATTGATATAAATTGTGCATTGGATTTCAAGAATTTTTCATTCAAATATCCTTAAGTTAGGTGTGCAATATTTTAAGTGATTTTGCAATTGTTTTTTGTGATTTGATAGAGGTATTTTGTCAGTTAATTTTAATCTCAATTTCATCATTTAATCATCTTAAAGTATAATTTTAGGGGTTATTTTGCTTGTATGGTCTTATATACATCTTTAATCTTGTATTTTAGTCTATGCTATGCGTAAATGACGTAGTTTTTTTATCATGACACTAACTATTTACCATCTTCACTGACCCATCTAAGCCAACAAAAGAACCGGAAGTTGAAGTACCTACACAGAAGAAGAGAGGAAAGCCAGAAAAGAAAATAAAAAAAACGGGAAAGAAGTTGAGAAAAAATTATAATGTTTGGATTTATCCGATTTATTGTATGCAGGGTGTTAGGGTAAACAGTTGCATTACTTTAAGGGATGATTGTACCCATGATACTGAACAACTTTCCCTATGAACCGTAAAGCAATTAAAAAAAACTTTTCATACAAACTTTCGATCAACTGATTGCATTTAGTATGGAAGCTCGATTTTTTTTTTTGTTAATTTCTTATAGGTTTCTTTGGGAAAGTTGTTCAGTATCAAGGGCACAATCAGCCCTCAAAGTAGTGTAAGAACTGTTTACCCTAACACCCTGTACATTGTGAAGTAGCATATTATATTCTGACATTGAATAATTGCTCCTGATGAAGATGACCTATACTATATTAAATGTTATGACTCTTATGACTGTGCAGAAATATAGGATTCATAAGCAGCTGGTTATTTAGAATATTTCTAGAAAGGTGTTTTACTCTAGGATTAACGTATGACGTTCTGTTCCTAAAAAGGATTTTTTGGTATTACCTATTTCAGTATGTATTATTTCGAAATCCTATGAGTTTGGTCTATCACGATATTACCTATCCACTGTCACGAAATTACCATACCTTACCACGAATTTACCTATGTCACTTTATCACCAAGCAAATATTACAAATTTATGAATGAAGAATCTAGTATCAAACTGTGTGTATTCATAAATTAAGATCAAATATATGCCCAAAACTTTAAACAATATACCATATCAATCAGTTAATCTTTATTTGAGTTATAACAAAAATTGTTAGGTGTATCACGGAATAACCTCTCCTTACCCTACGAATTAAAATCTCCTCCTTTCAAAAAACGGTTTTAATGCTGACTGTACCAGTGTACCTATCAGTTCGTTCAAGAATCCCTCCGGGCAATATAATGACCTAAAAAGCCTTCCTGACAGCTTAGACGGCTCCCGGAGAAAAAAACCAGGAAGCAACCCCGTGGGAACTTAGGTAATTTATTGAACGAAAGTCTTTCCCTGCTCTCACATTGTTTGCAGTTTAGTCAAGTATTTTGGAAGAATTTGACGATAACACGTTGGGGCTTGCGATGTGATATTAACGTATAATATTCCGTGCTGTGGTGTACCTACATACTTGTAGCTGTCAATTTATTCATATTAAACCAATTAAGATAAAAAACCCGTTTAAGTTTAACGGTAATCTGCCTCCATGGTCTAATGGTTAAGAGCATTGTGCTCTCGACACGGAGGTCGTGGGTTCGATTCCCACAGGGGTACCCCTAGGGGTACACCTAGTGATATGTCACTTTGTGCGTTTTTCCCCAGTTGGTTAGGACATTGCAGGCTGAATCACCTGATTGTCTGAAAAGAAAAATGATTTCGTGCTTCGGATGGCAAGTTAAGCCGTTGGTCCCGGCTAATATCTCTGGTGGTAGTAGTCGTTACATAAAAACCACGTCAGAGGCCGTAAGGTGGTCTGAAAAAACTCTGACACTAGAGCTCTGCCCACACGATAAGAAGAAGAAGAAGTTAAACGGTTTTTTTACCATAAAAACCCCAAATAATAAACTAGAAAATATTATAGAAGTAGTTGAAAAATCTGTCGCCTGATTTGAAACAAACAAACAAACAAAGTTTTTAAGACTGACTGAAGATAGTTTCTCAGATTAAGGGTCAGCGTGGTGAAGTATATGGCCTTCCTTTCATCAGAGGACAAGGGCACCTTTGACCAACATTTGAATTTTTCATCCGACAAAATAATAACTGCTGTGAAGTTATAGTCTTTCCCCCTCTACCTTATTCGAAGAGAAGACGATTGCCATCTCCTATCGGGAGGTAGGTTCTATAATATAGAGCTATTGGGACTCTGGAGAGTGTACAGTAGACATGGGCGTCGGAAGTATTATTTTTAAAGGGGTGCATCCAGGGCCGTAGCTAGAACCGAATTTGAGGTAGAGTATTGCTATTTTTACAGGCCAGCGGCCAGGATTGCGGCTTAAAGTTATAAATTTCTGAGTTTATAAAATTCATATGACAATGAGTTTCCAGCTTCAGAGTCTTATTTGAATATGGTATAGTCAGGGGTAACACACCCCTTGTACCCTCTCCCCCGGCGTCCATGCCAGTGGAGACTGCAGCCACACCTTGGACACTTAGCTGTAATTTCATACAAATGGAAAATTTTAAAAGAGGAGGTGAATTACTTAAGCAGCATGTGCAAACGAGAAAGGAATACCTACGCATTTGCTTAACATTCGTAACTGACGAGGTAATCAGAGGGCAATAGATAGAGGGGGTTAGGTAAAAATTGGTGGGACGCAGGGAGTGTCCGTGCTGTATGTAGTAATAGATACTCTTTCTTATACTGTGCTGCAGCCCTGAACGGTGGTATTCATATCGAACATTCACACAGGTTCTTTAGTATAATTCTACAGACTAACAATTTATAAAACATGACTTTTAAATTCAACCTTATTTTAGTGGGCTCAGGCGCAGAAAGTCCACTTCGCATAATGTCAACCGTTCGCAAAACGTCGCTTTCGCAGAATGACGCTTTCGCAAAACGTCTCTTTCGCAGAATGTGGTTTTCGCAAAACGTCGCTTTCGCGGAAAGTCGCTTTCGCAAAAATGTCGCTTTCGCAAAATGTCGCTTTCGCAAAAAGCTGCTTTCTCAGAATGTCGCTTTCGCAAAAATGTCGCTTTCGCAGAATGTCGCTTTCGCAAAATGTCGCTTTCTTATATGAAAGCGATGGCGTTTTATTTTTTATTAATATTTTATATCTGATTCGATGAACCGTAAATTTTTAGTTAGGTACATCATTTAATAAAAATATTTTTAATAATTTTAAACTTACTACCCCATGAACTACTACTTTCCTCATGAACGCGTAGAGGTATTAAATTGAAATTCATATCAAATACTCAGGTCTATAATACCTTTAAGCTATAAAAAAATAGGCGTATACTTACAGGTTTGTACGGAACCCTCGGTGCGCGAGTCCGTCTCGCACATGACCGGTTTTTTTTTCACAATTCTTCCACATTGCGTGGTTGTAATGGTAGTAACAACCGTTTACGTTTGCATCTGGGAATATCGATTTTACCGCATTTATTTGGGCAATTTCAAGTCCAAATGCAAAGGGAAACTTTTGATAAAACGGCCTGTATATGTATAAGGTATCTTTAATTGGTCGAAAAGAAAGTAAGAAAGCATGATCTAAAAGGGGTACCTTTCTATGTAGTTTTGCTTCGCATTCGTCAAAAATTTTCTGAACGGGTCTCAAATCTTGAAATTATTTCTTTTTCAAAATTTCGATGTGATTTTATTGATTACATTTAGGGAAATTGTGTATTTTTTTACTGGCAACATCTCATTTTATACTTATGGGGGTACTTAGAAAAGTAAATCACAAGTTATTTGAGCAGAAGTTACTTGTAATTTCCCTTAAAAATCCTAATTTTTTTCCATCAGAAAACCAATATTAAGTGATTTTGTCTTTAGACATGGATCAGGAAATTGGTTTTACTACTAATCAGAAAGGAAATACTACACTTGTTCATGGTGAGCATAGATATAACAAAAGTAAAACTAATAAAGGCGGAAGTACTTTGTGGCGATGTGTAAACAGGCGAGATTGCAGTGCCACATTATCGTTAGACAAAACAAGGCGCAGAATTACGCGGAAAACTCGTCACACATGTGGGTTAGCTGAAGTTAAAAACATAATTCATGAACACATCGAATTTTTGAAAAAGAAAGTGTGTTAAGATTTGAGACCCGTTCAGATAATTGTTGAAGAAAACGAAGCAAAACTACGTAGAAAGGTACCCGATTCAGATCACGATTTGTTACCTTCGTTTCGATCAATTAAAGATAGCTTATACAGGGCACGCAAAAAGTTTTTAAATACAGACAGGCTACATCATACCAGCACTGAAACCTTAACGGTACCGGAGGTATTAGGAAAAAAATTCCTGATTTGTGAAGATGGTGAAACTGAAAAAATTTTGATATTTGCAACAAATTTATCAAAAAAAATTATGAAAAGGCCAGGATCATATTACGGCGACGGTACTTTTATCTCAGCTCCAGGACCGTTTTATCAAATGTTCGTTTTGCATTTGGACCTTAATTCCGATGAAGACTGCACAAACATAGTTCCGGTCATTTACACCTTATTGCCCAATAAAACGCAGCAAACATACACGCGTCTGTTCAGAATTTTGAAAGACCAATTAGGAATTAAGATTAAAGACTACAAATGCGATTATGAAATTGCCCAGATAAATGCTGTGAAATCAGCATTCCCAGACGCGAACGTAACCGGTTGTTACTACCACTACAACCATGCAGTATGGAAGAATGCAGAAAAAAAAGGGCTACTAAAAACTATGGAAGGGCGAAATACTGCTAGGTTGGTTTCCATAATGCCACTAGTGCCAGCTAATCAAATAGATGCCACATGGCATTATATCTTAAGTCAAGCCCCTGACTCCGATGAAATGAATCGTTTTAAACGCTACTATGAAAAGCAATGGTATCCAAAATTGACACCAACGATGCTTAGTTGTGCCGGTCAGCGCCACCGAACAACAAACGCGCTGGAAGCATGGCACCGTCGAATCAACACAGGGCGCATTCCAAGAAAGCCAAGTTTATACATGTTTATATTCAAATTAAAAAAAGAAAGTAAATTTTGGGACAGAAGAATCAGTGATAGTTTATTTCAAAATATAATGAAGAAAAATAGACGTAAGAAGGACATTGATTTCGATCGAAAATACAATAAATTATTGGTGAAATTGACAAATAATGATATACAGATACAACAATTCTTAAAAAAAATTATTTTTTTGCAACTATTGAAATAGATATCAAATTTTTTTTCTTGTGCAAATTGGTTCACTAAATTTGTCAAAATGTAGCAGGCCCGTTTTGACAGCTGACAACTTCATTGAAAAATGTGATCTATGACATGGAATTAAAGTTCAACAAGCTTAACAACTTCGCATCATCGTCATTTTCATCGAACTTTAATTCCATGTCATAGATCACATTTTTCAATGTGTTGTCAGGTATCAAAACGGGCTATTACATTTTGACAACTTTAATTTGATTCGAAATAGCACAACATGGCTGTAACATGTTCAAAATCAATAATATTTGAAACTTTAATTGTTTTACCAATAATTTTTTGATTTACTTTTGATATATTCTTTTTTGCAAGTAAAATTGTTTTCAGTTAGTATAGTAGATATGATTTTTATGTCAGAAGATAGACAGACAGGCCGACGAAAAACGGCGTTCCACCTGATGAAAAACGGCGTTTAATGATATTTAAATTTAGAACTTCAGTTGTTTTTTTATGTATTAAAATTTACTTATTGTTACTTTATTATCACTCTTTCGTTTTACACTCCTATGTAAAATACTATTAAACGAGCTAAACTTGTATAATACATACAGGGTCCTTCTTAATATGCTGACACTTTTTTAAAGGGATGATCAGACCGTCAAACTGAACAACTTTTTCTATGAGACCAACATCGATATCGCGAAAAAAATATCAGCTGTCCCATACATTTGGCTTGAGTAGGTTTGCAGTTTTGTATGGAACATCCGATTTTTATTTTGCGGTTTCGATGTTGGTCCCATAGAGAAAGATGTTCAGTTTAACGGTCTGATGTAAATGATGAGTAAATGGTCCTGAAAAAAGTGTCAGCATATTAAGAAGGACCCTATATAATTGGTTTCTGGTAAACGGCTCTTGCGATTTTGATGATATTCACGGGGGGAGTGGTGGGTAAAACTAGGGTTTCGAATCAGATATAAAATATTAATAAAAAATAAAAAGCCATCGCTTTCATATAAGAAAGCGACATTTTGCGAAAGCGACATTCTGCGAAAGCGACATTTTTGCGAAAGCGACATTCTGAGAAAGCAGCTTTTTGCGAAAGCGACATTTTGCGAAAGCGACATTTTTGCGAAAGCGACTTTCCGCGAAAGCGACGTTTTGCGAAAACCACATTCTGCGAAAGAGACGTTTTGCGAAAGCGTCATTCTGCGAAAGCGACGTTTTGCGAACGGTTGACATTATGCGAAGTGGACTTTCTGCGCCTGAGCCTTTTAGTGGAGTAAGAACTAGATGGATAAACGTTTTGCATGTGTCAGATTCTAGGAGGAATAATAGAGCATATAATATTCATGGCATATTGTCAGGATTAGGTCCATAAACTATTCAACTAATTTACTATCGAATTTAATAATAATTAAAGCAAATCAAAGCCATGATGCTGATAGTGAAAGCTATATTCTGATAGTGTTCCTACATCGTATCAAACCTATCATGTATTATGTTATTATCATGATCAGGTTGATCATCATCAGCTTATCATGTGTATGTGTGTGTTGTGTATGTTGGACCAGATGCCCAGTAAGAAAGGGAAAGGTTATCATGATACCATCGTCATCATCTGTCGTCCCCAGTTCAGGACACTGGTCTACAATGAGGATGAGGGTAGTATATGTACAGAAATGATTTCAAATGAAAGACAAGAATTAGAATAGTCGAATATTATTTAATTCTTTGACTATCCTTTATATCTTTGAATATAGTTTATATCTTTGATTCTAAATTACTTCTGGTTTACTATTGTCCCCCTATCTGAACCATAGGGCATATGGAGAAAAACCAGTAAAAAACTCCATATACGAGTAGGACAACCAAAACACATTATCGAAAGTCACACATTATAAATTAACCGTATTTATACTGTAGCAAACACAAGTTACTTATACTGAACAAATAATAATTTGGTTAACACTTACACTTGGGCAGCGTGACGGTCTCAATGGCAAAAGGTGCCGCTTTTCGACAAACCACATCTTTTATAACATTTGCCACCGAACTTCACGATGGTTCGAAATGGCGGCAAATGTATCCAGGAAATGGAGTTTGTTTACAATATTAGGGAACGTACTAAATCCTTTTTAAATTACAATTATTGTTTCACAAATTATACTATGATTTTAGGATGAATAATATATCGGTAAACACAACCTATCAAACAAATAAGTACTTTTTAGTTGATCAAGTAACTATCACGTTTACTTCTTGGCGCGGAACAATCGGCGACAAGACGACAGTGTCGTTTGTATATTATTTTTAGAAACACACAATAATATCAATTGGATTCACTGTACTTAATCATTAATTATTATATCACAGAATTAGAGTAATTATCACTGTATAATTAATATCACAATTCCAACAATATTCATCAAAATAAGTTACTAAACACTGTCAACAAAGGTTTGCTTTTTAATAGATGTTACCAAGTCTAAAAATGAAATGCAGATTAAATAATTTAGATTCAAACTCATGACTCGACTCGCAACTCATTCGCTTTAAAGAGAACTTATATTTCTAAGTTTCCTGAACAATGCTAATTTATAAAGTCAAATATTCTAACACGGCCATACTGATACATACTTCGTTCTCGAAGTATATAATTAAAGAAGACAATTGTATAAGTACAATGATCACATTGAACCTAATAAAAAATATTATCAACCAAAATACAAACTGATAAAATAATTGTAAACCAAAGCATGACAAACAGCAACACCAAACAGTACCAAAAACTTTACATCTTACATTTGGAGGAACAAGCAACACATAATTAGCCACATTATGAATTTTATAATTCCATGTTTCATAAGTTACAATAAACAGTCATTCAAATTATTTACACTTAAAAAATCTGTCGTTGCCCAGTTGGTCATAAACGGAGTTTTTATCATTAAAAAAAGTCAGTTTTACACCAAGTGGGTACAACCGTACAATAAAGTCTGTCCTTGCCCAGTTGGTCATAACCGGAGGTTTTATCATTTAAAAAAAAGTCCGTTTTACACCAAGGGGGTACTATATAGTCAGTTAGGTCACCTAGTCAGTTCATAATAATTATCAAATCATATAGCTAATTATCTGCCACTTAGCATTGTTTTAGTCATATAATATTTTTGTAATTTACTGTCATCTTAAAACTGTGTATTACATTTTAGCATTGCTACGGCCACATCTCTCATTATGGTAACAAGTAACAAAGGTCAATTTGGACATCTCAGACCATTGGGTCAATTCACACCATTGGGTCAATCCACATCATTGGGTCAATCCACACCATTGGGTCAATCCACACCATTGGGTCAACTCACACCATTGGGTCAACTCACACCATTGGGTCAACTCACACCATTGGGTCAACTCACACCACTGGGTCAACTCACACCACTGGGTCAACTCACACCACTGGGTCAACTCACACCATTGGGTCAAGTCACACCATTGGGCCAAGTCACACCATTGGGCCAAGTCACACCATTGGGCCAAGTCACACCATTGGGCCAAGTCACACCACTGGGTAAAGTCATACCATTTGGTCAACTCAGATAATTTTAACATGGACTGCTTGAAAAACATGTAACTTGAACATATTAAGTAGGTATCACTTTTAAACTAATTTGACTACCAGTCGTGATCAAAACAGAAAGCTGGATTAAACTACACTCTAATCTTTTCAATTTACAAACATTTTAGATTGAATTACGCAGCATAGTGATAATCGAAAAACATACGTAATAAAATTACAACAAAACCGCTCGGCCATACTGATTTATAATCTAACTTAACTACCCACCTATGTTTTTTACAAACGAATCTAATTCGGCCTTTGCCGTTACCTCGCAAACTTTTCAAATCTTCTTCTTGGATTTTCGTGGTTTTCGATGGTTTCTGGATGGTTCTTTGCGTGTTGTCTGGAGACAACCAGGGCTGGCCGCGATGATGACCCCATCATCGTGATGCTTTTTTTCTTTTGCAGCTGGAGCAGCGATCCTCGTGATGATACCATGAAAAACAAAACATATGTGAACATGGAAGTCATGGATATGATCCTAGACAGGATCCCACTTCTGATGTCAGATTCTAGGAGGAAATAGAGCATATAATATTCATGGCATATTGTCAGGATTAGGTCCATAAACTATTCAACTAATTTACTATCGAATTTAATAATAATTAAAGCAAATCAAAGCCATGATGCTGATAGTGAAAGCTATATTCTGATAGTGTTCCTACATCGTATCAAACCTATCATGTATTATGTTATTATCATGATCAGGTTGATCATCATCAGCTTATCATGTGTATGTGTGTGTTGTGTATGTTGGACCAGATGCCCAGTAAGAAAGGGAAAGGTTATCATGATACCATCGTCATCATCTGTCGTCCCCAGTTCAGGACACTGGTCTACAATGAGGATGAGGGTAGTATATGTACAGAAATGATTTCAAATGAAAGACAAGAATTAGAATAGTCGAATATTATTTAATTCTTTGACTATCCTTTATATCTTTGAATATAGTTTATATCTTTGATTCTAAATTACTTCTGGTTTACTATTGTCCCCCTATCTGAACCATAGGGCATATGGAGAAAAACCAGTAAAAAACTCCATATACGAGTAGGACAACCAAAACACATTATCGAAAGTCACACATTATAAATTAACCGTATTTATACTGTAGCAAACACAAGTTACTTATACTGAACAAATAATAATTTGGTTAACACTTACACTTGGGCAGCGTGACGGTCTCAATGGCAAAAGGTGCCGCTTTTCGACAAACCACATCTTTTATAACATTTGCCACCGAACTTCACGATGGTTCGAAATGGCGGCAAATGTATCCAGGAAATGGAGTTTGTTTACAATATTAGGGAACGTACTAAATCCTTTTTAAATTACAATTATTGTTTCACAAATTATACTATGATTTTAGGATGAATAATATATCGGTAAACACAACCTATCAAACAAATAAGTACTTTTTAGTTGATCAAGTAACTATCACGTTTACTTCTTGGCGCGGAACAATCGGCGACAAGACGACAGTGTCGTTTGTATATTATTTTTAGAAACACACAATAATATCAATTGGATTCACTGTACTTAATCATTAATTATTATATCACAGAATTAGAGTAATTATCACTGTATAATTAATATCACAATTCCAACAATATTCATCAAAATAAGTTACTAAACACTGTCAACAAAGGTTTGCTTTTTAATAGATGTTACCAAGTCTAAAAATGAAATGCAGATTAAATAATTTAGATTCAAACTCATGACTCGACTCGCAACTCATTCGCTTTAAAGAGAACTTATATTTCTAAGTTTCCTGAACAATGCTAATTTATAAAGTCAAATATTCTAACACATGCGTGTTACCATTTTATACAAATCCCGTAGTCTGGGGAAGGAAAATATTGAGAATGGCTTCCTTTTACGACCTATGCAAATGCTGATAAGAGGATTCCGAAATGCAATCTCAATTTCAATGTATATTTTATGTGCGCTTGTAAGCTGTTTTAAGAGCGGTGAATATAGTGCCCGTATGCCAAGTCAATCTAGCTTAAAAACTTCAATAAAAAGGCGTCAGTTCGAAGTGATGAAACTGCCGATGTTATTTTGGACAACTTTTAATACAGAGTAGGTACGTAGGTAGCTCTATACAGGGTGAAATTGATATCATTAGCAGCCTTTTAAACTAAGAGTCTACCCATCAAACTGAACAACTTTCACTATGGGAGCAAACTGATCGGAGCAACAAAAAAATCAGCTGCTCCATACTAAACTGCAATGCCTACGCGACACAAATGTATGCAACAGCAGATTTTTTGCTCCGATTGGTTTGCTCCCATAGTAAAAGTTGTTCAGTTTGATGGGTAGATTCTTAGTTTAAAAGGATTCTAATGATATCAATTTCACCCTGTATATAACTTTTGCTATAGTGGCAGCATCGAGAAAAAAATTAAAATCTGCTGTTTCTTACAAAACTGGTAGTACTGACTACTTCAATATATGGAAAAAAAAATATAGGATCCTTCGTAATATGCTGACGGTTTTTTAAGGGTATGATCAGACCGAACAACTTTCTCTGTGGGACGAACATGGAAATTGCGAAAAAAAACTGCAGTTTCATACAAAACTGCAAATGTTCGACCCAAATGTATGTCCCATAGAGTTTTTTTTTTAATCGTGATTTGACATTGGTCGCATAGAGAAAATTGTTCAATTTCATGATCTATCCTCTGAAAAAACCGTCAGGCATATTATTTTGGACACTATATTTTAAATTTTATTTCGATGTTAGTGAAAGTTTTGGACAAACCGTGGACATTTAGCTGTCATTTCGGTTTAAAGAATTTATTTACTCAAAAGAACATTGTTCACTTACATGAGTTTTGTTAAAAATAAGCTAATAAAAACAATTAGGTATTGTGAGTGACATTGAGACAATAGAACAGTGAAAAAAAAAAAAAATTATACATAAAATAAGTCCCAGCAGAGAATACAATAATAACGCAGTAAACATCTACTAATGGTTAATATAATATGTCACTTACAGAAAAACAAATGAGTTATCCATCTATCTATCCATTCAATACAGAATTCTACAGCCTTCATCACCAAAACCAAATCCTCCATCCCTCACGAAATTTTTCATACGAAAAATTTCATACAAATGGAGAAAAATTTAAAAGAAGAGGTTAGCATGTGCGATACTGAGTGAGCGCGAGCGATAAAGGAATACGTCATTACCGAGGTTAAAATTGGCGGGGGGGTCAGGTAGTGTCCGTACTGTATGTATACTCGTAGTCTTTCTTATACTGCGGTGAAAGATCGATAGTCTAATCTAAACAACCCCATTAAATATTACCAAGTTACCCTCTTATGTTCCAACCTGTAGGTATACAATTTTGTTCTACTTCAGTAAAAACAATACAAAAGAAAATTCTCTCCAAATGAAGTAGCTATTCAACTACTACTCACTTAATTATCTCGAAGGTAATTTCATTTTATAGACATGTCTTGAATAAACTGAATAACTACGCAATACTTCTCGCCAATAACAACTCTACCCCTGTAGTTTTACTAACCATTTTCCCGTAGCCCATCCTTGACCCAGTTTTGGGATAAGAAGACGGGGCAATGATGCAAAGATAAGAATGAGTAGCCCTGCTGACCAGACTTCGTTTGACGAGGTTTGGTTCAAAGAGTTTATAAGTAACCTTTAAGATATACTTGAGCTGATAAATAAAACATTGATCAAGTTTCTTTGATCAAGTCTTGAATAGGATTCTAGATGTAGCACGTTCGCAGTTCCCGGTGTCTTTGTATATTTTTTTTATTTTTTTTTCGGTAGATTTACAGCATTTAAATTTTGTTAAATATTCTTATACAGGGTGTACAATAAAATGGGATAGCTACTCAAAGGGGTGCTTCAGACCATCAAACTGAACAACTTTCTCTATGGGACCAATATCGAAATCGCGAAAAAAAATCTGCTCTCCCATACAAAACTGCAAACATAACTCGACTGAAATGTATGGGACAGCAGATTTTTTTTTCGCGATTTCGATATTGGTCCCATGAAGAAAGTTGTTCAGTTTGATGGTCTGAAGCACCCCTTTAAGTAGCTGTCCCATTTTATTGTACACCCTGTATAAATCTAGATGCCAATTAATAACACCACAACAACACCACTGGCTTTTCGGTGAAGGAAAACATCGTGAGGAAACCTGCATGCTTCAATTTCGAAGCACGTATTGTACCTACTGTCCATTAAAAGTGGCGACGGGCTCACTCCCCGTCACACTGGACAGAGTTTCGGTACCACTAGTGAAACGTGGATGTTCTGAGGTTTCAGAATATCTCTGACTACCCCCTCGGGGAATATAGTCGTGAGCATATGCTTATGCTATGCCAATTAATAATCGTATAATAGAGTATTATAAATTATTTGCAATTTTATTGAGATTGGTTTTTATAAATATGTATAAGACTAGCTTTTTTTCCGACACTCACTTGGCCAATTTTATTTCATAAAAACCTAATTCTGACAACAGTTAAAAAAAGATACAAACGAAATCTCTATGGATCTAAGATCGAAAAGCGAAAAAAAATCTGCTGTTCCATACATTTGGGTCGACAATGTCCATACTGGGACGTACACATAGACTGTGCTGTAACATACTTAATTATTATAAGAAATTCACCTATTTCCAATGTAAAGAAACGCCAAATTAAATGTGTTCTGAACCCCGAATTAGAAACATTTCGTACCCCACAGTAAACATAATGTTAAGTCTACGTTGTATAACGTAAACTGGGACGTAACGTCTCTGCGACATCCAGAAGATAAAGCGAAATTACATTACGACAGACGATAAAGAATTTGCATTTTATTTGAGAGCGAAATACCTTACAAGTGCAAAATGAAGGCGGATACGAGATTTGAATCTGAAAATCGAAATGAATGAGATATTTTTTCATTGATTTTTAACACATTTTTATGAATAAGTAGGTAGGTACATAATTATTTCAAGAAAGTCTGTATCGTGATGAAGGCTGGACCGGATAGAAAGTTATGATGGTCTAGGTTCGAATCTGTAATCAAAGAAAAAACAATTCATAATGCTAACTAGTATAGGCACAGATAATTTAATATGTCTCACACAATATCCTACTCCGTTGTTTGCGTTGATGAGCTCTCATGTGGCTTACATAGCCAATCTTCTTGGAGAAGATCCTCGCACATAGCGGGCACGTGAGCACGTCGTTTTCATAGTGATACTGAATAGCCGCTGGTGGTCGGGCTTTCAGTTCATCACGTTTGGCATCCAGTTGTGAACACCTACTAGCTTCAAAATCATAGATCTGACTGTTTACACGAGCTCTCCATGCTGGACGAATGGCTGCCAAATCTTCCCACTGCGTGGGTTCTATGCCACACCTTTTCATATGGCGCTTTTTCGTGTTCTTGGTTTCGAATAATAATTACGTCCATTTATAAAATTACCATACCTAAATATATCAAAGGAGAAGCGATTTACAATATCTAGCTAGACTAGGAAAAAAAACATCCAAATTATGAATTTTCGCGGAACCCCTGAGAGCCTCTTACGGAACCCCAGGGTTCCGCGGAACACCATTCGGGAACCGCTGTCTTAGATACTACTAATCCCTACTGCTGCTAAAAATCGTAGCAGGTTATTGATCGGAATGGTTTGTACCTCGTCCGGTATCTGCCTAAATTAATACTTTTTTTGTACATCAGAGGGCCACAGTCACATAGAAGGCACATTGTAGAGGAGTGTCCTAAAAGAAGTTTCGAGGGGGGTTAGGGGGACATATGGAAACTAACGCCGGAAGCCAAGATCTGGCTCCAAAATTTAGATATAGATTTGTAATTTGTTGTTTTTTTTTTGTGTGTAAATTCGTTGTTTTGTATTTTGTTCTTTTTGATTGGAGGAAATAAAAAGCCATACGCAAATAATAATAATAACATAGAAGGTGCAGAGGAGTTTCCATCTACTCCTTGCAAAATCTGCAGCCGGTCGTATCACTTTCAGTATGTGCATGTGCTTGTTAAGTTTGCAATGGCCTGTGAGTGCACTTACTATTGTACTTTAATCCTTGAGCTGAGGGCAAGGAGACTGTTCGCAAGCCTACGATTGTTGCCTGTGATAAATGCTTTAATGTGGCAAATGCCTGGGGTGTTGCACCATAGGTTTATTTGCCTCTCCATTTATTCAAAGAGTAACGCGTTAGACATTTAGGAACTCCGAAAAAGGGCCTATCAGGGCCTGTCACGTGGTTTTCAGGTCAAACTGTGGTATAAATTACAGTGAATGTATACTTACAGGGTGTTACAAAAGTAAAAATAAACATTTTAATCTTGTTTGTTGATACCATCAAACTGAACAACTTTCACTATGGGACCAACATCGAAATCGCGAAAAAAAAATTTTTGTCCCATACATTTAGCTCGAGTAGATCTGTAGTTTAGTATGGAAGATCACAAACGCATCGCATCTTGGCGATTATGGCAAATCTCTCCATCTTGGGTGAGGCCTATGTTCAGCAGTGGACGTCTATCGGCTGATATGATGATGATGATGATGGAACATCCGATTTTATTTTCGCGATTTCGATATTGGTCCCATAGTGAAAGTTGTTCAGTTTGATGGTCTTAACCACCCCCTAAAATGTTTATTTGTATTTTTGTAACACCCTGTATAAAACAAGTGTGGACGCAGGTTAACAAGACCATTTGGCAGAAAACTTGTAGTAAATTGTCAACTCAACTAACATAGGCCCCAAACCCTTGCGTAAGGAAAGTTCAAAAGAATTTTCTTACAAGTACGACATCCATTCCTCTGCGTCTCTCCATTATTTTCCCGCTTGGCAAAACGCCAAGATGCCAAAACCATTTTTCATTTGAGTATTTTTTTTAAGTTGAGTAAAAAGTATAGCTGAAGACGTTTAGCTTGGGAGAGAGAAAGGAACAGTGTTGCCAGATCTAATTTTTAGAAATCCGTAGGGCAAGGTTGAAAAATCCGTAGAAATCCGTAGATATTAATTACCTCTTGAAAAATCCGTAGATCTACAGACTTCTTTAAAATGCTTTATCTGACTATTTTAGAGTGAACTGATTCAAAAAATCGCTCTAAATTGAAGAAGAAATTAGAAACTTTGACAGGTTTAAGCGTAGACAACATGAAAATTAATAAAATTTACTCTTTCTTTTCTGTTCTAACTTAACTTTCTGTTTCATTATCACCGTCTGTTCGTTTGTACTTTTATCATACATGTTACAGTTAAATATTTCTGTCGTGTGTGGACTGCAAGTAGAAGGAAGGAGATAGATGGAAAAGAGTTGGGACGAGCCATATTTTAGGAAACATAGTCCCATACATGGAAAAAGTGAACTTGAATTGATTTATTTGCGACGGGGTATCATTTTATACACCAAATCGAGATTTTAGTCCGGAATTCAGAAGATTTCTAAAAATCCGTAGATTTGCCATTGAAATCCGTAGATCCGTAGGCCAGACCAAAAATCCGTAGATCTACGGATAAATCCGTAGGTCTGGCAACACTGGAAAGGAATGAGTTGTGGCGAAGTTTTCGAATGATTTCCTTCTTCTGCCTATCGTAAGTCGTTTCGGCACAGTTCGCTTAGCTGTCGACAATACGGCGCCTATTATATTTATAGGTAGGGGCATGGGTGACAGATATCGATCAGAGATGTTGTCGATGTTTGTTACGGTAATGGAATGTAAATCTCACGAGATTCTGATTGTGTTCGACATGACATTAGATCATCTGAAATCTGATAAATACTTAGTTACGCGTGTCATTCTACTAAGAAACATTTCTGCAACTTTTTGCGGGGGGCGAGGTAAGATGAAATCCGCAACTTTTGGATTTTATTCCCCATAAGCAAAGAATTTAGATTCTAATTCTGAATGTTAAAAATCATGAAAAGTAGTCTCGTGTGAACCCCAAACGTTCTACGTTCAAAATTATTGTTTCGCTATTATAGGCTGTCTCGTTTAGTGATAAGGTATAAAATTGGGTGTAAATGCGCAAGATTAATTGATCTAATACCGTGGCAGAGGGGAAATGCTACCGCAAGGCGAGTCCCTATTAAATTGTCTAAGGATAAATATGACGTGAATTTAATGAAATAGGCAATGACGAATTTTTATTCCTAGAGAAACAAGAGATTGAATGAAGTGATTTTTAGAATCTCCTTTTCTATTAGGTCCCTACGAATGGATAAAGATTTCAGCATACATTATTACTGAAATTATCAATGCTTTCAGTCGATTCTCTTTAGTACTTATTTTTCCTATCAAATAATGTGATTAAAAAACTGGGTATTCTTTTCTTTTCATTATTTTGTTAATTATTAAATAATTTGTGGTACCAGCAATATCGATAGCTCAGTTTATGACGTCACTAAACTCGTGAGGAAAAGTTAAATTAAATTCTATTTTTCAATAATCATTATTTGTGTTCGCGTTCGAACGGATCGTTTCCATCGTGTTGTGGTTCCTTTGAGACGATAATTTATTTCTGATGGTTTTAAATTGTTCGCAGGGTTTCGATTACTGCATGTTATTTGATGAACAGGAAATTTTCAATCTGTTGCGTCTTATGGGGACGTGAGCGACATCACCGCACACGCACATCCCCTATTTGGAATGATTTGATGATCCAATCATCCCTTTAAACAGTTTCACCTAATTATTTTAGAACTAATATAGGTACGTACTAAATTAGACCATTCACATAAACATCGGTAGCTTTTACTTGACGAAACATTTTTTTTCAACTTCATTTTTTAAAGCATCGCCGCGGTAATTACTAGTTTGTTTTATTATATAGACGTCTCTTAAAAGAGGAAATTTCATTTTAGAAAGAATCTTTAATAGAACTCAATTCTCGATGAAGAATAAATTTGGTTGGATATTTATTGTAGTAAAATCTGACCCACTTAAAACATTGAACATCTTCGAAACGCTTCATCAGATCTTCACCAAGTTTTAGTGGCATGAACTCTTGAATATATATTTTTGTAAAATAAAACAATCAGCCAAATCAGTTTAGAAATGACGAAGATATATCGAAAAAAAATTTTTTTATTTGATGTCTCATTTATCGACACAGTAATTTTTTTTTGTTTTTTTTTAATACTTTTAAACCATACAACCGTTCACTTTCATGCTAAAAGAACTGCATATATCAGGTAAATTAAGTATTTATTCATATAAACGTGAAAACGCATGAACTTACTTTGACAGATAAATCTGGTTGGCCACCAGAACCCACCAGGTTTCGGCCAGGACGACCGATGAAATATTGACGGTAAAGGTCTAACCATTGATTTGGCATACATTTCATCCATGAGCTCGATGGGTGAGAAGTACTCTAAAATTTAACCACCATTTTTGATTGGCCAGCACTACCTGCCAGGATATCCGGCGGACGACAGAGTGTACTTCGTAACACTAATTAAGACAAATCGGATAAGCATAATTTGGTTCATGAGCTCGATGGGTAATTAGTCTCGTCTCAGAGAGGTTACTAGTCACCCTCCTACACAAAACCCAATAGGATAGGGGTCGGTCGACCAAGTTTTTTCGCATCTTCTAATAGTAAACTATTGCATGAAAACTGAATTATTATGGATAAGCTCGATGGGTATACGACCTCGTCACCGGCCCCCGATCTATAATTGTTTTATCATTTAGAAGCATGATTTTGTTTACGAACATAACATTTAATTTTAGTTTTAATTAATTTGTAATCTGTTCGCGCCATGTGATCGCGTCAGCCATTACGGCTGTAATATTATGTTGCTGTACTCTTCTCACGCACGCAAAAATACATAAGCACGTCTCTTTCCTGCGTGTGAGTGAGTTAATGATAAGAACTCGCGTGCGTTAAAAGAGTACAGCAACATATAGTTTTTAGGGTTCCGTACCCAAAGGGTGAAAACGGAAACCTATTACTAAGCCTACGTTGTCCGTCCGTCCATCCGTCTGTCCATCCGTCCGTCTGTCCTACCTATTTATGGCTGTAACTTTTGAACAGTAATAGCTAGATAGTTGAAATTTTTTCTCAGATTATGCGTTGTTACGGCGAATTTGTTAACAAATAATAAAAATGTCAAAAAGTTAAAAATTAAGGGGGGTTCTCAACAAGAAACTAGTTTTTATCAACGTTTTTTCTTCACGCTCTATCGTAAAAACGGTAATACATACAAGCGTTAAACTTAGTGTGATTATAGAGCAAACTCTACAAAATAACAACAAATACTAAAAACCGGCCAAGTGTGAGTCGGTCTTGCGCTAAAGGTCCCGGACAAAAAAAGTTTTTTTTTTTCAAGGTAATAATGTTGTGTTCTGTGGTGGTGTGGTACGGAAGCCTCGGTGCGCGAGTAGCCCGACTGGCACTTGACCGGTTTTATTATATGCATACCCACATTTTTATTTATGTTAGTTCGGACACTGTATGCTAGTAGTTTAATTACGTTTTGCTCAACACTGCCAGCTACCCAATCCGCCGCGTAGCCCCAGCAACGTCCTATGCTGAGGTCCGTACCCATTCTAGGTGCCCCTAGGACAGTTGCGTTCGTTCACGGGCTCGTTAGACCCTTCGTGGCAGTAGCTGCTCCGTGACTAGAGTTGCCAGGTGTCCCGATTTGCGCGGGACGTCCCGATTTTCAGGGTCTGGGGACGCGTCCTGATTTGGACCTGATCGGGACACTTAATGTCCCGATAAATCAATGAATTTATTGAAAACCATTATTATTAGAAAAAATAAATAAATTACGCATCACATCACTATATCGAGTGCTACAATGCGCTCAAAATAGAAGAAGAAACAAAGAAGAATGTGTTCTTTCCTTGATGTTTGGATGAAAAGTTACTCGTTCATCAAACCCGCTCCAAATACTAAGTTTAAAGTACTTTGCACATAATGCTGTCTGTCTTTTATTAAGTATGTAGGATTAAATTCAGATGTAGGCTCTTCGCGAATCGCAGTTAATTTTAAAATTCATTGTTTTTCGTGTGTCCCGATCTACAACCCTAAATCCCGATTTGTTTTACCTTCTGCCCCGATTTAAAGCAAAAAGGACCTGGCAACCCTATCCGTGACCAATGCTGTAATACCCAAATCGAAAAAAAAGTGATCGATGGTTGTCTAGTCATCCATCACTGATAGAAGTCCGGGCTAGATTCTGGTACTTTTTATGGGACTAAATAAATGGGTGTGATAACGTCCTAGACTCTGATAAGTTATAATATGTCAAGATAGACCATCGAAGCTACGATCGCGTCGAAAAAATATCAGCCAAGTTTATACTGATAAACCCTGACAATACAAGTACTATACACACACACACACACACAAACAGATATAAGTTGTATAGCGCCTCACACACACCAACATTAGAAAGTTGGCCCATTTGTTTTAGTACGTTAGCGTACAAAACTTTAAAGTTGTATCTTGAGGTTATATCTTGACATAATTATGTTGACATAAATTACAGGTCAGTATAAATATACTACAGATAAAATAGTATAATTAAATAATATTATGTTGACATATTTTGAAATTAATCAAAGGTCCAGGAATTATTTATATTCTATGAATTAGTGTAAAACCTTGTTTAGTAAATAACTCAACTATTTTATCCAGCACTTCATAGTTCCATTTGAAAACAAACAGTTAAATTAAAAGCTCTTATTTCTACAGGCCATGATGGTGATCTTTAAATCTAACTGCCAATTAGTCTTAATTGGGGTTGATGGGATTCATTTCAGTCACGATCACGAACGGGATTCTAAGGTAAACGCTGAATTAAAGTAAATCAATAAATGCTCAAGACTATTATTCGGTCCAGTCAGGTCTAGTCCCACGCGGAGAAAGTATAAATAGGGCACTGCCTTAATGGAAATAAAGTTTGCTTCCGGATACCAGCACCAAATTTTTGTATATTGTTAGGTATGTTCTCTAGACCCCAAAACTGCCGGGAGACAGTCTCTAAGGTGTCAGGGTCTCCAGTTATGACGTCATAAAATTTTTGTATGGGATTAAAAAAAATTTTGTTCTGAAACTGATCGTCTGGGGTATCAAATGAAAGGGCTCTATGCCGGTTCTAAAAATGTACCATACTATAACTATTCAGTCAATTGTTTTAAAAAAATCCAAAAATTCTTTTCAAATCATACCAAGTTTGAGCTCCTCCAGGTAGGAAACGGCCGAGTAAATTTTTGAAAAACATACGCCAAAATATCCTTATACAGGGTGTACAATAAAATGGGACAGCTACTTAAAGGGGTGCTTCAGGCCATCAAACTGAACAACTTTCTCTATGGGACCAATATCGAAATCGCGAAAAAAAAATCTGCTGTCCCATACATTTCAGTCGAGTTATGTTTGCAGTTTTGTATGGGAGAGCGGATTTTTTTTTCGCTTTTTCGATATTGGTCCCATAGAGAAAGTTGTTCAGTTTGATGGTCTGAAGCACCCCTTTGAGTAGCTGTCCCATTTTATTGTACATCCTGTATAAAACGTCAATAAAGCAATTTCAAAAATGTTTATGTTTACTATTTTTTATAATTTTATTCATTAAATACTTATATAGATGAAAAATAATTTAAAAAATGTAAAAAAATAGTAAACATAAACATTTTTGAAATTGCTTTATTGACGTTTGATATGAGGATATTATAAGTCATTTGGTGTATAATTTACAAAAATTTACTCAGCTGTTTCCTATCTGGAGGAGCCCAAACTTGGTGTGTTTTGAAAATAATTTTTGGATTTTTTAAACACAATTGGCTGAAAGGTAATATTGTAGTATATTTTTAGGACTGGCTCATGGAGCTCTTTCATTTGATAGCCCACACGATAGGTTTCAGAACAAAAAAAATTGTAATCCCATACAAAATTTTTATGACGTCATAACTGGAGACCCTGACACAGAGACTGTCTCCCGGCAGTTTTGGGGTCTAGAGAACATAGGTGCTGGTATCCGGAAGTGAACTTTTTCAGCCTTTTTTGACCGTAAGGCAGTTCACTAAAACATCTTACACGTAAAATAAATATCTCTACTATAATAATTATTATTATTTATTCAGGGTTACCAACAGATGAATTAAATTACACACTAAACTTTAGAGACTACATGAAATTAGGCAAACATTGTATTGTATCCGGTAGTATTTGATGTGACAACTATTTATACAGGCTGTAAGTGACAGCCTAGCAAATACTGAAACGGTGAACTCAGACCATCAAACTGAAAAACTTTCACTATGGAGCCTGCCTCAGGATACGCGAAAAAAAAATCCATACATCAGTCATACGTCAGTTTTGTATGGGACAGCTGATTTTTTTTTCGCGTTTCTTGAGGTAGTGAAAGTTGTTCAGTATTATGGTCTGAGTTCACCGTTTCAGTATTTGCTAGGCTGTGGCTCGAGTAGGTTTGCAGTTTTGTATTGAACAGCTGTTTTTTTTTTCGCGATTTAGTTGTTGGTTCCATAGATAAAGTTATTCAGTTTGACGGTATGACCATCCTAATTCTACAGGGTGAAATTGATATCATTAGCATCCTTTTAAACTAAGAGTCTACCCATCAAACTGAACAACTTTTACTATGGAAGCAAACCGATCGGAGCAACTATAAAATCAGCTGTTGCATACATTTGAGTCGAGTAGGCACTGCAGTTTAGTATGGAACAGCAGACTTTTTTTTTCTCCGATCGGTTTGCTCCCATAGTAAAAGTTTTTCAGTTTGATTTTGATGGGTAGACTCTGCGTAGGCGATGCGTGAACGAATAAAAATACTTACATTTTAAATGTAACCTAATTACAAACTGTCATGTGTTATCTCTTTCCTCCCCGTAAAAAGGTAACAGGTGTGAGTCAGACATTATCTTAATAAGAAAATTTCTTTTGTTACAGGTGAAATAAAGTGCCGGATAACAAGTGTTTTTGTGTTGGGATTTGCAAAGAATTTATGTTAGGAGAGGGGTTTAGAAAAAAACCTTGGAAATTAGCTCCAGCTTGATAAAGTTTAGTGTCAAAAAAGGATATAAAATAAATACCATTTAGGTTTTAGAAACAATTTATAGTGAAGAAACAAACGGTTTCAAAAATAGAACGCTCTTTAAAAAGAACTGTGCGAATACGAGTGCTAAAAAACGAATAAAAAATAATTAGAAAACTTTTGAAGTGTGAAAAGCTTATTTAAAATTAGAATTGCAAAAGCCATAAAATAGAAGCAAAGGTGCGTAAAAACAAAAGAGTGCCTAAACTCAAATATTTGAATTACGAACGCGAAGCATGAAGTTAAGTGTGAGCGCGTACAGAGCGCACGCGTCGGCGCACAAGAAGATTCTGACGTCATCGTACCAGCAACACTACGGTAGCACCGCGGCTCCGCCTATCTGCAATCCTCTGCAGCCGCCCAACTTTACACCACAGGTCAGTAATGTTTTATAACGCCAAAGACCTTATAATCAACAGCTATACGAATCTATAATAGTACCCTACATTGAAGGAGCAAAGTTTGTCACTACAATTTAGGCTAGATTGCAGCCCGAGCCGCAGACGAGTGTAAGGTCCTTTGATAAGTTATAAATTATGTAAAGATTGGCCGTCGAAAATAAAAACACGTTAAAATGGTATGGCACCTCAAGCACACCAACATAAGACATATGTTTGGGTAAAATGGCGACCAGGTTTCTTTCTCCAGGAATTAGTTATGCGCGCACGCGCATACATATACCTGCGCAGGTATTTTTAAAGCGACACACGCGTATTCTTTAAATTGCGTTATGATAAAGCGGTGAGATAATAAACACTTTACGAGCAAGTGTATTGAAAAAGACATTTACAGTTCCGGCTCCTGCACTCAGCAGTCTATGGGACTAATATGATCACGGGATGTCAGATCCCATGAGTCGGAACACTGCCGAAATACCGGGAGCTCGAACGATTTAAAAACCGTGGTAAAAACTCGTTAAAATGATTAACTTTAACTTAAGGCTGGGTGGGACTAGAGCAAGCCTCTCTTTCTAACAAGCAAACTTTTGCAAGTAGCCATCCCGCTTCAATTGAAAGCAAGATCGCAAAAAAAACGCATTTTTCATCAATATCTTTTCTCTTGGGTGTTTGGGGTAAAATCCATCGGGTAGAATCACTGCTATAATTAATTACCTTTCAAATTATGGTTTATTCAGAAGAAGTGGTGTAGGGTGATTCTTGTAAAACTGGTTATAAATCTGAAATCGAACTTACTTTGCTCCTCTTTTCTATCGAGAAAATTTAATGGAATCGCGTTTTCAACGGTTAGATTCACTGCGAAAAGAACGTATCTACACTGTTATGACAACTATACAGGGTGGCCGGGGAGTTGACGTTCAAACGTAAAATTTAGGTCCGGTATGTCGTGGGGTATCCGAATTATCCCCATGTATGTTCAGCGATTTTTTATAGTTTTACACTTTTTTTTAGAAGTTGTTTAAGCCGGTCATATCGAGTTTCCTCAAAAAATCGGATAAATCATCATAACTCGAAAACTATAAAAAATCGCGGAACACACATGATTCGGATATCCCACGACATACCGGACCTAAATTTTACGTTTGAACGTCAACTCCCCGGCCACCCTGTATATATTAAATGTAATAATTTGGTACTCAAAAATCGGTTCGAAAACAGACAAAATAGGTTCGACCTCTTAATTAACAACCGCGTAACTCTACCCTCAAGGCCTCATGTACACCGGCCTCGTCTTGCCTCGCGCGAGAGTAAAATATGAGGTATCGAAAACTGTTAGTATTATGTAAGTTTACTGGTCTATCGTATCTCAATTCTCAACGACAGAACACCTCAAATAGTATTATTTTTCCAAAGCTACAAAAATAGAATCTAATCCAAGAAGAGTTTGAAACTATCGAACCATTCTACTATGATTCTACTCTCAGTGTTTAAGTTGAGGCCAAGTTCTACGCGAATAAGATCAAGAAAAAAAAACTACGTCTGTCGGTATTGAATTTTCTGTATTGTCGTGAGGATTGCCCCTACTATGAGTTTGCAGTTTAGTTTGCAAGCAAATTTTTAGTTTGGTGAGAAATTCGTGAGTATGGTTATAAGTTTTAGTACATGAACTCACTACCATAATATCTTGTGGGTTGCCTGTTTGTGATTGCCACCAGATTTTTTAATAAATCTTGTACAAACTATGATTACGCGCTGTCAGTAACAAAGTCTTCGAATTAAAGGTCATTGGGAAAAATCTGACCCAGCTAACTAAATTTTTCCTACAAAGGCCAAATTGGTTTTAAAATGTTTAGTATGAACCCAAATTTAATTTTATGTAGTTATTTATTGTTTAAACCATGGGAAAATGTACTAAATGTACTATAATACTAAAATGTCCTAGATGTCCAAAAATGTACAAAATGTACGAAAATGTTCAAAATGAAGAAAATGTACTAAAATGTACTAATTGTACTAAAATGTACAAAATGTAAGAAAATGTACGAAAATGTAAAAAAAATGTACCAAAATATTACATTTTTCTTTATTAGTTTTTGGCCTGAATCCCAAGGTCTACATAAATGCGACATATGCCTTCATGAACTAGAGACATTTATCTAAACATCCTATACTTTTTTTCTGTAGGTCGTGGGTATAGGTTTCATACTAAGGTGCCCAGTGACCTTTAAAAAAAGAATTACGAGGACATGACATCAAAATAAACGTTCTTCACATAAGAAACAAAAAGAAAACTGTAAGATCAATGTCTAAACTAAGAAGTAACTTCTACAAAGAAAAGACTTTTTCAAAACGTACTTACCTATTCTTTATCATGAAATTTTCTAACTATAAACTTTTGCATTTCCAGTTCCTAAATTAAATTTTTTAACTCAATCTATAGATAAAAATTTTTTTTACTACCACCGGCACCGTTCCCAGCGTCTCAAACTGCTGCGAAGTCCGAGAACGGCCTATGCTGAAGTTTAAATCCTCTAGTAGGACCCTCAGACCCTCACTACCCTAGCACAAGGTGACAGTTTGATTCCTGGCCAGTCTCTTTACGTCACTAGCTCGGCGATGATGAAAAACTTCTTGCGAAATGCTGTAAAGTCATTAAATAAGAAGGTGAGGCCCAAACTCTATTCCATGTAACACATATCTCACCGCTCTTGCTTTTTATGTTTTGTAAACTCACCATAAACTCGCCCGATCAATATTTGTAATCGAGAACAAATAGTGCGAAAAGTGGTGAACCGAGGACGTAATACAATACTGTTGTGGTGATATTGCGTCTAAGAGCGTTGCGTGATGGCTAAACGATATTATACGTCTGTGTTCTTGGTATATACAAGGGGTCTTAATATCACCATCAGCCCGTATCCACACACACTGCACGGCATAAGCCTTCACTCCATTGTATCATCCTTTTTGGTCCTGTCGTGCGTCAATCGCATGCAGGTCTTACCGAAACCTTTACAGATCACTTCTTATTAATGCTGACTATTTTGGAAGCCCGCACTTCACTCTCGCCGAGAACACTCGGCGAGAACTTTCAAGGAAAATTACTATGGCTTATAATGATACAAGAACAATGAAGGGCATCCACACTCTCGTTCTCGGCCTGTCTCGCCCGTTCTCGGTGAGATGACAAATTGAATGTCTTTCTCTATGGAACTAAAATCGTAATCGCTTAAATAAAATCATAAGTTTGATGGTCAGCGAATTTTCTTAAAAATACGTTAAGAAGGTATGAAACGTATTTTGAATGCATATAGAACTACATATTTGTCATGTAACTATTGCACGGTAATGAATTAACTAAGTACCTACCTATTCGAAGATATATTTTTAACTAAGTATACCTTATAGTATAAGAACATCTGTAGAAATAATCCAACAGAAGTCATCAAAAGAGATAGGATCCAAAGAAACTTCCGCAACCTAGTAGCACATGAATAAATATACCACAGAGACAAAGCTTCATACAAAGCACCACGATACACTACTACAAGGTGCGGCGGTGTGTGCATGACCATTCACCGACAAGTTCACCTACGCACCACCTGATGGCCAGAAGACAATCTATGGGCAAGCGCGTCACATGATCATTTTGTGCGCTCCTTAGGGCAAAGCCCCACGATGACTTTTTGCAGCGATACAGTCGCGCGTTTCACGCTTGTCTCATTTGCAACACGATGCAGTCAAGCATCAGAGTTGCTACTTTATCGAGCGATCGGGCCGTGGCAGGTTGTAGCGATGCTGAATCGCGTCTGTATGTATCTCGACTGCATCGTGATTTAATAGTAGCGATACCGCATTGTGTTTGCGTGGCCTGTGGGTACAATTTTCTAAGCGTTACATCGCTGTCAAAAACATCGAAGAGCTCACAAATGTAACATCCTTTCTTGCATCCTTCAGATGGTCGAAGTTTTTATTATATTAGTTTGACAAATGACATAACCTTAGCGACAAAGAGATTATACCTAAAGGCATAGAGGGAGTCAGACCATTACAAGAATACGTCCACTTTTTTGACGTTTGTGTTTGAGTGCGTGGTGTCAAGTAGTATGGACAAAAGACTGAGATTTTGACAAAAGAGACCAAGTAGACCAAAGTGACAACTGCCCTAATGTTTAAGATCACTTTTCGCACACACTAGCACAAGAAAAAAGTGAACAGCCGCATAAACAAATATCTATAGTTCCGTCTCCTTCTACCATAATAAGACAAAAGAGACTAAGTACAATCGTAAATTGATGCAGACTCTTGCTTTAGAATAAAGAGATCATTCCTCTGAGCTTAGCGAATATACCGAATTGACAGCTCGCCGATGTTTCAACGACGAACTTAAGGTTGTGACGATGTTTCCGCTTAGAGAATTGCATTGCTGCATCGACTTCGCGTTAGTATCATGACTGTATTGTGACAGCATCGCTGCAAAAAGTCTTCGTGAGCGATGGCTCTTAGAAGATTTTCTGTGGGTTATTTACTCAGTACTAGTAGGTATAAAACATCAGTGCCAAACTTTCACAGCTTCTCATAAAATTGTTTCCCTTTAGCAGAAAAGAAAGTTGTCATGTTTCCATTCAGAGAGAATTCAATGGAAAAGCTTTGCGATGGCTATTCAATATACATTATTGATATTTCTTTTGGTTCATGAACGGAAATATGTTTTTCTTTTCGAATGTTGGGTAGGTAATTCAATTAGTTTGTTTTTTGTTGGTCTGGTAACCCAATTCCAACCTGTCTTTTTAATTCTACCTAATTTATTAGGTACGAGCTTTTACCCGCGACTTCGTTCGCATAAATTATATACCAGATTTTAAGTCAGATGATAAGCTATCAAACAAAGAAAGTTTCATCAAAATCGGTTCAGTAGTTTTTGCGTGATACTCGAACAAACAAACACCCAAACAAACAAACAAACATACAAACAAATAAACAAACAAACAAAGAAACAGACAGACAAAAAATCCAAAAATTTGTGATTTGGTATCAGGGACATCTAAAAACCATATCGTAATCTTTTATTTTGTAAATATCTTCAATGTACAGACACACTTCTGTTACAGTTTTATAATAGTGTTATGAGCTACGGGTTCCGGGATTGGAGTGAAAGGCTAAGTCCAATTTTACAGAGTTTATTTGGGATACACTTACAAACGGTCCACCTCGCAGAGGTTCCCCTAAACGGTTCACTTCACCGGGTCCTCCTCGCAGGGATTCCCCGCGCACCACTTACTGACACTGTTCACAGTCCACTACGTCACTACTGTGACGACACGACACGCGTCACGGCTATGACGTCACGACGTACGACACTACGACGTCAAGACGTACGACACTATGACGTCACGCACTACACTGACACTATGACGTCACGTACTACACCGACACTATGACGTCACGCACTACACTGACACTAGTCTACTCACTGTTCCACTCTTAGCACTTTTCTCTTCACTAGTACTTTTCCACTTTTACTTTTCTTCCTTTTGTTTCGCACTGTTCACTGTTTAACCAAGGACTGCCGCCAGTCGAAATTCGCCGCCTTTTTATATCCCGCAGAACATTCTGGAATACCCTTTTTTCGATCTTCTTTTCTTTACTCGATTGTTTTCCTCCAGATAGTTCTAACCCCGCGTTCCTTTTTCGAAACCGATCGAAGACACGCCCACTTTTCTGGTTCTTTTCAAATATTCGTAATTTCGCCTCCTTTCTCGAAGTTCCTAGACACGTTCACCTTTTTGTCCCTTTTTAAATATTCCTTCTCTCTCTTCCTTCTAGAACATTTCTAAAAACACTAAAATCTAGAAATATTTTTGGCGCGGATCGGATTCGAACCGTCACCCCCCAGAATGGGAGGCGGACCCTTAGACCGTAAGACCACGGCGATTGTTAATACACCCTCCGAATTTTTGAATGCCTTCTTACGTCTAACGTTTGACAGCGTTCGTGACACTGCCCCTCCCTTAGTTCTGCTCGTCCCGAGCATCATTAGTGCCGAAATATCGAGCTAATCGATCCACGTGCACTATCTTCAACGGGCTCCTTGGCGATCGTCGGATTCGATAGGTGACGTCATTTATCCTGGTCACTACCTCATACGGTCCTTCCCAACTTGCCTGCAACTTCGGACTCTTCCCTTTCCTTCGAACTGGATTATGCAGCCAAACTGATGTTCCTTCCTCAAACCCAGCATAGTTCGCTTTTCGGTCATATCGTGTCTTTGAACGGTCACTTGAGTTTTGACCTGCTTCTCGAAGTTGTTCATAAATGTCGACCATTTTCTCCCGCAGTTCGCTCACATAGTCACTGATACTCTTAGGAGTGCCTGGTGCGCATCCTGATAGCAAATCTGCTGGAAGTTTCAACTCTCTCCCGAAGTTTGCTATTGCTGGAGTTGCCGAAGTACTCTCATGAACAGCGGTTCGATAGGCCAACAGGAAAAGAGGTATGTACTCGTCCCAGTTATCTTGATGATTATCGACGACCTTCGCAAGATGCCGTTCCAAAGTTTGATTGAATCGCTCCACCATGCCGTCAGACTGCGGGTGATAAGGAGTAGTCCGGGTCTTATGGATTCCGAAAATTTTGCAAACTTCCTGGAACAACTGTGACTCAAAGTTCCTGCCTTGATCACTGTGCATTTCCAGCGGAACCCCAAACCGGCAGAAAACTTCATTCACCAACTTGGTAGCCACAGTGACCGCTTCCTGATTTGGAATGGCAAATACTTCTGGCCACTTTGTGAAATAATCCATTACCACAAGTATATACCGGTTCCCTGATTTAGTGACTGGAAATGGTCCCGCGACATCCAAAGCGATTCGCTCCCAAGGCGCCCCAACATTATAAATTTTCATTGCTGCCCTGCTCCTCGTATGAGGTCCCTTTACAGCTGCGCAGACTGTACACTTGCGGCACCAATCTTCCACATCGTCTCTGCAATGCAACCAGTAAAATCTTTCCTTTACTTTCTCCAAGGTTTTCTTTACACCCAAATGCCCTCCGGAAGTTCCATCATGAAAAACTCTCAGAATTTCTTTCACCTTAGCTTGCGGGACCACCAACTGCAGATACGAGTCTTTTCCATCCGATGTCTCCCATTTTCTGCAGAGTAATCCGTTATGCATGATGAGGCTCTTCCACTGAGCCCAAAGTCCCTTCGTGACTGCCCCGTACTTTGCCACTTCGCTCCACTGAGGCTTAGAACCATCACTCTTTAACCAGTTCAGGATTGGCCCGACTCCTGAGTCCTTTTCCTGTTCGCGACGCATTGCCTCGTTTCCCCACTCATCGTTGATGGCATCAGTTCTAATAACCTTGAGTGAAACTGTTTCCTTCCCTTCTTGCTTGCTGCAATGCTTACAATCTTCTGGACATGGTCTTCTTGACAGTGCGTCTGCATTGGAGTGAACTCTTCCACTTCGATGCTCTACTTCAAAGTTGAATTCCTGTAGTTGCTCCAACCATCTTGCAACTTGACCTTCCGGGTTCTTAAATTGGAGTAACCATTTCAGCGCAGCGTGGTCTGTCCTGACTAAAAATTTACGTCCCAGCAGATACTTCTTGAAGTGTTGTACAGTCTTCACCACGGCCAATAATTCTCGTCTGGTAACACAGTAGTTCCTCTCAGGTCTAGATAATGACTTACTGAAGTAGGCTATTACAGTTTCCTTTTCACCATGTCGCTGCGAGAGCACACCTCCAATCCCGATGTTACTGGCGTCTGCGTCTACAACAAATTCACCCTGGACATCGGGATATCCAAGAATTGGTGCCTTACTCAGACGTTCCTTTAACTCCATAAAAGCCTCCTCACATTCTGAATCCCATGTGAACGTCCTCCTTTCTTCCGTAAGTCGATGTAGCGGCTTTGCGATGTCCGAAAACCCTTTCACGAAACGACGATAGTAAGAGCAGAGTCCAAGAAAAGCTCTAACTTGTGTCTTATCTTTCGGTGTTGGCCACTCCCTCACAGCAGCAGTTTTGGCAGGATCGGTCTCGACTCCTCTCTCAGAGATTACATGTCCAAGGTAATTGACCTGTCGTTTGAAGAAAGAACATTTTTTTGGACTCAATTTAAGATTGGCTCCACGTAGTCTCTCGAAGACTTTCTCCAACTTTTTCAGGTGGTCATCAAAGTCTCGCCCAACAATGATGATGTCGTCCAGGTAGACAAGACACGTGTCACCCAGAATTCCAGCTAGGACATGTTCCATCAATCTCTCGAAAGTCGCAGGGGCGTTACTCAATCCAAATGGCATTACCTTGAACTGCCACAGTCCTTTCCCGGTGGAAAACGCGGTTTTCTCCTTGTCTTTAGGGTCTACGTCCACTTGCCAGTACCCACTTTTCAGATCGAGCGTTGAAAACCATTTCATTCCATTCAAAGTGTCTAAGGTGTCGTCGATCCTTGGCAAGGGGTAGCTGTCTTTCTTCGTTACTTCATTCAGCTGCCGATAGTCCACACAAAATCTCGTTGAGCCATCCTTTTTCTTGACGAGAACTACAGGTGAACACCAGGGACTTGATGAAGGTTCGATGATGTTATTCCTTCTCATGTCCTCTATCATTCCCTCCACTTCCTTCTCACGAGCAAACGGAATGCGCCTAGGTCGTTGCTTGATTGGCGCTACATCTCCCGTATTAATCGTGTGCCTCACCAAGTCCGTTCTACCAATATCTGCGTCGTTCTGGGAGAACAGGTCTGAAAAACGCCGCAGCAAGTTCTTCGCTTTCACAGCCTGTAGCTTAGTCAGGTCCTTGCTGGAGTCTTCCATAACTTTGGATACTACATCCTCCTCAGCCTTATGTTTCCTAGGAGGATTTTCCACACATTGTCGTAACCATAAAACTTCCTCACAGTGACCAACAACCTCCCCCTTCTCAATCGTCAGGTCCACATCTCCAACGTTAAGTATCGGGATTGAGGTAGATGAAACTGATCCAACAACTGTCCTTGCCGGAATCCAAGAAGTTTCAGTTTTAACTTTCTCTATCACAGCACATCTCCGTGGTAATCTCCCATCGTTACTCTTGGGCAAAACGACAGGTACCAAGGTCTGTGATCTAGGTTTGAGAACTGTTCTTCTCACACAGTAGACCTTTCCCGACGATCCACCTTTCATCGGAACCTCCTCTGTGTTACACCGTAGCACTCCGTTTTTCATGTCTATACTGCACTGGTGATTTTGTAAGAAATCTAAGCCAATGATGCAATCGTCCACTATTTCAGCTACAATCACCTCATGTTTGAAAGGAGTTTCCCCCATCTTAATTGAAACTCCCAACTCTCCGTTGACAGGTATGCGCTGGCCGGTAGCTGTTGTTAACTGCAGGTTGGTTTGTTGCAGAAGTCGTTTCTGATAACTTTCCATCTCGTTTATCAGTCGAGTATTGATCACTGTTCTCGAAGCTCCGGTATCCAAAGTTAGTTGACAGACTCTACCATTGACCTCTCCTTCGACTAACAGACTATTTCCGTCTGATGTCTGTTTGATTCTTATGGTTGGGGTTGCAACATAACCGGCCAGCGCCCACCCCGCAGCCCTGGCTGGTTTTAGTTTCCCTGCTGCTAATCAGTCGAGACTCCTATATCCCGACGACCTGTGCGCTTCGGGCAGGAGCTGCGAATATGCCCTCGTTCACCACACTCGTAGCACACAAAACCGACGCTTCGATTCCTTGGCGGTGAGGCTCTAGTCACAAAAATCTCCCTGAGGCGAGCGGAACGAGAATCTTGTCGTACGGCCTCCACCTCCAATGCATGGGCAACAGCGTCCCTGAGAGTGCTATGATGCCCAAGTCGCACGGCAGCTCGCACCTCCGGGTCCCGTATCCCATCCGTAAAGGCCTGCAGGAGCATGTCATCGATGGCTGCTGGTGATGACTGAAAAGCCTTTCGTACGAGCTTCTCCACTTCCACAGACCATTGTTGCAGACTCTCGTTAGCATGTTGGTTACGTTCCTTCAATCGCGCCCGATACATGTGTTCGAGATGCCCGTCGCCGAATCTAGCCTCCAGAGCTCCGAAAAGCTTGTCGAACGTCAAATTTTCACCAGCACCAACAGCTTCCAGCACAGTGAGAGCCTGTCCCTGGAGTGCTAATGTCAACGCAGACTGCGCCTCTTCTTTGCCCCAGCCGTTAACTTTCATCGCTGTCTCAAATTGTAGCTTGAAGGCGGGCCATGACGTCAGTCCATCGTAAACCGGAGTCTTGACACCTTTCGGTTGAATGGGTGAGTCAAAAACAGCAGCGACACGACTATGAGATCTGCTCTGCTCAACCTCTCGCCGGATCTTGGCGAACTCACCCTCTACACGATCCAGCCTCCCTCCGAGCTCACCCTTCACATGATCCGACCTCCCTTCGAGCTCTCCCTTCACACGATCCAACCTCCCTTCTACGGCTTCGACTCTCTCTACTGCCTGTCGCAAGCCTTTCGTAATATCTTTATGAAGCGCTTCCTGCATTGTGCGCATTTGGTCTTCCTGCCGGCGTGCCTGTTCTTCCTGGCGTAGAACCTGTTCCTTCATCATGCGAGCCTGCGCCTCCTGGCAGCGAGCCTGCTCCTCTTTCAGTGCGCGCAGCTGTTCCTCCATCATACGCTGAATTTGACAGAGGAAATTTCCTGGGTTCTGCTCCGGAGTGCGCTGCACTTCACCCCCCTCAGGTCTTCTCTCTGGGGTTCGCTGCACCTCAGTTACAGGGGCCGCACCTTCCTGCCGCGCTTCCAACATAGCCCGGGTGGTGACTCCCTTTAACTCTTTTGGCACCAGCGGCATCTTACTCCAATCCCACACTTCTGACACCAAATGTTATGAGCTACGGGTTCCGGGATTGGAGTGAAAGGCTAAGTCCAATTTTACAGAGTTTATTTGGGATACACTTACAAACGGTCCACCTCGCAGAGGTTCCCCTAAACGGTTCACTTCACCGGGTCCTCCTCGCAGGGATTCCCCGCGCACCACTTACTGACACTGTTCACAGTCCACTACGTCACTACTGTGACGACACGACACGCGTCACGGCTATGACGTCACGACGTACGACACTACGACGTCAAGACGTACGACACTATGACGTCACGAACTACACTGACACTATGACGTCACGTACTACACCGACACTATGACGTCACGCACTACACTGACACTAGTCTACTCACTGTTCCACTCTTAGCACTTTTCTCTTCACTAGTACTTTTCCACTTTTACTTTTCTTCCTTTTGTTTCGCACTGTTCACTGTTTAACCAAGGACTGCCGCCAGTCGAAATTCGCCGCCTTTTTATATCCCGCAGAACATTCTGGAATACCCTTTTTTCGATCTTCTTTTCTTTACTCGATTGTTTTCCTCCAGATAGTTCTAACCCCGCGTTCCTTTTTCGAAACCGATCGAAGACACGCCCACTTTTCTGGTTCTTTTCAAATATTCGTAATTTCGCCTCCTTTCTCGAAGTTCCTAGACACGTTCACCTTTTTGTCCCTTTTTAAATATTCCTTCTCTCTCTTCCTTCTAGAACATTTCTAAAAACACTAAAATCTAGAAATATTTTTGGCGCGGATCGGATTCGAACCGTCACCCCCCAGAATGGGAGGCGGACCCTTAGACCGTAAGACCACGGCGATTGTTAATACACCCTCCGAATTTTTGAATGCCTTCTTACGTCTAACGTTTGACAGCGTTCGTGACAATAGTTTAGATGTTCCAAAACAATTGACTGTTTGCATGAAGATACTTAGTTCCATTTACGGACGTAAGAGGTCTACAGATCAGAAATATTCTTCAAATAGGATCCAATTAGAGCTTGGTACATTGCTTCTGTCATATTATGTGATTTCTACAAAACGTCTAAGGGGCGTCCGCCCGGTTTTGAGTAACTTTGTAACCATTTTATACATTAACTATGGCACTTTTTAAGCAGAAAACAAAACTGAACAATCTACAGGATATGAGAAGTGATGTGGTTTTTCTCGAAATCTATTTTAATTAATAAAACTGAAGAAAAACGACTCCAAAGTCACCTCTTTTTTTCCAGTTGTAACCGTTTTACTCTTACATTGTTGATCAGAAGAATATGAAAATTTACAATATTCTTCACAATACAATATAAAATGATGTGGTTTTCTTATTTTTTGAAAATTCATAAAAAATCATACAGGTTTTCAAAGAAAACGGAAAATTCTGACCGGAGCCGCGCAATTGAAGCGGGATGGCTAATTGCAAAAGTTTGCTTGTAAGAAAGAGAGCCTTGCAGACTCTTTTTATTTCGATATTCTTAAAAGTGGAATGTTTAGTACCTATAAAAATGTTCCTATAAAAAGAGCTTTTAGGCTTTTGTGGTATGTTAAAGTAGCACTTTTTAAATGTAGGTTTTCTTGAGAACTCTTCAAAGACATTCAATATTAGGAACTCTTAAATATTGTGATGAGAGGGCCACTGAACGGTAAATGGTCTTCTCAGCTGAATCGCACTGTCAAAGTTAGATTTTGAAGTCAAAGTGTTTCAGCCAGTCCGCTGCTGGGACTTCCCTCAGGCAGGGTAACGATATAGATTCGATAACGATGAAATTCATGTATATATCTAGCGTGCGGGGATATCCATGCGTTACAGAAATTATCCCTGCCGTTAATGAAAACGGTTCCCCGCATGCGGGGCTCTATGGCATGTGTTACAAAAATCACCCGCACCCCACACGAGGGGCTATCGACTAACGACCGACTTTATACTATACGTTTATTTCCGAAAACAGAACCATAATTATACGAGTAATTCGTATGAAATCCGTACAATATGCGAAACCGCGGTCAAGAGCTGGTATCGTATAAAATATTGCTATCAGCAAAGCATTGCTTTGCTTGCTAAACTGGGGAGTCAATGCACTGTCAAAATGATTGGTTATTGTTTGTCCTTTGTGAAAATATAAAAGCCTAGAGCTCCCGGCGCCGGCGGCCGGCAGCCGGCTGCCGGTCAAAGTCATGCCAGTTTAACTTTTTTGTGGCCGACCGACTGTGTCAGTCTGTGGGAAAATAGGAAAACTGATCTTGAAATCTAGAATTAAACATTTTAACGGGTTCTTACCGCGTTTAGGACCCGTTAAAATGTTTAATTCTAGATTAAATAATAACCGCGTAACTCTCAAAAACTGTGATCTTGAAATGTTTCGTTTAAAACTTAGCTCTTGTAACTTTCGGCGTTGTATGGGAAAACAGTATTTTCTACAAAAAGTCTACAAAAGGCTAAAATTAAAACTTGACTATGAAAAATTATGAAACAAGTTTGGAGAGCTTATGTGGCTGTTTTTTAATCGACTTCAAAAAAAGGTTTCTCAATTCGACCGTATGTATATTTTTTATATTTAACGAGCTTTTGCCTGTGACTTCGTCCGTACTGGCTCTCGTCATATCGTACCGATATAAAATATAAATAACATCTAACAAAATTAGCTGAAACTATTTTAAGAGGATTATCAGACCATCAAACGGAAAAAATTTCTGTATGGGACAAATATCGAAAAACAGCTGTCCCATACATTTGAGTCAAGCTATATTTGCATTTCTATATGGGACAGCTGATTTTTATTCGCGATTTCGATATTGGTCCCATTGAGAAAGTTGTTCAGTTTGATGGTCTGATCATCCTCTTAAAATAGTTTCAGCTAATTTTGTTAGACCTTATACAAAGTGTTGATGAATTAACGCAAAACTAGAAAGTACTTTGTTTAGAATCGAGAGCAGAATCGAATTAACATGGTTTCAACATTGGTAATTTTTTTCAAAATATTAAATAATTTGTTTGTAAAAGTTAAAATTTACTGAACCCGATGTCAACCCACCGCATGGGCATACTCACCCTACTTACTACCAAAACAAGATTATTAAAAGGTATCCATGAGTACGTTAGCGCCTTCACTCATTGCTGAATGATAACAAATCATTTTTACTTCAAAACTTAAAATGCGAATAACTTTAAATTTTAAATATCAAAATAATGAAAATCAGTTGAGGTGTATGAGGCTTTGCGCTTATTCATTACCACGTTGTAAATGTACCAGTT
The DNA here is from genome assembly GCA_922987775.1 of Agonopterix subpropinquella. Lineage (NCBI taxonomy): Eukaryota > Metazoa > Arthropoda > Insecta > Lepidoptera > Depressariidae > Agonopterix > Agonopterix subpropinquella. The sequence continues at coordinate 16,444,411 of OV277712.1, forward strand.
TTTAAGTCTAATAAACAAAAAAGTTTCATCAAAGTCAAGTTGTTCAGTTTGATGGTCTAATTTAAGCCACCCCTTTTATATTACTAGAGTGTCTGTATACAGCAATATTAGCTCACTTGAAGTGGGTATTCGGTAAAAATGTGTTGTACAACGGCACCATTAGATATCATAATAATGTGCTAGCTAAAATACCACTATAACGGTGATCTATTCAAACTCAAGCACCGTCTGGTGTTGCTTAACTTCAATGGTCGTTATGAAAACAAAAGCTCTACCACAGATACATAATGTTTGTGAGCTCTACTACTAATATATGCCACAGAGTAGCAATTTGTGTTTCAATCATAAAGGCAGCATACTACTGTTAGTTTAGGCTATGTCGAATGACGGTATCTAAACACATGAACCCACCACGTCATACAATAACAAAACCTACGAAGAAAAACAAAACCCAAAAATAGCACAGTAAGTCTCTGATGTCATCTTTATGCTTCAGTTATGCTCTGCCTTTGACTACTTATATAGGGACTAGTTACGCGTTACGCGTGTCATTCTACTAACAAACATTTCTGCCATCTTGTGCACTGAATAAAAAGTAACCCTGTATAATAATTTAACCTACAATAACTGAACTTGCTTGACATTCAAGCGCATCTGCTATTTTTACTGGAGGTTGGCAAAATTATCGACTTCACGATCACAATGTTAAGATTTCAATAAAAATATACAGTTTAATATGTTTAGACCGGGACCTCATGAACTGGTATGTGGTATCCAAAGGGGCAAATCTTCATATGGCCACCGATGGTACATCACCGCTCCGTAAAATCCTGTTTTTTTACTTCCCGAAATCCATCCATCTCCTGAGCTATACTATGAAGCTTTGTCAATTTTACATGGCGGGAACGGTAATTACAATACTCTCCTTTAAGGCGGCACGAATTTCTTAGTACACTAAAAGTCAGGTGTGACGTGGCCACCGGTGGAACACCCCGCCCTGTCAGCGAGTACTCCGTGCTCCACCGGTGGTACACCCCGGTACGCAACCACGTGCATGCGTGCGTGCATGCGTACGCAACCACGTGCACCAGCTGATCACGTTGACACGAGATATTTTATGTCTAAAGATGAGAGATAAGGCCAAAAGTAAACTTCTTATCCGTTGACGAAGTATTTTTTTATGTTTTTCAGTTAATTGAAAAAATATTTCTTTTCATCATTTCGATTATTCTTCTAACAGAAACTAAATGATAAATTAAAAAGCAAACGCAATATAAAATGATTACATAATGATTAACATAATAATTAATTTTCCAACAATCAATTCTAATAATCATAATCTTTTGTTAAAAATCATCCCTCATTGTCTGTATACATCCATATTTCGTAAAATTAATGAATGAATGACATATTATTTTTTTTTAAATTGTCTCTGAGTTTTTGCAGCTCTAAAATTATACTATCATTGTCATGATTTTGATAACATAACATAACATAAATATTCTTTATTTGCACACCAAAAACATACAGCTACAAAAACAGAATAAAAGATCGTAAGGGTACAATGGCGGTACATTTGATCAGTAGGTACCTAGGTACAAAAGCAAAATTATATCGATAAAATATTACGTCGCAGCCTCCAACGAAAACGGGCTTAAATTCTTCCCACTCAACTTCCGAAATCGATATACCACTCGAAAATATTTATTCGAAAATCAGAACTCATTCAACCAAAGAAAACGATTTCACACGTACCCAGCCGCCAACCAATCGGACGGAAATTCCTGAAGAAAATTTTCCGATATACATCGGAAATGCTCTAAATTTCCTACCAACACTAAATATCTCATAACAAATCATTTTTGTTCCACATATTTCATTTTTATCGCGCAGTTGCAGTGGCCCAGTAATGCCAATGGACTAAAGCTGGACATTGGACTTTATTACAAGAGAAATAAGGCCAAAAGTGTAGAGGTGCTTGGGCTCGTAGTTGTACGTACAAAGGGCACTTGCAATGCATGAGTGCGGTAACAAGTCTCCAGGCGACCGTGGTGAGGTTGGGTGCCATTATCAGCGGACGATTTTATCCACGTTGTCTTTGATCATCATCATCATGTTGTCTTTGATTTAAGGCCAGTTGATAAAAAAAAAATCGGGGTTACCATTACTAATGTACTCCCGTGCACGCTATGTTCGAGGATCTTCTCCAAGAAGATTGGCTATGTTAGCCACAAGAGAGCTCATCAACGCCAACAACGGAGTTGAAACAGTCGCCGTGGAAATCGGTCAGCGGCAATTATCACTCAGATTAGGACTGCAATAAAGGTTGTAGGCTAAAAGACGTTGTCCAGGGCCTCGATTGCGCTGTTTTATACGGTTTTACCGTTCGGACGGAACGTTTATGACTTTGGTTTAGTTTTGGTTTAGATTTGGTTTAGCTGATGTAAAAATGCTATCACGCTATTTTATTCTGAACGGTTAAATCGTTGACGTTACCAAAGCAAAACCCAAACGATCGATTGTGCGTGCACCTCCATTCACCTCTCCATAGCTCCATACACCTCTCCATAGCTCCATACACCTCTCCATACACCTCCATACACCTCTCCATACACCTCTCCATACACCTCTCCATACACCTCTCCATACACCTCTCCATACACCTCCATACACCTCTCCATACACCTCCATACACTTCTCCATACACCTCTCCATACAACTCTCCATACACCTCCATACACCTCTCCATACACCTCTCCATACACGTCTTCATACACCTCCATACACCTCTCCATACACCTCCATACACCTCTCCATACCCCTCCATACACCTCTCCATACACCTCCATACACCTCTCCATACACCTCTCCAAACAACTCTCCATACACCTCCATGCACCTCTCCATACACATCTTCATACACCTCCATACACCTCCATACACCTCTCCATACACCTCCATACACCTCTCCATACTCCACCATACACCTCTCCATACACCTCCATACACCTCTCCATACACCTCTCCCGACACCAACTAAATCAAAAACGTTTGTTGGACAGCGGTCGAACGTTACGCCAACGTATCTTCCGAAAAAAAGCTAAATCGTTACCGTTAATATAATTTGCGCGATACGAATTGTGCATAACGTAACGTTTTTGGTTGTGGTTTTGTTTTGGTAGTATCGTTCAAACTTAGGGCGATTGAGGCCCTGGTGACAAACTGTATTCGTTTCAAATCGTTTCAATACTAACGAATGAGTATAATCAAAGAACAAATACTAAAATTATTCACAAAATAGGAGTAATATCATACTTCCCAAGGAAATGGAAATTATCCTTTTCTATCATGGGATTTCTTATAAAATTCAAAAGACAAATACGGGTTTTGTATGGAAGGTTGGCGCCTTATTTTTCGACGTTGTTTTTAGCGTGGCCATTAACCAAACTAGAATATTTTAGTTTAAAATAACGTAACAGACATAACTTGTTATTACATGTATATCCCTAAACTCAGTCTGAACGGAGATATAAAGGCTTGAAGTTGAAAATAAATGTATTACGTTTACTTCAAGTATTATATCTGCGTTCGGACTGAGTTTGAGATATACTTGCTATGAAGTTTTGTTTGTAACTTTATTCTGAACAATAATATTAAATTTTTATTGATGGCTGCGCCAACAAAATTAAAAAAGCGCCATTTTTAGTCATTGGCTTTTACCAGTTTATAGGCGAAACGGGGTTAGGAAATGTCTTTTGCGTCAATTAGGTACTAATCCATTGTAATAATCCATCCATCCATAATCATATTCATAATCATAAACATCATTAGTATCATAATCCATTGTGGTCATCGCTTTCACCAATAATTTCTGCTGCTTCAAGGAACCTCAGTAGTCTTTTGAAGATGGTTTGTAACACACCTGGCTATATTATTTGTATTTCTGGATACTGACGTTGTTTTGCGATTTCAGCTTCTCCCATGGATTGGTTAAAGTTGTTCAGTTTAGTCACATGAAGGTACCCTGAAAATATGGAAAGTTATTAATAATTATCCTGTATTGTATTTGGGGAAGAATTTAGAATTTCGATTTTATATTTTCTTGGGAAATTACTACACCAACACACGCACTCGCGTGGGCACACATGTTTACTCACACGTACATTCCATATCTTTTTATTTCATAAACCTTTTAGTTTCTTTTGTTAATAAATTTTACATTAGTTATACATTTTTGGCATGTCTCAATCTAAGAATTACAATTAAGGAAGTACCGAGGCATTTCCAATACGAGCAATCTCGAATTGCTCTAAGGGAAGTCCTGCGATGCCAATGCCCACCATACCAACTGGGGAGCATCGACATCAAACCAAGGGGTTGTAATGAAAAAGTGATAAGTGGGTCAGAAAAAGTGATAAGTGGGTCAGGGAAAGTTATAAGTGGGTCGTCAGCAAAAGTGATAAGTGGGTCAGGAAAAGTAATAAGTGGGTCAGGGAAAGTGATAAGTGGGTCAGGGAAAGTGATAAGTGGGTCAGGGAAAGTGATAAGCTGGTCAGGGAAAGTGATAAGTGGGTCAGGGAAAGTGATAAGCGGGTCAGGGAAAGTGATAAGTCGGCCAGGGAAAGTGATAAGTGGGCCAAGGAAAGTGATAAGTGGGTGAGGGAAAGTGATAAGTCGGCCAGGGAAAGTGATAAGTGGGCCAAGGAAAGTGATAAGTGGGTCAGGGAAAGTGATAAGTGGGTCAGAAAAAATGGTAAGTGGGGATTGGTAAGGAACTTTAAAAAGGGCTATCACAAAGGACCAGCGATGGTCTACGTGGCACAGGCTTAGCAAGCCTGTCAAGGCCCAAAAAAAAACAAGTAATAATAAGGGAAGTCCTCATATTAAAATGAAACAAGTATTGAGAGAAATATATATTACATATATATATATATTTTTATATTTTATAAGAGTACTAGTGGCTTAAACTAGTAACTTTGCCATGGTATGCTCTCTTTAAGCTATAAAATAGTCTTATTAATACAGTTTTTTTAGTCTTATTAAACTTATCCCCGCTGGCAATGGCATCCCAACCACAAATCGTTACATTCGCATCAGCAGTCACCGCATGTTTCTGTGATAGTTTGCGGAAGCCAATGTCTGATAGGAGTGAAAACTCCGATGTTTGGAAGCGGGAGCGACGCCAAATATCTACAACTTTGTAAGCTTTTTAATGGTATTATGTAGGTACAATGTGTTATCGATGTGTAATATGAAAGTTTGTTCTCTGATGAGAATGGATTGAGAAGGTTGAAGCGGCAGTAATTATAGTAAGTACGAGCTTTTACCCGCGACTTCCTCCGCACAAATTATAGTATACCAGATTTTAAGTCAGATGATAAGCTATCAAACAAAAAAGTTTCATCAAAATCGGTTGAGTAGTTTTTGCGTCATACTCGAACAAACAAACACCCAAACAAACAAACAAATAAACAAATAAACAATCAAACAAACAGGCAGACAAAAAATCCAAAAGTTGATGATTTGGAATCAGGGACAGGTAAAAACCATGCCGTAATTTTTTTTTTGGAAATATCTTCAATGTACAAAGACACATTTCTGTTACAGTTTTATAATAGTTTAGATAGTACACTATGCTGTGTTTGGAGTTTTAGGCATAATTTATGTTAAAATTATGTTAAACTAATTATAGCTTGTATGATTAGATTTTGTATGAAAGATGTCAAACGATCTGTCAGATAAGCTAACAAGAACTTTCTAAGAAGTTTTTCTTGCAATGTTTTTGGTGTTTTGATTATGATATGAATTCCGAATGTATTAATTTAATGTAGTACCCATAATAAGGGTTCCCTACGTTACAGCGAAAGTCAACACTTAGAATGTCGTATCATCGAACACTGTTCATCGAATGTCTGTTAATCGATGGTGCGCTACATCGTATGTCTTAAAATCGATTGGTTACAGAATCGAAAGGTCAAAGCCTCGACAGGTTACAGCATCAACAGTGGGTCTACCCGCACATTCGAACTTCGCAATTGCGTGAATGTTTTCGTTCCAATGTCAACTCTATTACAATGAAGTGCGGACCGAAACAGGGGCGATCATCGAAACATCGAAAGTCCGGGTACAGGGTCTGGATTACAACATCGACAGTTAGTTTATCGAATGGTCGTAGGTACAGAGTTATTACTTCCATTCAAGTTTTTACTTACCTTGTCATGGGCATAAATACTTGATCAGTTATTACTGGTAAGTATTAACTTAACTAGTTTGTACTCTCATGGTTATGCAGTCATAAAAAACCGGCCAAGTGCGAGTGGGACTCGCGCACGGAGAAGTATTGAACATTTTACCGGTAAACTGTAGTGCTCTTATGTAATTGTTTTAAATCCTTGTCGCACCTATAGTTTTACAATAAATACTTTTGACTTTTGACAAAGACAGTGTTTTCTTTTTGTTTGTTTGTTTAGCTTTTATAACTGAACAGTTCAACCATTTTCTTAAGGAAGTGTGGTGTTTGGCGATGATATTATTGTATTAAAGTACGACTATGGTATGGTGCTTGGCAATAAAGTGCAATCAAGCCCGCACCTGCACGACGTGTCTATTAATTTTTATTACTTACAATAAGAAACCACGTGCGCGTGCAAGCGAAAATGAACCGAATCACTGGGCGAGAGAGATTCTTCTTTTCGTGTCAATGGTTCTACGATGATGTTTATACAAGGTGTTATAAAGATACAATTAAACATTCAAGAGGGTGGTTAAGACCATAGAACTGAACAACTTTCACTATGGGACCAATATCGAAATCGCGAAAAAAAATCTGATGTTCCATCATCATCATCATCATATCAGCCGATAGACGTCCACTGCTGGACATAGACCTCCACCCTTTTCTCAATTTTCTTTTTTCTTTTTATCATTTTTATATAATGTAGAAAGTGATTTAGCTCTAGGTTGGCTAGGACAGAATGACAGCGGTAGCCGGCATCCCCGTCTGCCATGCTGAGTCCTTGGCCTTTTTGTCATCATAATGCAATATTTCTTTTTCTCTTACTGTGACACATTTTCATGTTGTACCTAATACTTAAATACGACCAATAAACCATTTTTAATTTAATTTCACTTTGTAGGACTATCCTGCAAAGAAAGTTTTTCAGTTTAGGTAATGTTCTGGAGTGCGATTTTTGAATCTCATTCGCTGAGTTTAGCAGTTGAAAATGTCAAAATTACTGTGGAGATTCTTTCTACTGCTGATTTGACTTCCAAAATCGTACTCCTGAAGTCAAATCAGCAGTAGAAAGATGCGTATCTCCATACATTTTCAACTGCTGAGTTCAACGTATGAGATTCAAAAATCGCTCTCCAGATCATCACCTTAAAAACCGTCATAAAACTTAAATGCGTTATACAATGTAGAGAAGCACTTACATGTAAAGCATTTAAGTTTACACTCTGTACAGGGTGTAACAAAACACCCTAGTAATACTTAAGGGGGTGCTTCAGACCATCAATCTGAACAACTTTCACTATGGAGCCAACATCGAGAAAAAATAAAAAAATCATCTGTCCCATACAAAACTGCAGTACCGACTCGACTAAAATGTATGGGACAGCTGATTTTTTTATTTTTTCTCGATGTTGGCTCCATAGTGAAAGTTGTTCAGATTGATGGTCTGAAGCACCCCCTTAAGTATTACTAGGGTGTTTTGTTACATCCTGTATAGCGCACTAAATCAAATGAGACAAAATCCATAGATTCCTGTAAGGTTTTAGACGCAAAAACATTTTTGTTTTTGCATGGCGATTTCCTGCACAGTCCTCCCCATTCAGATAATACAGATAAATACCTCCAGCACATAACACCTGCACAATACGTTTAATCCTGCGAACGTTATTGGAATTGGCTCGAGTGGACTTTATTGGATTCCCCCAGTATTGAGTCGCAGATAAATTTATTTGCTCAGGGCGCTGCGACTTATTGTTGTAGGTGTTGAATTAGGGCAGGGATTCGGTTGTAGTCTTGAGTTATACGGTAATGATTTAAACTGCCTGATAGCTCAGTCGGTAGTGAACCTGCCCGCTGCTGTGCTGGTTGCGAGTTCAAATCCAGCAAGAGGCAAATATTTCAATGTTGAAAATATGAATATTTTTTACTCGAGTCATAGATTTTTTTTTTTTTTCATTTATTTTAAATTTTCAGAATTTCAAACGTTACAAATTACATTACATTTCGCCAAACTGCAGAACAGTTTGTTGGTGAAAGACATTACACTGAACTTTTAAAAAAATGAGTCCTTAATCTTACCCATACAATATGGTTAATATAAGTTAAAGTATTAGATTAGATGTTTGTATCTAAATATCGCTCGCTTGCGGCAAGAACGTGTTAAGTCTGTAAACCTGATTTTTCAGAAAACGCCTTGGAAAGTTTTGAATGTCTATAACTTTGTAACTAAAAGGTTTAAACTATGAGAATCTTCAAGATGGAAGTTCATCAACTATCCTATTTTCGAAATAAATTACTTTCAGAATATATCTCACTAAGTTGAATACAATATTTTTGTTTAATTAAAATATCGCACCACTTGTTACGTTTTTCTTGTAAAATTGGAAAATTATCATAAGACATATAGATATATCGCGTTATACCTGAAAGATATTTCTTTAAATGTGCGATACATCTTAGTAAAACACATTGTTGCAGCCATAACAAATTTTATTAGAGAATTTTTTTTTACAAACTTTCGAACTTTGTGTGGAGGTAATTGTTGTACTTTAAAATCAGTCTCTTACAGCAATAACATCAATGTCTTACATCTAAAATTGTACTGTCTTTGACAATAGTAATATTGTTGTACTTTAATATCAGTCTCTTACAGCAATAACATTAACGTCTTACATCTAAAATTGTACTGTCTTTGACAAAAGTAATATTGTTGTGCTTTAAAATCAGTCTCTTACAGCAATAACATTAACGTCTTACATCTAAAATTGTACTGTCTTTGACAAAAGTAATGTTGTTGTGCTTTAAAATCAGTCTCTTACAGCAATAAAATTAACGTCTTAGATCTCTAATTGTACTGTCTTTGACAATAGTAATACAAAATAAAAAAATACTCATGAAGGACATAAAAAACTTATTATAATAATCATCTTCAGATAAAAAAAAATCATAGAGCTTTTACAAGCTGCCTTTAAGTCGACTGCAACCTTTAACACTGCCGTTTTATTATAAAAGCTCTACTACTCTTAGCAGAAAAACTTATATTCAGTGGTAACTAATAAAGAAATAAACATCTTAGCAAAAGTAATCACAGTCGTTTTCTACAATATATAGTTCTACTACGGTATTAATAAACATCTTTAAAACAAATTATTCAAAGCACAAGGTTTTAAAGCATTATCATAATGAGCATCAAATTAGTATCACAATAGGTATACTTAAACATTACAAAGATTCATAAAACGATCTGTAGTATCTTGGAATCAATCTTTTGTGGATCAGTTCCATCAGGTCAGACTTTTTTCTTTCAGGTAAACCGGGTTTGGTACTGTATGCTTTTTTAACCTCAATATCAATTTCCCTTTTTTTCTTTATGACAATAGCCCTTCTGTAATTTTCATCTTCATAAGAATTTTTGAAATAAATGGCCCGAGGATCAACTTTGGTGACTTTTATTATTTTCATCTCAGTGATTTTTACTGGAATATTTTCGTCATCTTTCTGCATAACGAAACTCATTTGACTGCAAACATTTTTCCAGTCATAAAAGTCTTCAAAGCACATTTCAGTTACACGAAATGGCTCACTTTTCTTACGAGCAGATTTAATTGCACTAATAAATGCATCTGGGGAATACATAGGTCCAGTTCGTAACTCTCTTTGTAGGCATAGTTATACTTTCTATGGCATTCATCATTTCTTGTCTCATTCTTTCCTCATTTTCTGCGTCATTTATATCAATCGTATTATCTATTTCTCTAGGTAAAGGCGAGTTTATTATGTTATTTATTACAACCTCATTTCTTACCCTATTTTCTGTCTGAGTTGCATGTATATCAGTCTTCTTAGTACGTCTATTTTCGTTTTCATCTACGTTCTCGTCTTCACTAGAACTCTCAATTCTACATTTTCCTCGAATTGTATTTTGATAATCAGGGTCTTTGACAGAATCGTCAGTATCTATAATAATAGAAAATTATTCATTTTATTAAGTAACTACAAAAAAATATTCATAAAAGATCACATAGTACTTAAAATAAAAATTAACCTTCATAAAACGACGGTCCCGATGAGGTGCTACTGCTCGAAGAATTAGTAGAATCATGACGTGCTCTACTACATTCTGGGACTTCATCGTGTACCGTTACACATTCTGCAAAATTAAATAAAATTTTATTTCTTTTTATAAACAACTAGCTGTTCCGTAAAAGCCGACTGCAGTGCAATCAAAACCACACAGGGTCCCACCCAAACACACACTAAAAATTTTGTCAACATCGGTCCAGCCGTTTAGGAGGAGTTCTGTGACATGCACGCGTACAAAAGAGTTATATTATTACGGAAAGAAGATTCTACATAATGGCTAAATTAATTAGACTTTCTTGAATAGTTAAGTAACAATGAAATATAGAACTATATATAAATATATATTTTATTTTACCTGGTTCGTCATCTTTCGGAACGCTCTCGATATTCTCTACGAAAATTGTCGGCGAGGACTTCGAAGACTTGGGTTCACGACGCAGCCGCGGGAATATTTAGGGGCATCTACACTCTTTTTCTCGACTTTTCTCGTCTGTTCTCGGTGAGATTGTAGTACAGGCTTAACCACAAGATTTAAATTTTTTTTGGACCGTGACTCCATCTGAAAGAAATATTTAATAATTTACAACACGCTTTTATCATTTGTAATGCAACAATTGAACCTATCAGAACTGAAGTAAAGCATATTTTCTAGAAAAACGAGATAATTCTGAATAACCGACATAGAAAATTTTGTTTTTTTGTGAGATTACCATCTGTAACGTAATATTATAACTTATTTAAAAAAAATATAAGATTTTTGCAACTAAAACGTGACAAAGTAACCTAAATTTTAGCTTCCGATTATGGTTTCTTACAGAAAAAAAGATTTAAATAACGATGTCACACTTTAGCAGCAAAAGAAATACAAAAATGACCTAATAAAAGTACTTACCTTTACAACAAGACTGTGACAGGCTAGCGTTGTCACGTTCTTCCCGCAAACGAACAGCACCTTCCTCCTTGAGCGAGCAGGGTCAACTGATGTGAACCGATATTGAAACGAACTTCGTGGTTGCACGTGACGGCGCTATAATGGTATGCGCTATCTTTTTCTTTCATATCTCCATTGTTTTTGACGCTAGAGATATCGCGTTTTAGTAGCAAGTAGAGCGCGATGTGGCGAATTTTTTGAAGCTATTATTCCAAAGTGATATTTTTAGCAGATAACACGTTCTTGTCGCAAATGAGCGATATGTATTCGTGTTTTTGTGTTTTTTTTTTGCTGTTGTTTGTAGGTATATTGTGTCTTTTTACACTGAAAAAAATGCGATCCGACTTAGAAGTATTTTCTCTTCATTAGCACCAAAATAATTGAAATGACGTTATTATTGTTTACTAAAAACAAAAGATGGTAGTTGTAACAGCAAGCCGAATTCATTTAACAAAGTTCTATTAGTCAGAGAAGTCATGATGTTGATAGGCTCATAGGGTAGGTTGGATTCATGATGTATGATTATCATAAACAAGATCTTGGTTGAAGTAAATAAATTTTTTTTTCAGTGTATGTGTTCTCTGTGTTACCTTTGACGAAGCCTGTTGTGGATGTGAGTGATATATTCATTGACGAAGCCTGTCACGCACTTTATATTTAAAAAAGTATTCTATGTCGTTCTCTAGTCATCATTATTAAATCGTATGACATTTTAGCCTTATCGTTCACATCTTGCTGCCCGCTGGTCTATCCAGTGAAACCTGGGTCTGTCCACTAGCTTATCCCCCAAACAACCACCACTTCTTCCCACATCCGTTCGATGTGTCCATGCCAGTCTTATACAGGGTGAAATTTAAATCATTAGCATCCTTTTAAACTAAGAGACTTCTTTTACTCCTAAAAGTTGTTCAGTTTGATGAGTGGACTCTTCGTTTAAAAGGATGCTAATGGTATTAATTTCACCCTGTAGATTGCTTAATGTATCAACTAAGATGTCCGGAAAGATACGATATTGATAAATCCACAACTGCAAAACATCATCGAACTTGATTAAGAAAATAATATTTACAAACTCAAACTCAAAATAATTTATGCACACATGCATCATTTTTACAGAAACATTATGCTACATACAAATGAATAAGCTTTTATATCAAACTTATTTGTCTCATATCCGGGAAAAAGGCCAAGGAAATTAGCAATAAGTCCACACATAAATGTGCCAATATTCCACATTCATGACATTCTCCGAACGTATTATTAAGGTTATATCACAACCTTATAATGAGATTTTTCTCTGTGAGACGCGACTGGTTTCGATAATAGCTGCCCTTTTTAATTATGGCCGAATTGAACTTTCTAAGGAGAAAAACGAGTTAATTAATGATTAGGGTCTTTACGGTAGTTAATTAAACATTGAGGTCAAATTAAAAGTTACGACACATTGATTGATGGCGATCAAAGAGATTTTAGAATAAAGGATATCATTCCTCTGAGATGGCGATCGAATTATGAGGTGTTATTGTAAATTGTACCCATGATACTGAACAACTTTCCCAAAGAAACTTCTTTAGCGGAGTTGTGCACTTTTTTGATGGGTAAAAAATGTTAAACTCGCGTCAGGACCGTGTCGTCATGTAACTTGATCGTAAATTCGTAAGCATAGATACAGTCAGACCGTGACGTCACGTGACGTAAGACGTAAGATCTCTTAGTTTTCACTTCTGCCGGCACTCCCGGAGTGCAACCCGTTGTTTTTTTCGACTTTCCGTACTAAATGCAATCAGCTGATCGAACGTTTGTATGAAAAGTATTTTTTTTTTTTGCGAATTTGTTGTACGTTTCTTAGGGAAAGTTGTTCAGTATCATAGGTACAGTTACCCCTTAAAGTAATGCAACTGTTTACCCTAACACCCTGTATTTTATTTTGTCTACCTTCTCACGCGTGTTTCTGAAATGACGCCTGCGTCCTGAAGTCATTCTGAAGACATTCTGCTCCCATTCGCCGAACAGTACACTAGCGTACATTGCTCTACCGAATATTTTCTCTAACTACCTCCAAATTAAAAAATGCCAGTGAAGTGTTTCTCATGTAGTAAAACCATCACCAAAAAATGCCCTGGACTTGTATGCAGCAGGTGCGAGAAGAATGTCCATGCTTCTCCTGAATGCGCCAAGCTAACGAACAAGCAAATCCAAACGCTTAAAGCGACCACGGGCCTCGAATGGAGTTGTGAGGAGTGCTTGGACTCACTGTCGAGGCGTTCCTCCTTCTACGTTCCTAGAGATGAAACCGACGAAGAGGAAGAGAAGTCTATTGACGTCAAGAAACTCCTACGCGACATATCAACAGAGATGCGGAAAATCATCAAAGAAGAGATAGAAAGCGTCCAAAACTCTCTTGAGTTTACGTGCGATCAAATTTTAAAACTAGAAGAGTCCATGAAAAACCAAAACAATCGAATTAAACACCTAGAGAATAAAAACATGGACCTGCAAAATGAAAACAAGAACTTCCAACTAAGAATAGCTGTTCTAGAGCAGAGACAACAAGAAACTGACCAGAAACTAATATCTAACTACCTGGAGATAGACGGACTGCCGGAGACCACCGTGAATGAACAAAATATCACAAAATCGGTAGCTGCCAAAATTGAGGTCAACGCTGAGGAGGTACGCGACGTGCGCCGTGTGGGGAAACGTCAAGACAAACCTGGGTACCTACTCGTCGAACTGTCTTCGAAGCTTTCCCGCGACAAATGGATTGTAGCTGCAAAGAACAAAAGTCTCACGGTAGGCGACATACTGCCCACGACCTCACAGGTGACCGTCAGCAACCGTGTTTACATCAGAGAAGCATTGACGTATGATATGAAAACCCTATTATACCAAGCAAAACAGCAACTACGCCCTTCATTCCAGTACGTATGGTGCAAAGCAGGGAAAGTCTATGCTAGGAAAACCGACAACTGCAAAACTACCATCATTCCATCGATAAAGGACATTGAACTGCTTATAACACCAGCTAAGTAGATAAGAACTTTTATATTATATAGTTATACCAACTGGTCACCGACCTGAACTACCACATTCACTCCTAAACATTGTAATTATGGCAACATGGTCGAAGTTTCTAATTGTGCTAACATAAATTTATTCTTTGAACAAATACCTACCCTAAACATTCGATTAACATGCATCCATGTAAACATTAGATCGATGATCAAAAACTTTTCGAATCTGTTGGTAACGGTAGGTAGCTGCAACCAAAACATAGATATTGTTGTTGTTACGGAGGCAGCCATAACCGACGGAATATCTAACCTGTTTCATATCGATGGCTACACAATGTACACACAGTTACGCAATCATCAAAAAGGAGGAGGAATATTAGTGTACGTTCGAAATTACTTAAAATTCACACCTAAAAACTTTAAAACTTATAACTTCGAAATCCTAGCAGGTAGTCTAAAACTTCCCACTAATGAAATTGTCACTGTGTGTGCACTGTATAGACCACCACGTACGAATAAAAACCTATTCACTCTCGAACTAAATAAACTTCTAACATACAATCTAACCAGCAATAACCTATTGATCGTAGGCGACATGAACATCGATCTAAGCTCACATAATTCATATAGGACACAGTATTTAGACACTGTCTCCTCGCACGGACTAATGTGTGGGGTCACAGAATATACTAGAATTGAAAAGCGTAAAAATATCATAACTAAATCTTGTATTGATCATATATTTATGCGGTCCCACTCATTAGATTCGTGCGCGGGCGCTGTCGATACTGTACTGGCCGATCACCGGTTAACTATTATAAGTTGTACCGGTGCTCGGTCAAGCGCACCAATACAGGGTGTACCTAAAACTAAAACAATACTCACTACTAAACATGATCGTTTTTATGATGAGCTACGTAAAACAAACTGGCATGAGACAAATGAAATGAATTCCGCTGATCAAATATATACATTTATCTTAAATTCTTTCAATGATGCTATAAAAAAATCCACGTTTAGTAAAACTGTAAATACGAGAAGACGGATTCGTGAGCCGTGGATTAACAATAATGTCATAAGATTATGTGAAAAGAAAGATATGTTGTATAATAGCTGGAGAAAAGATGTAAATAATCACGCTCTTAGGCTGTCATATAATAAAATACGGAACAAAGTAAATAAAGTAGTTCAATATCACAGAAATAAATATTATAAAGAAGAAATTGAAAATAACTCTAACAACCCCCGCAGGTTGTGGAAAACCATCAATTCGATCTGCGGAAGATTGTCTTCATCGCTAGACAAAATTATTACAGACGCCTTTAGTTCCCCAAACACCTCGGACACAGATATAGCCAACCGATTTGCATCAGAGTTTGACAACGCTGTAAAGAATATCCTGCCAAACTGTTCCGCCGTTCTTCTGGATGATCAGTCATATCCCTCTGCCAACGCCAGTATGCACATACAAAAAGCAAACCCGCATAAGGTTCATAAAATTATTAAAAACCTAAATAGTAGAAAGGCACCTGGGCCCGATGGTATCAATATTAAAAATATCCAAAGCATCGGTGACAGACTGGCGATCGCAATATCCAATCTAATTAATGTTAGCATTAGAACTGGCAAAACAAGCCCAACAGCTTAAAACTAGGCCACGTGAGACCCATCCATAAGAAGGGTAAACATGATGATTATGCCAATTATCGCCCAATCACTTTACTACCAGCAGTAGACAAGATAATTGAGAAGTTTGTATGTGATCAAATCCATGCTTTCTATGCAAAAAACTCGATCATTAGTCAAAATCAATTCGGCTTTCAACCAAAAAAGAGCACTACAATTTTGCTTTCCAAATTTACGGATGACGTTAATAACCATCTGAATGACAGGAGACACGTCCTCGGGCTCTTCATTGATTTTTCACGCGCATTTGACACCCTGGATCATGCGAAGCTCGTTGACAGGCTCAATAATTGTGGAATCAGAGGTCCCCTGCTTTCATGGTGTACTGATTACCTTAAGAGCAGGTCTTATATCGTGAAGGTTAACGACAGCACCAGTGAACCCGTTACAGTGTGTCAGGGCACAGCCCAGGGCTCAGTCCTTGGCCCTTTGCACTTTCTGTCGTACGTCAATGACATGAGCTCAGTGATCACATATTGTACCCCGTACCAGTTTGCCGACGACACCTGCCTAGTAATTTCTAATAAAGACCTGAACATCGCCCTTGATCAGCTACAGACAGACTTTGACAAACTAAATAAATGGTGCCACGATGCTGGACTTGTCCTAAACGCCCTAAAAACTAAACTTATGCACATTAAATCCCCTTACCTGAAACATCCAACGGAGAATACAATCACTTTGGTCGCTCATTCCCATACCTGTCTACACACTAAGCTCAGCAGTGATACACCGTGTAATTGTGACATCATAGAGGTAGTAAAGAAGCATGTGTACCTGGGCCTTGTAATCGATCACAAGTTTAATTGGGAGCCTCACATTGAACGGGTCTGCGACAAACTAAGAGCTCTCGTAGCAACATTTTATATCATTGGAAATCGGATTCCATACAAAATAAAACTAATGCTGTATAATTCCCTAGCAGAGTCTATAGTGTCATACGGCCTCTCCAGTTATGGGCGCACGTATAATTCCTACTTGGATTCCATCCTAAAACTACAAACGAAAATCTTAAAATTAATAACCCCATTTCAAACCAAGTTGAAATACACCGAAAATGATAAACTTTTATTCAAACATTGCAATACACTACCAGTCCATACCAAAGTAAAACACAACCTACTAAAAGAACAATTTTTCAACATCAACTTAAAAAATTTAGTAAAACACCCTATACAAACGAGACACACTGTGCAAAAAAAACTCGTCATCACCCGAGCGACCAACTGCTACGGCGAGCGGACTAGCGCGTACCTGATCCCGCGACTGATTAATTCTTTACCTACCGACGTTAGGGACGCATTATCTCAAAATAACATTAACCATAAACTAAAAACCTATTTCATATCCCAACCAAGTTAAATGGAAGGAAACTTTTACCATGTTTCTATTTATATTTATTATAACTGAGCTTTGTATCTAGTTAATGTACTGTTTATTGTTTGATTTGTAAAAACTGTGCAGAATTATTTATGTCACCTAAAAATCTCTTTTGGTTTATGTGATGTATTATTTAAGTCGTGTCAATTCATGTATCTGGTAAATAAATAAATACAAAATAAAATAAATAAATACAAAAGTATAAAGGCTGATGATGATGCTTTGTTCAGAATAGTAAACTTAGTAAATTTTCTTATGGTGCTAATATTATTTAATCGCAATATTTTTTTGTTAATTTAATGTTCCGCACAATACTCGGAAATGATCAACGAACGTTTTGAAATTAATTAATCGAAAAAACATAATGAATGAAACACGATACGCATGATGGCACCCATGATATGAGTCTTATATTAATGAAATAAATTAACACAATTGAATCAAACCAGACAAATGAAATGAAACAATAAATATTGGTCTGTATATTTACTAAACAAAACATCAACAACAATAAATACAAAACAAACAAAAACAAAACCTAAAAATCAACACAAACATTTCTTTAGATAACATAATGCATACGGCCGCATGGTTTCGGCTTCGAATTGTGCTTCTCTTTTCTTTCCGTTACGAGGCGACTAAAGGATAATATTTTTTGTGTATTTAGTAGGTAGAAGCTACCTATGAGCGTCGGTGGCGCGTTGCGGGTATGGACTCCCAATTATGGCGGTCCGGGTTCGAATCCGCACGGACAACATGCCATGTACCAATGAGTTTTTCTAACTTATGTACGTAAAACCGACTGCTCTCAAACGGCGAAGGAAAACATCGTGAGGAAACCTGCATACACTGAAGAAGAAATTCTGATGTGTATGTGAAGTCTACCAACCCGCATTGGGCACGCGTGGTGGACTAATGCCCATGCACCCTCCTTGAGGGTAGGCCTGTGCCCTGCAGTGGGACGTTTATAGGCTGATGATGATGAAGCTACCTGCCATTAATTGAAATGTAATTCTATTCTGATGTACCTTCAATATCCTTCTTCTTATCATGTGGGCAGACCCCTGGTGTCAGAGCTTCTTCAGACCGCCTTACGGCCTCTGTCGTGGTTTAATATCCTAAAGATGAGCCTTGCTTTAAATAATAGTTGGAGGTGGTAGCAAGTTTATTGACAAGACAAATCGTATGTTCTGGACATGGTTACTTTAACGGGAAGCTATATCTCGAGCGTTTCTATGCTTTGGAAGGCATGTTAAGCAGTTGATCCCGAGTAGTTCAGTCAGATAACAATGTAATTAGGGTTGCCAGACGTCCTTTATTTTAAAGGACGTCCTCTATTTCAGACCCAAAAAATGATCTTGTCCTAGGGGACAAGATCATTTTTTGGGTCTGAAAGTCCTTGAAGTATTGAAGTATTGTCCTCTATTGAAGATTTCAAATTAGGATTTGAAATCTTCAATAGAGGACAATACTTTGTCCTTTATTTTGGGGGAAATGAACACATGCGTATGGCAATGAGCATCAGCATAAAATCGAACTTCAACATGCAATGCTTGCAAACAATTTTATCATTTCGTTATAGAAAACGAAGAAGCTCTTAGAGCAAACAAAAGTAATATTATGTACCAATTATACCTACTTATAATAAATACAACAAAAATGCTAATTAGGTCATACTACCTACTTGTCTTCGATTGCCGACAAACTACGTTACATTGCGTATTAATATTGTTTTTTAATTAATAAATTTCACTACTGTCATAAAAGCATTCTTTCTTATCGTGTGGGCAGAGCCCTGGTGTCAGAGTTTTTTCAGGCCTCTGACGTGACGATAAAAGCATTTAATTAAAACTAACAATATGATGTCCTTTATTTTCATCCTATGACCTTTATTTAATCTTATCAAATCCTTTAAAACATAAAATGGGAACTGGCAACTCTAAATGTAATGTTATTTTAAAATTGTGGCTCCTTTGTCTTATTCTCGGTGATTTTGCCAATATTTAGTCCAGGCTAGATTCTGGTACTTTAAGTGTGACTAGATAATTTGTGTGACATTGTCCAAGATATTAAATAGCAAAAGTGATTGACATTGTACGGTAATAAATATATGGCGATCTCAATATGGAATATTTGCACAAAAACGCAAACCAGAAACCACCACAAAATGGCGGAGCCACCTGGCCACTTAGCCCACGTGCCGAACGAAACATTTCCGCTCGTGAGCACTCTAACCTCGCGACTGAATGTAAATATTCGATAATGCGGCTTGAAAATTTTCTGACAGCAAGTCGACCACTAACACGCTCCTACCAACTACTGGGACCGCGTGGTGGAGCATGACCCACTCTCTCTCATCCTTATTCATGAGAGGAGGCTTTTGCCCTCCAGTGGGATCCTGCAGGCTATATAACTTACCTTTAGAGACCTATGAGGCTAGCGATTTTTGAGAGTTAGGAAGGAGTTAGGCTGCGTTTCCACCAGAGATGTGCGAAGAGTCCGCCAATAGCGCGCTCGCTCGATCACGTCATTCGGAAATTGAAGCACTCTCATTGGTCGATTTTTTCCTCGCTCACCGCCTCGGTACCTCGCACATCTCTGGTGGAAACGCTGCCTCGGGGATAAGTGCTTTGATTTTTGTGTCCCTAAAAAAGCACGTTACTCCGGAATGTCTAAACGGTACCCCACCTGGTATTCCAAAGATATAATACAGGACTTAAACCGCAAATCGTATCTTCACAAGCTTTGGAAACAAACAAAAGATATCTATGTATACAGCATGTTTAATGCTATTAGGGCAGATGTCAAAATTCGAGTCACAGCAGCCTATAATTCATACATCGAAAACATTCAAAGAAATATTTCAGCAAATCCCCGGTCATTCTGGAACTACATCTCACAGTTACGTACAAAAGGTGGGTTTCAACCCTGCGTAACTTATGAGGGCCAAGAACACTCCGGGCGTGCTGCTGCTAATGCGTTTGCCAAATATTTTAATAGTGTCTTTCTTCCGCAACCACCTACTCTTGATTCAAATCAGGTTACATCGATTGCTGATAACCGTCTTATCAATGTTTTGGATATTTCACCTAACGAGGTTGAGTTAGGTATTCATCAACTTAAAACAAATAGCTCTACAGGTCCCGATAATGTTCCCCCGTATATCGTTAAAGCATTCATGAGTCAACTTTCTAAACCGTTAGCGCACATCATCAATTTAGCTCTCAGCACTGGAGTGTATCCCAAGCGTTGGAAACTAACACGTGTCACCCCCATACCGAAAGCAGGTAATAAAACACATGTTGAAAATTACCGCCCCATTGCCGTTTTGTCTTCATTCGCTAAAGTGTGCGAAAGAGTACTTCATGCCAAAATATATAAACAGTTGGAACCATATCTCAGTAATGCCCAACATGGCTTTAGAAAGGGACGATCTGTAAACACTAACCTTCTTACACTTGTCAATGATATATCAAGGAAATTGGACACAGGGACTCAGGTTGATGTAATTTACCTTGATTTCAGAAAAGCATTCGATAGGGTAGATAATGACATTCTACTCCACAAACTCAGTGCTATCGGCTTTGCTCCGCGACTTCTTCGATTATTCGCCGATTACTTAAGGGATCGTCAGCAATTTGTACATCTCGGCTGTTACGACTCAAATGCTTATCACACCAGGTCTGGTGTCAGCCAAGGATCGCTGTTAGGACCTTTGCTGTTCACGATCATGATCAACGATCTCCCCGATTGTCTTGAAAATTGTAGATGTCTCCTTTATGCCGATGATGTTAAAATAATGGTAGACATTAAATCCCAACAGGATTGTTTAATAATGCAGCGCAACATAAACGCTATATTTAATTGGAGTAATGTGAATAGGCTTTTCTTCAACGCTAGTAAATGTTTTGTTATGAGTTTTACACGCGCTGCTCATGGTATAATTATGCAATACCAACTTGGTCCTGAGACTCTAACTAGGACGCAATCTATCAAAGATTTAGGTGTTGTTTTTGTACCTAGTCTTAATTTTCATGATCACATGCGAACCCTTGTAATTGACTGTTTTAAACGACTCGGCTTCGTCATGCGTAACTGTCGAGATTTTAAAGATAATAAAATAATTAAACTTCTTTACGTAGCACTTGTTCGATCAAAACTAGAATCAGGCTCATGCGTGTGGAATCCCTATGAGTCAACATACACGTTAATGATAGAAAAGGTTCAAAAACGTTTCCTTCGATATTTATACAAGAAAACTAACGGTTACTATCCATTTATGTATCCCACTCTGTATTTGTTGGGCGCGCTGGGATTTAATTCGTTACAAACACGTAGGCTACAATCACAGATGAGCTCAGTGTGTCGCATGCTGAGAGGTGAGCTCGATTGTCCCGAACTGGTCGAGGTTTCATGCAGGCTGTATGTGCCAGAAAACCGCACCAGGTTCCGACCTGGCAGCGTGCGGTTGCTGTGGGAGGGTCGCACGCGCACGGTGGCGCTGCAGGCCTCGCCCGTGTGTCGCGCCGTGCACGCCCTCAACGAGCTACTTGTGTCGCGCCCGGAATGTGACTTGTTTGCGGATGGATGGAAGAAGATTGAAAGAGAATGCATGGAATTTTGTGAAAGGTTTTAAGTTAAGTATTTTTTATTTGTTTTAAATTGTTTATCTTATCAGTTATCACTTACGTGGTAATGTTTTCTAGATGTGTTATTGTAATATTTTTTATTGTTTGTTTTATAAGTAATGTGTATAACGCTTGGCATTTTGCTGTTATGTTATTCATATATTAAACTAAACTAATTTGAATTTGAATTTGAAATGTCAGCAATGCTATTCCATATCGTCACAACTTTGAGTTCGTCGTTGAAACATCGGCGAGCTGTCAATTCAGTATTCGCTAAGGTTATGTCATGTGTCAAACTTACATAAAATCTTCGACGATCCGAAGGATGCAAGAAGGATGTTGCATTTGTGAATTCATCGATGTTTTTGACAGCGATGTGACCATAGTAACTAGCATAGTACTATTACTAGTACCTATTTCCAGCTTCCTGGATGTGACGCTTAGAGAATTGCACTCCTGGACCCCTAGACAAAGTACTTTCGATTAGTGTTAACGACAGTAGAAAACATAAAAAATTTAATGGACTTGACGTATGGTGATGAAAGCAAACATCAAAATGTTTCGATCACCAATGTCAAACCATACATTCTGTTATTTCTACTAGCATTTACGCCAATAGACATGTTACTTTGTCTATAGGCCCTGCACCCCAACGACGTCGCAACTGAATCGCTGCGATGTTTGATAACTATTGTCTTCACAGCAGTTTTCCTCCGCCGTCTAACGAGCATGCTAGTTGGTACGTAATTCCATTTAAATTCATCCAATTACCTACAAAGAAGCGTCGCGAGGAAGGCGACGCGACGCGACGGAGCGGAGGCGGATATGACAAATTGCAGGAACTCCCGCCTTTTGTAAGAGTTGGAGAGTTTCAACATGAATATATCAGCTAAAATGTTTGCGTGAGATAGTTAATTTGATTTAATACATTTTGATTTGATTTGAGGCGCTCGCTTTTTCGCGTGGTGGTAGCGTGGTGGAGCTTTGTGGTATTGGAAAAGATCATCGAAGTTAAGTTACGTCAGGTCCAGTCAGTATTTGGGTCTATATTAGAATCCATAATTGAAAATGCCTATATTGAAAACGCTTAACACTTAAAACACATAATCAAAACAAAATATTGAAATGTATATACTTAAAAAGTATATCTTTAATATGAATAACGTAATTATGCCTAACGTTAAAAAAACGTAAAATGAATACACATAATTTTAACACGAATTAAATTAGTATTTGTATATTATGTCAATTTCTTTCTGCAGCCTAAAAATAGTGACAGTGACTTAGAATTATGTGAATATTATTATGTCGTGGGGTTAGGTAGGGGGCAAGGTGAACCCCCGAGGTGAAAAAAAATTATTTTCAGGTGGACTAGGTAAACAGTAGCGATTCGGTTCTGAAGTGCGATTTTTGAAAATCATGAGAGTGACTTGGCAGTAGAAAATGTCAAAATTACTATGGAGATTATGCATCTTTCTACTGCAAAGTCGCTCGTATGATTTTCAAAAATCGCACTTCTGGCAGTCGCCGGCCGCTACCGAATTTTCAATGTTTTTAGTTGGTTTATATTACTATACACGTACGAGTAACGTACTCGTACATAGCGTGTAGGTTAGTCTCGGACACTTTTGTCGAAAATATTTTGCTAGACCCGGCGTCCATTATTTTATAATGTCAATGATCGTGGTGGTCTAGCAGCAAGTAGCCTCACCTTCCGTTCAAGAGGCGACGGTTCGATCCAACAGCTTGCGTGCTTCAGGTCAACTCGTAACAATGACTGACGTTATAAAATTATAATAATATTGAACTTTTTTTACCCAAATCCGACATAATGTTTATAAATCTATCACCGGATAATTCGTCTCTTATAAAAGCTTTGAAAGCTGTTACATTATTCAGAATGAAAAGAAAATGCTATCACATAAGAACGAAGAATCCCCCAAATCCGGTGCTTTCGGTTGATTAGTGAATTATGCGGTGGTTTGCTCCCGTTTCGGTCTTATGGATGTTTAACCGAGAAATATTGAGTGGAAGTGATGAAGGAAAAAGGAAAGAACTATGGAGCCAACCTCACACGGAAAATTTTTCTGTGACAAACCTGATATTTTTGTTGACTTTTTCAGACAATTTTTTTTTGTAATAATGAGGATCATTCACGTCTTGAATGCAGTTTTATAGAAACATCAAAAACAATATTATTATTTTGTGAAAAAAATATCGAAATCGGATAACAAATGACGAAGTTACAACGACTATGTTTTAAAAATGGGAGCGAGTTGGCGCAATACGCTTGAATACGTCACGCGATCCTATATCCCGCGCGCTTGCTTGGTTGCCGCAGTCTGTCTTAGTGAATTGTTGTGTGCGCGACTGCGTATGTACCTTTAAATAAAAATAGACGTAAATAAAATAACCCCTTAACTGTGGCGAATCCCCCTCGGGGAAGCTGTCAAATTACTAACATCTGTGAGAGTCAAAATGGCGAATTTTGCCCATCTGTGGACCCCCAAGAGGGATTCGCCACAGACCGAGGTTGTTTGGGGGTCAACCTACGCTAAAATTGCATTTCCCAAATCTGTGGTGAATCCCGCTCGGGGGTCCTGCT
The DNA here is from genome assembly GCA_922987775.1 of Agonopterix subpropinquella. Classification (NCBI taxonomy): domain Eukaryota; kingdom Metazoa; phylum Arthropoda; class Insecta; order Lepidoptera; family Depressariidae; genus Agonopterix; species Agonopterix subpropinquella. The sequence continues at coordinate 16,468,970 of OV277712.1, forward strand.
TACTGGCTCAAAATTTAAAAATTACCATAAAACACACAGATAAACTATTTTTGTCTCTTTCTACCTCATTATAAAACACAAGAGTCAAAAGTCGTTCATCTGTGTTTTATTGATTGAAATTTTGAGCGAGTAAGCAGGACCCTAGAGCAGGATTCACCACAGATGTTAGTAATTCGACAGCATCCCCGAGAGAGTTTCATAATTCGCCATTTTAACTCCCACAGCTGAGGGGACATTTTTTTTATTATTTAACGAAAACGGACCAAATGAGAATCCACCTAAGCGAATTCCTTAAACGAGTACCCAAGTTATTGGGCCATTTCAAGTACATTTCAAGTCTTGCCCTGTGTGGGACACTGACGGATCGAGTTATTTGGATTAAGCCCGCTGTCCGTTACTTTAACTGCGACGAGTCTGGAACGCGGGTTTTTGTCTTCCAGAGCTGTCAAAGTGACAGTTGTCGGAGAGAGGTGACGGATTTCTTTTTTATGTTGTTCAGTTCGTTAGAATCCGTTCATCCGGATAAATGGTTAGTGGTGGTGGTATAAGAAGATATTTATTCAAGTTTTGTCAATCAGATATTTTGCTATGATCAATCAAGGTGGAAGAAACCGCAATGTAATTAGGAACAAATTTTTATGTACCGTTTCATAAAAAAAAAATTTAGAACCTATTTGGCTATTTTGGGCTAATTAACTCTTTACCTATGTGCAAAATCACACAGAATTGTTTTAATTTTTTTTAAAGTTATTAAAACAATTGAATAAAATTCAGACTTTTATTAACTTTTTTTAATATTGATGTAATGTACACATGGTGACATATCAAACTATACAAAACCAACATAAGCTGGCCCCGCGACGTTATGCGTTATTAGACCTACGCGCGGCCAGCTTATGTTGGTTTTGTATAGCTTGATGTTTACAGTACAGCAATGTATCTCTTTGTCGAACCGTCTTTCTAGCACCCTGTCTAACTTTTTTCAGTTTCTCGGGTGGTTTCCACCGACATTCATCTTTCTTTGTGAAATCCAACATAACTTTTTTCATCACAGTCATATAATGTGTGTTATTTGGCAAATTGTAAAAATTTCTACATCAATGTAGGTCGTGACCTAGAATAAGTTTTAACATGACGATGAAATAATATTGGTTCAAAGTATAGTCAAACTAAAGCGGTCTGCGGTCCTCTAGCTCTAGTCAATTTTAGTTAAAATAATAATATTAAAAGGAATCCTTTCCATTAATACTATTTTACTTCGTACTCGGAAGAACGACATATAAAAACGATAGGGATAGTTTTGTTATTATTTTTATGATAAGGCTAGCTTGATACCAGTTACAAGTTTTCTTCACCTGCTGGGCTAGCACGTTGCACGTGATACGGCTATATCACGACTTTTCGTTCGTTCGCGCACATATAGAAAGAGAGCGGAAGCGTGATAGCCTGTGGTGATAGCGCAGCGCTATATCACACTGGCATAGTTTCATAGTTATTTATTTGCATTCATGTACATAATACTAGCCATGCTGATATTATAGGCAGAGATACATATTTCAGTAGGAATGTAATTTTAAGGATTGTACATTATATTTCTAGTAATAACTTCCCGTGTGTTAGTTAAATGAATAATATCCTTGTAATGTCTGACTTTTTATAATGCAACAAACTTAACCTTAAATTCATGTCATGGTAAAATTTGAGAACTTATTCTATCCTACTAATATTATAAACGCGAAAGTTTGTAAGTACTGATGGATTTTTGTTCCGCTTTCACGCAAAAACTGCTCAACGGATTTTGATGCAGATAGACCATGGCCTGGATTAACACATAGGGTACTTTGTATCCGGATAACGCAGACGAAGTCGCGGGCAACAGCTAGTTTTATATACCTTCCACAATGTTAAACCATGTTTCAGCAAATAAATACTACTGTTTTATTCTGATTGTGATTAGACCTTTCGCAAACTCTTGGCAAACAATTGCAAAATATTATAGTTATACTAGTAAACATTTTGTTTTTGTTTTTCAGTCGTGTATTTCACTCGACCCAACTGTAAGCATAAGTTTTTTCCGATTACTCCTAAGTTGGGCAAGATCTCTAGTTTTAAGCAATTGCTTCTAAGCAAGATGGACTATGGAAATCCTAAATACGGCGACATAAAGTTATTTATCGAATTTATACCTATCGCAAATGATCGTAACCGCGGCCGCAGACCGCGTTAGTTTGACCACAACTTGACCGTTTCATTGTTTATTGAACGTAAAAATAAAGTTTGTATTTACATCGTCGTACTGAATCTATATTATACCTATAAAATTTTATAGGCATTAATATTGAGCGAAATATTTCGACTACGTGTTTTTACTCTGGTTCAAACTTTATAATTGCATAAAAATTAAAATGCATTGATTGATTCATGTTTACCTAAGTGTTTAACATTTAAAATTTTTATGACATAATTGGGAATAATGTCAGGGCCATTTTGTTATTATCATGAGATAGGCAGATTTATTCTTATTATCACGGACATTTTTTCAGGTCCGTGGTTATTCTATCATACTTCTTCTTCTTCTTATCGTGTGGGCAGAGCCCTGGTGTCAGAGTTTTTTCAGACCGCCTTACCGCCTCTGCATGGTTTTTGAGTAACGACTACTACCACTAGAGATTGTTACCATCCGAAGCATGGAATTTTTCTTTTCAGACAATCAGGTGATTCAGCCTGCAATGTTCTAACCAACTGAGGAAAAACGCATAAAGTGACATATCACTCGGTGTCCCCCGTGGGAATCGAACCCACGACCTCCGTGTCGAGAGCCCAATGCTCTTAACCATTAGACCATGGAGGCAGTTATCATACTTAGAATATCACTAACTTTGCCCAAACTAATGTTGAAACATTGAAATCCGTTTAACTAAAATATTATGTTATTTAAACTAGAATTTTAGTTGTTGTACCACTTCAGTTGTCACACATTTCTTGTCCGTGTAATCTTCCTATATAACCTTTCCAAATTGCTATATTGTCCTCCTCTATCATAATAATATGAATACAATAAAATGTAACTTAAATTACAGTAGGCCTACCATGAGTTTGCACTGTAGCATACTACAGTAAAACTACTGTAGTAAACTACAATTTTTGTATTGAATTTCATACAGCGCTCCTAGTGGTTACGTTCAGAACTAATTCTGTCATACAAAATTGACGTCGCAACTACAGTAGTAACTTACAGTGAAAACTCATGTCAGACCTACAGTTAAGTACTTGCTTGCATCCAAGCTACAGTAGAATAAAAAATCCAGTTAAATGTAGCTTAAGTTACAGTGCTTTGGTTTGAAAGCAGCCGTCTATTTAACATAGGTCTGTTTCAAGCAAGTTACAAGTTAAGTAACAGAATATCTACATCTTGATATCCCTTAGTAACTCATGATTTTGTTAAATGTAACTTAAGGCGGTTGCAGAGGGGTCAATTTTATACAAAACTTTGACGCATAATACGCGTAGACGGTATTCATATAAGTAACTTTGTATATATGGAAAAATAGTTTAGAAAATCTTGTTTTCGCGTATCAAATAACATTTGCAATTTATAATATAATTACGAAGATATAAAGCTTAGAAATTTTTCATACAAAACTTTCAAAGCTTTATATCTTCGTAATTATATTTGCAAAATGTTATTTAATACGCCACAACTTGATTTTCTAAACTATTTTTTCATATACAGGGTGTAACAAAACACCCTAGTAATACTTAAGGGGGTGCTTCAGATCATCAATCTGAACAACTTTTACTATGGAGCCAACGTCTAGAAAAATTAAAAAAAATCAGCCATCCCATACATTTGAGTCGAGACGGTACTGCAGTTTTGTATGAAAGAGCGGATTTTTTATCACGATTTCGATGTTGGCTCTATAGTGAAAGTTGTTCAGTTTGATGGTCTGAAGCACCCCCTTAAGTATTACTAGGGTGTATAAAATATTACTTTTATTAATTCCGTCTACGCGTATTGTGCGTCAAACGTTTGTATGGACTGAAACCACCTTAAGAGACAGCGCTTTGGTTTGCTTTGTATGAAGTATCCAGAGTGTGTCATAGCTTAAGTTTTGATAAAACAGAAGAAACAAGAAGAGCTGAAGATGGCAGTGGTGCTCTGCTCCGCAGGTTACGCAGGCGAAGGAATATGTGCATTCTACCGTGTACTCTCTCGCCTCCATGACCTGAGGAACAGGGCTGATGCATCATGAGAAGACTGAAGACCGAAGAACATATCAACGACCCACTGTTACTGTTACTTTAAGTGCGAGATTGTCGCTGGTGCGTACGAAGGGACCATAGTTCACTGCGATGGAATAACTTTAACTACAATGTTATAATGAACCTCGTTCATAATTTATGCGCTAAGCTAATTTTGTAAGTGGGAACCATAAAGGTATTATACTACGTAAGAGAGACAGTGACAGCTGAGAGAGCGAGATGTACATAGCGGCATCACTGTATAATAGAAAGAGATACGTGACGCGAGGCAATAGAACCGTTTTTGGGGATTTGGAGTCCTGGTAAAAATTCGGTTTCTGTGAATAATCGTGAACCTAAAGTGAAATCGTAGATAATTTTGTGAAATATACTAACACTGTTTCATTAATTTATTCACGATTTCACGTTAGATTGAGAATTATACACAGAAATCGAATTTTTACCCTGCCGAGGACTCCAAAAAATGTCCAAAAACGGTTACATTTGACAACTCATGTCACTTACTCTATTCCGTAAGGTATAATATCTTTATGGTGGGAACCGACAATCTGTGGGCATACCATAAGTTTACAGTCTGTCCATAAAGTAGTGACAAAAAATGAGAGCGTTGCCTCCACGCATGTCAAAATCAAGCATAACCTGTCAACACCACCATACTAAAATGATTAGTTCCTCAAACATTCATGTCACGACTTTATAGACAGACTATACACTGTAGTATTCTACAGTAGTTTTAATGTAGTTTACTACAGTTTTGTATTGAATTTTGTACAGCGCTCCTAGTGCAGTGGTAACATTGAGAACTAATTCTATCATACAAAATTGGCGCCGCAACTACAGTTAGGGTTGCCAACTGTACTTTATATAAAGTATTATACGTTATTTTCCTTCGATGTACTTTATATTTAAGAACAACAATAAAGTACGCAAAAATACTTTATTTCAGCCCTATAGGTTGTAACGAAAATAAAATCGAAATAACTAACCAACAATGCGTGAAATGAAACGTAGTTAAACTGACAAGAACGCAGCCATAAAACAGGCACTTCACTCTCGCGAGAACTTCTCGGCGAGAATTCTCGGCGAGAACTTTCAAGGAAATTACTACGGCTTATGATTATGACGCCCCGAGAACAATGAAGGGCATCTATCTGCACTGTCATTCTCGGCTGTTCTCGGCGAGAATGTAGTGCCCGCATAATAATTCTAACAATCGCAATTTCCGAACGAGTGAGCGAGAGTTGATTTTGAATGCAGTGCATCCCACCAAACCTTTATAAAAGATAAATCTTTGTTATTATGTGCAAAAAGTTCAAAAAAATGCAGTTTCAATTTTTTTATTAAATGTACTTTATTTTTTAAGACTGTACTTTTATTTACCAACCCTGTCATCAAATATACATATGTTCGCTAAAAAAAGTTGGCAACCCTAACTACAGTAGTAACGTACAGTGAAAAGTCATGGTAGCCTGCCTGGTACCTCATTCCATCACATTTTGTTGTAATAATATCTGATTTTATAATTTTTTTAAATGTTAAAAAAGCTTTTGCGTTCGTGTTTTTGAAGACACGTAAGCATATTAGATAATATAGTACGTACTATTATCATCTATAATATTATGACGTAAGGTTGGATCTAAAAAAGTACTTATAGCAATAAAATTTCAAGTTGTAGAAATGTATGCATAATACATAACATAATATACAAACAAAATTAGTAAACAAAAATAGCATATGTCATTTGTTTTGTATTGATACGAGCTTAGAGTAAATAAAATACGAGTAATAAAAGGAATAAAATCGTAAGTCATTTTGTTCAGCTTAAAAAAGAAATTTTGTCGTCGTTTTATAAGCATTTATTTAAGGTTTAAATTAACATACGACAGTAGGTGCTAAAAAAGGAGCCCATCGTGATGATGATGAAACATCGTTAATTTATTTCAATACAATAAAAGTTGACATAAAAAATTTATAGCAAAATTGGCAAGCCTTGTCCAAAATGTAGAGTCAAAAAAAATCGTCATCGTTAATTCAGGTTCTTCATCCGTTCAGGTGGAAATTAAAATGATTTTCCCTCGCATTTCATTCAGGTGATTATTTATCAATATTTTCACAAAAGGGGCCACTCAGTTTTATTTTATTTCATTCCATAATAAACCTACATGTTCTGCCCTGCTAAGAATAAAAACCATAAGTACATTATGGGACTAAGTACACCTCTTTAAATGGGACTAGATAACCTGTGCTAATAATATCCAAGATGAATGCATGATGCACGCTGAATCACCTGATTGTCTGAAATGAAAGATGATTCCATGCTTCGGATGGCACGTTAAGCCGTTGGTCTCGGCTACTATCTCTGGTGGTAGTAGTCGTTACATAAAAACCACGTCAGAGGCCGTAAGGCGGTCTGAAAAAACTCTGACACCATATTCCGAGAGATATGTGTACTTTTTGCAACCATCAGTAGCAAGGCTGATTCAGTGTTTATGGGGTGTAGAGCATCTCTGTGATGAGGATGGACTAGGTCTGCCTGCATAACTCCAGTCGGTTTAGGAATTACTGATGATTAAAGGTCTGTAAAAAATTAACGATCAGCTGCAAGGCTGATCGTATATTATTGTTGTAGTATGCACTGTAGCTATGTAAAAAGTACAAAAACTGACATGGTTCATCAGTCGGTTTAGGAGATACAGCCGTTCAAAGGTTGGAACTTTGACTGGCTGTATCTCCTAAACCGACTGACAGAACTTGACAGTTTTTGTACTGTTCACATAGCTACAGTGCATACTACAACAATATCATACTTTACAGGCCTTTAATCATCAGTAACTCCTAAACCGACTGGAGTTTTGCAGGCAGACCTGGTCCATCCCCATCACAGAGATGCTCTACACCCCATAAACACTGAATCAGCCTTGCTGCTGATGGTTGCAAAAAGTACACTTATCTCTTATACTACCAGGGCTCTGCCCACACGATAAGAAGATAATATCCAAGATAATTTAATCCATTTTTTATTATGACCAAAGTATCTTATAAAAGTACCATTTCTTTTGTACCTAGTAGATTATTTTAATGTAGTACATTCTTAAGCTGGTGAAGCACTAAGAATAGGTACCTAGGTAATCTAACTCAAAGCACAAAGTGAGCCTACTGATATTAAAATCTCAACGTGACTTTGATTTTCTATGTAAATTCTTGTAACAAATCCAATTAATATGATCACGTAGACATAGAGCTTTGATAGAATACCTACATATATTCCGTTTATAGTTCCATTTTGCTGCAAAGGTTATTTTAATTAAGTTGATATAGATGAGGTGGTAGTTAAAAAATGACGTCAGAAAGCTATCTGTAACAAAACACCCTAGTAATACTTAAGGGGGTGTTTCAAACCATCAAACTGAACAACTTTCACTATGGAGCCAACATCGAATTCGCGAAAAAAAAATCCGCTCTTTCATACAAAACTGCAGTACCGTCTCGACTCAAATGTATGGGACTGTAATTTTTTTTATTTTTTCTCGATGTTGGCTCCATAGTGAAAGTTGTTCAGATTGATGGTCTGAAGCACGCCCTTAAGTATTACTAGGGTGTTTTGTTACACCCTGTATATCGAATAATAACTGGCCAAGTGCGTGTCGGACCACGCGCAGGGTAGGGTTCCGTAGTTGCCCGTCACAATATAATATGGACTTAGAAGAAGACTTTTTGTTTTATACTACGGTTTAACGGCTAATAAAGTCTAAAAAGTACATTTTATAAGTTAGTCGACTATTACTCGGAAACTTGTAAAGCCTACTTAGCGGTGATAGTTTTCATTTTAAATTCGTTATACTTATATGCTATTGCCGTGAATTTTTTCACATCTCCAACTACAACCGTTTAGCTGGGAGAGGGGGGGGGGGGGACACTTGAATCTACCGAAAATTTTCGCTTTAAAGCTTAATATTTCGCTAATGGATCCCTAAATCGAAAAATGGTTCTCCCAAACCCATAATATTTTTAAAAGAACTATCCAAAGATACCCCACAACATGGGATAGACGAGAAAAAAAATGTCATCCCCAGTTCACGTGTAGGGGAGGTACAATAAATTTTTTTTTTCAAGATTTTATTTTACCACTTTGTCGGCGTAATGAACGGCGTTAATAATAATTCGGCGTTTTTTTTAGGGTTTCGTACCCAAAGGGTGAAAACGGGACCCCTATTACTAAGCCTACGTTGTCCGTCCGTCCGTCTTCCATCCGGGTTCTCAACAAGAAACTAGTTTTTATGAACATTTTTTTTTCACGCTTTATCATAAAAACGATTATAGAGCAAACTCTACAAAATAACAATAAATACTTTAGTATTGGCCGGTTTTTAAACCGGTCAAGTGTGAGTCGGTCTCGCGCTAAAGGTCCCGGACAAAAAAAGGTTTTTTTTTCAGTTAGTAATGTTTGTTGTGTTCTGTAGTGGTGTGGTACGGAACCTTCGGTGCGCAAGTAGCCCGACTCGCACTTGACCGGTTTCATTTACTCTTTATTCTTTAAATCCGTGGAGATGCATCAAGAGTTCAAAATGTGCTATCATAAGCGGATAAAAGTTTCACAATTACAATATAAATCTTTACTCGAGTCTGCTAAAATGTATTTATAAAATCTTTTGTAAAAATCTTTTGAGAGCTGCAGTGCTAGACGAAGATCCAACTCTCGTAAAACAGTTCAGTTATATGTGCTCCTATCATAAAACTGTCTTGCTTTTAACTATGTTGCATGTTAGAAGAGACAGCGAATTATAAAGTAAGTATACCTATTGGAAAGCAGTCGTTTACAGTCGTGAGCATATGCTATTCAGCTATGCTGGCTGTGAAGAAATTTTTTTTAAAAATTCATGAATGGCTTAGAACAAGGATGGTTTATCTCATAAAGAGCGAGTCAAATGAACGAGCCCTATTCCTATAAGCTAGCGCGTGTCATAAATATTATTTCATCATTATCAGCCTATAAACGTCCCACTACTGCAGGGCACAGGCTTACCCTCAGGGTCTAATGACCCTGAGTAAGCCTGTGGACTAATGTCCACCACAAGCTAAAAAGCTTATTAACCGTTGGAGTATTTTTGATTGGAGACCACGTTTGGACAGATGTAATGAGAGGCAACCTTTTATTAGTTGGCTCGACAATATGCGTAAGGCCCGGTATGCACCAAAGTGGAGCGGATTTGACACCTCTTCGCTCCTCCGCTTCGCTGTGGTGGATAGTGGGCCTAAATCTGAAAAAAATCATAGAATCACAGTACACGAGTAGGGTGGCATGGAGAGCGGGACGGCGGGCGGTAGGTCAGTAGCGTAGCTACTGGGGGGCAACTGCCCCGGGCGGCGCTTTACTAGGGGCGGCAAATTCGGGTAAAATATAGATTGATTCAGCTCTGTCTATAACCAATTCGTAGAACAGGAAAAGTCAAGCTCGCTTCGTTCGCTCAAGTTTCTATTTTAATTATTGTATGTCGCGTCCTTCGGCGCCGGGTACCTACACATAACCCTAAAGAGTTCTGACTAAGACGTGGTGCTAAAAATTTCGAGTTTGCTTCGCTCGATCCATTGCGTTTGATCCATTGCATTGCGAGCGGCGACCACGTACCGAAAAGCGCAGCGTGGGTAGGCCCTCCACACGGTGGACCGACGACCTGGTGAAGGCGGCGGGAAAACGATGGATGAGGGCAGCGCAGGACCGGTCGCTATGGCGATCCTTGGGGGAGGCCTATGTCCAGCAGTGGACGTCCGTCGGCTGAGATTATGATGATGATGATGATGATCCATTGCGTTTACTTAGGTTGCTTTATACGTATGAAACTCAGAAGCTCTGGCTCCAACTGATTAGCTCGCTTCGCTTTAATGATCACAATGCAACCGCTCAACTCCTACCTTTGTACCACATGTGAACACCCGGTGCCATTTTGTACATAAGCACGTCTTTTAACATTGCTTTATTATTTTTTCTTACGCGTCGACGAGAGGGCGCTAGCGCTGCATGGTATTGAATTTTAGATTTCCGACTCATAACTCCTTCAATATTCTTCGATACTTATTTGAATTGCATTCGCAGATGGTATCGAGTTTTTACTTGACTGTAATTTGATTGTCTTTTGTTATTATTTTATACAGGAGGGTGTAAGGAAAAGTACCACATAATTACTCTACCCATGAACCTGAAACCTGGGAGCAAACCTGCCAGAACAGCAGATTTTTTTTCTAGAGTACTTACGTGGTTTACAGTTTAATGATACTTTTCCTTGTAATGATACTTTACATTTGTAAAATCTTGCAAAATAGAGTAGAGATCATAGAGAATTCCTTACTCCATGGTCGAGATAACCAATTTCAAAACTTTGAAAATGGTAAAATTTACGATTCGAAATATGACACAATATTTTCAAAACGTAAAGTCAGCGGAATATTAAAATGAGCTACTTGCGGTCAGTGGTGCCAGCAAGATCCAAATTGTGTTGTTTTCAATTTGGCTTGCATCCAGATGCTATTAGTTGCATTGTCTTCATTCTGAAGGTTTATTTCAATATGATAGAGATATAGCTTTCATTTTTAATTGCTATGTTTAATGTTTATAAATGAACGATTTTCCTTAAAAAAAGATCCAAAGTAACTTATCAGTTGAAATCATGAATTTATAACTAATAAAGTCAACCTGCGACTTCGTCCGCACAAATTATATACCAGATTTTATAAGCTATCAAACCAAAAAGTTTCATCAAAATCGGTTCAGTAGTTTTTGCGTGATGCTCGATCAAACAAACAAACAAACACACAAACAAACAGACAGACAAAAAATCCAAAAATTGGTTAGGTATATGGAATCAGGGACACCTAAAAACCATCGTAACTTAAGTATTTTTTGTTAAAATCTTCAATGTACAGACACACTTCGGTTACAGTTTTATAATAGTTTAGATCAAGCATGTCAAACTTGCGGCCCGCAGTGCGCCCTATCCAATTTTAAGAATAGGTTCCCTATGCAGCCCGCAAGCGTGCAGACTTGACATTGGTACTCATATTATGTAGGATACCATACTGCATTGAGTCATGATGTGAAAATTTTCGAGCTCGCATCGCTCGCTAACTTTATAATATGGTAGGTATGTAGTCTATGTATCATTTTTTTACAAGGGTCGTGAGAATTTTGCCCTCGTAATATAAGAAGGTACCGTCCAGTTATAAGAAAGATTTAATGAGTTTTATTTCTTTATGCTCTTTGCGGCCCACTGATTCTACTATCGTTATGCATTTGGCCCACCAGTGACTTCGAGTTGGACATGCCTGGTTTAGATGGATCCATAACATCCTTACAAGCAGAAACATGAATATTGACCATGGCGGTCGGTAATGTTCGTTCTTCTATTCGTACGTGTGTATCGATGTTTCCAACTTGTTTACTTTGGCCTTTTCTATAAATTTTTGTCATCGGATTAGAAAGGGACAAAGTTGACACGACGAAAATTTGAGAAAGATGGACGAAGATTACCGATCGCCATCTAAACTATTATAAAACTGTAACAGAAGTGTGTCTGTACATTGAAGATATAAAAAAAAATTACGATATGGTTTTTAGATGTCCCTGATTCCAAATCACCAATTTTTGGATTTTTTGTCTGTCTGTTTGTTTGTTTGTTTGTGTGTTTGTTTGTGTGTTTGTTTGTTTGTTTGATAGAGCATCACGCAAAAACTACTAAACCGATTTTGATGAAACTTTTTTTGTTTGATAGCTTATGATCTGACTTAAAATCTGGTATACAACGTGTTAATGAATTAACGCAAAACTAGAAAGTAGTTTGTTTAGAATCGAGAGCAGAATTGAATTATCATGGTTTCAACAAAGGTAATTTTTTTCAAAATATTAAATAATTTTTTTGCAAAATTTATAATTTACTGAACCCGATGACAACCCACTGCACGGGCATACTCACCCTACTTACTACCAAAACAAGATTATAAAAATGTATCCACGAGTTCGTTAGCGCTTTCTTTCAGTGCTGAAATGATAACAAATCATTTTTGCCTCAAAACTTAAAATGTGAATAACTTTAAATTTTCACTATCAAAATAATTAAATTATTGTTGCAATCTAATTATTTTGTTATAAATCAGTTGGGGTGTATGAGGTTTTGCGTTAATTCATTAACACGTTGTATAATTTATGCGGACGAAGTCACGGGTAAATGTAGTATAATTTCCTGTTTCACCTTTTAAGGCAGTCTGCTCTCCAGGCATAGAAAAAACCAATGCCACCTTCCTGGTTGAAACTGAATTGAATGTTATGGGAGGTGATTTGATTATGACTTCTTTTGGAGCGTTTTTGTGGGTGAAAGGCAAGTCAGCCAATGTAAGGCTGACTTTCCATTTCATCCAGTAGAGAGCCTAGAATAATGAGTGACGCGTGATAACACTTATCCCGTGCCTTTTATGTCTACCGGTAACGCTCCAAGTGAAAGAGATAAACTTTGCTATATCACGCTGCAATTCTAGCCCCTGTGCAGCTAGCACGACAAAGCAATAAAACGAGATAACCGTCGTCATGTGCGCTCACTTTCACACCCGTACAGAAAAAAGACAGAGGCACATCTTGACTTTTCTCGTTTTGTCTGTGGCATGCTGGTCCACTGGTCTATCGTGGGTTTTCTACTCGCGCGCCACTCGGTTTTTTCCCATACTTTTCTAGATATCAAAGTCGCATCGCGCGCGAGTAGAGTAACCATGGAACCTATCTCGACTAAAATTAAACTTTGTTTTTTGTATTTACCTTTATTAGCTGTAGAAATGTTTCTATCCACCCTGAAATCCACTACGAACGTGAGATTAAATGTATGTTTATATACCTTTGAGTAACAGTATTTAATAGACAATGTCATTTCACAATTATAATTTGAAGTGGTAAGCCGGGGCATGATCGTGCATATTAATTAGGGATATACCCAAATTGAGTACTGAGTACATAATAAATATATCAAAATACAGGATGACGTAATTTCCAATGTTAACTTCCAACTCTGTTCACGTGTTTATAAAATCGAAAACATTGAAAGTGGATGAAACTATGCCAACTTTACATTTAAAAAAAAAATGATTGTCTCTTCTTCTTATCGTGTGGGCAGAGCCCTGGTGTCAGAGTTTTTTCAGACCACCTTACGGCCTCTGACGTGGTTTTTATGTAACGACTACTACAACCAGAGATAGTAGCCGGGACCAACGGCTTAACGTGCCATCCGAAGCACGGAATAATTTTTCTTTTCAGACAATCAGGTGATTTTTATTGTAGGTGTTTTTGATAATTTTGTAGGTAATTTAAATAATATAGTGGAATAGATACAACAATGTAGCTGTTCGATCTAAATTGTTTAAGGTTTTTCTTTCATTTCCTAATTTTAGGGAGAAAGTTACACGCACAGCCAGTGGCGGATACAGAGCCGTCCCTGTCAGTCAGCCCGCACGCTCTTCGTTCGTTTCTTTCGTCCGTCGACTCTGAGTCTAGATTAATAATGTATATTGGTTATAGATAGGTAAGTCGCCTTGAATTTTAGGACAACCTATAAAACCTAGCTCTAGAGGTATCTTTAGCATCCCCCCCCCATGATTTTTTTCTGTATCCGCCACTGCGCACAGCAGGCACGATCACTACTAATTTAACTGAGCTATCGGTCCATCAATAAATATAAACGTGTGGACGCAGCTTAAGACCATGTGGTTACCAGTTTTTATCTAGCACCTTTAAGAACAAAGGTCGAGTCGTAAAAACAAACTCAATAATCCTTAAACTTACTTGGCACCAGCGCGATGTTGATATTTTGGTTTTGGTGCAAGTTAAGAGCGAAATCAGAGTAGTACAACATGTTAAATAAAATACTGGAAGGCTATAAACACCAAAAAGAAAATAGGAAAATGAAGAACACGTATAGAAATTACTCTCAATCGGTTAAAATTGCTATGAAAAAAAGCCTCGCTAATCTGAAAAAAAAAATTTTGTGTAGAATATAAACCACCACTTCAGAAGAAATATTGTTACATAGTTAGATACAGTCCACCTATTTGGTAGGAAATTGGCGTGGAGGACTAAGTGCTCTACAGAGAAGCGACACTTTGCAGTCACCGTGGGTCGCAGAGGATCGCTCGCGCTCTTAGACTTACGGTCGCAGTGTCGCGTGACCGTCGCGCAAAGTGTCGCTCGTCTGTAAGAGCGCTTACACACATAAACTTCGAGAAAAGGCAGGCCTGTGCCTTTGCCCCAGAAATTAGGTCTATAAATGCCAATGCTACTTACACATAAAATTATTTAAACCCACGAACGGTCAGACAAAAAAACATGAAGCGATACTGATACTGAGTGAACGTGTGACTGGGAAAGGACTACACCATTTGCCTACCGTCGTATTCCGCAAAGTGGAGAGGTAAAAATTAGTTGGGGGCAGGGATTACACCATTACCATGAGTTGACACCATAAAGTTATGTTGACACTATTTTACCGCGACTTACTGCCTGTCACACTGCTCTGTCACACCAGTGTGAAAGGCAGTAATTTTTTTTCTTGACTGTCACACTAGCGTTACAGATAGTAAGTCTTAGTTACGGCGCCAATTGTGTATGTCAGAATTAGTTCTCAACGTAAACACTAGGAGCGCTGTACGAAATTCAATACATAAATAGAAGTAAAACTACTGTAGTATACTACAGTGTAGACTCATGGTAGGCCTACAGTATGTAAATCGTACTCTTTCTTATACTGTGCCAACGCAATCTCTTTTAATTTAAACCCTAACAAAGTTTTATTAGTTCACGATTTTACGATTACGGCTGGACCTGCGTAAAGGTACGTGAAGTACAGTGGATATTAGTTGTAAAATCACCCTTTGTTATATCTTTTCTATTGCATCGCCGTGTCACTTCAACTATAAGAGGATAAGTGCGCTCCATACAATCGAAGTTTGGTTCTATTTCCAATATTAACCAATTAAAGTCAATTTTTCAGAAACAATCTAGAAACTAATCTCTATGTTTGTATGTTGTCAGATTTTCGATAAAATATACATTTTCAATGCTAGGCTTAATTTA
Organism: Agonopterix subpropinquella; assembly: GCA_922987775.1. Lineage (NCBI taxonomy): Eukaryota > Metazoa > Arthropoda > Insecta > Lepidoptera > Depressariidae > Agonopterix > Agonopterix subpropinquella. The sequence goes on from OV277712.1 coordinate 16,484,334, forward strand.
AGATTTTTATGGAAATCTTTGACGCACTGTAACATTAAAACTCAAAATTTTATCGAAAATCCGACAACATTACAAGCAAAGAGATTAGTTTCTAGATTTTTATCTTTAATTGGTTTGTGGGGAACTAGTGAACTACTACAGATCTTCAGCACCCACAAGTTATAGCAAAGATGCCAACAGATGGCGATACCGTCGCTCGCGGAAATATGCTCCATACAAAGACAATGTTCATCGTAAATACGTAACTCGTAACCTACTACAAATAAGGTTCACGATCGAATGCAAGACATAAATCGCGCAAGAGAAATAATCACAGAGATTCGATATACAGGGTGTAAATTAAAATAGGACAGCTACTTAAAGAGGTGCTTCAGACCATCAAACTGAACAACTTTCTCTATGGGACCAATATCGAAATCGCGAAAAAAAAATCTGCTGTCCCATACATTTCAGTCGAGTTATGTTTGCAGTTTTGTATGGGAGAGCGGATTTTTTTTTCGCGATTTCGATATTGGTCCCATAGAGAAAGTTGATCAGTTTGATGGTCTGAAGCACCCCTTTAAGTAGCTGTCCCATTTTATTGTACACCCTGTATACAACGTGTTAATGAATTAACGCAAAACTAGAAAGTAGTTTGTTTAGAATCGATAGCAGAATCGAATTATCATGGTTTCAACATAGGTAATTTTTTTCAAAATTTTTTTTTTTTTTTTCATAAAATTTTTAATTTACTAAACCCGATGTCAACCCACCCCACGGGCACACTCACCCTACTTACTACCAAAACAAGATTATAAAAATGTATCCATGAGTACGTTAGCGCTTTCTTTCAGTGCTGAAATGATAACAAATCATTTTTGCCTCCGAACTTAAAATGCGAATAACTTTAAATTTTAAGTATCAAAATAATGAAATTATTGTTTCAATCTAATTCTTTTGTTATAAATCAGTTGGGGTGTATGAGGTTTTGCGCTAATTTATTAACACGTTGTATACAAGGTCCAACTAAGAACTGTTGGACCACGGCCGGTCCCCAGACATCACACCTAGCCTGGCGGAAGTACTTCCCTTTTCAATGGAGGAACATTCCCAAGTAGCACCTCCATATTGGTGACCCTCGACAGAGAACATCGCACCCTGAACTCCGCAGAGCAACACCACCACAGAGCAGCAACCAGCTTCAACCAACCATTCACCCCCTCGACCAGGTCAAACAAGCAGCAGTCACGCCATCAACCCGAAGCCCGCACCAGGTCCATCGCAGCTGTCTTCACACCGCTTCCTGGGCCTGCAGCTTCCTCAACGACAGTCAGCGTCTGCATAGAAGGATCTCCCGCAGCCCACGTGTCTGAGCTCACCTCCACGTGGCAGTTCTGCTCGCCTTCTCCACGCCTGTCACTCGCCCGCATCACATCAGGACTGGTCTCCCTGACAGATGCACACACCGCAGCACATCGCTCGTCAGACTCACTTGACTGGAGCCCTGCACCTACACTACATGGATACAGACTGCACACTTCGAACTACTCAACGACCTCCGGTCTGACGGGGGAGTCCTGTGGGGAACTAGTGAACTACTACAGATGGTCAGCACCCACAAGTTATAGCAAAGATGCCAACAGATGGCGATACCGTCGCTCGCGGAAATATGCTCCATACAAAGACAATGTTCATCGTAAATACGTAACTCGTAACCTACTACAAATAAGGTTCACAATCGAATGCAAGACATAAATCGCGCAAGAGAAATAATCACAGAGATTCGATATATATACAAGGTCCAACTAAGAACTGTTGGACCACGGCCGGTCCCCAGGCATCACACCTAGCCTGGCGGAAGTACTTCCCTTTTCAATGGAGGAACATTCCCAAGTAGCACCTCCATAGGTTAGTATAGCCAAACTTAATTTGTGTAGAGCGCGCAGCAAAAACTATCGTCTCTTAAAATTGTGTTTATTATGCCCCTCTAGTATGACTTTTCTACTTGCGCGCGACTCGGCTCTTTCTCATACAATACAGTCATGTAGTAAGCGCCGCGACAGCGAATTCTCTGAAAATCGTGGGGAGGCTTTTTAGGGTTCCGTACCCAAAAGGTGAAAACGGGACCCTATTACTAAGCCTACGCTATCCGTCCGTCCGTTCGTCCGTCCTACCTATTTAGGACTGTAACTTTTGAACGTAATAGCTAGATAGTTGTAATTTTCTCAGATTATGCGTTATGACGACGGATTTGTTAACAAATAATAAAAATGTCAAAAAGTTCAAAATTAAGGGGGTTTCTCAACAAGAAACTAGTTCTTATCAACGTTTTTTTCTTCACGCTCTATCGTAAAAACGGTAATACATACAAGCGTCAAACTTAGTGTGATTATAGAGCAAACTCTACAGAATAACAAAAAATACTAAAAACCAGCCAAGTGTGAGTCGGTCTAAAGGTCCCTAAAGGTAAAAAAAGTTTTTTTTCTAAGTTAATAATGTTGTATTCTGTGGTGGTGTAGTACGGAACCCTCGGTGCGCGGTAGCCCGACTCGCACTTGACCGGTTTTATTTATGCTTCAAAGGCGCGTTGCGCGCGAATAGAGGAACCATACTATAGGGGATGGATTTTAAGTAACTGTAAAAATTTTAGAAGAAAAATTATTATTGCGGATTCAGATTTAGCGGATTTTTCAGGTAACCAAGAAATATTTTATTCCATCGCTTCAGGGAACAGCAATCACTCTCATAAAGTTTTTATCAGTGAAGAGTTTGCATTTGGTCAAGGTAGGGTTGCTTTATCAGCGTTCAGCTTCAGCTAGGATCAGCTTGAGGGTTTGTGCCCTGCAGTAGCATGTTTATTGGCTGATGATGATGATAATCACCAATTTGATCAAAACATTAATTATTGATATGCCACTTGCTACTACATGCTGTGCACTATTAAGGTGGTTTCAGTCCATACAAACGTTTGACGTACAATACGCGTAGACGGAATTGATAAAAGTAATATTTTATATATGGAAAAATTGTTTAGAAAATCTAGATGTCGCGTATCAAATAACATTTGGAATTTATAATATAACTAGCTGTTGCCCGCGACTTCGTCTGCGTGGACATGTGATTTTGTCTCATGTCTCGTCTAAGAGTCATGAAGGTCATGGTCAGAAACAGGTCTAGAAACCCTGGCATGTAACATTAAAATGGCCATTAAGGAATGGGCTGATAAAATACACATGCTAGAATGCTTTGGCTTCTCGGGTCTGCAAAATTGCAGCAAATTCATCAGCAATATAACACCACGAATCCCACAGTTCATAATGAACAACAGCAGGAACAAAGCTCGTGCTATCGTCGGAGCCCTCACCGGGTACTACGCCTCACAGGCATGATAAAGCTCACCCTAGATCCCAGTTGCGGAGCGTGCGGAGAGGAGGAGGAAACCATGGAACATTTATACTGTGTGACTGCGATGTCTTGGTGGCAAAACGTATGTGTCCTGAGAAATGGTTATTCAAAACTGGGAGATTATAGGTTTCTTCCCCTGAACGCTATTGCCTCTCTCATTTTCCACGTTTTTCAATGGTGAAGAAAATAAATATTAAGTAGTAGTCAACACAAAAGATACCATTGGGTTGACGTGTTGCTGGCTCGCTAGCCCCCATAATAGGATAAGAATAGGATAATAGTCATGAACTTAAGCTGAATCAAAATCAGAAAGTACCTACATTAAGTAAGTATGTAGGTATAAAAAAAAGTCATTCACAGATCCATCACTTGAATTTTTCTACTGTTCGTCGGTTATTAGTGTTTTATTTATGTCGAGCGGCATAATAATCATCTTACGACCCACTGCGGATCACAGACCTCCACTCACAAATAAACGTTGGAGGATAGAGGATAAGAGGAAAGCGCAGCGTGGGTAGGTAGGCCCCTCACACGGTGGACCGACGACCTGGTGAAGGCGGCGGGAAAACGTTGGATGAGGGCGGCGCAGGACCGGTCGTTATGGCGATCCTTGGGGGAGGCCTATGCCAGCAGTGGACGTCCATCGGCTGAGATTATGATGATGATAGAAGATACTCTACCACGCGGGCTAGTGCACAGTGGTAGAGGCAAGAGCTAGAATGATAATATTTTTGCAAGGAAATGGTCAACTTGCTAAAAGAATTATTTTCAAGCCACATTTGTAAATCTCTAACCTTACTTAGCTATTATGAAAGTACCTAGGCACATTACGAAACTGTGGTGTTATAAGGACTTTTTAGATAAGTAGGTATCTTTTCATAGATTGTGGTAGATTGAAATCCTCAAGAAATCATAATTGAACTGAAAATCAAACAAAACTAACATTTGGCAAAATTTTCTGCAACAACATTATTATACCGTAGAATTGGCTCAGATTGGGCTCAAACTACCATTATACCCACTTATAAAGATGTATTCAATCAATTTGGAAGCTCCTTCTAGAGTTAAAAATACGCCTAATGACATCTATTAAGATGAAAACGATACTACAATAACTTTAGAAAAGGTTAAAAGAAAGAAAAATATTTGACGACCCGTTTGGTGTAATGGTTACCACGCCGGACTGCCAAACCAGGGTCCTGGGTTCGAATCCCGGTTCGGTCATGGATGTAATATGTTTGTGCCGTTGTTGTGTGGTTTCTATAATAAAAAGCCTATTCTGCTTGCTTCGGATCATTACAATGTATGTGACTGTGAGCGTTATTTATTTAATTATTTTTCACTTCACCCGGTAAGTTACTTTACAATCAAATCTGTAAGACCTAATTTCTGAGACGCCTTGAGCGTGAGTTACGAGTAAGTCCAAGTATGGTCGAAAATGTATGAACTTTGAGATCAGGGCTCCTAGCTAGGTTTTGGAATAAATAATTTTATTGTTGCACACTTGCTTTTAAAATACGCCTCACGCCATCTATTAAGATGAAAATGTACTACAATAACTTAAAAAAAGGTTAAAAGAAAGAGTATTTTTTTATATTTGACTACCCGTTTGGTGTAATAGTTACCACGCCGGACTGCCAAACCAGGGTCCTGGGCTCGAATCCCGGATCGGTCATGGACAATATTATGTTTGTGCCGTTGTTGTAATGTTTCCATAATAAAAAGCCGTGCTTGCTTGGGATCACTACAATGTATGTATTAAAATAAGAAAAAGCCAAAGAAAACGTACTGTCCTAAAGTTGGATCTGATCTAATCTCAGGATATTATTAAGGTCAGCAAACTGCTTCTGTCAAATCCGCTGAAAAATGGATAAAAGTTGTTTAAAAAAAAAATTTCACCCAAGAATCGAACCTCCAACCTCTTGCGCGAAAATCTGACCATTTCCCAACTACGCTACACAGCTCTTGAGAGAAGTGTTGAAAAAAGCAACCACTATATTTTACTACTGGAATCTACCCAAATACATCTGTCAGCGTCAAGTCGGCGCTAGTGAGCATGATAAAACATTGGAAATTATCCCACAGAGTCCCACAGTAACCCATTGCTGGGATAAAAAGTATCCTATGTGTTAATCCAGAACACATTCTATCTGCATGCCAAATTTCATTTAAATCCGTTCAGCCGTTTAGGCGTGATTGAGCCACAAACACACAAACATCCAAACATCCAAACATCCAAACATCCAAACATCGTCACAAACTTTCGCATTTATAATATTAGTGAGATTACGAAGATATAAAGCTTTGTAAATGTTGTATGAAAAATTTCAAAGCTTTATATCTTCGTAATTATATTACAAATTGCAAATGTTATTTGATACGCGACATCTAGATTTTCTAACCTATTTTTCCATATATACAAAGTTACTTATATTAATATCGTCTACGCATATTGTGCGTCAAAGTTTTGTATAAAATTGACCCCTCTGCAACCGCCTTAAGAAGTCGAGCTTTGGTCGGCGTGCTATTAATCTAGATAGGTTTACAAGCGTTTACCCGCGACTTCGTCCGCATAAATTATATACCAGATTTTAAGTCGGATCATAAGCATCAAACAAAAAAAGTTTCATCAAAATCGGTTTAGTAGTTTTTGCGTGATGCTCGTTCAAACAAACAAACACACAAACAAACAAACAGACAGACAAAAAGTATAAAAATTTGTGATTTGGAATCAGGAGTGCGATTTTTGAATCTTATTCGCTGAGTTCAGCAGTTGAAAGTGTCAAAATTACTGTGGAGATTATGCATCTTTCTACTGCTGATTTGACTTTCAAAAATCGCACTCCTGAAGTATCATTTTTGAAAGTCAAATCAGCAGTAGAAAGATGCATAACTCTTTAGTAATATTAACATTTTCAACTGCTGAGTTCAAAGTATGAGTTTCAAAAATCGCACTCCAGGGACAACTAGGTAAAAACCATATAGTAATCTTTTTTTTGTAAATATCTTCAATGTAAAGACACTTATGTTACAGTTTTATGTTGATAGTTTAGATATATACATATAGGGTCCTTCTTAATATGCTGACACTTTTTTACGAGGATGATCAGACCGCCAAACTGAACAACTTCCTCTATGGGACCAACATTAAAATCGCGAAAAAATAATCAGCTGTTCCACACAAAACTGTAAACCGACTCTATAGCCAAATTTATGGGACAGCAGATTTTTATTTCGTGATTTCAATGATGGTCCCATAGAGAAAGTTGTTCAGTTTCATGGTCTGATCATCCCATTAAAAAAGTGTCAGCATATTAAGAAGGACCCTGTATAAACTCACACCTTTTTCCCAGAGGGGTAGGCAGAGACTATGGATTTCCACTATGGACGGTTCTGACACACCTCTCTTGCTTCCTCTAGGTACATACATCTTGTCATACATCCCCATCGATTTCGGCTGATATAGGTTTCATCCATCAGAAAATCATTTTTCTTACACAAATCTATATTTTAAAAGTTTTTTTTTGTGTGAAATCATGTTTTGTAGAAACCTCTCTAGATTCACTTCACTATCACTACATAGTATAAAACAAAGACGGAACGGATTTTGATGCGGTTTTTCTAAATAAATAGAGTGATTCAAGAGGAAGGTTTATATTAGCATTGCACCCGTGCAAAGCCGGAACGAGTCGCTAGTTAAAAATAAAACATGTACAAAATTTCATCCAAATCGTTAGATCCGTTTTCTAGAACGCATAGCATATTTTTTTTTTTTTTTAATTTATTTATTCTCTTTAAAGGGTACATGTGTGTCTTAAAAATGCTCAAATATGCTCACGACTATATTTCCCGAGGGGGTAGTCAGAGATATTCTGAAACTTCAGAACATCCACGTTTCACTAGTAGTACCGAAACTCTGTCCAGTGTGACGGGGAGTGAGCCCGTCGCCACTTGTAATGGACAGTCGGTACGATACATGCCTCGAAATTGAAGCATGCAGGTTTCCTCACGATGTTTTCCTTCACCGAAAAGCCAGTGGTGTTACAAATCGTACATACGAGTAAATTCCGAAAAACTCATTAGTACAAGTCTGCCTGGACGGGGATCGAACCATCGCCTCCTGCACGGCAGGCGGCAGGCAAGGTTACTCGCCACTGGACCACCACGGCTTTTTTTGTGTGAAATCGCTACTTACAGATAATACACCCCTATTTTTAAATTACCAGCAAAATGTTTATGGTGTATTTAGATAATGAGCCTAATACAACTTTCCCTATGGAAAATAGATCGGAAAACGATAAAAAATTAAAAAAAAATCCAAAGAAAAAAACGTTTATTGACCCATTTTCCTAAGGAAAGTGGTTTAGTTTCAGTATCAAAATACACACTTAAATTGGATCTTACAATTATTATTTTGAATCTATAGGTATAATAGCTTAATCTAGAAACAGAGTAGATTAACCTCAAATTTACTTGTATAATAGAAAGCAATTTGTCGAGAAGGGTTACATTATCTGAACCCATTTCTGTTTTGAGATCCATTGTTCAACAGATCCGCCAGTTTCAGACGTTTTCAAGAATATGAGATAATCCGATACCGCAGTTTATTAGTCAGGCACATCCGTTGACGAATATACCTACATCTAAAATTTTTTAGGGTTCCTTACCCAAAGGGTGAAAACGGGACCTTATTATTAGTAATAGGGTCCCGTTTTCACCCTTTGCCTACGTTGTCCGTCCGTCTGTCCTACCTATTTAGGGCGGTAACTTTTGAACCGTAATAGCTAGATAGTTGAAATTTTCTCAGATTAGGCGTTATTACGGCGGATTTGTTAACAAATAATAAAAGTGAAAAAAAAAATTAAGGGTGGTTCTCAACCAGAAACTAGTTTTTATCAACGTTTTATTCTTCACGCTCTATGGTAAAAACAGTAATACATACAAGCGTCAAACTTAGTGTGATTATAGAGCAAACTCTACAAAATAACAACAAATACTAAAAACCAGTCAAGTGTGAGTCGGTCTCGCGCTAAAGGCCCCGGACAAAAAAGTATTTTTTCTAAGTTAATAATGTTGTGGTCTGTGGTGGTGTGGTACGGAACCCTCGGCGCACGAGTAGCCCGACTCGCACTCGACCGGTTTTTTTTAAACAATTAAACACAAATTTATACTATTTTATTTATATTTTATTATCTGCAAGGTCATCCATATTTCACCAATGCCATCTATCGAGCCATTTGTCGAAAAATCCCTCATTCCTGTGTAAAGTCGGTAAAGTCTAAAGTGCGCACTTTCAAAGCCTACAAAAAGGCTATTTCATGAATTCTTCTCAAACCTTTATACAAGGTATAACAAAACACCCTAGTAATACTTAAGGGGGTGCTTCAGACCATCAAACTGAACAATTTTCATTATGGAGACAACTTCGAAATCACGAAAAAAAATCTCCTGTTTCATACAAAACTACTGCACAAAAAAATTAGCTGTCCCATACATTTGAGTCTAGTCGAGACTCAAATGTATGGGACAGCTGATTTTTTTTTCGTGATTTCGGCGTTAGCTCCATTGTGCAGCTGATGCACAGGGGGTGCTTCAGCTACACTATGGAGCTAACGTTAAGGCGGTTGCAGAGGGGTCAATTTTATACAAAACTTTGACGCACAATACGTGTAGGCGGTATTAATATAAGTAACTTTGTATATATGGAAAAATAGTTTAGAAAATCTAGATGTCGCGTATCAAATAACATTTGCAATTTATAATATAATTACGAACATATAAAGATTTGAAATTTTTCATACAATATTTTTAAAGCTTTATAATATCTTCATAATTATATTATAAATTGCAAATGTTATTTGATACGCGACATCTAGATTTTCTAAACTATTTTTCCATGTATAAAATATTACTTGTATTAATTCCGTCTATACTACGCGTATTGTGCGTCAAACGTTTGTATGGACTGGAACCACCTTAAGTATTACTAGCGTGTTTTGTTACACCCTGTATATTTTTGAAAACCTCGATTGTTTACCATTCAGAAGGCCACTGAGTCTCATTCGTTTTATAAACAACAATGTGGTGCCCGATCGCTCTTGTTCGAGGGACAGAATTACATTAACATAATTATGTTGATCCGCCTCAGGACTATGGGAGGTGTCCTGTAAATTGGAAAAAAAGAATCCATTTATTATTAAAATTGGTTGGAAAATGACTGGCTACTATTTTGTTTTCTTTTTGAATTTACAAAATCTTAACTATTACAAAACTGTATCTTATCTTATCTTGCTGTGGGGGCTGGCAAGCCAGCAACACTTCGACCCAGTAGGATCTTTTGTGTTAGCCCCAATACTTTTTGCTTTCTTCAACCTTCAAATACATGGTCAATGAAGGAGGCAATACCATTGAAGGGAAGAAGCCTAAGATTTCCCGATTTCGGATATCCATCTCCGAGGAGGCACATGCGTTTTGCCGCCAAGACATCGCAGTCACTGCGTCACCGACTCCGACAAAACAAATTAATATTCTTATAGATGCGAACGTAAAAGTCATCGACTGAATATTATTTTGTACTTTTTTAGTTTTGAAGTCGGTTTAAATATTTTGTTAGAATTTTATTCTGTACTCACGGAATTAAATTGGGTTGTCCATTAAAAGCCTCTCTTGGTCGTACATAAATAACCTATATTTTTAATTTTGTGTACAAAGGCTTGGAATAACATTAAAATAATTGGACGTCAAATCTCTACCCCGGTTATGTCACATCCGATCAAGGAATATAATACCATCCGATTTTTATAAGTACGGCTTCAGAAGTCACTTCGAATTTACTCTACAAAAGTTTTACTTAAAGTTGGTATACCAATACCTACACTAAACAAAGTAGGTATTACTCTTTCGAGCTTATTTTATGATAGGAAGCCTTTGCGTCTTTTATTTAAATATAAGATCGAGCATCTAGGAACTAAAATAATCCTAAAAATGACATCCGGCACATAATGCCAAAAAATTTATAACTGTACTTCTATTTTTATTATGGACTATGGAACACTAGAAACTAACTGCAGGCATTAGTTTATTTTATAATGATTTATTAGTTTTTATCATTTTTATATAAAAAAACATTGTGCTTCGTAGAGGGAGTAGAACTATGGAGTAAATGATACGCACACATCTTTAATGTTCGATAGAGGTGAACCTATACACTAGTCTGTAGAAAGAGTGAGAAAGACTATAATGAACGCCGTGTAACCACTTTTTTGGTGACCGCAACTTGTCATTTTGACGTATTGCGGTCTAAATTGACTAGTATTGTTGTTAGGCTTATCAAAAGTTATGAATTACGGAATTGTAACAGCCTGAATTACCTGCTGTGTGAGGTGTTCTGATAATATAATAATTTATAATCATTATCGAAGTGAAAATGGTGGTCTGCAGTGTCCTAGGATGCAAAAACAGATCGAAAAGTGCTGCTGGGAATGTTTCGTTTCACAGGTACGTTTCACTGCAATTAAATGCTACAAATACTTTGTTTGTGATTAGATTAATGTCTATTGTACACGTTAAAATGATATTACAATACAAATTAAATCATAAAACCAAGTTATAGGTCAACATTGATTCCATAACCTCTAGATCAGCAGTCATTCAGTGTTACCAGTTTATGGCCTTTGAAACACCCGTAAATACGGGAAAACTGACTTGGAAAATACATAGGTACCTAGTAATGGTTTGGTTTCATCACTGTTTTGTTCATTTTCAGGATTCAGCTACCAGACAACCTGTCATAATAGAAAAAATTACAGAAACACTGAGGAAGAAACATCTTAGAATTCAATTGAAGAGTGAGTTAGCTGAAAAGCGCCTAAAGAAGTTGCGTACTACTCGTTAAGCGCAAAGACGATTAATAAAGAAGAATGCTGAGTTACTCAATATAATCATGGAATTAAAAGTTAAAGCTATGATTTCAGCACTGGTAGCATGCCAACCCGCGATAGCAGTGATACGGCTTTATCACGGCTTTTATCTAGTTCTTTCGTGCGCAAAAGAACGAGATAAAAGACGTGATAAAGCCGTATCACGGCTATCGCGGGTTTGCATGCTACCAGTGCAGATGTTTTAAATTAAATTTTTTTTCACGTTTTTTTTAACGGTAGAAAAAAAACTGTTTTTTTACAACACTATTCCTGATCAAAGCCATTTGGTTAGATTAAGAAACATTAAAATTTATTTTCCAAATTGTAATTTATTTACCATAACCCTTCATCATGCTTCAGTCAAATAAAGAAATTGATCAAATTCGAAAAAATAACCTCTTTGACCTCATTGCTTGACAAATAACTACACAGTTTTTCAAGGCTCCAATTCTGGCTAATTTTATTACATATTAAGGTGGTTGCAGAGGGGTCAATTTTATACAAAAACAATTTTATTGACGCACAATACGCATAGACGTTATAAGTATAAGTAACTTAGAATAAATAAATTTTTATTTTTTATATATGTAAAAATAGTTTAAAAAATCTTGATGCCGCGTCACAAATAACATTTGCAATTTATAATATAATTACGAAGATATAATGCTTTGTAATTTTTCATACTACATTTTAAAAGCTTTATAAATCTTCGTAATTATATTATAAATTGCAAATGTTATTTGTAACGCGGCATCTAGATTTTATAAACTATTTTTCCATATAGTTATGTCAAGTCATGGAAAGAGTACTTAACAGTAAGTTGCTGTCATACCTAGAAGACAATGATCTACTCAGTGATCGCCAATATGGCTTCCGCAAGGGGGCGATCGACTGGGGATCTTCTTGTGTATGTGACGCACTGCTGGGGCGAGGCCATCGAGAAGCACGGTGAAGCACTGGCTGTATCACTTGACATCTCGAAGGCCTTTGACAGGGTATGGCACGCTAGTTTGCTGAGCAAGCTTCCCGCTTATGGCATCCCCGCTGATCTTTGCAGCTGGATATCTGATTTCTTGAGAGAACGGTCGATTAGAGTTGTCATTGACAGCTGCTCTTCTGACCTTATGGCAATTGATGCTGGAGTTCCTCAAGGGTCTGTTCTCTCCGCGACACTTTTCCTGCTGCACATCAATGACCTCCTTGTGTCAGGTATTGTTGGGTATGCAGATGACAGTACTGTCATGGAGAGATATGTATCTGGCGCAGGGGCCAGCGGGGATAAAATACGCTCGCAGAGGGAGGCCATGGTTGAGCGGACAAACTTGACTCTAAGTGTTGTCTCCCAGTGGGGTGACAATAATTTAGTCAACTTCAACGCCACCAAAACACAGGCTTGTCTGTTCACCGCAAAAAGGAGTCCGTTTAATCTGACTCCTACTTTCCGGGGTACATCTGTCCCTGTTTCCGACAGTCTTGGGCTTCTGGGTATAAGCTTGACCACAAAACTCAACTTCGGCGCTGACATCGAGTCTAAGGCTCAAACTGCGGCCAAAAAGCTGGGCATCTTAAACAAGGTGAAGCGGTACTTCACTCCTGGACAGCTCTTAGTATTGTATAAAGCTCAGGTCCGATCATGTATGGAGTACTGCTGCCACCTGTGGGATGGCTCAGCCAAGTATCAACTTGCCGCACTCGACTCGGTTGAACGCAGAGCCAGGAGGCTCATTGGCGATAGTAAGCTGGTGGAGGCCAAGCTTCATAGCCTAGCCCACCGCCGCAGAGTGGCCTGCTTGTCGGTCTTCTACAGATTGTACTTCGGTGAGTGTGCCCTAGAGCTGCATGAGCTCATCCCACCTTCCCCTTTCTACTATCGGACTTCCAGACGCACCGCGGGATATCACCCCTTCTTGGTTGACATCCCACATATCCGCACCAAGCGCCTTTCTGAATCTTTTATAATGCGCACAGCCAAGGAGTGGAATGCCTTACCTGCGTCAGTATTTCCGAGTACTTACAACCCGAATTCCTTTAAAGTACGAGTGAATAGGCATCTTCTGGGTAAGCTCGCTACATCTACGACCCCATCTTCGTCCTGAGGACTGGATTGAGGTCAAGAGCAAACCCATAGTTAATAAAAAAAAAAAAAAAAAAAAAAAAAATATAAAATATTACTTTTATTAATTCCGTCTACGCGTATTCTGTGTCAAACTTTTGTATGGACTGAAACCACCGTAACATTAAATTTTAATGTTATTTGTGAATATTTCTGCGATTTGTGTTAGGAAAGTAGTATTAACAAAATGTATTACTTAGACTAGCCGACTGTGAAAAGTTGGTGGTATTGATAAATTTGTGGGAAAATTGAGTTCAATCGGGTAACATTTACACACACATGTACAAATCAGACACCGATAGAAAACCGGTTACACTGTCACTTGCTCTATAGTTCTACTCCCTCTACGTTGTGCTTGCATCACCTCCTACTAAACAACATTGACAGCCATTTTGGGGTTGCTGCTTTTTTACAATTTATTAATAATAAATGACTAAATAACTCGTTAAATAAAAATAAATGATACTATCTGAGTCGCTTTTATAAAACCCCATAATTTATTACACATTTGACTTCAGTCAAAACTTTTATACATTGTAAGGTTTTTTTTCAAGGGAGAGCGGCAGTTGTCCTTAACAGTTTTGATGTTTGTAGGCTTTATTATTCTGAAGACTTCTTTATTTTAGATTACCTATCACAGGGTCCAACTTAATATGCTGACGGTTTTTTAAGAAGATGATCAGACCATCAAACTGAACAACTTTCCCTATGGGATCAACATTTAAACTGCAGCTTAATTTATAAGGACCCTACAATATTATAACTAGACTATTTACTAAGCTTTTAGCTACGTAGTATCTTCACGTCCCAAATACCGCAGTGTCTTTTAAAACGAAAGTCTTCGATCGGTGTGTGTTTCCAGTGATGACATATCGAACAGAGACGTGGTCGCTCACTCAAGGCCTCATAAAAAAACTGAAAGTCACCCAAAGGGCAATGGAGAGGGCTATGCTCGGAGTTTCCGGCGAGATCGAATCAGAAATGAAGAGATCCGCAGAAGAACCAGAGTAGCTGACATAGCCAAAGAATTGCTAAACTAAAGTAGCAGTAAGCGGGGCACATTGCTCGCAGAACCGATGGCCGATGAGGCCGAAAAATTCTCGAGTGGCGACCGCGTACCGGAAAGCGCAGCGTGGGTAGGCCTGCCACTAGGTGGACCGACGACCTGGTGAAGGCTGCGGGAACCCATTGGATGAGAGCAGCGCAGGATCGTTCGTTATGGCGATCCTTGGGGGAGTCCTATGTCTAGCAGTGGACGTCCATCGGCTTAGATGATGATGATGATGAATCTTTCTTTAACTGTGATTATGGTTTAAAATCTAAACTTCATTTGTCATCTAAACTTTAGATGACGCCCATTTGACCAGAGATCCAAAAATCTATGAAATTCTTTCTCACAATTTTCGAGTAAGAAGTGAGAACAGAAACAATAGTAACCAAGGTTCATTATTCGTCAATTTAATGAGAGGCGGCAGCGGCCCATTAATATTGCGACCCTCGCACATTGATATGGAATGGAAATAGCGCCCGAGTCCGCGTCCGAGTCCGTTTGAAATCAGAGCGTGATGCTCTTTTGTGCACTATGACCATTTTCACTGGCATTTCAGTTGGATGGTACAAGATCAAAAGGCTTGTGAAGGACTCGGGATTTAATTAATATTCAGTCGTTTTCGAATGAGCATTTTCTTTTCTTTTTAAATTTACTTCCTAAAAAACCCAACAGATGGCATTTTATTTGCTCCATGTGCGAGATCATGTCAAAACCGTGCCTGCTTTTTTTTAAAGGCCCCCTTGGCCTTCGAGCACGTACAGCAATGTCAGAAGTAAACAGTTTCTTTACGATTAAAATAATTCTGATGAAAAAGATTGGCGTCTTTTTGATCGTCTTTTCCTTCTTTATAGAATAACCGGGGTAGAGATTTGACGTCCAATTATTTTAATGTTATTCCAAGACTTTGTACACAAAATTAAAAATATAGGTTATGAGCTTTTACCCGCGACTTCGTCCGCATAAATTATATACCAGATTTTAAGTCAGATGATAAGCTATCAAACAACAAAAAAGTTTCATCAAAATCGGTTCAGTAGTTTTTGCGTGATACTCGAACAAACAAACACCCAAACAAACAAACAAACAAACAAACAAACAGACAAACAAAAAATACAAAAATTTGGGATTTGGGATCAGGGACATCTAAAAACCATATCGTAATCTTTTTCATGTAAATATCTTCAATGTATAGACACATTTCTGTTACAGTTTTATAATAGTTTAGATAGATTCTCAATAATAGTAACACAGAGTGTTATAATTACTACCGTAATAGTAATAATGAATATGACATAGATATTATGAGATGACTAGATTGACTAGAGTATGTATAATTATCTACGGCAGTGTTTTAGTTTAAGCGAAAAGCAATCAAAAATATGTTACCATAGGGGTGTTCCTGACTTATAATCATAGATTTTTGAAGTGAAACTTTTTATGGGTAGGGCTTTGAAAGAAGTTTGGCGGAAGGCCATATAATTTGAGACCCAGACATAGAGGTCCCATACACGAATGAAACTTAGTAATATGTGTAGAGTGAAACAAAGCTAACAAAAATGTAAATTGGTTATAATGTGTAGTAGTTTGGGGAAAGGTATTTCTCCTTATGATACCTTTTGTATCAAGTGTGAGAAATTCATAATCTTTCTTATTAGATAGTCCACTCAATCTTCTACGCATTCATTGTATTCGATAACCATCCCATATTATGATAATGGAAGAAAACGAAATCACACACACTATCAGTTCAACCAAGCCAAATACGTTCCGTAACGACCAAAAATACCTCAGTAATATTAGATGAAAATAGCTGTCGTGGTTGCGTTTTGCTACAGCTTTTTGGACGATTTGTCTATTTTAGTAGTAATTTCTACTTTTGAATCCGAACTTCTGGAGATGTGGAAGTTTTTAAAAAAATGCCTTAATTTTTTCTGTTTATAATAATTATGACCGCCGTCCTGAATGGCTTTTAGTTTTCGTAAAAATGGCTGGGTCCAAATCTGCCATTATTCTTTGGATCCGCTACCTTTTCGTATGACAGTAGTTAAACATTTAAATTTCACTTCTGCCATGACGAAAAATTTTTTATCTAACTTTTTGTTCGAGCATCGGGCAACAACAAACGGCTCGGGCTCGGCTCGTGCTCTGCCCACACGATAAGAAGAAGAAGATAAACTTTTTACGTTTAAATGACGTTGAATGACTTTATGCGTTTAGTATTAGACTTAAATACCTATACCGAGTTTCAACTTCCTATGCCTTACGGTCCTTGAGAAAAAAGCCTGTGACAGATGGATGGAAGGACGGACGTACGGACGGACACCGAGCTGATTCCATAAGTGTTCCGTTTTGCCAATTTTGGCAAACGAAATCACACACACTATTAGTTCAGCCAAGCCAAATACGTTCTGTAACGACCAACCCAGATAACATTTAGCCGTCCTAATGACGTCTGTTTACAGTCTTGCTCGACCTAGGTGACGTACATTTTCGACGTCTGTAGGTCCGATAAAGGACGTACATTTGTCACAACCTAATGACGTCGGATCAAGACGTCCGTAGGCCGTTGTATCAAGACGTACGTAGGCCGTCGTATTAAGACGTCCGTAGGCCGTCGTATCAAGACGTCATTAGGTTGTGACAAATGTACGTCCTTTATCGGTCCTACAGACGTCTAAAATGTACGTCACCGAGGTACGAGACTAGACGTACTTAGGACGTCATATCAAGACCGATCCAGGGACCTTAGGGTGCGTCCACAGCTGACGAACGCTCCGCGAATGTGCAGCTCGCGAGCGGCTCGCGAGTTGCGCATTTGCGGCGCGTTCGCCAGATGTGGACGCACCCTTAGGCTGCCTGTCCATTGACGCGAGCTGGCTGGCGGAGCGGGGAAGCGGAGTTTTACTAACCAATCAGGATTGCATAAAACCTCGGCCGAGATTCGGCCGAGCTCCTGATTGGTTAATATTTTCCTCGCTACACCGCTCCGCCAGCCAGCTCGCGTCAATGGATAGGCAGCCTTAGACTGAGATTCAGAGACAAGATTTGAGTATAAGATCCTACTTCGATATGTCAAAATTTTATTGATTTTTACATATCAAAATAGAAACTAATACTCAAATTTCGTTTCTGAATGTCAGCCGTAGAATGACGTTCCTAGACTACGGTGGAGTGAACTAGGGTTGTAAATAAATAAATTAATGAACACCGAAATGTAAAATTTTATTTAAAGATTTTACTTTTAGTAAAAGATGTTCTGGAGCATGCTGTAGCCAGGTTTTGATGCTAACTTCGACGCCCTCTGCCGTTGCAGTTGCAGTTGTGCTAACAACGCCTTCTATAAAGAAACAAGAAAGATACAATTTATTAATTGTATAAAAATGGTCGTGGGAGTAGCACCCACGCACACAGGGCTCCGTATCTTTTTATCATTTGCCAAGATACCTAGATGCCACAACAACAAACTGAATATGTTATGAGGCTACCTCAGTAGGCCTTGCATACCACCTCCGAGAAAACGATAAAAATCGAGATGTGCCACCATCCTTATTAATTTACGTATGCCAGAAAGAGCGCGCATGACGTTTTTCTCGTTTAAACGCTTTGTCGTGGATGGCATGCTAGCCGTGCTGTTGTGGAGTTGTTTACAGTTGTTGAGATTATACCGCTGTGATATACTGAAAAACGGATGGACAGCATAGGCTTAATAATAGGGTCCCATTGACAACCTATGTGTACGGAACCCTAATAATAATTCATTAAAACTAATTATTTGAATTCCAAATAGTGCAAAGATATTGAATGGGGGATTGACGCAAACAATATTGAGATAGTATTGGAGAATTTCGGTAGGTACTTATGTACTCACCTACAATGCAGTCTCTGGGGCGTAGAGTGCAAAAAACTTTTTCGATTTTGGTTTTCGTTGCAGTTTTCATTCCATAGAAATTGTACTCTGCAACTAGCTTGTCGGAAATGTAGGACTTCATTGTACGTGGCACTTTACTGGAAACATCTCGACCTGACACCTGTAAAAAGAAATAAGTTAGTTAGGTACTTGTAAATCAAACCAAAATTATTTTCTTAGACAATATATAAATAACTAGTGGACCCGTCAGCGGCCCCTCCCCAATCACCGGCACCCCTCCCCTCCTGCTATACAATTCTATATCCAACCCTTTAATAATTCTCTGCGTTATTAAATAGAAGCGTCGTCGTAGTTAATTCATACAAGCATCCCGAGAAGCCAGGTTCCCCAAAACTGAAAACTGTCTAGCGGGGCTAGTACGCCAACCCACGATAGCGTCATATAGCTCTATCACGCTCTTTCTATTGGGGCGCGAACGAAAGAGATAAAAGACTAAATTTGGCAGATGAATGTGTTAAATGTCGCTATCGCCGGTTGGCGTACTAGCCCCAGAAGCCGTAGCATCATAGTGTAAAGAACTAATAGTGGTGAAGCTCAGCGGTCGCGGCAGGCCAATCGTGCGGGGCGTGCGGGGGCCGGGAGGAGTGCCTCCCGACCCACGTTGCCTGCGCGCGTATCTTAACAGCGAATTGAATTAGGGTACGCCCGTACCCCGCATGCCGCGCGGGCATAGACCCGACCGCTGAGCTTCATCACTATTATTTTATTTACACTATGGTAGCATGCTACACGTGATACGGCTGTATCACGTCTTTTATCTCGTTCATTCGTGCGCAAATAGAAAAAGAGCGAATATGTGATAGTGCTGTATCACGGTAGCATGCTACCCATGCAGGAAAGGGATAAAATACGTACCTACCAGTTTCGTAAAACACTTGCTGCACACCATAAAGTTTCAAATTTTCGCTGGGGGACGTGTTGAGATTGAGGATCAGCTCAAAAGCTTTGGGCCTTTTTATGACCGGCCAATACACTTCACACCATCGTGGCTTCAGCCACTCTGAATCCACAATAGAAATAGCACCGCCACCGCAAACAATAAACTGGATCACTGCGCACTTGGCTGGGCGGTCCTCGTCCATTACTAACACACTTTAGGTTTAATTTCTTTGAATAACACTAACTCAACAACAAAAAGGACTCCGCGACACGTCCGATGCGCATAGAAAAATGGCGCGACTGAGCTGAGAAAAAAGGAGGCAAGTCCGTCCGTCCGTCAGTATAACGTCCAACTTGCGTCCAACACAGGACGTATACTGGCTGACGGTAAAATGACGTTCCTAGTACCAACTAGTACGTACTTCTACGACCAACATCGGACTATTCGGACTGACTGTATAAGTACCTTAAAATGACGTCATTTTTAAGTCGCCGACCGTAAATGTTATCTGGGAAACAATACCTCAGTGATAATATTAGATGAAAATATTGTCGTGGTTGCGTTTCGCTACTGTTTTTTGGATGATTTGTCTATTTTACTAGGTAATAATTTCTACTTTTGAATCCGGACTTCTGGAGATGTGGAAGTTTTTTTTTTAAATGCCTTAATTTTTTCTGTTTATAATAATTATGACTTTTAGTTGGCTTTTAGTTTTCGTAAAAATGGCTGGGTCCAAATCTGCCATTCTTTTTTAAACCTTTATTCGCGCAGACCGCAGTAGCGAGCGCCATCTATCAATCCCCTAGAAACCCATAGGAAAAACGCTTATACCTCCTTCATACATCAGTAAAACATATAGGTACAACGTGTTAAGGAATAAGCTCAAAATCTTAATACACCTCAACTGATTAATAATAAAAATAATTGAACTGAAACAATAATTTTATTAATTTACTTAATTAAAAGTTATTCGCATTTTGAGTTTTCATGTAAAAATGGTTTGTTGTTATTTCAAAAATGAATGAACGGGCTAGCTAGCAAGCGATTTTATGTTTTGGTAGTAAGCAAATAGGGTCAGTGCCCGTGCGGTTATTTTCTAGTTTCGCGTTTATTCATTAACACGTTTTATGAGGTCCGACACATTCTTATTCGTAGGGTCCAACAAAACACACATCGCCGCGCTTTGTAATTAGTATAAGAAAGAGTATCCATTACTCCTATAGCGTGATTGTATTAAGTGTTTCCTCTGCGGGGTTTTTCCTCTGTGGTAGTGTAGTAGTCCGAGATCCGACCGTAAAATTATGCACCTATTTCATAGGTGAACGAAATGTGATTCTGGTGTATGTTTACACAGGGGTTAATTCAACGCCGCCAGGTTGCCTAGAAAAATCTTGCTGCAAGTACATTTTCCATCATAATTTTTTATATAACTTTTTCCACGTGTCTGTTAGGGAAGCGAATGAGTTGCCATCGGAAGGAGACTGTAAAGTACTGGAAAAACTAGGGTTGCCACCTCTCAATTTGCCGCAACTATAGGGTTGCCAGGTTCAAAGAAGTAATTTTTTAACCTGGGAACCCTATAGTTACGGCAGACTGAGAGGTGGCAACTCTAGTTTTTCCGATACTTTAGATCAGTCTCCTTCCGATGGCACCTCATTCGCTTCCCTAACAAACATGTGGAAAAAGTTATACCAAAAACTATGATGGAAAAGGTACTTGCGGCGAGATTTTTCTAGGCAACCTGGCGGCGTTAAATTAACCCCTGTGTAAACATACACTAGAATCACATTTCATTCGCCTATGAAATCGGTGCATAATTTTACGGTCGGATCTCGGACTATAGGCTTCGGTCAAAGTAAAATTAATATTGATCGAAGTAGTAGGAACCTAATGCCGTAAAATCGTTAGATAACTTTTGTCAAATAAATCTCTCCCTAACAATTTAAATGATCAGCTTTAAAACCGTCAAACGAAACAGTAAAACACCTTGATTATACCACTTGCAGGTTTAATTACTGTTAATTCAATGAAAGAAATCTCCGAATAGAACCCTTATGCCTTTCTTTTAAGTGTTAGAACGGCTTGATTCACGGCACTTCATTAAAGAATTGAGTCAGCGCCATCTGCCGGTTGTGCTCAGAATTTACTGCTGTAATAAAACTAGGCATTACTCTTAATGAGCGTAAATTTATTTAATACGACATAATAAGAGGCTGTTCAAAGCATTTAATTGTAAAGCTGCCTGTACACTGGTGTTCGGAAGCAAAGAGTTGAGTAAGGAATTTTCCAGATACTTACACACAAAACAAAGAAATACCTATCTCAACTCTTCATCGTGACATAATGACGTTTCTTGTGCCTGTGTGTAAACATTACAATAGATATAATTGGGTCCTTAATAGGCTGACACTTTTTTAAGGAAATGATCAGACGGTCAAACTGAACAACTTTCTCTATGGCACCATCATAGAAATCGCGAAAAAAAATCTGCTGTCCCATACATTTAGCTCGAGTAGGTTTGAAGTTTTGTATGGAAGAGCTGATTTCTTTTTTGCGATTTCGATGTTCCATAGAGAAAGTTGTTTAGTTTGACAGTCTGATCATATCCTCAAAAAAGTGTCAGCATATTAAGAAGGACCCTCTATATTATTCAAGGAAACAAAATTATTAATCTTCTTCTTCTTATCGTGTGGGCAGAGCCCTGGTGTCAGAGTTTTTTCAGACCGCCTTAGAGCCCGGTTACACGTTCAGTATTTCGTCATTCTGGTCCATCAGTCTGGTCATGTTTATTTGATTTGAAGGGAAACTGATACACTGAAGCACCATGTTAGTCGGGTCAATCTTGAGTCAGTTTCCCTTCAAATCAAATATACATGACCAGACTGATGGACCAGACTGATGAAATACTGACCGTGTAACCTCCTTCTTACGGCCTCTGACGTGGTTTTTATGTAACGACTACTACCACCAGAGATAGTAGCCGGGACCAACGGCTTAACGTGCCATCCGAAGCACGGAATCATTTTTCTTTTCAGACAATCAGGTGATTCAGCCTGCAATGTCCTAACCAACTGGGGAAAAACGCACAAAGCGAAATATCACTAGGTGTCCCCCGTGGGAATCGAACCCACGACCTCCGTGTCGAGAGCCAATGCTCTTAACCATTAGACCACGGAAGCAGTTAACTTAAATTATTAATGATCATTACCTAGATAGTTCCGGTAGTTCCAACTTGGACCACCCAATTTTTTCTCGTGAGTGTCGTACGAGGTGACTAAGGGATATTAGTGTATAGCTTATGCAGTATACTGGTGGGCAAAAGGATAGCCACCTATCACTATTTTACACTTAATTTTTTCATCTTAAACTCCATAAATATTCTAAAAGTGAGCATAAGCATATGCTCACGACTATATATTCCCCGAGGGGGTAGTCAGAGATATTCTGAAACTTCAGAACATCCACGTTTCACTAGTAGTACCGAAACTCTGTCTAGTATGACGGGGAGTGAGCCCGTCGCCACTTGTAATGGACAGTAGGTACAATACATGCCTTGAAATTGAAGCATGTAGGTTTCCTCACGATGTTTTCCTTCACCGAAAAGCCAGTGGTGTTACAAATCGTACTTAAATTCCGAAAAACCGCCACTGGACCACCACGGCTCTAAAAGTGAGCCTTGTTACAAACTGCATGCAGTACCTACAGCTTTCATTTCATGCTACTATTGACGTCAAAAACAAATGGATAATAAATGATAATAATATTGTTATTGCTTAGCAGGTAGGCAATATAATATAACATTACTTAAAAAAAAATTACTTCGGTACATGTATAAACTCACTACCATAATCCCTTTAGGGGAGGTCAGGAACGTTGCTACTACTACCAACTTTCCATTTAAGAATAATATTGAATGAAATATAACTCTCCCGAAAGTTTGTAAATAGTTGTAGCAATGTTTCTGACCACCCTGAAAGGGATATATTCCTAATTCAATGGAATTAGGAATGAATTACACTTTGTAGTTTATTTGTCCCCTTTGAACTTACTATTTGTAATCATAAAATAATGTCTTTTTGCTTGCACGACACGTTTGTTTACTAAACTAGTATTTGACCAAAGTGTGTAAACTTAGTCTTTATGTTTGCGGGGACTTAATCTCTTTGACGGGATGCTCTTGGCAAATAGCTTTAGAAGCTTTAGAAGCTTGTAGGTCTAGCATAGCATTACAAAGTCGCGCGTTACACTTGGTGCACAACAGAGCAAAAGACAAATAGTGGAATAACTAACGTAACGTTGTCGAGCGCATCATGCTGGACCTTTTGATATAAAGATTTAATTAAGTAGCCTAACCGTCGTCACAGACACGCGCTATAATATGTTGCTGGACTCTACTTACGCATGCAAAATTACATAAGCACGTCTCTTTCCTGCGTGTGAGTGAGAGGAAGCGATTAGCAACTTGCGTACGTTAGAAGAGTACAGCAACATATTACTGGCGTTTGTGATGAACTTTAGAAGCTTATACGTTATACAAGGTGTAATCAAGGAGAAAAGAAAACATGAAAATGATTTGTTCAGAATTCATAACCAGTAAATTTTATTTAGAATCTAATTTTGAAAATCGCTATATAAGTGTTTTTTAAATAATATTAATATTCCTTTCCGTATACTAATAAAAAACATGGGTGTGTAACGATATTATCGGTAAGAAGCTTTTTTATTTTACATCTTTATACTTTTACTCACAAACCGATAGAAAGATGATAAAGTATGAAATAAACGTAGAAAAGATGCAGGATATTTTAACATATAGAGAAAAGCTGTAAAAAAAGTGTAATAATATCATGACCGTAATTTCAAAGTGGTGAAAAACACTCACACAACTGTGCACGACAGAACATAGAACGACCATTTGTACATAGTTTTTTTGTCTCAATTTACTTTACTTTGTTTTGATTAGTTATAGGATAGTTGTTTTGTATTGTTTCGCTTTGAATAAAGCCATAATTTCTTATTAGGATTAGGGCCTAGGACATAAGTTATGTAAATAGTTAGAATAGGGCTTGTATTTCATTCCTTAAGTGATTTCCCTTGAGATTCCTACCCCAGTTAGATAGGTACACATTTCCCTAGTTAAATTAGCACATAGTTTCATCAGATTTTAAAGTAAATAACACGATTAGCTTACATAATTCCAGTTAGAATTTACTCTGATTAGACTTAGTATCTCATTACAAGGGGAGGAACTTAAGAGAAATCAACGATAGAAAGAGACAGTGCAACTGTCCCTGTCGGCGCATACAGGCGAGCGAGGGGGGCCCCGACTCCCGCGAATCCGCGGTGTGAGGAAGCGGGGGACGGGGTCATATAAATATTGAAATCTTTCGCGCGCGCTCCTCACTCTAGGGATGGGTAATATCTAATTTTCACAATATCAAATCGAAACCATATATTGATATTGAATATCGGATTCTGAAACTATATATTGGATATCGGTCGATATCCAGTAACGCTGTATTAGTTGGTATTAGTATACCTTTAAGATTTAATATCGTACGAATCCAATATAACTATTGCTGTTTCACTCTCTCGCACGCTATGGGTAACACCCTTTCACTCGGTTTTCCTCGGTTCAGTTCGGCATAGTTTTTTATGTATTATTGGATAACGATGGGTAAGTTCGCATTGGAAAACATCGCATTATTAGCACTATTACCACTAGGTGGTGCTACATAGGTGATGGCTCTATGGACGAAATCTCCGCTATTAACTACATAGTACTAAACTATTATTACTAGATGGCGGGTGTTGTATATAGAAAATCAACGGTCTATAATTTGTTCTAAGATAACACAGTATGCAGTTCGGTTTGGTAGATAGCCGCTAGCCCGTATAGCGATGCGATACGGTTTGATATCCTATATCTGTAAATCACGGATATCTTGATATCGAGGCGAATCGAATTTGTGCGCCAATATAGTGTTTCACCAAATATATAGTTTCTGTACGCATCGATATCCGATTTTTAGATATTCATGTGATATACGTTTCAATAACTATATACGATATATATCGCCCATTCCTACCTCACTCTGTTTTGCGCCGGCAGACGATGAGAATGATATGTTTAGATGTTAGAAAATAAGTATGTAAGTAATGAAGATTGTTTCTGTACTGTAGAATGTAAGTTTGAGTTAGAAATAAAGAGATTTGAGTACAGGGGAAGAGTGCGGGGTGAAGGGGAGTGGTCGCTCGAAAATTGTATATAAGAAGCGCCGATTCGGCGCAGATTCATTCCGGATCCAGCACTCGAGAAGAAAACATCTTGAAGAAAGAAGACTCTCTGCGACCACTAGCCCTCTCTGCCCCACCCTCCAGCCTGGCTCACATTTCGAAGATTTCATCGGCATTTTCTATGAAGAAAGAAACCCCTACTTACAGTCCACGCTCCACACAACACCACTATCGACTATCTTTTTCTTCTCACACTTATTTATGATATCAGGATGGAAAGACCTATATCAAAGTGCCTTTGTCTACAAAAACACTGCAGATTTCTCCATATTGTGTTATATTCAAAACCGGGGGAAAAAAATCCGATAGCGATTCCCGCTGCCTCTCTAGTATGATTTTTCTACTTGTGCACGACTCGCGATCCGCGTCTTACTGGTCGCGGCAAGCGCGACGTTTTCGCTTCGCTCTTTGAAAAGCGCGGGTTTTTTATGCAGGAATTTTCAATGCAGGGAAGGCGCATTGTGCGCAAGTAGAGAAATCATATTAGAGGGGCAGGATTATCTTCCTGTAGTTGCACCTGTAATTTACTAGCTAAGTTTCTATACAAACTTACGAGTAGGGCAACTAAGTTTCATACAGTCATGTGATAAACGGTATCTAGAGTCAGGACGATATAACGCACAACTTTTATTTTGGGATGAACCCGGAGTTAGCTCAGTGTGAAATGAAGTTCCAGGCATAAAACACAGATGGCGCTGTTTCATAACGTTCACGTCTCCGTAGCAAATAATTTGGCACTCTCTCTTTGGTGAACCGTGAAATGTGGATGTTCTGGGGATTTAGAATATCTCTGACTACCCCCTTGGGGAGTCCTGACGTATGCATATACCTATGCTTATGCTTATGCTCTCTCTCTTTGATTGATATTGTTTTTTGAATAGGGGATTATGACAGTGAGTTTTATATTTGTGAATGAATTGCATTTGTGTAATTTTTTTTAATAGTAAATTCTCTAAGGAAAAAACCTCCCCGAGTGGCGAAACCTGAGTTCGTCTAGCGCACCCTGGGCTGCCATGCGATACAGCTTATTAGACACGAGATCGAGAGAAGCATTCAGGATAATTATTTAATTTAGAAGGGAAACTTTTACCATGCATTCTTCTCGTCAAACTGAACAACTTTCACTACGGGGCCAAATTTTAAATGGAAAACAGAATGCACGGTCATAATAACCGCACTGAATAAAAATGTATACGTATAACCTACCTACTGTTTCAATACGACAAATGAAATTGTGGCCACATACCGAAAATTGGACACCAATATTCCATTTACTCATTTGGATTGGAATCAAAATTCAGTCGGGTAAAGATTATCCCATAATGGGTTCTGTCAGTATGATATGAAATGGAATGAACACTCTTTGATGGATGTAAAACGTTTATACAATTATGATTTATGAGGCTGATTCACTAGAGGGATTTTGCTCTTAAGAGGCCTATTCTCGATCACCAAAGGCTTTTTTAAAATTACAGACTGCGATCAGTAATAAAAACTAGATATATACAGTCTCCTACAACATTATCTTTATGTAACTACTTATATGTAACTGTGGAATAAATTAATAATATTTGTATTGCGGAGAGGTATATAGACACTGCATCATGAGGTTCTGGGTTCCACCAATCCGCACGGACGACATGCCATGTACCAATGCGTTTATCTAACTTATACAGGGTTTAAGTGACAGCCTAGCAAATACTGAAACGGTGAACTCACACCATCAAACTGAACAACTTTCACTATGGTGCCTACCTCAGGAAACGCGAAAAAAATCAGCTGTCCCATACAAAACTGTTGTACTTACCTAGTACCTACCCGACTAAAATGTATGAGACAGCTGATTTTTTTTCGCGTTTCTTGAGGTAGGCTCCATAGTGAAAGTTGTTCAGTTGGATGGTCTGCGTTCACCGTTTCAGTATTCACTAGGCTGTCACACACTGATGAACAAGTTCTAATGCTTATATAAAGTCCACCAATTTGCATTGTGCACACGAGGTGGACTATGCACATACACCCTCCTTGATGGTTGACCTGTGTCTTGCAGTAAGACGTATTATAGGCTGATGATGATGATCATGGATGAATGGCGTTTTGTTTGTAGGGTTTTAGGACATCATAATCTCAGTCTTATGAACAAACACACATTTGAGCCAATGCAAAATGGCGAGCGTCGTGGCAAGCTCAAAGGCAAAAAGGTGAATAAAATTTCAACGCGACTCCCTAGCAATATTGATATTGGGAGCAAGTCGCTCGTTGCGATATTCGTATAAATTCACTTCTTATTCTGCCATTTCAGGAGCATTTATAAACTAAACTAACATTTAAAATAAATTATACTTTGTTTAACCACTTACATTTGTTACCCCTGAAGTCTTCGATGTAATTTATTCAGTGGCTAAACAATTAAATAAAGTTTCTACAAGGCGGTTAACATCGGATAATTAATTACCGACTCAACACACTCAAGCTAATGGATTTTGAAACTTGAAACTATTCAAGCTCTCGCACCGCAGTGACAAGGAAAATAAGACTATTAATTTAAGCTGATGTTGCACTAAATGACACGTGCCGCATAATAACTGGCTGCCTCAAGCCAACCCCTCTCAATCTAATCTACCCTTTGGCTGGTATATCACTTCCAGGAGTGCGGCGGGATGTGGCTTGCTCCATAGAAAAACATATTTCATATTTCGTATATTTATTGCAATCACATGGTACAGTTAGGTCTTAAATGTAACAACTTTTGATCTACATATGATACCCTCTGGGCACGGCAACATAAACAATAGGTACATAAGATGTATTTTAAGTACATATTATGTTTGAACGCATGCACGTATAGAAAAAAATTAGAAAATATCAAAATGATCGTTAATTGAATTTAGCTCAAAAAATAACATAATAATAATAAATTGCTTGCATTTAACTAAATTAAATCTAGTAAAATAATAAAAATAAGTTACCTAATTAATTAATGGTTTTTGAAGTTGACAACTGTAATTAACGCAATAAAATATTATTAATCATACATAATCAATCAATAATTATAAACAATACTAATATCAAATAAAATCAAATCAAATAAAATATCAAATAAAATCAATCAAATAAAATATCAAATAAAATCAAATCAAATAAAATAGTTTATCAATTAACATAAATTGGGTCCGTGAGGTTGAAGAAGAAAATAGTAGGTATAGTATAGGTATAAGTAGGTATGTAGGTATTATTATTTGAGTAGCTAATCAGATCTCAGAAAGAAAGTCTTCAATTTTATAATATGACTAGCGGCCCGTCCCGGCTTCGCACGGGTGGACGTCTAATCTTTTCTAGCAATAAATATAGCCTATGTTACTCAGGGTGAATGCAGCTTTCTAATGGTGAAAGAATTTTTTAAATCGGCTCAGTACTTTTTGAGCCTATTCATTACAAACATACAAACATACAAAAATAGGTACAAATCTTTCCTCTTTATAATATTAGTGTAGATTTATTAATTAGGATATGTTTTAATTTTTGTGTAAATAGGTGATCTTTTTTTTCGTCTTTTACATGTTCCGGTATTTTATTATATATTTTCGTAGCGGTGAAGAACGGGCTTTTGTGGTACATTTCCATTGTTGGAAATTTACATAAACAAGAGCACGATAGTCGACACCCTCTATATAGCCATCAAATGCCACAGGCCCGCCTCAAGAGTCGTAGGAGCTTCCAAATAATGATCTGCCTGCTACAAGATCACTCTCTGATAAGAAATGATGCCTCTACAAGCTTAGATCATTTCCCCACAAGGAACAACTCGGACACCATCTGCAATGGCAAGTGTGGTAATCCTTAAATCGGCTTCGCACTAAGCTCGGCCTTTGCAGACTTTTGTACAATTGGGGGTATATGGATCCTGGGCTAACACAATGTGATTGCGGCGAACCTATCCAGTCGATAGGTCACCTTCTAGAATGTCAGTTGTGCCCTGACGCAATCACACAAAACACCTGGCCAGTAAAATATAAAAACACCACTGAAGAACTATTGACACGAAAAGAAGTATAACTAATTATAAGTATTATTAAGACCATCTACATTTTCCACATAAAGCTTAAAGAGTTAATACGATTTTGCTAGGAAACAATTTCCTTGGATTTCCAGCTAGGTTACCTGGGTAGACCAATTTATTAGGCCCATTCAACTGGCACTAGACTAGTTGGTCTGTTGGAGATTGAAACTTGTTCTTAGCACTCTAATGGTATCTAGTTACTCTTCTTAGTAGCAAAGTGTGATTCAGTTTCGAAATGAAATGTCGGCGTGAAACTTTGCGAGATAAATCCTATTTGTTGGGAGGCGCTTGCTATAAAGATCGACACGGATAGATGCTCATTGTAGGATGTACGAAAGAAAATTGTTTAGAGAAAAATGTAGTACTTTAGGGCTAATAAACTTAGAGCTGCATTCGATGCCAAGCGCGATAAACGTTAAAGTAGGACCACTTAGAAGCTTTTAAAATCTCCAGCCGTAACTAGGCGCTTTCATGTGGTCGAACACGGCCATGATGCATTACAACATAATCTTTAATAATTAGAACAAGTTGGTCCCGCTGGTGTCTATTATCTTTTAATTTTATTCTTATTTTGTTTTAGAATTTCTTTATTATAGAATCTGAAAAAAAAATCTGCCTTGTTAGATACCTACTAAGTTCAGATGTTGATTGTTTTTTTAACGATACAAAAACAATTAATTTATTCCTTTTTCGTGTAATTAAAACAGCTTAACCACAGCCTTTGATATTAATTACTTTAATCTGAGGACTTTGACCGCCAATTTCAATCACCAAAGTTTATTTCGCACACAACTTTCCTAAACAGAGCCCTTATGGCTATGACATAAGCGCGAAAATAGCTTGATCCACCGGACTTTCTATATGGAACCACTAACATTAATTACTGAATGAACTTATGACACCAACTAATAGATGGCGCCGTTCACGATTTTAATTGCTCTTGGAAGTTGAGAGTTTTTACAAACGTTAATTTATTCGAGATGAAATAATTATCAGTTTTTTCCGATAGTTTTACATTAGCAATCAAGTTGGGAAACTTACTGTAAATTTTCTCTTACTAGAAGCAGAATAACTCAACACGTTCGTGGGCAGTGACGGCTACAACCGTAAAAATGGATTGTGAAAATTGGCAGTACGGTATAATACTTCGGCCGAATACTCCACCGACAATAGCGTAGCTCTTAAATAAGATGATGATGGTAGAAGCCATCGTTCGTATTCAGGCTCCCTAAGAACACTACCGTCATAACAGACTGTTCGTCATACGATTTTTGGATAGACCACGCCTACTGCTATCTGTGTAGGCATGCTACTGCACTACTGCCAAAATTAAGCGTTGTAGGGTCTTTTTTTTGGGGCCTCAAACTCACATACTCAATAGTGCACACACTGACAGTACGGGTTTGACCGTTGTCTTTGTACTGACCGTACTACGGCGGTAACCGTACCTACTGTCACAATCTTCGATGTCGGCACAGTATTGTCAGTACGGTTATAACAGTCGTGTGATTTTGTATGGAAATTTCTAGTGACATTTCTGGATTCGCACTGCCCACGAACGAGGATAGGCGGGTCCCATTTTTTCCATAAGTTCAAACGTATTCCCCTGTTTCCTCCCTGGATAATGACACAAAAGCAAAAAAATAAAAAATTATCGAACAATTTATGTTACCTCTGCTATGTCCATAAGTTTTGCTTTTTTGCATTATTTAATTACTGTAAGAACTAGGGACCTTCGAAAATGATCTGAAGGTTGCAAGAAGGATGTTACATTTGTGAGCTCGTCGATGTTTTTGACAGCGATGTGACGTTTAGAGAATTGTACTCCAGGATGCTGAAAATTATTTGACAGCGAGTTGATTACCTCCACCATAATCCACACTAACTACACCCTGTCAAGCAAATAATACCTTTGCCCTGCGGTGGTATTCTACAGGCCGAGGAAGGATATCTTTATGCTTTAGAATAAAGAGATCCTTCCTCTTAGTACAGGCCATATCTTACTTACAATCGGGCCGTCATTTATATCATAATTATAAACGATTTAATGTTACTGTAAAAAAACAACGGGTTGCACTCCGGGAGTGCCGGCAGAAGTGAAAACTTGAACATTATCGTTGTGCATTTTTGATATTTTGGAAAGGTTAGGAAATAATTTCGCGTGAATTGCTTTAATTATCAGTATAAAAGTACTATCATTTATGTGGTAAAATACAATATTCATTTATTGCGCTATCGTACAAAAACATTACAATTTATGCCGCTTAAACGAAACAGCAGGAACAGGCATACATTTTCGCCGCGCGGTAGAAAGATAGTGGGATATGTATGTCTGACCAATTTTCGATCAGGATAAGGGGGACGTCACGGTCCTGCCGCGAGTTTAAAATTTTTTACCCATCTCAAAAAGTGCACAACGCCACTAAAGAAGTTTTCACTTCAAAAAGTTGGTTTTTACTTACGCAGCAGTAAGAGGGTACCTACTTAACTGAGATGAGAATGCCAACCTTAGACATTGGCCTAAAGATGTCTAAATATGCTGGTTTTTATTAGGCTGATAAAAATATTGAATACCAAGCCAAGCTTGAACTGCTTGACGAAAATAACGGGGTAGGAGAAATTTTGCAGTCTCGTTCGATTTAATCTTATTAGTCGGGGTTGAGGCTGTCGGTCTAGACTGACCTTTATGAACGATAGCTAGAACTTGCTGACGATAGATTTACTATGTTTGGGAGGTTTTGATAAATTGTTGTTAAGATTTTGTACCAAAATGGTAGGAATGCTGGTGGCATTGCGTTGTCTTTTTAACCGACTTCAAAAAGGAGGAGGTTTTCAATTCGACTACATAATTATATATTTTTTTATGTTTGCTATGAATCCCGTAGCAACCCTTTAGGGTCATCACATCGCCGCTGCATCAGTGTCGCGTCGCGGCGATTCCGGCACAAATCAGTCAGTCAGCGATTACGCTTAAAAATCGCTGCGATTCAGTTGCGAGGTTGTGGGGCGGTGAAGCCGCGACGTCATTCGTTGCGGTGCAGTTGCGACATCGCGTATGCCCAAAAGTCGCCTAGAACTGGGGCCCAATCGCGCTAATTTGAAACATCGAAGTTCAATCCTCATCTAATTTCAGTTCTAATCATTGCAATCCAGTTATTATGCAACTGTGTTGGATGCCATATCGCACTATACAACACGGGCGAATTAACTTGACACCTGGTTCGCACGTGACTCAGAATAAAAAACTCGAAAAGAATAACTCGAAAATGCTAAAGTGCAGGGACACGTGCAACGGTAACTGAGATGCTATGCTACGGCCTCGCACGGCGACGACGGCGGGGGTCCCGCGGGGGTTAGCAGGAGGGGTATCGAATTCCGACCCACGTGCGAGACAGGTGCCAAGTTAATTCGCACTGGTTGTACTTGACTTATTTACTAAGTAGGTATGTGCGATTGGCAGCCTTTAGTAACGTCTGAGCGATGTGTCAAAACGGCTCTAACAGCTGTGAAATCATTAATTAGCACGATACCGAATGTATAGAAAGTTGTGGTTCGCACGCGGCCATAATCACGGCTGATTTATTTAGCGCGATTGGTCTTCTGTTTTGTTTGTACAGACACAGAGTACTATTAGATAAGCAAAACTACGTGTAAAACAACAAAACCATGTGTACCCTTAGTTAATAGAACAAAGTTTGTGTGATGTGATGTGAGAAGCGAGAAGGAGTAGAGAGAGTCCGTAATTAAATAACTTTTATTTGATAACGGAGGAACTTTTAGACAGCTACGACTTAGGGCATGTCACAATGGCCTCGATTCGGAGTGTACCACGACTAAACTAAACTAAATGTATTCCTGTCACTTTCTAAAATAAGATTAAGAAAAGAGACAGAAAACCAACAGCTGACTTTAGTGCTGTCAAAGTGACGTTAAATGCGCAAAAACGACTTAAATAAGATGGCGTACATTATGATGGCATCTTATTTTGCGCATTTAACGTCACTTTGACAGCACTAAAGTCAGCTGTTGGTTTTCTGTCTCTTTTCTTAATCTTATTTTAGAAAGTGACAGGAATACATTTAGTTTAGTTTAGTCGTGGTACACTCCGAATCGAGGCCAATGTCACTCTAATATCCGTTCTTTCTTAAGAGGAAACACCCCTTAGCACGCTCCATACAAACGAAGTTTAATTAGATTTTGAATATTCAACAATTTAGTTACATTCAATTTTATAAACACGATCTAGAAATGGAAGCCCTATCTGTGTCTGTGGTTTGTTCGGTTTTCATTAAAATGTATACTGAAATTTTTATCATTAGCATCCTTTTAAACCAGGAGTCTACCCATCAAACTGAACATCTTTTACTATGTAGGTAATGGAAGTAAATCGATTGGAGCAGCAAAAAAATCTGCTATTGCATACATTTGAGTCGTGATTAACGAGACAGCCTGGCAAATTCTGAAACGTTGAATTCAGACCATCGATTTGAACAACTTTTACTATGGAGTAATGGCGTCACCCTTAGCAAACGCGATAAAAATAAGCTGTTCCATATAATCCATACAAAACAGCTGTACCTACTGGACTCAAATATACAGGGTGGATTTTTGAGACGGGGCAGTAAGGGCAGGTACCTTAACCGTTGTAGCGACAGCGAAACGTTCTTAAGAGACTATCCTTAACTTTTTGAGACATTTTGAACTGCATTCACAGATTTTGAAAAAAATGTACAGTCAGCTAGAAAATAGGCAATTTACACAAAAATTTTTTTTGATGCCAATCGATCCTGTTTCTTATAAGGATCAATAAACTCTAGCAGACCAACCGAGGTTTGAGTACTGAAGAGTTTTGTTAAGTATAAAAGTGAGTTGGAGTCTCATTTCCTACGAAATGTATGGGAAAAGTTTTTTGAGATTTCTGACGTTTCTAGTACTCAAACCTCGGTTGGTCTGCTATAGTTTATTGATCCTTATAAGAAACAGGATCGATTGGCATCAAAAAAAGTTTTTGTGTAAATTGCCTATTTTCTAGCTGACTGTACATTTTTTTCAAAATCTGTGAATGCAGTTCAAAATGTCTCAAAAAGTTAAGGATAGTCTTTTAAGAACGTTTCGCTGTAGCTACAACGGTTAAGGTAGCTGCCCTTACCGCCCCGTCTCAAAAATCCACCCTGTATAAAACAGTTGAATTTTTTCACGATGTTCAATTTGATGGTCTGAATTTATCGTTTCAGAATTTGCTAGGCTGTCACTTACACCCTGTATATATTCCCATATAGAAAGTCGTTCAGTTCAAGGGTCAGATCATTCTCTTAAAAACCACCAGCATATTAAGAAGGACTATAGGACTCAAGACACAAGACAACCAGATCGGGGCTGTCGGCATCGAGTTTGATCTTTTTAAAAAGCTAATAAAATTCGTGCATGCATAAAACATGCTATCATATGCTATCTAAAATATGATTCGCGTACTAACGAACCAGCATCGTGATGAGACTGGAAATGGAATTAGGGTCTCGTCTATTTTCAGCCGCGATAAAGGTCGAAGCTTAGGTGAAGGTCGGTTCACGTCTGTGTCTGTGACAATTTTAACCTCTCTTATCCATATCTCACATCAGAATACCCTGTTGATGTTATACAGGGTGTAAGGAAAAGTATCATTAACCTTTAAACCACATACTCTACCCATCAAACTGAACAACTTTTACCATGGGAGCAAACCTGTCAGATCGAAAAAAAAACAGCTTTTCCATACTAAACTGCAATAGGTATACATAGTCGACATAAACGTAACGAGCAGATTTTTTTTTTCTGAGAGGTTTGCTCCCATAGTTAAAGTTGTTCAGTTTGATGGGTAGAGCATGTGGTTTACAGGTTAATGATACTTTTCCTTACACCCTATATACAGGGTGTAATATAAAATGGGACAGTCACTTAAAGGTGTGCTTCAGACCATCAAACTGAACAACTTTCTCTATGGGACCAATATTGAAATCGTGAAAAAAAAATCGGCTGTCCCATACATTTCAGTCTATTTATGTTTGCAGTTTTGTATGGGACAGCCGATTTTTTTTCGCGATTTCAATATTGGTCCCATAGAGAAAGTTGTTCAGTTTGATGGTCTGAAGCACCCCTTTAAGTAACTGTCCCATTTTATGTTACACCCTGTATAGTTATTGGTGTTATTGCCAAGCTGGACTGCCATGTTATTTGTTTTTGCCGTTGTTGTACTTGCATGTGCCTGTGAACGTTATTTATTAGTTTATTTCTTTGTATCACACAAGTGACTGCACCGCCGCGATATCGCAACTGAATCGCTGCGATTTTTACCGAACGTTATCGCCGCGACGACGTCGCCACGATTACGCCGCGACACTGGCCCTGTACGCGGACTTTCTAATTTCGATACAACCTGGGCGAATTAACTTGGCACCTGGCTCGCACGTGGCTCGGAATTCGACATCTCTCCTGCTACCCCTTGCGGGACCCCGCCGTCGCTGTGCGAGGCCATAGAATAGCATCTCAGTTACCTTTGCACGTGTCCCTGCGTTTTAGCATTTTTGAGTTATTCTTTCCGAGTTCTCTGAGTTTTTTTATTCCGAGCCACGTGCGAGCCAGGTGCCAAGTTAATTCGCCCGGTTTGTATGTCGCAACGGTTTCGGTCCGAACATCATTGTAATTGGAACGAAAATAGCTTGTGGGATATAGCTTTTAGATTGGCAATTTATCGCAGACTTTTTCTTAAGGACAAATTGCTTCGTACCTATACAAATCGCAAATGTAAAGGCAGAAAGGCAGATCTCAGCCAATAAAGAGCGCGAGCCCCTTCCCTCTAGCAGCTGCTATGGTGATTTGGCATTGAGGGAAAGTCTGCGAGAAATTGCAGGTAAAGCCTGAGGCTGCGTTTTCGCCAGAGAATATCGAATTTCAAAAGCGAATGCCCTATGGGATCTACTTTACTTACGATCTGCTGCAGTTTGTTACTAGTATTGTCGAACTATCGATAGTTTTTTTTATTTTTCTAAAAAAAAAATGCCTGTTTCAGACGGACGGACGGACGGACAGACACCGAGCTGATTCCTAAGATGTACGTTCTGAGCTATCGATATTATTGATAGTTCAGGCCCTGTACCCGGACTTTCAATGTTCGATATATCGCCACTGTTTCGGTCCGCACTTCATTGTAATAGAGTTGACATTGGAACGAAAACGTTCACGCAATTGCGAAGTTCAAATGTGCGGGTAGAGGCCCAGAACGTGGCAATACTATTGATAGAGTGCATTATTATTATTATGTACTATTACCACAGAATAAATACTAATACTACCCGTCTATTACTATGGATTCTTTCGATAGTATTATCGCTCATGACCAATTAATTTCGATAGTTTTCTAATTTGTAATTGGATTGACACAAACTTTATTATCAACTAGCAGCGCCCACGACTTCGTAACTATTAATTGAATGAATCGATTGCGATGAAATAAAGCCCCAATGTTAATCCAAACTAAGCCCTATGCTTTCATGAAAACCCATCTAAATCGGTTCAGTAGTTTTAAAGCGATGCGTGCACAATTAAACAGACGGACAGACCGACAAAAATTCTAAATAAAAATTATAATTATAAATGCATTCCATCGTATACTTAACGCCTCAATTTTTTTTTTGCAAATATCTTCAATGCACATCCACGCCAAGTATAGAATTTTATTTTGTGTGTGTTTTTCAGAACTTCGACAGTATCGATATTGCTATGTTTCGAGCCATTTATATTATTGAGAGGTCAATCTATAATCTTGCTATAGGTCGGCTATATCGACAGTCGCCTATCGATCCACAACACTATTTTTGCTACCGACCCAAGACACCGTATGACGCCGATGGCTCCTCCGCGCTGAAGGACGGAATGCGGGTTCGATTCTGTTGTTGTCAGACTTTGCATATCGTAAAATGCGCATAGCGACTCTCTTGAGGTAAGTATTTTTACATCGTAACATCATCTTATAAGGTTGGTCTGAGCTGCTATGTTTTTCTCTTTCTTGTGGATTTTATCTGTCATTTATTTACCTACCTATTATACAGGATGTAACAAAACACCCTAGTAATACTTAAAGAGGCTTCAGAACACGAAACTGAACATCTTTCACTATGGAGCTAAATTCGAAATCACGAAAAAAAAATCAGCTATCCCATACAAAACTGCAGTAACTACACG
The DNA here is from genome assembly GCA_922987775.1 of Agonopterix subpropinquella. Classification (NCBI taxonomy): domain Eukaryota; kingdom Metazoa; phylum Arthropoda; class Insecta; order Lepidoptera; family Depressariidae; genus Agonopterix; species Agonopterix subpropinquella. Next base: position 16,522,180 of record OV277712.1, read on the forward strand.
ACTAAATTAATGTATGGGATAGCTGATTTCTTTATCGCGATTTCGAAGTTGGCTCCATAGTGAAAGTTGTTCAGTTGTCTGATACTAGGGTGTTTTGTCACACCCCGTAGAAGAATAACTCTAAACAAAAGCATCATAATTTTTAGCACCTATAAAAATGACATTTTGTATGAGTTTTGGCGGCAAGGTAGAGTTTTTAAGGAACACTCTGTAGTTTTTTTGGTGCCACTTTTTGAGCTCGATTTACATTTCTATACATTCTTATTTGTAGCCTACCTACTTATTATATTCATAGTTTAGATAGCCGTGGTGTTCCAACTCCAGTGGTAAGTAATGCCTGCCGTGCAGGAGGCGATGGTTCGATCCCCGTCCAGGCAGACTCGTACCAATGAGTTTTACTGAATTTATGTACGATTTGTAACACCACTGGCTTTTCGTTGAAGGAAAACATTGCGAGGAAACCAGCGTACTTCAATTTTGAAGCATGTATTGTAACCAGTGTCCATTATAAGTGGCGACGGGCTCACTCCCCGTCACACTGGACTGGACACAATTTCTGTACTACTAGTGACACGTGGATGTTCTGAGGTTTCAGAATATCTCTGACTACACCCCTCGGGGAACATAGTCACGATGTAGTCTATGCTGAATGGATTTGCAACTGAGAGTGTGCCCCCCGATTAATTCTCGTAAACAAAACAAAACTTATCAGATACGTCTGCAAGTAGTAGCAGAAACAAGTCAGTAATTATACAATGTGGTGACGATAAACCACAGTTTGTTTACAGCGAGTGTTACACGTGTGCGTGACACCGCTGGACCACCGTTTAGTTAGAGCATTAAAACTTGCCTATTTGGTAGACGGCGCTGATTGTTTTCCTCGATATTGAGAAATACTCAGGGATCAGTGACTGCTTATTACTGCGAACTATGGGGGGACCACAACAGTGACGGCGAAGCGCCCTGGTAGGTCAATTGACAACATTTCATTTTAAGAAAGGTACTAAAATTAGAAAACCATTTGGTGAATATGTGATTCACAGCTTATATCAAAATTATCAGATTTTTCTATCCATTATTTCTCGAGTTATTTGAAAAATATTGCAAAATAAAATAGAGGTTGAATGAGATTTTATTCCTTTGCCTGCTTGGCTTTTCTATTGTATTTGACTGTTTTTACATTTAATTTTTTTGTGGTCAAGGTATTATAGCCATAAATACTACGTTTTTCAGAAAATTCCACAGTAAATGAAAAATAAAAATATCGATCAAAAATTAAATCGGAAAAATACGTACTTATCACTTATTTTTTAATCTTTTTTATATTTTTCATTAAAAACAGGTGATTAAAAAAATGAAATGTTATCAATTGAACCAGTGAATGAACTTAGGCAACCTGCCCAAGGGCAACCCTAAGGGGTACGGACATCGGCAATTTGCGTTGCTGGGGCTACGCGGCGGTTTGGGTAGTGGGAATAGGGAAGAACCGGCCAGCGACGTGCCTGTGTAGCGTTTGTAGACGCAAGAAGGAAAAGGAGTGGACAGAGGTCGGGACTGTCCCTCGCGGCACTGGCGGGGTACTGGACAGCTGAGTATGAGCACATGAGTACTTAAATACCCCACTCCCGTTGAGACAAAGCTTCGAACAATCGCGCTAGTGGACAATCTACGGAAGATATCAGGTAAGCGCGTCACGTAATCATTTTGTGCGCTCCTGGACCCACAGAGACAAAACTTTTAAGAGCGCTCAAACGGATCACGTAACACGCTCGCCCAAGTCTTTATTATTATTTTTTTTTTTATTAACTATGGGTTTGCTTTTGACCTCAATCCAGTCCTCAGGACGAAGATGGGGTCGTAGATGTAGCGAGCTTACCCAGAAGATGCCTATTCACTCGTACTTTAAAGGAATTCGGGTTGTAAGTACTCGGAAATACTGACGCAGGTAAGGCATTCCACTCCTTGGCTGTGCGCATTATAAAAGATTCAGAAAGGCGCTTGGTGCGGATATGTGGGATGTCAACCAAGTCTTTCATAGATTGTCCACGTCGAAGGTTTGTCTATGTGGCGTATTTACTCATGTGATATGGGCACGTATTAAAGCTTTCACACGTACCATCTCAATTTACCCGAATGATTTATACACACACTGCTAGGTATAGGTACCCGGTGGCCGGGACGTGTGAAAAGGTACTTAACCTGTCCACCAAAGATAAACGATAGGCTGAGTGAAGCTTAGATTTTTTTTCCTACGAGTAGCACACCTTTTCACGTCATTGCTCCAAGGATATATAGCGGATAGGCAAGCCTTTGTTTATTTGTAGTACCTATTCAGTGTGGAATAGGATTTTGTAAGGACCAATACAAAATTGATAGACCTTACCAATGCCCATACAACTCCCTTGATAGTAGGTCTGATGCATTAGGATGCATATTTCGATTATGTCAATAATGTTGCTAAATAATAAATTACAATCTCCTTTTAAATTAACTATGTGTATCTCGAAAAAGGAACCTTTTAGTGAAAGTACAGAGGTATAATTTAATTTTTTTGAAAAGAAAAAAACATGCCATTAATAGGCTGACAATCAAACGTTGGTCCGGCAGATTTGAAATTGTGCATTCTAATATGTCGAACTAAGCGGTAAATATAGTTTCCCATAATTGGGGCCGATATCGACCGCGCTAAGGTTAACTAATTTCGATGGTAGTCCCGTAGAGGTAACGCACACGTGTATTAAACTAGGAGTTGGAGGTAATGGAGGAAACAGAGCATGCGATAGCCGATAACTTTGTTAAGTAGTGACCGTTTGTTTTATTGTCGAGATAGAGTTTTGTTTTTGTTGTGAAACGAAGTTTTTTTTTGGTTATTTGACTGAAGGTTGTCGAAGACCTACGAGTATATCATAATTTATGATATATCATATATGAATATATTCATCAGCATGAAATAGTAATACGATGAAAAAAAAACTCACAAGAGTTTTCCGTAGCCATTCTATAATGATTTCATAAACAACAATTTTCAACCTTAACCGGTTACATTATAATATATATTTTGTTTATTACTGTAATGTTTATAATCTAAATAAACAAATAAATACAATACAATACAAAAAAAAATTCATTGTTTAACTATTTTTCCTTATACAAGCATTTCCAAATCTCTAAGGGAAGAACTCAGATTAAAAAAGTATTGAGTGAAATATAATTATATTATATTGTATCTCTAACGGTTAGGAGCATCGGCGGGAGTAATTGTATGTATAAACACACCCTGAACACTTCATTGTCACAACCATAAAAAATGGGCACGCACTGGCAAAAAAAGGTGAAGCGCTTATAGACTTCCAGCCATCTTTCACGAAGGGGTGAAGTAAAAATTGGTGGGGGGGAGGGTCTTGCAGGGTAAACCATGCACGGGGAAACACATTTAGTTGGTATACAACTATTTATTTTAGCAGACTCCACTAGATTTGTTGTTATAAGTACATTTTAGTAAAATTTAACAGAATTCGATTTACAACAAAAAAAATCTAGTGAAACCTGCTAAATAATAGTTGTCACATATTTACTACTAGATATTTCTCTACGTGTAGTATTAACAGTGAACATGCGATTTTGATTTTATTCGCCTATCTGTCTTTTTCGATCTTGAAGATTACTGAACAAGAAACAGTTCAAAAGTTTAATCAAACTTTCTTCATCAAATTTACTTTCCAAAAACCAAAATTTAACATTATTTAAGTAAAGATAAAACAAATACAAGGTTTTGATGAGTTTGAAATATTTCTAAAAGTTAGAACTGAAATTAGTTTACTGGACGAAATCGCGTTTGGTCTAAAGGCTGCTTATCCTTTTTTCAAGCTGTTTGCAAGGTTAGCTACATTTTACCTACACGTAATTATTGAGACCTTCGATCATTTGATAGTTAAAACCTTCAATATTGTAAAAAAAGCGTCTCTGAGGTTAAACGGCTAATAAAGTCTAAAAAGTACATTTTATAAGTTGATCGACTATTACTCGTAAACGTGTAAAGTCTACTTAGTGGTGATAGTTTTCCTTTTAATTTCGGTATATATACTATTGCCATGAATTTTTTTCACATATCCAGAAACAACCGTTTAGCTGGCAGGGGGGACACTTGACTCTAACAAAAATTTTCACTTTAAAGCTTAATATTTCGCAAACAGATCCCTAAATTTTCCCTAGTTTTCCCACATCCATAATATTTTTAAATTACCTATCCAACGATACCCCACACCATGGGGTAGACGAGAAAAAAAAATTCCATTCCCACTTCGCGTGTAGGTCACACTAAAAAAAAATTCATGATTTTATTTTACCACTTTGTCGGCTTGATTAATATGTATACCCATGCCAAATTACAGCTTTCTAGTACAAGCGTCTCTAAGCTACGCCGCGGACAGACGGACAGACGGACAGACGGATAGACGGACAGACGGACAGACGGACAGACGGACAGACGGACAGACGGACAGACGGACAGACGGACAGACGGACAGACGGACAGACGGACAGACGGACAGACGGACAGACGGACAGACGGACAGACGGACAGACGGACAGACGGACAGACGGACAGACGGACAGACGGACAGACGGACAGACGGACAGACGGACAGACGGACAGACGGACAGACGGACAGACGGACAGACGGACAGACGGACAGACGGACAGACGGACAGACGGACAGACGGACAGACGGACAGACGGACAGCCGTACGGACATGGCGTTCGGACATGGCGTTACTATAAGGGTTCCTTGTTGACTTCGGAACCCTAAAAATCTGTGCACCACTGCTACCCAAATGGACAGGATGGATTTTTTTGCGTTTTCGATTTTAGTTCCATAGAGGAAGCTGTTCAATTTGATGGTCTGTCTGATCATCCCCAAACAAAAACATTATAAAGACGATTTTAGATGTATAGGAGATAAAATACAGGGTGTAACAAAAAACCCCAGTTATATTTAAAGGTGTGGCTTAGAGCATCAAAATAAACAATATTAACTATGGAAACAAATTTGAAACCGCGAAGAAAAAACCGTTTCATAGAAAACTGCACTACCTACTCGACTCAAATTCAAATGTATTAGACATCTCACAGATGTCAAAACCCAAAAGTTATAGCAAAGATGCCAACAGATGGCGATACCGTCGCTCTCGGAAATATGTTTCATACAAAGACAACGTTCATCGTAAATATGTAACTCGTAACCTACTTACTACACATAAGGTTCACAATTGAATGCGAGACATGAATCACGAAAGAGAAATAATCACAGAGATTCGATACATATACAAGGTCCAACTAAGAACTGTTGGACCACGGCCGGTCCCCAGGCTTCACACATAGCCTGGTGGAAGATCTTCCCTTTTCAATGGAGAAACTTTCCCAGTAGCGCCTCCATAAGGTAATGAAACAAATAAAGTTATACAGAGAAGTCATACCAACGTGGGTAAAACAGGATAGCAGATAATTTTACAATGTAACAGATCCGAAACCCGACCGAATGCTAAGCTAGGCTAATCCATCTAAAGTTACATCATTAAAGTTTGTAACTGGATCATTTAAACCGGTACTATTTTATCTTGAACAAAGTATTACGTTTTAATATACGGGTCCTTCTTAATATGCTGACACTTTTTTAAGATGATGATCAGACCATCAAACTGAACAACTTGCTCTATGGGACCAACATCGAAATGACGAAAAAAAAATCAGCTGTCCCATACATTTGGCTCGAATAGGTTTGCAGTTTAGTATGGACGAGCAGATTTTTTTTTTGCGATTTCGATGTTGGTCCCATAGAGAAAGGTGTTCAGTTTGACAGTCTGATCATCCCCTTAAAAAAGTGTCAGCATATTAAGAAGGACCCTATACTAGCAGGTCGCTAGCTCCGGCTTTGTTCAGGTACAGAAATCTTACTCGTGAATCAGTCTATCTATTAGTGTAAACCGTATCAAATTCGCTATAGTTTCTGAGAATAGCCTATACAGACAAATATAATGACAGACCAAAATCGAAGTCCCCTAGCTGTCCCTTAAATTTCAGTGGAGTCTGCACTACAGTTTAGTATGAAACAGCTGACTATGTTTGCGCGATTTCTTAGTTGTCTCCATAGAGAATTTACACGCTTAAGGTTGTCTCCATAGTAAAAGTTGTTCAGTTTGAAGGTCCCAACAACCCCTTTAAATGTTAGTAGGATGTTTTATTACATCCTATTTATAGCAGTGATAGTCACTTTCGCCGCAACGTCGTCTACGTAGATTTTCATAGAAACGTTGAAATCCCATTTCAATGCCACATGGGGTTGAGTTTCAAAAAATCCATTCTTAATGCACCCCTAAATATTCTGTATTTTTCGTGTTTTATCAGTGGTAGGTCGTGCGTTGTCAGTCAGTCAGTATTTGTAATTAAGTAAATTTTTAGGGTTCCGTACCCAAAGGGCGAAAATGAGACCCTATTCATAATCCTACGTTGCCCGTCCTTCTGTCTGTCCTATCTATTTAGGGCTGTAACTTTTGAGCCGTAATTGCTATACAGTTGAATATGCGTTATAATCTTATAATGGTGAATTAGCTAACAAATAATAAAAATGTCAAAAAGTAAAAAAATTAGGGGGGTCCTCAATTCCTCATACATGGAACTAGTTTTTAGCAATGTTTTTTCTTCTCACTCTATCGTAAAAACGGTAACACATACAAGAGTCAAATTTGGTTTTATTATAGAACAAACTCTACAGTATAACCACAAATAATAAAAACCGGCCAAGTGTGAGTCGGTCTCGCGTTAAAGGTCCCGTTGAAAACAAAACATTTTTGTAAGTTAGTAATTATGTGGTGTGGTGGTGTGGTACGGAACTCTCGGTGAGCGAGTAGCCCGACTCGCACTTGACCGTTTTTATGTATGTATCGAAAGCAAACAAGATAAGGCACTTTAAGGCGATTATAATCGCCGATAACCTTGAGCGTCTGGGCGGGGCCTGGCGCGTTACCCCCGCGCACCCCCTCACGAAAACATCGCACAATCCGCGCGCACTGTACACCAAACACCGATAAAAAATACGCTACACAGGCGCGCGACACCGTTCACAAAGTTCAACTGCCTACCAGGAGTGCGATTTTTTAATCTCATTCGCTGAGTTCAGCAGTTGAAAATGTCAAAATTACTATGGAGATACGCACTTTCTACTGCTGATTTGATTTTCAAAAATCATACTTCAGGATTGCGATTTTTGAAAATCAAATCAGTAGTAGAAAGATGCATATCTCCACAGTAATTTTGACATTTTCAACTGTTGATCTGAGCGAATGAGATTCAAAAATCGCACTCCAGTGTTGGCCAAAAGCTTATTCTGAGAAAAAAAAAGTACGATAAAAATTTTGATCTTAAGGCCTATGGGTAATTTTGGTACGGAGTCTACGGAGGTATTTTTTTAGACCTTACTCGTCAATCAGTTTCAAGATTTTTTTAAATTTTAATCGACTCAAAAATGATTTTGACTAAAAGGAGTATTGGTAATATTGGCTTCATTTTTTGTCAAGCGGCCAGTCACCAAATGTCATGGGTATTTTAGGGCAACTATTACCTTACATTAATGTGCAAAAATTATTGTTTTACGCTGTAACGTTTCGGAGATATTTAATTATAAAGTTTAAAAAATAGTCCCCACGATTAATTTAAATTCGTTATAAGGTAGGTACTCATTTTGGTTCTTTATCACTTTATTTGTTTTTAAAGCGTTCAGTACAAGTCGTTCTAACTATTTTTGACATCATCATCATCATCATCGTTATCGCACATAATATGCAACAGATCTCTGCGTACCTTTATGGCGAATTCTGTACCTATTACAAGGAAGCTGATGCTTAAATCGCACTTTTACTTTTTAAGCATCAGCTGCTAAGATTAATATTATACAATTATTTTGAGTTAGTATTAATTCTACGCTGATTCCTACAGTTATGTTATGATGACGGCATGCGCTCTAGATCAAAGATCGGGTACCTGTTATAATATCTTCTCGTGATTTGGGATGAGCGTACTGGATGAAATGAAAGCACTCGTGGCCATCCAACTATACCTCATTCACGGAGTTCGTGTGGTATGGCACTATCTCTGTCCCACGTTTGCAGACAAATGACAGAGATAACAAATGAGACTGCCCCGCCCATAGTCTAAGCCGACCGGTTCAAAATCAAAAGGCCTGTTCTGTGTACTCATGATTAATAAAAAATGTTTTTTTAAGAGGTGGTTTTTAAAAATTAAACTTTTGGTAGATACATTTAAATGTAAAAATTGATGAATAAAAAAATTTAGCATTTTTCTGGATGTTTGAAACGATTCTACGATGCGGAAAGGGTAGTTAACCTCTCACGTCCCGCCGACCTACTCGTAGCCAAAGAACAATGGTTTATCAATTGTTATTTTAAAGCTGGGATGCAAGAGGACATCTTAGTAATATAATGAATGTATTTAAGCTCCGCTTAGGCCTATACTGTAAAAAAATCTGCTGTCCCATACATTTGGGTCTAGAAGGATTGCAGTTTTCTATGGAATTGCATTTTTTTTTTGGAATTTACAATTATAAATCATAATTAAAGTCGTTGTGTTTATGACAAAATTTGTAAAGAACGTATACAGGGTTTCACTTAACATACTGTCGGTTTTTAAGAGGATGATCAGAACATTTAGTTGAACAACTTTTTTATAGGACCTAAGTGAAAATCGCGAAAATAATATCAGCGGTTCCATACAAAACTGGAGTCCTACTCGACCTAAATGTATGGGCAGCTGAGCTGATTCTTTTTCGCGATTTCGGTTTTGATTTCTTAGAGAAATTGTTTCACTTTGATGGTCTGATCATCCCCTTAAAAAATTATCTGCATATTAAGAAGGACCCTATATAAGATTAAATCTAAGTAGTTGGCGAAATTTAACAAACGTTTTTGGTATCTGTTTCTAAGCACAATTGCGTGATAATGACCCGCCGCCCGATCATATGATTCTGAGGGCAATTTCCGCCCGCGCCCCGCGCATTGCAGTCTTACGCACGATAATAATAATTTTGTTAATCATCAATACCAATTATAAACATTGAAAATACAATCTGTTAATCTGTTATCATTAACAAGGCCTGGCTTGGCCCTGGTTCAATTTCGCCAACTATTTTAAATTTAAAATAACCATAACACAAGTCTTGCATAACGCGTATTAATAACTTTTGAGTGTTAATCAATAGTCATGGAAAAATGCGGTTTGAGATTTCAGTAAAGACACTTTAGTAAATGATGTTTGAACTAATATTACTGTTAGTTTTGCCAAATTAACTCACTGCTGACTCCGCACACAAATTGGTCCCGCAAATTATCATTAACGCCATGGAAAAGTCACAATCCTTCGATAGTTTTTTTAAATCAGCTACATACTGCATTATACTTTCGCCGGGTGCTTGACGCCGCTGTCGGAAACGATATCGTTCTGCCCAAATGGATGGTTTTGGCTCCTCATGATCGCGCACTAGTTTCACCAGCTCCTTGTATGTCAAGTCTGTGGGCTTTTTCGGGTTGGCTAAGTTTACCATTAGCTCGTAAACACTATCTCCAACCACCGAGATAAGCGTCGGCAGCTTCAATTCTTCCTTTACTTCGTTCGCTTGGAAATACATTTGTACGCGGTCACAGTACAAAGTCCAACTTCCCGTTTCCATGTCGAACTCCTTAATTCTACCTACTGACATGTTGTTTTTATTGTTTACGTGTTTAATAACCACTTTTAGTCCATTTACTTTCGTCGCCAATAGTTTGTCCGGGAATACAGGAGAATAGTGAAAGTCCGTGTGCTCGTAATATTAGTTTATGTACCTAGGCGGTCGAACAATTATATTTCTCATGGTACCACACTACCTACACATACACAACTGCCTCCGTGGTCTAATGGTTAAGAGCATTGGCTCTCGATACGGAGGTCGTGGATTCGATTCCCACGGGGGACACCTAGTGATATGCCACTTTGTGCGTTTTTCCCCAGTTGGTTAGGACATTGCAGGCTGAATCACCTGATTGTCTGAAAAGAAAAATGATTCCGTGCTTCGGATGGCACGTTAAGCCGTTGGTCCCAGTTACTATCTCTGGTGGTAGTAGTCGTTACATAAAAACCACGTCAGAGGCCGAAAGGCGGTCTGAAAAAACTCTGACACCAGGGCTCTGCCCACACGATAAGAAGAAGACGGTACCTACATACCTAATATACTACACATTGCAACCTTGCGAAGCCGGGGCGGGTCGCTAGTTCAATAATAAACAAAAAAAAAACGGGGATTATTGATAATTTATGTTTTTTAAGTATGTATCTACTATATTCCAAATTATCACCTAAAGTGCAATTAATGCAAACTTCTCCGAATACAAGTTCAAATTTGATTTTATTTATCATAGGTGTTAAGTTAATAAAAGCATCTATACAGCACATTTTTTAATTTTGTTTTTATTTTTATTTATTTAGCGCAGTAACAAAGAATAAAAATACAAATAATTTAAACAAACGACAAATTAACTCTCGATCTTGATAGATTTTTAGATTTTGATTTGATTTTGATCTTGGTTTGACGTATAACAGCTGTAATAGCCTTCATGAATGTGTCTGAAACACATTACCAAAATGACATTTAGTATGGAATATAGATAGCTCTCCGCCGTCGTCGGCGCGTTGACGGCGGGCGGCTTCCCATTCTAAATTTTTTGCTGATCATATGACATTGTTGTAGTATGCAGTGTAGGTATATGAACACAGAGATTCCCATCACAGAGATGCTCTACACGCCATAAACACTGAATCAGCCTTGCTGCTGATGGTTGCAAAAAGTACACTTATCTCTTATACTAAAAAAAAGCAATCGGCCCATCACCTGGCTTCCGATTGAAGCGCGGCAGAAAATAAAGGCAATGGTGTATTCCTGTCCTACTCTCTCGCTAAGTATGCCACATGCTTACCTCTTCATGTCAGATTTCCCCATTTGTATGAAAAGACAGCTAAGTGTCCCAGGTGTTCCCAAAATGCTCATTGATCGCCACCTGATCACTGGCCAGGTGCGCCTCTCTTTTGTCCAATACTGTCATCTCAAATCACTAGAAGAAAAATACCCGAGCTTTGATCTAGTCAACACGTAGGAATAAGCGTAGAAACTCAGTACTCGTACTATGAGTTAGTATGAGTTTCTACGCTGATAATGAAAAAACGACGGAAAACTAGTTTAGATTGCGGTCCGTTTACGGACAAAACATGTGCGATAATGATGATGATGATGGTGTCAAAAATAGTTAGAACGACTTGTAATGAACGCTATAAAAACAAATAAAGTGATAAAGATCAAAAACAAATACTTCTTTATAACGAATTTTAATTAATCGTGGGACTATTTTTAAAACTTTAAAATTAAATATCTCCGAAACGTTACAGCGTAAAACAAAAATTTTTACATATCTTTGTAAGGTAATATTAACCCTAAAATACCTACAACATCTGACGACTGGCCGCCAGAAAAAAAAATTAAGCCATTTTTACCCATACTCCTTTTAATCAAAATCATGTTCGAGTCGATTAAAAATTTTAAAAATCCTAATCGTATTCTTAAACTGATTAATGATTAACAATTAAGGTCTTTGGTCCCATAGAGTTAGTTGTTCAGTTGTATGGGATGATAAAGAGCGATGATAGTCCAAACGGAAAAGAGCTAGCGCCTCAATCCTGAAGCCGCGGTTCGATTCCTGGCCTGTACCACTAACTTCTTCGGATTTTATGTACGGTTGTATTTATCATTTACTAGCTCGGCGGTGAAGGAAAACATCGTGAGGAAACCTGCATTTCTGAGAGTCAAAAAAACCATAAGTTCGGAGGTATGCGTAAATATGGGTGAGCTTGGGGCGAACACAAAGGACCAGCGCTGGTCTCAGTGTTACAACGACCCTTGCTTGCAATAGCCCAACCACAAATAATAATAATAATAATGGGTTGATCATCCCTTTAAAAAGCCGGCAGCATATTAAGAAGGTCCTTATCATACTATTATGTTACAAAAGTAGAAATAAACATTTAAATCTTTTATCGGGGTTGTTGAGACCATCAAATTGATCAACTTTCACTATAGGACCAACATCGAAATCGCAAAAAAAAATTTTTGTCCCATACATTTAGCTCGAGTAGATCTTGGCGATTATGGCAAATCTCCCCATTTTAGGGGAGGCCAGTCCAGCAGTGGACGTCTATTGGCTGATATGATGATGATGATGATGGAACATCAGATTTTTTTTGTCGCGATTTCGATATTGGTCTCATAGTGAAAGTTGTTCAGTTTGATGGTCTTAACCACCCCCTAAAACGTTTATTTGCATTTTATAACACCTTGAACGCACACAAATAAAATTGACTTGTAAATATTTGCACAGAGAAAGATAAACACGTAACCGATCATCGGAGTGAAGCGACTATGATCTCTGTCCATGTGCCTGATAAATAAAATAAAAAAATCGAGCAGTGAATATTTTCTGAGGCCGAGCGACACAGCCTTCCCGTGTGAAGGCTCGTGCCCGACTGCCGCCCGCGCCCGCGCAGGCACCTATTTAACTGCGAAGTTCGAAACTAGCATATTTAGATATTTCTAACACAAAATGGTTATTTATTTACATATGCAATGTTGAGTTTATAGTACAACAGATCATTAATGTTGTAGTCATTAAATGGTTCAAAACTTCGTAGCCGTTTAGGAGCAGTTTGAAATTTAAGCAAAAAAAACACCATGACTTTGAAATTGTTTTTAATACATAAATATTGGTACTACGAGAAAGATTTTTCTTCAAACTGTTGTCTAAGAGATGATTATTCATCAGTACTAATTTTCAAGCTTTTCGGTCAAGCCGTAACCGAGGAGTAGGCTTTCGAAAGTACGTCTTTCAGGGTATTAATCGCCTTAATTACGGTCCTAAAGTGCTACGCGCTACGAAACGCTACGAAACGTAGCAACACAGCTTCGTAGACAATTGACTTTGTAGCGTATGCTACGACAGATGACTGCCGTTGCAATCTGCAAACTTAGGAGCTGCGAAATGCATTACAGTTAATGCAATTAAACCGAGTAATAATGTTTAGTGCAATAATATTTCTCCATGCTTAAGAGGATAGGCGGGCTGAAATGCTAATTTGGAGAATAGGTCACTTTTCAGACACCCCGCCGACTAAAATGCGAAAGAGACAACTGCAGCTCGAACCGATTTTATTAACAAAAAAATCTACGAAATCAGCATTTCGTATTCCCCTGTTTCCTACTCCAAAACTAAACTGATTTTAATAATTCTTTCAAAAATAATATGAAAAGAACTTTGGCAATGTCTGTATGTTTTGTTTTTTTTTTGTTTATATTCGTCAAATTTCATTACTGGATGTCTGAAAACGGTCGGTAATATTGTTAATTTTCGAACGTCCCTAGTTCTTACAGTAACATGGCAGAGATGACAAGATTGTATGGTAAAAAAATATTTGCTCTAGTGTCATTATGCAGAGTTGCCAGAGTAGCCTGCTTGTCTTTTACAGATTGTACTTCGGTGAGTGTGCCCAAGAACTGCATGAGCTCATCCCACCTTCCCCTTTCTACTATCGGACTTCCAGACGCACCGCGGGATATCACCCCTTCTTGGTTGACATCCCACATATCCGCACCAAGCGCCTTTTTGAATCTTTTATAATGCGCACAGCCAAGGAGTGGAATGCCTTACCTGCGTCAGTATTTCCAAGTACTTACAACCCGAATTCTTTTAAAGTACGAGTGAATAGGCATCTTCTAGGTAAGCTCGCTACATCTACGACCCCATCTTCGTCCTGAGGACTGGATTTAGGTCAAGAGCAAACCCATAGTTAATAAAATAAAAAAAATCCGGTGAGAAAAAAGGGGAATATACGTTGGGACAAAACCGTACTGGTCTATCCTCTTAATGGTACGCTCAAACCTTGGAAAGTTCAGAGGCCAAAATGATTTTTTATCGTTTCAGCAATGACTGAAAGCGCTAACGTACTTATGGATACATTTTTAGAATCTTGTTTTGGTAGTAAGTAAGATGATTGTGACCGTGCGTGTTACGTAATCATCCCCTACGCCCCTACGGGAAAAGCTGAGCCAGGACAACTTTGCACACGGTTCCATCGGATGCACTCTTGCCTCATCGGCGACCCCAATCTACGCGGCCACGGTAAACTGCTGAGGCAGCTTCCAACGCGACGGCGAACGGCGCGTGTAACCCAGTGGCGCCTTCCGCGCACCCCACATTTTCGTCACTTTTGAAACTAACATTGTTCGGGTCACATCTGTATTTAGTCTTAATTTTTATACTTTACTTTATAAATCTAAAGTTTGGTTATTTTATTAAATAAGTGAAAAGTCATTTTAGTTTTTCTTGGGACCTTCTGCTGCAGCTATCGTATCTGGCGCAGTCGGTAGGATCCCGAAAGGTAGCAAGGATTGACCCGTATATCGATCCCGATACCTCGCTACCGCGCGTGAGCGATCGCGTTTCCACCAGCACCAGGCGAGCAAGATCCCGTTGGTCAAGAGGAGACGCGCCGCCCCGTCGAGATCCTGAAAGAAAGAACCTGAAAGTCTGCAGCAAAGAGGGAGCGTATCCAGACATAGATACCACTGAGAGAAGCTGAAATGATACTGTAAGTGCATTGAATTTTCTTATTCGTGTTGCTTTCCTATTCCTAAGTCCTTATTAAATCATTTTCACGATTTTTTCTAGAGATAGAAAAGGTCCTAGCGATACTGCATCGCGGCAGTCTCGCAGGCGACAACATTTAGATTTCTTTAGAGATATAGACAGTTTAGATTTAGATATATTGTTTAGCCCAGAAATGGAAGATAAAGCGTGCCCAGACCAAGATACTATCTTCAAGGCACTACGGCCGGTACCCGACTTTGATGGGAACCCAAACATTTTAGTTAGATTTATTAAAATATGCGATATGCTTGTGTCTACTTACCTTTCTCCACAGCCAGATGCCGCATTAGGAAATTTATTATTAATTAACGGCATTCTTAATAAAATTACTGGTCCTGCTGCCACGATAATAAATTCAAATGGCATACCAGACACTTGGTTAGGTATCAGGGACGCCTTAATTAATAACTTTGCCGACCAGAGGGACGAGACCACCCTGTACAACGATCTCTCACTCGCGACCCAGGGTTCGAGAACTCCTCAGGAGTTTTACGACCACTGTCAATCCACGTGTAGCACTATAATGACCTACATAACGTTACATGAGGCATTACAGACGACTATTGACGCAAAACGACAGCTCTATAAGAAACTCACTTTACAAGCTTTTGTGAGGGGCCTTAAAGAACCTCTAGGTTCCAGAATAAGATGCATGAGACCTCCCACAATCGAGAAGGCTCTCGAATTTCGTCGTGTCGTTTTTGAGTCCCGAAACTATACGTAATTTTTATTCAAATGTTCCACTTAACCACGATCCATTCGAAGTGACTAACGTACATGCCACTTCTCGTAATAATTATTCAATTACACTGCCTTGTTTCCAGGAATTTGATGACGACAACGAAATTAAATTATTTAATTATTCGTTTACAAGTTTCATAACTATTTCGACGGGTTAATTGGTTTAGATTTATTATCTGAATGGGAGGTGTAGAATACACCTTTCTACTAAGGGTTGGTTGAGGTTGATGTATATAATGAAACACAGATATAGTCTTCACTAGTGAACGCGACCAGCACACGTCCGCGCAGCACGGCGGTCGGTGCACGAATACCGAGCGAATGCACGATAGATATTCACCACAGACCGCGTCCGCCGATAGACGGCGCTACCGGCGCTTTCCACATTAACTACTCTTTATTGCTGTACACTACATCTCTTTCTTGTTTTTAATTTATTTTTTACCTTTACTCGAATCTACCACCGCTTCGGAATGTATAGCCCGTGGAGAAGAAGCGGCGCAAGAAACTCCACAGTTTAGCTAATCTCTTAAATCTTATTACAATACAGTGTTGACTGTTATCAAAGCTATTACATCAAACAAATTACGAATTACTTATTGAGACTAATTTGTTTACAGAAAATAGATATTTATCAAATATTGATCTGAAATTGTCAAACACCAAATTCAACGATAAACAATGTTTATGGAAATTACAATCTCATTATATTAACACATTTGAGTTATTGTTACTTCTGTTCTATACTATCCCTTCCCTGTAAAAATATTTTTCTATTGATAGGTAGGTAAGTAAACCTACAAAAATAACGTTCCATAGATCTTTATTATCTCTTATTTATTTATTTTGGCTAACTACTAGTCAAAGTCACTGCTTCAAGATCGTATCCATTTCCGTTTTATCAAATTAAGGAAGTAAGGACAAAAGAGTGAATCTGTGATAAGCACATACACTTATGCATTCAAAATATTCTGGCGGGTGCCAGCCATTGCAATAAAGCACTCACAGCTATTTTATTTGCATGACCCTTTAGCTTTTGCTAACAATTTGATAGTTGCATGGCTCTGTAACCCATATCATTTTATTGTTGCATGATATTTTAGCTTTCGCTAACAACTTCATAGTTGCATGGTCTTATAACCCATATAATTTTACAGTTTCATGAATGCTGATATAACGCTGACTGACAACAATATTAAGTAAGGTACACTAGGTCGCTTTCGTTACCAGCTATGTTCAGTAGTTTACCTTTAGTTAGTCGACTAGACTAGTTTTGAGAAATCAGCAGTTTCAATTTAATGGACCCGTTTAATATGTAGGTACTATTTTACGAACCATACAGTTATATCATTTGGTAGGCTTTAAAAAAATAATGCTATTTTTAATTACAATTTACATGAATTAAGTGCAACTGTTGTTTAAACTTAATTGCCTGGCGTCATATTATTACAGAACTGCAAATCATTTTGTTTTTTGACTTGCTTGCACTGAAATTATGTTCTTTATTTAAAATATTATGAATTTATGATTAACCGATTTGGTTCAAGTACAGTATAGTATACTTTAACACATACAAATGATTAAATTAACAGTGCAGTGCCTGCAGTGATTAGGTACGATACAGATTTTATCTATACAAAGTAGAAAGTGCAGTAGTGCAATAAGTCTTAATTCCTTTAGAGTTATTCATAGCGTAGCTACTCACAATAATTAATGTCAATGGAATGACCAACTACAAGCTGCTAATAATTACTTATTTGACTTGTCATCTGAATGACCAACTACGAGCTGCTTATAATTATTTATTTGACTTGTCATTTGAATGACCAACTACAAGCTGCTGATAATGAAATAACAGTTTTTTTTTTTTCAATTGAATGACCAGCTGCAAGTTGCTAATAATTATTTTATTTATTTGACTTGTCATCTGAATGACCAACTACAAGCTGCTGATAGTAAATTTGATAGCATTTGATGCCCAGCTAAAAGTTGCAAATGTCAATTGAATGACCAGCTACAAGTTGCTAATGTCAATTAAATGAACAGCTGAAAGTTGCTAATGTCAATTGAATAACCAGCTACAAATTGCTAATGTCAATTAAATGACCAGCTGAAAGATGCCAATGTCAATTAAATGACCAGTTGAAAGATGCTAATGTCAATTGAATGACCAGCTACAAGTTTCTAATGTCAATTGAATAACCAGCTAAAAGCTGCCTATGTCAATTGAATGACTGAATGACCAACTACAAGCTGCTGATAATGAAATAACAGCTTTTTTTCCAATTGAATGACCAGCTGCAAGTTGCTAATAATTATTTTATTTATTAGACTTGTCATCTGAATGACCAACTACAAGCTGCTGATAGTAAATTTGATAGCATTTGATGCCCAGCTAAAAGTTGCAAATGGCAATTGAATGACCAGCTACAAGTTGCTAATGTCAATTAAATGAACAGCTGAAAGTTGCTAATGTCAATTGAATAACCAGCTACAAATTGCTAATGTCAATTAAATGACCAGCTGAAAGATGCCAATGTCAATTAAATGACCAGCTACAAGTTTCTAATGTCAGTTGAATGACCAGCCAAAAGCTGCCAATGTCAATAGAATGACCAGCTGAAAGATGCTAATGTCAATGGAATGACCAACTACAAGCTGCTAATAATTACTTATTTGACTTGTCATCTGAATGACCAACTACGAGCTGCTTATAATTATCTATTTGACTTGTCATTTGAATGACCAACTACAAGCTGCTGATAATGAAATAACAGTTTTTTTTTTCAATTGAATGACCAGCTGCAAGTTGCTAATAATTATTTTATTTATTTGACTTGTCATCTGAATGACCAACTACAAGCTGCTGATAGTAAATTTGATAGCATTTGATGCCCAGCTAAAAGTTGCAAATGTCAATTGAATGACCAGCTACAAGTTGCTAATGTCAATTAAATGAACAGCTGAAAGTTGCTAATGTCAATTGAATAACCAGCTACAAATTGCTAATGTCAATTAAATGACCAGCTGAAAGATGCCAATGTCAATTAAATGACCAGCTGAAAGATGCTAATGTCAATTGAATGACCAGCTACAAGTTTATAATGTCAATTGAATAACCAGCTTAAAGCTGCCTATGTCAATTGAATGACTGAATAACCAGCTACAAGTTGCTAATGTCAATTAAATGACCAGCTGAAAGATGCTGATGTCAATTGAATTACCAGCTAAAAGTTTCTAATGTCAATTGAATGATCAGCTAAAAGCTGCCTATGTCAATTGAATGACCAGCTGAAAGATGCTAATGTCAATTGAATGACCTGCTACTAGTTTCTAATGTCAATTGAATGACCAGCTAAAAGCTGCCAATGTCAATTGAATGACCAACTACAAGTAACTAATGTCAATTGAATAACCAGCTAAAAGCGGCCTATGTCAATTGAATGACTGAATAACCAGCTACAAGTTGCTAATGTCAATTAAATGACCAGCTGAAAGATGCTAATGTCAATTGAATTACCAGCTAAAAGTTTCTAATGTCAATTGAATGATCAGCTAAAAGCTGCCTATGTCAATTGAATGACCAGCTGAAAGATGCTAATGTCAATTGAATGACCAAGTTTCTAATGTCATTTGAATGACCAGCTAAAAGCTGTCAATGTCAATTGAATGACCAACTGTACGTTGCTAATAACTGTTTGTTGTACATGGCAAAGCACTAACCATTAACATTACAAGCTGACAATATGAGAGTAATCACCCTGACCATTTCAAACCTCTTAGCTATTAATTGGAGACATTTTCTCTTTATTAAGCACTAAAGCAAGGAGGTATGGTTCAATCGGCGCCTTAGCAGTCGTCCTGTGGAAGGCTGGCTTTTCTGTGACATCTAGGAACATACAATCTGCGAACAAAATTGTTAACCAGTATTATCGGTTTGGTTATGAATGTTATGATGCTTGAATATGATATAGTTATTAATCTTCTCTCAACTGAGATGAGCGTTTCTTGTTAAAATGTGAGTAGGTATTTCAAGAAATACTAAATTTAATATGAAATCACCTGATCATTTTCTGATCCTTTTTGATACTTTTTGTAAATGTCTGAATTAACATTGATCCTTAAAATATAAAATTCCTTGCTCAAATAGCCAAAGAAACTAATTAGTTTCGCCTGGAGTGATTACATCCATAATTATGACATTAACAACAATGTTGCAAAGATAAGATCAACGTAATGTTACCGAATTGAAGTTCTATAAAGTATAGATTACGTCAAACAAGTTCCGGTAACAAATAGGATGATGATGATGATTGGCAATTATGTTGGTACTATTGATGTTTGTATTGAAATATTTTCATGAACTAGTACCACCAAATAAGCTCCGAATGTGTTGTATATTATTATTGTTCTCGCATACCTACACTGAGAATGTCCAATAAGTAAAACGTTTAAAACGTAAAACTTTGGATTTCAACTTAAAGTTTTTGTGACATCAGAATGTTCGTTACGCCGAATGTTCGTTACGCCGAATGTTCGTTACGCCGAATGTTCGTTACGCCGAATGTTCGTTTCGCCGAATGTTCGTTTCGCCGAATGTTCGTTATGCCGAATGTTCGTTATGCTGAATGTTCGTTACGCCGAACATCCGTTACGCCGAATGTTCTATACGTAGAATGTTCGGTACGCATAATGGTAATAAGTAACTTTTATTAGAGACCATTACAACTACGAAGTACGACAATTACTTAAAAATGACAATGCGTCAATATAAGTATAAAAAACAATTGGAATAAACTCACTTGGCATATCTTGGTTACCTAATCCTGTTCGTCTCGAATCAAGACACTATTCTTAACCTTTGGTATGCCAGAACGCGGATCAGCATGATGAAAACCATTTATTTCTATTGTGTCTGGTTTTTCCGGCATACGAGAGGTTAATGGGCGTATTTTGGATACCTATTAGGCCATAATGACGGACTACAAGCATGCATTAGTATATGCTCACGACTACACTCCCCGAGGAGCAGTCAGAGACTCCAAAACCCCAGGACACCCTTGCCCCACCAGCACCGAAACTCCGTCCAGTCACGTGTAACGGGCAGTGAAACTGGAGCTACGGACTACGAGGCCCTTTTATATTTGCGGAATGCTTTGAATAAATTCTTTTAATCGTGTAAAGTAATACAGAATGATTACGTGACCTTAAAGATTGATGTCCGCAGCTGGCGTACATTTGTCCATCCTAGGCGCCGCGCCGCGCCGTCACGTGTTGTCCCACACCTTACTCCTGTCTGGTCTACCCTCTTTCCTCCAGCATCAGCATTCGATGGTCGACATGTGGGAAAAGAAATACAGTATGTAGATAATTCCAAATAAACGATTTAAAATCGGGACAAAAAACTATTTTTCCTTTTCTTTTGAAATATATTTTTATCACTGTGAACTTTAGGCAAAAATAAAGCAACGCTAGCAGACACCAGATAATTAAGATAATTCCCAATAAACGATTTAAAATCGGGACAAAACTATTTTTACTTTTCTTTTGAAATATATTTTAACACTGTGTAACTTTTTAGGCAACAAACAAATCAACGCTAGTAGAAACCGTCTTCGATTGTGTTTAAATAAATCGCTTAGCTTCCTTAAAGGAACAGTGTAATTTTATTTCGTAGGCACCGTTTGCATTTTTAAATTTTCAACTCTCAACAAACTGATAAGCACTTTACTCACGTGAATTTCGAATCCCGGCGTCGCCAATGTAGAATACACCTTTCTACTAAGGGTTGGTTGAGGTTGATGTATATAATGAAACACAGATATAGTCTTCACTAGTGAACGCGACCAGCACACGTCCGCGCAGCACGGCGGTCGGTGCACGAATACCGAGCGAATGCACGATAGATATTCACCACAGACCGCGTCCGCCGATAGACGGCGCTACCGGCGCTTTCCACATTAACTACTCTTTATTGCTGTACACTACAGGAGGCGAAAATTGATTTAAAATCCATGACCCTCACTACTAAAAATGCAGTTAATCCTATTTGTATGTATAACTCGAACAATTTAAATCTTTACGAGGATATTATACCGGCACGAAAAAAAAAGGCTTTCTAAAATGATTAAGGTACCAATACATACCGCTGACAGTGACGTTTATATTCCAGAGCAAATTTTGTGTAATTGTATTATCCACGAGTGTTTAACCACTGTGCGTAACAACCGCGGTTTATTAGAAGTTGAAAATCCATCTTCTAATGACGTAATATTTTCTCTAGACCGGCCCGCGCGCGCCGAGTTATTCTCTATGGAGTGCACGCGCACCGGGGACTTACAAAGCGATCGCGCGAAACATGTTTTAGATCGATTACGAATGGACCATTTGAACGCGGAGGAAAAAGTTAAGACCACCCTTTGTTCGCGATACGCCGACGTATTTTACTTAGACGGAGAACCACTAACTTTCACTAATAGAATTAAACATAGCATCAAAACTACTGACGAGGCTCCGATCTATACGAAGAGTTATAGGTACCCTTATGTGCACCGCCAAGAAATTAGGGACCAGATTGGAAAAATGCTTGAACAGGGAATAATACGACCATCCCGCTCTGCGTGGAGCTCTCCCATATGGATCGTGCCTAAGAAAGCGGATGCTTCAGGCAAGACCAAGTGGCGACTCGTTATAGACTTTAGAAAGTTAAACGAGAAAACTGTAGATGACAAATATCCGATACCTAACATCACGGATGTATTAGATAAGCTGGGTAAGTGCCAGTATTTTACAACCCTTGACTTAGCGAGCGGATTTTATCAAGTCGAGATGGAAACATCTGACGAATCCATAACTAAAACAGCTTTTAACGTAGAAAACGGTCACTACGAGTTTCTACGCATGCCTATGGGCCTTAAGAATAGCCCCTCAACGTTCCAGCGCGTCATGGACAATGTCCTTAAGGATTTGCAAAATACTGTGTGTCTAGTCTACCTCGACGACATAATAGTATTTAGTACCTCACTTCAAGAGCATATGCTCAATCTCGAAAAAGTCTTCACCACATTACGTGAATCCAACTTCAAGATCCAAATGGATAAGTCCGAGTTCCTTAAATTAGAGACTCCATACCTAGGTCACATAATAAGCAGAGAAGGGATCAAACCTAACCCTGATAAAATCGCTGCCATTCAAAAGTACCCAATACCTAAAACATCTAAAGAAATAAAAAGTTTTTTAGGTTTATTAGGGTATTATCGAAGGTTCATTCCCGATTTTGCTAAAATCACTAAGCCAATGACTATTAGGCTAAAGAAGGGTGCAAAAATAACTTTAACCCCCGAATACATTTTGAGCATTGCAAAACTCTCCTAGTGAACGATCCCATCCTGCAATACCCAGATTTTACTAGGGAATTCGTGTTAACAACCGACGCGTCTAATTACGCAATAGGAGCCGTATTATCGCAAGGTGCAATAGGAGCCGACAAGCCGATTGCATACGCGTCACGGACGCTCAACGATAGTGAAACTAATTATTCTACCATCGAAAAAGAATTATTAGCTATCGTATGGGCTACCAAATACTTTAGACCTTACTTATTTGGTAGGAAATTTAAGATCGTAACGGATCATAAGCCGTTACAATGGTTAGTTAATATAAAAAAACCCGGTTCACGTTTAACCCGGTGGCGCCTTAAACTAAGTGAATACGACTTCACTGTAGTGTACAAAAAAGGCAAACATAATCTCAATGCCGACGCTTTGTCGCGCGTAGAGATACACGCCGAGGAAACTAGTTCCATCATAGTCAATCATTCTGAGCGACCCCCCTCTCTCGAGAACTCCGAAACCCTCACTGCTCATACCAGTCAGGAAAACCCCATTCTGGAAGTACCAATCACTGATGAACCATTAAACAAATTTCACAGGCAAATGATATTCTCTATAGTTGATGACGTCAGACGACGCCCCGCGGTGTCTAAGCCATTTGATACTCATACGCGCACGCTAGTTCAAGTTTCACAGTCCAACTTAGAAAATGACGTCATTAATGCAATAAAAGAGTTTGTAAATCCCAAGGTTAAAACTTGTTTACTTATAAATCCAACTTTGGCAATGTATTCTATCATACCTATAATACAAAATAGCTTTCGTAGTTCTGCCATGAGTTTAGTCCTTACCAAAGTCGAAGTTGAAAATGTCAAGGAATATTTAAGGCAACAAGAGATAATTAAACTCTACCATGAAGGAAAAACTAATCACCGTGGCATAAACGAGAGTTATCTCGCCTTATCAAAACGATATTACTGGCCAAAAATGCGAGATCATATAGCTAAGTTTATAGGTGACTGTAGCGTTTGTGGCCAGGGAAAATACGACAGAAACCCGATTAAACAAAGGTTTAACGTCGTACCACCCGCGACTAAGCCTCTCGAAATTGTTCATTTAGATTTATTAACTATAGAACATGAAAAGTATTAGTAGACAATCATAGACGTTTTTTCAAAGTACGGTCAAGCGTATCATCTGCGAGACGGGACTGCTCTTAGCGTTATTCAAGGCTTACTGCACTACGGCACTCATCATGGGTTACCCTTAAATATTGTAAGCGATAACGGTCCTGAATTTGCTAACCAACTTTTCAGTGAGTTTTTACAGGTACATCATATTAACCACCATAAAATATTACCCCATAGCCCTAACGATAACGGAAACATCGAACGATTTAATTCTACACTATTAGAGCATTTAAGACTTTTGCGTCTTCAAAGAAAAACTGAACCTATTATAAACCTTCTTCCCTATGCGATAATTGCCTATAACAACTCGATACACAGTTTTACTAAGTGTAGACCAGGAGATATAATTAGAGGTCACTTTGACCCCCGTGATCCGGTCAGTATTGATCTAAGTAAGCACTTACTGCAGCAATATATCGAAACTCATAGAAACCAGATGAAAGAGGTTTATAATATCATAAATCAGTCATCGCTTCACGACCGCACTAGTTTAATTGAAAATAGAAATAGTGACCGCGAGCCCGCTGAAGAATATCAGCCCCAACAACTCGTTTTCATTAAAAACCCGCTAGCAAGCCGTCAAAAGGTATCACCTCGTTTTACTAAGGACAGAGTTCTAGCGGACTTACCTATACACATTTATACCACCAAAAAACGAGGTCCAGTAGCGAAATCTCGCTTGAAACGTGTCCCTAAGGCAAGTAAATTGTTACAGGATACTGATGATGATGACTGCCCGACTGACTTTGGCGATGCAGGGCGTAAAGCTTGACCGGCTCGACGACGGACCCGGACTTCTACCCTTTAAATTGGGACCGACTCGCCTCACTACCCACTACCATACTTTTATTCAATACGTTCAACTCGACGACATACAGGACAAAGTTGAGATGATCAAACAACAGATACGTGATTTTGAACACAGGCTTCCAAATGAAACCTTTACCTTGTATGAGTTACAGATTAATTATCTATTAGAAAAATTAGATGACGTCACCGAACACCTAGGGAGCCTCGAACCCAGACGTGCGAGGAGAGGGTTAATTGACGGGTTAGGTTCAATAGTTAAGAGCATTACGGGAAATTTAGACCAGTCAGACGCGATTCGTTATAATAGTTTAATTAAAGATCTTATGAGCAACCAAGACAAAATAGCTACAGAGTTAAATAGCCATGTCAGTTTATCGAAAGATTGGATGACTCAACACTACGATATTTTATCGCAGTTATCGAAGAATCAGGAAAAAATTAACTCTACTTTAGAATTAATAATAGATCAAAATGCATATAAGGAGACCAGCCTCATAAAATATGCTAAGTTTGCTCAGTTATTAACTATAATTAGCGAAAACACAAGCGATTTATCTAATGAATTACTTAGAATAGAAAATATCCTAGCTTTTATTCGATCTTCTAACGTCCATCACTCAATGTTAAGCGCTACTGTATTAAAAAATATGATAGCAAAACTCAGATTACTCTATGGTAAGGATAGAGTATTAGATTTAGAATACAGGGAATATTATAACATTATCACACCGGGATCGTATTACACAGGGAATCAGTTAGTAATCGTATTTAATTTCCCCATAGTAACCGTAGAAACCTATAAATTATATAGGCTATCTTTAGCTCCGAATAAAAATCATCAAGTCCTTTTACCCCCATATCCCTATATAGCAACCGATGAGAAAAATTTCATGTACATAGAGGCTGAATGCCCGAAGGTAGAAAGTTGGTATCTATGTAAAGAGAGTCCCAATCATCAGATACACAAGCAAGATGACTGTGTGCATAATTTAATTATTAATCAGTCGCTAGGCAGCCACTGCAACCTTACTACCATCGAGCTGAAGAGAGAAGCAATGGAACAACTAGACGATAGGAGTTACATCGTGTCATTCCCTGTGCCTACCAAAGTTATGCTAAGCTGCGAGGGTGAGGACTACGATCAGCTGCAAGGAAGCTTTCTCGTCACACTACCACTGAACTGCATGCTGCGCACAAACGACCTTACGATCCTGAACGATAACGACCGGGTGGTCGGCCAACCTCTCAAACTTAAGAAAATTACCTACACCGATGATCTACAGTCTACAGCATCCCTTCGCCTCCAGACGAACTCAGTCAATTTGAAGGCACTTCACGACATTCAAGGAAAAATTATCCTACAAAGTCCGATTACAACAAAAGATGTTACAGACTATTCGCTATATCATACTACAGTTCCTTTCTACACCTTATTACTCGGTGCAGTCGCACTCACCGCCGTAATTATATTCATAAAACGACGTGGACGAAAACCTAACACAAATGAGATGGAAATGAAGGAAATAGTTTCTAATAAGAAACATGAATATGAAGACATAGAGAACCGGAAAAGAAGTAAGCTACCAGCAACATTTTCTCTTAAAGTGTAGAAAATGGTTGCTGTTCTTCGGGAGGGAGGTGTTACGTAATCATCCCCTACGCCCCTACGGGAAAAGCTGAGCCAGGACAACTTTGCACACGGTTCCATCGGATGCACTCTTGCCTCATCGGCGACCCCAATCTACGCGGCCACGGTAAACTGCTGAGGCAGCTTCCAACGCGACGGCGAACGGCGCGTGTAACCCAGTGGCGCCTTCCGCGCACCCCACATTTTCGTCACTTTTGAAACTAACATTGTTCGGGTCACATCTGTATTTAGTCTTAATTTTTATACTTTACTTTATAAATCTAAAGTTTGGTTATTTTATTAAATAAGTGAAAAGTCATTTTAGTTTTTCTTGGGACCTTCTGCTGCAGCTATCGTATCTTGCGGTGAGTTGACATCAGATTTTAATTTTTACAAACAAATTATTTAATATTTTGAAAAGAATTACCTATGTTGAAACCATGATAATTCGATTCTGTTCTCGATCCTAAACAAACTACTTTCAATTCTTTTGATATTATTATTAATAATAAAAGCCGTGGTGGTCCAGTGGCGAGTAGGTAACCATGCCTGCCGTGCAGGAGGCGATGGGTCGATCCCCGTCCACGCCGACTCGAACCAATGAGTTTTTCGGAATTTATGTACGATATAAATAAATAACGCTCACATGCACATAGGTACATTGTAATGATCCCAAGCAAGCACTAAAGGCTTTTTATTATGGAAACCATACAACAACGGCATGAACATATAACATCTATGACCGAACCGGGATTCGAACCCAGGACCCTGGTTTGGCAGTCCATTACACCAACCGGGTCGTTAACGGATATGTAACACCACTGGCTTTTTGGTGAAGGAAAACATCATGAGGAAACCTGCGTGCTTCAATATCGAGGCATGTATTCTACCCACTGTCCATTACAAGTGGCGACGGGCTCACACCCCGTCACACTGGACAGAGTTACGGTACAAGTGGATGTTCTGAGGTTTCAAAATATCTCTGACTACCTCCTCGGGGAATATAGTCGTGATCATATGCTATGCTATGCTTTAATAATAATAATCTTAATAATGTACTTAATGGCTACGGAACCCCGGAAGCCGGTTTTTCTATTACTAGCGATTTAAGGCAACTACACACTATCACTATCACTTCACTTGTTCTGACACTAGACAACAGAAAGAAATGTCGAAACTGGCTAATTATCAAGCAATCTGAACTAGCGGTGGGTGCAGGCTATCCCCTTATACACCACTAGTTTTTAATTACTAACATAACTTTAAGGGTGTATTCAGACCATGAATCTAAACAACTTTCCCAAAGAAACATGGGTCGAAAAATTAGATTTTTTTTTGGACCTTCCATACTAAAGTGCGGATCGGCCGATCGATTTTGTATGGGAGGTCTAAAAAAATTTCTCGTTTTTCGACCCATGTTTCTTTGGGAAAGTTGTTTAGATTCATGGTCTGAATACACCCTTAAAGTTATGTTAGTAATTAAAAACTAGTGGTGTATAAATAAGACTTAGATTTTATTTGAACTGTTTTGTTTTTTGTGGGCTCTTGTTTTTTAAGTGTTTTTAGTTGCTTTTTTTTTTTACTTGTTGCCTATTTAATATATTTATTGTTACTAGTTATTAAGACTTTTGTAAAACCTATATAGTAAATCTCTTTTTTTAGCATTATGTTCGGCTGTGACAATAATAGCAGTGGTAGTTGGTCTGACCGACTACCGTATACTGATGTCACAGACCATTTTGTCTTGAATATGTTTATTTTTTGTGTTTTTTATGTATTTGTAAGTACTGACTGTTTAATATAACTGTTTTTATAATGTGTTTTATAAGACAAATAAAGAAATTCTATTCTATTCTATTCTATGGCCGAGATTCAGAGACTTTTTTTTAAGTCATAGTTCGAACTAAGGAGGGTCGTAAATGTATGGATTTTGACATACGGGAGTTCGAACTGAGACTTATAAAACGTCTCTGAATCTCGGCCTGAACCAACGACACAATGGAAGTCCAATATTTTGATGTCAGAATGATCCTCATCATCCCAACCTTATTTTTATAAAAAACTAGAGTTAACCCGCGACTTCGTTCGCACAAATTATATACCAGATTTTAATTCAGATCATAAGCTATCAAACAAAAAAGTTTCATCAAAATCGGTTCAGTAGTTTTTGCGTAATGCTCGATCAAACAAACAAACAAACACACAAAGAGGCAGACTAAAATTCTATAAAAGGTTGATTTGGATTCAGGGACGCCTAAAAACCATATCGTAATATTTTTTATGGAAATATCTTCAATGTGACACACATCTGTTACAGTTTTATAATAGTTAAGATAAAAACAACGCTAATAGTCCACACTATAAACACGGTTCTAAAAAGAAACATTAAAGCAGATACAAGGGCTAATGGAGTGAAAACAACTTTCTTATCTGACCCAAACGGTATTCGCAACTGATATTTTAGTTTACCCGCGGGAAAGCTACAGTTTAACGGTCAAAAATAACAGTTTTTACGGTAGTCCGGTAAAACTGCTACTGAATAAAATTTTTTTTTGAGTGTAAAAGAAACGTTAAATTATTTCCTCGCTAAAATATTACAAAAAAAATCTTTTGAAAAGCATTATGACGTTAGCATAATCCTATTCTATTTATAGAAGGTGAAAAGTAAAAAAAACGTTTAAATCTTTTAAGGGGGTTGTTTATTTAAACTATCACCTGAACAACTTTCACTATGAGACCAACATCGAAATCGCGAAAAAAAAAAATTTTTGTTCCATACATTTAGCTCGAGTAGATTTGTAGCTTAGTATGGAGCACAGATTTTTTTTTCGCGATTTCTATATTGGTCCTGCAGTGAAAGTTGTTCAGTTTGATCGTCTAAACCACCCCCTAAAATGTTTATTTGTATTTGTGTAACACCTTATGAAAACCTCAGATGTAAACTTTAAATATTAAGGGCACTTCATCATCATCATCATTTCAGCCGATGGACATCCACTGCTGGACAAAGGCCTCCCCCAAGGATCGCCATAACGACGTGAAGATACTACGTAGCTTCCCGAAGGCTGCCCAGCCGAGTTGGATTGGACGGTTGATCTCTTTCTCGAAGTTGGACTTACCTAACTGAATAGTTTGTCCCAGGTAAACATAATGGTCAACAACTTCGAGCGCAGAGTTTCCGATCATTACAGGAGTGGGTACAACATGGGCATTTGACATGATCTTCGTCTTGTCCATGTTCATCTTCAGACCAACTCGTTCGGAGGCTCTGCTGAGATCATCGAGCATTCGACTGAGGGCACTTCAGACCATCAAATTAAATAACTTTTATAGCTCGTGTGACCTAAACCCGCTAACTTTTTATTAATGTATTGATATTCTCTTTCATGTTGACCTTTTTAATTCTATGAATACGTATACTAACAAAAAGGTCACAAAGGGGGTCCAGGGCCCCCGGCGGGGTGGAGGGGCGGAGCCCCCCCGGGGGCACGGGGGGCGGAGCCCCCCGTAGGACACAACCATAACTGTAAAAGCTTCGCTCATACAGATATCACAACCACAATCAATAGGTAATACTCACCTCTAATCTTATCTAACGTCACAACATCATCAGCCCCTACTCACCCACTACGCACGTACGAACTAGGTGATGCACCCCCTAATCATCCCCACGAACTAGGGGGTACACCCCCTAATCACCCCCACCAGCTAGGGGGTACACCCCCTAATCACCAGCACGAGCTAGGGAGTACACCCCCTAATCATCCCCACGAGCTAGGGGTACACCCCCTAATCTCCCGCACGGGCTAGGGGGTACACCCCCTAATCACCCTACGAACTAGGGGGTACACCCCTAACCACCCCACGGGCTAGGGGTAAACCCCTAATCACCCTAACGAGATAGGGGGTACACCCCCTAATCACCCCCACGAGCTAGGATTACACCCCTAATTACCCCCACAAGCTAGGGGGTACACCCCCTAATCAAACCCACGAGCTAGGGGGCGTGCCCCCTAATCACCACTACACACCCCTTCCGCACTAGGGGGCGCATCCCTTACTCGCACCCTACTAATGAATGAATGAATGAAATATACTTTTATTTACACCAAACACAGATACATCATAGGAATAAAAAACAATAATGGTACAAATAAGGCGGTCTTATCGCTAAAAAGCGATTTCTTCCAGACAACCTTAGGGTAGAGGAAATTTAAACAAAGAACAACGGGTCGGTGCTATATAAAATAAATAGTAAATATCAGAAATAAAGGAGAAACCGAAAAATAAACGCATTTCATAATAATAGACATACATATACTTACATATATAAATATATACATACATAATACTACTACCAACATACTAATAAGGTGTGAGTAGGGGGTGCGGGTGTAAGTAAGGCGTACGTAGGGGTAAGTGTAGGTACGATAAAATATTAATAAAGTAAGTTGGAGTCAGTTGGGGATTTCGCGATTTCAATGTTGGTTACATTGATTGAAAGCACATTTAAAAGTACCTTCTTTTGTTTATTATGCATCTTCTTCTGTGTGATAAAGTAGATTCATTTTCGAATGGTGTAATGTAATCCGTGTAATAATGGACTACTTAGTAACGAAAAACCGTGATCTTAGTGCGGGTTTAGGTCACGGAATGCTATAAAAGTACCTTCTTTTGTTTATTATGCACTTGTGCAATAAAGTAGATTCATTTTCGAACGGTGTAATCAGTGTAATAATGGATTACTTAGGTAACGCAAAACCATGACCTAAGTGCGGGCTTAGGTCACGGAGTGCTATAATAGTACATTACGATACGTGTGACCTAAGTAGTCCATTATTGCACGGCGTGAATTATCGCCCTCGCTGCGCTCGGGCGAAAATTCACGCCGTGCAATAATGGACTACTTAGGTCACACGTATCGTAATGTACTATTACTATGGAGCCAACATCGAAATCCCGAAAAAAATCAGCTGTTCCCTACATTTGGGTCAAGCAACCATTGACTTTTTCTATTAGATGGAACAACATTTTTTTTCGGTACCTATTTTCAATGTTGGTCTTATCATGAAAGTTGTTTAGTTTGATGGTCTGAAGTATGTAACGCATCTGTATAATTTTTCATACAAAAACACAGGGAGTATTATATTCCTTGCAAAAACACTAAATAAGATAAAACCTGATTTTTATTAGGGTGGAATGATCAGACCATCAAACTGAACAACTTTACTCATGAGACCAACATCGAAATCGCGAAAATAAAATCAGCTGTTCCATACAAATCTGCAATCCTACTATGCGAAATGTATGCGAAAGCGGTTTTTTTTTTGCGATTTCCATATTGGTCTAATTGAAAAAGTTGTTCAGTTTCATGATCTGATCATCCTCTTATAAAACCGTCGTTGGACCTTGTATACAGGGTCCTTCTTAATATGCTGACACTTTTTTAAAGGGATGACCAGACCATCAAACTGAACAACTTTCTCTATGGGACCAACATAGAAATCGCGAACAAAAAATCAGCTGTCCCATACATTTGGCTTGAGTCCGTTTGCAGTTTTGTATGGAAAGCAGATTTTTTATTTGCGGTTTCATTGTTGGTGCCATACAGAAAGTTATTCAGTTTGACGGTCTGATCATCTCCTTAAAAAAGTGTCAGCATATTAAGAAGGACCCTATACAACGTGTTAATGAATTAACGCAAAACTAGAAAGTAGTTTGTTTAGAATCGAGAGCAGAGTCGAATTATCATGGTTTCAACATAGGTAATTTTTTTCAAAATATTAAATAATTTGTTTAAAAAATTTAAAATTTTCTGAACCCGATGTCAACCCACCGCACGGGCACACTCAGCCTACTTACTACCAAAACAAGATTATAAAAATGTATCCATGAGTACGTTAGCGCTTTCTTTCAGTGTTGAAATGATAACAAATCATTTTTGCCTCAAAACTTAAAATACGAATAACTTTAAATTTTAACCATCAAAATAATTAAATTATTGTTGAAATCTAATTATTTTATTATAAATCAGTTGGGGTGTATGAGGTTTTGCGTTAATTCATTAACACGTTGTATATATTTTACTGAATTTACATTATATCTTAAACTTTAAAGGATGATTATACCTACTTATGATATTAAACCACTTTTCTCAACAACCAATAGGAAATTAGAAAAAAAAACTAAGATATAAAATGTATATAAAGTTGAATTCTGTTAGCGATTAACCTTTTTGTCCTTGTTGAAAGTTTATCTGTATCATGAGTACAATCACTCTTTTGGAGTGGTAAAACTGTCTACTGTGGTACTCTGTATTATTATTTTTAGGTAAGAATTAAATAGAATTGATTTATTAAGAGCGTTGGGAATCTCTTATTTGTGTATCTTTACTCGTATTTTGAGCCAGTATATTGAAACGAGCAGTTTATGATAATAATAAAATTCAATTTAGCCAAATGCATCTCAAATTTAAATGAACCTTGAATACGATCGAGAAATTTTTTTGGAGTACTGTCACTAAGTTCTGATCACCCGATTTATTTTATGGAAGGTCCTATCAATTTTCTCATTTTTCGACCCGTGTACCATATAATGTTCTTTACTTTCATTATCTGAATACAGCTTTAACATTTTTATGCTATAAAAAAATTGTATTCATGTTTTGAAAGACCGGTCTGTGTCAAAAAAAGGGCACGTCTGGCTTTTCACAACGGTGTGTTGGTGCCTAGTACCCTTATGTATGGGAGTGAATGTTGGGTATTGGAATAAAAGGAACGAAAGTCAAGTGAATGCAGTTGAATTGCGCTCCTTACGAAGTATGTGTTATGTGTAAGTATTACTTTGTTAGACCGAATCAAGAACAGTGTGATATCTTCTCCGAAATGGGCAAGAGCGTAGCACCCTCAATCGACGGAAGTGCTTGAAAAGATGTAAGAATGTGAGTGAGACTAAAGAGGTGTGATAGAGTTGTAGCGTGTGGCGGTCCGTGGTCTCTGCCTACCCCCATGGGACAGTGACGTGAGCTTATGTATGTATGTTTTTCTTTTTTTGCTCGAATGCTCGACGTTTTCCTAATTGGTAGTCGCTTGTGAGTAGTTTATCGCTAGATATACGAATGAAGATTGATCAAAATATTTATTGCGCAAATTGGTACATAGGAAACAATCCACAACACGTTTATTTTATTTTATTTATTTTTTTTATAACAAAAATTACACTTTGCTTACAACTAATTCATGCCATTAAACCATTTTGGTTTGTCTTGGCAAGCATGTCACACTAAAAATCAAAATTTTTCTGCCAGAAGTAGCGAGCGTCGTCCGAACCACAAATACGGGAACAGATTGATCTAATTTTGGAAACCAACTAGTCAAACTTAATTAAATTTTGCAGACGCGATCTAGAAAGTATAAAAAATATTTAGACCTGTTGGCTAATGGTTCGTCTAATAGATTTTAAAATGACGTTTATTTTTTTTTTCGAATTGACCAATACTTCGCGGTAGTGTATATTTTCTTTGCCAATACAGTATTGCTCAGATAGCATCGACTGCTTATTACTGCGGACTATGAGAGGACCACACCACACCAGTGACGGTGAAGCGCCCTGGTAGGTCTACCGAACCAAGGTTTATCTACATCTACACTAATCTATCTATCTATCTATATCTATATCTATATCTATAATATTATAAAGAGGAAAGATTTGTACCTATTTTTGTATGTTTGTATGTTTGTAATGAAAAGGCTCAAAAAGTACTGGGCCGATTTAAAAAATTCTTTCACCATTAGAAAGCTGCATTCACCCTGAGTAACATAGGCTATATTTATTGCTAGAAAAGATTAGACGTCCACCCGTGCGAAGCCGGGACGGGCCGTTAGTTTTGTATAAACTTGCACCATATTTGCACACTATACAGGGTGTAAGGAAAAGTCTTAGTTCATCGTTGGTTATACCAACACGAGTATCGGTAGGTATATGTTAAATTACCCTTCAACACATCCTCTCGCGGGATTTTCACTTGTACATAGTGTACTATACTGTGTGTTATTCTTATGCTATACCAACACAATGTAGCTAATGAATAGAGTCACTGCATCCGACTCCTGATCTGATCTGATCTCTGATTCCGGTTTCCCGTTCAATCTGATTCCGGAGGGTGTAAGGATGAGATGATGCATGCTTAATGTGTTTACTCATGTATACTCGTAAGGGTACCGAGCCTATTGTGCTGCCCTCAATCGTATTATTTTTATTTCTAAACAATTAAACAACATTTCCAAAAAATAAGTATGTCACATTGTAGTCGGATATGCCTTTCAATTTATCGAAACATTAATGATTATTATGTTTTATGTTTATTATCGTTAAAACCACCAAAAGTGTGGCCATTTTTGGAAGGTTTTAAAGGTAATAACTACAAAAATTATAAAAACAAATCTGCAGTGACCCGATAAATTTAAAATCAGCAATGACATCAATGTGACATTCTTGGTTTTTTATTTTTTATTTTTATTTTTCAGAAATAACAAAAAAAGATTGGGGGCAGCACAATAGGCTCGGTGCAGCCTTCATTATTAGCCGGAAAACGAACTCTACATTAACAAAACCGCTATGCTTGTTTGGTATAATAATTATACTGAATGATCTTTTTTACCGTTTCGAAATTTTTTGGTGTGGCTTAGACCACTAAACTGAATAACTTTTACCACGCGAGCAAACAAGATATCACAAAAGAAAATCTGCTTTTAAACTAATTGCAAAAATTGTTAAATTGAACTAAACATTTGTTTAAATTCGGTTAATAACTTGTTTCAGTGCTTTATTGACCTTGTCGACCGCCAAACAAAACGGCCTAGATACCTCATTACATAAACTGTTATGATCGAGTCCACAAAGTTATACCTACTAATTACAAAGCTAATAAAGAGTAAATGTTTGTCTGTTTGTTTCAGGTAATATCCGGAACTATCACACTGACATCGAATATACTTTACGGTTGGTAAGATAATTTCGTTCTGGTGAATATTGGCCCTGATTCGGACTGTGCCACGACTTAACTTAACTAAATTTATTCCTGTCACTTTCTAAAATAAGATTAAGAAAAGAGACAGAAAACCACCAGCTGACTTTAGTGCTGTCAAAGTGACGTTACACGCCCAAAAACGCCTTAAATAAGATGGCGTAAATTATGATGGCATCTTATTTTGGGCGTGTAACGTCACTTTGACAGCACTAAAGTCAGCTGTTGGTTTTCTGTTTCTTTTCTTAATCTTATTTTAGAAAGTGACAGGAATAAATTTAGTTAAGTTAAGTCGTGGCACAGTCCGAATCG
The DNA here is from genome assembly GCA_922987775.1 of Agonopterix subpropinquella. Classification (NCBI taxonomy): domain Eukaryota; kingdom Metazoa; phylum Arthropoda; class Insecta; order Lepidoptera; family Depressariidae; genus Agonopterix; species Agonopterix subpropinquella. The sequence goes on from OV277712.1 coordinate 16,558,009, forward strand.
GGGCCATTGTCTTTTATGTGTCAAATTATCACGAAAAATATTAGGAAACGCTGGATAAACCTAAAATTTACATCATCAGGATTTCCTATTTTACAGGCTACAGGACATAGGACTGTCATGTAACAACATTAAATGGAGCGAGTCATAATCGATAATAGACCACTAGTTTCAAATTACTAATTACCTACTAATATTCAGACACTGTAACGCTAGTAGATAATTATAATACTCTGTGCTAATATTACACTTCCTCCACAGAGTACAAACTTACTATAATTACTAGTCTTTTTCTTAGGAACATGGCTCGAATAACGAGAACATTTTTTGGACCTCCATATAAAGTGCAAATCGGCCGATCGATTTTATATGGTATTTCAAAATAAATATTCATTTTTCGACCCATAATATGTTCCTTAGAGAACGTTTTTCAGTTTCATTGTCTGAATAAACCTGTGTATAGACCCACGTGGTCCAGTTGGGTCCTACGGCACCCACGCCAAGAAATGGGGTGGTCTTCATAAAGAGAAATATCATACAGGGTGTAACAAACACCCTAGTAATATTTAAATGGAGCCAACACAACATCGAGAAAAAGGTCACTGGGCGAAATCTGACCCAGCTAACTAAATTTTTCCTTCAAAAACCAAATTGGTTTTAGAATGTTTAGCATTAACCCACATTTTTTAATCCATGGGGAAATGTACAAAAGAAAAATATACCAAAATATTACATTTTTCTGTATTAGTTTTTGGCCTAAATCCCATGGTCTACATTAATGCGACATTATATGTATATTCATGAACTAGAGACGACTATCTAAACATTCTATACTATTTTTTTCTGTAGGTCGTGGGTATAGATTTCATACTAAGGTGCCGAGTTACCATTTAAAAATCTGCTGCTTCAAACAAAACTGCAGTAGGTAGGTATCTAGTGGACTCAAAAATGTATGAGACAGCAGAGTTTGATGGTCTATCTAATCTAGGGTTTTTTAACCGACTTCAAAAAAGGAGGAGGTTTCTCAGTTCGACCGTATATATTTTTTTTTTTTATGTGTGTTCGCGGATAACTTCGTCGTTTATGAACCGATTTTGATGATTCTTTTTTTGTTGGAAAGGAGATGTCCCGAGGGTGGTACCATGATAAGGAAACCAGGATCTGATGATGGCATCCCAGAGAAATCGAGGGGAACCTTCGAAAATCGTACTGCCGACTAGTGCGTTTTTTAATTTAAAGCACTCCTATTAAATCGAACTAATGAATTCACCACTGAAAATTGTGAAATAAACAAAATTTTAACAAAAAATTAAAACCGCCTTCAAAAAAACTAAAAAGTTAAAAAATAATATTGCAGCCTATGACTTTTTCGTTCGCATCATAAGAACATTAATTTGTTTTATAGAAGTCGGTGTCAAGCCAAGCCAAAAAATGCAAGCCATGTCGCGAATCGTACCGGCTTGACAGCGACTTCAATAAAACAAATTAATGTTCTTATGATGCGAACGAAAAAGTCATAGGCTGCAATATTATTTTTTAACTTTTTAGTTTTTTTGAAGGCGGTTTTAATTTTTTTGTTACAAACAGACGTAGGACGTCTCGTTATTAGATTTTTATCATGTTTTATTTGTTGTTATACTGTAGAGTTTGATCTACAATTATACCAAGTTTGACGCTTGTATTAAAATTTTTACGATAGAGCGAGAAGAAAAAACGTTGATAAAAGCTTGTTTCTTGTATGGGATTCCCATTAATTAGTAACCATTTGTAATTTTTATTATTTGTTAGCAAATCCGCCAGAATAACATTAATAACCCACATTATGTGACAACTGTCTAGCTCTTACCACAGAGTACAACCCGGGCGAATTAACTTGGCACCTGGCTCGCACGTGGCTCGGAATAAAAAACTCGGAAGACTCGGAAAGCTTAACTCGAAAATGCTAAAGCGCAGGGACACGTGCAACGGTAACTGAAATGCTATGCTACGGCCTCGCACGGCGACCGCAGGGTCACGCGGGGGGTAGCAGGAGGGGTGTCAAATTCCGAGCCACGTGCGAGCCAGGTGCCTAGTTAATTTGCACGGGTTTGTACTATAATTACTACCGAGGTTCAAAAGTTACAGCCCTAAATAGGTAGGACAGACGGACGGACAGTGTAGGCTATGAAAAGCGTCCCGTTTTCACCCTTTGGGTATGAAACCCTAAAAAAATAGTTGTCACATTATAGGTACTAGATATTTCTCTCAAGTGTTCTAAGCCAAAAACCACACGGAAATTCTTACAATCCCAAACAGTCTGAAATTGACGTGTGGAGGCGTCAGGAGTATACTTTAGTGCTACAGCTGTCAAAGAGAAAAGAAGGCATATTAAGTACAGTCAGCAACAACATTACTATTGTTGTGAACTAATGAGCTAGGGTCTGCACAAATCTATTAAACCGGCTGATAATTTATTTTTAATAAATTTATTCTTCTTCTTCTTCTTCTTGTAGTGCCATCTCCTATCGGAGGTTGGCTATCATTAGGGCTATTCGTACCCTGGAGACTGCAGCCCTAAATATTAAGGTCGAGTTCATATCGAACCATTCACACAAGTTCTTAAGCCAGGAAGTCCTTCTTCTACCAGGCATTCGTCTTCCCAAAATTTTCCCTTGTATAATAATCTGGAGAAGTAGATATTACTATAACCTAAACTCGAGGTTGTGCGGCATTGTGCGCGATATCAAGCTGTGCGTCTATTTAATGAACTGCCCGTTGAATATAGGGAAGAAATGAGCTTCAATCATTTCAAACACAAGTTGAAAGCGCTTCTTTTGAAAAGGTGTTTATATTCCGTAGATGAGTTTTTTGTGGTATAATTATTACAATTTGGTAATTGAGTTAAATCATTAATGTATTTTGTATTAAATTTGTATTATGACATTCAGTTCAATTCAATTCTGACATTATTATGAAATTTGTATTATGACATTCAATTCAATTCTGACATTACTTGACATTATGATTAATTTAAAATTGAATACTTGTTTAATATTGAATATTTATGTAATACGGAAAAAATATGTAAATTATGAATTTTATATTGACTTGTTGTTGTAAATTTATACTAAATATTATTCTGTGTTTTATATGTAACTTATTAGGTTTTTCTTTAGCTTTTATTTCAAACACAATGTAATTTGTATATGAATAAATAAATATGAATATGAATATTTTTCACTTCTCGTAATGTGACCGAGGCAGGTACTGAAGTTTCCGAGTTTTTATGGTTTTCAGGATTTCTACTCTCTTGTTCATTCTCTTCAGGACCACCTCGTTGCTGATTCTGTCTGTCCATGATATCGACCCCTCTGGCCTCAATTGTCGTAAACGCCATAAAGGACTTTTTACAGGGGAAGCAAAAAACCAAAAATAAAAAAAGAAAAATTAATATCTTTTTTACTTTTTTAGCTATATTGATGATACTTACATAAAATTACTCGTACTCAAATGTTTCAAAAACTCATAAATATTGCACTGAAGTAGAAAGCAGATTTAAGAAGTTAGCATGGAGATACGCCCTAAAATAAAACTGTTAAATGGTGTTTACTACCCAAAAATAGTATAAAAATGTATTGATGATTAATAATAAAGTATTAAAAGCATTTTTATAAACAAACAGGCAGTGATTAAGCAGTAAAAGGCTAATTTAATAAACTAATTTTTATGTTTGATTTATTGTGGGCTAAGGTAATTATGTGTTAAGGTAATCTACACTAATATTATAAAGAGGAAAGATTTGTACCTATTTTTGTATGTTTGTATGTTTGTAATGAATAGGCTCAAAAAGTACTGGGCCGATTTAAAAAATTCTTTCACCATTAGAAAGCTGCATTCACCCTGAGTAACATAGGCTATATTTATTGCTAGAAAAGATTAGAAGTCCACCCGTGCGAAGCCGGGACGGGCCGCTAGTGTGTTATATTCAGATACTTAGCAAAAACAATTATACCCTATTTCCATAAAAAAGATGTTCAAGAATAGGTGGGTATTAATTAATTTTAGGTAAAGGGTGAATAGCTCATCGTTTATTGTGTCTTTAATAAAAATATTTTATAATCTTTGAATCATTTATTTTCATAATTAAATTGTAGGCACATGTTTCATGTTCATACACTACATTTACATTTTTAACCTTCATAGGATAAGAAAAAGAAAAAATCACGCATAAAATTAAAAAAGGAACTTTTGGTAATTATTAATTTACATGACATTAAAATAATAGCTGCATTTTCATCCTCTTCGTCACTTTCTAACAGGACGTCCAAGACTTGAGCCTCATTTGGAAGTAGTAAATATTCGTTATGGTAATGTTTAAATTCTTTAAATTTATGGATAATTTATTGTTAAGAGGATTGTGTAGTGATACGACAATCAAACAAAACGCAAGCCAAATAGATCAACCAAATGTATAAGCTTTACGTATCGTCTTTAAGCTTGGCCGGCGGCGTTAACGTTTTTCTCCCCTTTGAAAACAACGCATTTTGATAATTTTTGGCTCATTAATCCAAAGATAGAAAACTTTTTTTTTTTTTTTTTTATTTATTTATTCAATACATTATTTTTATAATAATTATATATTTTCAAGCGCACTTCTGAAACCACAGGGTTTATACGAAGTGCGGTTATGTACTTGTATTTGTAAGTCGACGCATAACTTTTTACAGAGTACCTAATCCGATTTTGATAATTTTTGTTTTATTTAGTAGGTCATAGGTACTTCAGAGGTGGTCCCATTTTAATTTAGTGAAGATCTGGTAAACGCAAAACGCAAGCCAAATAGATCAACCAAATGTATAAGCTTTACGTATCGTCTTTAAGCTTGGCCGGCGGCGTTAACGTTTTTCTCCCCTTTGAAAACAACGCATTTTGATAATTTTTGGCTCATTAATCCAAAGATAGAAAACTTTTTTTTTTTTTTTTTTATTTATTTATTCAATACATTATTTTTATAATAATTATATATTTTCAAGCGCACTTCTGAAACCACAGGGTTTATACGAAGTGCGGTTATGTACTTGTATTTGTAAGTCGACGCATAACTTTTTACAGAGTACCTAATCCGATTTTGATAATTTTTGTTTTATTTAGTAGGTCATAGGTACTTCAGAGGTGGTCCCATTTTAATTTAGTGAAGATCTGGTAAAAAAATCTATAGCATATCATCGACGATTGAAATAAATGATTTGATAACTTCTTACAGAGTAGTCCGATTTTGATATTTTTTTTTGGTTGGTAGGTCGTACTTCAGAGGTGGTCCCATTTTAATTTGGTGAAGATCTGGTAAAGGACTTCGGAGATAGACAAAAGAACTCTTCAAAAATCATAGCATATCATCGACGATTGAAATAAATGATTCGTGTTCATGTTTACATGTACAACGGATATGTGTCGTAAACGACATTTTAAGTTAACAGTTTGTTCGTTTAGGGACGTAAATGACACGATTCAACGTCTGTTTAGGTGACACCGGGTCATAAACGACATTTTAAGTTAACAATTTGTTCGTTTTGGGACGTAAATGACACGATTCAACGTCTGTTCAGGTGACACCAGGTCGTAAGCGACATTTTAAGTTATCAATTTGTTCGTTTTGGGACGTAAATGACACGATATAACGTTCCTTTCTTTGCGTATTTGTTAGATAATTGACAGACCAAAATATTTCAAATTCCATTAAATTATACTTATTAATAAAAAGGTAACTTTTTGACTTGAAATCGACAACGAACGACGACGAAGGGTGCTAGTATCTCAAAGGTATGCCATACTAATAATTGTACTTGTAATACTTGTTTACTAAATAAATGTGGATGAACATGGTTAGTAATTCTGAAAGGTAAGCCGATAAGATTCGGTATGTAGGTACGGCCACTGGCATTTACGTCACTACATCGTAGAGCGTATTTTGAAAAATCTTTTTTTTTTGCTTTTACGACACATATTATGAAATTATGATTAAGGTTTGATTGGGTCGTAAACGACATATTTTGTAATCTTCGAATGAAAATGTCTTTTATGTCTTTTCGATTGGTGTTTACGTCACAGGATCAAATATTTTGTAAATGAAATGTCTTTTACATTGACTTTTATTTATTTTATTCGTTTTAGACAAAAAAAAACAATGGTAGTAAACGACATTTTTTTGGGATTAGAAGAAGTTTAAATACACCGATCGATAGGTTTGTACGTTTTGATATTTTTGATGTACGTATGTATGTATATTAAATAAAATATAGGCGATTTTAGATTTCATACATAACATTACATTTTTGCTTACAATTTCGCTGCTATATAAAAAATTTAAAAAAAATCAAAACGTACGAACCTAGTTTTTGATCTCAAGAATAAGTGTATCAAAAATCATCAAAATACGTTATGTTTTAGGGGTTGGGAAAGGTTTTTTTAACCGACTAAAACAAAACAAAAAACGCAGGAGGTTTTCAAGTCTCAATACCTTATGGAACATGCTAATACAAAATACATACATATACTACACTAGTTACATAAATACACTTATTTACACAATACAACGGTTTTCCTATATCCTGTTACTTTTTTTTGTAAATTAACTTTAGCTTTAACTTTTTTATAAATGTACTTCTTACTCCTGGCGGGAGAAGACCTGGTGACTTGAAGTACAGATATGTGTATGCAAGTACATATACTTACCAAGCACCAGTCTCCACTCACAAACTCTTGTACTTCATTTAATATTTTTATTGTTTTTATTAAGTTTGTGTTTGTGGTGAGAAAAAAAAATTTTGTATTGTACTTGTATTTGTAAGTCGACGCATAACTTTTTACAGAGTACCTAATCCGATTTTGATAATTTTTGTTTTATTTAGTAGGTCATAGGTACTTCAGAGGTGGTCCCATTTTAATTTAGTGAAGATCTGGTAAAAAAATCTATAGCATATCATCGACGATTGAAATAAATGATTTGATAACTTCTTACAGAGTAGTCCGATTTTGATATTTTTTTTTGGTTGGTAGGTCGTACTTCAGAGGTGGTCCCATTTTAATTTGGTGAAGATCTGGTAAAGGACTTCGGAGATAGACAAAAGAACTCTTCAAAAATCATAGCATATCATCGACGATTGAAATAAATGATTCGTGTTCATGTTTACATGTACAACGGATATGTGTCGTAAACGACATTTTAAGTTAACAGTTTGTTCGTTTAGGGACGTAAATGACACGATTCAACGTCTGTTTAGGTGACACCGGGTCATAAACGACATTTTAAGTTAACAATTTGTTCGTTTTGGGACGTAAATGACACGATTCAACGTCTGTTCAGGTGACACCAGGTCGTAAGCGACATTTTAAGTTATCAATTTGTTCGTTTTGGGACGTAAATGACACGATATAACGTTCCTTTCTTTGCGTATTTGTTAGATAATTGACAGACCAAAATATTTCAAATTCCATTAAATTATACTTATTAATAAAAAGGTAACTTTTTGACTTGAAATCGACAACGAACGACGACGAAGGGTGCTAGTATCTCAAAGGTATGCCATACTAATAATTGTACTTGTAATACTTGTTTACTAAATAAATGTGGATGAACATGGTTAGTAATTCTGAAAGGTAAGCCGATAAGATTCGGTATGTAGGTACGGCCACTGGCATTTACGTCACTACATCGTAGAGCGTATTTTGAAAAATCTTTTTTTTTTGCTTTTACGACACATATTATGAAATTATGATTAAGGTTTGATTGGGTCGTAAACGACATATTTTGTAATCTTCGAATGAAAATGTCTTTTATGTCTTTTCGATTGGTGTTTACGTCACAGGATCAAATATTTTGTAAATGAAATGTCTTTTACATTGACTTTTATTTATTTTATTCGTTTTAGACAAAAAAAAACAATGGTAGTAAACGACATTTTTTTGGGATTAGAAGAAGTTTAAATACACCGATCGATAGAGCGAAAAAAAATAAAAAAAACTGCATTTTTAACTCATTTTGGCCAAAAGTGGCGTTTACGACAATTGAGGCCAGAGGGGTCGATATCTTCAACATCCTCCTGTATACCCACATCTCAAAAGCCTCAAGTCGTTTGCACATGGTTTGAGTGAGTGTCCAGGATTCAACACCGTACAGGAGGATGGAGAATACGTAACACCTTACAAGACGAACACGGGTGGAGATCTTAAGAGAAAAAATTTATTGGTATTATTTTATTATGTAGGTAACTGTAATAAAATAAGAGACAAATTTTTAACTCTTTTGTGGACACTGACCGGCTATAGCAGTGATAACAAAAAAAGTTCTAATGTGTCTCGTTCAATGTCCGCGAATATGTTAATTTAATTTATTTAATTTAAGAGGGCGCTGTGCCTCAAGAGCTGCTGTTATTGTTTTTCACATTTGTAAAAATATTTTCATTTTCTAAAATGGAGTACCTATAATTTTTTTTTACTGAAGTGGTATACACAGGGTGTAACAAAACACTAGTATGTAATTCTTAAGGGGGTGCTTAAGACCAAAAAACTGAACAACTTTCACTATAAAGCCAACTTCGAAATCGCGAAATAAAAATCTGCTGTAAGCTGTTTCGTACAGCAAAACTGTAGTACCGGCTCGAGTCAAATGTATGGGACAGCAAATTTTCTTTATTTTTTTTTCTGTTTTGACACAGAATACTTTTTTAAAGTCCACGCAGACGAAGTCGCGGGCTACAGCTAGTTAATAATATAATTATAAAAATTGTAAAGAGGAAAAACACCGTCCAGTTATTTCTAAAGGAATAGAATCCATTGATCTGATCATTTATTGGAGGAGAAACAGAGACGAGCGCCACCCCTAACGGTTATTAACTTTTTCCTTTTCATTCATCCACTATATTGCCAAGTCTTCAGAAAGAATCTTCGATACTTTTCAGTCCAATATCTCTAGTACTTACCCATTGTCAAGTTCTATATATCTATCATAGTCGCAATTGGGATTTAATTTAAACCGATATAACTTGAGTAAAAGCTATTGCGACTCGGCGCCCAACGGCCAAACCAAAGGTCGAACCCAGGGGTTCGAGTCCCGGTTTGTTTGTGTTGGCGGCGCAATATAGCGCTATCGCACCTTATGAGATAGCGCGCACGAGCAACTTTTGTCTCCGCAACTAATGTATCTCACAGGGTTTGTATGAAAAGTCGCGTCGCTACATGCGCCCACTTTCATACAAACCCGTAGACTTTATGTGAGAGACAAATTAGTTGCGGAGACAAAAGATGCTCGTGCGCGCTATACAGGGTGTAACAAAACACCCTAGTAATACTTAAGGGGGTTCTTCAGACCATCAAACTGAACAACTTTCACTATGGAGCCAACATCGAAATCGCAAAACAAAACATCCGCTCTTTCATACAAAACTGCAGTACCGTCTCGACTTGGGATGGCAGATTTTTTATTTTTTCTCGACTTTAGCTCCATAGTAAGTTGTTCAGATTGATGGTCTGAAGCACCCCCTTAAGTATTACTAGGGTGTTTTGTTACACCCTGTGTAATGTCTTTGTTTTTGCGGGCAAACAAACGATAGATAGCAGGCGCGATAAGGGTCGCATATCATCTGGCAGCACGGAATCGCATTTTTTCACGCCCTATCCTTTTCTGTCGCTCAGGAACGTCATTTGCTAGAGCGAGAAAGTCGCAGCACTGCCGGTGCTGCCGTGTGCTATCGCATTCCCGCTATCTTTCTCACTCTAGCAAATGAAGTTCTCGAACGACAGAAAAGGATTGGAGCGTGGAAAAATGCGATTTCGTGCTGCCAGTTGAGGTTTGACCCTGAAGGCCGGCGGTCGCGAGCGCAGGTTACCTATACGTGATTATGATGTTCTTCCAAAGAAAGCAGCGCCCAAATTTTTCCGAAACTCTTTGTTCCCAAGCTGTATCTTACGTTTGGGTTTAGAACAATGTACTTAATACCCCAATACCCGACAGTAAACGTAAAAGAAATTCAAAGGAAAATCCGATAAACTCTTAATTCCCACCAAAACGTCACCTTTAAAAACCTCTTGAATCTCCTGTCGCATCAAACCGGAAATCCGGTGTCACCCCAACACTAGACAATTCAACAGAAAAGTGAATTAATTTAAAGAGAGTGATATAATAAACTTTACCGTCCGACTGTACTTTAGGGGAGATATTTCAGTACTACGGTAGCATCGGGCGGAGTGAACCGCGAGACACGTCGCCGACCGCCCGCCCCTAGCGACTTATAAACAACACCATAAAAAAAAACAAAATCGTCAACAAACCTATAAAAATCGACCTCCAAAAGTGACAACCTTAGAGTATTCCTTTTTATTAATTTCCGCGCGTGCTGTGAGTGTGATTCAAAAAAAGAATACCAGTTTAAAAAATTAAAAATGAAAGTTGCCAGTAGTTTTGATGGCAACTAAAAAAAAAGTTATGCGTTTGCCGTCAGTGGTAAGAAATAAGTGGAATGTGTGTACGAATTTACAATGCACTTTTTAAGGATATAATGGCAATTTTATAAGCATGTTTACAGATTTTTACATAGTGGAATGGTAGCTTTGCCTCGCTTTTTAGATTGTCCATACTATAGTCATGCTCACCCGCCATAATGTTCGTAATCACTTTAGAAAATCATCATCTAATAGTCGTGTTGCAAGTCTGTTAGCGGGTGGTCGCGTATTGGGTGCTTCCCGGCTTGCACGTGGCTCCACCATTTTATAACTAGCTCAAATGTGTTTCTGTACTTATGTAAGTACAAAGGATTGCGATGTTCCCAAAATACGCTCTACATTGACAGAAATGGGGTGCTAGACACAAGCAAAACGCCATTTATTTATAATAAAAAAAAGAAAACATTATCATCAACATCTTTCTCTCTGTCTTGTTGTTGTACTTGAGTAATTAGTAAACTAATAAAAACTTAAAAAATAGGGTTGACCAAATTAGTGACATACTCCTAAAGGGTCAGGTCAAATGTGCCTGAAACCTTCCTGAAACCGGCAAGCGTGCCTGAAACTGGCGTGCTTGCATGGAACGACTGATGAATTTTGCAGAAGCTAAACTAGATTATGGTATCTTTCGATTAGCGTTAACGACAGTAGAAAACATAAAAAATGTATGGACTAAACGTATGGTTGCGAAAGCAAACCTCAAAATGTTTCGATGATCGCCAATGTCAAATCCATGCATTCTGTTATTTCTACTAGTAGCGTCTACGCCATAGATTTAGAACGATACCAATCCTCCTTACAAGCATGGAAACACGAAAATTGGCCATTGCAATCCGTAATGTTCAACCTTCTTACGTCTCCGTAGTCGATATTTCCAACGTTTTTGTGTCTCTTTCTATCAGAACAAAAGTTAAATAATTTTTTTTTAATTGTTGTCTTTGGATTAGAAAGGGATAAAGCAACGTCGAAAACATTTACTTTGGAAGATCGATCATTACCGACCACCAAGGAGTATTATCATGTTTCATCGCTTGTTAGGCAGTGTGCCCTCCAAGGTACAGACAATACCTATGCCAGCTTCTTGGTCTACGCCAATAGAAATTTTACTTAATAGGCCCAGGAGTGTCAAGGTCATAGCAGATGACGATATGTTATCTCCATAAAGGTATCATATAGAAGAACTGACAGTGAGAACGAGATGTACCTAGCGGCGCCACTGTATAATAGATACGTGACGCGAGGCAATAGAACCGTTTTTGGGAACTTGTCAGCACAATCGACTGGGTAAATATTCGTGCTCTGTGAATAATTAGTGAATCTAAAGTGAAGTCGTAGATTATTTTGTAAATATACTAACACTATTTCATTAAATTACCTACGATTTCACGTTAGATTCACAATTATACACAGAACTCGAAGTTTTAGGGTGCCGATAAGTGCCGACAAATGCACAAAAAACGGTTTCATTTGACAACTCATGTCAGTTACTCTATTCCGACAGGTATAATAACTTTATGGTTGTCTCTGTCTTAATGGATGACAGGTATAAGAAAGCACTCTGTTTATTTCTCCGTCTGCCGTATACAGTCCAGTAAATGAATCCATTGCGTACAGTGCATACATGGAGATATCAGTATATGTGATAACTATTTATTTCAGTAGAATTTACTAGAAAATTTGCTGTTAAAATTAAATGGGACACATACTTAAAGGGGTGATTCAGACCATCAAACTGAACAACTTTCTCTATGGGAACAAACTCGTAATCGCAAAAAAAATTCCCCTGTCACAAAACTGCAAATATAACTCGACTGAAATGTATTTTTTTTATATCTTTTTTTTTTTTTTTTTTTTTTTATATCTTGGACAATGTCACACAAATTATCTAGTCACATTTAAAGTACCAGAATCTAGCCTGGACTTGTATTACGATGACTAGACAACGATATAGAATACATATATAAATACAAACATCCATGACTCGGGTACAAATATTCATATTCATCATACAAATATTTGTCCTTTACGGGATTCGAACCCGCGACCCTTGGCACAGCAGGCAGGTTCACTACCGACTTAGCTACCGGGCCGTCAGCTAAGTCGGTAGTGAACAGCCACGGGATGTGTGGGACAGCCACGGGACAGCAGATTTTTAATTTCGCGATTTCGATATTGGTCCCATAGAGAAAGTTGTTCAGTTTGACGGTCTGAAGCATCCCTTTAAGTAAGTGTCCCATTTAATTTTACACCCTGATATTTTTCTCCGTGTAAGTATGTAGGTATTATTTTCGAAGTATAATTAAGTAGGTCTGTTTTTATACACAACTTTATTCGTTTGAGACAAGCCTTTCTCGGATGGTGTTTTTGCGACCGACCCGTTTCACATTGGTCGCCCTTGGAAATTCGCAGAACATTTTTTCATCTCAATACCTACATTTGCTTTATTTTTACTTTATTCGTCAGAGGTTCCGTGTGACTCTGTAGGCCTATCATAAGTTTACAATGTAGTAAGTTACAGTAAAACTACTGTAGTAAACTACAGTTTTTATATTGAATTTCGTACAGCGCTCCTAGTGGTTATGTTGAGAACTAATTCTACAAAACTGGCCCCACAATTACTACACTAGTAAAGTACAGTGAAAACTAATGGTAGGCCTACTGGCCACAGTTTTCTTGCGAGGCGACTAAGAGATAAAGGGTTCCAAATGCAATGTTTTTTGTGGATGAAGATCCAGATACGTATTGTCACTTGATACATAATTCATTCAATTAATGAAAAAAAAAACCCTGCAAATAAAGATCTCGATCCTACATTTATCCAATTAAAGTCAATGGAATTTTTCAGAAACAATCTAGAAACTAATCTCTATGTCAAAGATTTTTTTGGTCTATGTTTTATAAAGTCAGATTTTCGTAAAAAAATTATCGTTTTAAAGTTACATTAAATTAATCGTTTTAAAGTTAAAGTTAAATTAATTGTTTTAAAGTTACAGTGCCTCAAAGATTTCCATACAAATCTTTAATCCTAGCATTAAACATAGAGGTTCGTTACTAGATTGTTTCTAAAAAAATTAATTGACTTAATTGGATAGTATTGAAAATATTACCAGACTTCGTTTGTATGCAGCGCGCATTTGCGCTCTAGGAACAAAATAGTTTCACCACTAACGAAGCTAGCCAAGACCAACTGCTTAGCGTGCTTTCCGAAGCACTGATAACCTCCAGATAAAATACCACAAACGGTCACCCATCCAAAGAATGACTGGACCCGACATTGCTTAACTTCAGTTCATCGTTTTTCCAATACCAAAGCTCATTCGCCAACGAGAGCTTCATGTATTTGATAGTTACAAAGTAAGGCATTCCCTCTACGTGGTGTGCTTGTAAAACGAATGATCATTTAGAAATGAGGCCATAAATCTTGCTCAAACTCTCTGTGATTGCATTCTGTTACGTTATCCACTTTGTGGTTCCATTAAGCGTGCCTTGAATTCTAAATAAAACCGGTCAAGTGCGAGTCGGGCTACTCGCGCACCGAGGGTTCCTTACTACACCACCACAGAACACAACATTATTAACTTAGAAAAAAAAAACTTTTTTTTGACCGGGACCTTTAGCGCAAGACCGACTCTCACTTGGCCGGTTTTTAGTATTTGTTGTTATTCTGTAAAGTTTGCTCTATAATCACACTAAGTTTGGCGCGTGTATGTATTACCATTTTTACGATAGAGCGTGAAGAAAAAACGTTGATAAAAACTAGTTTCTTGTTGAGAACCCCCTTTAATTTTTGACTTTTCGACATTTTTATTATTTGTTAACAAATCCGCCGTAATAACGCACAATCTGAGGAAATTTCAACTATCTAGCTATTACGGTTCAAAAGTTACAGCCCTAAATAAGTAGGACAGACGGACGGATGGACGGACAGACGGACAGACGGACGGACGGACGGACGGACGGACGGACAACGTAGGCTTAGTAATAGGGTCCCGTTTTCACCCTTTGGGTACGGAACCCTAAAAAGTATTCTTATGTCCAACATTACAATATCCTTCACGTTTTTCGGTATTAAACAGTCGACTGTAGAGCTTTAGATTTAATTCCATTCCATTGATTTCATATCCATTCCATTTATAGCGTATAACGGTCACCCATCCAAAGATGAAAAAGAAATGGGAGCGGAACGGACTACCACGCTTTCCGGGAATATAGTCGTAAGCATAATGTTACGTTATGCTATGCCAGCGTCGGTCTGGCCCCAGGGAACACCGGGACTTTTCCCGGTGGGCCGGTACCCCCGTGGGCCGGTCCGGCCCAGTTTTTCTTCCCCCTTTATTTTCATCCCTTAGAAAATGGCACAGCCCACTCCAGAATCTTTCTGGCCCACCCCAGAATTAAAAAGAGTCACTTTAAAAAAAAAAGACATCTACAATAAAATAGTCGACAATTATTGTTATATTATTTTTACTTTCTTAAAAAGTCAGGGAAATTCAGAAAAATGTGCTTATTGCAAAATTGCGAGCTCGCTTCTCTCGTTCAGCTTTGTTTTAGAAGGGGCCTCCAATGGCCTCCATACCTGGAGAAGATTTGTGATCAAATTCAAAACAAGGCCAAAATATGTTCAGTAACTGAGTCGGTCGTAGTCAAAGACAGTCTAAATATATTGCGAATCTTCGAGCTCGCTTCGCTCGCTCAATCTTTTTGATTCGCGAACATGTCTTCTCGATTTCGGTATGAACTGAAAGCTCCTGGTTTTAAATCCTGTTGCGGTGAAGCATTTTGCACGCATTCCAGCATATCGTAGGGTCCTTCTTCGTACGCTGATGGTGTTTTAAAGAGATGATCAGACCATGAAACTGAGTAACTTTTTACCATGGGACCAATATTGAAAACTGGTGATCAAAATGGTCTTATTATGACAGGATCATCAACCGTTAGCATATTATCCTGTATAATGTTGCAAATTCTCGAGCTCGCTTCGCTCGCTTCGCTCGCTCCTTGTTCTTGGTGGTATTGCAGTGACCTATTCTCAGGTCACAATGCAGTAAGATCTAGAGCTTGCTTCGCTCGCTCCTAATTCCTAACCTAGTCGTATTGGTATTGCAGTAAAACGAGGTTGCTTCGCTCGCTCCTGTACTGTGTAGTCATTGCTTGCTTCAGTCGCTCTTGATTTACGATCTAGCCTTATTGGAGTGAAATCTCAAGCTCACTTTGTTCGCTTCAGGATTTTGCAGATATTGCAGATTTCGAATGGCCAAAATATCATAGTAAAATATCGAGCTCGCCACTGCCTCCTGGTTTTTAGTCGCTTATGGAACCATGTGGGTGTCAGTACGTCGGTTCGTCTGTCACATGCGTTTTTTATTGTAACGGCCTAGTCGTATTGTTGTAAAATCTCAAGCACGCTTCGCTAGCTCTGATATTTTAGATCGTGAAAAACTCGAGCTCGCTTCGCTCGCTCCGGATCTTAAATTGTTTTGCAACCTGACTTTGATCTAGACCTAGCCCTCCTACGCGCCCTGGGAAAAAATAATTGCTACGCCAATCCAAGCCCTTCCTTTTGACTTAGCCATAGTCGGGGAAAAGGTCAGTGGGCCGCTTGTATGAAAAATTCCCGGTAGTTTTTTGAGTCCCAGACCGACGCTGTGCTATGCTATAATTAGGCCAAATATAGGTAAAAGGGACCCTCACAAAAGGTCAAAATCTAAATAAGGAAACGTACTTGAAAACGGAAAGAGGCTGTCATTTCCATAACTTATCATTTCAGACGAGAATATTCTTTTTGAAATGTTAATGTGTTTGCTTGCACCAATGCAACTCTACTCCTGTTTTAATGAAATTAAAACAGTTTCAGTTGTTAAAACTCTCTATAATATTATTAATATTTTTTTTCTTCTGTAACCTAAAGAGGTGGTGGGAGTGACAAAGATAGAGAAAGGAATGGATGAGAGCAAATGACGAGTGCGATTTATAAGGCAAGCGTAAGTGGAAATCTTGGAACATTTGGACAACTATTTATTTTAACAGACTTTACTAGAAAATTGCAAACTTTACTAGAAAATGTTGTTATAAATCTAATTTCCGTAGATTTAACTAAAATCTGTACCATAGTTTTAAATGTTGTCCTGTAAAATATACAAACAATGTATATTGTGTGTTCTTGTATTTTTTTTCTCTGTATTTTACTGTTTAAAAGGGCACGTCTGGCTATTCACAGCGGTGTGTTGGTGCCTACGCTAATGTATGGGAGTGAATGTTGGGTATGGAATAAAAGGAATGAAAGTCGAGTGAATGCAGTTGAAATGCGCTCCTTACGAAGTATGTGTGGTATTACTTTGGTTAATCGAATCAAGAACAGTGTGATAAGGGATTGGTGTAAGTTGAAGGATGATATAGTAACAAGGATTGAGAGGGGTATGCTTAGATGGTTTGGTCACGTAGAGAGAATGAATGAAAGAAGACTTACGAATGAAATTTATCGAGCACAGGTGAGTGGAAGTGTTGGGAGAGGCCGTCCGAGGAAAACATACCACGATCAAATCAATGATCTTTTCCGAAAAGGACAAGTGCGTAGCACCCTCAATCGACGGAAGTGCATGAAAAGATGTATGAATGTCAATGAGGCTAGAGAAGTGTGTCAGAGTCGTAGCGTGTGGCGATCTGTGGTCTCTGCCTACCCCCTTGGGACAATGGCGTGAGCTTATGTATGTATGTATGTATGTATGTATTTTACTGTTTATGTTTTGGTGTAAAATAAAGTATATTTGATTGATTGAAACAATACAAGAACTAAAATCTACCTGTAACAACAAATTTTCTAGTTAAGTCTATAATAAATGGTAATGGTAATATAAATGGTTGTCACACTAGGTACTAGATATTTATTTCCGTGTGGCATTCAGTTTTGTCTGCCTGCCCTAGACATCCCAGCAACGCCTATTGCCGAGGTCCGTACCCCTTAGGGGTGCCCCTTGGGCAGGTTGCTTAAGTTCTTTCATTGGTTCGGTAGACCTACCAGGGCGCTTCGCCGTCACTGGTGTGGTCCCCCCATAGTCCGCAGTAATAAGCAGTAATGGCTCCCGGAGCCGTACTGTATGGGTCAATTCGAAAAAAAAAAAAAAAAATAATGCCCTAGACAGGTGTGAGAATATTGTACTATGTATGGTGTTATATGTTAAAGGTTAGTCAAAAAACCCCAGTTTCCTATAAAATAGTACCTGCTCGAAGATAAGGCTACGATAGTATTACCGAATCTCTACTCCGGGCGGATAAAACGGCGACAGGTGACGGGAACGACCTGCATAACCCAAATTCGCCTTAAACTGAAGTTAAGCCTGAAATTTATACGACCATTATAAGACTTGTCGTCACTTATTGAATCGGAGTGTTGGGTCGTAAAGGGGTAGTAAGTGAATGCATGAAGCTGAGGACCAATGTTGAATGAACAGGATAATGCACTAGAGCAAGTCTGAAAGTAGTAGTAGCCTCAAATGAGCTTCGAGATAATAGCTTTGTCATGATAATATGGACATGACTGTGAAACAGAAAGTGTATTCACCTATACATTCTTCTCACTATAAGTAACATCTAGCATACCACCCAATTCAGGGATCTCTTAGATCCGTCGAATTCCAAATCGGAATTCCGAATCAGGATTGTTATTTTGTATAGAATTTGGTGCCGAACGGAATTGTGGAGGGGGAAACTCCATACGAAATCGTAATCCTGATTCGGAATTCCGTATGTGTGTGGCGGACCTACGCCCTTCTCTCTGTATATTCCTTCGTTTGTTCCTTATTATACCTATCAAAGAAGGACTGTCATGCATTATAAGCTCATGCTGGCACGAATAAAGAACAATTTCTGTAATATGTTTTATGCACTTTGACGTGGTGGTGCTAGTGGCAAGTATACCTACATACCTATCTACTTCTATAAACAAATGGTATTGACTTAGATGCATCATTTATTCTTTTGCATACTAGCAGTTCGTTTTCGGAACATCCTGTGAAATGAGCCTTGATCGCTGTGTCTGAGTAGCTAAGTTTTTATAACCCGTAGGTACACAGTGCACTCCTCACTACTACAAATATATTACAGATAACGATCCGGTTCAACTATCCTCCTTGTCTAGTTTTTAAACACACACATGGGACTGCTTAATGTTTGTACCTACTTCCATAATACCTGTCCAACCTGTGATCTGTAGGTATCTCATAATGATTCGATTACGTGTTTTGTTGAACCCTTAGTTTTTGTTTTCTTCTTCTTGTCTCTGCTCTTGGTTTCTATTATTGTAAATGCCTATTATGTATATCTTGTAGTAAAAATTTGTATATTGTAAGTACGTAATTAAGTACATAACATATTGGTTATCCTAACTGTTAATTAAGACGTCCTAGACGAGTCGATAGTGCATAGATAAACCTAAATTGGTTTTTACTGCACTATTTTTTGTCAATTCTGTAACGTTTTCTTTCATAAATAAATATATAATAATAATATAGGCATGCCTGCCGTGCAAGTGATCGCCGTCCACGCAGACTCGTATCAATGAGTTTTTTGGAATATAATTACACCACTGGCTTTTCAGTGAACGATAACATCGTGAGGAAACCTTTATCGTGTCATCTATCATCATCATCTTCTTCCTAGCTACAGTCCCGCTGGATATCGGGGTCTGCTTTCCTTGTCTGTTTCCTCCACTTCGCTCTATCCTGAACATCGTCGATGGAGAGCTAGCAGCTATCCATGTCCTTCTTAACAACAAATCGTCTGAGCTTTGGCCTACCTACGCCACGTAGACTTTACGACCTAACCTGGGCTGCAATCGCGGTAAATATTCGGTGACTGAACCGTTATTGGACTACGTACAAACCATAACTTTTGACACGTTTGGTATTGCGCTAATCGCGGTACTGCTCTTGACAGCAGTTAGAGCCGTTTTGACAGATGGCTCAGACGTTAAGGGCTGTCAGTTACATAGAGTTTAGCGCGATGCGGAATTCAGCACAGTTGAATATTAATTGGATTGCAATGTGATTAGAACTGAAATTGGATAAGAATAGAACTTCGATGTTTTAACTTAGCGCAATTGAGCTCCTGGTAGATTAAATCCCATTGCTATGTTGCCTAGGTGGCCTACTCAGGTGGTCTTCTTGTTCTTCTTATCGTGTGGGCAGAGCCCTGGTGTCAGAGTTTTTTCAGACCGCCTTACGGCCTCTGACGTGGTGTTTATGTAACGACTACTTCCACCAGAGACAGTAGCCGGGACCAACGGCTTAACGTGCTATCCGAAGCACGGAATCATTTTTCTTTTCATACAATCAGGTGATTCAGCCTGCAATGTCCGAACCAACTGGGGAAAAACGCACAAAGTGACATATCTCACTAGGTGTCCCCCGTGGAAATCGAACCCACAACCTCCGTGTCGAGAGCCCAATGCTCTTAACCATTAGACCACGGAGGCAGTTCTTCTTAAAAATAGAGGGTGGTCTTCTTGTTACATGACCAAACTTAGACCATAGACTTTCTTACCGTCTAATTCTACACTAAAGTACAATTAAATTGTGTACCTACGTTCCATAAAATAATAAACATTGTATCTTACATTTTGAAACAAAAGATTCTTTATTTTTCAAAACCTTAAAAGTGATACATTGTCTGTAAACTTTTCATTTATTGTTTAAGACTTCGTATTTTTGTTCACTTTATTTTGTTCAGATATAACATCTCACAACACAGTAACCCACTGACGTGACGTAAACAAACATAAGCTGGCCGCGCGCCGTTATACATTACTCTACCTACGCGCGGCCAGCTTATTTTGGTTTTGCGTTGATGTGTCGCCGTGTGTACAGCCGGCTTCGTGAGATAAAAATAATATCTGCTACATAACATCTTATCAAACCTCTTCTTAAAAATAGCTGTGTAATAGATACATAGTTTGGTCAGAAAAAAGACTCGTCTTTGGAAATAGAGTTTGGAATTTTTGTCGGTTTGTTCGAGCATCACTCAGAAACTTCTGAACCAATTTAGATTTAAAAGCATATATACCTACTTCATTTCCAGGAACTTTAAAAAAAATTATAAGATTTAAAAAAATATGAATAAATAAAAAAAAAATAACGCTCAAAGGCACATACATTTTAATGATTCCAAGTTATATTAAGCACTAAGTATAGACTTTTTAATATAGCCAAACCAAGTTAGTTAGTATAGTTGTGTATGGAAACCATACACAACGGCACGAACATATAAAAAGTAAATTCGTACCATTTTCAGACCATTAATATAAAGCAGATTTTTTTTAATTATGTTTCTTTTGTATTTTGGTGTTCAAATAAATTAAATATTTAATATTAATTTATGATTAAGTTCATGTTTTAAACATAATTTTATTTGAAGTCAGTTGAATGGGTCAGACAGAGGTAAAATTATAATTGTTACCATCATTTGTTAATGTCCTTTACATTATTATTTTCCTCCCAAAATCTACATCAACCAAAATGCCTGCGGGAATTTTCACAAAGGTTTTATTTTTCATAAACAAAGGTTGAACAAAAAATATTATGCTAATTTTTTGCGCTTGATTTGTCACAAACACACGTGACAACAAAGACATATACAGGGTGGCCGGGGAGTTGACGTTCAAACGTAAAATTTTGGTCCGGTATGTCGTGGGGTATCCGAATCACCCCCATGTATGTTCCGCGATTTTTTATAGTTTTCGAGTTATGATGATTTTTCCGATTTTTTGAGGAAACTCGACATGACCGGCTTAAACAACTTCTAAAAAAAAGTGTAAGACTTTTTAGAGATTCTTTTTTTGCAACTTAATCTTCATAAATTGTGCCTTTATTCATAACATCATCAGCATCGTAACTTTGATAAAAGTTATGAAAATATTGGTCTTAAGTTAAAAATTTGCGATCCGTGAATTATGACTTAATTTTCAACTTTAAATTAAAACTCTAAACAGGTGACCTTATGATTATTTAGCCAATCTCAAAAATGCGCCCAACTCTCAGCTTTCATAATCATAAATAAAAAGTAGTACTTAAGAGGGCTAATTTGGCTAGAATTGATCTTCAAAGACAACAAGGCGGAAAATTCTTAAATTTAAAAAATATTTTTTTTTGCCATAACTACCACGCCTAAGGCTAAATAATGATTAAAGAATGCTGGAAACCTATCGTGTTGGTGGAATAAGGAAAGTTTTAAGTAAAAAGTAGATAACCTAACCTAACAAGAACTAACCTAACCTAACCTAACCTAGGAGGAGGGAGCCGACAGCCGGGTGCCACCACTGCAACGGCTGTCTCGACGAGACGGCGCAGCACGTGCAGTGCCCTGCGTGGGCGGGAGAGCGCAGTGAGCTCTCCCAGGTAGTTTCAGACCTCTCGCTGCCGGCCATGGTTCGCGCTATGGTCGACAATGAGGCGACTTGGCACGCGGTTCTCTTCTTCTGTGAGGCAGTAATGCTCCAGAAGGAGACGGCGGAGAGGGAGAGGTAGTCGACTTCTGAACTCCCGATCCGCCAAAGACGCACGGGGCGCAGACGGGCTGCGTTTGCTCGCGGTCTGCCTCCCCCGTAATTTTTGAGTCTCTGGGCGTCGGGCTGGGGGGTCCGGCGTCCGATCATAGGGACTCGAGGTGGTTGTGTGCGTGTTCCCGCGCCCAGCGCGCCGCACCTAAAGGCCTGTAGGCTTGTCAAGGCCAACAGAGATGAGACCTGGTAAGGTCGGTCGCTGCGCCGTAGAGTGTGGAAGATTCCTCACGGGCCCTCAGGCTCTACGGCAATATGCGATGAGGTGGAACACGGTGGGGTTTTAGCCAGTAAGAGTCCAGCATAACCCGTCGCCGTTTCGGTTTCCAGCATTCTTTAATCATTATTTAGCCTTAGGCGTGGTAATTACGGCAAATAATAAAAAAAAAATTTAAAGAATTTTCCGCCTTGTTGTCTTTCAAGATCAATTCTAGCCAAATTAGCCCTCTTAAGTACTACTTTTTATTTATGATTATGAAAGCTGAGAGTTGGGCGCATTTTTGAGATTGGCTAAAAAATCATAAGGTCACCTGTTTAGAGTTTTAATTTAAAGTTGAAAATTTAGTCATAATTCACGGATCGCAAATTTTTAACTTTAGACCAATATTTTCATAACTTTTATCAAAGTTACGATGCTGATGATGTTATGAATAAAGGCACAATTCATGAAGATTAAGTTGCAAAAAAAGAATCTCTAAAAAGTCTTACACTTTTTTTTAGAAGTTTTTTAAGCCGGTCATGTCGAGTTTCCTCAAAAAATCGGAAAAATCATCATAACTCGAAAACTATAAAAAATCGCGGAACATACATGGGGGTGATTCAGATACCCCACGACATACCGGACCTAAATTTTACGTTTGAACGTCAACTCCCCGGCCACGTACGCCTGTATAAATCTATGCGTGACAATTTCGTTTTCAATATAGGGTAAGATTGTGGTACAGTTGGCAGCCACACAAAAAACTAAGGTAGGGCTACCAGACTAGGGCTGCAATCGCGGTAAATATTCGGTGATTGAACTGTTATCGGACTACGTACGAACCATAACTTTTGACACATTTGGTATTGCGCTAATGGCGGTACTGCTCTAGACAGCCGTTAGAGCCGTTTTGACAAATCGCTCAGACGTTATACGCTGTCAGTTACATATAGTTTAGCGCGATGCGGAATTTAGCACAGTTGAATAGTAATTGGATTGCAATGTGATTAGAACTGAAATTGGATAAGAATAGAAATTCGATGTTTTAACTTACCGCAATCGGGCTCCATTGCAGGTTAGATGTGAAAATGGTTGTGGGTGAAATAGTTGCTAATAATAACGGGTCTTTAAAAACCCTGTTGGAGCCTCAAAGGGTTGCTCCAGCCCCTCAAACTGAACAACTTTCACTATGGAGCCAACAATGAAATCGCGAAAAAAAGTCAGCTATTTCATACAAAACTGCAAACATAACTCGACCGAAATGTATGGGACAGCTGATTTTTATTCGCTATTTTAATATTGGTCCCATTATAGAGAAAGTTGTTCAGGTTGATGGTCTGAAGTAACCCTTTAAGGCTTCAACAGGGTTTTTGAGTTTTGTCAAAGAATGCCCGTTTAATGAATTAAATGCAACACAAAACACGGAAATATCTGGTTTTAAATAACCTCATCGACAGTTTATTTTTGAACCTAATCCGGATAAAGAATTCACCAGTAGGTAGGTAAATATCAAACCCGTCCAAAACAAGCACTTCTACCCTACATATCTACATACATATTACAAACATACATCTTGTGTACCTACAATACAAAAGGTTTGTAATATAAGAGTGGAACAGAATATAAATCAACTGATCCAAAGGTAGGGGGTTATATCAAATTGATTCCCCCAAATCATTAGGTATATAGCTATTTCTTGGGTACCTTAGATTGGAACACATAGCAAATTTTTGAATAGCTAAGTTACTATTATAAGTATGTATACTTAGGTAGGTACTAGAAAACTAAACTAGGTTTTTTTTTAAACGAGTTATTATGAAAATGCACTCATAATTGAATTATGGTATGTTTAGACGATGACAATTTCGCGGCGCCTATTTTTTAGCACGAAATAAAGGCACGGCACGCTTTCGTGTACACGCTGCTAATTTCCAGCGCCAATTTGTTCGCATGCGAATGGATTTGCTAGAGAAAGCCCTGCTAACGATTAGGCGATTATCACACTAGCGACGCGTCCCGCCGCGGTGCGCGGAGCGGCATAGTCGCCTTCCCGCGCATTGACGCGTCGGCAGTGTGTTGTCCTAGGCGTGTTTTCTATATAAATTGAAATACTTGCATACAATGTTAAAATCTGCGGCCCCGTGCTACGCGACGGGGCGCGGTGCAGTGTGATAATCGCCTTAGCACGACGCGTTTACACGAGTCGAAAAATTAGCACGGGGGATGCGAGGGACGCGGGCGGAGGTCACTAGCGACGCGTGCTTTTTTCCTTGCTTTTTTCCGTGCCGTAAAATATTCGTGCGAAAAGTGTTTATACGGTGCTTTTTTTGAGGCACCGCAGAATTGGCGCCGCGAAATTGTCATCGTCTAAACCTACTATCAGTATCAATAACAATGTGCATGACCTTGAAGGGCCGTTAGATAACTTCACTTGGTTGACAAAGGAATGTAGACTCTGTGCAAGGGAATCAATCATTTGAATGACTCGAGTGAAGTTCGTGTGATTGAGTGACGTCACATTTACGAGCGAGGTCATGCACATTGTTATTTTAAACCTATAAACTGATAGTACCGTTTTATTGTTCTGATTATTTCTTATTAAGCTGTGTTTCTTTATAAGCTCTGATACGTAAGCAAAATTTAATCAAAGATTTTGTCCATTCGTTTTTCGTTGCGCAATTTTTGTCGTAGGTACTTAGTATGATTTAAAGACAAACTTTTCTGCTATACCTAATTGAATATTGGAAAAGCATTTATACATGTATACGCACCCACTTAGATTTTGTTTGCTTCAACTTTCTATTAAAACTTTTCTTACTTTAGTGTATCTCTTGAAAGACAAACGAGCTTACTTTAATAATAGAACATTGATAATACTCTCTTCTCTTTTTAGGGTTCCGTACCCAAAGGGTGCCAACGGGACCCTATTAAAAAGCCTACGCTATTCGTCCGTCCATTCGTCCTAGCTTTGAAGGTCTGTATTGAACCATAATAGGCAGCGAAATTTTCTCAGAATTAGTCTTATTATTTTGGATTTGCTAATGAAAAATAAAAAAAATAATAAAAATTCTCATACAAGAAACGTGTTTTTTCTAGGTTTATTGTTTTTGCTTGATCGTAAAAATGGCAATACATTCAAGCGTCAAAATATTGTGATTATAGAGCATACTCTAAAGTAAAACAACAAATAACAGAAACCTGATAAGATATTAGTATTTGTTGTATTCGTATTTTTGTGTCGGGCGGGCTTGAGCTAAGAATCCTAGAAAAAACAAATCTTTCTTTGTTAAATATCTCAGTACGGAACCCTCGGTGCGTGATTTCGACTTGCGTGATTCCTATTCGCACTCGCAGAATCGTTTTTATTATTCGAGTTTTAAAATTTTTGTGCGCTTTTTAAATATCGCACTCCTGGAGTATGATTTTTTAATATCAAAGCAGTAGAAAGATGCATATCTCCTTAGTAATTTTGACATTTTCAACTGCTGAGTTCAACAAATGAGTTTCAATAAATAGGTAGGACAGACGGACGGACGGACGGACGGACAGACGGACGGATGTACGGACGGACGGACAACGTAGGCTTAGTAATAGGGTCCCGTTTTCACCCTTTGGGTACGGAACCCTAAAAATCGCTCTCCTTAGCAACCGAACTATTTATCTAGCCTAGACGTTTGTTTAACCTTTTAGGTTAAAATTTATTTTACGTTTAATTGAAATCGAGAGGCCTTTTCGCGAAACTCAAACAAGAACAGTTTGTTTAATAGTCTAAGTTAGAATAAGTATTTTTTTAAAGCGGCAATGGGCGAGGTACATTACTCGCAGAACCGATGGCTGATGGGGCTGAAGAGTTCTCGAGTGTCGACCGCGTTCTAGAAAGCACAGCGTGGGTAGGCCTCTACAAGGTGGACAGACGATCTGGTGACGGAGGCGGGAACCCGTTGGATGAGGGGACCGAAGACCTGGTGAAAGAGGCGGGAACCCGTTGAATGAGGGGACCGACGACCTGGTGAAAGAGGCGGGAACCCGTTGGATGAGGGGACCGACGACCTGGTGAAAGAGGCGGGAACCCGTTGGATGAGGGCGGCGCAGGAATTTATAGTACCAATTTGAAAGCATTCTATCTATGCTCACGAGTCAAGACTATATTCCCCGATAGTAGTCAGAGATATTCTGAAAATTCAGAACTTCAACGTCAATTTGTAACTAACCCACAACAATTCCCAAAGAGTCAACCCAAGTATATCCTCAATTACAAACTACCGGTTTCGTAAATTTCCTGCAGTTTGCTGATGCAAATACAAAATCCGACTGCATAGCTTTTGTGCTCGTGAAATGGTAATGCTCTTACAACGGCCACTGCTTACGGCAGAATGATGCCAACTGCAGCGAGACATACAAATCTAGGCAACTTTGTTATAATTATCTACCTACCTACGTTGTAGGTTAATTCTATACTATTTGAAAGGAGGGTTCATTAATTTATAATACCTAAGGCACTGACCTGGTTTTGCACTAGATATTCTTTAGTTATGTCGTTTATACCAAATTTTCAGGGTGTATTCAGCACGGCTATAGCATTCCACCCACGACAAAGCGTTTAAACGAGAAAAATGTCATGCGCGCTCTTAGTGCATAAGCATAAGCATAATATGCTCACGACTATATTCCTCGAAGGGGTAGTCAGAGATATTCTGAAACTTCAGAACATCCACGTTTCACTAGTAGTACCGAAACGCGCGCGCTCGTGCTCTTTCTGGCATACGTAAAATAATAAAGATGGAGGCACATCTCAATTTTTATCGTTTTTTCGAGGGTGGCATGCGAGGCCTACAGGTAATGAAACTAAACAAGTTTCCGTAGGGAACATGTGTGTATAAAATAGGACTTAAGGTATGATTTTGCATTTCGTGTACAAAATAAATCTTAACCCATGAGTTCATTGGATTACTAAATGCAAGCTGTAATACTTATTACATTTAAAAAACCCCCAACGACAAAAACAAACATTTAAAATTGAAAAATATTAGGTCACCTATTATTTTTGATGTAAGCAAATGTATGTTTTACTTTTTAACTCTCTCATTGACATAAAATAATCTTGAAAACTGAACCGATTTTCATGAAACAAAGCTAAGAACGGTCTCTCACAAATTAGCTATATTATATATTTTTTTAAATGCATCGAAATCGGTCAACCCGTTTGGGAGCCACAGACAGACAGACGACAGACTGACATACAGACCGACAGACAGACAGACAAACAGACCTCTTTTTGTGTCGGGGGTTAAAAAAGGAAAACAAGTTTTTCTCTCTAGAATATGATACAATTTTTGTATCAACTTTGACGCTAGTGTGCCTAAAGCCTAAAGAAATGAGGTTCTTTTACTTTTCCGACAAAAATCATTTTCTTTTGCAAACTAATGGTACAGTAATAGGTTGTTTTACCAGAAAACAAGTTTTAGGCGATGCTACAAATGGTTCAGGAAAATAATAATGTATTTTTTATGAAAGAAGTACTTATACATTATTTTGATAGAATATTGCACAATATTTTTTCTATAATGGTAGTTCAGTGAAGTAAACGCGTACCGCGTTTGATTAAAAAAGTTTACTTTCTTCGATAATGTTTTTCCTCATAGCATAACAGATTTTTTTTCCCGATTTGGTTATTGGTCCCATGGAAATAGTTGTTCAGTTTGTTAGTCTGAAGCATAAATAAATGTGGCATTTAATTTTACACCCTGTATAGTGTAATCTAGCTAAGTCTTTATTAAACCTACCACCGCGTCGAAACGTGTGGATAGATGCGGCCAGAAACTCTACATCATAGTTATTTTAGTTCATAATACAGATAGGACAACTACGTCACATAGCTACTGAGTAGTATTATGGTGGTATTGTTTATCTATCTATCTATCTAGCAACTTATTGAACAAATTCCTCTTTCAACTCACATCTCCAACAAGTCTCCGTGAAAAGAAAAACAAACGTAGTTCGAAATTGTGTCTCTCTATAGGAAGTTGACCTTTGTATCTCTTGGCGTTTAGCCAGAACTAAAGGAGGAGTTAGAACGATAATGTCCATATAACGCTTACAACTGTGTTATCATAACAAACAGCCTATCGGAAGGGCTATAGGGTGTAAAATGAAATTCGTTATATTAAATGGGGTGCTTCAGACCATCAAACTAAATCTTTATAGCCGACATCGAAATCGCGAAAAAAATCGACGATGACTCGTCCTAAATGCATGGAACAGCTGATTTTTTTTGCGATTTCAATATTGGTCCCGTAGTGAAAGTTGTTCAGTTTGATGGTCTGAACTACTACGGTTGAAGCCCCCCCCTTCTTCAGTACCTATGTAACGCATTTATGTTTACACTCTGGTATAATTGCAGGCGGTTACAAACCAATTTCAAATATTATTGATTTTAAACATGTTACGCCATGTTGTGCTATTTCGAATCAAATTAAAGATTGAAAAATTCAGTCTCGGGTGGGACTTGAACCCGCACCCTTCCAAACCGGGGAAGTGCGTTATCCAATTTCGCTACCGAGTCCACTAGCCAGAGAACGAAATTTTCAATCTGTTGCGTCTTGAGGGGAAGTTATCACAAACTAGCCAACCCGCAAAATTAACCCGCAATTACAAACCAATAAGCAACAAATAGGTATGTTTTTTAAGTTTTGTTAGTGGCACCTGCAATACCTCACAAGATTCAAGCTATATACTTACCTACTTATTTGCTCAAACGAAATTCTGTTTTTTCTCTTTTCAGTTAAGTATATTTTACGCTATCGGGTTTTTGGTTTTTCTATATAATTTTAAATCAAATAATCTTCATGTTTTTAATACCCCACGTATTTGATGGGTACTCATGTGGCTATATTGTGGTTGTCATGCTACAATCGGCATATTCAAAACTCAAGAAAACTTTTAAGAATTTTCTCTTAGTTACTACTTATTCTGAAATAAATATTGCACAGCGATAAGAAAAATATAACTTTATCAAAGGAATATATACATTCCACTTATTCGAGAAATTATACAAAAAGAAATAAGTAGGTACCTACTTTATCAAATATTTATTTTCACTCAGCTCGTACTTCGTCCATCCCGACAAAAGGTTTTAAATCATTTTCGGTCGAGTCGTAATCGCAAAACGTCAAGGAATTCTTAAAAATATGAATTATTAAGATAAATGCTGGGATAAAATAATAACATCTTTATATTTTCTTTGAGTACATATTAAATGTTTTATGAAGTAGTTTTTTTTGTATTTCTCATTTCGGGTCCTTCTACGCTTACGGTTTTTACTGGGGATGATCAGACCATCAAACTGAACAAATTTCTTGATGTGACAAAAAAAAAACAGCTGTTCCATTAAAAACTGCAATCAGACTCGACCCAAATGCTGCCTGCTGATTTTTTTTGCGATTATGATCTTGTTCCCATAGAAAAAGTTGTTCGGTTTGATGGTTTGATCTTAAAAAATCTTAAAAAATCTTCAGCTTATTAAGTTGGACCCTGTACCTTGACCCTATACAGGGTGTATCAAAACACCCTAGTAATACTTAAGGGGGTGCTTCAGACCATCAAACTGAACAACTTTCACTATGGAGCCAACATCGAAATCGCGAAATAAAAAATACGCTCCTTCAGACAAAACTGCAGTACCGTCTCGACTCAAATGTATGGGACGGCTGACTTTTTTATTTTTTCTCGATATTGGCTCCATAGTGAAAGTTGTTCAGTTTGATGGTCTGAAGCACCTCCTTAAGTATTACTAGGGTGTTTTGTTACAACCTGTATGTATACCTCTTTTCTAACTTGGGGAACGAACGACGATTTTGAGGACCCTCGACACTTGGTAGTAATAACAGTGAAAATTTTACAGTGGCTCCTTCAGTATCTCTGAAAAACTTGTAAAACGACATAAATGTAATCCACATTTCGTGTAGCTGGCGGCTATTCTATTATCACAATAATATTGGTTAGACGTTTGAATATTGGTTTAATACCCAAAGGGGTTAAGCTATATTCCCAGTCACGAAGATTCAGCTTATTCTTAAGAACTACGTTTAATAGCAATATCCAAGCATAGTGTTTTCGATTGAAAGGCTACCCTATTTTTAGGGTTCCGTACCCAAAGGGTGAAAACGGGACCCTATTACTAAGCCTATGTTGTCCGTCCGTCCGTCCGTCCGTCCGTCCGTCCGTCCGTCCGTCCGTCTGTCCGTCTGTCCGTCTGTCCGTCCGTCTGTCCTTTTAGGGCTGTAACTTTTGAACCGTAATAGCTAGATAGTTGAATTTTCTCAGATTATGGGTTATTATGGCGGATTTGTTAACAAATAATAAAAATGTCAAAAAGTAAAAAATTAAGGGGGGTTCTCAACAAGAAACTAGTTTTTATCAACGTTTTTTCTTCACGCTCTATCGTAAAAACGGTAAAACATACAAGCGTCAAACTTAGTGTGATTATAGAACATACTCTACAGAATAACAACAAATACTAAAAACTGGCCAAGTGTGAGTGGGTCTCGCGCTAAAGGTCCCGGACAAAAAAAGTTTTTTTTTTTTTCTAAGATAATAATGTTGTGTTCTGTGGTGGTGTAGTACGGAACCCTCGGTGCGCGAGTAGCCCGACTCGCACTTGACCGGTTTTTATTTATTGGTATAGTTTAGGTGCCAATTCTAAGGTAAAACTTGTTTTAACTATAGGAAGAAGTCAAAATGATCAACACAGTCATATTCGTAGGATTTCCAGTACCGTGTATCTATAAAATAAAGTGACTGTGGTGCAAAGGTATAAAACAAAAGTCGACAGCACTCAGTAGCAAACATTAGGCTGCCTGTCCATTGACGCGAGCCGGCTGGCGGAGCAGGGAAGCGGAGTTTGGATTGCATCAAATCTCGGCCGAGTCCCGGCCGTGCTCCTGGTTGGTTAATATTTTCCTCGCTACACCGCTCCGCCAGCCAGCTCGCGTCAATGGACAGGCAGCCTAAATTGGGATGCGCCACAAGCGCAGAATATTATGGGTAATTGCGGTAATTGCAAAGATGTTAATGTTACTACGGTAATATTATATAGTTCTACATACCGGAAGCCAATCCAAGGTTTTATTAGTATAGTAAGAGCATGCTTCGGATAGAAACGTAACCAAAGACATTTAATTGTATTAAATCTCTTTGAACGTAACAGGCTCAAATCTATAATTTTTGTAATGTTTAAAACTCAAAAGCATATCTCATCAAATGAAAACGCAAATTCCAAAATATTGAGGTTCTAAAAGCTCCTCAATAAAAGCTTAATGAATAAATAAATTTTCCAATAAATAAATCTTGAGTATATTAATTAATAGCGTTAATAACTTAAGTAATTAATTGCTTACGATGTCACAGAAATTGTTGCCTTCTAATTTGCCTAATTCTTAGTAAACAGAGATAGACACGTTTCATTTACGTTACACGTCTATTTTATAACTAGCTGTTACTCGCAACTTTGCCTGCGTGGAATTTTTATCTGGGGGCACGGCAGGCCTACCTTTTCTAGAAGCGCTTCGTAGTTTTTAAAACCCTCATAACTTCGGTTTTGGTATAATATACACAATTAACTCATTGACGATGTACTTTAAAAACTGAACTAAGTAATTGAAAAAAAAATGTTTCGTAAAATAAAATCTATGTATCTACCTAAGTACCAAACAAATACCGAAATAAAAAATGTCTCCTATATATTTTTTTCTCGCATGTATAAAGTGTTCCACGTACTTATGTTAAGAATAATAAAAGGCTTTTTAATTTATAATTTATTATCTTGGGTTTGGATTATTATATTACCTATGTCAGTTTCAGGGACTAAATTAACAAGCTATTTGACGTAATGTCACACTACATTATTATGACACTGAGATATTTGAAGTTAGACTTACGGTAGTAACTATTAAATAATCTGTGGTTAGACACTCTCTGTACCCTAATTTATTCTTGAATATGAAAACGTAGAATAATAATTCAAGATCTTTAAGATATGGATATAAAAGACCTATTCAAATCTTAGATGGATATTATTCAAGTCAATTTAGAACGATTCTTAACAGAGCGCTCGAAGTATCGAAGCGAAAGGCTCGAGTTGATTGTAATATGACATATAACTGTTATTCCATTCTTTTTTTTAAAGATGTAGTTAGTCCACATGTATGGAAACCATAAGAACGTGCAAATTGGATTATCACCTGTCGGCTGGTACATTCAACATCAATGAATGTAGCGAAAAATAGAGTTCTAGAAAGAAACTAGATAAATATGTCGATTTTTTACTGGTTTTCAGAATATTTTTATTACATAGTATAATACAGGGTATAAGAGACAGCCTTGAAAATACTAAAACGGCGAATTCAGACTCTTAGGCTGAATGTCCACTGATGCGAGCTGGCTGGGCGAGCTGTGTAGCTGTGTAAATATTAACCAATCAGGAGCTCGGCCGAGATCGGCCGAGATCGGCCGGGCTCCTGATTGGTTAATATTTACACAGCTACACAGCTCGCCCAGCCAGCTCGCATCAGTGGACAGGCAGCCTTTAACTGAACAAGTTTCACTAGATAGGGTGTAAACATAAATGCATATCTTAGGACATAACAACTTTCTCTATGAAGCCAATATCGAAATCACGAAAACAAAATTCCGTAGGTACTTTTATATTGACTCTACAAATTATAACAATAGCCAACAACTTTAAACTTTAAATATAGGGGCATTCGTTACTTTTCTCACAAAGATAACATTGCTTGCAAGTATTATTGTATTTAAAGGTGCAAACGACTGTACCAATTCCTATGTTATAGCTTGTCATCCTTCCGCGTAATGCTGTGTTATTACTCTGTAGTGAGATGGTAATGTATGTCGTAAAAATGTGAGAATTTTTATGTCCATTGTCAGTTTTTAAAAGTGTCTCGTTCTAAGAATATTTTTCTCCAAATGTAATCTAGGGCGGAGGTTTCAACAATTGGAAATTTCGCGTAGCCAATTACAGAAGGCCTACCATGAGTTTTCACTGTACGTTACTACTGTAGTTGTGACGCCAATTTTGTATGACAGAATTAGTTCTCAACGTAACCACTAGGAGCGCTGTACGAAATTTAATACAAAAACTGTAGTTTACTACAGTAGTTTTACTGTAGTTTACTACAGCGTGAACTCATGTTAGGCCTACGATTTGTATTTTATTTACGGCACATTGGCGTTCTATTCACACATGATTCACACACCTAATATACAAGGTGTAAAATTATGTGATAAAATTTTACACCTTAAACTCATTTTAGAGTGGAAAATTAGAAAATATCTAAAAAACCGTAGATTTTCCATTGATATCCATAGATCCATAGTCAAGGCCGAAAATCAGTGAACCTACGGATTTATTCGTAGGTCTGGCAACCTGAAAGTTCAGCGTCACAGGTTGTTGTCGAATTGTCGCCCACGAATGGCTTTAAAGACACCGAGCTCGTATGTAAAAAGCATAAAGTGCACTTTTCAATGACACTATCAAACTGTCACCTAATCAAATCCGGTGGCACTCCAGCTAAGTCCGGTGGAAATCAGATTGTAAACTAACCTAATTGAAATCTGGTGACAGCCGTCAGACATGCGGGTCAAGCGAAGCCGGGGTTCAAGGCCTGTAGGCTACACAAATGGATTAGCTTCTCATTGCTCTGCGATTTTAGTGTTTATGCTATCGTTTCAAGAATCAATATTGCATGTAGGGAAGGACGGTCATCGAAAATCGATATTCATTTTGTCTTTTACGAAGATGATATTGGATCGTAGAGGTTTCTTGCGAGGTTGGAAAATTGAATAAATGTGAGCTAGCAAAGATTGCAATTTTCAATTTTATGTTTTTACTAGCTGTGAACATGACTTCGTACGTGCTGACCATGACAGTAAATAAGCGAGGGTTTATTTTAACTGTTATATAAAACTGTAACAGAAGCACAACAGAAGTGTGTCTGTACATTGAAGATATAAAAAGTTACGGAATGGTTATTTTATCAGATAGCCAGGCTGCTCTGAAGGCGCTAGGATCTGATGAAATAGAGTCGAAACTAACACTAGAATGTGTCCAAGCCCTAAACCAGCTAGGTTCGACAAATTCTGTCACCCTAGGCTGGGTGCCTGGACACTGCGGTATTGATGGAAATGAGGCTGCTGACGAGCTGGCACGAAGAGGGGCAGAAGAGGACGCCATAGGCCCCGAGCCTTACTGCGGAATCTCTAGAAACACCTCTAGACGTGTGCTGAAGGAATGGGCCGTGAACCAAAGCCGTAAGCTCTGGTCGGATACACCAGGACTGGGCACGCAAAAGAACTCGTGACCGGCTTTTCAAACAGACTTACCTCAGAGGCCATTAATTCAAACCGCAACGACTTAAGGCTCTTAGTGCGAGCCTTAACAGGACACTGCAAGTTAAACAAGCATCTACACAGAATGGGGCTTGTAGATTCACCCACCTGCAGATTCTGCTGTGAAGCAGAGGAAACGCCCATACACCTCCTCTGCGAATGCGAAGTGCTCATTCACAGCAAGAGTCGCCATCTAGGTGGATACGTAATAACACCTAATGACATTAGGGACCTCCCCTCCAAGAGCATAACACGGTTCATGAAGTCCGTGGGCCTAGGAACCGACCTTTAGGTCTAGGGTGACAGCTACAATAGATCTATTCAGGTCGCAGTAGCTATTGGTCATTGACCAAGCCCTTACAACCAAAATAATAATACGGTATGGTTTTTAGGTATCCCTGATTCCAAATCACAAATTTTTTGTCAGTCGGTCTGTATGTTTGATCGAGCATCAAGCAAAAACTACTGAACCGCTTTTAATGAAACTTTTTTTGTTTGATAGCTTACGATCAGGAGTGCGATTTTTGAATCTCATTTGCTGAGTTCAGCAGTTGAAAATGTCAAAATTACTATAGAGATACGCATATTACTACTGCTGATTTGACTTTCAAAAATCGCACTCCTGAAGTATGATTTTTGAAAGTCAAATCAGCAGTAGAAAGATGCATATCTCCACAGTAATTTTGACATTTTCAACTGCTGAACTCACCGAATGAGATTCAAAAATCGCACTCCTGACTTAAAATCTGGTATATAATTTGTGCGGACGAAGTCACGGGACGGGTTAGCTCTAGTAATTACTATAAAGGTTGCCTTTGTGAAATTGTTGTAAAGTACGCAAATAAAACCAAAACTCAAAGATCACAACTGACTATAACAAGTCAGACCCCAGTGAAATGCCCGATACCAATAATAATAATTATTTATGTATTGTGTCGTAGTAACAATGGAATGCCGACAGATAGATAATGCAAAAATTTATGATTTATCATATCAATCATATCAATATATTCTATCACTTTATCCTAATTCCCGCAAAAAAGACATTACGGAAATATTTTCAATGTACAAATTATTGATATAAATTAATTAAATTAAATTAAAAAATATTTATTGCCTTTCTCTCCTCATTTCTCTTACATTCTCTGGTTACAGAACATAGTATATTCATAGGGTTACAGATACAGAACTTATTAATATTGTGCACTTACACATAAACAAATAAATTATACAAAAACAAATGAGACAATTTTTGAGTCCTAGGCAAAAGGTGGGTGACGTCAGCTGTGCTGTTCCGAAGCCGTGGGCTCGGGCAGCGCTGTTTTTCAGTCACCACCTTCTCCCTGAGATGTTATGCGGGAGACATGTTATTTGATATACAGTTTTATTATAATTAATGTATTTTATAAGTAGGTATTTTTTTGGTGAATTAATTCACAATTAAAGTTAAAAACCTATTATCCAACTCATTTTCTCACAGTATTCTTAATTTTTATCAACTTTATCTCTCTTCTAAAGATCTTGCACTAAAATTCGAGCTATTAATTCCGAAGTAAGTAGACCACAATAGCCTCTTAGAGTACGAAGATAAATCACTCTACACCAAGTTTCTGAGGAAGACATCTGGCGAGAAGTACCGACAAAACTTTAGCAGGCATTTTGTACAAACTATTCTATACTTTTTGGGAAATTACGTAGAGTTTAAATTCGTTGTAGAATGGGCATAATTATTAGGTACGTAGTGTTTAAAAAAAACAACGGGTTGCACTCAGGGAGTGCCGGCAGAAGTGGAAACTTGAACATTAACGTTGTGCATTTGTGATATTTTGGAAAGGTTAGGGAATAATTTCGCACGAATTCCTTTAATTATCAGTATAAAAGTACTATCTTTTATGTGGTAAAATACAATATTAATTAATTGCGCTATCGCACACAAACATGACAATTTATGCCGCTTAAACGAAACAGCAGGAACAGGCATACATTTTCGCCGCGCGGTAGAAAGAGAGGGAGGGGGATATGTCTGACCATAAAGTTATTATACCTGTCGGAATAGAGTAACTGACATGAGTTGTCAAATGAAACCGTTTTTTGTGCATTTGTCGGCACTTATCGGCACCCTAAAACTTCGAGTTCTGTGTATAATTGTGAATCTAACGTGAAATCGTAGGTAATTTAATGAAATAGTGTTAGTATATTTCACAAAATAATCTACGACTTCACTTTAGATTCACTAATTATTCACAGAGCACGAATATTTACCCTGTCGATTGTGCCGACAAGTTCCCAAAAACGGTTCTATTGCCTCGCGTATTATACAGTGGCGCCGCTAGGTCTTAGACTAATTACATCCGGACCGGCCTTGCGGTAGCATTTCCCCTCTGCCACGGTATTAGATCAATTAATCTAGCGCATTTACACCCAATTTTATACCTTATCACTAAACGAGACAGCCTATAATAGCGAAACAATAATTTTGAACTTAGAACGTTTGGGGTTTACACGAGACTAATTTTCATGATTTTGAACATTCAAAATTAGAATCTAAAGTCATAGGGAATAAAATCCAAAGTTGCGGATAACATGTTACCTCGCCCCCCGCAAAAAGTGGCAGAAAGTTTGTTAGTAGAATGACACGTGGTTATGCGTCCCGATATAATTAGTCTAAGCGCTAGGTACATCTCGCTCTCTCAGCTGTCAGTTCCTCTATATGATACCTTTATGTGTCTGACCAATTTTCGATCAGGATCAGGGTGACGTCACGGTCCTGACGCGAGATTAACATTCTTGACCCATTCCAAAAAGTGCACAAACCCGCTAAAGAAGTTTTTACTTCAAAAATCCTTTTACAAAAATGTATAATACGTAACAGCATAAACCACACAGAGAAATTCAATAATTAAGGTTGTCTTAAAAGCCGCTAAAAACCTCTGACTACCCCCTCGGGGAATATAGTCATGAGCATTAGATGGTTTTCGTTAAAAAGCTGTTTCTTCCTGAAAATTATCCTCTAATGTCAATAATTTAATTAATAAGAGACAAATACTTTTTTAATTTTAATTTACATTAAGTTTTTTTAAATTCCCCAGCGACCTTGAGAGCAATTTCTAAAACAGGTTTTAAATCAGATATTTGGTACAAATAATAGTACATTACTGCAGCGGCCAGCAACAGCGAACGTGTAAATGTGGGCCGAGGCGAAGCCGAGGCAGACATACGTAAGTCCATCAATGCCTAGTTGTGGCCAAGGCTTTTATAGTACTTTTCTCAAATAATGCGCGGAAATTAAAACAGTAAATTTTCTCAAATAATTCGTGGAAATTAAAACTCTTTTCAAAATCAATGACGAACAACAATTAGTAATTTTTTTTTCAATAAACAGCTTTCTATTTGCAAGCCGGTTCGAAATTTAAATAAAGCCTTTGATGAGTTACCTCCTTGGTCGCCATGTTTCGGAGAAAAAGATCGTTCCATTTTTAAATTACACGACATATATGAGTTTACTATGTAATTTACTTGGCCGCTAAACACGACAGATATGGATTTTCATACAACATTGCCGGCCGCTGCGCGCATGTATTTGGCCAGTACAGCAATTTCAATTTATCTCGAAGAAGGTTGTCAAAATAATGCTCACATTTCCAAGCATGTTTGAGAAAAGTATGATAAGTATTAACTTCGAGAATCGTACATGTAGATAATTATTACGATATTAATTGATGAGGGAGAATTACGCCCAACTCCCTTAATACAAGAAGCCATAATATTAATAATTACACATCTCATAGTTCCATGAAAAACATAATCTCAATCATATTGTGGTACCACGGTTCACTCACTCACGCAAAATTCACGGATGACTAAAATTTTACGAATGAGCAGCATTCCGTTTGGTACGCTGGTTTACTTTTATGTTAAATCAAACGATTCGTTGTTCCTTTTTAGGGTTCCGAAGTCAACAAGGAACCCTTATAGTTTCGCCATGTCCGTCCGTCTGTCTGTCCGTCTGTCCAACCGCGGACAGACAGCTCAGAGACTTTTAATGCTAGAAAGCTGTCATTTGGCAAATTTCTCGTCTATCCCATGTAGTGGGGTATCGTTGGATAGGTCTTTCAAAAATATTACTTATGGGTTTGGGAAAACCATTTTTCGAAATATTAAGCTATAAAGCGAAAATTTTGGTTAGAGTCAAGTGCCCCCCCTCTCCCAGCTCAACGGTTGTAGTTGGAGATGTGAAAAAATTCATGGCAATAGCAAATATAACGAATTTAAAAGGAAAACTATCACCGCTAAGTAGGCTTTACAAGTTTACGAGTAATAGTCCATCAACTTATAAAATGTACTTTTTAGACTTTATTAGCCGTTAAACCGTAGTATAAAGCGAAAAGCCTCCTTCTAAGTCCATATTATATTGTGACGGGCAACTATGGAACTCTATCCTGGGCGTGGTCCGACACGCACTTGGCCATTTATTTATCTTAAAATATCAGATATGTATACACATTTCTGTTTCATATAATGCACTAAGGCCCAAAGCACAGTACCTATAAAAAAGAGTATTTAGTAATATACAAGATGTTACAAAAATACAAATAAACATTTAAGGGGGTGGTTAAGACCATCAAACTGAACAACTTTCACTATGGGACCAATATCGAAATCGCGAAAAAAAATCTGATGTTCCATCATCATCGTCATCATATCAGCCGATAGACGTCCACTGCTGGACAAAGACTTCCCCCAAAATGGGGAGATTTGCCATAATCGCCATGATGCGATACGTTTGCGATGTTCCATACTAAACTACAGATCTACTCGAGCTAAATGTATGGGACAAAAAAACTTTTTTTTCTCGATTTCGATGTTGGTCCCATAGTGAAAGTTTGTTCAGTTTGATGGTCTCAACAACAACCCCCATAAAAGTTTGAAATGTTTATTTTTACTTTTGTAACAGCCTGTATAGTATACCCAAAGAAAAATATAGTTTGTAATAATCCGTGTGAATAAACTTAACATTTAGCCAATATTTAGATGTTCATAATACATACAGGATGTTTTAAAGCTTTAGATGCATGGTATAACGTTGACATTGTGATTTGAATTAACTGATACTATAATTTGTTATTGACTAATTATGTAATTATTAATATGATGACAACTAGTAGCCCTTTACGTTTTGCTGTGCCCTTACAGGGCGTCACCTGTACCTACTTTATATTATACATCCAAATAACTTGTGACTTGCAAATAAATGAATATGAATATCGCGATTTCAGTGATGGTTCTAAGTGAAAGTTATTCAGTTTTATGGCCTGAAGCACCCTGTTCAATATGTACCTAATGCATTTAATTTTACACCTGTATGTCTGATGATTGAGCTTGATGATGATGATTATCCTACCGTAATCGAAAGGCATGAACTCTCTCTAGGCCACCTGTGTTAATGTAAGCAAATAGCCTAACAATAACTCATCAGCCCTATCTTGTTCGATGCCTTCCCCTGGCTTCTTGCCAACAGATCCCCAACAAAAATATCTCGTAAACTTCATAAAATTGCCCTAAATTATTTTAGTTAGGGTCTCTATTTTTAGAGGTCTTTGCGATACATGGGCCAATATTCCTCCAGTGTTTTTGTAGCGTTGGGTAATAAATTCAATGCTTATTATAAATCTTCTTGTGTATCTGTGGGAAGGTAAATTGAAAATGGAAAAGGCGTATAAGGATTTTTTGACTGTTTGTGTGTTTATTTACTCGCACACATTCACAATTCTGACTCAAACCGGATGGGTTTTTCAGAAAAAAACAGATTTTAACAAAAAGTACCTACCTATTAGCATTTAGTTTTATTCCATTGCTATCCAATCAGAAGATTAGAAGATAATAATAATGTATATTTGTGCGAGACCACTCTACCTGCAGCATCGATACTTATTTCAGTTGTCACTTTTCAGGATGTTCCCGTATTTGTGGGTCGGACGAAGCTACTACTGGCAGAAAATTTAGATTTTTAGTGTGGCATGCATGACGAAACGTGTTGTGGATTGTTTCCTATGTACCAATTTGCGCAATAAATCTACTTCCTTTTAGAATCATCTAAAACTGTAACAGAAGTGTGTCTGGGGCTCTACCCAGGCTTTCGAACTTCGCAATTGTGCGAACGTTTTCGATCTAATGTCAACTCTATTACTATGGAGTCCGGACCGAGACAGTCGCAATATAATTAGAAAATCGAAAGTCCGGGTAAAGGGCCCGTACATTAAAGATTAAGATAAGAATTTAAAGATTAAGAATTTAGAAGTATTTACTAGAGAAAGATTACAATACGGTTTTTAGGAGTCCCTGACTCCAAATCAACCTTTTTTATTTAGAACTGTTGTCTGTCTGTTTGTTTGTTCCAGGCTTCCAGCATCATGCAAAAACTACTGAACCGATTTTGATGAAACTTTTTTTGTTTGATATGAGCTTAATGATTTGACCATTGAGAAATTACGCGCTCCCCTGTAGGATTTGACTTAAAATATGTTAGATAGTTTGTGTGGACGAAGTCGCGGGTAAACTCTAGTTTAAAATAATGTTTTTTCATT
Source organism: Agonopterix subpropinquella (assembly GCA_922987775.1). NCBI lineage: Eukaryota > Metazoa > Arthropoda > Insecta > Lepidoptera > Depressariidae > Agonopterix > Agonopterix subpropinquella. The sequence goes on from OV277712.1 coordinate 16,599,215, forward strand.
CAAATTGTCTTTCAATCAACTTTTCCTTCATCTCAGTAATTTTGGGACCGACACACGTCGAGATGATGGTATGGGTGGGTTATTCTTTGGGAATTAAGTATGTATTTATATGGCTCCGACTACCTCCGCAGGGAATTATAGTCATAATAAAATGTAGGTCACAATAATAAAGATTTCTCGATAAAGAAAGCCTAAATTAAAAAAGTGCCTACTAGATAAACTATAAAAGCCTTCAAGTCATTGTTATACAATACTTTTATAGGTTCTAAACATTCCACTTTTAGATAATTTCGAATAAAAACAAAAGCGGCAGTTTTTTTTTCTTTTTTCAAAATTTGTATGTTTAGACCCATGGTACAATAATATACTGCGCCTGGTATTCTCTTCCGATCACGTGACTGACACAAGCCTACGTCATCATACCCTTTTACCATGTTTAGCGGCCATTTTTTTATGACGTAGGCTTGTGTCACTCTGAGAATAGAAGACCTTGTTTTTTTAGACTATGGTTTAGACCTTTAAAAAACCTATAAAAGTATTCTATGAAAATAGCTTGAAGGCTTTTGTAGTTTATCTAGTGGGCACTTCTTTAATTTAGGCTTTCTTTATTGAGAAATCTTTATTATTGTGACGAGGGCGCCACTGAGCTCGAATAGCCCTCTTAATAGCTCAAATTTTTCTAGAAAATCCTAATTAGACTGTTTATATTTTATCATAGTAAGGGAAATATGGCCGCAATATGTAGCCAATTACTAATACCGATTCCCCTGACTTCTAATAGCGGGGAATAATAATTTATGAATAGTAGGTAGCTTGCTGTGTCGGATAATCCATATTATCTCTTTAGGTCTGAAACTAGGGCATCGATATACAGAAAATTTGTATCAAGTCTACAATTTTTATCCGAATAGGGTGAAGAAGTGTTTATGAAATTAACAGTCCATTGTATGATAGGTGTTATAAGATCTAAGTTAAAGAAAATAATAAAAATTCAAATAAAGAACACAAAAACTAAATATCGGTCATGCAGAATCAATAATAAGTAAATCCATTACTGTAAAATTATATTTATATCTAAGTAGGTAGGTACATTCAATGATTAATAAAGTAAGGTAAATACGTACCAACTTTATACAGGGTGAAATTGATATCATTTGCATGCTTTTAAACTAAGAGTCTATACCCATCAAACTGAACAACTTTTACTATGGGAGCAAACCGATCGGCGCAGCTAAAAAATCTGCTGTTGCATACACTTGAGTCGAGTAGGCACTGCAGTTTAGTATGGGACAGCTGATTTTTAAGTTGCTCCGATCGGTTTGCTCCCATAGTAAAAGTAGTTCAGTTTGATGGGTAGACTCTTAGTTTAAAAGGATGCTAATGATATCAATTTCACCCTGTATATACTAAGTACATAATAAAATAAATCAACAAAGCAAAAATAAAAACAATTAAAGCTGGATAATTAAAAATAGAAAAAAAAACCGGCCAAGTACGAGTCGGGACTAAGGCAATTAGTGTTCCGTTCCACTAGTAGTTGTTCTTACATGGTTAACATCTATGTAGGTATGCTACCTATGTAGAGTTAGGGATTTACTAAAGAAAATTAGCTGAAGACCAAATAAAATCGTTGGTTCGGATGTTTGTCACGCAATCACATAAACGACCAAACGGATTTGGATGAATTTTGGCTTACCGATAGAATATGTTCTGGATTAACATATAGGATACTTTTTTAAAGTCCACGCAGACAGAGTCGCGAGCAGAAGCAAGCTAAGCCATAAACAATAATAATAACATTGTAAACATGGCGTAGATAATAGATTTACTTTTGTAGGTACTCGCTCCAAATGACAACATTTAAAAAAAAAACAAAAATTTACTTTCAGCTTTATAATTTTGTTTTCTTGCTTGTGTTTTTATATCCTAACCAGTTTTATCCAATTTCAATTTTTTTTAAAGTACCCTTCGTTTCTTGAACACAAAAATACTTTCTCGTCGAAAACGTTTCTACCTACATTCACAGATATTATGTTTCCTTATCACATGTCCCTTTATGTTCCAGAATAATGTTACCATCAAATCGGGACGTAGTCTTGTGCATAATCGATCAGGTCAAATGTTACGGTGAATGTTACACCTGAGACTTTACCTTTTTATCGATACTTCGTAACGTGACTCCATGGAGAAAGAGATGAGAAAGAAACAATAATATTAGAATAAAGAGATCGTTCCTCTGAGATTCCATCCAACCTATTTGCGTGACACTAATTATTTATCGAATACAGACAGTGCGGTACATAGGTGAAGAATTTAGCGCTTAGTGCTATATTAATAAATAAGCCATATAAGTAAGTTACTAAGCCTATAGCATCCCACTGCAGGGCAAAAATTTCCCTCACCGAGTAAGAGGGAGTAGGCCATATCCCACCACGCAGCGTATATGGAAACCCTTCCAGTACTCAGAACTCTCATAGTGCTGGGGTCCGGGAGGATTTACAATGGTGAATTTCAGTATTTAGATGTTTAAATGCTACCCTGATTTAAGATCTGAGCCGCGGGAGGGTTTACAAGGCACTAAGAAGCATTTTAAAAATGAATCCCTACTATGACTCAGGTCTTTAAGGCATTCGCCTTATAAAAATACGTGAGACGGGGACTACCTTAGAAGGAATAAAAGATCGACTGAGTACTCTAATAAGAGTACTTAATCATTTTAATATTTAGTTAATGTGGTAATTAAAAACTAGTGGATTATATCGTGATTATGATGATGATGATGAAAAATAAACATTTGTGATGTCAAAATAATGGTAAATACCTAGGAAGGTAAATAAGGTGTCTAAATCAACGCAACACTTCAAAAAGCAATTGATTGGCTATCGATAAATAATTTAAAAGTGAATATAATGAAAACAAAATATATGCAATTTAAAACGCCTCAAGCACAACTACCCAATCTAAATGTTCAATACAATGGAACTTTATTAGAACAGGTCGAGAATACTAGGTTTTTGGGCATAACGATAGATAGTTACTGTAGTTGGAAAGAGCACATAACAAATGTCTGCGCAAAAATAAATAGTTTTGTATATGCAATGAGGCGAGTGAGTCAAGTTGTATCGAGAGAGGCAGCCTTAATGGCTTACAATGGATATATAACTTCTGCCCTTAGCTATGGGATTATTCTTTGGGGAAATTCATGTGACATACAAAAGGCTTTCATAATGCAGAAGAAATGTATACGTGCCATTTTTAATCTTGACCAGATAGATAGTTGCCTTCCATATTTTAAAAAATGTTTTATTTTGACACTCCCATTTTTGTATATATTTAATGTCTGTATATTTGTACACCAAAATGGACACTTCTTTCAACAAAATCATGAGGTGAGCAATAGAAATTTACGTTCCAAATATAAAAACAAAATATTTAAACCAGCATCAAAATTAAAGTTGGTTGAAAATAATGCATTTGTTATGTCGATTAAAATATTTAATAAGCTACCTGATTATTACAAGGAACTAGAGATGAAAGAATTTAAAAAAGTTGTGAAGTCATGGCTTGTGGAAAGGTGTTTCTATAGCGTGAGAGAATTTCTAGAGCATGAATAGCAAATAATATAACTTTGTGTCTTTGTGTCGTTTTCATTTATTTAAATCTAATATGTTATTATTAAAATTACTGTAAATTAGTCAATTCAATTCAATTTATTTATATTGTTATTGTTTGATTGTTTTTATTATTTTTATTGTTTCAATGGACGTCATGTATTGAATTGAATTTATTATTATAACTTTTGACATGATTGATTTAGATTTTAAGATTTTGTGTAAACGCCTGCAAAGGTAGGCTTCAGTGAGACTAATCACTGTAAAACATCGGCTAAAGCTTGTATACCTGAATCCATACACAATAAATTTCATTTCATTTCATAAATAGTATAAACTAATTATCGAGCATTTGGAACATTTTTCTTAACAAAACACCCTAGTAATATTTAAAGGGGTGGTTCACTATGGATACACATATCGAGAAAAAATTAAAAAATCGGATGTTTCATACAAAACTTCAGTACCTACCTAACGACTCGTAAATACATCTTGTTCTCTCATTATAACAGAACTAATTAAAATCAAAACAAAATAAACAAACATAAAGAATAGAGTAGGCATTCCAAATTAAATTCGGCTTGGGTGACTACTGGCCCTCTAAAATTCTGGTCCGGAGGCGAGTTGTCCACTTTGTGAAATGTTAGGGTACAACTGGCACGAATACGAGTTTCATGATTATTTGAAGAGCGAGCCAGTTGTCCACTATGAGAAATTACTAGGGGATAACTGGTCCAAAATTTTAACTGTTAAACAGTGTGACAACTGCAATTATACAGGGTGTAAGAGGCCTTTGTCCAGCAGTGGGATGGTATGCATAGATTAAAAAACTTTTATAAGTTACATAGATATTTTAGGAGTGCCATCAACGTAAACCAACATTGAATTCTCGATATGTCCAACTTAGCCCCTACGCACCTACACGCACCCCCTACTGACCCCCTACTTACTGCCGCCCCAACTCATACCTGTACATATGTGAATATTTTGCAATTCCAATAACATTACATACATACCTACAGGTAGAAAAGATAACCTCCTTTTTTGAAGACGGTTAAAAACATAAGTTGAAAATAGGTAAGTTAAGTATTTGACATTTACATTCCTATTTTGAGTTCGGTTAAAAAGGTTAAGTACAGTAATCATCATCATCATCTCAGCCGATGGACGTCCACTGCTGGACATAGGCCTCCCCCAAGGATCGCCATAACGACCGGTCCAGCGCCGCCCTCATCCAACGTTTTCCCTTCGCCTTCACCAGGTCATCGGTCCACCGTGTGAGGTCCATTGCCCTTTGGGCGACTTTCAGCATTTTTATGAGTATTGTCGTATACTAAATTAACAACATAACCCTACCTAACCTCAAAATGCACTCATGTATGTATGTCTATAGTGTGATTAAAAATAAGTGTTAATTTCAATAATATAAATGTCAATCTATAGATTTGCATCAATGAAATCAAATAAATATGATTAATATTCGAGATACAAACTGATTTAGTACTTACTTGAAAAATTTCGAGAACAGCACTTTAACTCGGATGACATTTACCAGAACGCAGACAAAATGGCGCAACCTCAGCCAAGCCCCATGACTTGAATAGTACACAGACTACCTAATAAACTAATACCTGTGGTGTAGTAGGGCGTCTAGTGGTAGTACCTTTCAGGTTCCGACAGTCGGCCTTCATCGTAAGAGAGGGTGTGGGGACCACACTGGTCCACAGACGTCCTACAAATCTCTCACCAGTGGCTCCAAGCAGCTGTTGTGCACGCAGCGGCCACACCACGGTAAACCACGTCGACTCGTGGGCTAAACCTGGTCGAGGGGGGACGTGCACGCTTCGGCGGACAGGTCTAGGCGCGGAAACCTCCCGCGAGTGCATGAAGACTTTCCGGTGACGAAGGCAAACCACGGCTGATAAGCGACGGTCTTTGGCGGAGTCGGCGGATAGCAAAGGCAAGGTGAAAGGCCAAGGGCGACAGCAGAGGCCTGCAGCGGCTGTCGGCCAGACACTACATCCGAACTCATCTCTGGTCGTAGCGGTACCCGTTCCATCAGATTCAGAAGAGGGAGGACGAGAGAGTGCACCTGTGGTCGCGCGCCCACTTGTGCACTGAAATATGATCTGCGCATCGGACTGCTTCTGGATAAAGGACTCGGATCAAGGAAAAGTCCTGCGGCGATGAACGGAGGTAGAGAGGTTCGGTTGTGATGCACACCGGGCTTTGTCTGAAGTTTGCACGCAGGCGGCTCAGAGAGAGTGGTCGCTTTTGCGCTGACTTGAGGTAACAGCGTGAGCTCGGCAGCACTCTGAGTGACCAAGCAGCTCTATTTAGGGAAGCACTGCTTGCCCCACAAGGGGACAGGACTAGAAAAGGTGTCCTAAAAATTGCTTACCTCAACCTTATAGGGAGGTAGTAACCACGGCTGCCTAAGCATCCCTCCGATCGTGGTCGAAGAAACAAGAAGAATAATAACTCGAAAACATCCAAAATGACCTTTGCTGCATGGAATGTACGAACACTACTCGACCGCGACAACAACTTGTGTCCCGAAAGGAAAACCGCAATCGTGGCCCGTGAACTTCGTCGCTACAACGTGGACATAGCCGCGCTCAGCGAGACCCACCTGGCCGATGAAGGAGAGTTGGTTGAACACGGCGGCGAATACACCTTCTACTGGAAAGGGACACCAACCACGGAGCCAAGGCGCTCCGGGGTTGGTTTCGCTGTTAAAAACCTTCTGGTGAAGAAGCTGGCAGAATGCCCAATATATATCTCTGATCGTGTAATAACTTTGCGCCTCCACATGGAAAACGAGAAATTTCTAAACCTTATTAGTGTATATGCGCCAACGATGACCAATGACGATGATGTGAAGGACCGCTTCTATGAAGGGCTCTCGGACACCCTAGCCAAAATTCATCCGACGGAGAAAATTCTTCTGCTGGGTGACTTCAATGCAAGAGTAGGGCGTGACTATGAGGCATGGCCTCGTGTTATAGGTCGACATGGTATTGGTAACATGAACAGTAATGGCCAAATGTTACTTAGCCTCTGTGCACAATTTGGCCTGGCTATAACCAATACCCACTTCCGACTACCTATCAAACACAAGGTCACCTGGATGCACCCGAGATCAAAACATTGGCATCTGATTGATTTTGCCATTGTCAGACAGGCAGACATTTCTCAGGTGCTCGTCACACGCGTTATGCGGGGAGCTGACTGTTGGACAGACCATAAGCTGGTGATCACCAAGATGAACCTGCGACTTCGCCCTCCAATTAGATCCAACAAGGTTAAACCCGTTAATCTTGACGTGGGAAAACTGGTCAGTTTGGAAAATCAGGAGCAATATTGCCTAGCTTTGAATAGCGTAACCTCGACACTGGACACTGAAGGTGATTTTCAGGGGATATGGAGTCTTTTCTGTTCGCATGTTCTTGAGTCGGCCAAGCAAACGTTAGGCAAAAAGATCCGAGCTAACGAAGACTGGTTTGATGAAAACGATCAGTCATTGACCGAAGCGATCAAAAAGCACCGAGCCCTGTTGCGACGCCAGCGTCAAGGCAGACACTCCCGAGAAGCATTGGAGGAGATAAAGAGTAGCAGTGCAGCGTTAAGGACTCTTACGCGGGAGGTGAAGGATCTGTGGTGGAAAGAAAAAGCCGATCACATCAACTGGCTTTCACAGACAAACCGTCTGGGTTTATTTTACGCCGAAGTGAGAAAACTAATTGGTAGCGTGCCCAGAGTTAGTGTGCCACTTAAATCCCAAGACGGCGCTCAACGACTGACTTCGAAAGAAGACACGCTAAATCGTTGGGCAGAGCACTTCAACCAGCTGCTGAATGTTGATAGATCGGCTGATTTGCAACACATTGGAGCACTCCCTAAACTTCCTGAAGCAAATATCTTGTGCGAGCCACCTACGCTCGAAGAGGTTATTACTGCAATTAGCCAACAACCAAACAACAAGGCAGTCGGTGTTGACGATATTTCGGGAGAACTATTGAAGCATGGAGGAGAGAAGCTGCATTACATCCTATGGAAATTGTTTTTGCGAATGTGGAACGAGGAACGTGTACCGGACAACTTTAAAGTCTCTCGCATCTGCTCCTTGTATAAAAACAAAGGAGACCGTTCCGACTGTAACTCCTACCGGGGCATATCGCTGCTTTGCATCCCTGGAAAAATCTTCGCCAAGGTTCTTTTGAACAGACTCACACCCATCTCCGAAACACTTTTACCGGAGAGCCAATTTGGCTTCAGACCTGAGAGAGGAACCTGTGAGGCGATCTTCAGTCTGCGGCAACTGCAAGAGAAAAGTAAAGAGCAAGACCAACCGCTCCACCTGTGCTTCGTGGATCTGGAGAAGGCATTCGACTGTGTTCCTCGCGAGGCCCTGTGGCTGGTTCTGGAAAAGTGTGGGTGTCCAGACAAGTTTATAAGGTTAATCCGACTTCTCCACGATGATATGACTTGCTGTGTGACAGCAAATGGCGAGCAGACAAAGTTCTTCTCCGTAACCTGTGGAGTAAAACAAGGATGTGTTTTGGCACCTACTCTGTTCGCCCTGTACTTCGCTGTGGTGGTTCGGGAAACTTTACAGCACACACTGGAAGGCATCCATATACGCTTTCGGACTGACGGAAAGTTGTTTAACTTGACTAGACTCAAGGCCCATACCAGGGTCTCTCTTAGCATCATCACAGAAATAATGTACGCGGATGATCTTTGCTTTGTAGCTAATTCCCCTGAGAGTCTGCAACAGCTGATGAATCAACTAGATAAGGCATGCTGCAGGTACGGGCTAAAAATCAGTGTCAAAAAAACCGAGGTTATGTCCTTGGATACACTACAAACAGCTGGTTCTGCACTGAACATACGCCTAGGTGAGGACACTCTGAAGCAGGTGGATAAGTTCAGATACCTGGGAAGTACCCTGACGGCTAAGGGGGACCTAGATGCCGAGATCAATAGCAGGATTGGTGCCGCTTCTGCTGCCTTTGGGAGGCTGCAGTGGAGGCTGTTTCGTTCACACGACATCCGAAGGTCGACTAAGATCGCTGTGTACATGGCCGTAGTACTGCCCAATCTTCTCTACTCCGCTGAGACGTGGTGCTTATATCGTAGGCATATTCGGACGTTAGATAGGTTTCACCTCAAATGTCTTCGCTGCATTTTGCACATAAAATGGGCGGACCGCATTCGTAACACAGAGGTGCTGCGGCGTGCCAATGTTAGTGGAATCGAAGCCTATCTAATGAGACGGCAACTACGCTGGTGCGGCCACGTCTTCCGCATGTCAGACAAAAGGTTGGCGAAGCGTGTCCTCTACTCGGAGCTCAGAGATGGCAAGCGCAGAAGAGGGGGCCAGTTTCTTCGTTACAAGGACGTGCTGAAGAGGCACATGAAAAACTGTGCTATAGACCCAGAGAGCTGGGAGGAACGCGCAGCTAAGCGCCCGGAATGGAGGCATCTCGTTCAGACAAATATTTCCTCCTTTGAAGAAAAGAGGAGAGAGGATCTCGATATCAAGCGGGACCAACTCAAAGCCCGACCACCTGCGGCTATACAATATAATTACGAGAATGGCACGCTCAAGTGTACCATATGCGGACGTACTTTCACCGCAAAGATTGGCTATATAAGTCACATCAGGGCACACCAGCGAAGCCCATCATACCAGCAGCAGTCGCCGTAGCCGTATCGGCAAGGAAGACATCATCATCATCACCTAATAAAGGCGATTTCTAATAGATGCCGCTAGTAGAAACTCTAATACTGTGGTATTCCGAATTACGAACAGTATTCCAAATTACCTGCTTTTCCTCTACTATTTATAAATGTATACTATATAATTAAAAATAATTATTGTAACCCTTCCTATCTTATGCCAACTCGAGCTAAAATTAGACTTTATTTAATTAACTATGTTTTCTCTCTAAGTGAACTGTAACTGTTCTTTTGATAAATAATAAGTAAATATCTTTAAAATGGAAACGAATACGCGATATATGTATGTATTATGTAGCTCACTCTTTCCGGCAGGCGATCTGAAGTCCGGGAGCATCGCACATGAATTCCTCCCTCGGCTCGTTAGTACCTTATAGTAAGATTCTGAATAGTGGAAGCTTTTTATTTAATTTTTCTTGAAAAGTTTTCCGAAATTAATACCCGAACTCAGATCGCACTCAGATCTGACATCCATCCCGGATCGGGGGCTCTGAGTACTGGAAGGGTTTCCATATACGCCACCAAGCAGGCGAATTGGTGGGGGCAAGTTTCTGTCAGATAATTTTCAAGCTGACTTTTTTATCAATAATTTAGCTAGGTTTTTATTAATGGTCTCCGACCTAGCTCCGTTACATCCATCAAAGGGCCCATCTGCTTAACGTGCCTTCTAAAGAAGGGAGATGCTCGAGATGACTCAAAACGGCGCCATAAGGCGAGACGTGGGCCCTACTGGATGCAGAGGGTGAGGGACAGAAAGCCATGGTGGTATATGAAGGCCTACGTCCGAAGACGGTCTGATCAATGTTATGATGGATGGAATGGATGGTAACGATGACTGACTAGACATCAATGTTATTTTTACGTCCATTGCCCATCTCAAACTTCAATTTCTTTCGAAGTGGAAACGCTGGAAAGCATTTTATTATGATCATCTCTACCTCGTAACTTTTGGGCACATTTTATAACCGATCCAATATCACTTTGTATTGATATGAACTTCTGGAACTTATGTCACTAAACTTACCTACTAATACAGGGTGTTAAAAAAGTACACACTATCTTTTTTAGGGTTCCGTACCCAAAGGGTGAAAACGGGACCCTATTACTAAGCCTACGTTGTCCGTCCGTCCATCCGTCCGTCCGTCCGTCCGTCCGTCTGTCCGTCCGTCCGTCCGTCTGTCCTACCTATTTAGGGCTGTAACTTTTGAACTGTAATAGCTAGATAGTTGAAATTTTCTCAGATTATGCGTTATTGCAGCGGATTTGTTAACAAATAAAAATGAAACAAAAAATGGCAGAAAGTTAAAAATTAAGGGTGGTTTTCAACAAGAAACTAGTTTTTATCAACGTTTTTTCTTCACGCTCTATAGTAAAAACGGTAATACATACAAGCGTCAAACTTAGTGTGATTATAGAGCATAATCTACAAAATAATAAAAAATACTAAAAACTGGCCAAGTGTGAGTCAGTCTCGCGGTAAAGGTCCCGGACAAAAAAAGTTTTTTTTTCTAAGTTAATAATGTTGTGTTCTGTAGTGGTGTGGTACGGAACCCTCGGAGCGCGAGTAGTCCGACTCGCACTTGACCAATTTTATTTATAATATATACGTCTCCTTACCAGTCAGCGCTAAAGCAGCCTCGTTATCGAACTTATTCCCATTTTAAACGATACTTAACGTATTTTTTTAACACTCTGGATAACCTTCTACCTTTCGTCAATGATGCTTTAACAGTATCGAAGTTTTGTGGAAGCAATCATGCCTATTGAAGTGGATTCTGTATCCTAAGCACGTAGGAAGACGTGTTAAGTACCAGTACCTTTAGGTTTCCTTTTTACCCGACTGCGTCAGAAGGAGGGTTATGTTTTTCGAGCGTATGTATGTATGTATGTATGTATGTATGTATGTATATATGTATGTATGTATGTATGTTTGTATGTTTGTATGTCTATTTCTTTGGCACGGCCTACAGCCTAAACGGCTTGATGGATTTTAACGTATGAGGTGTCGTTAGATTTGTAAAAATCGTCAGAGTGACATAGGCTATATTATTTTAATAAGGGGGCTGCGAATTAAAAAAAAAAGGGGAATAAACAATTTAAAAAAAAAAAATTACAATATGGGTTTCAAATGAAAGCTTGTGAACAGACAATTCCAAAAAAATATATATTATAGTACTTTTATACTACCATTTCGACACAAGTCACAAGACTAAAAAGTAAGAAATAAACTAAATTATTAAGAAAAACAAAAAACCCGACTGCATAAAAAAACTATTATATTAACTGAAAAGAGAAAAACAAGCTCTTATATTCACTAATCAGCTATAACAACTTGGTTTGAGCAAATATAATTTGAATGTTATTAGGAAGGTATTGCAGGCGGGGACAAACCTAGGCACACTGTTTCATAATTCTTCTTTGTCCCCGTTTGCGATACCTACCTAATAACATTCAAATTATATTTGCTCGAACCGAGTTGTTATAGCTGATTAGTGAATATAAGAGCTTGTTTTTCTCTTTTCAGTTAATATAATAGTTTTTTTATGCAGTCGGGTTTTTTGTTTTTCTTAATAATTTAGTTTTTAAAGACTAGGTTTATATTGCTTCTGCAACACGTACCTAAGTATCATTTTCCCCGGCTTCGCACGGGTGCAATGGATATAAACCTTCCTCTTGAATCACACTATCTATTTAAAAAAACGCATCAAAATCCGTTGCGTAGTTCTAAAGATCTAAGCATACATAGGGACAGACAGCGGGAAGCGACTTTGTTTTATACTATGTGGTGAAGAGGTAATCTTACTAAATCAATGCAATAAATATCGAAACGAATAATTATGATGACCAAGTAATTATACAGGTCGGTAATAGTAGGCCAATTAAAGGTCCTCGCTAATAATTAATACATCACGCTACAATAAAAAGAAAGATATAGTACAGCCACAGTATAAGAAAGAGTATCTATTACTATTTAAATAGACCATATATGCTGACGGATAATCGAACCACAGAGTACTATAATTACTACAAGTCGAACTTACGTAGAAGTGCATAGTAATTTGAAATCTAACTTTTACAAACATGCTTTTAAATCAAATATAAAAACCTATAATCCAATAATGTAATTTTTACGCCAATTATACCAAATACTTTTAGTTAAAGACTTCTTGAACAAGCAACCAATTAAAAATTGAAATTAAACATCGCAAACTTGCGAAAACAGATAACTTTTGTTATTGTATGATAAAGGAACAACTTTTAAGTGACATCATCTCGTCGTAACTCGTAACAAAATCAATCATTAAGTACTTCATATTCTGCGTTGTTTTACTTTTTGATCACGTTTTGATAAAATATTTTTGATAAAATGCGTACACAGTACATACCGTCACGACCGTAAAACTCGGAAACTTCAGTACCTCGATCACATTATGAGAAGTGAAAAATACCAACTTCTCCAGATTATTTAGCAGTGGAAAAGGTCATTGGGCGAAATCTGACCCAGCTAACAAAATTTTTCGTACAAAAACCAAATTGGTTTTAAAATGTTTAGTATTAACCCACATTCAATTTTATGTAGTTATTTATTTTTTAAACCATGGGAAAATGTACTAAATGTACTATAATACTAAAATGTACTAAATGTCGAAATATGTACTAAATGTACGAAAATTTTCAAAATAAATAAAATGTACTAATTGTACTAAAATGTACTAAAATGTACAAAATGTAAGAAAATGTATTAAATGTACGAAAATGTAAAAAAATGTGCCTACCAAAATATAACATTTTTCTTTATTAGTTTTTGGCCTGAATCCCATGGTCTACATTAATGCGACATACATATTTATGAACTAGAGACATTTATCTAAACATCCTATACTTTTTTTTTCTGTAGGTCGTGGGTATAGGTTTCATACTAAGGTGCCCAGTGACCTTTAGGGAAGACGTATACATGGTAGAAGAATAACTTCCTGGCTTAAGAACCTGTGTGAATGATTCGATATGAACTCTGCCTCACTATTCAGGGCTGCAGTCTCCAAGATTCGAATAGCCCTAATGATAACCAACCTCAGATTGGAGATGGCACTACAATGAGAAGCAATTTTTTTCTGGATGTTGGCTCCGTAGTAAAAGTTGTACAGTTTAACGGTTTAAATCACCCCTTTAAATATATGAGTTTAATTTTATTCAGGTAATAACATTTTGATTAAATGTACAATAAAGCGGTCAGCACAAGCGTCGTCAAAAACAAAGGTACAAAAAGAGACTTAAATCAGCAACATGCTTCGTCAAAACAATGAAAACAAAACAGACATAAATCAGCAACATGCTTCGTCAAAACAATGAAATACAAGCTCAGTCAAATAACCCGCCCCTGGTCGATCCCGGCGCAAAGGAGCCCATAATACAAGCAGCGTTGCCACGTTGAATTGCTATGGCTAGCCTTTGCACCAGAAACGACCCGGAACGGGGGTCACAATTTCGCTCCCTCAGTCGACGGCCAACCTCCGCAACGAAGGTCTTAGCCTCGGCAGCCCAAACCCCCGTGGTCTCAACAGCGACAGGTACAAAAAGATAATCGGTCACCAGGGCCGAGTACGTGTCCCACTTCCTAACGGCAGCCAGCTCCGCGGCCGCTCCAGGCGTCCGCGACGTGCGACTTAGGTAGCTGGCGGCGAAAGTGCTGACGCACGTTGCGTCCCATAAAAGGCACTTGCCTCTCTGCCAGGGCACCAAAGTCAAGCCATCCGGCCTCTTGCCGTCAGCACGGCTGAGACCACGTGGCTCAAGAACGCACGGGACGTTGGCAGATACGAGAGCCCTCCTGACGATATCGTTGAGGGCATGGTGGCGAGGAAACCGCTGCACACGCGGGTCCTCAGGCACGCCCGCACCCAGGCCCAGAGCCTCCCAGGCTGCCAACGCATCCTCCGCAAAAGGAATGCTCAAATGGTTATGGTCAATGGTTGGCTTTAAATATTACTAGGATGTTTTGTTACACCCTGTATACAGGGTCCTTCTTTATAATATGCTGACGGTTTTTAAGGAGATGATCAGACCGATTCAGACCATCAAACTTAACAACTTTCTCTATGGGACCAACATCGAAATCGGGAAAAATCTACTGTTCCATACTAAACTGCAAACCTACTCGACCTAAATGTATGAGACAGCTGCAATTTTTTTTATGTGATTTCGGTGTTATTATATTATTATTGGTGGTTGGGCTATTGCAAGCAAGGGTCGTTGTGTAACACTGCGACCATCGCTGGTCTCTTGTGTTCGCCCCAAGCTCACTGTCCGATACAGATTATGCATGCGTACTTATATCTATAAGTAATATTGTACCAATGTTCAATTTCTATTGACGACCAGTCGTTATTAAAGAATCAAACAGAGAAGACGTTTAATTTACACTCACCGTTCCTACAAACAAAAAAGGACCTTAAGTCAATAAGCATATGGCCTAAATCGCATATTTTACGCATACCTCCGAACTTACGGTATTTTCTTTTCATTCTCGGGAATGCAGGTTTCCTCACGATGTTTTCCTTCACCGCCGAGCTAGTAAATGATAAATACAACCGTACATAATTTCCGAAGAACTTAGTGGTGGCCTGGAATCGAACCGCGTCCTCATGATTGAGGCGCTAGCTCTCTTCCGTATGGGCTATCATCGCTCTTTCGATTTCGGTGTTAGTCCCATAGAGAAAGTTGTTCAGTTTGGTAGTCTGCAGTGCGATTTTTGAATCTCATTCGCTGAGTTCTGCAGTTGAAAATGTCAAAATTACTATGGAGATACGCATCTTTCTACTGCTGATTTGACTTCAAAAAATCGCACTCCTGAAGTATGATTTTTGAAAGTCAAATCAGCAGTAGAAAGATGCATATTTCCACAGTAATTTTGACATTTTCAACTGCTGAATTCAGCGAATGAGATTCAAAAATCGCACTCCTGATCATTCTCTTAAAACACCGTCAGCATATTATTATTATTATCTGTGGTTTTGGGCCTTGACAGGCTTGCTAAGCCTGTGCCACGTAGACCATCGCTGGTCCTTTGTGATCGCCCTTTTTATAGTCAGCATTTAAGTTGGACCCTAGTATTTATATTTTCGATAACAGATAAAGTGTGTATTATTTATTTTTCATTCCCAGTGCCACCTGGTGGTGCGAATATAAAGGGATTGTTATTATGAAGACCCTACCGGCCATATGTCGCTTCTAATTGAGGTCCCAGAACTCTTTGTAAAGTACCAGTAATAATTTAACATCGTTTGTGGCATTTGTCGAGAAATGAAAATGAATAATTTAGCATGCATGCATTCTTACCTATATCGATCTATATCTTCTATAAAATATAATATCGATTTGCCTGCACATTTAGCGGTTTCATTTTCATAATAATAGGTCATAAACGAACCTATGTATATTTTCTTTGCCTGTGTCAACTCGCAAGCCATTCAAAGGTCCGGGCTGCAGCCCGTGAAATACCTTCTGAGATGCAATAATAAAAAAATAATATACTTATACTTAAATAATTTTTTATTAAATTTAATTTTAATTTAATATTTTGTTTATTACAATAAAGGCGGACAAGGCAGAAAAGACCCAATTCGTGGCGGCCCAAAGATTACGGCGGGATTAGAATGATATTAAGTACAAGCATTTACCCGCGACTTTGTCCACATAAATTATATACCAGATCATAAGCTATCAAACAAAAAAAGCTCGAACAAACAAACAGACAGACAAAAAATCGAAAAATTGGTGATTTGGAATCAGGGACATCTAAAAACCATATCGTAATCTTTTTTTTGTAAATATCTTCAATGTACAGACACACTTCTGTTACAGTTTTATAATAGTTTAGATAAGATTAGATGTAATTTTACGAAATATACAAAAAAAATATATTATTATTAAAATTGTTAGTTAGGCATGTACTATCAACGTTCAAAGAACTTTATATTAGGTTTCTGCAGAGATTAGTCTTGAGTTTCTGTATAAATGTACAAACGAATGTTTATCAACAGCCGGTAAAAATATAGGTACCAGTAGAGGCAAAAGCCGTTCCTCTTGTACCTTGCACAGGAAAATTAAATCACTTCCAGCAGCTTGGAATACTTAGTTCAATTCATTCCGGTGCTCTTTGCTATCGTTATATGCACATAATAATATACTATTGTTATATTTATACATAAATCTAGCAATCAACAAACAACATGCAAAACATTAAATACTTAATACTTAATGCTCAATTTACATTATTTTTGTTGATTTCATACTTTTCTTCCATAGCAATTATAAGAGCTTTTTGATTATTTCGATTTTAAATGGATCGGGTTTTCAGGCCCAAAGATATAGCAAAATGAACAATATCCCTTACCACATGGTCACGAACCCTTAATCAGTAGATTGCAATGGTCGTTAAGTTCTTAGCAGTTCGTCCTAATCGCAGTTCGTCCTAATCGCAGTTCGTCCTAATCGCAGTTCGTCCTAATCGCAGTTCGTCCTAATCACAGTTCGTCCTAATCGCAGTTCGTCCCTCGTTCACAATTCGTCCCAGCGTCCCAGCTTGTTATTGCTGTGTTTACAGACGAAAATAAACTTATTTTCAGATGAAAACATTTAGATAACGTATAGTTATTCAGTTAACTTCTTTCTTACATACATAACACACACGATATTTCTAGTAGACGATCAGATCAAAACAATCAAGCAAACGATCAAACTATATAAACAACTTTCTCTTTTGGACAAATTGCGAAAAGAACGTTGTTTCATCGAAAACGTCCATATGGCTACTCGATGCAAATGAAACAGACGATTTTTTTCTATGTGATTTCTATATATTGGTCCAAAAGGTCACATGGCCCATGGTCCCATGGCTATAGTTAAATTTTGATGATCTAAACCGCCCCTTAAAATAAGTAATGCCCTTAAAATTCCCTGTATAGGTACTTAACCTAAATGTAATTATTCCAACGCAAATTGAAATTATTCATAAGCCAAAAGATAATTATAATAATAGAGATTACAATAACCAAAATACCCAGTAAGATCTTGTAACGACACCTGCCTACCTACCAGCCTACTTATTATCGAATACCTAACTTAGACTAACCTCCTTAACCTAAAGATAAGTATAACCTAATCCTATTATAATATACCTAATCAAAGAACTACTTCATGATAACCGACTTAAAATTTTTGAACTTATTCTAAACTTAACTAAAGTTTTGGCCAAAAGATGTGATCGTCTAGGAATCTACATTGTTTAGTAGTAACTCAAATTCTTTTAGAAGGACTTAGTGACCTAGGTCTTATCTGAAATAACCCTAGAATACTCCTAACCTAAACCAACTCTCCTAATCAATGAATTTATACAGGGTGTAAGTCTTAAATTAATTAAATATTATAGAAAATGGTAAGCATATCTTGATTAGACAACATTGTGTTTGTTTTTATGGGAAGTCCCCAACCACGTGGCCAGATACAAGGAGCAAATGGGAAAGTGTCATACTCAAATATTATAAATACCATCATTTGGCAGATAAACAGTTAAAATTATTGACATTTTCAGCTTTATCTTAAGTGTAACGTCTCCAATCATCTTAGTATGGAGATTAGCTACGGGCTGCTTTTTGCTCACCCAAAGACAAACTAAAACTATCAGAACCTCAAGTTGACTTTTTCAAGAGGGATGTTTGTAAAGATATTTTTCATAAAATAGCACTTTTTTAGTACCTTTGTAAAAATGTAAAATAAAAAGTCTTTCCCAAATACTTCTTTTGGATAGGGTATGGCCTCAAAAGATTCTACCACCACATCACTAAGGGACCTAGCTGCAGAGAAGATGTGGCCAGAAACTCTACAGTGATATCTTCTAATAATCAGTAAGTATGAGTAAGTATTTAAAATATATTAAAATAAAGAGGATAGGAATATTTACTTTCAATCTTTAGTCTAGTCAGTTTGTTAAAGTCTTATAAGACAACTAGAATTAAATAGGAAATAAACTTCAGAACTAAAACAAGTAAATTAGGTTTTCTTTTCCAAAATGTATGCTTAACATTCTCTATTAACAAGTCATCAGATTTAATGAAAATTTTTGTTAATTATTCTTAACAAAGTGCTAATCTTTTATGAATCCAATATGGTAAATAAAATATTATCAGATAAACCAATATTTTCCTTCTAACTGTACAAGAATAGGAAATATGTTTTCCTTATGAAGACTATCTTCAATCCCTCCCAATAATCTAGAAAAGTTACCTATCCTATCCTAGCCTATTACTACAATAAAACGCGAACTTTAAAATCTAACCAATGTCTAAAATATTCCTATTCTAAAGAAGTTTCCCTAAGGTTTGAAATTTTCCGGTGTAAGAAAATTCCTTGACACTAGAGGCAGGCCTCACATTTACATTTAATCGTGTAGGTGTGTAATGTAGGTTATCCCGTGTTGTCTAGGGAAAAAACCTTCTAAATAGCTAAATTAGATGTGCGAGTAAGTCAACTCTTGTGTACCTAGTTCCTATGGACTTGTGTAATATGGAGGCTCCAGCGGCCGAAGCTTAGAGATCAGGAGCCTCCAAGGTGAGTAATATAAGTGTGTGAAATATATAAATAAAGGGGACTAAATTTTGCACCCCGGAAACAAAGTACAAAGGCTCCCTAAAGAACTCCTTTCACTTCGCCGAAAAGATACCTTCGTAACAATGCCCCCAGATTACAAAACTTAGGTGGCTGTAATCGCTATGTTGATAAAAAACGATTGTCGGCACGCCACAAGACCAGACTAAACAATGGAAGTTATTGACACTTTCACAGTATACCACAGCTAGTCGTGAAAGAATCCTTAACCCACGATACTCCATCGTGTACCAAAATATTCCTCAAGCTCACAATTCATTTAACTCCCCAATAAATGAACTTAACAAATAAATAAAGATATAAAACTCCCAGAATTTATCCCATAAATCAATAAAGAAAGTTTACTATTTCCCATTAAAACACTTCACAAATAATCTAAATTATCAACACAACCTCCCAAAAGTACTTAGAAAATTTAAACAAAATCAAAACACCAACCGGCCGCAAGTGAGCTTCAAGAATAGTAATCGAAGAATGACCCGATCTCCTATCGAACCCGCCTATTTAAACTCAATCGCTAAGGTGGGTGAAATGGCTGAAGTGGCTAGAGTGAAAGATCTGCTGGTGTGGGTGAAATGATTGAAGTGGCTAGAGTGAGAGATCTGCTGGAACTGTGTGAAATGGCTGCAGTTGTTGAAGGAACGAAGCAGCTAGAGTGAGAAAGCGGCAGAAGCTACTGAAGTTTGAATATACAAAATTGAACTTTATCCCAATGAAAATAAGGTTGTGTCCAATTTTAATTCTCAAGGTACCCACCCAATAAAAACAATGACCTCTATGTCTATAGAATTAAAGGTGTTCAGATTTGCCTTACGATAATGGATCATTAGTAGTATCTTGTAAATCCATACTACCCAAATCATGCGGCTTTCCCTCTCAATTTATTTATTTTAGATTTTTATTCTTTTTAAAATTAATTTCTATTATCAGATTTAAGTATTTAGAAATTATAAATGACTAATGTTATATTTGTGAACATGAACAAGTAGCTAGCATGATAGCGACTCGTTACAATCTTTAAGATACTTTATGAAGGTTATATTTTTTCTCAAACATGCTTGGAAATGTGAGCATTATTTTGACAACCTTCTTCGAGATAAATCGAAATTGCAGTACTGGCCAAATACATGCGCGCAGCGGCCGGCAATGTTGTATGAAAATCCATATCTGTCGTGTTTAGCGACCAAATAAATTACATACTAAACTCATATCTGTCGTGTAATTTAAAAATGGAACGATCTTTTTCTCCGAAGCATGGCGACCAAGGAGGTAACTTATCAAAGGTTTTATTTAAATTTCGAACTGGCTTGCAAATAGAAAGCTGTTTATTGAAAAAAAAACCTAATTGTTGTTCGATGTTCGTCATTGATTTTGAAAAGAGTTTTAATTTCCGCGAATTATTTGAGAAAATTTACTGTTTTAATTTCCGCGCATTGTTTGAGAAAAGTACTATACAAGCCTTGGCCACAACTAGGCATTGATGGACTTACGTATGTGTGCCTCGGCTTCGCCTCGGCCCACATTTACACGTTCGTCCATCAATGCCTCTGTTGCTGGCCGCTGCAGTAATGTACTATAACGCACACAGCTAATATTTGTATTGTCTGCCCTACATACAATTACATACAATTACTAAGGTTTTTTTTTTTTCAATTTATTTTACAAAGAAAAAGTTACATATTTGTTTTCCTACTTAAGCTTTCCTACTGCAAACCTTACAAGGTTTAATCGCTGGTTACATAGGTGTTTTGCTAATCGCTCTATAACGTTAACTTTAGCCACCGTAGTTTACCATGATTGCACACACGGCGACACATCAAGCTTTACAAAACCAACATAAGCTGGCCATGAGTGGGTTGAATGACGTATAACGTCGCTGGGCCAGCTTATTTTGGTTTAGTATAGCTTGATTGTATCAAAATTCAAAAATTCAAAAATTCAAAATAATTTTATTTCAGACAAAGTCCATAGATTGTTAGTATACATAAACTTAAAAACTATATTAGTACAGTATTATCAACTTGTAGTCCTATACCTACATATCCTATTTTCTGATAGAGGGGGCAGCGGAGAGGTGTAGTTTCGTCCAGTGCCTCCAGACGGGACAGTGTGGCCGGTTTGAAATGGTGTTCAGGAGACTGTTGGCGCTACTTTGGACGCGACGCATCAAGGAGGCGACTCTACTGCGTATTATGGCGTGAAAGGAAGTCACACTTGCCGCCGCGAACATCCCTGACGCGCTGCAAAACCTCGGAAGCCCCATCAGCATCCTGAACCCATTATTATACTGGATACGTATCGCCATATTGTAATCATTCATTACACAGAGGAAACTATCTAATAGTATTGGCTATGTGCGAAGTGGGTATTGGGAACTGTCAAGTCGATCGCAGCGCACGCTGTGGCAGAAATTTGAACTATTGACGGTGAAGCTGTGTCAGATTTGCTTGAATCTATGCAAATCCGCACACTAACTTAACACGAAATCGCCAAAACTGTCAAGACTACTAACTTAAAATTTGGCATGGAAGTTTCTATTGGCATCTAGATGCTCACTTAAAAAAGGCTTGTCGCATTTTAAACCCCCAAAGGTGTTAAAACTGAGGTAAAAGTTTGTATGGGAATTTCGATACAAATTAGATTTTGTGCGGGCGGGGCTTCGTCCGCATCCGCTCCCGTCATCGTACCGGAATATAAGCTAGCTTTTAACACTAATAATAAGCTTTTAAATATAAAAAGTTTTATCAAAATCGGTCCAGTAGTTTTGGTAGAATCCATCCAGAACAAACACAGTCCTTTACAGTACTATAATAGTGTAGATAATTCACGGCTGGCCGACATAGTTCATGTGCTACGCCGCGCTAGTGTGGCGCTAGTGTCGTACACATAGCCAATACCTATGTCACAACTATTTATTTTATTATAAGATAAGATAAATATTCTTTATTTGCACACCAAAAATAAACAAATACAATTTATAACAAGAATGAGAAGGGTACAAAGGGCGGTCTTATTACTAAAAGCGATTTCTTCCAGACAACCATTATATTAGCTGTCTTTACTTTAAAAATTTGTTTTTATAAGTCGCTTTTAGTTTAATCTACAAGTATCTATGTATATTTTTTCTAATTAATAAAAGATCTACCAGAAAGAGATTTATAATTATAACTAAAAAATATCTAGTAAAGTCTGCTATTTTCTATTAGTCCACTAAAAATATAGTTGTTACCTACATACAATGTCCTTCTTAAAATACTGTCATTTTTGTAAGGGGATGATCCGATATCCTGAACAACTTGCTCTATGGGACCAACATTTAGATGTCAGTGAAACTCTTACCTGTCCTGACCATCCCCTTAAAAAACCGTCAGCATAAACTCATATGAATAGGTAATAATACTACTATTGTTAGCTATTCATTATGCCTTTATACCAGACAAAATACAGAAACAGTTGTAGGGCACACACGTCCCGCTGGCGTCTGATTGTTTATTATCTCGCAAAAAAAAAACCTTGATTGTTAGAAGGTTGGAATCCATTTTCCAGTACCATCAATATAAACACATTGACTGTTTTGGTCAATTATCACAGTTAAACAACTCCAAATCTAAAATGAATATTCAACGGGTACCAGGCTCTCATAAGTGTAAAGATCTCTATCGATTCAGTTCTATATCAGACGTTAAAAGAGGACAGGCATACCTACAGAAGTATGTAACTGTAAGACGTGACGCAATGAGTTCCCTAAAAGGATATCGCAGCAGATTGATGTATTATGTTCTCACAGACTGAAAAAAGGAATAATAAATATAATAATTCAATGTCAGTGTATCAATCATGATTAAGTACCTGATGGTTGAGGTTCTTGCAAAAGTGAACGATGAATAAAAATGAAAAAAAGGTGTAGTGATATCGAAAATACAGAAGAGAATATTTTTTCATCACTATTATTAGGGTAAACAGTTGCACTACTTTTGTGATTGTACCCATCATACTGAACAACTTTCCCAAAGAAACCTATAGGAAATTCGCAAAAAAAATTCACATTCAAGACAGAAAAAATATAATGTAATAACTAAAATATGAGTTAAAGTCGGTGTCGGACGCTCGGCGGAGTAACAACTCTGTATCGAACGTTCGTCAGTCTAACTCCTGAGGATGCTCCTTAGTGGAGCGAAACACGTGTAGAGTAGAAATTATTTGGTAAGCAGGTTGTATTTTATTACGTAATACAACTTTGTCTACTAGGTATTTAGAGGCGGAGGTCTTGATACAATCGTGTCATCTACCTATTAGTCATGGATTTCCGCAAAGTAACGCCTGATTCAATTAATGAGTTAAGGCTGGGTATTAGTAGAACAAGCCTCTCTTTCTAACAAGCAAACTTTCGCAATTAGCCATCCCCATCCCGCTTCAATTGAAAGCAAGATCGCAAAAAAACGCATTTTTCATCAATATCTTTTCTCTTGGGTGTTTGGGGAAAAATCCATCGGTTAGAAGCCCTGCTATAATTATTTACCTTTCAAATGATGGTATATTCAGAAGAAATGGTGTAGTGTGATTCTTGTAAAACTGGTTATAAATCTAAAATCGAGCTTACTTTGCTCCTCTTTTCTATCGAGAAAATTTAATAGAATCGTGTTTTCAACGGTTAGATGCCCTGCAGAAAGAACGTATCTACACTGTTATGTGAACTATATATATTAAATGTAATAATTTGGTTCTCAAAAATTGGTTCGAAAACAGACAAAATAGGTATGACCCCCTCTTAAAGGGTTAACGTTTGCAATGATCCCTCTGAGGTTTGACTTTAAACATAAGTTAAGTTAATTGGTTATTTAATTAAACATACTCCGTATACTCTGAACTATTCGTACATACAACCTATAATACCTACATGGAATTTTTAGAAAAAAAGGTTTAATAATTTTACTGCTCATAATCTTTTTATTAGAAACTCTTTGGTCTCTATTTAATTTTATACTGGCAGCGTGGTGTGGAAAAAAAGATAATGGCCATAAAACCAGAAAAGAAGAAAATATGTTTTCTTTTTAATTGAAGCAAATGGCGGCAATGTAATTTTTTTTCTACAAAAGTCGCTAGTATTGTACAATCTGGGTGTAGTAAAAACTTTTTAGATCTTCAAAAACATTGTTTTTGTAAAAAATTTCAATTTTAAATTCTTTTTTATTATTATAAACGAAAATTAGTGAAATAAATTACTGACGAGACTTATAAATCACTGTTAAAAGAATGCAAATGATATCAATTTTACCCTGTAGATAAAAAAGCACTCGATCGAATCTTTATAAACGATTTAATTTTGATAACGATGACGGCATACCTACTACGAGTAGATTAAACTGTAACGTTTATGTCCCCTACTGTTTGAATGCTCCGATCATGCAAATTATACGCTCGCTACATGCACTTACCGCTCTTATTGTGCAGTTTGAATGTGAAACAGATTGTGCATGATCGCAAAATTACCTTCAATCTACAATCTGCAAGGTTAGCGTACAGTCACCAGCAGATATATCGTAGCAAACAAGGTAGTCAAATATTTCTAAGCAGTTCTAATTTTTAATAATTTCTTTACTCATAGTCAATCAAAAATATATTTTGTTGTGTAACGAGCATATCGATAGACCATCGCCTATTTACTTTTTATCTATGCTGGCAACATTAAGGTACAACTCATCAACTCGATTCGTTATCGATCATTCTTTGAATCGATTCATTCGCCGTTCGTTCGTTCGCTCACTCTTTTCAAAACGGTTATCATTCGAAAACTAGCTATTGACGTGTTAACATGTTTCGTGCATAATGATCCTAAAAATTAATTATGAAGTGATTGAATCGTGTAATGTATAAAACTAGTAAAGTGTTAAACAATAAACTTTAATTGTTGGCATTGAACGAGTTTGATTAATCCAGCTTCCCGTCGAGCTTACATCTTCAGAAGTGGCAGGACAATGCAAAATTTTCTTTGCATAACGCCCACCGAACGAAGTCAATATCAAGGTAATGTATATTTCTGCTCAATTTCTGTTTCTTAAACGTTAATGTGATAAACGCTATGAAATAGCCTAAAGCCTAGCGTATGGTCTATTAAAAACCATCTTGGGATAATTCTGTCATGTATATACTTTGTGAATCGCATTTTGATGTACAAGAATCGACTAGCTATGTAAATGGCACTTGCCATATCAGAGGAATCAGACGGAAACGCGCAGATTTTTATTCTTTGTTTGATAAGACCATAGTGTAACATTTATACATTACATTACACTTTAACACGTGACTGAGTCTGCATAAAACGCGGGACAGAATAGAGGTACCTACATGTTTTTCCATTCCATCTCATGGTCTATCTACATTTACATTTTTCTGAAACTTGTATCATTGTAGTGAGAAGCAAGTTGGCAAACATTAAAACTGATCGGCAGTGTGTTGTTATTTTGATGCAAACGCTTACGACTATATCCCCGAGAGGATAAACAAAAATATTATATTCTATATACTGAAAACAAATGAAATAAAATGTCCTCATTTCACTGGATGTGCACAAATTATGGCCAGTACGACTGGTAGTGAACCCGTCGACACGACTAGTAGATAGTGGACAATATAAATTAAATATTTTGTTTCAAAATTGAGGCATTTGATTTCCTAATGACGTGGCCCAGTTGAATGTATATCACATTATTAGCATATTGAGGGACGATTGACAGACTTGTATGACAGACAGATATACTTACAGTAAACCTAGTCAGTGATGTATGGCCGATTTGGATAAATTTTGAAGCGAACAGCTTTATGCGCTGTATATTTAGATGACAACAGTCGTCATGTTGTTCAGAAAATCGCAAGATTGACTAACCACATATTATTTCAAGTTTCAGAGACCAAGTGACGAGAATAGAGAAACCAGTCATTGTTGACAATGGACAGCATCACTGCTGCTTTCATTGCTGGTGCGGTGCCGCCACCCAAGGAAGCGACCGTGGCCTTCATGAGAAATTGCCTGGAAACTCGAGATCACAAGTAACGAAACAAGTACACATGAATTAGTTACGAACATATGAAAGTGATGATGATTTATGTCAACATTTTTAGTTTCCGAACCGCGGAAAGAAGGCATCAAAGCGACGCGTTCTGAATCTCATAATCAATATTGATTATGCGATTCTTATGTCTCTGTTCATATGAACAGAGACATAAGGAACCTTCTTGTACTAGGGATTTGAAACTTGAGGAATCGTGAATCATTTCCATTTGACCCACTATAGACAGATAAAATTAATACTTATTAGTTAATAAGGTACAGAAATTGTAACAGGCTTGAATTGGCCTGAATTGACTGAAGGTTGAGTTGAGACTTGAAATCATGCACCAAGGCCCGCCCTCTGTTAAGCATTTCTAAATCGAATGAAAGCATTATGAGGAGAGATTTATTTTCAGTTAAACTACGACAGAAATGCTTGCTTGCTACACGCCTTGGTGAATCTCTTCGATAATTGCAATAAACTTTTGAATAAAATACATTATTTATAAATATAGAATAGGAAGAAAGTTTATAGTGTGATTGTAAAACTGTAGATAAGCAAACAGTGAATTGTATCATACACAGATTAGTTGATAGAAAATCGCGCGCAGACTAGGAGTGAGATATTATAATTATTTCAACAGACTCTGTCCCTTTTATTTATGCGATATGACTCGTGAACTGCAACTCGTGCACTGCAACTCATGAACTGACTCGTGAACCGCGATTCATGGATTGAGACTCAAGAAAGGAGACTCGAGAAGAACCGCGACCCGTGAACCGCGAGTCGTGATCATGAATAGATACATTATTATCTTAGGCAAGTATTATGGTTGTAACCATAGTTGAATTGATTGTGCTATGTGACTCGTGTACGACTCGTGAACTATGACTGTGACTCGTGAACCGTGACAGGTGACAACTCGCGACAACTCGTGACAACTCGTGACATTTCGTGACAACTCGTGACAACTCGTGACAGCTCGTGACAACTCGTAACAACTCGTGAAAAACTCGTGACAACTCGTGATAACTCGTGACAACTCGTAATAACTCGTGAAACTCGTGACAGGCGAATAGATAAAATTACTTTATTCTAAGACAGGTATTATATTTGTAACGTACGTATTTTTCGAAATTTCGAACGATAGCGATAATGATGATGATGATGATGATACTAAAAATAAATAAATAAATATCTTGGACTACGGATTATCTGGTCTCATTGAAGCTACAAGAATCAGACCAATAATGTTAATGATTAAATTATAGTACATTTGCAAAAGTAATATAGGATAGTGATAGTGAAGATTTTACTGCAATAAAATTTTCCTGCATATAAAGGTATAAACCACCACAAAGGTATGCAAACATTTTATATCAAGTATGATGATACATTGTAGACCTTTTGAGTGTAAAGAAGCATTATTAACAGATTTTCCATTAGAGGTATTACATATTAAAAGCAAAAAATATATACATATAAAAGTGAAATTTGACTTGCGACGGCGTTGCTCTGAAATTTAATTTCATATGGCAACCTGTGCGGTTACGTATTGTGTCGACACAGTTATAAGTAAACTAAAAGTTCAAGTATCCAAAGATTGAGAGTAGTATTTGAAGTTTTGCTGTGGATGATTATTTTACAACAGTCTTTTACGCAGCACAGCACAGCACAGCACAGGCTTACAGAAAAAGCCTGTCTTACGAATGAATGGCGTTGCTAATAGAAAGTAAGACTATTAATGTGGCATCTACTGAAAACCAAGCATTTCAGAAAGATATAAGAGTTTAGCTGTGAAAGAGACTCTTAATTCTTGAAATCCCACGGTTGCGATATTATTGAACCACCCATTGCTTAGCTTTTGTTGTCCTAAAACCGGGTTGGGAATGGTTAAATGTCGAGAAATCTCTATGAAACAAAGTTAGGAATGAGTTTCATAGTAAAAGTGATAGTGACAGTGATAAATACTCAGCAAGATATTAGCTACCAGTATGCTTGCGGTCTGAAGAAACGAAAAACGAGAAACGATAATATTTATATGAAAGTCTCTTCAAATCACATAAGATTGAGGTTTTAAAATAAATAATATGACATTTTGCTAGGTATCCAGAAAGTATACGCAGCTTTGTAGTTCACTTTGCCCGCGACTTCTAAGTTGCTACACATTTTATTCTAATTATAATAATTATCATTTTAATCTATTCTTATTTTATGTTATACGTTACGCCAGTGCCCAATCATAACAGACAGGACCATCACAGAGTAAAGGAAAACTCAGAACTCAGGATAACTCTTCTATCAATGTTGACGAATGTTGTAGTTAAACAAAGAAACGGCGGTCGATCTTGAGATTATTATACTAATGCAGATATTCTCATCTTAACTATATTATACACGGACGACTTCAGTGCTTTTCCGACCAGTGAACATAGTTATAAAACTTAAGTAGGTAATTTTCGATGTTTTTAACGAACATGTAAACTTGCCATCATATTCCTTCACATATAAAAAAAGGCAGAAACTAAGTAGCATTTATGATGCATGACCATGAGCCCAAACTATATTTTTACATACATACATACATATACTCACGCCCGTGTCCCATTGGGGTAGGCAGAGACAATAGACATAACTATATTGTTTATGATAATTATTTCGTTTGAGCACAACGCCTTGTATACAGAGGTTTATTTGAGCTTGACCAACTAAAAGATTCTTAGCAAGCAAGTGAATTAACAGTATGGTAAGAATATATATATTATTATTCTAGAATATATATTTATTCTAGAATATAAGATTGTCATTCAGAGATATCATCACAGAAAAGGGAAATTACATGATAATAATTATATAGTAGCGATTGGTCAAAAATTTCCTTGCAGTGAATTTTATGTGTTGCCTGCTTGCTCCCCGAGTATTAATAAAGATTAAGCTAATGAGAATTTTCCTTTGGATTTAATAATCCAGACAGTCAATAATTTTAATAAATTATTGACTGTCACAGTGAAATGGATTTGTATTTAATTAAATTTTAATGCAAAGTGTATCATATTGTCTGTGTGCACAACATCAGCACCATCAGAGTCATTACGGACCCGAGCATTATTTGTACTTAGATGTTAGGTTAAGATT
Source organism: Agonopterix subpropinquella (assembly GCA_922987775.1). Taxonomy (NCBI): domain Eukaryota; kingdom Metazoa; phylum Arthropoda; class Insecta; order Lepidoptera; family Depressariidae; genus Agonopterix; species Agonopterix subpropinquella. Next base: position 16,628,418 of record OV277712.1, read on the forward strand.
AACTGTATTAAAAATATTCACTATCTATTAGCTGAAATATCGAATATGTATTTATTGAAGAGAAGACAGTAATGGTTAAACTGAAATCCCCTAGCACCTGGATGCCAACTTCGGCATGGACACCTCATCCATGTCTAGTTGATACTAATTATTCGTTGTAGTTCTGAAACTTTAGTGAATACGTGAGCGTGCATAGGATTTGCATAGATTCTAAAGCGAATTTGACAGGTTGATCTGGGTCTGGAAATGGTTCACAATTTTGCCACAGCATGCGCTGAGATCGATTTGACTATTCCCGCTACGCACTTCGCACATAGCCAGTAGTATTACTCATTGGACAATTAATTCGAAATCTGAACCCTAAAACTATTGATCCAATTTTTGCACGTAATTCAATTTGAATTGAATTATACATAACGAATCAGATTATAAATGATTAAAGGAATTGGAAAGTGATTATGTTGGATAGTGATTAAGAGTCGAAGTGGTATGTCGGGCAGGATTGGCATATGAACTTGCCGCCCGAAGGAGAAACATACTATTTGACAAGTGAATGTGTTGCGTTATCACACGAGGGCAATAACGGCGCTGGAGCGCAGCCCAGAGTGGTACTGTAGCACTTATTTGATACAAGTGAAAGTGAGGGTGTTGCAGTATCACACGAGGGCAAGAACGGCGCTGGAGCGCAGCTCAGAGTGGTACTGTAGCACTTATTTGATACAAGTGAAAGTGAGTGTGTTGCATTACCACACGAGGGCAAGAACGGCGCTGGAGCGCAGCCCAGAGTGGTACTGTAACACTTATTTGATACAAGTGAAAGTGAGGGTGTTGCATTATCACACGAGGGCAAGAACGGCGTTGAAGCGCAGCCTTGAGTGGTACTATAGCACTACAGTCAATGGTATTGTATATTTGAACGATTTCACTTCACCACCTGGCTTAAGGGAATAAAAATAAGGAAAGAGATTTGTTATGGATAAGTGATTAAATATTTGTAATAAATCAGCACAAGACTAGGATTGAATCGTTATCGTTATTTAAATTAAGTGTACTATATAGATTTTGTTTGTTTAATGATCTTGATATTAAAGTGAAGCATAGCATTTGGACATATGAGGATGCTGCCTATCACAGGGCATGTGGTGCTAGAGCACCGTCCGCTGGTCCAAATGTTATACGAGCACTGCAGCCAAACTGTTTTTTGAAAATTCTGATTTATAGATAGGTTTTGCTGTGCCCATAAATGAGTATCATATGAGATACTACAAATTGTATATAACCACCTTTATGTACTTTCAATATGATGCAGTAAATGAATTATGAATTAACTAATATTAAATTGCAATAGATTAGAAAAACGCTCTTGACCATTTTTGTGTTTGGTAAATAATTAAATATGATTTGAGAAATATGTTATTTGATAATATTTGATAATTTTATTGTTAGCAGTTGCATTAAGTAACGTTACCCATTTTTATTTTATGAGAAACGAAGAGACTCGTTTTGGGGAGGATGGCCGACTGTAACGAGCATATCGATAGACCATCGCCTATTTACTTTTTATCTATGCTGGCAACATTGAGGTACAACTCATCAACTCGATTCGTTATCGATCATTCTTTGAATCGATTCATTCGCCGTTCGTTCGTTCGCTCACTCTTTTCAAAACGGTTATCATTCGAAAACTAGCTATTGACGTGTTAACATGTTTCGTGCATAATGATCCTAAAAATTAATTATGAAGTGATTGAATCGTGTAATGTATAAAACTAGTAAAGTGTTAAACAATAAACTTTAATTGTTGGCATTGAACGAGTTTGATTAATCCAGCTTCCCGTCGAGCTTACAGTTGTTTTACATGTTAATTTTAAATACTTAATTAACATTGTAAAGAAATTATTGAAAATTCGCTGTTCACATATTTATGACAAAATACACGTTTAGATATAATTGGTAAAATTTACTGTAAATAATTTAATGAAAATTAGCACTGCTCAGAAATATTTGGACACCTTGTATGCTACGATATATCTGACGGCGACTGTACCTAAGCGCCTAGTATATTTTCTTTGCCTAAGCTCAATCGCAATATAGTTCTGGTTCTGTCATCAAAATTGGAAAGGGGCAATTTTGATTTTTATAACATGTATAACAATTCAAACAGAACACCGAAAATGTTAGTTTGTTGTTTGTTTGTTGTTACTTTATTATGAACAATCTTTACAAAAAGTCGATGAATTCAAAGTATCAAAACGTCTCTCATATTACAACCATCACCATACCTAATTAATTATCTAAACTATTATAAAACTGTAACAGAAGTGTGTCCGTACATTGAAGATATTTACAAAAAAATATTACGATATGGTTTTTAGATGTCCCTGATTCCAAATCACCAATTTTTGGATTTTTTGTCTGTCTGTTTGTTTGTTGGTTTGTTTGTTTGTTTATTTGTTTGTTTGTTTGTTTGTGGGTTTGTTTGCTCGAGCATCACGCAAAAACTACTGAACCGATTTTGATGAAACTTTTTTTGTTTGATAGTTTATGATCTGACTTAAAATCTGGTATACTTACCTATAATTTATGCGTACGAAGTCGCGGGTAAATGCTCGTTATTAATAAATCAACAAATTGCTCCCCAAAAATTAGTGAATCGCGAAAAACACGGAACACTTTCGATCTGTCAGTTAAGTTTCCACGAGTTTAATATTCCTTTGTCTTTGAACACTTTTTTTTAAATACGAGCTTTTACCCGCGACTTCGTCCGCATAAATTATATGCAAGATTTTAAGTCAGATGATAAGCTATCAAACAAAAAAAGTTTCATCAAAATCGGTTTAGTAGTTTTTGCGTGATACTCGAATAAACAAACACCCAAACAAACAAACAAACAAACAAACAGACAGACAAAAAATCCAAAAATTGTTGATTTAGAATCAGGGACAGGTAAAAACCATGTCGTAATTTTTTTTTTGTAAATATCTTCAATGTACAAACACATTTCTGTTACAGTTTTATAATAGTTTAGATTTTTAGTATTTTTATTTAATTGATACATGACAATATTTTAGATTCGATAGATACGGTACATTGACGACTATGTTAAACAATAAATAAATAAACTTTTTATTAATAAACTAACGTTTTTTTGCATGTGTGTCAGCACTGCATTTCTTTTTCTTCCAATCTCAAGTAGTTTGTGGTTATCCCAATCTCAATCACGAACCGCGCGAACACCACGCGAATGACAAAACCTAGCCCAGTCATTTTATGGTTTGAGCCGGGACTAATTAATAATTGATATTTTTTTCGGTATAGTATTGAAGAGCCAATTTGAGCTTCAAAATGTACCAAAATTTAAAAAACGTCACGTCAGCAACAGCTCCAATTTTAAAATTCAGCTATTTTCTCGTTCTAAAAAACCTGATGGTAATTTTTTTTTTTGCTTAAGGCTTTACCATTATACATACTTCAAACATAGTGTAAATATTTTTGTCTACTTGAAAGATTTTGAAAAATACATTCGTATTTTCTAATAAATAACTCATTTTTTAAATTTCTATGCCTGTTTTATTGCTCTTTCTTATTTAAATTGTTAAAACTAATTCAAATGAGTGCATTGGTATTAAAATTATTAATTTAATAGCCTTCTGGGACACACAATTTTGATTTATATGTTGAGTAGCGATTTTTTTTAAATATGTTTTGAGATAGTCTTTTTGTCACTAAATGGTGCCGGTTACAATTTAAAAGTCCAATTAATAATTACTCCCCACCCCTCCTAACAAAACTCCGTAAAATGACTGGGCTATTAGGTGACGAGTGTGCTTGTATAAGAGTACGCATGCCCTACTTTTATTGGTCATTCTACCAGTGAGCAGTAGACTTGTACATTATATCTTAATCTACCATTTTATTACTCTATACGAACTAAAGCGAATAACGACAACATAACGTACAAGTAGATTTATCTGTGTTTCCACGAGTTTCCGCGATAATGTGAAAATAACCAGCGTTTATTTACATTAAACTGAGAGATTTGGGTTTTTATTGAGCCAATTCCGTTTGGAACCTTCATGTTTCAGTAATAAAATTAGCTATTGCTTGATCATCATCAGTCTATAAAGGTCCCACTGCAGGGCACAGGCCTACCTACTCTCAAGGAGACTGTATGGGTGTGAGTCCACCACTCGTGGCCTACGAATAAGAATTATTCGTAGCTCGTGGCCAATAAGGATTGGTAGACTTCACGCTCTGCTTAATGCCGGGTATAAAACAGGGTTGAAATTCATATGGGATGCATTTTGAGCGAGATTTTTACGTTTTTATGTTAGTAATCATTAAACTGTATTTTTATCATCTCAACTTAACCGTCTTTTTACGCAAGTGAGTAAATAAGTTATAGCCTGTAGGAAAGCTTTTTCGATTTAGGGCAAAGGTATATTTTTTACTTCTAATGTAATGAGTCTGAGAGAGGCATTGAGTCACACACGGAGAAAATTTATAACTAGGCAATTAAGTTAACCATCTACTCTAATGCATGAATTATGAAGGATGCGATCAAAAAAATGTTTGATACTAAATACAGGGTGTTAGGGTAAACAGTTGCATTAGGTACTTTAAGGGCTTATTGTACCCATGATACTGAACAACTTTCCCTAAGAAACCTATAGGTAATTCGTATAAAAATTTTTGGACAATTCCTATACTAAATGCAATCAGCTGATCGAGGTTTTGTATGAAAAGCGGATTTTTTTTTCGAATTTCCTAAATGTTTCTTTGGGAAAGTAATGCAACTGCTTATCCTAACACCCTGTATAAATATCTGTTTATTATTAAGTACGAACACTAAAACAAAGATTTAAAAAGAAAAGAAGAAAGAAAAATTTTAATGCTGTCGAAAAAAATTGCAAAAACAGGCAATATTTTCATCTAAAACGTTGACCTAACCCTTTTAGTTACCAGGATTACAGCATCGACACGAAGCGTTCTCGATATTGGCAGGCGTCACGTCTCACGTCACGCTAGTTGACATGAATTAATAGCACCTCAGATCCATGCGACAATTTAGCTGTTGTGATGATCCGGATATGATAAAATATTTTTCACTTGAGTCTATTTAGTAAAGCATTATGTTATTTTCGAGAAGGTGCTATAATAAATTACACGATTCTTACACTATACCTCTGTTGATCCTGGTTTACAGAAGATACAGCGGTGGGCCTTGGCGAGAAAATAGAAAGTTAATTTTTTATTTTTCTTAAAGTTTAGTTCGGGTCATAGTCTAAAAAAACAAGGTCTTCTATTCCCAGAGTGACACAAGCCTACGTCACAAAAAAATGGCCGCTAAACATGGTAAAAGGGTATGATGACGTAGGCTTGTGTCAGTCACGTGGTCGGAAGAGAATACCAGGCGCAGTATATTATTGTACCATGGTTCGGGTGAAAGCAGAACTGTAAACTCATAAATTATAGGAAAGTTAAAACATAAAATTGTTTACACAAAATCATTTCAGAATCAGTTTCAGTTTTCAAACTTGAAGCTAGCTTTTAGGGCTTTTGAACTATCTGTTTATTATTTTTTTCAAAAATAAATTCTTTCAGTTAGGTATCGATTCTCAGTCTTTTAATCGTTTTCACTTGTCGATTCTCTAAAAAATTATAGGTTTCTGCGTTTTGTTGACACGTCGTAATATCATATCTTACGAATTATGTACAACCCGTACAACCTATTGTCGTGATTCTTTACTAAATTAAGTGATATTTTGTTACTAAATCTTTATTTTGTACTAGCAATACGTTTAATATTCTATTACATTCAAATTACCTGTAAAATAACCAACGAATGGCTTAAAAAGGACTTGTATCCAGAGCCGTTAAATATTTTACTAAGGATTCATTCATGTGGCAATACTGACTTTTGTGATTGGCTGTCGCTGGAGCGCTGAACTGCGATTTTTGAAAATCATACGAGCGGTTTAGCAGTAGAAAGATGCATAATCTCCATAGTAATTTTGACATTTTCTACTGCCAAGTCGCTCGTATGATTTTCAAAAATCGCACTTCTGGACCAATCAAACGCCAGGCGCGTTTGGTGGGCACAGTGACTCTGAAAGGGTGGGGAGGACGATCGAAGTGGGGAAAAAGGGATCGAACAGCCAGTTCTCGGCCGGCACTCGAAGTGATAACTATAGTGATTGTGATATATTTCAAATTAAAATAGTTTGATAAAATTATAATAATTAGACTGTAAAAGTAAAAATAAAACAGAGTGCTTAAAAATCTACCGGTCTTTCATTCTACGATACTATGTACAAACCTTACAATGTACCTACATGGTACCTACCTATTTATTCTCAACTGACACTCTATCTTCTTGAGGAAAATGTCGTTTCAATCTACTCTGTAAGTGGTACACAGATGAAAAGGAAGTACATTATAAGAAGTCCTACGAATCGTCCCTTTTTCGCACTAATGCTGTCGGTATAAAAGTTCTCACTTCACTTAATTGCTCACAGCTAGCAATTTATTTCTGTAATTGTTCAAGGCGAAAAATATTTATTCTTGGACCAGTATAAACAATCAAGCTGAATTTATCGATTAAGCAATTTTCCATTTTCCATAGTAGATAATACAATTTTAAACACATACAGGGTGTAACAAAACACCCTAGTAATACTTAAGGGGGTGCTTCAGGCCATCAATCTGAACAACTTTCACTATGGAGCCAACATCGAGAAAAAATAAAAAAATCTGCCATCCCATACATTTGAGTCGAGACGGTACTGCAGTTATAAAAGTATCAAAGAGCGGATTTTTTTTCGCGATTTCGAAGTTGGCTCCATAGTGAAAGTTGTTCAGTTTCATGGGCTGAAGCATCCCCTTAAGTATTACTAGGGTGTTTTGTTACACCCTGTATACAGGGTGAAAAAAAATTTTTTTTTGCTCTGATCGGTTTGCTCCCATAGTAAAATTTGTTCAGTTTGATGGGTAGACTCTTATAGTTTAAAAGGATGCTAATAATATTAACTTCACCTGTACAGTTTCAACGCAAACAGGGATAATCCAGTAGAAACAATTCTCAAATCTGAAAACGTACAAGAATGTAGTCTTAGTAAGATCTTTCAACGAACTTTATGATTCTGACAAGATAAAGGGACCCCCGCCATAGAAAATATTTTATTTAGTTTTTAAAACGAATTTATTTCCAAAAAGGAAATAATAATTAATGCCAACAGTTTTTTAACCAAAATAAATGACCAAATATGGTAATTTAAGGTTAGAAAGTTATTTTATACCGTTTAGGCTTAACGGTATAAAATAACTTTCTTCTTAGACTTAAGGCTGCAACGAGCCTATTGTGCTGCCCCTAATCGCTTTTTTTTATTTCTTAGTAATTAAACAATATTTCCAAAAAACAAGAATGTCACATTGTAGTCATTGCTGATTTTCAATTTATCGGGTCACTGCGAATTTGTTTTGCAAAAATGGCCACTTTTGGCGGTTTTCACAATAAAAGCTAAAAGCATAAATAATAATAATCCGTAATCTTTCGATAAATTGAAAGCCAATCAGGACTACAATCGACATTCTTGTTTTTTTTGGAAATGTTGTTTAATCGTTTAGAAATAAACAAAATTCAAAATTAAGGGCAGCACAAGAGGCTCGGTACCCTCTTAAGTAATAATGAATAGGATACGATACGATAGTTAATTAACCTACACATGCGGCTCAACTCAACCCAATTTTTTTTTCTTCTAACGGATATTACGTTTAGAAAAAATTTTGTTTTATTTTTCTTACCGTTTGAAGAGCACCGGATGCGGATGCTGCAATCGTCTGCCAATGACGGATTCGATCCGATGAACCGTTTGTAGTACTAATGGGAATTGCATCATACATGGACATGAAAGAGCTTTATCCATGGCAGCATCGGACTGGGTATTGGAAATTGATATCATTAGCATCCTTTTAAACTAAGACAAACTCAACAACATTTATTATGGGAGCAAAGCATCCGGAAAAATAAAAAATACTATCCAAGTTAGTGCCACCCTGATAATTTTCCAGCCATCTACACGTTATTTCTCATATTCATGTTTTTTTTAGATTTTATACGGCAATGTTTTTTGAAATAGACAATTTTTCGGATTTCATTGAAATTTTTGTTTAATAAAGCTTTAATTAGAAATTTGAAAAATAGATTTACAGACTCGTATTTTTATAAGCTTTCAATTGATATTCCCACACCATAGAGTAGAAAAATAGTAGATTGTTAACCAAGGGATGAAAGTGACCCATTTCACACGAGATGTTTGGCGCCCCGAACCAAAGGTGAGGGGCGCCCATAGTTCGAGTGTGAAATGGGTACTTTCACCCGAGTTAAACACTCTGCTTTTCATCACGATTACGAGGAAATTAACCAAAAACCAGATGATGAAAAATCAATTTCTGAATCGCTATTAGCTCGATGAATTCATTTTAGGCTGCGTTTCAAACTGTTTGAAAATCACTCGGGTACCAATACGAAGTAGAAAAAAAACATAGGAAGATAGTGGATGCTAGAGTGAGACAAATATACTTCCCTAGTGATTTTTACACGTTTTGAAACGGATCCGCAAAATTAGCAACATGTGCTTTCCCTCCCTTTTTTTCTTTTTCGCGCAAGGCTGCGTTTCGAACCTATGCCCCAGGTGCACCCCGAGTGCAACTTTTCACACTAACGCCGCGCCGTTCAGGAGTGCGATTTTTGAACATCATACGAGCGACTCGGCAGTAGAAAATGTCATAATTACTATGGAGATTATGCATCTTTTTACTGCCAATTCGCTCGTATGATGTTCAAAAATCGCACTTCAGAGCCTCTGTGAAAAACGTTCTACCATGGAGCAAGTTGAAAAAACAACCGCACCCAAAGTTCGTGAACGCAGCCCAACTGACTTTCTTTTTAAACTTTTTTTTTTAAATTAGGTACTTTTTCTTCACGCAGAAAACAAAATGCGTTTAATTATATACAAAAGTATTGAAATGTTACTAATTATTGTTATTATTACTAAATTCCAATATTTTTGTTCATAATAATTATTAAAGTTAAGAATTTTAATATAATGTTATCGAAGTGTGGCTGTATAGGTTTCTGCCTTTGCTCAGTACAGAGTGAGTATCTCTACTCACTCTATACTGATTGCATATATAGACGTAGATTTTTTTTAAATTACTTTTCCGCCCTAGGGAAGAAATGTATCACTTTCAACCCGCTTCTTAGATAAACAAAGACCTACTTTCAGAGTATGAGTGATGAAAAAATTATTTACCCTTTCTACCTCCCCATATTGGCCCCCAATATAAAAATTTTGCTATTTTTACTTCATTTATGATATAGGACCAGCAATTGCTGTATTTCTGCCGAGTTTCAGCTTCCTTTGTCTTACGGTCTCTGAGAAAAATGCCTGTGACAGACGGACGGACGATGCGTTTGAGATGTTCCATACTAAACTACAGATCTACTCGAGCTACAAGTATGGGACAAAATATTTTTTCAATCTAATTATTTTGTTATAAATCAGTTGGGGTGTATGAGGTTTTGCGCTAATTTATTAACACGTTGTATATACCTATATAGATGGAATATCTCTGAATACCACCTCGGAGAAACCCACATAGAGTACCTACCTAACTAAATAGAGTTTGCACCAACGTTTTTCAGTCTAAGTGAGCGTTTAAACAGAAGTGACGTGGCGCGGACATTTCGCGGGCGGGGTGCGGCAATATAAACCTTATAGTACGTAGCATAGAGTCGTTTGGAGAATTACGCCCGCGCCTCCAGGCGACGTCGCCTGGTGGCGGGGGCGCGATTTTTCTTTACGTCAAAAAACGACGCTATGCTACGTAATATAAGGTTTATATTGGTGTTACTTTGACTACCTGCCACCGCCACGCGTCTCTTCTGTATAAACCCTACCTTAGCGTTCATTTGTTGACACGTATTAAATTATCTTCATTCCAGATGCAGATATTCAAGTCACTTCATAAAATACATTTACATATCGCTCGTTTTCACATTCATAGGTAAACCGATGGAATGCGACCCTCATCCAGTTTAACCTGACACCTCAGCAAAGGGAATTGTCTGCTGTAACAGGTTTCAAAATAAGTTGGACGACTATTACCTTTAGTAATCGTATTACAGCTTCAATCGAGTTAAGGTTTCAGTCAAAGCTCCAGAATTACAGTTTACTAAATAATTTGCATAAATACAGGGTGTAACAAAACACGCTAGTAATACTTAAGGGGGTGCTTCAGACCATCAAACTGAACAACTTTCACTATGGAGCCAACATCGAGAAAAAATAAAAGAAATCAGCTGTCCATACATTTTAGTCGAGTCGGAACTGCAGTTTTGTATGGGACAGCTGATTTTTTTTATTTTTCTCGATGTTGGCTCCATAGTGAAAGTTGTTCAGTTTGATGGTCTGAAGCACCCACTTAAGTATTACTAGGGTGTTTTGTTACACCCTGTATAGTAATACCTACTCTTATTTCTTTTCAGTGTGGTTAGAAACTATGTTTCAGCTACAAACTACCTTTAAGCACAGTATAAGCATATTATGAGTAAATACGCCACAGAGACAACGTTTCGAACAATCGTGCTAATGGACAATCTATGGGAGGCATTGGGCGAGCATCTGATGTGTTCATTATGTACGTTCTCGGAGTGCGATTTTTGAGTGACACGTTGAAATCAGTAGTAGAAAAAAAAAGATGCTTAATCTCCATAGTAATTTTGAAATTATTTAGTGCTGATACCAACGTTTGATTTTCAAAAATCGCACTCTACTGGCTCCATAGAAACAAGCTTTTAGGAGCGCACAAATTGATCACGTGACGCGTTCGCCCAATGATTCGCATAGATTGTCCACTAGAGCGCGATTGTTCGAAGTTTTGTCTCTGTGGCGTATTTACTCATTACGATATAAGAAGTAACATGGTACATACAGTAAGGAACGGACAATTTTTGCCCTCCACCAGATTTACTTCACCCCCTCTCGGTACGAGAGGTAGACGACAGTAAGCAGTCTTGTAGTCCCATGATCCTTTCTCACTCTCACTCATTCAATATACAACGTGTTAACAAATTAGCGCAAAACCTCATACACCCCAACTGATTTATAGCAAAATAATTATATTGAAACAATAATGTAACTATTTTGACGGTTAAAATTTTAAGTTATTCGCATTTTAAGTTTTGAGGCAAAAATGATTTGTTATCTTTTCAGCACTGAAAGAAAGCGCTAACGTACTCTTAGATACATTTTTGTAATCTTGTTTTGGTTGTAAGTAGAGTGAGTGTGCCCATGCGGTGGGTTGACATCGGGTTCAGAAATTCTTAAATTTTGCAATCAAATTATTTAATATTTTGAATAAAATTACCTATGTTGAAACCATGATAATTCGATTCTGCTCTTGATTCTAAACAAACTACTTTCTAGTTTTGCGTTAATTCATCAACGCATTGTATATGTGCTTACCTCTTCTTGTTAATATGAGCACGTTTGTATGAAGTGTCTAGGGTGTGCTTTTGCTCAGAAAAACATTATCCCTTAGATATTACAACTAAAGGAAGAAACTTTGGTATTCTACTAAACCGCGATATTTACGGCTAAATCGAATATTCCAAGACGTGGAAAAATTCCCTTGAGATCAAAATATAAGGAAGCAAGTAAAAGGGAAAACATTATAAAAAATTTAGTTTACAGATGATGGGAATTGCAAATTTCCTTAGGGACATCCCAAAAGAGTAATATTTGTTCGGAATATTCGTTCAAAATTTTTGGGGAGCACGATAAAGACATAATAGGTAGGTACTAATCAAACGCCATTTTTTATTTCCGCTTTTGTGATCAGACCACAGATCACTATATAATGTACTGAGATCAGACTATAGGATAGCATTCACACAATGGAGTAGGTACAAGTCCGATTCTAGCCCGACTTTTGGTCAAAAAAGTCTGACGTATATTATGGATTACCTTTTAGCTAGCTTAGCTAGTTGCAGAAACGCTCAGAGTTAAACCTCCATTAAATCTCTTGCTAGTTTTACTACGTCAACATGACACAATGTGACAGCAAGAGATTTAATGGAGGATTAACTTTAACGAGCGTTTCTGAAACTCATATTTAGTAGGTATATTTTAGATGCTAAGACGGATGGTGGGAGTTTTGGTTTGACGGATCACCGATTAACCGATCGACCGAATCGGTGACCGATTGACGCACCGTGTGTGCTTCCACGTGCGTGCGGTTTCACACAAATCCTTGCTTCACAAATGGCGGACTCACGTCTGCCGCTCCGTCATGCGCCATCGTGTGTGATGTTTGACAGATTTCGCCGAAATTTAAACTTCAACCGAAACCGACCGAAACAAAATCTTCGTTTTACCAAAGTGAATACACCGTGTAAAAAGACATCTCCCGAAAACTTTAAGAACATATCATTGAACCTATATAAAAATTAGTGGCGCTAACCTTTAAAATTTAAAAAAATTATTCGTTATTTTTCCATTTTCTTGCCACGCAATGTAAAGCGTACAACACGCTGCTGTCGTAACACTACGTCACACGACCGTTTGCTGTTATGTGGGTACAAACTGTAGCAGAGAAGAAGCGCGCCAAGGTGCGCGCGGTAGTCACGGTCGCGCGCCACTCAGCTGTTAAGTCACTGCCCGCTCGCTCGGGTGAGCGGGCAGTGACCTTACAGCTGTGTGGCGCGCGACCGTAGCTTGGCGACGAGTTTGATGAGTGCGTTTTACATTGCGGATTTTTGCTATTTTCGAAATGCTTGTGTTTAACAATTAAAATTGTATTGCATTATGTCACTGGTAGGCTTTAATGTTCATAATTGTAGAAATAAAGGCCCGAAAAAAAAAAAAATTGTGAAATAAAAAAAAAAAATTTCAGTGCCTAAGTGTTAGGTATCATGGTCTGAATCCATAGTTTCAGTTTTCGGGAGTAGTCTTTTTACACCCTGTATAATAATAGTCTCGGGCGCTCTCCGCACACCGCGCGAGCCCCCCCGCACTCCGCGCAAGCATAGACCCAACGCGGCCACTAAGCGCACCCACTTTATTGTATTTACGCTATGGTTTTACTCGTCATAGTCATTACTTTTACTCCGCTATTGCAATCAACTTCTCAATCAACCCATTTGACCATAAATGCTAGGTATTATCATTCCATTGTACCTATCTATAATTAGGTAGCCTATTTTTCGCTTTGCTTCATCTTATATTCCAGTCTGCTTTGTCTTTATTAACTTCAACTTTATAAATTAGTACTATATTATTTCAAAGCAGTATTTTAGTAGTTTCATAGCTTTTTCAAGCTCGTATACAATTTATATAGTTACTTACATAGCTTATTTAAACTCGCTATAAAATATAGGTTAGTAGTTTTAAATTCTGCTATGTAAATTTCTGAAATGAAAAAGTGGTAATTGCGTTTTCTTCAATTTGTTAAAGTGCTCTTGAAGTTTTAATTAAGAAACATTTTAAAAGTTCACAATGTATAATAATTTGGAAGAAACTATTCCGTTAATAAGAATCCAGGTAAGTTTTTTTAAAATAAAAAGTTGTTTTGATTATAATTAAATTAATTAACATACCTAATTATAACGCTAACAAAATGTTGACAAGTTTTGAAAGCAAATGCTTCTGTAGATTCGGAAGCGAGGATTTAAAGATTATCGAATATTTTCTTGTATCAAATGAAGTCTATTTTTAACAGTATAAATACATATAAAATGATGTGAAATTTATTGTAAATATTTTGCTTCAAGGCCTTCATTCAAGCTCAGGTTTCACGAAAAATTCCCCCGAGGCAAAATAATTTAGGATTACGTTTTGCCGCCGCCGCCAAGAAATGCATATCATAAGATAAGATAAGATAAGATTATGAAAAGATAAGGCAACACTTTATTCATTTAAAACAGCATCATAGTCATAGCACTATTAATTTCAAGAGGAAGTCGGGTTCTCTGTTCTGTGGATTCGGTACCTATTGGAATAAAATTATAATAGTTTATTATATGATATCATTGATATAATCGTTTTAAATAGTACCTACTTATAAATTGGGTTTTTTTTTATTCTAATCAAACGCCAACCAAATTTGAATAAATTTCTGTTTCATGAATTAATGATGTAAAACTTAATTATCTCATTTTCAAATAACCAACTCTAACATAGTAATAAAATGCAAACAAGGATGAATTTTATTATTTCAGTAAATTAAAGCTAGCTCGAGGTTTAATTGAATCGTAGATTTTGACCAAAGCCGTATAAAAGTGGAATTTATTCCAGACTGTTCTTAAAAGCACCCTTTAAAGCCAGATTTATGGAATTAGGTCCAATTAAAGGCTATTTTTTTCGAGAAAATTGCTAACGAAAATTCAAGGAATGATGTACCTAGCAGTTGTAATCGAATTGAAGCAGAATATTTTGTATTTTGCTGTTATTTCCAATCCATGTGTCACATTAGTAAGGCAGATCAGCAGCCAGATTATGGTCAGATGACAATTATATAGAGTAGCCGGCAAACAGTGGATGAGACTAGCGTGCCCATTCTGGTTGGCGTTGAAATGAAGAGGCTTATGCCCAGCAGTGGGGTTTACCGGGGTTCGTGATGATGATGTTCACAAATAAAGATCTAAATCAGAAAAACGTATGCATGCCGGCATTTTTCAATGCTAATTAGCTTAAACTAACCGCTACACCCTTTACCCAATTTTTGCATGCTCAAAAACGAAAGCATGAGAAAAAAGAAGCACGAATATTAAATGAATGAGTATTTTTTCTCACTTTGCTCGTAGAATAATTAAGAAACATCTGCCGCACTCCTAATTAATGTATTTGATCTTCATTTCAGGTAATTTAAGGGATAAATAAATGCATAATTAATATCGTATCAGTGGTATTTTATTTTCAATTACAGTCAATTGTTTTAAAGCATTTGATAAATATTTAGGAGGGGTTTGCACCAAAAAGTAAGCATAATCATGTTTAATTTAAAAAAATGATGTTGTCATCAGTACCAGCCACTGCTTATTCGGCAATTTGTTACCAACGGCACGACCACCTTCCACACCATATTTTGGTTCGCGCAAGCTACCCTTAGCCACAGTAACTTATTATTAATCTGTGTCCTTAGAGTGATTAACGACTACTACCACTAGAGATAGTAGCCGGGACCAACGGCTTAACGTGCCATCCGAAGCACGGAATCATTTTTCTTTTCGGACAATCAGGTGATTCAGCCTGCAATGTCCTAACCAACTGGGGAAAAACGCACAAAGTGACATATCACTAGGTGTCCCCCGTGGGAATCGAACCCACGACCTCCGTATCGAGAGCCAATGCTCTTAACCATTAGACCACAGAGGCAGTTTTCACACTGATGAGTGATGACGGTAACTGCATGACTAGCCTAACTACGTTTTGGTGCAAGCTACCTTTAAATGAGTATAACTGTTAAGAGTATCCACAAAAATAAATAAATTAATTTTAGACACGAAGGTAGTTCAACGTCTTCAACATTATAGATGACTTACATTTTGTTTACTTTGTAGGTATAATACAATCCTTAATTCCAAACATTCAAAACCTGAAATAAAAGAAAGTTTAGAACGTCATACCTACAGCAAATTTCTGTTTCTCATCCTATCTAAAACTTAAGTTAATGAGAGAAATTCTACTTAACTCACAAGTATTTATCAAAGCATCGTTCAAATAGGAACAGGAATAGAGACGGAACTATTAAATATCAAACAACGGTCTTAAACTGTCAGATTTCCAAAGGACCTTCTTGAAACACTAGTCTTGCTTTTGTACTTCTGATACCTCACAGTAAAGAGAATCTGAAATGACAAAGGTATCAAACGATAACTAACGTTAGTTGTTTATGTTTGTGTCAGAAAAACTTCTTCCTCTTTGCACTATATTGGGGAAGCAAATTAACTTCCTATCTATTCATTTCAACGGTATATCATATC
The DNA here is from genome assembly GCA_922987775.1 of Agonopterix subpropinquella. Classification (NCBI taxonomy): domain Eukaryota; kingdom Metazoa; phylum Arthropoda; class Insecta; order Lepidoptera; family Depressariidae; genus Agonopterix; species Agonopterix subpropinquella. Next base: position 16,644,463 of record OV277712.1, read on the forward strand.
AACGGAGTTTTCAGCTCGGACGGGGAAGCGGTCTCTTTTGGATCGTTCGTTTCTTGCCCATAAAAGTGACCTCCTCGTTCATCTGATAATACCACTTACTCGTATAATATAGGCACGTGGTAACTACGTTCCCCGCATATAGTTGACCTATGTAATGTGGGATTCATAATTAATATATTATTTCTTTACTATGTAACGAACTAGATAGCGTATCTGAAAATTATCGACTCAATTTAAAGAGACGCAGTGGAGTCTTTTCGACAAAAACTTTTATGGGATCAGAAATTGATGCCATAGGTTTTTGAAATGTTAAAAGAAACGAATACGTTTTTTTTTCTTAGTAATCTCAATGCTATCAAATGTTTCTGACAAAGATACATAACTCCAAGACTTAAATAAGTTTCGTACTACGACGCGTGACAATTAATATTCCCCAATTGGTTGATGACAGTGATCCATTAGATCTAACACATAATTTACTACGATTGAATCTGCAGCCCATAATTGTTATCCTGTCTTTCTCCAACAGGCAGAAGAAGGAACAAGCCGTGCATCAGAAGGGGAAGACAATGACGGGAGCGAGGTCAACGCTGGGTCCTCCAGGATCCTTTCAGCGGCGACCTCCAGGGAGGAAGATGACGACTCCAGTAACAATGCTAGCTCGGAGAGCAAGAGTCCTGGACAGAGGTAAATATGCCCTTCCTTTTATTAATAAACCTAAAAATTTAGAAAGAAAGCAATGAATCAATTATTCAAACAATAAAATGTTAGAAACAGATTCAAACTCTATTCATATTACGACGTGCCTGTGCGGACGGAGGACGGAGGATGCAATGTAAAATAACACCTATTTCAATACCCATAGAGTCGACAGAGAGAACGCCCATACGGGCCCACGGGCGGAGGACGGAGCCACACGAAGCTTTTTTTCTGTGAACTCTATCAGTATTGAGATAGGTATTATTTTACCTTGCACCCTCCGTCCTCCGTTCGCGCCTGCCCGTCGTAATGTGAATAGAAATAGAGATTGATTGCAAAAAATTAAAATAGCCAGATGCAGTTTTCTTTTTTTTAACTATAAACCGAGCGAATAAGAGTAAAAGCGTCCCTACACGTACACAAGCGCGGGATTCACCTTTACCTTTATCTATAAGAAAGAATATACAGAAATAAAATAGTATGTATAAATAAATATCTTTGAAATTATCACACAGATTATCTTAGTCCCATTTAAAGTAGGTACTAGATTCTAGCCCGGACTTTTATTACTGACTGACTAGACAACGATATAGAATATCTATCTAAATTACAAACAAACTACTATTAATACTATTATTTACCTATTCTGTGGTATAGGTTGAAAAATGGTATAGGACCTATACTATCGCTACTTACCTCGTTGGAAACCATGCTGTTATAATATTTAACAACACATTCATTCTATCCATTCTGAAGACATTCTTTCAAGTAAACTTATAAACGTAGGGAAATATTACAATCATTGTGTGCTTTTCCAAGATCAAAGGTGAAAATATAGCGTTTGCGAAACAATAAACGTGAAATGAAATACTTTGTCGAAACACATTTTCTTACTTACAAACGGATGAAAGTTAAATTATCTTTGTTTTAAAATTATGACTTGGTCAAAAGGTTTTTAAGGGACCTATTAACAGTGACACTAGTACCACGGCTTAACATGCCACAACCGATAAAACGACAAAACGCATTACGGTTTTGTCCTTTTGTCGCTTTGTCGTATGTGGTGTGTGCTAACCCTTCTGTGATACTGTTTTATTCATAATTATCATTAAGTAGGTACTTTCAAATTAGTTGAAATTTATTTAAAAATTCAAACCGTACAGTACCTTTTTAAAGTGTACAAATTATTTTAAAACGTGTTTACCCTTTTGCCAATAATGGAGAAAAAAATCAGACCCCAGCGGAACATCTGTTCTGTGATAGTTTATGTATTATGTCTTATATTATACAGGGTGAACTGTAATTAGACCTATTCCTTGAAAGAGATCATACAGAGTTAATTACCAATAAAATTATGCCCAGTTTATTGGTGGATGAAAATGAGTAGAACGTTACCAAATTTTTTTTTTTTTTTTTTTTGCGCACATACATTGTAATGATCCCAAGGTAAGCCTCAGGGTTTTTGTTATAGGAATCATACAACAACGGCACAAACATATAACATCCATGACCGAACCGGGATTCGAACCCAGGACCCTGGTTTGGCAGTCCGGCGTGGCAACCATTACACCAACCGGGTCGTCAATTATGATGGTTCTACGATTTTACAGAAACTTTCGGACTTAATCCCGAAATAACTAATTGGAAATAAATACTCTAACCTGCTTAGTCCATACTTTTCTAAGAGCTGATAAATCAATGATTATTTTGAAAATAAAATGCTTACCTAAAATAACAAAAATTTCAGAAACTGAACTTAAACTCTTTCAAACTGCATTGATTCCATTGTAACATTCCATCATTCCATCTTATGTATACATGCATTTTAAGGCAATAAAGAACTGAAACTGAACTCAAACTCAACATCATTTATTAAATATAGGAGCTTGAAGCCCACTTATTGAACGTCAAATCTTTTTTTGAAGCCACTACCGCATCTGAACGTGATGTCGCTGTAAAGAAGATGCTGTCAGAAACTCTACAACATAACTTAATTTATTTCTAATGAACTTTAGTATGACCTCTTTCCTCGGTCGAATTACAGGTTCACCCTGTATAAGGGCTTAACGGATTACGCAAGGGAAAGTTATTTAATCGATGTTCATAACGAACTAAGAAAGTTGATGTTCTAAAACTAGTTTATTATTTTAATAGTTAGCTGAAGATTTCATTTATTTCAAAGGATAAGAAAGGAAGGATATGGATTAATAATCCGTTAGGTTTTTTGAGAAAAGTGGTTCAGTATCATGAGTACAATAACCCTTTAAGGGCCTATGTCGAAAAATAATTTAAGCGAAACAGGCGTGGGATAGCTTATATTACGGCCTGATGCGAGAGAAAGAGATGGGGCGGCGCGCGCGCCTGAATCGAATCGAGCGCCAAATCAAACTTTATTTAATTGTGATTGTACTATTTATGTAAGTTCAATTCTGCTCTAATCAAAATTTAGAAAATATCAATCTCTTTTTTTTAAATCAAGTCTTGTGTTTCTATTATTCACAGTTTAGCAGTTCCAAGCGTTTATAGATAAAAATGGAGGCTACTTTGGCTTGTTTTTCTATCGAGAAAATTTGTCTTAATCGTGTTTTGGCTCTAATCAAAACTTCAATTATATGTTCAATTTACACATATCCGAAAATCATACTCCTACTGTTAGTACTTCATGATATATAAAGCTTTGAAGAATCCAATTTTTTTCACATAGCCCCTTAAAGTATTGGCACAGTATAAGACAGTAATCTATCTTCATAAATGGTACCAAACGCGGCTTGTATGTGTGTTGTGTGCTGGCCAGTACGTACGCCTCGTAGCACGCAAACACTGAAAATATGTCAGACTGACAAGAATTCGCCAGACGGGGCTACGCGGAGATATTGTCAGTGTGTGCGTGCTACGAGGCGTACGCCGTGTTTGGCACCATTGTATGAAGATAGATTACTGTCTTATACTGTGGTATTGGCGACTCGATATGGTCAGATAAACAAAATATTTCTATTGTTCTTATTGATTACGGACTCTTAAGAAGTTAACTTAAGTATACCTATAGTATAAAGAAAAATATGATCGAAAATACACAAGTTACACTAGGACATAATGTTAAAGTAGAAGTAACCTAGTGAAAAAGCAGTCTCAAGATTTTAATCAAAAATAATTAAATTATACCAATGTGAGAATACTACTACATTCTTAAACAGAAAGTTGTTAGTTGAAGCAATGCTTCTGACCATCCCGAAAACGATTACGGTCGTGAGTGTATGTATATTACGAAATTTACGAATACGTAGTGAAGCTTAATAAAAGCGTTGAAAAAAATCATTTTCTGTTTTTTTTTATTTTATAAACATAAACATATAGGTATACAGGGTGTAAGTGACAGCCTAGCAAATACTGAAACGGTGAACTCAGACCATCAAACTAAACAACTTTCACTATGGAGCCTACCTCAGGAAAAGCGAAAAAAAAACTGCTGTCCCATACATTTTAGTCGGGTAGGTACAGCAGTTTTGTATGGGACAGCAGATTTTTTTTCGCGTCTCCTGAGGTAGGCTCCATAGTGAAAGTTGTTCAGTTTGATGGTCTGATTTCACCGTTTCAGTATTTGCTAGGCTGTCACTTACATCCTATGTAACATTTATGAATTTTGAAGTATCTCTGTATTGAAAGCTTACTATTAAGAATCATACATCTTTTTAAATCATGAAAATGAAAATGACACAAAAAGTTAAGTGTTTCATGGAAATAGTTGAACGTAATAATAACGGTGTATCGAATTATCGATCGTCTTCCGATATTGACTGGACTGAGCCAACACGAAATGCAATTTATATTTCAGGGCCGAATACCATGTTCATATAAGTAGGTAGGTAATAGTCTGCCTTATAACTATAGGTACTATACGGTGGAAGAATAGCCCAAACGAACTTATTTAAGATTATTCCGATTTTTTATGGTATTTCGATATTATGTTGCACTCGCTTGGCCGACGATCGTCTTATGAATGACTAGCTGTTGCCCGCGATTTCGTCTGCGTTACCCGGCTAAAAAGTACTCTATGTGTTAATCCAGGCCATGGTCTATCTTTATGCCAAATTTCATCAAAATCCGTTCAGCAGTTTTTGCGTGAAAGCGGAACAAATGTCCATCTATCCATACTTACAAACTTTCGCGTTTATAATATTAGTAGGATAGGATAGGATAAAAGAACAACGCGCTCGGGGTTCCACGCTTCTAATTTCGAATCCAAAACCAGCCAGTTGTAGCATAGTTTACATTTTGTTATTTTTTGTATACTTTTGTCATGTAATTTTTGGCATCTAAGAATTACAATTAAGGAAGTAGCGAGGCATTCCCAATACGAGCATTCTCGAATTGGAAGTTCTCAAATTAAAATAAGTAACAAGTATTGAGTGAAATAAATTACTGTAATTTTTTATTTATTTATTTACATACAAGCTCATTGCTACAGTACCTAGATGAAGTATTTCTTTCTTTCTTAAAATTCTCGTGTCCGGTGTTTGTAACAAAACTCCACCGAAACGGCTTGACCGATTCTTATGAAATGTTGTGTGTATATTCAGCAGGTCTGAGAATAGGAATTAAAGTAAAAAAAAAAAGGTAAAGTGTGTGTCGGGAAAAAAAAGGGTGTTGCGACGCACGCCCCGGGCACAGCTATTTGCTGTTATAAAAATAATCAAGTCCGATTTTTTATTCAATAAATGTTATAGATTTCAGTCGCATCTCATTATTTAAACCCCATCGTATTCGTAACCTATTAAATAAAAAGTCTATGAAATTAATAGCTATTCAAATATTAAAGCCCTTTCGAGGTTAAAAATTATATTTAGTCTTCAATCGTCTCTTTAAATAATTCATAACCTATTTGCAAGGTTAGACCGATAATGCCTTGACGTTAACTTGTAAACCTCCCTTGGTTAAACCGAGCAATTAGGATTCTTACTTCTGTGCCTGACCTAAATACTAGGCTTTCACTTTGACTTTGAGCTTCCGGCCTTAAGTAGTGAATTGCTGAAAATCTAGGCGTATGTGGATAACGGCTTTTTTGTTAAGGCGAGGAGTTATTTTTTTAAAGCTAAAAATACAAAGTGTTAAAAAATTGCCAGAAAATATTATTACTATTTAAAAGAACCTTAAACCATTTTACAACACAACATGTTTTCTTCCCTTAACGGCAAAACTAGAATATTCGGTCTTCCAAAAATTAAATGGTAGGTACCTAGTCAATACAATTTTCATAAGTACAGATAAAATATCTGGTAGTATATGTAACAACTATTTATTTTAGTCACGGAATATATAAGAGTAAATTTTGGCAGACTTTACTAGAATATTTTGTTGTAATAAATCTCTAAAATCGACTTATAAGAACTCTTTTTAGTAAAGTCTACTAAAATAAATATTTGTCATATCATATTACTTACTAGATATTTTTCTCCGTGTAAAATTCCGATTTTAATAGTAACTTGTCCAAAACAAATAGTAGGTACATATTTATCTAGATATCTCGTCGCCTTAAATAAGTGTCTTTATTTCCTTACAAGACAGGCTAGCCTGCGGCAAGTGTTCTTTGTTGACGTGAACATAAAAATATTAAACGTTCAGTACCAAGAAGATCAGAGAACGTCCTTCTATCTGTATGTCTGTCTGTTTCAATTCTCGGATCTTTTGATAGAAACAAAAGACTGAGTAGGGCTAGCATGCCATGCACGACAAAGCGATAAAACGAGAAAACTTTCATGCGCGCAAAAATGATTTTGCAAGTGTAAATTAACAAAGACATGCACATCTCGATTTTTCTCGTTTTTTCGGGGTTGGCTAGCATGCCACTGAGTATCACCTGTTATCTCTCCTTTATTAGTAGAGATCGGGTATTCGGATGCATATTTACCTAAATTTCATTGTTGGAAAAAAATTATGGAAGCGGCTTCGTAAAATTATCTTTTTTATATGTTTTTCGGGATGACAGGATATCCAGGAATTAATAACTAATCGGATGCATAGTATGGAAGCAACTTCTTAAAACAATTAAATTTAAAAAAGAAAAAATAATATTTTCGGTAAAATAAATCCCGGGATGTCAGGAAGTCCTACATACATCGGATGCACAGTATAAAAGCAACTTATTAAAATCATAAAATTAAACAAAAATCTCTTTTTTTTCGTTACAAATAGCCAACACCTCAACTTTAGGTAAATATGCATCCGATCTTCTTCTTATCGTGTGGGCAGAGCCCTGGTGTCAGAGTTTTTTCAGACCGCCTTACGGCCTCTGACGTGGTTTTTATGTAACGACTACTACCACCAGAGATAGTAGCCGGGACCAACGGCTTAGCGTGCCATCCGAAGCGCGGAATCATTTTTCTTTTCGGACAATCAGGTGATTCAGCCTGCAATGTCCTTACCAACTGGGGAAAAACGCACAAAGTGATATATCACTAGTTGTCCCCCGTGGGAATCGAACCCACGACCTCCGTATCGAGAGCCAATGCTCTTAACCATTAGACCACGGAGGCAGTTATTGCATTCGATTATCCGATCTCTATTTATTAGTCCAAGACTTTTATCCTCTACCTGCAATGGAACTTGTATTAAGGATGATAAGGTTATGATGAAGAGGCTACTGGTACCGATTCGGACTGTGCCATGACTTAACTTAACTAAATTTATTCCTGTCACTTTCTAAAATAAGATTAAGAAAAGAGACAGAAAACCAACAGCTGACTTTAGTGCTGTCAAAGTGACGTTACACGCCCAAAATAAGATGCCATCATAATGTAAGCCATCTTATTTAAAGCGTTTTTGGGCGTGTAACGTCACTTTGACAGCACTAAAGTCAGCTGTTGGTTTTCTGTCTCTTTTCTTAATCTTATTTTAGAAAGTGACAGGAATAAATTTAGTTAAGTTAAGTCGTGGCACAGACCGAATCGAGGCCATTATCTAAACTATTATAAAGCTGTAACAAAAATGTGTCTGTACATTGAAGATATTTACAAAAAAAAAATTACGACATGGTTTTTAACTGTCCCTGATTCCAAATCAACAATTTTTGGATTTTTTGTTTGTCTGTTTGTTTGTTTGTTTGTTTGTTTGTTTGTTTGTTTGTTTGTTTGTTTGTTTGTTTGGGTGTTTGTTTGTTCGAGTATCACGCAAAAACTACTGAACCGATTTTGATGAAACTTTTTTGTTTGATAGCTTATCATCTGACTTAAAATCTGGTATATAATTTGTGCGGACGAAGTCGCGGGTAAAAGCTCGTATATACTATTTTTCTTATACCTATGATAGAAACGTCGGTCTGAATATTGACTGCATTCATAAATGCATCTACAAAATGGGCTGTGTTTTGTCTCAAAATAATAATTCTCCTTTGTCTATTATCTTTCATGTCTATTCTGTACGAAACAATGAGCTATTCTCTTGTTTTCCAATGCATTCTGCATTTGACAATACAAAAGAGAATTGAATCACTGCGACAATACTAGTACAAGACTAGCACTACACTAATTAATAATTAGTGCTTCTTAGTCTTGCACGATACTAGTATTATTGTAAACTACCTATAGGTATAAGTATAGGTACCATAATTATTATGTTTGCGTATCCTGAGCAGTCCCGGATCTAGGGGGGGTCAAACCGGGGGCCACGCCCCGGGCGGCAGGTTAGAGGGGCGCCGAAATCAACAGTTTGACAAATATTTTATAGCAACGACGACTGACTTGAAAAGATTGCAAAAAAAAAATCGGCTCCTGGCTTCTTATTGTATTAAAGCTTCTTAGTCATGTAGTCATAGCAGAACCCATTGCAGAATTCAAACCATATTTTGGATCATAATTATTGCGACGAGCTAATCATATTGCAGTAAAATCTCGAGCTCGCTTCGTTCCCTCTAAGTTTTAGGTAAGTATTATTGCAACGACCTAATTAAAACGTGAAACTGGCTTCCATGGGTGGGAATAAATTCTTACTACTGTGAAGGGGAGAGGCGACAAAATCAAGTTTTTGCCCCTGCTCGGAAAAGTCCTAGATCCGAGGCTGATCCTGAGTTTTAGTAATTGACTTAGCTTTTAGTGTTAAGTCATCATCATCTTAATCAATAAACGTCAATTGCTGGACAAAGGCCGCAATTTACGGTCTATACTTACTTATTCTAGGCTTATTTTAGTGTGTAATCATATTGTTTCTTAATAAGATACCTCGGTACTGTACAGTACATGGTACAATAATATACTGCGCCTGGTATTTTCTTTCGATCACGTGACTGACCACGTGACTGACACAAGCCTACGTCATCATTCATACCCTTTTACCATGTTTAGCGGCCATTTTTTTGTGACGTAGGCCTGTGTCACTCTGGGAATAGAAGACCTTGTTTTTATAGACTACGAGCTTTTACCCGCGACTTCGTCCGGTCGTCGTCTATCAAACAAAAAAAGTTTTATCAAAATCGGTTCAGTAGTTTTTGCGTGATACTCGAACAAACAAACAAACAAACAAACAAACAAACGAACAAACAAACAAACATACAGACAAACAAACAAACAGACAGACAGACAAAAAATCCAAAAATTTTTGATTTGGAATCAGGGACATCTAAAAATCATATCGTAATCTTTTTTTTGTAAATATCTTCAATGTACAGACACACTTCTGTTACAGTTTTATAATAGTTTAGATACCATTGTATGTTGCAGTAGCGTAGCGAGGGGGGGGCAGGGGGGGGGCAAATGCCCCGGGCGGCACTTTTTACTAGGGGCGGAAAATTCGGGAAAAACATAATTATGGATTGAGCTCTGTCTATAACAAATTCGTAGAACAGAGAAAAGTCGAGCTCGCTTCGCTCACTCAAGTTTATGTTTTAATTGTGCCTACAAGCTTTTTACTTAATTTTAGGTACAATATGATGTATGATTGATTATTTAGCAATTCTAAGAAGTTCTGGCTAAGACGTGTAAAAATTTCGAGTTTGCTTCGTTCGATCCATAGGCGTTTACTTTTTGTTTTTTATTATTATCGATGGGTTTGCTCTTGACCTCAATCTAGTCCACAGAACAAAGATGGGGTCGAATATATTGCGAGCTTACCCAGAATGGCACTGGCACTCCTGCAAACTGACGGAACGCAGCAAGCTGCAAGCTACTTAGGTTACTTTGCACATATTGTACGTAAAAAGCTCTGGCTGATTCATATTAAAAAGAAAAGTCTCTCGCTCTAAGTTTATATTTTTACAGTTATAAATTAAAAGATGTCTGAAAAATTTCGACATCCTGATTGGTCAATATAATTTCGCGCGATATTGTCAACTGCGCAGGTAGATCGGTGAGACTTATAAACCTGGTACTACTGTACCCATCTATAAAAAAAACGGTTAGCATCATATGAACGGACCCTATATATAATATAAATTTATTATATAAATGTATAAATGTAAATTTATTAGATATTCCTAAGGGTTTAGGTATGAGAAACTTATACATAGATCCGATATATGCAATTTTAGTGGACTAGTAAACATACAAGTGTATGTGAGACGCCTCGTTATTGATTTTGTGTTTATTCTAAGACTGGCAGCGTTTAACTAATAGATATTTAATGTACAGCTGGATTAAACTTAAATCACAATTTCAATATCTAACTTAAAGCTACGTGTATGTGGGGGGGGGGACACTACACTACAGTATCTAAACATCTTGATTCTATACAAACTGTGGTTTTGTCAATGTTTGGTTCATTTAATTTGTAAACAAAAACATCTTATTTACCTCCTAATAATCTATTTTAAATTCGGCAACATGCCTCGTCCAAAGGAGTACAGTCAAAAAAAATCCACGTCAAGCTTCGTCACAAGAAATTACAGGAAAAAAAAAAAAAAAAAACCGAAACCTAATTAAGTTGAACTGCAGCGAAGTATGCAAAAAGAAGACCGGAATTTCTTAAATAAGTTTATTATAAAAGAAATGTTACATTGATCGATATTAAAATAAAATTATAATTAAATAGACAAACACAAATATAGGATGCTGTTACATGAGTGCCGAAAATCAGGTCGCCGATCGCGGTTGGCTACCGTTACGTTATGCAGCGTCAGCGCGTATATGGAAACCCTTCCAGTACTCAGAGCCCCCGGTCCGGGATGGTTTCAAGTATTATTTCAAAGAATGGTTCCAGTAAACCATTCCACTATTCAGATCTGAGCGCGATCTGACTTCGGGTATTAATTTCGGAACATTTTTAAAGAAATATCTAGTAAAAAGCTTCCACTATTCAGAATCTTACTATAAGGTACTAACGAGTTGGATCTGAGCCGCGGGAGGAATTTATGTGCGATGTTCCCGGACTGCAGATCGCGTGCCGAAAAGAGTGAGCTACCTATAATTATCGCGTATTCGTTTCGTTGTTTGTTTATTTTCTTTTGATTTCAATTAGTTCTGTTATAATGAGTGAATAAAGCGTATTTACAAGTCAGTAGGTAGGTACCGCAGTTTTGTATGAAACATCCCTAGTGAACCACCCCTTTAAATATTACTATGGTGTCTTGTTAAGAAAAAGGTTCCAAATGCTCGATAATTAGTTTATAGCATTTTATAGACACTTTATGTACCTACCAAGTTATTCACCATAATTTTAACCGAGTACACACAGCGACAGATCAACCTACCCATAGTTCGACCTTATGTCCATGAACATAGAGTTCAACTATGGGTAGGTTGATCTGTCGCCGTGTGTACCTGTAGCTTTAAAATGTTCTATTGCTTCGGAACCGGTCAAAACTGCTCCGATTTTCATGATTTTTTTATAAAACGTCTGTAAATCAGAAATACTACAACCGAAGTAAAAACCTACTATTTTGACAGTACTACAAATGTTATTTTTTCATCATCATTATCATAATCACGATATACACCACTAGTTTTAATTAGGTACTAACAAAATTGTATGAATGTTTTGTAAAATGTTGTTAGTATAATTAAAAACTAGTGGTGTATTTACAATATAGGTACGATATTTATTTATTACCATAATAACCTATTGGTAATATGTAATACCTAACCGATTTAAAAACAAAGAAAAATGTTCCTAATGCCAGTTGATTCGTTTATATTACTATGTTTAAGTATGTACAGTACTACATACATAAAATAGCATATTATGACTTCACAAAATGTCACGAATTTTATGTTTTTGTTACCTACCACAATAACTAATTATTATAATAATTACTGTAATACTCAGTTTATTGTTCTTTTATTCCTTCCCGTCTCACGTATTTTTATAAGGGGCCTCGGAGTCACGGTAGGGATTCATATTTAAAATGCTTTTTAGTGCATTGTAAATCCTCCCGCGGCTCAGATCTTAAATCCGGGTAGCATTTAAACATCTAAATAGTGAAATTGACCATTGTAAACACTCCCGGACCCCAGCACTATGGGAGTTCTGGGTACTGGAAGGGTTTCCATATACGCTGCGTCAGCACCGCGTGCATCGAATGCACAATTCAGCCCCTGTACCCGGACTTTCGATGTTCGACATATCGCCACTGTTTCGGTCCGCACTTCATTGTAATAGAGTTGACATTGGAACGGAAACGTTCACGCAGTTGCGAAGTTCGAATGTGCGGGTAGAGGCCCTGGGCCTCAATTGCGCAATTTTATACGGTTTTGGTTTGGTTTTGGTTTTGGTTTAGTTTTGGTTTAGATTTGGTTTAGCTGAAGTAAAAAAGCTATCGCGATATTTTGTTCTGAACGGTTAAATCGCACAATACAGAAAATTCGATTGAACGGACATCAAACGTGCGTATCTTCCGAAATAAAGCAAAATCGTTACCGTTAATATAATTTGCGCGATACGAATTGTGCATAACGTAACGTTTTTGGTTGTGGTTTTGTTTTGGTAGTATCGTCCAAACTTAGGGCGATTGAGGCCTTGATGTCTCATCATCATCAGATATCGATGCGCCGTCATCGGTTCTATAGGTTGGTACTAGGGGTAGTTCTTATACAGTGTGAAATTGATATCATTAGCATCCTTTTAAACTCAGAGTCTACCCATCTAACTGAACAACTTTTACTATGGGAGCAAACCGATCGGAGCAACTAAAAAATCAGCTGTCCCATACTAAACTGCAAAGCATACCTACTCAACTCAAATGTATGCAACAGCTGATTTTTAATTTGCTCCGATCGGTTTGCTCCCATAGTAAGAGTTGTTCAGTTGGATGGGTAGACTCTTAGTTTAAAAGGATGCCAATGATATCAATTTCACCCTGTAGATTATACCCTTCCAAATATCGGAGATTCCCAATTTGGCTATTTTATACTGCTCACTTTAAAATAATTATGTAAATATCTTATTACTACAACCTCATTTAATTAACATAAATTCTATTTTTAATAAATAACAATAGAATTGAACCTTTAAAATTGGACGATCTCATTTTACTTCTCTACGTAAACTTTATTTACGCTAAATTAGGTAGGTAGTTAATTGAATAAAGAAATAAATTTGTTAAAAGTTCAGCAATTGTAAGTTGGAAATTCGTTTTTATTCTGTAGCAAAAAGCTTTCCTTCTGCCCGAGGCTTTTCCCGCGTGAATTATACTTTAATGTTCATGTTAAAAATTATTAGATACGAGCTTTTACCCGCGGTTTCGTCCGCATAAATTATACAACGTGTTAATGAATTAGCGCAAAATCTCATACACCCCAACTGACTTATAACAAAATAATTAGATTGAAATAATAATTTCATTATTTTGATAGTTAAAATTTAAAGTTACTCGCATTTTAAGTTTTGAGGCAAAAATGATATCACATATAATAACTAATAAATAATAATGATATTTGTTATCACTTATCATTTCAGCACTGAAAGAAAGCGCATGCATACATTTTTATAATCTTGTTTTGGTAGTAAGTAGGGTGGTGAGTGTGCCCGTGCGTTGGGTTGACATCGGGTTCAGAAAATTTTAAATTTTGCTAACTAATTATTTAATATTTTGAAAAAATTACCTATGTTGAAACCATGATTAATTCGACTCTGCTCTCGATTCTAAACAAACTACTTTCTAGTTTTGCGTTAATTCATTAACACGTTGTATACCTGATTTTAAGTCAGATGATAAGCAATCAAACAAAAAAAATTTTCATCAAAATCGGTTCCGTAGTTGTTGCGTGATACTCAAACAAACAAACACCCAAACAAATAAACAAACAAACGAACTAACTAACAAACAGACAGACAAAAAATCCAAAAATTGGTGATTTGGAATCAGGGACAGGTAAAAACAAAGTTGTATTTTTTTTTTTGTAAATATCTTCAATGTACAGACACATTTCTGTTACAGTTTTATAATAGTTTAGATACGTCTCCAAGCGCCGTGGTGGACTGGTGGTCTTGAACAATGCCTGTGATGCTTCGATCTCCGTCCAGGCTGACTCTTACTAATGTTTTTTTTTTATTATGAACGATTTGAAACACCACTAGCTTTTCGGTGAAGAAAAACATCGTAAGGAACCTGCCGGTTTCAATTTCGAAGCATTTATTGATTTGTAACCACTGTCCATTATCAGTAGCAACGGGCTTATAGTTAGTTTAGTCTAAAAGATAAGCGGAATTTTGGTAGCCATCAGCTGCAAGGCTGATTCAGTATTCATAGGGAGCAGAGCATCTCTGTGATGGGGATGGACCAGGTCTGCCTGCATAACTCCAGTCGGTTTAGGAGTTACAGCCGTTCAAAGGTCTGGTATGGTTGCTAAAAATGAATATGCATGAATATTTAATATGCAGGTATATAATATGCACTGTAGCTATGCGAACAGTATAAAAACTGACATGGTCATCAGCGTTCAAAGGTCGGAACTTTGAATGGCGTTATCTCATAAACAGAAATAGAAATAGAAATATTCTTTATTGTGCCGACTGACAGAACTTGACACTTTTTGTACTGTTTGAATAGTGAATAGGCTTTTTCTGGGTAAGCTTGCTACATCTTCGACCCTATCTTCGTCCTGAGGACTGGATTGAGGTCAAGAGCAAACCCATCCTTAATTTAAAAAAAAACTGTTCACAGAGCTACAGTGCATATTACAATAATATCTTATGATCAAATCAAATTAAAGATTGAAAAATTCAGTCCCGCCCGAGACTGAATTTTTCAATCTTTAATTTGATTTGAAATAGCACAACATGGCTGTAACATGTTCAAAATCAATAATATTTGAGATCTTATGATCAGCCTTGCAGCTGATCGTTCATTTGATACATACCTTTGAACGGCTGTAACTCCTTAACCGAATGCAGTTATGCAGGCAGACCTGGTCCATCCCCATCACAGAGGTGATCTACACCCTATGAATACTGAATCAGCCTTGCAGCCGATGGTTACCAAAATTCCTCTTATCTCTTACACTAGTTTGAATAGTGATTTATTTTCATGAAGCCTCATTCATATTGTCCACGGAAATCACACGAACACACGAAGTGAGTAGAATTTAACTAAATTCCTCCCTACCTAAAACTTTTCTGGTAGTTAATTATAAAACGGAAATGGATTTCAATTGATCGCACCCGATGCGACCACTGAAATGTTATTCAAATTCTTCTGAAGCTTTTTCAGACCCAACTGAGTGCAGAATAATACATTTTACATTGGAAGCGGACTCATTATTAATCCAATTTATTATTATTCAATTATTTCGAATTGGGAAGGAACATTAAAGTCCGATAAATATTCGAAACACAATGTTTCTGAATTTGCTTATAAGTAGCTACTGCTTTATACAGTGTCCAACCTTAATACGCCAACAGTTTTTTAAGGGGATGATCAGATTCTCAAAATGAACAACTGGGAGCAATGGGATCAAACTCGAAAACGCGAAAAAAAAAAAACAAAGTGCAATCGCGATTTCGATCTTGGCCCCATAGAGAAAAGTCGTTCAAAATGTCCATAAAAGGAAAGGGACGTAAGGGCAAATGTCCGTACAAGCAAATGGACGTACTAGGCAATGTCCGTTTGGGGAAATGTCCGTTCGGGGAAAAGGTCGTACAAGGAATTCGGGCGATGGACGTTCGGGGAAAAGGTCGTAACTGACCTGATCCGTTCAGTTTGATGGTGCATAATTTTACGGTCGGAACTTAGTACAGTAGTTTAAAACAGAACTTTCGGTCTGTCCTGACCTGAGTCCTGGGCTTTCCTAAGTACCTAATACATATAATAATGATTTATTTTAGTCATACTAATTATGAAATCAAAGCTGCACTTTTAGATGGAAGCAAGCCGCTTTGCACAGTGATAGTAGGGACCAAAATAAGCGATTTGAACCGCAGCAGCGCAACTTTCATCCCTTAGGATAATAGATGGCGCCACTTCATTAAAAAAAACTTTGAAAAATTCTACAAGCCAAACGGCTTCACCGATTTCTATTATTAATGTGTCAATCGAAAGAATATTTATTAGTTTATGATAAAAAAAATAAAAAATAAAAATATCTATAATGGCTGCAAAAAGCCATGCATTTTTGTAAATTTTTTAAAGTTATTTTTCCGTTTTTTCTTAATAACATTAAAAAAATGTATGAATTGGGTATATTTTTAATTATTCACATTGTTAATAAATCAATAACAAGTTTAATAAAAAAAAACTGCATGTCAATATCTTTAATAGTTAGGAAAATATTTAAAATTACATAAGCAGGTAAGGCGCGCCCCAGTCTTAGTAATTATGCAAAAATTACTCAATTTGGTACTGGAAGCAAGCCGCTTTGCACAGTGATAGAAGGGACTAAAATAAGCAATTTTACCCGCAGCAGCGAAACATTAATCGTTTAGGATCACAGATGGCGCCACATATTTTAACAAACTTCAAAAAATTATAGAAACTAAACGGCTACACCGATTTTAATTATTTAGGTGTCAAACGGTTCGTCTTTTTATGTTTCAATTTAAAAAAATTAAATAGTCAATTATTTGTAGAAATTGAAAGTGCAAAAATAATAAAATATATACAAAAAATTTTAAAATGTCATGTTTTCACTAAACTACGTTGAACAATGTATGAAGTGTGTATTTTTATTTTAGACAGATTTATTCGAATCTAAAGATGAAAACTGCATCGAAATCGGTTTAGTAGTTTTGTAAATATTTCTAATTTCTGCTGATAAAAGTCCACAAATCAAGGATCGCCACAAGAGGACCGGCCCTGTACTATCTTCATCCAACGAGTGCCCGCTACCTTCACCGGATCGTCGGTCCACCTTACGATACGCTTACGATTTATTACGATACGCTTACGATATACGCTTACGATTACAACTACCCACGATACGCTTTCCGGTACGCGACTGCGCGGTCGCCACTCGAGAACTCTTCAGCCCCATCGCCCATCCGTACGTTGAGCAATGTGCTAAGCCCATTCCTACTTTAGTTAGAAATTCTCCGGGTTGTGTCGGGCTGTCGGCTACCCTGGTTCTCTTGCGGACGGACCTCTTCCTTTCTTAATCGATCTCGCAGGGACAATCTATATAGCCATCTCCATTGCCTTTGGGTGACTTACAATATTTTTACTTGGCTTTAATTTAGTGAGCGACCATGTAATAGCATAATTTATTATACTACTAGCTGTTGCCCGCGACTTCGTCTGCGTGGACATGTGATTTTGTCTCATGTCTCGTCTAAGGGTCATGAAGGTCATGGTCAGAACCAAGTCTAGAAACCCAGGCATGTAACATTAAAATGGCTATTAAGGAATGGGCTGATAAAATACACATGCTAGAATGCTCTGGCTTCTCGGGTCTGGAACATTGCAGGAAATTCATCAGCAATATAACACCAAAAATCCCACAGTTCATACTGAACAACAGCAGGAGCAAAGCTCGTGCTATCGTCGGAGCTCTCACCGGGTACTACGCCTCACAGGCATGATAAAGCTCACCCTAGATCCCAGTTGCCGAGCGTGCGGAGAGGAGGAGGAAACCATGGAACATTTATACTGTGTGACTGCGATGTCTTGGTGGCTAAACGTATGTGTCCTGAGACTGAGAGATGGTTATTCAAAACTGGAAGATTACAGGTTTCTTCCCCTGAACACTATTGCCTCTCTCATTTTCCACGTTTTTCAATGGCGAAGAAAATAAATATTAAGTAGGAGTCAACACAAAAGGTACCATTGGGTTGATGTGTTGCTGGCTTGCCAGCCCCATAATAGGATAAGAATAGGATAATAGTCATGAACTTGAGCTGAATCAAAATCAGAAAGTACCTATATTAAGTAAGTATGTAGGTATAAAAAAAAGTCATTCACAGATCCATCACTTGAATTTTTCTATTGATCGTCGGTTATTAGTGTTTTATTTATGTCGAGCAGCATAATAATCATCTTACGACCCACTGCGGATCACAGACCTCCACTCACAAATAAACGTTAGAGGATAGAGGATAAGCGGAAAGCGCAGCGTGGGTAGGCCCCTCAAACGGTGGACCGACGACCTGGTGAAGGCGGCGGGAAAACGTTGGATGAGGGCAGCGCAGGACCGGTCGTTATGGCGATCCTTGGGGGAGGTCTATGTCCAGCAGTGGACGTCCATCGGCTGAGATGATGATGATGATAGAGGATACTCTACCACGCGGGCTAGTGCACAATGGTGGAGGCAAGAGCTAGAACGATACTATTATAGCAAGCAAATGGTCAACTTTGTTAATTGAATTATTTTCAAGCCACATTTGTAAATCTCTAACCTTACTTAGCTATTATGAAAGTACTTAGGCACATTACCAAACTGTGGTGTTATAAGGACTTTTTAGATAAGTAGGTACCTATCTTTTCATAAATTGTGGTAGATTGATGTTCTATAGTTAAGCTACACAAATCCTCAAGAAATCATAATAGAACCGAAAATCAAACAAAACGAACATTGGGCAAAATTTTCTGCAACAAAATTATTATACCGTAGAATTGGCTCAAATTGGGCTCAAACTACCATTATACTTACATACAAAGATGTATTCAATCAATTTGTAAGCTCCTGCTAGAATTAAACATACGCCTAACGATATCTATGAAGATGAAAACGATACTACAATAACTTTAGAAAAAGTTAAAAGAAAGAAAAATATTTGACGACCCGTTTGGTGTAATGGTTACCACGCCGGACTGCCAAACCAGGGTCCTGGGTTCGAATCTCGGTTCGGTCATGGATGTAATATGTTTGTGCCGTTGTTGTATGGTTTCTATAATAAAAAGCCTATACTGCTTGCTTCGGATCATTACAATGTATGTGACTGTGAGCGTTATTTATTTAATTATTTTTCAATTCACCCGGTAAGTTACTCTACAATCAAATCTGTAAGACCTAATTTCTGAGACGCCTTGAGCGTGAGTTACGAGTAAGTGCAAGTATGGTCGAAATGTATGAACTTTGAGATCAGGGATTTAATCAACTAAGTTAAGCTCCTGCTAGCTAGGTTTTGGAATAAATAATTTTATTGTTGCACACTTGCTTTTAAAAAACAAAATTTTAACAAAAAATTAAAACCGCCTTCAAAAAAACTAAAAAGTTAAAAAATAATATTGCAGCCTATGACTTTTTCGTTCGCATCTTAAGAACATTAATTTGTTTTATTGAAGTCGCTGTCAAGCCGGTACGATTCGCGACAGGGCTTGCATTTTTTGGCTTGGCTTGACACCAACTTCCATAAAACAAATTAATGTTCTTAAGATGCGAACGAAAAAGTCATAGGCTGCAATATTATTTTTTAACTTTTTAGTTTTTTTGAAGGCGGTTTTAATTTTTTGTTAAAATTTTGTTTATTTCACAATTTTCAGTGGTGAATTCATTAGTTCCATTTAATAGGAGTGCTTTAAATTAACAAACGCACTAGTCGGCACTACGATTTTCGAAGGTTCCCCTCGATTTCTCTGGGATGCCATCATCAGATCCTGGTTTCCTTATCATGGTACCACCCTCGGGACATCTCCTTTCCAACAAAAAAAGAATCATCAAAATCGGTTCATAAACGACGAAGTTATCCGCGAACACACATAAAAAAATATATATATATACGGTCGAACTGAGAAACCTCCTCCTTTTTTGAAGTCGGTTAAAAACGCCTCACGCCATCTATTAAGATGAAAACGTACTACAATAACTTTAAAAAAGGTTAAAAGAAAGAGTATTTTTTTATATTTGACGACCCGTTTTGTGCAATAGTTACCACGCCGGACTGCCAAACCAGGGTTCTGGGCTCGAATCCCGGTTCGGTCATGGACATTATTATGTTTGTGCCGGGGCTGTAATGTTTCCATAATAAAAAGCCGTGCTTGCTTGGGATCACTACAACGTATGTATTAAAATAAGAAAAAAGCCAAAGAAAACGTACTGTCCTAAAATTGGATCTGATCTAATCTCAGGATATTATTAAGGTCAGCAAATTGCTTCTGTCAAATCCGTTGAAAAATGGATAAAAGATTTAAAAAAAAAATCTCACCCAAGAATCGAACCTCCAACCTCTTGCGCGAAAATCTGACCATTTCCCAACTACGCTACACAGCTCTTGAGAGAAGTGTTGAAAAAAGCAACCACTATTTACTACTGGAATCTACCCAAATACATCTGTCAGCGTCAAGTCGGCGCTAGTGAGCATGATAAAACATTGGAAATTATCCCACAGACTCCCACAGTAACCCATTGCTGGGATAAAAAGTATCCTATGTGTTAATCCAGAACACATTCTATCTGCATGCCAAATTTCATCTAAATCCGTTCAGCCGTTTAGGCGTGATTGAGCCACAAACACAAAAACATCCAAACATCCAAACATCCAAACATCCAAACATCGTCACAAACTTTCGCATTTATAATATTAGTGAGATATTTGTATATCATTTCAAATCATATCTATTTACTTACGTATGATTTCCACAGCCGCCCTTGCAGAATTTTTATTACACTGCAGAGGACAGGGTGCAAGCTAGGTCAACGTGTCGGCAACCACAGCGCATTGTGTCCGTCACAGCCTGATTTCTAAGCGAATTGGTTGAAGAATATTTTCTGTTTAATAGTTCCCATCCCATGCCCATCTTTTTAGGGATGTAACAAGAGCTCCTAAGGTGGATGGACTTCACAGTAGTTAAAATATACAATGGTCAGTGCATTGTGCGCAGCCTGATTTACAAGCGTATTTAGTTAGTCGAAGAGGGATAATTCTGACAAATTGCAACTTTTGACCATTGTGGAGTCCATCTTACCTTAGGAGGTCTTGTTACATCATCATAAAAAGATAGGCATGGGATGGGAACTATTAAATTGAAAACATTCTCCGACCAATGTACTTATAAATGAGGCTGCGACGGACACAATACGCTGTAGTTGCCGACACGTCGACCAACCTTGCACCTTGCAGTGTAAAATATTCTGCAAAAGCGTCTGTGGGAATCAAACGTAAGTAAAGTACCTACCTATAAAATTTTGAAATGCTATAAATAAATATCTTGGACATTGTCACACAAATTATCTAGTACATTTAAAGTACCGGAATCTAAACTCATACACCACAACTACAATACCAATCACCAACTACAATACCTGGCTATACTAATATTATTATTATAATACTAAATGAAGGCATAGTTTGAAGGCTGCAAGTCAACCAAAGTGCAATGGGCTAGAGGGCTAAGCTCGGAGTTTCCCTTTCTAAATCAAATCAGAAATGTATTCGACACAACCCGAAGAATTGCTAACTAAAGTGGCAATGGGCTGGGCATATTGCTCGCAGAACAGCTGGACGATGCTGATGGGGCAGAAAAGTTCTCGACCGGCGACCGCGAGGTCGCGTACCGGAAAACGTACCGTGGGTAGGCCTCTACTAGGTGAACCGACGATCCGGTGATGATAGTGGGTACCTTTTGGATGAGAGTAGTGCAGAACCAGTTGTTTTGGCGATCCTTGAGGAACGTCGTCAACGTTTAGTGGACGTTTATCGGCAGAAATTAGAATTATCTACATAACTACTAAACCGATTTCGATGCAGTTTTCACTTTTAGATTCGAAATAGATCTGTCTAATTTTAGACAAAGAAAAAAACACACTTCATACATTGTTCAACGTAGTTTAGTGAAAACATTACATCTTTTATTTTTTTTATATATTTTATTATTTTTGCACTTTCAATTTCTACAAATAATTGACTATTGAATTTTTTTAAATTGAAACATAAAAAGACGAACCGTTTGACACCTAAATAATTAAAATCGGTGTAGCCGTTTAGTTTCTATAATTTTTTGAAGCTTGTTGAAATATGTGGCGCCATCTGTTATCCTAAACGATTTATGTTTCGCTGCTGCGGGTAAAATTGCTTATTTTAGTCCCTTCTATCACTGTGCAAAGCGGCTTGCTTCCAGTACCAAATTGAGTAATTTTTGCATAATTACTAAGACTGGGGCGCGCCTTACCTGCTTATGTAATCTTAAATATTTTCCTAACTATTAAAGATATTGACATGCAGTTTTTTTTTATTAAACTTGTTATTGATTTATTAATAATGTGAATAATTAAAAATATACCCAATTCATACATTTTTTAAATGTTATTAAGAAAAAACGGAAAAATAACTTTAAAAAATTTACAAAAATGCATGGCTTTTTGCAGCCATTATAGATATTTTTATTTTTTATTTTTTTTATCATAAACTAATAAATATTCTTTCGATTGACACATTAATAATAGAAATCGGTGAAGCCGTTTGGCTTGTAGAATTTTTCAAAGTTTTTTTTAATGAAGTGGCGCCATCTATTATCCTAAGGGATGAAAGTTGCGCTGCTGCGGTTCAAATCGCTTATTTTGGTCCCTACTATCACTGTGCAAAGCGGCTTGCTTCCATCCCAAAGTGCAGCTTTTCCTTAAAATATCTCCATAACGACTAAGACTATTTGCAAAACCGAAATGTACATTGTACAGTCGCCATCAGATATATCGTAGCATACAAGGTGTCCAAATATTTCTGAGCAGTGGTAATTTTCATTAAATTCTTTACAGTAAATGTTACCAATTATATCTAAACGTGTATTTTGTCATAAATATCTGAACAGCGAATTTTCAATAATTTCTTTACAATGTTATTTAAAATTGAAATGTAAAACAACGCAGTAAGGTTTTTTTCCGAAACTGTTCACATGTTTATGACCACCCGACTGCGAAGATATATTGGATGTTCTAGGCGTTCCTATATTTTTGAATGGTTATGAGTAAAGAAATTATTGTAAAATAGAACCGCTTAGAAATATTTGACCACCTTGTTTGCTACGATATATCTGCTGGTGACTGTACATTACCCAATTTCAGTAGAACTTATGAACAAAAAGCGCCTAAGGCAAATACAAATAAGTACTTTATTGTCCAAATAATTTGAGGTTAGGTACATTTAATTATTCTTGAATCAATGACCTCTTGTTGTTAACTAGGTTCTTATATTTAATTATTTTCCTGCTGAAATCCAAATAACGGTAAAATACCTATACCCAATACAACGAACGAATGAAGTGGCAGCCGCAGTGTTGCCCTGCGGCCCAATGGACTTACGACAGAAAAAAGGTAGCGGGGAGCGATTGGATGAGGAAGTCCACAGAACATTATAAGAGAGGGTTAGAAGTACAAAGTAGGCGCGGAACTTGTGTCACACGGTTATGCAATGATTTGCATAACACGATAACGCGCGCGGCGTGGTGCAAGCGAGAGGGCATAAGTAGTTGTAGAAGCGTGACTGGGAAGACAAGTGGCGACAGTCGTCTCCGAAGCAAAAGCGCTACTTTGCATTTCTAACCCCTCTTATAATGTTCTGTGAGGAAGGCCGAGGACAGAGTTTTGTGGCGCGCGGCCTATATTCAGCAGTGGTCCATGATAGGCTGATGATGATGATGATTCCCAGTGTAGAGCACATATATCTCCGCTCTGAAATAAACCTATCCACCAGGCCTTGTACCCGGAATTTTGATGTTCCATATATCGCCACTGTTTCCGTCCGCACTTCATTGTAATAGAGTTGACATTGGCCTCGATTCGGACTGTGCCACGACTTAACTTAACTAAATTTATTCCTATCACTTTCTAAAATAAGATTAAGAAAAGAGACAGAAAACCAACAGCTGACTTTAGTGCTGTCAAAGTGACGTTACACGCCCAAAAACGCATTAAATAAGATGGCGTACATTATGATGGCATCTTATTTTGGGCGTGTAACGTCACTTTGACAGCACTAAAGTCAGCTGTTGGTTTTCTGTCTCTTTTCTTAATCTTATTTTAGAAAGTGACAGGAATAAATTTAGTTAAGTTAAGTCGTGGCACAGTCCTAAACGGTACCATTGGAACGAAAACATTCACGCAATTGCGAAGTTCGAATGTGCGGGTAAAGGCCCAGAGCACCACCTAAAACGAATGAACCCTATTCTTTTAAAATACGAACCTTTTTCTAACGAAATATTGTACCTCATTCTTTAGAAATACGAGTATTTAAACATTTATACTCAATTAGTTTTAAGACACTTTCAATCTCTAGATAATATACGGAAACACGCAAAAAATATCCGTTGATATTATGTTACCGATAAACAGAGACAATATAAAAGTTGTAGAGTTTTTACATGTCTTATCACATAAAAGATTCTAAGCAAACTTTTCCCAATCTCTAGATTGTTGAGCAAGATATCGCCATTCTCTTCAAATCAGAGGCCAGATGATATGTAAGTGGCCAGAAGTATGTTCTCCACCGCTTTGGATTCGCTTAGCTACCCTAGCGAGCACGGTCCGAAACTGATACCTATTACGTATGCTGCGTATGCCCAATAGCAATCGTTAAGTGACTTATGGAATGGCTATCGAGGATTTTTATGGAAATTTCTGAGGTGACGATGTTGTCTAGATAAGACGCAATTTCTCAAGAAAAATTTGAAAATAGGAGAATGGAAATGGAATTGGCGATTTTGAATTGGATTTTTTTTTATTTTGAGAGTTTATTGCATAATCAAATTATTTAAAACGCGTCGTAATCTATTGTAAAACTAGCAATAGAAAAAATACACCTAAGTATACAGGGTGTAACAAAAGACCCTAGTAATACTTAAGGGGGGGTGCTTCAGGCCATCAAACTGAACAACTTTCACTATGGAGCCAACAACGAAATCGCGAAAAAAAAATCCGCTCTTTCATACAAAACTGCAGTACCTACCGTCTCGACTCAAATGTATGGGACGGCAGATTTTTTTTCTTTTTTCTCGACGTTGGCTCTATAGTGAAAGTAGTTCAGATTGATGGTCTGAAGCACCCCCTGATGTATTACTAGGGTGTTTTGTTACACCCTGTATATCTCGACTATACCCAAGCAATTCACTGTTCAAAAGTGTGTAAATTTTTAGATATTTTTCCAAGTAAAACACAAAACCCTCTTTCTCCAGTATTTGATTAAACAAGTTCCTAACAATTGATTGCAAAATATGTCAATCGTTGTTACAATATTCGTCTGTTACCAGCAAGGTACAAAAATTACAATCATTCTATCAACATCGTATCCTTAGTGTTATCTCTTTTTAATTCGACTGCAAAAAACTTCCATTCCATTTATGTCCTGCAAGGGTTATTCGAGGGGAAAAATCGCTTAGTTTCTTGAAAGGGTCAAAAAGATTAATGTGGCTTACAAAGTTCAAATTCGTCCACCGACAACATCTTATCGCTTTATATCTCAACATTAAGAGAGATTTGAGCTACAAATGTAGCAAACCTGACATTCTGTAAGTCACTTGTCGGCCATAATAATGCATTCCAAATAAAATGATACGTTATTGGTCCTCGCCTGTCACAAAGATATATGTGCATAATGCCTAGTAGAACACGACCTGCACAGCTGAAAAAATGACACAGTAATGCTAAACTTACACTAAAGTGTCCGTTAAATGAATTAGTGAAACCGCTGACTTGTTTTATATTATGCATGTTATTCTTTTGTGAAGTCTCTTATTGCAGTATCATGAGGAAATTGTGAGTTTCGTTGCGTACGCTTTTGCGAGAAAACTCGAATGTCCATGTCCATTAAGATTCCAAGTATCTTTAGAATATGTTTTATTCTAATTCTGCATTGGTACTTAGTGCAGGTAGTATTTAGATTGCATTTCTTCTATTAGTGATTGATCTTAACACTTTGTCATTCATTTCATAATAACAATTCGGCAAAACTTCACCTATGATGTTAAATTTATGAAAAATTGCTTTTTAATTCGACTCTCGCCAAAGCGTTCGACAATGAAACTCAAGTTAGGGCATCCCACGAACCACAAAGAACACTGTACACTGCGTGTAACTTCACATCCCTTTATAGGCGACCTATCATTTCATCGAGCTCAAGCTCACGCAAGTCCGTCCAGGACTCACACAATCCCGGAACGGCCTCTGACAAACGCGGACATAAATGGAGGCATGTCCAGGCAGTCATGGCATACTACCAGGCTCTCAGGAAAATAAAAAGGTTCGATAGGACAACGGTAAAACCCGTCGTTGTCGGTCTTTTATGTAAATGTTTGTTTATGATTTCCCACTAATGTGTTACCTTCGTCTGTGTTAGGACTTCGGGAATGGTATCACTGGATTTTGTGTGTTTTTCTTGTGAATATTGTGTCTTATTAGCTCACCTTGAGAATTCTACTTTCCGACTGTCCCTTGGGAGATCAAATTGTAATCAATGTTTATTAATTTTTGCATTGTTATGAACAATTTCGATTTAAATAGACTTTTTATATAAAACTTTGCTGGAATTCTGACTTTTAGATGCAGTATTAGATTTAGTTTTTTTAGATAAGTGGTTTTATAGAGACCTCACTAATATCTCACTCTACAGACATACTTTTATGGCATTTAAGTTTTTGTTTATCTAGTACTTATATTGCCATGCCGCATGTAAATATAGGTAGATATTTGTATGCACGAGTAGGTTATAAAAGTAAAACTTTCAGTTCACACTAAAATATGTGCAAATAGATTATTTTATAAGAAACTCAACTTTCAATTTCATTAGACTTTCTTTTCAAAGCAATCTCGACCCACTCTTCTAAAGAAACTTCTATTAAAACATTACTTTTTATTAGACTTGTTCAAGAAAAAACTTTTCTAATTATCGTACATACCTACAGTCCTATTAGAAGACAAAAGCATGGCTAACATTATTTGACGCGACTTCCCATCTCTATCTTTCCAATATTGAAATTAACATGTGTGATTGAAATGCAGAACAAAGTCGAATCAGCGATGGATGAAGCTGAGAACCACAGTTCAACTCAGTTCAGCGATGCAGAAGAAACCGCCCCTTAAGAGAGAGGACTCCTTCTTGAAGAGATTTTCTACAAGGCAGATACCAGAGACGCAGGAAACTGTAAGAAATGTTCTTTACTAAATCATATTCACATTCCTTGATCAGTCCATCTTGCTATGCCTCCATATTCCACCATAACATCACAGGTCGTGGACGTGGTAGCCATTATAGAATGCCAGAAGGCAGAATGGGCAGGACATGTTGCACTTAAGGATACTGAATGTTGGGCTAGAATAACACGGGAGTGGAGGCCCAGATAATATATTTTACTCGTTTAAGTACAATAAAATAACCCTCCTTCTGGCGCAGTCGGGTAATTATGGTCAACAGCGGTTATAATTTAAATTTTGAAAGGAGAAGGAGAAATAGGTAGTCACCCGTATTTGCCCGGCTTTCCTTTATACGAAAAAGATAATAAAGAAAGCATTTAGTTTCAATGAAATGACCGATGATTCGCTTTCACACGTCTCGTGTCAAAATCAAGGATTTTTTAAATTTAAATATGTTTATTTAAATAATTTTCACGGGCACATACATTGTAATCCCAAGTTAAGCACTACAGGCTTTTTAATATAGAAACCAGACAACAATGGCACGAACATTTAACATCCATGACTGAACCGGGATTCGAACCCAGGACCCTGGTTTGGCAGTCCAGCGTGGTAAACATTACACCAACCGGGTCGTCAAACAGGGGAAGCGTGTAATTTCTCTATGGTCAAAAGGATATATTTGAATAGAGAATAAACTCGTTTGTCAACTATTTCAATCTCAATAGCTTTAACTTTTCGACAGATAATTTTAGTGGAAACAAACTGAAATGTTAAACCTAAAGTTAGACTGACAGCGCGCCACTGTGACCTCGTAACCTGAAATAGTTCACTAGGCCAGCTATAAGTGATCCGATAGGATGAACTTTATCTATTTTGTTGGTTACCTATTGAGAAAAACCTTAGACTACTTATATAGGGACGCGTAACCACGTGTCATTCTACTAAAAAACTTTCTGCCACTTTTTGCGGGGGGCGAGGTAACATGTTATCCGCAACCTCCGCAACTTTGGATTTTATTCCCTATGACTTTAGATTCTAATTTTGAATGTTCAAAATCATGAAAAGTAGTCTCGTGTAAACTCCAAACGTTCTAAGTTCGAAATTATTGTTTCGCAATAATAGGCTGTCTAGTTTAGTGATAAGTTATAAAATTTAATGTAAGATTAATTGATCTAATACCGTGGCAGAGGGGAAATGCTACCGCAAGGCCGGTCCTTATAATAAGTAGTCTAAGGGAAAAACAAACTAAATACAATACTTACATGGTATGTGTAAAGTTGGCGACTTCACATAATGTCAAAAGATCGTATCAAAAGGTCACTGGAAAAAAATACGTTTTAGAATGATTAGAATATATCCGACCACCTTTAAACATCCGAGTTTTGACATTGGAAATGTTTTTTCGTTCGCTCCAGTCGGTATAAGCTCCGATTTCTCGAAAAAGTGCGATCCCCTTATATCTCGGAGAGTTGTGATGATATTATATTAAAAAAAGGCTCAAAAAACGTGAGCTGTAAGGTGCAAAAAGAATAATTCGAGAAAGTCAAAAACGAAAAATGTTATGTCCAGAATAGTGAAAAAAAAAAAAAAATTTTTGATTTTGGTGCTCGATTTATTGGAAACGAAGAATGATATCAACCGGACTTTCGATGTTCGATATATCACCACTGTTTCGGTCCGCACTTCATTGTAATAGAGTTGACATTGGAACGAAAACGTTCACGTAATTGCGAAGTTCGAATGTGCGGGTAGAGGCCCTGTGAATGTTTATATTGCTTATCTCATATCCACAGGTAGAAGACACAGGCTCGGAAGGAGCAACCGGTGACCACAGATCAACAAACCGACACAGGAGGAGGAAAGTGCGCGCCCCACGCACCGTCGTCAACCCCGACGAAAACTTCTACTTCTACTGGCTCTGGCTCATCACCCTCTGCGTGCTGTACAATCTGTGGACACTGATCGTGAGGCAGAGCTTCCCTGAGTTACAGGTGAGGATTGGGATCTTTAAATTAAGACGTTATGGTGGGACAAAACGCCTTGGAGGCATCTTTTATTTTTCATGTTTCGACTAGATTTATACAATTTACCGAAACCAAAATCATACCTCAGTATTCTTGGATAGTTTATCTAGTGAAATCCTATATATTGAATACACGATTGGAATTACTTCGCTCGATAGAAAATCGTCACAAAGATGACGTATTTTCATGTATTTTTAACCATTTTTCTCACCTGAGAAGAACTTAAAATAGTTTCAGATTTTTGGTATTTATACTCACATATTCACTATTAGTTTATCTAGTGAAATCATAAAAAAATCTATAAAAAGTACTTTTGCTATGGAGATTATGCATCTTTCTACTGCCAATTCGCTCGTATGATTTTCAAAAATCGCTGTGGGCTTTGAGTGAAATGTGTAACGTTATTTTTGGGAATATTTATCAAAAAGCTGCATGGCAAATTCTGTTCAGTCATCAATTCTGGGGAAAAGCTTTTCATACATTTTACCATGATGGCCGAAGGTATCTAACCCTTGAAAATTTTGAAATTACTCAGGATGCAACAAAATAAATGTAAACGCATTAATTGTAGTCCAGAAAAGGGTTCCAAAAATTATTGGTGTAATTTATCTTGGCTCAAAACGGTAAAAACAACACTTCGTTACATTAATTTGTATTTCTTTTGAAACAAAAAGTAGGTTAAAATAACTTTTCTGTTAGCTTCATTATAATAACTTTCAACTACTTATTTACTTTAAAAGTTTTGAACCAAACGACTTCGCTTCAGAATGTATCTGCTACAATATAAAACTGTAAAAGCTAGAGCTATGGGTGTCCTTAAAATAGGTTATAGCATAGAGTAAATAAATGTACGTATATCTATCTATCTAAACTATTATAAAACTGTAACAGAAATGTGTCGGTACATTGAAGATATTTACAAAAAAAAAATTACATCATGGTTTTTACCTGTCCCTGATTCCAAATCACTAATTTTTGGATTTTTTGTCTGTCTGTTTGTTTGTTGTTCGAGTATCACGCAAAAACTACTGAACCGATTTTGATGAAACTTTTTTTGTTTGATAGCTTATGATCTGACTTAAAATCTGGTTTATATAATTTGTGCGGACTAAGTCGCTAGTAATAGTTATAAATGTGATAGGACAGGACATCGGGACGTCTTTGAGTCAGACCCAAACATTTAATTTTTTCCGTTTGTTCGATTATGACGCGAAAAGTACTGAATCAAATTGATGCTGTTTTCACGGTTCAACATAAAAACGGGATGCATTTATGCTGATTTTATTAATCCTGTAAAATTTCGGGAGCGTAATTGATTCCACGCGAACGAAGTCGCGGACCTGAGGCGTCTAGGAGTGCGATTTTTGAATCTCACTCGCTGAGTTCAGCAGTTCAAAATATCAAAATTACTGTGGAGATATGCATCTTTCGACTGCTGATTTGACTTTCAAATATCATACTTCTGGAGTGTGATTTTTGAAAGTCAAATCAGCAGTAGAAAGATGCGTATCTCCATAGTAATTTTGACATTTTCAACTGCTGAACTCAGCGAATGAGATTCAAAAATCGCACTCCTGAGCTGAGTTACTTAACAATTAATGTTTTTAATTTGGCCAAGATTCTTTCAATTTGGGGATCCAATAACTGTACTTACTTGTTTATTTTTAGTAAATTCATTCTAATATCCTGGTTTTAAATCAATACATTAAAATATGTACAGGGTCTTTCTTAAAATAGATCAAACCATTCAGATTATCAAACTGAACGATTTTATCTTCGGGACTAACATCGAAATAGCATAGCATAGCATATGCTCACGACTATATTCCCCGAGGGGGTAGTCAGAGATATTCTGAAACCTCAGAACATCCACGTTTCACTAGTAGTACCGAAACTCTGTCCAGTGTGACGGGGAGTGAGCCCTTCGCCACTTGTAATGGACAGTGGGTACAATACATGCCTCGAAATTGAAGCATGCAGGTTTCCTCACGATGTTTTCCTTCACAGAAAAGCCAGTGGTGTTACAACATCGAAATCGCGAAGATAAATCTGCTGTTCCATACGAAACTGCAAAGCTACTCTACCATTATCGTCGATGGGTGTTTTCCTTACAATCAAATACGGAGGCCAAAAATTACTTGGAGTGGAGCGATATGTTCTTACTGTATAAAAGCACTAAATGAAGTATTTCTTTAAAATAGGTTAAATAAAAAACCGGTCAAGTGCGATCGGGCTACTCGCGCACCGAGAGGGTTCCGTACCACACCACCACAGAACACAACATTATTAACTAAGAAAAAAAAACTTTTTTGTCTGTGACCTTAAGCGCAAGACCGACTCACACTTGGCCGGTTTTTAGTATTTGTTGTTATTCTGTAGAGTTTGCTCTATAATCACACTAAGTTTGACGCTTCTATGTATTACCGTTTTTACTATAGAGCGTGATGAAACAACGTCGATAAAAACTAGTTTCTTGTTGAAAACCCCCCTTAATTTTGAAATTTTTGAAATTTTTATTATTTGTTAATAAATCCGCCGTAATAACGCATAATCTGAGAAAATTTCAACTATCTAGCAATTACGGTTCAAAAGTTACAGCCCTAAATAGGTAGGACAGACGGACGGACGGACAGACGGACGGACGGACGGACGGACAACGTAGGCTTAGTAATAGGGTCCCGTTTTCACCCTTTGGGTACGGAACCCTAAAAAAGCCTTTAAATCCAATTCCTACATCCTTGAATCCTACAGTCATTTCCACCGAGAGCGAGTTAAGGCTATTCTACCGTTGGCGCGCTCCATACAAACGTAGTATGGTGATATTTTCAATACTATCTAATTAAAGTCAATGAAATTTTTCAAAAACAATCAAGTAACTAATCTCTATGTCGGTATGAAGTCAGATTTTCGTTAAAATATACAGTTTCAATGCTAGGATTAATTTAAGATTTGTATGGAAATATTTGTGGCACTGTAACTTTAAAACTATACATTTTATCGAAAATCTGACTTCATACCGACATAGAAATTAGTTACTAAATTGTTTTTGAAAAATTTCATTGACTTTAATTGGATAGTATTGAAAATATCACCATACTACGTTTGTATGGAGCGCGCCAACGGTAGAATAGCCTTAAGTAAACATAGGACGGCAGAGAGGTCTGTAAATGCCCCCTTGAGAGTTAAGTCCAATCATGTTAAGGAAAAACTGCCGAACCGTAGTGTATATGGGCTTTTTGGACCCCTGAGTGTTTGGGACAGATGGCTGTTGACTTTAAAAAAGGTCCAGCACTTTCTGTAAGATTTGTCTTCGTAAATAAGGTGTTATATTGTAGAAAAATATGGGGGATGTGAAGGGTTTGTCGACTCGTTGATCTAAATGGATTTTTTTTTAACCGACTAAAACAAAAACAAAAAACGGCGGAGGTTCATAATTCGACGCGTATACAACGTTTTAATGAATTAACGCAAAACTAGAAAGTAGTTTGTATAGAATCGAGAGCAGAATCCAAATATCATGGTTTCAACATAGGTAATTTTTTTTTTAAATATTAAATAATTTGTTTGCAAAATTTAAATTTTTCTGAACCCGATATCAACCCACCGCACGGGAACACTCACCCTACTTACTACCAAAACAAGATTATAAAAATGTATCCATGAGTACTTTAGCGCTTTCTTTCTGTGCTGAAATGATAACAAATCATTTTCGCCTCAAAACTTAAAATGCGAATAACTTAAAATTTTAACTACCAAAATAATTAAATTATTGTTTCAATCTAATTATTTTGTTATAAATCAGTTGGGGTGTATGAGGTTTTGCGCTAATTCATTAACACGTTGTATATGTATATTTTTTGTTTTTTTTTTTAATGTATGATCACGGATAACTTTCTACAGAGTAGTCCGATTTAGATAACTCTTTTTTTATTGGAAAGGGTATACTCCCGGCATAGTCCCATTTCAATTCGGTGAAGATCTGATGACGCACTTCGGAGCTACACAATAGAACTCCTCAAAAGTTGACAGCAAATCATCGGCAAGAAGAAGATCGGCGATTGAAACGTTTGCTTCGTATCGATGTACCCTTTGTATGTGCTGATATCAGAATCCAACTAATGTATTTCACCACCAAAAATTATGAAATACTTAATTTTTTTTAACAAAATATTGAAACCGACATCAAAACTCAAAAAGTAAAAAATAATATTGCAGCCGATGAATTTTACGTAGCATCTATAAGAATATTAATTTGCTTTATTGGAGTCGGTGTCAAGCCTAGCCAAAAAATTACTGCAAGCTCAGTCTCGAATCGTACAGGCTTGACAGCGACTTCGATAAAACAAATTGAAGTAGGCTCGCTTGCGCCAGGCAGGGTTATCGTCACATGCACCAGCTGTTTTTGTTGACATGATTGAAAACTGAATGATTTTAAAACAAAACGATGAAAACGAAATGTCATTGCCAAAATAAAACAAATTAGACAGATAAATACAAAGAGATGCAGTGTGAAAGAGACGTGCATATAATGTTCATTCATCATTCACTTTTCATATTTTGTCGGATTACATAAACTCTATGGTCATTTAGGATGTTGCCAGCGAAAAATAGAGAACTGTCAGGTTAGTTAACTATGAACTAGTTTTCATTGGCGCAAGACAATCTTCGATAACACTTTAGGTCGGTGCTACTAAACACGGGGTTACGCAATTTAACACAGCATTTGGCGCAAGTGGGCCTTCTGTCCGTCTGTCCTACCTATTTAGGGCTGTAACTTTTGAACCGTAATAGCTAGATAGTTGAAATTTTCTCAGATTTGTTAACAAATAATAAAAATGTCAAAAAGTTAAAAATTAAGGGGGGTTCAAAACAAAAAAACTAGTTTTTATCAACGTTTTTTCTTCACGCTCTATCGTAGAAACGGTAATACATACAAGCGTCAAACTTAGTGTGATTATAGAGCATACTCTACAGAATAACAACAAATACTAAAAACCGGCCAAGTGTGAGTCGGTCTCGCGCTAAAGGTCCCGGACAATTTTTTTTCTAAGTTAATAATGTTGTGTTTTGTAGTGGTGTGGTACGGAACCCTCGGTGCGCGAGTAGCCCGACTCGCACTTGACCGCTTTTTATTAATGTATTTTATAAACATAATGATTGTACACCTAGTTTGCAAAATAAACAATTTATTTAAGGTAGATGGTACTTATAGCATTTTCTGAAACTCATTCAGAAGTCTAGGAATTCAGGAGATCTAAAATTATTATACCATTAGAAGACAAAGTAAATACCTGAGTTGGTAGGTAATATACCTTCAAAATTGTTGTCCTGATAATAGAAATAAGCCGCATTGCCGCACGATCGTCGGAAATCCAATAATGTTTAACGCCTATTGTGTTGTAAAAAGGTAGTAATTTGCTATTGATCTTTTATCGTAAATCGAAAATGGTTTACTAGCTTAAAGATTAATAGGTATATTGAATATTGTTACATAGATTTGTCCCAATATACCTATAGGTATAGACTTGTAATATTTTAAGTAGATGATGTTATGAATACGAATTCCTATAGATACAGTACATGTTTTGGGTACAAATATTTGTACATACATACATTTCATACATACAAATAAGTATTATTTTGTCTCAAGTAGGTAACTAGGCTAATTGAGCCGTCTGCCCTTGTTTTCTGTGAAATATTTTTTCTAATTAATTTCAAAGTGCAACCTGTCACCATAACCTGGTAAATTAATATTTCTATGCCTATCACCCACCAGGTTAAATTTAAAAATTGAAAAGTAGATGGCGCCACATCCCTTAAAGACGAAAGAGGTTGAACATTTTAGGGCTACTGATGTAATGGTTCAGTAACTTAATTATTGAACGAAAGCACAGCCCCGGTTTAGCAGGTTGCGGGTTCAAGTCCCGTCCAAGAAACATTTTTGTAATCTTGAATTCAAATCATTCATTGATTCATTTTAAATAGCACAACATGTTATTAATCAATAATATTTTGAATCTATCACAAAAATTGTTCAGTTTTCACTCAGTAGATACAAATTACAATCAGTTTTATCTATCTATCTATCTATAACGTCACGCCTCTTTCCCAGTGGGGTAGGCAGAGACCAAGACGCGCCACTTACTACGATCCTTACATACCTCTTTTGCCTCATGCACATCCATACATCTCTTCATACATGCCCGTCGGTTTCGAGTACTCCGCACCTCCCCTTTTTGTAGGACGCAACTGATTTGATCAGCATTCGTCCTACGAGGGCGCCCTCTGCCGACACTTCCACTCACATTTGCAACATATATCTCTTTCGTACATCTGCTGTCACTCATCCTCTCCACATGGCCAAACCAACGAAGCATACCTTTCTCTATTCTTGTCATAACATCTTCTTTTACATCGATCTCTTATTACACAATCAGTTTTAAGAAGGTTTTAAGACTATGGTTTTGAAATTCCTAAAAAAGTTTCGATTTTTATGATCCTTTAATTCTTTACATAAACCGATACTCTTTATTATACTGTGACCTAGGTACGTTACGTAGGAAAGTAATCTGTGACGTAGGACTGACTTTCTTACTAGGTAGAAATAGCTATTTAGGGGTCACAGATGTGTAGTTGTTGTAGGGATAAAAAAGGTCTTCTTGAATTTGAACATATTTAATAAAGTGCACTTATTTCTGAACTGCATAGTTTACCTAGCGGTTCGGTGGTATGGGAACGACTGGCGAATACTCCAGTCGCTCCGTCAGACTGAGACAAAATTGCTTATTATGCTAAACTATTTATAATGCTAATACAATGTGTCCCCACAATATTCTCCTCCTTTAACAAATTTTTTTCAAAATTTAACATACAGGGTGAAATTGATATCATTGGCATCCTTTTAAACTAAGAGTCTACCCATCAAACTGAACAACTTTTACTATGGGAGCAAACCGATCAAAGCAAAAAAAAAATCAGCTGTTGCATACATTTGAGTCGAGTAGGCATTGCAGTTTAGTATGGGACATAAATAGCAAGTATAAAATATATAAAAGTAGTATAGTAGTATAAAAGCAAAATTTAAAAAATTCAATTTAAAAAATATATCGCAATCAAAAGTCATACTTCACATTAAATGAACAGTAGTAGGTACAATACACAATCGTTGCGCTAATTCAGCATTGGTTGCAGTAACAAAGAAATAGTAACATGAGACAAATGTTATCGCTAGGAACGGAATCAACTCAACATTATATGAATCTAAATCTCTTAAATATGATAACATAATTCGCCATTAAAAAAAGCTTTACTACATTATCATTTCATGAAAACGAAATGCAAACAACAACACGAAAACAACATGGAAAACGCAATATAATATTATTTTAGACACGAACACTACACGACACAAAATACACTCGACGCTGTTTCCCTCTCTCGTTGTAGGTACATAGCTAGAGTCGATGTCGTCTTCTGGAACATCCATGATGTGCGCACAGCTTGGCATCTATACTTTCCGAAGCGTGTACCACATGTGCTTGAACTGGGTCATCGTCGCAAAATCTCACCAATACAGCAGGGCAATCTCTTCCTGGTCTAGGTGCGTGCGAGAAAACGTCGAACAGGTGCAGGCCCGTCCCGGAGGGAGCAGTAAACCTCGGACGGCGGCAACTGCTGAACCGTGCCCACGTCGACCATCGCCATGAGGAGCAAACTTCCTTCCTCATAATACTGACTTTCTTGAAGAGTAGACCCGTAAAATACTCGTGTTTCTATTCTCTATCGCTATCACCCATTAGAGGAACTGACAGCTGAGAGAGCGAGATGTACCTAGCGGCGCCACTGTATAATAGAAAGAGATACGTGACGCGAGGCAATAGAACCGTTTTTGGGAACTTGTCAGCACAATCGACTGGGTAAATATTCGTGCTCTGTGAATAATTAGTGAATCTAAAGTGGAGTCGTAGATTATTTTGTGAAATATACTAACACTATTTCATTAAATTACCTACAATTTCACGTTAGATTCACAATTATACACAGAACTCGAAGTTTTAGGGTGCCGATAAGTGCCGATAAATGCACAAAAAACGGTTTCATTTGACAACTCATGTCAGTTACTCTATTCCGACAGGTATAATAACTTTATGCTATCACCTATAAATTGCCACATCCAAAATATGGGTAAAATTACGTAATTGTACCAACAGGTATATCAATGACTTATATCTATTGTAAACATGCAATTTGTCGCGATAAATACAAATGCAAATGAAATGAAATCAATCCGTTCTTTTTATAGACAGCGATTGAAGTCTAGAGCATTATTTCTCTTCTACTTGTCACCGCTCTGGAAGGACTGGCGTTCATATGAACTCAGTAAATGTACATGGAGCATAGGAATTCGTATTAACTCATAATAGAGTACCGTGGAGGCGTCTCGATATATGTCACGCTCAGCTATCTCTTATTTCCTGGTATTTATTGGTTTTTTTCTTCGAGTGTCATAATTATTGCTTCGTTCAGGGAATCAGTGGTCTAGACGTTAATTAAATTAGCCTGTAGGATCCCACGTAGTTTAAAATGCCTTCTCTCATGATCATGAATAAGGGTGAGAAACTTAGACAATTTAATAGGGACGAGTTACGCGTGTCATTCTACTAAGAAACATTTCTGCCACTTTTTGCGGGGGGCGAGGTAACATGAATTCCGCAACTTTGTATTTTATTCCCCATAACTTTAGATTCTAATTTTGTTTCGCTATTATAGGCTGTCTCGTTTAGTGATAAGGTATAAAATTTTTTTTTATTTTTTTATGTTCGATAGGTAAACATTTGACCCCAATCTCACCTGATGTTGAGTGATGATGAGGCCGAAGATGTAGCATGCTTACCTAGAAAGATGCCTATTCACTCTTGCCTTGAAGAGGCCCAGGTTGTATTGCTCAGGGAACAGGTCCGCAGGCAGTGCGTTCCACTCCTTAGCCGTGCGCATTATAAAAGAAGAAGCAAACTTCTTCGTGCGAATTGCTGGTAGGTCAACGACATAAGGGTGGAAACCCAGCCTGCGTCTCGTGGTTGCAAATGCGCAAGATTAATTAATTGGTCTAATTCCGTGGCAGAGGGGAAATGCTACCGCAAGGCGAGTCCCTATTAAATTGTCTAAGGTGAGAAGACATAAAAAAGAGAGCAAGAGCGTAACAAACATACAAAAACATAAAAACACTGTGATATGGAGTCAGAGACACTTTAAATACAGCTGCTCCTGACGTTGTCAGGCTTGCCGAACACCTGGCTACTAAAATATAAAAACACCACTGAAGAACCATTGACACGAAAAGAAGAAGAGACACTGAAACACCATTTGTAACCTTTTTTAGGGTTCCGTACTTCACAAAGAAAAACGGAATCATTGGCCCCGATTCGGACTGTGCCACGACTTAACTTAACTAAATTTATTCCTGTCACTTTCTAAAATAAGATTAAGTAAAGAGACAGAAAACCAACAGCTGACTTTAGTGCTGTCAAAGTGACGTACATTATGATGGCATCTTATTTTGGGCGTGTAACGTCACTTTGACAGCACTAAAGTCAGCTGTTGTTTTTCTGTCTCTTTTCTTAATCTTATTTTAGAAAGTGACAGGAATAAATTTAGTTAAGTTAAGTCGTGGCACAGTCCGAATCGGGGCCATTATTGAACCACTTTGTTGTCTGCCTGTTTGCCCGTCTGTCAAGACCCTCTTAGGAACGGGTAGAGGTATCATGTTGAAATTAATTAATTAAATTAGGTCTTCAGTTCTCCGGTCCCTTGGAGGTGTTAAAAATTTGAAGTCAACGCTTCAAAAGATTACGCTCTCGACGCATAATGACCTAAACCCATTTTTTTTTCTCATTTATATTTTGATACTCGCAAACAAATCAAAACCTAAAGTCCCGTTGACCTAGAATCATGATGAGCCATGACTTACGCTTTAGGATGAACCATCTACCGTGATGAACACTTTTTTCAAAATTATGGGTCATTTTTCGTTTAGGTAAGTTATTTTACGTTTGGGTCAATTCGCGTTTAGTTCAGTTTGCGATTAAGTCATTGTCATTATGAGTTTAAGAAAAAAATAGGCTTAGGTCATTATGCGTCGAGAGCCTTTTTTCATTGCAAAATTAAGTTTGTCCTTCCTAACCATTAAGTTCGATCGAAACCCTCAGTGCATAACTAAGTTCGAACAAAACCCTCGGTACATGCAGCCGGCCGACGCATGATGCAGGGGGAATAGGGGGACATTGATGCACGGGGCACATAGATACAGTCGTTATAAAATTTAAACTGAACGGAGCCGAAGCTCGTCGATACACACATAGGTAGGGTATCAGTGCAACCAACCACACGGCAGAATGACAGCAGCTGTCAGTCAGAAAGTGTATCAATGTATACGCGGGCGCATGGGGCAGTTTGATACGAATTCTGGTTTTGTTAAATAAGGTTATAACTTTTTTTCCTTACTATATTAAGATGAATTCATTTCTACAAGTGTAACCTAGATAGACATTGAGCACATTAATATCATTGTTTTTTTTATTACCGTTTGGTTTGACACTGTTTTTTCGCTTAAAAAGAAAATCGTATCTATCTGCCCCAACTCCCCCCACGTGATAAGTTTTATCACGTTCGTTCGCGCTCAAAAATAGAAAGAGAACAAAGGCACCATAGCATAGCTCTATATTGCACTGCCATATGCGGCCGGCTTATGTAGTCCTCGCTAACCTATGTTATGTTCCACAGATAATGTGCCACTACTTCTGGCTGACATGCGACGGTCTGAGTGACATCGTGTTTGCTATCGACCTCGTCGTTCAGCTCAGGACAGGATACTTGGAGCAGGGCCTTATGGTACGTTGGGTATTATAGCTTTTAACCGACTACAGCGGAGCTGGAGGGTAAAGTGCCACTACTTCTGGCTGACATGCGACGGTCTGAGCGACATCGTCGTTCAGCTCAGGACAGGATATTTGGAGCAGGGTCTTATGGTACGTTGGGTATTATTACTTGTAGCCGACTACGGTGTTCCTCAGATTATGTGCCACTACTTCTGGCTGACATGCGACGGTCTGAGTCACATCGTGTTTGCTATCGACCTCGTCGTTCAGCTCAGGACAGGATATTTGGAGCAGGGTCTTATGGTACGTTGGGTATTATTACTTGTAGCCGACTACGGTGTTCCTCAGATTATGTGCCACTACTTCTGGCTGACATGCGACGGTCTGAGTGACATCGTGTTTGCTATCGACCTCGTCGTTCAGCTCAGGACAGGATATTTGGAGCAGGGCCTTATGGTACGTTGGGTATTATTGCTTTTAGCAGACTACGGTGGTGCTGGAGGGTAATGTTTTTAATGCGGGTGTGAGGGGAAAGACGGGTTGCCTATTTTTACCGCAGATCCGTCAAAGGTAACTAAGTGAATTTTTTAATTATTAAAATTTTTAATTTGATTGTTGTTTTTGTTCCAAGCACCTTCCGGCTCTTCAGCCAATAAAATAAATTATGTTACACCACTTCTTTTATCTGACATCTTCAGTTTATCTGACAGATCAATTGACACATTTCGTATGGAAGCCATTTTATGGCGGTTTCGAGTGTGTGTTTTTGTATAAAAACAGGGCTTTGAGATCGCCATATCCAATTACCGTACAACGTCAAGCACTAATTGCTCTTGTGGGCACCCTACTCCACATTCATTCGTGCATTCATACATCTATACAGATACATTCATACTCACATTCATACATCTATTCATATAATAATACTTACAGACAGACAAACATACATACATACATACATACATACAATAGTGATACATACATCACATTCATTCATCACCTCATAATAATTGTAAATAAATATTGTATTAATATAAATATACTTACCTGATAGCCGAAGTCGTGAGGCGGTCGCATCAATGTCGCATAGCATAACTGTCTTCCTTTCACCTAGCAAAAAAAGGATGCGCTCGCGGCTGCCGCCTCCCGCCAGTCGGACGGTAGACGCTAGACTATTCGCATGTCGCTTGGTATACCTACCAACCTACGCTTACGATTACGCTTGCTCTCATCTCATATTTCTCTTTAACTTCATTCTTCCGCTTACTCTTAAATCCTTCTGTGCTTGTGAACTTTACTGCTTACGTGTGCTATATAAAACTATAAATTGTGTCTTCCACAATAAACTGTTGGTGTATCATAGTGCTTGGTTTATTATTTCAACCGTCACTAATACCTACACCACACTGGTGACCTTCCTTGAACAATCTGAGAAGAGCGGGAAACCTGGGAAGCTGGAACCGTGAGCTAAAAAACATTTTCTATAATAATTATTAGCGAGAAACAGAACTAAAGATGGCGTCCGACGCACCTCCCGTCACCACCGCCTCGACGAGCGCGAGTACTTTTACACCATCCGATGTTTGTCGTGTCGCAGTCCGACCACCTCCGTTTTGGCCCGACGAACCGGCTGTCTGGTTCGCCCAGCTAGAGGGGAATTTTAACCTGTCCGGAATCAAAGACGACGATACGAAGTATTATTACGTCACCTCAACTCTGGAGCATAAATATGCTGCGGAAGTGAAAGACATAATTGTCAACCCGCCAGCTAAGGGGAAATACGAAAAGCTTAAAAGTGAACTTATAAAACGTCTATCCGCTTCCAGAGAAAAGCACGTGAAGCAACTGCTTATGCATGAGGAGTTAGGAGACAGGCGTCCTTCACAATTCCTCCGCCACCTACAGCATCTGGCCGGACCCGACATACCAGACGACTTTCTCAAAACGATCTGGACCAGCCGTCTGCCAAGCAGTATACAGACGGTTATAGCTTCCCAGTCGCTCTCGGACCTGCAAGCGTTAGCGGACCTCGCAGACAAAGTCCACGACATCGTACCACCTGTACCGCAAGTAGCTGCAGCTCAAGCCATGCCTGCCTACGAAGCTCTGGTCAAGCAAATTAGTGAACTGACCAAGCAGGTGCAAGCCCTAGCCACAGATCGCCGGCAGTCAAGATCCAGGACCAGGGATAACAGCCAAGGTCGCAGCCGTAGCCGCGATGGCAGATCGCAGTCTAATTTTAAGAAGTATCCAACATGCTGGTACCACTACAAATTCGGGGACCAAGCAAAAAGCTGCGTAAAACCCTGCAACTTTAAATCGGAAAACTCCAGCGGCGGTCGGTAAGGGCGACTCACGACCGTCAATGCATACCTGGTCGCCTGTTTATTACGGACCGCACGTCAAAAATGCAATTTCTGGTGGACACTGGGAGCGATCTTTGTGTCTTCCCTCGCACCGTGCTCTCGGAACGACGACTGAGGACCAACTACCAATTGTACGCTGCAAATGGGACACCAATCGCTACCTACGGCTACGCGAATCTGATCCTAAACTTAGGCCTGCGACGGGACTTTTCTTGGCGTTTCATCGTGGCCGACGTAACGAAGGCCATAATCGGCGTAGATTTCCTCTCCCACTATGGTCTTATAGTCGACTGTCGGAACCAACGACTCCTGGACAGCGCCACCACCCTAACAGCAGCAGCGGCACCCGCAACGTCGTCCAAAAACATTACGTCGGTCAAAGTGTTAATCGGTGAATTCGGTGAAACTAGTCGCTATCGTAAAATCTTAGAATTGTATCCTATGATAACACGACCAGCAGGAACACACCGCACACACGATGACACACCTCACAACACGGTACACCATATCCGCACCACCCCAGGACCTCCAGTGTCTTGCACGCCTAGGCGTTTAGCTCCTGACAAACTTAAAATAGCTAAACAGGAGTTCCAAGCCATGATCGCCAACGGTACAGCTAGGCCGTCGGAAAGCCCGTGGTCATCGCCGCTCCACTTAGCGCCGAAAAAAGATAACACATGGCGTCCATGTGGGGATTATAGGAGATTGAACGCCCGTACCGTACCTGACAGGTATCCGATTCGCCATATTCACGACTTTGCTCAAAGTATAAGTGGTTGCAAGGTATTCAGCACCTTAGATCTTGTCAAGGCATATAATCAGATACCTGTCAGCATCGAAGACATCCCGAAAACAGCCATCAGCACCCCGTTTGGCCTGTACGAATTTCCGTTCATGACGTTCGGACTTCGTAACGCAGGTCAAACTTTTCAGCGCTTTGTGGACGAAATGACCCGTGGTTTGGACTTCTGTTTTTGCTACTTAGACGATTTTTTAATCTTTTCTAAGGATGAGGTACAACACGAGGACCACTTACGTCAAATCTTTGAAAGGATGAAGCTGTACGGCATGCTCATCAACACATCCAAGTGCATCTTTGGCGCTTCCGAAGTCACCTTTCTCGGGTATAGCGTTTCAGAACATGGCACCAAACCACTTGATGCGAAAGTTCAAGCCATTCGTGACTATCCTCAGCCCAAGGACGTTCGTCAGTTACGAAGGTTTTTGGGTATGCTGAACTTTTATCGGCGATTTATACCCAAAGCCGCCGAGATCCAAGCACCACTCAATGGGTTGCTTACTGGGGCAGTGAAAGGCTCGCACCCTGTGAACCTTACAGGCGATACGCTCACTGCCTTCCAGAACTGTAAGACCAGCCTATCCAATGCTGCCTTACTATCACATCCTGATTGCGAGGCGCGACTGGCCCTAGTCACGGACGCTTCAGATAAGGCCATAGGGGCAGTGTTGCAACAAAAAATTAAAGAAGCGTGGCAACCTCTTGCGTTTTTCTCACGCAAACTAAGCCCTT
Source organism: Agonopterix subpropinquella (assembly GCA_922987775.1). NCBI lineage: Eukaryota > Metazoa > Arthropoda > Insecta > Lepidoptera > Depressariidae > Agonopterix > Agonopterix subpropinquella. Next base: position 16,688,365 of record OV277712.1, read on the forward strand.
CTCAGAAAAACTACTCGCCGTATGACAGGGAACTCCTCGCAATCTACGAGGCAGTGAAACATTTTAGGCACATGCTGGAGGCGAGGCATTTCATTATCTTTACCGACCATAAGCCCATCAGTTTTGCTTTTCACGAACGTAAAACCAATTGCTCGCCTAGGCAGTACAGGTACCTCGACTTCGTGTCGCAGTTCACCACCGACATAAGGCACATTTCCGGCAAGGACAATGTCGTAGCCGATGCCTTATCTCGGATTGAGGAACTAGAACTACCGATCAGCCTTCAAGACTTAGCCGAATCGCAAACCACAGATACGGAACTGGAACAACTTTTAAAAGAAAGCACGAGTACCTCTCTACGTCTGGAAAAACGGCAACTACCTGGGAGTCGCACGTACTTGTACTGCGATGTCAGTACACCGACTCCAAGGCCACTAGTCACTAAGCGATTTCGCAGACAGATATTTCTCAGTTTGCACTCTCTAAGTCACCCCGGTCCAAATGTATCTGCCAAACTTGTTGCAGAGCGTTTTGTCTGGCCGGGCATTAGGAAAGACTGTCGGGAATGGGCACAGTCATGTCTGTTCTGCCAACGGTCTAAAGTGAGCCGCCACGTATCAGCTCCGATAGGTACTTTCGGTGTACCACGCGGACGCTTTGAGACAATTCACATAGATCTCGTGGGCCCACTCCCCTTATCGCAAGGCTTTCGTTACTGTTTAACGGCCGTAGATAGATTTACGCGATGGCCAGAGGTTATGCCCATATCAGACATGACCGCGGAAACAGTAGCCCAAGCCTTGCTGTCTGGTTGGATATCCAGGTTCGGCTGCCCCACAGACATAGTAACTGATCGCGGCCGGCAATTCGAATCGGCTTTATTCAACCATTTGTCTAAAATAGCCGGATTCCAACACAAACGCACAACCGCATACCATCCTAGTTGCAACGGCTTAGTCGAGCGATTCCATCGACAGCTCAAAGCGTCGATAATGTGCCACGCCGACAACAGTTGGACCGAATCATTGCCTTGGGTATTGCTTGGGATTCGGAGCGCCTTCAAAAAAGATCTCCAAGCAACATCAGCTGAGCTCGTCTACGGTGTACCGTTGCGACTGCCAGGTGAATTTTTTGAACCCAGCACGCCAAGTACAACAGACACCACCGACTTCACTTGTCGCCTGCGACATTTTGTTGAAAGGCTGAAACCCGTACCGGCATCTCATCACAACAAACAAAAAACGTTCGTTTTCAAGGATTTAGCCAACAGTGAACACGTCTTCCTTCGTGAAGACGCTTTACGTGGCTCCTTACAACCCGCTTATACCGGCCCACACAAAGTGTTGTCCCGTGGAGACAAAGTATTTAAAATCCTTAAAAATAACAAAGAAACCACAGTATCGATAGACCGATTAAAGCCAGCCTACATACTGTGTGACTCTAAAAATATGAACAGCGATGATCAAGAAACGGAAGCCCAACCAAAAGCCAGAACAACTCGTTCCGGCCGGCAAGTTAGGTTTCCAGATTTTTATCGCCCCTAACCAGGTCTCTGGGGGGGAGTGATGTGGGCACCCTACTCCACATTCATTCGTGCATTCATACATCTATACAGATACATTCATACTCACATTCATACATCTATTCATATAATAATACTTACAGACAGACAAACATACATACATACATACATACATACAATAGTGATACATACATCACATTCATTCATCACCTCATAATAATTGTAAATAAATATTGTATTAATATAAATATACTTACCTGATAGCCGAAGTCGTGAGGCGGTCGCATCAATGTCGCATAGCATAACTGTCTTCCTTTCACCTAGCAAACAAAGGATGCGCTCGCGGCTGCCGCCTCCCGCCAGTCGGACGGTAGACGCTAGACTATTCGCATGTCGCTTGGTATACCTACCAACCTACGCTTACGATTACGCTTGCTCTCATCTCATATTTCTCTTTAACTTCATTCTTCCGCTTACTCTTAAATCCTTCTGTGCTTGTGAACTTTACTGCTTACGTGTGCTATATAAAACTATAAATTGTGTCTTCCACAATAAACTGTTGGTGTATCATAGTGCTTGGTTTATTATTTCAACCGTCACTAATACCTACACCACACTCTTTTTAAACTAGATTTTGGCAAAATCCACCAAGGAAACGCCATTAAACAAAAATAGAATAGAATAGATTTGTCAAACGATCTGTCAGATAAGCTATTAGGAACTTATTCAAAAGTCATGGAGCAACCTCTAAGCGTACCGAATGGAGAAAATATTTTTATTTCATTCTATTTTTTTATTTAATACAAACACAATATGTATTGTGTGTATGTGTATGGAATGGAGAGAATAAAGTACTTACTTTTTTGTTTTTTCATTACGTTTATTTAAAATAAACACAATATATAAAATTGAAGATACAGACTTATTTTCAAAAAAACGTAAGATTTTTTTTTATGTTTAGGTGTTTCAAATATTTGGAACACTTTTCACCTAAAAGCAATTTAAATAGAGTTAATATTAACCTAACAATATTTTCCAGGTCTACGACTCGAGGAAGCTAGCTAAACATTATTTATCGTCACGACCTTTCCTTCTTGACATTTCTTCGTTGACACCCCTGGATCTGCTGCAGCTAAAGATTGGCACCAACCCTATTATCCGCTTCCCTAGGTTTCTTAAGGTAAGTTAAAGGATTATATTGTACAGAGACAACCACTTATAAATATCTTACATTGGCAATTACAAGGAAATTTTTTAGATCACTGGCCAAAGAAGGATGTCCACTTTTTACCAGTCAAACAATTTAAAACAACTATTATAACTTTTATTCCTCACTATCAAATTAAAATAAATTACTACCGATGTAAATGGAATCAACTTATAGTTTTTCTATATCAATATTAACTGTATACTTCATTCAACCTTTGAGTATTATAAGACTTCAACTAAATAAAAAATAGCTTTGACAGATAAGTAAACGAATGTATGGGAAGTGGTCGTTCTTCATAGGGCCAAATACTTCAAATTTTCAAACTGAACAACTTTTACCATGTCAGCAACTAATGTTGTTAAAATAAATAAAAACACCCTGTTTAACGGTTTCTAAAGAGTTATTCAGTACTTAAATAAAAGGCTATAAATAATTGACGACCAATCAAAAATTTTCACGAAAGTGAGACTTTACAACGGTAAAGTAATAAATCTAATCGATCTTCGTTCGAATAATCACGTCGCCAGTTATGGGCGTCCTTAAAATATAATTAGGAAATTGATTTGTTCGTTTCCCGTTGTTATCAAGTTAGAATAATCGTTTAACGAGGCACACAAACGAAGTATTATGGTACGTTGTGTATAAGAATTATACAGGGTGATTTTTTCGAAATTTTCAGGGGTGGTTCAGACCATCAAACTGAACAACTTTATGGAAGCAAACCTTAATTCGTACAAAAATAATTACCATCTCATTCATTTGAGTCGAGTATTAGGCATTGCAGTTATATGGGACAGCATTTTTTGCGAATTCAAGTTTGCTCCCATAGTAAAAGTAGTTGACGCAACTAGGTATTTAAAAAATTACCCTGTATATTCAATACTAACCAATAATTTTAAAACACTTAAATAGTAACAAATATCTGTGCCTGTTCGATTTTCGGTATATATTTTCGTTATCATGGCTGTGTGTACAAAACAAAATCAATTTACCAAAGTTTTAACAATATAATTTTATTTCAAACGGCTTAAGAGCCGTTCACAATTACATTTTCATTACATTTAATCAAATAAAAGGAACTAAAGCGGGCAATTCACTTGGAATCCCTTTTAATGGGGGATATAAATCGTGGGATTGCTCCATATACGTTATGTTAGAGTTGTTTTCTAATAAAAGTGGAGAGATTCCAGTGATATCATGTTGCTTAAAGGCTTCTTTCCACAATGTAGAAGATTTCAGGTTCACTATACAGAGTGTATGTGTGTATGTGTGAGTGTAGATGTGGTTTTGAGATGTGGTGTTGGAGGAGAATGGAGGGGATAAGTTGGACGGAACGAATAACAAATGAAGAGGTATTAAGAATGGTTAAAGAAAGGAGACATTTTGAAGACAATAGAAAACCGGAGGGGAAAGATGATCGGACACCTGATACGAAACGACAACTTCTTTAAAACCATACTGTAGGGGAAGATAGAGGGGAAGAGAGGCAGAGGAAGACCCAGACAGAGTTATCTAGCCCAAGTGAAGGAAAAGGTTGATGTCATGTCGTATCAGGAACTCAAGACACTAGCTGAAAGTAGACAGGATTGGCAAATACTCCACCGACAAGAGCGTAGCTCTTAAATAAGATGATGATATACAGATTGTAATAAAACATCGTAACAATACTTAATATGGTGGTTTAATAATCATCATATCAGCCGATGGACGTCCACTGCTGAACTTAGGCCTCCCCCAAGGATCTTCACAACGACCGGTCCTGCGCAGCCCTCATGCAATGGGTGCTCGCCGCCTTCTCCAGGTCGTCGGACCGTTCGGTCCACTTTGTGGGGGGCCAACCCACGCTGTGCTTTCCGGTACCCTGCCACCACTAGAAAACTCTTCAACCGCATCAGTATTGCAATAAATATATCTTTGGGCTGTGTCGGCTACTCTGGTTCTTCAATGGGGTGCTTAGATCATCAAAAGGACAACTTTCTTTATGGAGATAAAATCGAGAAAAAATTTAAAAATCTGCTGTTCGTACAAAACTATACAGTACCAACTCGACTCAAACATACAAGTAGTATTATGGGACAGCAGATTTTTTTTTTCCGACGTTATCTCCATAATGGTAGTTGTTCAGTTTGGTGGCCTAAACCACCCCATCAAATATTACTAGGATATTTTCTTACTACCTACCTGTATAGCTTAAAACTATTTTTGTAAGACCTGTCAATCCCATGTTGCAGGTGTACAGAGCAGTCCACTGTTACTACATGGTGGAGTCGCGGACGGTGTACCCCAACTTCTGGAGGGTCATCAACCTTATCCATATCCTGCTGATTCTGGCGCATTGGTTCGGCTGCTTCTACTTCTTGCTGTCGGAGGCTGAGGGGTTCCAGGTTTGTTCTCATCATTTTTTTCTATGCTAGGGATATATGAAAGAAAAGTTTGTTTGATAATTTAGTAATTAATAATTTTTTTTAAATAAACTTTGTAGTGGAGACCGGGTATGGTTGTCTCACGGGTTGGTTGTCACAGACCGGCCATAAAGTGGGCACCAGACATGGTCGCAAAGCTGTTTAAAATTTATCTGTTTCTTTCCTCCTCTACAGGGTGAAATTGATATCATTAGCATCATTTTAAACTAAGAATCTATCCATCAAACTGAACAACCTTTACTATGGGGGCAAACCGATCAGAGCAAAAAAAAATCTGCTGTTCCATACTAAACTGCAACGCCTAGTCGACTCAAATGTATGCAACAGCAGATATATTTTGTGCTCCGATTTGATTGCTCCCATAGTAAAAGTTGTTCAGTTTGATGAGTACTCTTAGTTTAAAAGGATGCTAATGATATCAATTTCACCCCATATAATGATAGAGTGGGATAGATCACCATTGCGGCCAAGTCTAGCGCCCGCCAGCTTATTACCGTTTTGTGACAACCAACCCGTGAGACAACCATAACCGGTCTTTCCTAACTTTGAATTTCAGAACTTTAATTCATTTATTTTCACTTTTCAATACGAAACTTACAAGGTTAATTTGTATAAACATTTATGTTATCTTTAAAAAAAATCTAAATTGCTCTGTTATTCTTGTTTGCTACGCGATAACTTCGGCATTTCTTTACCTAGCGATTTCGATGAATCTTTTTTTTCTGAATTACCCCCGGATCGATCTCAAAAGTGAACAGCATATTATTATCAGCGATTGAACAATTTTCTTCTTATCTATGTACTATTCCTACCTACCAGATCATAAGATAATTTTCAAATTTGTCGGATAGTTGTGTTTGTTTGTCGTTTGTCGGACTTATGTAGTTACACAGATTTAATGTTATGTAAAGTAGTGGAGAACTTTTTTGGTTACTACTTTGAAAAACTTACGTATATTTTGTATTCGTATTAACTAAAGTGTAATTTTATGACACGAGAAAAGAAATAAAACCGTAATCAAAGTTATGCACAATAAAAGAAAGCATTCTAGAAACTGCAGTTGAGATATAAAATCGTTCTTAAAAGAAGCTCTGAAACGGGAAACTGCTTCATAAACGCAACTCAACCCGAAAAGCGTTTTAATTTAACCATTACGGAACCCTCATTTACTACCCCGAATGGGCCGACAGTGCCTACAGTTGATTGCGGTACACATAATTACGGAAAATAAAAATATACACACGGTCGAGACGCTTGAAATCAAAAATAGTGATTTCACGACTTGAGTTATAAATTGAAGCCCAAAAAAGTAACCTTGGATGACATTACTGTTATTTTCTCATTGGGCTACGGTTAACTGTAGCCTTAGTTCTTTTGGCTACGGTTTACTGTAGCCGTAGTTCATTGGGCAACGGGTTACTGTAGCCGTAGTTCATTGGACTACGGTTTACTGTAGCCGTAGTTTATGGGGCTACGGCTTACTGTAGCTGTTGTTCATTGGGCTACGGTTAACCGTAGCCGTAGTTCATTGGGCTACGGTTAACCGTAGCCGTAGTTCATTGGGCTACGGTTTACTGTAGCCGTAGTTAATTGGACTACGGTTTACTGTAGCCGTAGTTCATTGTGCTACGGTTTACTGCAGCCGTGTAGTTCATTGGGCTACGGTTTACTGTAGCCATAGTTCATTGCGGTTCGGTTAGCCGTAGCTGTCCCATACATTTGTGTCAAGTACGTTTCCGTTTTGTATTGGACTTCAGACTTTATTTTCTTCGTGATTTCAAGGTTGGTTCAATTGTGAAAGTTGGTCAGATTGATGGTCTGAAGCACTCTCTAAAGTATGTAACGCATTTAAGTTTACACCCTAGGGGAGCGTGTAATTTCATCGCCGTAAACCGCTAAACTCTCAAAATAGTGTTAGCCCTACAAAGCCAAAATCGAGAAAAAGCCGTAAATCGATGTATAAGATAGCCGTTCGGCACACATGTGGGGTATCAAATGAAAGGGCTTTATGAGTCGGTTCTAAAAATATACTACACTACTATCTCACAGCCACTTATTTTAACATGTGACATGTGTGCCGAACGGCAATCCTGTAGATCGATTTGCGGTTTTTTTTTGTGTAGATTCCCACTAAAAGCCGTATGTAATCAGTCTGATTTATTGACCGCAAAGTAACGATTCTAAATGAAGCTCTTAGTTTGGTTAGTTTGCTCACGAAACTTAGGGTCAATCTTAATTGATTACTTCATTATTATTGAATAGATCATGATGTAGGCAACCTATTGAATATGTGATGTGATTGATTGGGTTGTCGAAACCATAGACAGAGTTGAAGACAAACCCTAGTCAGTAAATTACTTACATTAACAAACCCAGCCTATAAGCCTGTGGGTTTGCTATGACCAATAAATAGATTTCGACGATTTACTGCTGTCTAATAACTTTGCTGGAATCTATCTGCTCGTTATGCAGGGTGCAACGTAAAAAAAATTTTTACAAAAAAATAAAAACCGACTTCAGAAGTAAAAAAGTACAAAATAATATTTCAGCCTATGAATTTTACGTTTGAATCTATAAGAAAATTAATTTGTATTGTCGAAGTCGCTGTCAAGCCGGTAGGTACGATTCGCGACTGGGCTTGCCGTAATTTTTTGGCTTGCCTTGACACCGACTCCAACAAAACAAATTAATTTTCTTATAGATTCGAACATAAAATTCATAGGCTGAAATATTATTTTGTACTTTTTTACTTCTGAAATCGGTTTTTATTTTTTTGTAAAAAAATTTTTATTTCATATTTTTTATTGATTAAATATGTTTTCTCAAACATGCTTGGAAATGTGAGCATTATTTTGACAACCTTCTTCGAGATAAATCGAAATTGCTGTACTGGCCAAATACATGCGCGCAGCGGCCGGCAATGTTGTATGAAAATCCATATCTGTCGTGTTTAGCGGCCAAATAAATTACATAGTAAACTCATATCTGTCGTGTAATTTAAAAATGGAACGATCTTTTATTCCGAAACATGGCGACCAAGGAGGTAACTCATCAAAGGTTTTATTTAAATTTCGAACTAGATTGCAAAATTTTGAATGTTTTTTTTTTTTATAGCTGTTTATTGAAAAAAAAACAAATTGTTGTTCGTTGTTCGTCATTGATTTTGAAAAGAGTTTTAATTTCCGCGAATTATTTGAGAAAATTTACTGTTTTAATTTCCGCGCATTGTTTGAGAAAAGTACTATACAAGCCTTGGCCACAACTAGGCATTGATGGACTTACGTATGTGTGCCTCGGCTTCGCCTCGGCCCACATTTACACGTTCGTCCATCAATGCCTCTGTTGCTGGCCTCTGCAGTAATGTACTATATTTCGACTCAGATATCAGTTATACACGCAAAGGGTACATTGAAAAGAAGCGAATGGTTCAATCGCAGATGATTTGCTGTCAACTTTTGAGGAGTTATATCATGTAGCTCCTAAGTGCGTCATCAGATCATCACAATATTAAAATGGACCACCTCGAGAGACCACCCTTTCAAACAAAAAAAGAATTTTTAAAATTGGTTCACAATTGACGAAAATATCGGTGAACATAGCAACCCTAGTAATATTTAAGGGGGTGCTTCTGACCATCAAACTGAACAACTTTCACTATGGGGCCAACATCGAGAAAAAATGAAAAAAATCTGCTGTCCCATACATTTTAGTCGAGTCGGTACTGTAGTTTTGTATGGGACAGCTGATTTTTTTTATTTTTTCTCAATTTTAGCCCCATAGCGAAAGTTGTTCAGTTTGGTGGACTGAAGCACCCCCTTAAGTATTACTAGGGTGTTTTGTTACACCCTGTATAGGGAGTAAAAAAGCCTAATTTGAATCTATGTGTGAAGAAACAAATACATTTTTGTCACCTACTTTTATTTTATCTAAATTGTTAAACTTACTTAATATGCCGTTAAGTTTAGGTACCTTTGTAGGTACTGTAATAATTTCACTTAACTTTTCCTCCAGGAATGTAATGTCGAAAGCAATTTTTCTTAGACGCCATTTTGGCCGCCCCCGAAATTTTACGACTGTCATAGATCTTTCTACCAATCTGGTTAACCTGTAGAAACGTATAAATTGACAACATTTCATTTTAAGAAAGGTACCAAAATTAGAAAACCGTTTGGAGATTATGTGATTCAAAGCTTATATCAAAATTATCAGATTTTTCTATCCATTATTTCTCGAGTTATTTGAAAAATACTGAAAAATAAAATAGAGGTTGAATGAGATTATATTCCTTTGCCTGCTTGGCTTTTCTATTGTATTTGACAGTTTTTATTTTTAATTTTATTGCGGCCAAGGTATTATAGCTATAAATCCTACGTTTTTGAGAAAATTCAAAGGTAAATTAAAAATAGAAATATCGGTTAAAAATTAAATCGGAAAAATATGTATCTCTTATTTTTTAAACCTATTTTCATATTTTTCATTAAAGACAGGTTATTAAAAAAAATTAATGTTGTCAATTGGCCGATTCATAGCAATACTTTTTTTTTATAAAGAAAACGGCGATCGATGGTGCAGGTTTGTGAATCTTGTGGATCTAAGTTTACGTTTACTTTATTGTTTACTTTCCATAATGACGCTACGTGATACGACTATTGGATAAAAATTTCATATGCGCTACCGATATCCCAGCCCATGTCACAGAATAGATTATCCTAAAAAAACAAAATTTTTCCTTTTTATTTCACTTCCGCTTACTTGAGAAAGTTGCCTGATCCTGTGGTGTGTAACAACCCGATTCAATCGGTATCAAATCGGCATGGTGTTTTTGGCAGTTTATAGCGATTGCGATTGGAAATTTACACAATAATAACAGATAAAAAGGCAATTATTACCAAAAACTAAAAGAGGAACGTTTTTTTAAATACATGCACAAAGATGTAACTAAAACCTTGCAAGGACAGATATTTGGTGACTGTGACAATAGTACAATCTTGCCGCTGTTTTGACCAAAGTGTCAGTTTAGTAAACACAAAGTGTGGTAAAGAGAGCATCTTATTTTTTACTTTTTATTTCATCTGATTTGTCCAGGTATATTACTAAATCTTTTTCTTCAGTTTTAGCTTATTATCCAGCATTGATACTCATAAATTTTAATAATATAAATGTGTCTTACCGTCGTCGTCGTCGCCGTCTATTGTGTCTGGGTGTACCCAGACAGACGATTTAAACGGCGGCATAGATAATTTTAATCCTAGTGTTTGTACCTAATTGTTATTATTTCTTGCAGGGTGACTGGGTCTACCCCCATCGACCTGGTGACTACGCAACTCTGACCAGAAAGTACCTCGGCTCACTTTACTGGTCCACACTCACTTTAACTACTATTGGAGACCTGCCAACACCCGAAACTAATGCTGAGTGAGTATCCAGTTTAATAATTAACACTATTAGCTTACACTTGTTGTGGTGTCATGATAATTGGGTTTTTAATTTTCAAAACAAACAGGTCCTTAAGTAGTGGTTTAGTAGGTTATCCCTCATATCATTATCATCCTTTTAAACTAAGAGTCTACCCATCAAACTGAACAACTTTTACTATGGGAGCAAACCGATCGGAGCAAAAAAAAATCTGCTGTTTGAGACGAGTATAGGCATCGCAGTTTAGTATGGGACAGCTGAATTTTTTAGTTGCTCCAATCGGTTTGCTCCCACAGTAAAAGATGTTCAGTTTGATGGGTAGGTAGCTCTTAGTTTAAAAGGATGCCAATGATATCAATTTCACCCTGTATAAGAAAGAGGACTACCTACATAGACTTCTTGCTCTCCAGCAATGTTGACCTCACCGACTGTGACCGACCTCACCATAAAGTGGTAAAGTGGGACTCAGCCATACCCCTATATAACCCCTAACTAATGTACCATATGGAAGCAATAAACAATTTGTATTTGTATTTGTATTTGTTATATTATCCTGGTAGGTGGACGAATGTATATTTATGTTATTGTTGTTGACTGGGCTATTGCAAGCAAGGTTCGTATGTAACACTGGGACCATTTGCTGGTCTATTGTGTTCGCCCATATTTTACACAGGCTTATGGTATTTTCTTTTCATTCTCGGGTAAGTATACATGTTTCCTCACGATGTTTTTCCTTCACGGCCAGCTAGTGATAATGAAAAATACAATCGTATATAAATTCCATAGAACTTAGTGGCCAGGTATCAACCCGCCACCTCGTGATTTAGTTGCGAGCTCTCTTCCGTACGGGCTATCGCTGCTCTGAAATGCGATTTTTGAAAATCATACGAGCGACTTGGCAGTAGAAAATGTCAAAATTACTATGGAGATTATGCATCTTTCTACCGCCAAGTCGCTCGTATGATTTTCAAAAATCGCACTTCTGGAGTGCGATTTTTGCACTTTGAAATCAGCAGTAGAAAATTTCAAAATTACTATGGGGTTTATGCACCTTTCTACAGCAGATTTGAACGTGTGACGTTAAAAAATCCCAGTGATGTATTCCTCTCTCACTTGCATTTACTCAGCAATTGCATAGCCTCTTCTTGACACTGCGAGCCCGTTTTCATGAAGTGTCCAGAGTGTGGATAAGGAAGATCACTGTCACGATGCCATTCTAGGCTATTCCTTTTTTTTTTCAGATGCCCAATTATCATGACCCCCACATTTTTTCTTAAGCACCGTAACTTATATACTTTTTACATGTTCAAAAAGAAATAAAATTATAAACAAAACTAATATATGTAAAATTGTGAGCAATGAATGAGACACAAAAGATGTTTTTCTGTCATCGCATTCTAAGTTCTACGTGTTAATAAAGTTCTGTTAGAGGTAACCAAGTCTTGAGAATGGTTTAAAAAAAAATACCATGTCATTAAAATCTCACGGAATTCGCGCCGGAATTTCCGTATAAATTGAAACGGGTTCATTAAAAGCCTTTTGACTGGAAGGTAGCTAACGACAGGGTTAAATTGGAATTCCAGGGGATATAATCGTTATGTAGATTTGGATCCTTGTTTTTGTATAAGTATAATCACATTAAAATTGCGATGTTGGATTTTATGAATAAATTGTTATGAGTAGTTGTTGTTGTTGTACGGTCGCTTCGTAGCAACTGGATGGACATATTCTCACTTGTACGGATTCTCAGTCGTACAGATTCTCTAGTAGACAGATTGGAAATTGGACAGAATGTGTAGGTACAATCACATTATCGTCAGGTTCCGAAATAATAAAAAAAAAAAAATTATCGACACCAAAGTATCTATTGATAAAAAAAAGAAAAAATGAAAACTGAATTAGCCATTTGTAGTAAAAAACTCACTTGATGTTGAGTGATAACTTAGGTGGCATAAAAAAATATTGTTTCATACATTTAGTACTTTCAATCATTTTCGCATTATAGTCGTAATTTCATTTTGTAATTATATGCTTACTTAAAAAGATCGAAAATACTCAAAAATGAAAGTTAACAGTAATTAAATTACATTAAATTAAATTAAAAAGTATTTATTTGTCTCTTATTAAACAATAATCCGTAATAGGGAAGGGACTTTTTTATTGGTTAATCGTGTATTCAATGTACGAACACTCGAAGGCAACTCAAAGATTGGTTTGGGAAAGGGGCTTTCTACAATCTGTTTAATTCGATAAATTCAATTTATCTCTTATCTTTTGCATTTAGGACAGTGACGGAGAATCAAGAAATTCAATTATAAATTTAAATAGTTAAAATAAATAACTAGAATGAAGTTAAAACTTTATTCCAATCCAAATAAGACAATTTAGTATTCAGAAAAGGCATGAATTGAGTTAATCTAACAAATTATTAAACTAAGTACCTACTTAACTATACCTACTAATTTACGCAAGCAAGCATTACCTATTTAGATTGGTTAAGTATAGCAAGCTCTGTTTAGAGACCCATCACACAAGCAATTTTGGAGAATAAGCGATGTCGCAATTGCACGGCAACGATGTCGCAACAGAATCGCAAGATTTTTCAGACGATATCCCCTCCGAAATCATAGACACCATCTCAGAAATATCGCGGCGATGTCATGGCGATATCGCGACGATATCTTCCATTTTCAAAGTTTGCTTGTGTGAAAGAAAACTCAACGAGTACCAGGCTAACAGAACTAACAAGAAGATTGTATGTGCTAGCACGCATGGAGGCCCCAAATTTCTGCCGCGTCGGGGACTCAAGTCCCGTCTACTGCAGTTCAAGTCCAACCGAGGGTACGTCTTGTATTGTCTTGTGATTGGTCAGATCATGTTATTAATATACATTTTAATGTTATTTAAAGGTGACTTGGTTAAGTAAAATCAGTTGTCACTGTCGCGAAAAATCGTAACAGAAACTCACACATCGCAATAACAAAAAAAAATACATAGCATATGCTCACGACTATATTCCCCGAGGGGGTAGTCAGAGATATTCTGAAACTTCAGAACATCCACGTTTCACTAGTAGTAGCGAAACTCTGTCCAGTGTGACGAGGAGGGAGCCCGGGGAAAAAGAACATTTAAATTATAAGTAGGTAAGTAACAACTACCAAAATATGGAAATTATTTGTAGCTATCCATAAAATTCAAAATTATAAATAAAGTAAGTACCAAAACGATATCCAATTTTGCACTGCTCTCACCAATTTTTTTTACACTTCTTCCATTATCTCAGACAAAATAAATCAAGATACCAGGATCACAAAAATAAGATACGGTCTCATCCTAACTAACCACTCACCGTTCCATTGTCCATTCGTATTGATAAATGAAATACTCAGAGTAGAGCTTTTTACTGTTATCCCTGAATCATCTGAAATATATAAAGCCTTCTCAGACAATTGTCTTAAAATCGAAAAGAAGGCGGTAGGATAGTCCCTAATCTGCCCTAAAGTGACATTCCATTACCAATTTAGACCTTTTTGAGTCACGATTATTTTTACAAGCCTTGGATAACGATTATAAAATAACGATTTCGACGACCCGATAACTCAGTCGGTAGTGAACATGCCTGCTGTGCCAAAGGGTCGCGGACTCGCGGGTTCAAATTGTTTCCTAAATAGCCCAGTCATTTTACGGTTTGAACCGGGACTAATTAATAATTGATATTTTTCTTCAATATAGTATTTAAGAGCCAATATGAGCTTATAAATGTACCAAAATAAAAAAAAATTACGTCAGCAACAGCCAAATTAAAATTTTGCGTTTATGTCTTTGTAAAATAATCCAGATGATAATTCTTTTTTGCACATTTTTAAGGCTTTACACATACTTCAAACATGGTGTTAATATTTTTGTCTTCTTAGAAGGCTTTGAAAAATATATTTAGTATTTTCTAATGAATATCTAACTCATTTTTTGAAATATCAATGCCTATTTTATTACCCAAAAATAATGTATATTGTTAAATCTAATTAAAATGAGTGAATTGGTAATAAGATTAATTAGTTAAAAGCCTTCTGGGAGATACAATTTCGATTTCTATGTTGCGGAGCGATTTTTAATAAATTATGTTTTCAGATAGTATTTTTGTCACTAAATGGTGCCGGTTACAGTTTAAAAGGCCCATCGCAATGCATTGATAATTACTCCCCACCCCTCCTCACAAAACTCCATAAAATGACTGGATTAAAGGCATCCATGCAGTATCGAACACTTGCGTTCACATCCGTAATTAGAGCATGGACTATCGGCGGTTTTCACAATACCGGTATTATTTCGATATCGGTATTTCTAAATACCGGTTTTCCGGTTTTTCGATATTTTTTCGATATTCTTGTAATCATTTTGAGAAAGATGGATATTTTAGAAATAAAAGTACATTTTAACACCTATGTAATAAAATAACATACCTATGTAAAAGTAGAAATACCTAATTGACCCGCGAATGTGAACGCCCCTTCCCCAGATAAACCCTTACAGGTTTTCGTGGGACGGGTTTTTGTCCTTGTTGTGTTTTGTAAATTTCTTTATTCAATAAAATAAAAAAACACACTCGGCGTCAAAAAAATCGCACCTTTTGAAAATTCTACTTTGAACTACTTTTAAACCTACTTGGACAAAAGTCTGGGTATGACTATTTGATTAATGACTATAATCTTTTGAAAGCCAATTTAATTTACTTTCAGGAAAAAAATTATTCATTTGGGTTGTATAACCATGGTGTAAGAAAAAACAAAATTAATCGTAAAATGAGAAAAATTAAGTCTTTTGTCACTCTTGTTTACTTGCACGTTTATTAACACAGTGAAAACGTCAAAACCTTACAAAATGTTGTGTTACCTTGTTGCGACATGTCCCATTCAGCATCGATGGCATCCTGGAGGTCTTGGAGGGTGGCATGGGCGTGATCACGGGCCCAAACTCATGAGTTTGGGCGCGAGTTAGAAACCATGGTTTTAAATCGTCCCGAAGGTGTTCAATCGGATTCAGGTCTGGACTTCTCGCCGGCCACCGCTTATCAGGGTCCAAACTATTTGTGAACACACGATGCTTCGTGGGAGTTAGCGTTTTTTTACATAAATGTGAACCCCTGCCTCACAAAACTTGCATATAGGACGACAATTTTCATCCAAGACCTCGGCAATGTACCGAGGGAAACGCACACGAATATGGTTTTGCCATCTATTGAGTCGCCGCCCCGGAACATGAGCGAGCGACCTCCATGTTTTCAGTTAGCCACCTCCGTGTTGTCAGCTCAATGTTTTCTATCTATACAAGCTTTATCTATCACACACTCCCTAGGGTTTTTAGTCCTCGCTTCCCTAAATCGTCTAAACACGACTCCAGTGGGCCATACGTCGGGAGCCAGGAAGCTTTTCAGGTGAGCGGCGGGAACTCGGAGCTTGAAGGCCTTGAAATTCGAAAATCTTTCCGGTCCAAATCTTTTCAGCTCCCGCATGAAGGCACCGGCAGAGGCCCGTCGCTCCGAACATGGAACGGACTTTCGATGTTCGATATATCGCCATCGTTTCAGTCCGCACTTCATTGTAATAGAGTTGACATTGGAACGAAAACGTTTACGCAATTGCGGAGTTCGAATGTGTGGGTAGAGGCACTGGTGCAGAGGTGACGCAGAATGTCGTCCAAAGTCGTCTCTCTGTCCAGGTGGGAGATGTACACAGGAAGCGGCAGCCGATGCGGTACCGCGTATGCTTGGGGCAACGACGGATACGGGTTTTCCTCTTCACAAGGGTGAAACTGTCATCGTCGGTGCCCACTTTAGGCGGTTCTAAAGCGGGCGCCGTTGGCTGCGCGCCCAGAGCTTGTTGTTGAGCTTGTTGAGCTTGCTGAAGATGTCCCACAGGCCCTGTTTGCCGCGCCCGTCCTTCATCCTCGTGACGAGGCGCACGGGTCCGGTCGCGGCGGTCTCGTGCAGCACCACCTTGGTGGCGTCAGGCGGCGTGGATTTCGTCCTCCGTGTAGCTCGACGTGCCGATCTGCTCCAGACTAAGCTCGTCCATCACATTCAACTTGTTTTGCACGAAGGCGAGCAGCTCTTACATCACAGTGGTGTCGCTATGCTTGGCGGGATTCGCCATTATCACAGAATAAATACTAATTCTAGTAGCGAGTTTTAGCCGCAACTACCTGATTGTTACTAAAATATGAATCGGAGTTATTTTATAAAATATCTTTTTTTTTGTATTGTACCCTCTTTCCATCACAAGTGGCGACGGGTTCACTCCCCGTCACACTGTACAGAGTTGCGGTACTACTAGTGAAACGTAGATATTCTGAGGTTTCAGAATATCTCTGACTACCCCCTCGGGGAATATAGTCGTGAGCATATGCATGCATGTATGCCTACATTTTAATTTCAAATTATAGATTGAAAAATAAAGTCTCGGGCGCGACTTGAACCCGCACTCTTCCAAACCGGGGAATTGCGATATCCAATTGCGCCACCGAACCCACTAAACCCACTTCACCCATTACCCAGAGAACGAAATTTTCGAAGTCCCGCCCGAGAGATAATTTTTTTTGTCTTTAATTTGATTTGAAATAGCTCAACATGGCTGTAACATGTTTAAAATCAATAATATTTTACATTTTAATTTAATTTATTGAATATCGAAGAACCGGTATTCGTCGCTTCAATACCGAATTTTTCAATACCGCATATTTGGTCCGGTATCCCGGTTTTTCGGTAATATCGAAAACCGGTGTCCATGCTCTATCCGTAATAGATTTTCTTGTTGACTTCTTATTCATGTCATAACTAAAGAAAAATACCTACCAAAGGTTAAAAAAACTTACGTATTACTTATCTCATCCCGCACTTGATCAAAACGCCGCGAAAATAAAATTCGCCACCCTTTCCGCTTTCTATCGAGTTCATTGTTTGTTTTTTATTTTCCCTCCCCATCAATTTCCCTTGACATGTTATGACCTACTTCGTCTAATATTAGCCGGGAGATAAATCTGGGAAGAGCATGTTTGGGAGGCTGGTTCAAGCAATAAATAACAGGTCAAAGATCGCAATTTATTGCTCTAGCCGAATAAGTTTTGTGTATGTTACATGGGTAGTTATTGTTTTACAGGTATAGGTACACTATATTTGAATTAGACTGTGACTGTTCTGTGGTCCTATGAGGAATAAAATTAAAAAATAAACTAATTCATGTATAGGTTCATAGATAAGTAGAGAAATAAAAACAGTATAACTTGTTTTTTTATAACGTCCATCTCAGAACACACGCATGCGTTGTGAGATTTGTAAATACTTTGGAAACACTTTTTAAAACTTACAAACAATTTGCAGGCGCGTGGCGCGGGTTATCTTATCCCAGTAGATATATTCTACATAAAATGTTGGTGTTTTATTTTTAGCTTCGTATGATCATCCAAGACGTTCCTATACACGCATTGTTTTACGTATGACGCCATGCCAACTTCTTGTGTGTGACATTAGGACCAAAACAGGAAAAAATAGTCGCAGGAAAAAATCAAAACGGTAAATTTTTATATTGATTTCATAATTCCGTTTGCGTTTTCACCTAATCTTTCATGCGATTACTATAATTAATTAAATTATGTTTTTAGAGTTTAGTGCCATCATATACGTTACCGTTTGTGGGCCTAAAATAAATTGTCTCCTTTAAAAAACAAGTTTGAATAATTACGTACTTTGCAAATGATATATTTAAACAATGTAAAGAAAACACATTGAAAAATTCATACAGCATTAGATAGGTAGTTAACTAATTAATGAAACCAAAGAATAATTAAGCAACACTGTGACTGTGTGAAGTGACTGAAGAATAGGTACCTACATATACCTACTATCGGAAAATCTATTATTTGTAAGTAGTTTTCATGTTTAAGGTTTGAAAGTCAAATCAAGGGTTTGAAAGTCAATAGGTAGGTACTTTATTCAAGACATTCAATCTTGTTTTTTATTACTTTACATTATTTCTTTCTTTTTTAAGACTCATTTGAATAGCAATTAAATAAAGAAATAGTTCTAAATTGGGTACTCTGATGACGACACATGAATACTTGTAGGTCCTAAGTAGATAGGTAGGTAGAGGTACGTACTAAGAACAAAATCCCAATATACCGAAACAAGATCTTATCTCTGAAATCACAAACTGGAGAGATATCTTCCACCTACATGACATAGTTATCTACCTATATACTGTATAAGTCTGATTCTGATTCATCCATAATTTTTCTATATTTCATATTTATAAAAAATTTAGAAAGGACGAAAATCTTTACGGAGAAACATGTCTAATCACTAAACAGATTTTTGCAAATTCAATGAGACATTTGATCTACTAAGTCGCTTCAACTATTCGCTGTTTCTTCTTCTTACTTTTTAATTTAAAACTTTTATAAAAATCCTGTTAGATCAAATTTTTTTTATCAGTCTTCATAAAGAACATTACTTAATGAAATTGCAACGTTAATGTCCCAAAAAGTTCTAAACTTCGTACATTCCATAAATCAAATTCAGTCCACCGGACAAAAAGTCGATTGACTTGTCTCTACAAGCAAAGTTTGTTAGTTATTGGCACCAAAGATCGTTGTCCTTAACATCCTGGAGGTACT
The DNA here is from genome assembly GCA_922987775.1 of Agonopterix subpropinquella. NCBI lineage: Eukaryota > Metazoa > Arthropoda > Insecta > Lepidoptera > Depressariidae > Agonopterix > Agonopterix subpropinquella. The sequence continues at coordinate 16,707,599 of OV277712.1, forward strand.
GAAAAGGTCAAACACAAAGACGCACAAACACAAAGATGTGAAAAACAAGCCATTTTCATCCCTACAACGAAGGTATAAAGTTTCTTTCTAGAGACTTCGTACGTAGAACGGGCTGTAAGTAAATTATGTGACGTCTCTCGAATTTTTCACGAAGTCCAATAAACCGAGATAGCCGACCGTGATTCCGTGAATAGTGGGTAAGAACTTTGAAATCGAAGCAGTTAGTAGCAAACCCTTTTGTACCTACTGATGTTGGTTTTGTCGAACAATGTAAATGATCTGTAAGAATCGTTGGTCCAAGTATAGGGAAACAAAATAGGTTACAGAAAAAGAAGAAACACAATAGTGTAAGCAAAAACAAGATGAAAATAAAAAAATATAGTATAGGTACTTAATAATATTAATTAAATAATAATCGATTGATGTTTTCTAACAAGGATTTACACTCATACCCAATACAATGTAATCCATTTAAATTCAAATTATTATTTCAGACAAAACGATCAATATTTAAATATTAAGCGCAATTTTAAAAACAATGATTATGTCTACGCAGACGATGTCACGGGTGACAGCTAGTGGTTCATAAAATAAATGCCCAATATACAAACACTTACAAAGATTAATCAAACAAAATCCATACCAATTCCAATACTTTTACCCCAAAACCTAATTTGGCCTTCGTTGAGAGGTTGAGACACGCGAGCGAAACAAAAAACCATGAGTAGGCCAGCCTACAATGAGTTGGCACTGTAGATAAGTAGGATAGATCTTGGATCGAAGTCTCAATCTACGACCCCTGTCGCTGTACGTATACTGTGTTACATAGGTCCTCTATGTTACTGCGAAAGTCAACACTTAGATTGTCGTTTCATCGAACAATGTTCATCATATCAATGGTACGCTAAATCGAAAGTCATGATATCGATCGGTCAATACAGTGAAAGTCTTAATGCTATCGAAAGGCTAGGTACTCTACAAATAAAATAAAATAAATTGACAAAATTTTTGTCACTTGTAACCCGTGTCACTTGAGCCCATAGAAATAGGAAGTGCTATGAACACCGGTAGGCCTACTGTAAACAAAATAATTATCTCTGTGTACCTTCCGCTGCACCAGCAAATATTGAACTAGCCAAATGCGCAGCAAATTAAGGGTCCTTATGTACACAGGTCTGCGACACGTACAGACACCTCTCCTGGGGAATTTTATTAAACCCCTTAATGCCCTTTAGAGCGCGTGAGTGCTTCAGTAAATTTCCAGAGCCACTAGGAACTAATAACGTGACCGTTCCAGGTCCTGAGTCCGATTTAAACAATTCTCTTTTCTTTTCTGTTTGTTTCTTTTTGAGAAGTGTCGTTGATGTTTGATACTTTATTTAATAGAGTATTTACCCGCGACTTCGTCCGTATAAATTATACACCCGATTTTAAGTCAGATCATAAGCTATCAAACAAAAAAGTTTTATCAAAATCGGTTCGGTAGTTTTTGCGTGATGCTCGAACAAACAAACACACAAACAAACAGACAGACAAAAAATCCAAAAATTGGTGATTTGGAATCAGGGACATCTAAAAACCCTATCGTAATCTTTTTTTTTTTGTAAATATCTTCAATGTACAGACACACTTCTGTTACAGTTTTATAATAGTTTAGATATATATAGACAAGCACCTTTACAGTGATGCTTAGGATACAGAAAAGAAGTACCTGACAAGATACTTTTCCTAACACGCTGTCCATTATTTATAAGTGTAAGTATTATTATGTTGTTACTGACTCTTTCTTCTTTTGGAAATCTCTGGGCAAACATAAAAATGAACGCTAACAAACAAAACACGATATAAAATAAATAATTTCCAAGCAACAATTCGAAAGTTTCTTTTCCACTTCTTGCCCAGTACATTTTTAATGACTGATCAGTTTGAGAGTAAAGTTCGAGCGTCTTTTCGTTTAGAAATCGTCTTAGAACTTTACTTTAACGAGTAGAAATGCTGTGTTTACTGATAGTGAATGGAAACATCCCACAAACTAAGTAAAGAATTCAAAAACACAGTTTTTCCATTAACGAAACACTGGCAGGTCGATTAAGAATTAAATTGTTTCGGGCTTTCTTGTCCAACACAAAAACTCTGGGTTCCTTCAGTCAATTAGAAAATCCAAACCCTTATCTCCCAAATCCAATCAAAGTATCAAAAAGTTTTATAAACAAGTCGTTGATGAAACGTGTTATTCTCTTAGACAATTTAATAGGGACGAGTTACGCGTATCATTCTACTAAGAAACATTTCTGCCAATTTGGGGGGCGAGGTAACATGAAATCCGCAACATTGGATTTCATTCCCCATAAGTTTAGATTCTAATTTTGAATGTTAAAAATCATGAAAAGTAGTCTCGTGTGAACCCCAAACGTTCTAAGTTCAAAATTATTGTTTCGCTATTATAGGCTGTCTCGTTTAGTGATAATAAGGTTTAAAATTGGGTGTAAATGCACAAGATCAATTGATCTTATACCGTGGCAGAGGGGAAATGCTACCGCAAGGCGAGTCCCTTTTAAATTGTCTAAGGTTATTCTGGGTCAGGAACACAAGAGTGACCCTTATATCGCTGTTTTGCCCTTGTTTTCCAACTTTCCATGTTTATCCCGTAAGGTTTGCAAGTCGACAAAACAATTTTCCAGTACAACGGCTCGTGAAATAATACTAATTTTGTTTTTGTCTGTTTTGATAGGGAGTTTATTTTGTTCATTGGACTTGCAAGATGCGCTATTTTAAAAATTCGATGACGCTATTTTGGTATGTAGAGCGCGCTCTGCATGTATACACGGCGACAGATCAACCTACCCTTAGTTGAACTCTATGTTCATGGACATAAGGTCGAACTATGGGTAGGTTGATCTGTCGCCGTGTGTACAAAAAGCGACATGCAGCTTAAAGCAATATACTAGTAACGATATTATCGAAGTAAACAGTATAAATACCTAGGGACAGATGTAATTTAGCTCAAGTTGGCGTTGCGGTACCTACTACTGCAGTTACCGTATGCCAGATATGCCTGTAACATTGTATAGTTAGGGGATTTCTTGTATATTGTACAGTACCACGCAAAAGCAAAGCAAAGCATTTCTCTCTATAGATATCGAGTGCAACCTCAGAGAAATGCTTTAGTCATTCCTCTGAGACTACAGCTGACCACTAGTGATCACACAAATGACGTGTCAGCAATAGACTTTAAAAAAGTTGTAGGTGAGATAAGTAGAGACAGCTTGATTTTGTTTAATTACTTAGGTACACCTAAATTGTAAGAAATAAATGAAAAGGGGTCAAGTTAGGTTAGTCAATGTTATAAATAACAAGCGGAGGTAATGTCACTCTAAAAAGAGGTGAAGCATGCAAGGTCCTACAATTTCGTTTGTTCTACAAGGCACCTACACTCACACAGACGCACCAGTTCTAGGCGCAGGTCCGACAACCCGCCGCCATTATGTACTGTGCGACAGGGCGACAGCACGCACACTCATATAAACGGGTGCTTCACTTTTGATTAGACGAGGTTCCGTCCGTCTTTTTTTCACGTCCGTGATAACAAGTGCCTTAACCGAATATCTTATTTTTGTGTAATGTTCTATACCAATATTATAAATCAATAGCTGGGTGGGGCTAGGAGTTCGGGTTGAAGTTTGTCTTGTCAAAGTTTGAACAAAGATTAAAGATTTATCGTTTGTTTGGTTATAAACTTATAGCTTGTAAGTAGATAAGAACATAAACTTCAACTTAATAAATGAGAATATTTTTTGTAATATTATGAAGTGATAAAGGATTCAATGGACCTTCAAAATTATTGGCTTTGAAATTGGTTGAATAATTCGTAGGTTTTTTCCGAGCCTTTTCCCAAATCATTTGGGTTCGGCCCTCTGAATACGTTTCCGCCATTCAACTCTTTCATTTATAATAGCTAGCTGATATATTTTGTGATTTTCTTCGAAGTTTCTCCACCAAACTTTTGGGCGCCCTCCGGTTTTTGCCTGCGTTGATATTTTACGTTATTTTAGCCGGATGCTCGTATGTATTCTCAGCGCATCACATGTCCATACCATGGGAGCTGGTGTTCATTTAGTTTGTCTGGGATAGGCGCCCCACATTTATCATACCTACATACAAAATATATACTCACGCCTGTGTCCCATTGGTAGGCAGACACTTGATCGCCATCGGCAACGATCCACATTAAAGATGTCTCCATTAATTTATTTATTTATTGTCCCTGATCCCTTTCCAGTCAATTGTCAATTCAGAAAATTTTCTAAGACTTTACAGAAAATTGCCCCGAAATTTCTACAAACATAATGTAGGTATTTATTATATTATACTTTTATCTGCTGGTCATGGGTGTGCATTACTCTTCCATTAGGAACCTAAACGATATTTGTACAGAACCCTAATTAAATTACACTGATCACCCTTCATTCAAATGTGTTTCTTTATTTAAATTCTAGCTTGTTAGGCTATCAGAGATTGTGTTAATTAATTTAAATTTCGAACACAGTTCGTGTTGCAACAGCTGGCTAGCAACGACTGCCATGTTTCATCCTGTTTCCATAGACAATAACTTCGGTTTAAATTTTCGAATACGATTACTAAATTCCAATTTTGATTTGAGTTTCTATTACAATTTCGTTGTACCGGAAGCTGTTGATCTTCTGTTAATTTCTACTAATAGGTACTTTTTAATAATTAGGTATACCTAACTTAGTACTAAGTACGTCAATGAAACTACGTTTAAGTAGGTAGATAATATTAATTGAATTTCCTTGAGCATTTTTCATGACATCCATTTTTCTGTTCGCAATTTCATTTTCTTCTTTAACAAAGAAACTTTTTTTTATCTTCGTAATAACACATTTTCTATGAAATTAATTTTATCGTTGATAGTGTCTGCACTGCATTAAAAAAATTAATTGGTTTACTCTATGTTGGTTATGTACATACCTACTCTACGATGAAGAGTGGTTAGGGTAGGTAGGTACCTAGCCTATTTTTCATTCGAGCAAATATTTTAATTTTTTAAAGCGAAATTAAGTAAGTAAGGTAGGTGTAATTACCTACTCAATTAAGAAAATTAACGTCATCTGACCAATCACAAAGCACCCTAGTAACGCCTCTATTTTGTGATTTAATAATGTGAAATACACACGGCTTTTTCCTTTTGAAACAAAATTGGACATTTTCGAAGTCGCACAATTTTACTGTCGGATTTACGTTTTGTGTCGGCTTTATTTGTTTTTTTTAATAAGCACTGTCTGTCAACATGTTTTGGAGGGAAACAGCCAGTGTTAAAAGTACCTAATCTAAAAATGGCGGCGGCAGAGATTTGGAGGCTGTTCTTCCACAAACTTCGGGTAAAAAGTTGTTGTGATATAAAATATAACTTTTATCATGAAAATGTTTTATTTTTGTACTTTTTGTTGACTCATCGATTATCGTCAGTAGACGGAAAGTTTCAGAAAGTTTTCGAACAGCCTTCATTGATTGAAAACCGCCATTTTGAATGTCGCTTGTTTTTTGTAAGTACCGCTTTTTGGAGTGTTTTTGTATTATTGCAACTGTTCGAAAACTTTGCACACTTTTTACACATTTTTGTTTGTCACTTTTAAAATTTTTGTGAAGTTTTCACCTTTTTTGTTTTGTCTTTAGTTTTTCACATCAACTTTTAGATTTTTCGTTATTTTATAATTAATTCTGAATGGCTGTTTCGCAGGTATGTGTTCACGATCGTCAGTTACTTGATTGGCGTGTTCATATTCGCCACTATAGTGGGGCAGGTCGGCAACGTGATCACGAACAGAAATGCCAACAGACTGGAGTTTGAGCGACTACTAGATGGCGCTAAAACTTATATGAGACATCATAAGGTAATCAAACCGATATCTTTTTTATTGGCCACAAATGTTACCTATTACCTAGGTTAGTAAATAGTTTCAGATATTATAAACATGTTACAGCCATGTTGTACTATTTCAAATCAAATTAAAGATTGCGGGTTCGAGTCCCGCCCGCCAGAAACTTAATTTTTCAATCTTTAATAATATGTTTTCAATTTATGTGATAATGTCGAAAAAAAAACTAAATCAATGTTGGCAAAAAATGGAATGTCACAATCTTAGAGTAGGTATGTACATAATACATAGGTACTCTAAAGTTACAATCAATCTATTTGAACTCGATACATCATGATTAGTAAAGGTATTTAATCATCATCATTATTATCATATCAGTCGATAGACGTCCACTGCTGGACATAGGCCTCCCCCAAAATGGGGGGATTTCCCCCATTTCCTCCCGTGGGTGTCGTAAAAGGCGACTAAGGGATCTACCGGAGTATGAGCAGCAGCATCCTCTGAGTACACACATTCAATCCAACTGCGATCGCCAACCCGCCTGCCAAGCGTGGCGATTATGGCAAATCCCCCCATTTTGGGGGAGGCCTATGTCCAGCAAAGGTATTTAATGTATACCACAAAATATACCAAATTCCAGGTCCCAGGTGGCATGAAACGTCGCGTACTCCGATGGTACGACTACTCCTGGTCCAGGGGTAGGATTCAAGGGGGTGGAGACATCAACACGGCCCTAGGACTACTGCCTGACAAACTGAAGACTGAACTCGCTTTGCACGTCAACTTGAGTGTGCTGAAGAAGGTATGTGACATTAGTTAGGCATACGGATTTTTGGAAAAGAACTTAAAGATAACTAGTTTTTAGCAGCAGTTTTTAGAATTGAATCTAGTTGAACCACTCTGAAAATTGCTATCGTGGAAGCTTCCGCAACATGAAAGCTTAACTTGAGCAGATTTAAGACGAATCTGTAATAAAATTATTTCTTACTGATGAACTGATGAGGTTCAACAGAAGGTGCAGAAATTTACGAATAGGTAAAAGGTAAATAGGTAATAAACCCCACACATTTCCGAAGCTTGACCTTCAATGATAACCTACCACTGTAGTAGAACAACAGTCTTCGGTTCCCAACAAATTGCATTTAATTTTAAATCTTGCTTATTGCAGGTGACGATATTTCAAGAATGCCAACCGGAGTTCCTTCACGATTTGGTCTTGAAAATGAAAGCGTACATCTTTACACCTGGTGACTCTATATGCAGGAAAGGTGAGTTCAACCATTAGCTTACCAATTCCATCTACCTCAACATCATTATCCACAGCTTGAATCCCCACTACTGGATATATGCCTCGTTTGTTTATGCCACCCTCCTCTGTCCTGAGCATCTTGCATCCATGTAGCCGCGACACTATATCATCAACTCATCGTGCCGCCGGACGATCCACATTTCACTTCCCTTCCCTCGATCACCACTCAGACAAACGGATTTATGTGCTATGTATACCTTCTTCATTATAATTTAAGCAATGTCACGTAATGAGCTAGGGTACCACTATCCTTCAGAAGGTACCTTAAACAGTTGGTTCCGGATAGTACTTTGGATAGTACCGATACATGAAACACGTATTCATTAAACAGTTCAGTGGCCTCTTGAGGTAACTTGCTTCTTGCAACAAGACTAGCAACTTGCCCATGAACCTGTCAGCCAGCACAGTGAAGAATGCCCCTTTTATGAGAGAAGGACTTTGTCCTGCAGGATCTTACAGGATCTAACTTTAAGACTGTGTTTTTCCAGGTGAAGTGGCAAGAGAAATGTTCATAATCGCCGATGGTATATTAGAAGTTATATCTGAAAGTGGTCGTGTTCTAACGACTATGAAAGCTGGGGACTTCTTTGGAGAAATCGGCATTTTAAACCTTGATGGTCTCAACAAGTAAGATTATTTTTCTAACTTAGATAAACCTCGAAGTGCAAGTTCTGCATGATGAATTGATAAACAAGTCACAGTTAAAGCCAAATACCTATACTAAATCAGATGTAGGTAACTTACATCATGATTTTGTAAATGATCTTGCAAACATTTTCAAACTTTTTGTGGTTTTTATACTATGACAGAACCTTTTGTTCACTATCTCTCAGAATTAATGAATGGAAAAATGCTTTATTGCCATTTTTTTGCCCATTAAAAAAGATAAGTTCTGTTATTGAGGTCTGGTTTCAAGTTATAAGATTACGAGCTTTTACCCGCGACTTCGTCCGCATAAATTATATACCAGATTTTAAGTCAGATGATAAGCTAACAAACAAAAAATTTCATCAAAATCGGTTCAGTAGTTTTTGCGTAATACTCGAACAAACAAACACCCAAAAAAACAAACAAACAAACAAATAAACAAACAAACAAACAGACAGACAAAAAATCCAAAAATTGGTAATTTGGAATCACGGACAGGTAAAAACCATGTCATAATTTTTTTTGTAAATATCTTCAATGTACAGACACATTTCTGTTACAGTTTTATAATAGTTTAGATGTAAGAACAAACAAGACGTCGTACCTAGTCTGGCAGTTCAAAATATGCCAGAAATACAAATTGTATTTTTTCTTAAAAAGGTAAAGTTTTCTTTAATCTATATCTCCTCAGGCGAACAGCAGACGTCCGGTCGGTGGGCTACTCCGAGCTCTTCTCACTGTCGCGTGAAGACGTCCTCGCAGCCATGAAAGACTACCCGGAAGCGCAAGACATCCTTCAAACCCTCGGACGGAAACGTCTTCAGGAGGCGAAGAGTATGTCCAAGCAGAAAGTCAAAAGTATACCCCTTAAGCTAACCCTTGCCCTTAGTAGGAAAAACTTGTAAAAACTCAATTTTATCTTGTAATTTAATTTTAGGAGACGCAAGTCCAGTTCGTGGCAGAGATGACAGTGGACCTAAAAAAATAGTGCATAAAATACGAAGCGATGTAAAGGTAAGAAACCACTAGTACTAGCCACTATCATATAGAAGTCGTGTCATTCAAAAAGCATCTCCCTTCTTAGCCAAAGGTGACGAGAAACCAGGTGTCTCTTTAAACATTGAACTGTTTGGTGAATAACAAGATGACGATGAGTGACTTTAGAAATTTACTCGGCTGTAGCATCTACTATCTAACTATCTCAGCACCAACATCAATTTTATAATTTAAAGATAAGATATACTTACCTAGATAGATAACAACATTATGACCAGAATTCTAATGTAAATTTGCAGGGTATACGCAATGCAATCAGAAGTCGGTCTCGAGTAGGAAGAAGATCTGGAGAATCTCTTGAATTACAAGCTTTAGCTGGAGCAGAGAGAGCAAGTACGGGTGACGGCAAAGTTCTGAGACGTATGCCAAGAGTCAATAGTGACGATTCACATCATAATCATGAGGTATGTTCACTTTTTGGAGATAGCTTCAAAAATATATTTAAATGTGGAACACAAAACTAAAAGAGCTCCAATTTACAGGATCACAATGGCGAGACAACGTCTGGGAGCAAAGATGGAGAAAAATGTATTTCACCAATTGGAGCTGGCTTGCCGTTACTGTCTCGACTGAAATTGCTCAAAGAAAAGCAGGTAAGTCCAAATGATGCCCCAAATGAATTTTTTAAATGATCAAATTATTATATTCGTATGTGCTTATTCTGATAGCATAATGTCATGCTTGATATTGAAGATCAACCTCTTTTTTTTTCATAAGGATCGTGAAGAAAAAGTAGCAAAACAAAGGCATTCAACATCTGCTGTAGTATCGCCTCAACCTCAACCAACACCATCAACAAGTTCTGCTCCAGACTTGGAACCTGAAGTTATAGGAGCAGGCCTTCCACTCCTTCAAAGACTTTTACTCCTAAAAGCTAAAGAAGAACGAGAAAAGAACCAACTCACACCAACCGCTAGCAACCAGCCATCGAGCTCTGACACCATCAGTCCCAGTTCTATCAAAAGTCCTTTAAGTCCTACTATTAAAACCTTAAGTCCTATAAGAAAAAGTTCAGAATCTAGTTCTCCGGGAAAACTCCATAGCCCAACTGCTAAAACATCAAGGAAGAATTCGTCTGGATCGAGTGACGGCGCTACTCGTCCTAAAGTAAGCTTTAGAGATAAGATATTACAAGTTCAAAGTGATGGTACAGCGGTTAGTCAACCGCTCAGTAAAGATCAGAGCGAGAAACCTGCAGCTGTTGTTGAACCTACACCTAAGACAGAAAGTAATTTAATATCGATACCACAATCTGTTGTGAGTAAAATCAAATCTCCAGCTAAAGCAGTAGGGTCAACATTTCGAGATAAATTAAAATTACTGCAAAGCGGTGGTGGAGGTAAAGAAGCCGATAGTTCTACAGAAAAGAGTAAACCACCACCTTCAGAAAAAGCTACCGTAGAAATAAGTCCGATTCAACCTACAGAAATTAAAGAAGAAACAAAGCCAAAAAAACCTTGGACGAAACTGAAAAAAGCCTCTATTTTAGGTGAATCGAAAAGTCAAAGCAAATCTAGTGTAGATGAAACGAAAGATATTGAGAGTGCAGGTAGTACTAATAAGGAGGCAACGCAAAGTAAACCAGAGCTAAATGTAAATATTAGTATGCCTGCTGTCACGACAGCGGAGCTTGTTAAAATAGACAATAATAATATTGAAGCTGGTAGTGATAATGTTAAGCTTGATAAACCTAAGATCTGCTTAACAGGCCCTATGGAACCCGTCCAAGAAAAATCATTAGATTTATTAACACTGTCACCAAAGAAGAATAATATTACTAAATCAAGTGAACCTAAAAGTACAGAACATAAACCAGCTATAACACCTGGTACCATGTTATTGCCAAGTGCCAAAAAGTATAAATCTATAGACGATTTATCACCAGAGTACGGTGGTCTTCCATTTGTGAAGAAATTAAAAATTTTAAATGAACGACAAAAGCTGGCCGAACTGGAACAAGTAGTTAAATTCAGAAGCTCAAGTTTAGACTGCACAAATTCTTCAGAAGACTTGTTATGTGACACGTTAACAAGAAGTCTTTCCGAAGGAAGCACGATGGACAAAAGAAGATTCAAGAGAAAATCAACAGATTCCACTGAAAGCTATGAATCAAACGAGACGCTGGAACGACGAACTCTTAAATCGATTTTAAAGAAATTATCTGAGGATGCAACTCCTGTTGAAAGTCCTGAACGAACTAATGAGCTACGAAAGTTAATACGTGCACCAACCTTAGAAGGATATGCGGTTAGGCATTCAAAATTTGCGAAAAGCGTTACATTCCATCGTCATACACTCCCATCACCTCCCGGTAGTGCTCCAGCGAATGCTAAAGATGAAATATTCCGAATGCCAGAAGCTAAAGTAGAATCATTGCCACAAATATCCCCACCATCGACGATAGAAGTCGAAGCAACAGAACCTGCATGTCCTCACAATCAAATAGCGAGATCTACCAATGAAACCATCGTAACTGAAGACTACGGTTTAAATCTAACAGCAGAATACGAAATGCCACAAAATATAGACCCAATTTATGACTTCAAAACTTTAAGGCCAGAAGAAATAAAAGTACCTTCAGAGAAACCTAAGTTAACTCTTATATCAGCTGTTGCTAATCAAAGAAAGTTGTTACGAGGTAAATATTTCTTTAAGCAATATTATTCTACTATAAACATAATGTAATAAATAAATAAGATATGTATTGCATTGCAGGATCTCTGGAAGAACAAGAATATTTTGGTGAAGTTTTACTGGGTATTAAACAAGTGATACAAGGTCATTTGCATGACGTTCAAGGAAAGTTTCAAGAAAGGTAATTTAATAAAATATATTAAATATAAAAAAAACACATACCTTCTCAAATTTTATTTAGAGATATTTTAAATATTACAGATTCAATAGCTTAGAAAATGAAGTTCGAAAAAGAGACGAAATTATTAGTCAACTACAAAAACGTATCCAAGAACTAGAAAGATTAGGTCTTTCTGGTATTAGTTCAAGTGAACAAACAGAAGAACAGCCCCCAGAAATAGACGGAGAGCAGACGACTGCGAATCAAACGTTGACTAAGAATGGTAGCTCTGGAAGTGATGTTTCTGGGACTGAAGAAGGATTTATGGTAAGTAATCAGAAACACTCATTATCTTATCAGAAGCTTAAAAAATGTACACTCACCTGCACCTATAAGGTGTACCTGTAACAGGTCAGTGATAATATCCAGATATAAACCTGAAACACTTTTTAAACTTATCATTGAGACATAACAAAAGGTTTTCAAAGGTTATAACAATTTGTATACTTACAGAGGGGTGATTCCCTTGATACGGTATTTGCCACATCGCCACCTACAGCAAGTGCCGACGAAGAAGATAAAGAGAAATCCGTAGAACAACCGGCGGTCACAACTAAGGCCTTATCAACTGAAGAGTTAACTGATGAGAAAATTACAGAAATGACTGGAGGGATCGAGCTAACCAAACTTTCGTACGCAGAATTGCAAAGTCTAGCCGAAACACTGTCTAACAGAGACAAATCATCGTCAAGTAAAGACGATTGGACTGTAAGTAAGTCGAAGAGGCTCGATCTAAATCTTGATGGCAAAGCTGGAACGTATTCGAGGAAAAGGGCTGCGAAGTTGAGACAAAGGAAATCTTGGGAAGATCAGAGCGACCAGGAAAGTATGGAGATGCAGGATTTGACACGGTAAGCATTGATTACGAAAACGCATTGTTTTAATGTCACATTTTCGGGTTGTAGACAATGCAATAAATATTATTTCTCCAGGCCAATATCACCGCACATGTCATCGGAAGATCGGTCATTGCTTAGTCCAGAGCAGTCGAGCCTAAGAACTAGCAGACGTCACTTTCATTTCTTCGGCACCCATTTGGACAGCACCAAATCGAAGATCAAGAAGACACTCTCTGTAGATACTGGGATGCACCACACAGGAAGAAAAGATAGAAGTAAGTAGATACCTATAATAGAAAGGTACAGGATCTTTCTCAAAAGCATGGATGGACAGGATGTTACGCTACGTCTTCTGAAACTGGGGCTCTACCCTGACATTCGAACTTCGCAATTTCGTGACCGTTTTCGTTCCAATGTCAACCCTTTTACTATGAAGTTCGGACCGAAACGGTCGCGATATATCTATAATCGAAAGTCCGGGTACAGGGCCTTGGCCTCTACCCGCACATTCGAACTTCGCAATTGCGTGAATCTTTTTGTTCCAATGTCAACTCTATTACAATGAAGTGCGGACCGAAACAGTTGCGATATGTCGAACATCGAAAGTCCGGGTACAGGGCCAGATCTACGTCGAAATTTCTTCACGGGAATGTTCTGTTCTTAAATTCTCTTGTTGTTCCTCCAGAACTCAAAACACAACGGCAGCACCGCAAGTTCAGCTTAGGATCATTCTTCGGCTACCATCGGGGATCGGCTCACAAACCGTCGTCGCAGAATTGCAGCGATGTAGTCCTCGATATGGGCAGCGACTACAGTTGGAGTGATACGTGAGTATTCTTATCACCATGCAGACTAAAGTCATTCTATAGCTATACTCTTTCTTATTCTGTGCTTTAGGTATCTTGTATTATACACCAAAACGTTTATTAATAAGTTCACAGCTAACTTTATACCAGCAACCGGTTTATATTCATGTCCTGATCTTGTAATGGTTAGTGCTAAGTCTACCAGTCTTGTCTACCATTCTTTACAATAAACTCCCCCTCTTAAAGTATCCCTTATGTGGTTTCTCTCATACAGGACATCAGCATCATCGAGCAGTGACTCCGAATCATTACCACGAACGCCTGTTTTCGAAGAATTCGTTGAAAGCAGTACTCGTCGAGGCAGAGCCAGTAGTTCCAGTCATAGCAGCGTATCACCTATAAGAGGTAATAAAAAGAGCATAAACTTCAAGAGTTCTAAAAAATAATATAATCATCTCAGCCGATGGACGTCCACTGCTGGACATGTGTCCAGAAAATATACCTACATTGATTTCATTCCGGCGCGTATACGAAGTCAGCAAGGAGCGGTATTTTTGAAAGACATAGGTACTTAGAATATAGCAGAAGAAAATTTCAAAATTACGATGTATAAGTAGATGATGCATCTTTTTACTGCTGATTTGAACGTGTGACTTTCAAAAGCACCACTCCAGGCGCTTCAGGAACGAAAACCAAAATGCGCCTTTTGTCCTTGAGTGACCATTCACCCCTCGGCGGAGATCAACCGTCAAGCGTACCTGAGCTTTGGCCATACACTGTCACCTTTAGGATAGGCCTGTATCCCAGCAGTGGGAACGTAAGTTATAGAAAGACTGATGCTTCACCAGACTAGAATATGGCAGTGGTTTTATGGTCATATAAGTAATTTTTATTGATTATTTTTGTATTTGAAGTTCTTTCAGGAAGTGGAGGTGATTGGGAAGTCATGATGCTAGCAGACGAATTGGAGAAAAGAGAACGTGAGAAGGAAAGAGAAGATACCAGGAGACACCACTACCCAACTACCTTAAGAGAGCTGGATGAGGTGAGGGAAATATTTTGTTAGTCATACCTATGGATCGACTGCAGGTTTAAGTATGTAGCTACATACTTATAAAAGAGTTCCGTGACTGACTGACAGACAACCCACAGCCTGAACTGCTGAAGATAAAAACATATGGAATATGTATTCTACAGAGCATGTCGGCATGCACTAAGAAAGGATTATTCGTAAATCTATCCCTAAAGGGGTAATCCATGCGAACCTTAGAATGCGAACGTAGTGCAACGTTCACGGGCAAAAGCTCGTGCATGGATAAAATGTGTGGAATACATAAAGCAACAGGTGGCTATGATATCAGGGTATCTTTTATATTGTTTTCTAATTTTCCTGATATCCTTTTACCTCGAGTTTGGAAAAAAATATATTTATACAACGTGTTAATGAATTAGCGCAAAACCTCATACACCCCAACTGATTTATAACAAAATAATTGGATTGAAACAATAATTTCATTATTTTGATAGTTAAAATTTTAAGTTATTTGCATTTCAAATTTTGAGGCAAAAATAATTTGTTATCATTTCAGCACTGAAAGAAAGCGCTAACGTACTCATGGATACATTTTTATAATCTTGTTTTGGTAGTAAGTAGGGTGAGTATGCCCGTGTGATGGGTTGACATCGGGATCAGAAAATTTTAAAATTTGCGACCAAATAATTTAATATTTTGAAAAAAAATACCTATGTTGAAACCATGATAATTCGATTGTCCTCTCGATTCTAAACAAACTTCTTTGTAGTTTTGCGTTAATTCATTAACACGTTGTATATTCTATTTTTGCAGCGCAGTGTCCTTAAACCAGTTATACAGCTTTTTTGTATCACTAACAAATTGCGAACAGCGTTAATCCATGGCTTAATGTAGACACAATAATCTACAAACTCACTTTCCTTTATTCCAGGAGTCCGACACACCTCAAAGAGAAGACAGTCCCGATGAGTACTCCAACATAGAAGACTCCAACTCCTCATCCACCACCCACCTACTGTCCCAGTCCATCAGCGATCCATCCCAGAAATCTTTAGAGACCTCCTTCACGGAACACATCAGTCGTTCTACTAGAACTCGTCGCGTTGGATCTGTTGGAGAACCGGTACGTTGGAAAAGATTTATGTTACTCTCTTAGCAAGACCCGTAATGTGCGCAACCACGGTCCACGGCATAAAGGACCGAATCTTGAAAAATGCGTGTGGCTACAACACTACAAGTTCTATTATCCGTGTAGCAGCAGTTGGTATAGTCTGACCAGAACAGCTGTATCGCGCCCAAGGAAGGTGCGCGGCGAGACGGGGGGCGGATAAGCCCGCTCCACTCTTTCATTTCACCATATTTTTATTTTCCGTCGCGAACATTGACGGCGAAATGAATGACAGTGGAGCGCGAGCGGGCTGCCGGCCTGGTTCTTAGATTCGAATCCCTGGGCTTTATGCAGTGGGTGGATATTGGCTGATAATGACCACGACGATGAATTTGTGTTACCTATACTATTCAAAATATACCTAGTTATTATGTTTCTACTTTCCTATCTTGTAAGGTAGCATATAACGCTTGGCAGTAGGTAGGTACTACTAGAATCTTATCGCAATTCATGTAAACTCCTGATTATATTTCAAATGCTTATCCCCAGGTGAGACCCGAATCATCACAATCCAGAGGCCTGATTCTTCGAGCAGCAAGTTTAGACCGCGAAACCACGTCTGCCCCATCTCAGACCAGACGGTTCGGGTCACTGAAGAGTTCAAGCACAGATTCCCATAAAAGACTCTGATCCGCTTTTTCCCACGGACTTCAAAAGTCCGCCCATGAAAGTGGTCCAAGCAAAAATGTCGAACGAAATGTGATAGGCAACGTAGCTCAAAACTCGAATGAACGAGAGAATGATGTTTCGAATGAAATTCAAACCAGCGGCCGAACGGCCAGCGGTCAATTATTGATGGTGATCATTTTGTGTTACGAAAACTTTGACTATTTCATATTTTTGTTTTTGCAATAGTTTTTGTGTTTAAAATAATTAAATTGTGTTGTGATTGTAATCGAAGGCAAGACGATGTTTCTTTAACACGGTTTTAAAATTAGGTAGAATAGTTAGATTTCTAAAGGTGTTTTTTTTTTATAAAATTAATGCACAAAATTTAAGTATGGCATATGTATACCAGCGTTAAAATAAGACACTTAATCAAAATTTATATAGTTATAAATAAGAGATAAGTAAGTGAAAGATCTCGAAATCTAAAATAGGTAGATCCTAGCTAGCCATAAGTAGATGAACGAAATAACTACCCTATAAAAACTAAATAAATTAATGTTCCTGATGTAAAACTTTTACGTTAATGAATAAGTACCTTAGAATCCTAAAGAATCTCAAGAAAAAAATGCCAAAGATGTTACAGTATTACACAAATTATAAAAAACAAAAACCTAGTCATATATTATTCGAGCTGCCACTATAAAAGGTCACTAGATGTTGCCACAGATTCCTGACGTAGATTATGTTCGCAACAGCTAGGCTGTTGCAAACATTGACTTAAAAATATTATATATAATTGTTTCTGATAAGTAGGTCTCATTCAATATGGTACCTACATTAAACGCTTAACATCTTTCATTCATCGATTTACCGATGTGATATAAAATATGTCATTGCTGTATCATCATAATAAATTGATGTATCATCATAATAAATCTATCTAGCATCATAACAAATCTATACTATCATCATAATAAATCGATGTATCATCATAATACATCGATATATTTATTATTTGGTATCAAAATCAAGAACTCCACTGGCTCCATCTAGTGATCCACGGCTGCCCTCAAAGAGAACAGTAGTTGTAGTTCTTTTGTGCTATTGCCTCGCATGACATTATTTATTTTTATCTGCGTCCCACTTTAATAGGTAGACAGTTTTAACTAAAACATAATTTATAAATCTGTTTAGAATCTATCGTATAATTTTAGTACCAAATTAAAAGTTTTATCTTTGTAGACTCTTCAAAATTCTATAGCTGTTAATTGTAAATATAATTTTATCAATCGTAGGTATGTAGGGTACCTACCTACCCGTCGTGGGAATGTTGTAAAAGCCGGAGATATTATGATAAAAATGAGCTTAGTTGGTCATTATTAGATTGCAAGCTCAAGCCGTAGGCGAGAGCGGTAAACAGCCGAGACTGTAATGGTCATGCGTTTCATACTACGTTTTTCAACACGTGAGGAAAAAAATAAATAAAATTTTACAAATATTTGTGAAAAATTGCAGGCGTATTTCTTTTTTCGATTTACCACACTAGGTAAAAAGCACGCGTATTTTATTTATAAACTATATTATTAACCTAAAAGTAGTGCAATAAGAGCCATTTGTTATGATAACGAAATAAACATATTTTTTTTCATGACACGAAAATTGTGATTTTTTGAAATTAAAGATTGAAAAATTTAGTCTCAGGCTCAGGCTCTGGGACCCCAGGGGGAGCGTGTAATTTCTCTATGGGCGGGAATTTCATTCTCTGGTGTAATGGCTCAGTGGCTAAATTGTAAAAAGCAATTCGGGTTGGAAGATAACGATTCATGTCCCGCCTGAGACATAATTTTTCAATCTTTATTTTGATTTGAAATAGCACTACATGGCTGTAACATGTTTTTGATCAATAATATCTGAAATTATGATTTTTGTGTTGTACCTAGTTTTTTTCTATTTTACCTAAGTAAAATGTATTGTTTATTAATGATTAGATTACTTATAGTCTGGCTTTTACAATGTACCCTGTGACATATCCAAAGATATAAGTAAATTAGAGACTTACTATCAGTTTAAAATAACAATGTGCATGACCTTGAAGGGCCGTTGGATAACTTCATTTGGTTGATAAAGGAATGTAGACTCTATGTGAAGGAAACAATCATTTGAATGACTCGAGTGAAGTTCGTGTGATTGAGTGACGTCACATATGCGAGCGAGGTCATGCACATTGTTATTTTAAACTGATAGTACCTACACTAGCGTAGGTAAACTTGCACCCATACTAAGAACTATTTTTTTCAACTAGTTATTAAGTATTATAAATAAATACCGTAAACGACTTAAAGTCGTGACGAGTCTTAACGAATTTAAATGAATCCCCATAATTATTTACTGACTTCAAAGTAATTTCAGAACTCATAATTATTTAATTACCTACTTTAAAAGTTATTTCAGAGCTAATAATTATTTTCTTTAAAAATATTTTCAGATTTAATAATTATTTTCTTTTTATTAAAAGTAATTTTAGAAGATTGTTTATTTAGATTTGTTCCTACCCACTGAATATTTGGCATGATACGGCTTTATCACGTCTTTTATCTCATTCGTTCGCGCGTAAAAGAACGAGATAAAAGACGTGATAAAGCCGTATCACGGCTATCGCGGGTGTGCATGCTACCAGAAGTGCGATTTTTGAAAATCATACGAGCGACTTGGCAGTAGAAAATGTCAAAATTACTATGGAGATTATGCATCTTTCTACTACCAAGTCGCTCGTATGATTTTCAAAAATCGCACTTCAGTGCTGGAATATGATTTTTGAATATCAAATCAGCAGTAGAAAGATGCGTAACTCCATGGTAATACTGACATTTTCAACTGCTGAGTTCAAAGAATGAGTTTCAAAAATCGCACTCCTGAACCACCCCTGAAAATTTCGACACTGTAAAAAAATCATGGATTACGCGCCTTATTAAAAGAAACCGACAAACCGTGTTATATTAATTTACTACCTACGTAAAATTGTTATATTAGGTGTGTATTAGGTATATCCTTTTTTCGTAGGATAACCTTTACATGTGCTAAGAACAGATAAAACTCTATGCCATTCTATAAAAAGCATGTTTGTCTAGCATATTAGGTAATATACAATAATATGGGGGTTATACAGGGTGTCCTGTAAACCGACGTCAACCCGGTGGATGCTGATAGGTTAGTTCATGCCTAACCAGAATATACTAAAATAAAAAAAATCAGTCAATCAATCAATCAATCTGTCAACATTTTACTTTAGGAAATGGTCCTTAGTTTTCGAGATAAGAACAGTTTTATGAAATTCGTGAAACTCTTTACCTTAGTCACTATTTTGAGTGCCACCGCTACAAATGCTCTATGCAGTATCTGTGTTAAAACTGTCAATATCTCGAAAACTAACCCACTTTTACTAAAGCCAAATTTTGATATTCCGCTTAGTCATAACCTGACCTATCAGCATGCGCCGGGTTGACGTCGGTTTACGGGACATCCTGTATATAAAAATCTATAACCCCCACACCTCAGTGGACATAACCTCACTGTTCACGGCTGCAGTCTCCAGGGTCCGAATAGCCCTATTGATAGCCAACCTCCGATAGGAGATGGCACTACAAGAAGAAGAAGATATAATTATCTAAGTACTTATATGTCTTTATTTCCTCGCCTTTATGTGCTCACGACTATATTCCCCGAGGGGATTAGGTAGTCAAAGATGTTCTAAATGTTTATATAATAATTATCCTCCCTATTT
Source organism: Agonopterix subpropinquella (assembly GCA_922987775.1). Classification (NCBI taxonomy): domain Eukaryota; kingdom Metazoa; phylum Arthropoda; class Insecta; order Lepidoptera; family Depressariidae; genus Agonopterix; species Agonopterix subpropinquella. The sequence goes on from OV277712.1 coordinate 16,727,599, forward strand.
GATCCTAATCACATTTCACTAGCGGTGTCCATAGGTACTTTATGGTTAGAACATGATACATGCCTCGAAATTGAAGCATGTACACACGGCGACACATCAGGTTACGCACCCTATATACCCATAACTACACTACGTACAAAACACAAAATAGTGCGGTAGAGAGCCTGCATAGACGCGGCTGCCGGCGCGGGCGCAACGTGCTGTGAGACGAAACAACAACAACATACCGCACCCTCTCGCACGATTCGCAGCGTTCAACTTCTAATAGTTCAAAGTCCAAACAGGGTATCCTGACCTGTCGCCGTGTGTACCTATTACCTTTCTAATTAGGTACCTTTCTGATATTTTCCTTCACTAAAAATCAGACACTTAATTCGACTCCATGGCTTGCACCAAAAACATGTTTAAATAGATGCTGTGGTTGTCTTTAGTATGAGCAGTGTGATCCACAGAGCGATTACTAAAATACGTTAATTTATACCTTAACTAATACTTTTATGGAGCAAGCCAGCCTTAGTACTCCACTTATTACTTTTTTAGGTTTATTCAGGTGATTTGTAACAAAGTTACATGGTTCTAAAGCGGCCTTCATTTCAAATTAGTTAACAACAACCATACTAAAAAACGGTGAATTTATGTAAAATCTAAATCGTGTAGGTATAAAATATACTAACTTACTCCTACCAAAAATTTTGTAAGCAACTACGTAGGTACATAAAGCACAATATACATTATTAATGAACAGTGTAGATATATTTAGGTAGATTAATGTTTTATTTGTATTTTGTCTCATTAATAAATTAATAATGTCCAATTTATTATTACTTAATAGAAATAAAATGATCGTAAATTAATATTAGGTAACATAGTTTATTATTAGTGAAAAAATGTAATTAATTAAAATAAAGCACCTCCTTGTTTAGTGAGACAGATAGGATATGATATTAACGAATATGATATTTTTAAAATTAAAATCAACTAATTTTTAGACGTAAGCTCGTACGAAAAAAATGAAAATTAAATAAATGAAGTTACAATACCTCGCTTGTTTTATTGGTTGCGCTCACCCCGCCTCTTCAACCTGTACATAAATCGTCTGATCAATGAACTCAGCAGCACTCGTACCGGATGTCATATACCAAGACGGCGTTTGCATGAACAACATTAGCTACGCAGATGGTATGGTGCTGCTGAGTCCATCAATCGGAACACTTATTAGTATGCGTGTAGCTATCTGTGAGTCATATACGGTGGCCCACGGGCTCAAGTACAATGTCAAGAAGAGTGAGCTGATGATGTTTAGGACTAATACTATCAACTACTCCAATGTACCTGGAATCTCACTCAGTGGCACTCCCCTAGGATGGGTGACAAAGTTCAAGTACTTGGGCCATTGGGTCACTGATGATCTCGGGGATAATTGCGATGGAGCGTAGGTCGCTGACTGTCCGTTGTAATATGCTGGCACGAAGGTTTGCACGATGTACGAAACAAGTAAAAATCACACTTTTTAAAGCATTTTGTCAGTCTTTCTACACGTGCAGCCTTTGGACCCGGTATACGCAGCGGGCATACAGCGACCTACGCGTACAGTATAATAACGCATTCAGGATACTGATGGGGTTGGCGCGGCATTGTAGTGCGTCGGGAATGTTTGCGGAGGCGCACACGGACGACTTCTATGCTATATTGAGAAAACGGTGCGCCTCCATTTTGGGCAGGCTCCGAGCCAGCACTAACGGTCTCCTGAGAGTGTTTCAAGACCGGTGGGACTCCCCGCTGTTGCAGCACTGGGTGAAGCTCCATACCGGGTTTTTAAAATAGAATAAAATGTTTTGTTTTGTTACTAAAGCGCTGTATTCACGGTCCATCCCCGCTGTACGTCCCGCCAAGGTCATGCACGACGCACGATGCAAAAGCACCGTGAGTAGGCTTGACGTACGTCGACTGAGCTGACGTACAGCGGGGCTGGACCGTGAATACAGCGCTTTTGCATCGTGCATCGTGCATGACCTTGGCGGGACGTACAGCGGGGCTGGATGGTGAATAGAGCGCTTTACACTAGCTGTAAGATACATGTATACTAACAATATATGGACATCTTGTCTGAAATAAATTATTTGAATTTGAATTTATAGTAGGTATAATATTGATAACTAGGAAAGATTATTTCATTCACGCTATTCCAGTTATTGAAGGTATGGAGCCGTGCGTGACTCCTGGTTTGGAACACTTATATTTCGGGAATTTCTAAAGATGATGAATGACGCCAATTTTATTTAAAACACCAACGCCAACCTAATTGTTGGTATAAACCAACAATTAGGTGCACTATTACCTTAAGACTATACCTATAAATACACCTGCAACAAAGAATAATAAACAAAAAAATAATAAGTAATATAAAAATATTTTTCTGTAGGTAGGTAGGTACATTAAATTTTCAAGCGATCCTCTAGAATTTGAACTTTTCCTTCAAATAATCAAAACATCGAAAGTTCCAGTCACAGAGTACTTTTTTGTTCCATTTAAACTTTTCCTTCAGAATTCCCGCCAAAACATTCATAGACAACAAAAGAGCCCGCCTTTTGAACGAATGAAAGAATGAAATTAACTGAGAAAAAACTGACAGCTAAATGATGGCAAAATGCTATACCATTATGCATACTATAGAGTGCCATAGGATACACAAGAAGAAATGCAAGGTTGTCAGATTTGGGGTTTTTTCAAAGACATATATATTACTAGCGTAGGTTTTTTCCTCGATTTTGGCGGAAAATTTGGTCTTTGAGAAAATGAGATCGTTGGGGAAATGGATGGGGAAAAAATTATCAAATTGGGGAATTTGATGGATTTTACATTTTATTCATCACACAAACATTGCATAAATAATATAAAAAATAGCTATTCTATTGTAGGCTGACTCTGGTTATCATGACTCGATCGATACCAGTGCCTATTAGTAACTATGCACTGTGTTGTCTATGGTCGTTGAGTTTAAAGTAGAATAAGAATAAGAATAAGAATAAGAATAAGAATAAGAATATTTATTGTTCAAACTGTGTACAAAAGATGTTAAAATAAGACAGAATCAACAGTTTGGTCCGCAGCACGGACGTACAATATTAGGTGGCTTACATTGTAAACCAAAATAAAACATTTGAACTAATAAACAATTAATTGAATCAGGCGTTACTTTGCGGAAATCCATGACTAATAGGTAGATGACACGATTGTATCAAGACCTCCGCCTCTAAATACCTAGTAGACAAAGTTGTATTACGTAATAAAATACAACCTGCTTACCAAATAATTTCTACTCTACACGTGTTTCGCTCCACCAAGGAGCATCCTCAGGAGTTAGACCGACGAACGTTCGATACAGAGTTGTTACTCCGCCGAGTGTCCGTCTCGGTGTCGGACGCTCGGCGGAGTAACAACTCTGTATCGAACGTTCGTCGGTCTAACTCCTGAGGATGCTCCTTGGTGGAGCGAAACACGTGTAGAGTAGAAATTATTTGGTAAGCAGGTTGTATTTTATTACGTAATACAACTTTGTCTACTAGGTATTTAGAGGCGGAGGTCTTGATACAATCGTGTCATCTACCTACTAATAAACAATACTATTACAATAAAATGTATTTCTACTTTGATCTCAAACATTACTTACATAATAGTAGGTAGGCACTAATAACATGTGGGTATTATTCATCAAAATAATCGTTTAACTTATAGTAGCACTTGGAAGTAAGCCATATTTTGAGTTTATTTGAAAATTGCTTGCCATTGTATGCTTTAATAGTGTTTGGTAATTTATTATAAATTTTTATAAACATATGGTAACAATTGTTTCTGTACAGACTAGTATTGGGGCAGTGGTCAAAGACAATCCTTTCGGGGTCTCTTATAGTTCTTTTAGAAACATTTCGTTTGAATTTGAAAAACTGCTGGTGTTTCTTCACAAACTTACATACTTCCCAGATGTACATGCTAGGTAGCGTTAGTAGATCTAGTTTAGGGAACAACGGTTTACAGGAGTCATATGGGCAAATACCACATAAAGCTCTTAGACATTTTTTTTGTGCGATAAAGACTTTATTGATATATGAACCGTTCCCCCAAATAATCAAGCCATACCTGAGAACAGAGGCTACAAAACCGTGATATGCAGTTAAAGCTACTTTTTGAGATACTACCTGTCTGAGTCTACGCAGGACATAAACAAATCTATTTAGTTTGCTACAAACACTTTCGATATGGCTTACAAAGCTTAGGTTTCTGTCGAGCACTAGCCCTAGAAATGTTACATTATTAGCTTCTATTAAATCCTGTCCATTATGATTTATTTTTAGATCAATGTGCTTACGTCCCTTTACAGTGAATTGTACATATTTCGATTTTGTAAGATTGACACAAAGATTATTACTACTGAGCCAATTTATCACAGAGCAAACAGTATCGTTAATATCAGATTCGTACTTATTTAAGGAATTTTCATCAGATGTTACAATAATCGATAAATCGTCGGCAAACAAGACACACTGCTTAGATGTTATATTAGGTAAGTCGTTGATATAAAACAGAAACAACAAAGGGCCTAGGACGCTCCCCTGTGGGACACCGTACTTATTAATTTTGTAGGATGAGCGATACGACTTGAGGACATTATCAGTATCTAACTTATTTATTTCTATACATTGTTCTCGATCTTGTAAATATGACTTAATCCAACACAGTGCAGGTCCTCTTATTCCATATTTCTTCAGTTTATACAGTAATATATCATGAGACACAAAGTCAAAAGCCTTTGTCATATCAAAGAAGAGAACGCTAACAAACTTTTTACAGTCGAGATTTTGAAGTACACTGTTTAATAAGGTGAAACCAGCTAAAGTAGTGCATTTATCCTTCTGGAACCCATTTTGTTCGGTTTTTATAATACAATATTTTGTTGTGAATTCTATCAGTCTGTGTTGCATACACTTTTCGAATACCTTGGATAGAATAGGAATCAATGCAATGGGACTATAATTATTGAGGTCATTTCTGTCTCCCTTCTTGAATAGTGGTTTAACAATTGATAATTTTAAATGTTTTGGATAACAGCCTGTTTGTAGTGAAAAATTTACAAGGTATGTTAGGATAGGAGCAATCTCTTTGCATTGTTTTAATATTTTTGTTGAAATTTCGTCGAAACCATAAGCATTCGAATTATTAAGTGAGTTAATAATTTTAATTATTTCAGGTTCATTAAAGGGTTTCAAGAAAATAGAATTTATTATCGGTTCGATGGTAGATTCTTGATTTGTCGTACTATAGCTAGTGTTACTAGAAGTGACATCGGTTTTATTTGTAGAATCAATGTAGTAATTGTTAAAAGTTGTTGCGATGTCAACTGGATCTGATATTAACACACCATTTAAGTTTATTACATCTATACTTTGATTTGAATGTTTACTACATGTTTCATCATTTATGACTCTCCATGACGCTTTACAGACATTTTTACTATTTACTATAAAATTATTATAGGACTTCTTTTGAGCAATATGAGTACATTTTTTCAAAATTTTAGAGTAAGTTATATATGTTTCCCTATTTTTTTGAGTCTTATTTGCATAAAAATTGAAACGTAGCGACCTTTTAATTTTGCAACAAACTCGCAGACCCTTAGTTATCCATTTTGGTTTCTTTTGAATGTTATTCACTCTTACTTTAACAATAGGAAAACAGAGATTATACAGCAAGCAGAACGATTCATGGAAATTAGCAAAAGCACTATCTATATCCTGGGCCATATAAACATCATGAAACGGATAGGATTTTAAATAATTCAAGAATTTTGTGACATTATCGATACTGAAGTCTCTCTTATAAACGAACCAGTTTTTAATTGCATGTAATTTATTTTTCACAGGAAATATCAGCAGTTGCGCGGTCTCATGATCAGACAGTCCTAGAGGGATAACTTTCCCTGATGCTTTTGTAACATTACTAATAATTAAGTCTAGACAAGAAGATGCTCTTGTTGGTTCATTTATGTGATGTGTTAAATTATAATTTCGACTTATGTCTTTGAGATAATCGCTAGCATGACTGCGTTCCATAGTATTAATGTTAAAGTCACCTGTAAGAATAATCTTTTTGTTTTTATATTTTTTGACAAGGAAATCCAAAATGACTTCTAATTTTATGAGGAAAGAATTTGCAAACTTTTTATGTGAGTTGTATAAACATACAATGATTACATTAAATCCTGGAATAAGTACAGCACAACATTCAAATATTGATGGAATCGAATAGCTACTAAGATCAAGTACTTGGTACATTAACCCTCTTTTTAATAAAATACATGAGCCCCCCCTTTTTGATTTTCTACAATAACTTGTCGCTAATTCATAGTTATGTATCTTTACATTACTTTCTTCACCCTTTTTTATAAATTTTTCGGTAAAACAAATAATATCCGGTTGCAATCCTTGATCCGTTAATTCTAAAATAGAAATTTCAATGAGTTCTTTTTTATTTTTTATACTTTGAATGTTTTGGTGTAAAAGGACAACGTTGTTTACATTATCCTCGAAAAAAATTTATGGATGTATTATTTGAAGGTGCTATAGAGATTGGAGTTTTTAAAATCGGTGGGAAATAATAAGGGATAGTTCCCTTTTGAGATTTATTTGCAATTGAAGTTTTAGGGTTACTGTCAGACTTATCAGAAAACTGTGCTAAACATTAGCAGGACGCGTTTACACGAGTCGAAAGATTGGCGCAGGGGTTGCGAGGGACGCGGGCGGAGGTCACAGCACCGAAAAATAGACGCGTGCTCTATTTCTTGCGAATGTTCGCATGCCGCGAAATAGTCGTGCGAAAAGTTGCTTTTTTTGAGGCGCCGCCACAGAATTCGCACCGCAAAATTGTCATCGTCTAAACCTGCCATTATTTTAGTTTCGACCTCAGTAGCTTAGCGGGGGGGGGGGGGGGGGCAAATTTCCCGGGCGGCAGTTCTAGGGCCGGCAAATACGGTAAAAATATAGATTGATTGAGCTCCGTCTGGTCTGTAAGGCCTATACCCAGCAGTGGGGTTTTCCAGGCTGATGATAATGATGATGGTCTGTAACCGATTCGTAGAGCCAAGAAAAGTCGAGCTCGCTTCGCTCGCTCTAAGTTTATGTTTTAATTAATGTGCCTTAACATAATCCTGACCACAGCTAAGACGTGGTGCAAAAAATTTGTGTGAAATGTTATCTGCACAGTCTATCAACATATGTAGTGCTACAACCATTTTTTATTATTTTTTTGTAGTTTTTCGGACTCTAAGTGTGTGTGTGTAGCTTGCTGGGACAGCTGGAGCTGGTCGATGCTATATAGATTTTTCAAGATGGCAGTCACTTAAAACATATTTTTCCAGACCACATGCAGGTGGCGAACGGTCAGATGAGAGGTTATAAAGATAAGGGGCAAAGAGAATATAATCACTACGTGGATAAGGGGTGGCAAAATCGGTCTGTGCCCCGGGCGGTAGAAACCCACGCTACGCCACTGCCATCTACCTACCTATTGGGTTTATAATACAATTTTAATACCTACCTACGCATTATGTTACATAAGTTTAATTAAATTGTAAAAATTTTGGGACATACAAGCATGAGCCCCAAACGGATCTTGACAAGAACTCCCAAGAATCCAAATTATTTTCTTGTGAAAAACTTGTTTTATTATTTGACTAATATGGACTACATAAGCAAAAAAAAATGTCTGTTGTGGATTTGGAAGTTGATCGATCGTTTGTTTTTTGTGCATTTGTGTTTTATTTCTACCAAAAGTCATTTGAGGGATTTTTTTCAAAACGTATCGTTTTGGGGAAAAAAATTCTCGAACTGGAGGAATTTCCGAAATCACATGTTGGCAACCCTGTAGAAATGTCAAGTCAAAATCAATGCAAGACTAGAATAAAATGGCAACTAAACACTGCTTAAGGGGCCCATTCACAGTAGTCCGTCTTGCAGTCCTACACCTATATTGGATCGTGAATGGTGTTGTAGTCCTACAAGGCGTCCGATGACCTTGTGTAGGATGCGTCTCGAGTCCTGCAAATCCTACAAGCTCCGCCCACCGCTTGTAGTCCTACGTGTAGGATTGTCAATGGCTTGCTGTCCTACGTGCCATCCTGCAAGCAGGAGCGTGAATTGGAATGCAGGACTGCAGATCGCCATTTTGTTTGTTTATTTACAATGGACAACGCCGGTTTAGTTGATTGTATTGACGTTTAAAAAGAAAAGAGGTGTTTATGTGATCAGAAATCAAGAAATTATCACGGACTTCGTGGAAATTATAGCAACAAACAATTGCGAAATGCGGCATTGCAACAATTATTAACAATAGTACTAAAAACACGAAACAGTAATGATGTTGGATGGCTTGCAGGACAGTGTGTGGGCTCGTAGTCCTGCATGTCGGACTGCTTGGTAGGATAGTGAATGGGGCCGACGGACGGCTGTGTGTGGGCACATCCTGTATTGTAGTCCTACATGTAGGACTACTGTGAATGGGCCCCTTTATGGAAATTAATTCTCGACCAGTGCTGCTAAGTTAGGCGATTTATCGCCTTTTAGGCTACATAAGGGGGTCTATCGGCGACCAAAAAATACGATTGGCGTCCGGTCGCCATTTAGGCTATATTCCAAATTAAAATAGGCGATTTTGGGCTATATTAAGAAAACTGACTTTTCGGGTTATTTTAGGCTATTTTAAGAAAAATCGGAAATATTATACTTATTGTAAGTAAAATTATATGATTTTTTTATCGCAGACTGCATAAACTGTATAATACAACACACTATGTACCACATAACGTACGTGTATGTTATGCGTTATAGCTACTTTTAAATTGTGAGTAAAGATTGCAGTTGTAAAAAAAAAATATTTTTCCGTCACGAGCAGCCAATATAGCATTTATTTTGGCCAATTTGCTGTATTTTTAGGCGACAGTAGGCTATATTACACGGGGAAAAAATTAGGCGACTTTAGGCTACTTGGCCCGAGATTTTTGGCGATTCAGACTGGCTGGGACTTGGCAACACTGTTCTCGACTTCTCTTCTCGTACACTTCTCGTAAGAAATCCATCAAAGAATTTGGATCTACGACGGTTTTCTCCTATTCACTTATTTACTACCTACTTGTAGAACAGACAATTTCGATTTTCAATTCTCTTTGTGATGTCAAAATGTCGCCTCGCAAGCAGCCGAATAGTTTGTTCAAAACGTGTGTTAAGAGTTGTATTAGTTTGATTAATTCCGCTTGTTATGTTATCGAAAAGAGTTATCCGGAGAATAAGTATCACGAGTGTGAGAGGGAGGTGTTATCTTTAAAATGCCATCTGATGTCCATGCTGCCAGCCAGGTAAAGTAATATTAGGTACACTGCATTGCACCATGACGGCCCGGTAGCACAGTCGGTAGTGAACCTGCCTGCTGTGCCGAGGGTCGCGGGTTCGAATCCCGTAAGGGACAAATATTTGTATGATGGATGTTTGTATCTATGTATGTATTCTATATCGTTGTCTAGTCATCATAATACAATCCAGGCTAGATTCTGCTACTTCAAATGTGACTAGATAATTTGTGTGACATTGTCCAAGATATTTATTTAATTTCTAGTAACTGCCTCCGTGGTCTAATGGTTAAGAGCATTGGGCTCTGAGGTCGTGGGTTCGATTCCCACGGGGTACACCTAGTGGTATGTCAGTTTGTTAGGACATTGCAGGTTGAATCGCTTGATTGTCTGAAAAGAAAAATGATTACGTGCTTCGGATGGCACGTTAAGCCGTCGGTCCCGGCTACTATTATCTCTGGTGGTAGTAGTCGTTACATAAAAACCACGTCAGAGGCCTGAAAAAACTCTGACACCAGGGCTCGGCTCACACGATAAGAAAGATTTCTAGTTTGTGTGATCATCAAAATGATAGCTACACTACAGCTACAGTAGCATTGAGCCATGACTTTGTTCGCACATTTTCCAAAATAATGTGTAATGGATGGAATTTGCATCACATTCAGTGACCTTGAGGATTAGATTTGAAAATGGAACGTGTGATAGACGCACCGCGAATATGAGCCTAAAGGTAGCATTCCGATCCTAGCGACCGCGACCGGCGACCGCGACGCGCGACCGCGACTGGCGACTGCGACCCACTGCTTTCCCACACGTCGCGCGACTCGGTCGCTTGCATCCGTCAGCACTTCATATTAATTCATATAAAGCAGTGGGTCGCAGTCGCCGGTCGCGGTCGCGCGTCGCGGTCGCCGGTCGCGGTCGCTAGGATCGGAATGCTACCTTTAGGGTGTCTGTTCTCGTTTTTTTAACAAATCAGGAGCTCGGGCGAGGTGCGGCCGATCTCGCCCGAGCTCCTGATTGGTTAGAAAAACACAGCTACACAGCTCGCACAGCTTCAATGAACAGGCAGCCTTACACCGGCTCTTCATTCTCGCCGAGAACGAGAGTGTGGATGCCCTTCATTGTTCTCGTGGCGTCGTAAGCCATAGTAATTTCCCTTGAAAGTTCTCGCTGAGAGTTCTCGGCGAGAGTGAAGTGCGGGCATTAGGGTTGAGCCTCTTCTGGCAGCACCGCATCGCGTTTTTTCACGCTCTATCCTTTTCTGTCGCTGATGATGGAACGTCTTTGGCTAGAGCGAGAAAGGTCACAGCTCCTCCGGTGCTGCCGCATGCGATCCCATTCCCACTCTCTTTCTCGCCCTAGCAAATGACGTTCCTGAGTGACAGAAAAGGATGGAGCGACGGAAAAATGCAATGTGGTGCTGCCAGATGAGGTTCAACCGTAAATTGACATGAATCTGAAACTAAATTGATGCAAATCTGGGTTTAAATTGATACCAGTGGGTTTTAATTCATAAAGCCCACACTTCACGCCAAGAACTTTCAAGGAAAATTACAATGGCTTACGACGCCACGAGAACAATGAAGGGCATCCACAGTCTCGTTCTCAGCCTGTCTCGCCCATTCTCGGCGAGAATGAAGAGCCAGCATGAAGCTTGTTTTTATGTCCCACTATCACTAGTTTCATGTGTCAGAAGTTGGTTACGATCCCAGACTGCCAACTAGAGGTCCTGGGTTTGAACCCTGTTTGGTCATAGATGTTCCAATAAAGCCTTGTAGTTTACATTTGGGATCATACCAATTTGCGGACCCGCGAGCATGGTTTATTAACTAGATTCTGCATGAAATTTAAAAAATAGCATGTCCAAAACCATACCTATTCTATCTGTGTACAAAATTTCATCCAAATCTGTTCAACTGGTTGTGTGATTGAGTCACAAACATTGTCACTAACTTTCAGATTTATAATAGCAAGTAGGCTGGTAATGGTATCAATTCGGACTGTGCTATGGTAGGTGCTATGACTTAACTTAACTAAATTTATTCCTGTCACTTTCTAAAATAAGATTAAGAAAAGAGTCAGAAAACCAACAGCTGAATTTAGTGCTGTCAAAGTGACGTTAAATGCGCAAAATAAGATGCCATCATAATGTACGCCATCTTATTTAAGTCGTTTTTGGGCGTTTAACGTCACTTTGACAGCACTAAAGTCAGCTGTTGGTTTTCTGTCTCTTTTCTTAATCTTATTTTAGAAAGTGACAGGAATAAATTTAGTTAAGTCATGTCACAGTCCAAATCGAGGCCAATATCCATATTCTTTTATTTCAATTTCACAAGAGTGAATTACATCAAATGTGTTAAAAGACCAAATAGCAAAACCTCATTATGCTTTCCTAAAATTCTGTGTATTTGTAGTACTGCATGCCTAACAATGCTATTGTAACTGGATCAATGATAAAACGAATCGGATCGGACGGATCTGGAGATAAAATATCTAAATACAAATGTCATCATTGTCAGCCTTAGACAATTTAATAGGGACGAGTTACGCGTGTCATTCTACTATAGTGGAGCCGCTACAAACGTACAGTTTGGGTCATAAACCATCTCATCGAACCTCTCACTCGTACTTATGGGCTCTGTGGAACTGTTTCCGTAAAGCCAATGAGTGCGAGCAAAAGGTTCAATGAAGTGATTTATGACCCAAACTGTACGTTTGTAGCGGCTCGACTATAACATGAAATCCGCAACTTTGGATTTTATTCCCCATAAGTTTAGATTCTAATTTTGAATGTTAAAAATCATGAAAAGTAGTCTCGTGTGAACCCCAAACGTTCTAAGTTCAATATTATTGTTTCGCTATTATAGGCTGTCTCGTTTTGTGATAAGGTATAAAATTGGGTGTAAATGCGCAAGATTAATTGATCTAATACCGTGGCAGAGGGGAAATGCTACCGCAAGGCGAGTCCCTATTAAATTGTCTAAGTTGTCAGCCTATATATAAGTCCTACACCAGGGTACAGGCCTACGTAGCCCCAGGGAGGGTTTATGGGCCTTAGTTCACCACATGCACCCAATGTGGATGGTAGACTTCACATACCCATTAGAATTTTTCTTCAGTGCAGGTTTCCCCACAATTTTTTACCATTTGAGAGGAGTCGGTATTACGTACATAAGTTAGTAAAGTTATTTGATTACATGGCATGACCTCCATGCAGATTCGAACATGGACCCTCCTCATTGAGTGTTCCATACCTCTCCGCAACATGCCACCGATGTTGATGCTCTGTCGGCTAATACAGCTATCAAATTGTTATATTTTCACATAACTCACTAACATTATTTCTTTTGCAGGTTATTTGATGTCCTCTGTTCAGAAAGAACATGCTGCCAGTACCGCGGCGATCCCCGCATCCAGCTTCAAGTCTTAATGCACCCTAATATGACAGTCTTCCGCAAATGCGACCTCGATAATGGCATACTACAACGTTTCTGGATCGAAACCCTTCCTCATTTTAGCCGTTTAGTTGTCCTCGATCTCAAATTCATTTGTACTGATGAAATACTCAAAGTCATTGGCGTTAACTGCCCTCTACTCGAAGAAATCAACATGGTTTCTAGAGTAGACATTTGTAAATCACTTTTCAACGCTTCCGTTTTAATAAGAAACGTTTCTGATGCAGGTTTGTGTTCAATTGCTAATTTAAAACAGTTGCGTATTTTGGCTATGGATCCACCGAGGAATGAGAGAGCTAATCGTGTCGGTCGTTGTGTCTCGCAAGGTGGCATTATAATGTTGGTCAGTGAGCTTCCATATTTAGAAGAATTGAGGATAGAATCCTGTGATATTGGGTCTACGTTGATCAGCTCCATCTTAGATATAGGACCTTTGAGTCTTCGAAAAATCAATTGTCACTTCGCTTCAGCTGACGGGATCAAGAAATTAATAAAAATCTGTCCGTTCTTAAGGGAATTGTCGGTTACTCATTTATCAGAGCACAACAAAGATGCTATTTTGGAGCAGATTTCTATCAGTGACTTAAGATTGCATAGGTTGGATTTGTCATTCTTTTCCTTCACGGATTCAATGCAACAGCTTTTATGTGTCAAAGGTAGTTATTTAACACATTTTTCGTTGTGGGAGATTGAGCATTCGTTAACTCTGGACGCAGTTATATCCATTGGAAGATGTTGTCCAAACTTAAGCTCATTGTGTTTGATGACTCAGTCTAAATGTTTGGTAGTTCCAAGGTATTTTAAGCAGCCAAGAAAAATATTCTCCGAACTAAGAAATTTGACGATAGGCAACGAAAACTTTAACATCGATCAATTGTTAACATTTTTCTTAGATTGCACGCAGAATTTACAGAAATTAGTATTGAAATATCAGACGAAAATTAACTTAGATGAGACGTTATTGAATTTATTGGAGAAAGGGTCTTTGAGAAATGTTAATTATTTATGGCTGGATTGTACCTTAGATGTTTCTAAAGCTGTGATAAAGCAAGTAATACAAATGTGTGAGAAATTAATAATGTTTACTGTGGACTTTACAGAAGATATGAGCGATGTTCATAGATACATTACTGAGAACAATTTAGACTTGAAGTTAGGTAGCTACTAGCATTCTCGCTTGATAGCAATGTGTATTTATATTACTGTAATTTATTTAGTAATAAATCTTGACTATAACATTTTACAAAAAACCTTTGTATTATTTTTCACCTCTCTCCCACGGACCTGAAAAAAAGACGGACGGAATCTCGTCTAATCAAAAGTGAAGCGGTACATCATGGCGGCGGGTTGTCGGACCTGCGCCTAGAACTGGTGCGTCTGTGTGAGTGTAGGTCTCTTGTAGAACAAACAAAATTGTATGACCTTACCACGGACCTGAAAAAAAGACGGACGTAATGTCACATTAAAAAGAGGTGAAGCATGCAAGGTGCTACAATTTCGTTTGTTCTACAAAGCACCTACACTCACACAGACGCCCAGTTCTAGGCGCAGGTGCGACAACCCGCCGCCATTTTGTCCCGCGCAACAGGGTGCTTCACTTTTGAGTAGACGAGATTCCGTCCGTCTTTTTTTCAGGTCCGTAGACCTTACATGCTTCACCTCTTTTTAGTGACATTAAGTCCGTCTTTTTTTCAGTTCCGTGCTCTCTCCATGATGACGGAAATTCACTTAACTATGAATTAAAAGACCGAACTGATTGTTACTATCACCTGATTTTTATTTATAAATTATTTACAACTTATAATTAAAAACAATACGTAAAAAGCAGTCATTTCATTTCGTTTGAGATACTTAAAATCATGATTGCAAATATATAAAATCATAATCAATATGATTTAGTTAGAATTCTAGCATTTAAATTACCTTGGGAAATATTTAAAAACATAGGTAATAAAATAAGGTAATTTATTTCCTATTAAAAAACCTAGTTAACTTATAAGCAAATTAAAACTATATTTAGTTAATCATCATCAGCCTGTCCAAATAGAGCGTGCAGAGATAATGCGAACACGCGTCTCAGGGATGTATCTCGCACGCTATTGTCAACTCATTATCAATTTATCAACGAAAACAGCTCGAGCATTTCCTACCGTGCTTATCAAGGCTGCAGTAAAAAATTGAATTAAAAAGGATGCCAATGATATCAATTTCACCCCGAAACAGAGTCAGCAGCGCACATCTGGCAGAGAACTGCTCGAGCATTTTCCAGTGCCCAATGAAATATCATCCTTATCTAATTGAAATAGAGTTGTAAATAAGTCCCAAGTTATAATTTTACCTAGCCGACGACGACGGCGTTTGCTGGCACACGCTATTTAACTCTATGTGAAATGGATAAGGTCGACACTTCATTGAGCACAGTGATTCTATATAGGGTCCTTCTTAATATGCTGATACTTAGGTATTACTAGGGTGTTTTTTTACACCCTATACAGGATCCTTAATATGCTGAAACTTTTTTAAGGCGATGACCAGACCGTCAAACTGAACAACTTCCTCTATGGGACCAAATCGAAATCGCAAAAAAAAATCATCACTTCCATACAAAACTGCAAACGTACTCGGAGCCAAACGTATGGGACAACTGTTTTTTTTTCGCGATTTCGATGTTGGTCCCATAGAGGAAGTGGTTCAGTTTGACGGTCTGGTCATCGCCTTAAAAAAGTGTCAGCATATTAAGAAGGACCCTGTTTAGGGTGTAAAAAACACCCTAGTAATACTTAAGGGGGTGTTTCAGACAATCAAGCTGAACAACTTTCACTATGGAGCCAACATCGAAATCGAGAAAAAAAAACGGTCTTTCATACAAAACTGCAGTACTGTCTCGACTCAAATGTATGGGACGGCAGATTTTTTTTATTTTTTCTCGACGTTGGCTCCATAGTGAAAGTTGTTCAGATTGATGGTCTGAAGCACCTAGGTGTGCGTTGACCCAAAGGGGTAAGGGAAAACAGCCTATGCGCCACGCAGGGTCTATGCAAATTGTTGGGAGCAAGTAGTGGTCAATTTGGTGCCAAAGCCAAAAGGCCGGCTACCGCAATCTAACAGCAGCATAAAGGACCATGCCAAACCACTAAAACTGTCACTCAACTAACAACGTGCATCGAAAAGTTTCGGCCAGCCTAATTACAAACAATAAATAACTATATTTCTACAATAGTCTCACCAAAAATCTTACATTTCGTCTGAGCTAAGGATTAAAAGGGTAAAAGTGGCAAATACAACTTAACGTTAACCCTTTGACCGCCACACTTGGCAATACGGGGTCTTTCTTTCTTAATATAATCGACTGTTTTTCGGGGAAAACAAACAATCTGCTGTAACATAAATGTGGATCAAATAGGTTTGAAGTTTTTTTTTTATTAACTATGGGTTTGCTCTTGACCTCAATCCAGTCCTCAGGACGAAGATGGGGTCGTAGATGTAGCGAGCTAACCCAGAAGATGCCTATTCACTCGTACTTTAGTTTTGTGAGGAACATCTGATTCGCAACTATTCCGAAGTAAGTCCCATTAAAGTAAGTTGTTAAGTTTGATTTTCTGATCACCCCGTTAAAAACCGCCAGTATATGTATAAGAAAGACATACCTACACATCGAAATGAGATTTACCGGAAGACACAGCGAACCAGGAAACTAATAAATTAAGCGGATGCTCTTAGCTAATGTATGATTTATTACCAAATGTGCGAAACCAATTTGAATGAATAAATAAACTAAAAGCACCATTATATCAGGAGTGCGATTTTTGAAACTCATACTTTGAATTCAGCAGTTGAAAATGTCGATATTACTATGGAGACGTGCATCTTCCTAATGCTGATTTGACTTTCAAAAAGACTTCAGGAGTGCGATTTTTGAAAGTCAAATCAGCAGTAGAAGAAAGATGCATATCTCCACAGTAATTTTGACATTTTCAACTGCTAAACGCGAATGAGATTAAAAAATCGCACTCCTGGGCCAAAAAACAACGCTATCAATAGACTCTAGAACAATTTTCGACACGATTTTTTAGTGTTTTTTCTTCACCATCGACACGGAATGTCCGATAAATAATATAATTTTTAAGTGATTTTAAAAAAAAAACTTGCCGATAAGCGCTACTTATTCTATTTACAATTATAGCTAGTCTAACTGATCGTATCTATACGAAAAGTTAATATTTTAATATGTCCCTTGGAGCGGTTGTTATTATTTAAGTTCTTAATATTTCGGCAGTGTTGCTCCTTCGATGTTATTTGACCCTTACACTCACTTGCAGAAAAGATAATCCTCCATTAAATCTCATGCTGTCACTTGAGATTTAATGGAGGATTATCTTTAATGAACGTACTTGCAACTGGAGGTTAGTCGTGCTGAACTAAGATTCAGATACGTTTTTTTACAAATTTCAGGTCAAACATACGGAGTTCTGACATTATTCGATCACGATTTTGTGTGATATTCAAAAATAGCTGTTCATGGAAGTTGCAACAATGCCCGAAATATCGGTAACTATAATAATTTAAATACTGTAAGAACCCTGGTCTTATATCTAATACATGAAGCTGAAAGAAATACCGAAGAAGTACTGACAGATGTTGTCAATGGAAAATATGCCGAATTTCTTTACGATAAAACCTAAATTTCGTTGTCGGAACATACTATAGTTAACATACCAGAGATTTATGTCTCCTTTACACAGTATTACCAGCACCCTAGTTAGAAAGAGATACAATTATCTGGTTTGTGTTTTTATGAAAACATTCGAAACGTGTATCCCACAGAACATTATAAGAGGGGTTAGAAATGCAAAGTAGCGCTTTTTCTTCGGAGGCGGCTGTCGTCAATTGTCTTCCCGCTCACGCTGCTACAATTACTCAATTCCCTCTCGCTCGCACCACGCCGCGCGCCTTTTGTTACTATGCAAATCATTGCATAACCTGTGGCGACGCGTTCCACGCCCACTTTGCACTTCTGTGCACGATCCGGTCTTTCTAACAAGTTCATATTCATTTTAACTTCTATTCAAAGTCTCATAATTCACAATCAGCCGAACAAAATCAAACCTTAAAACAAAACTATTAAAGTCCCACTTTCACTAAACGATAAACTTCTTCTTGTACCTTTTTAACCCTTTCTCCTGTCAAATGGCGAGCGGGTCACTCTCGCCATTCGTATGCTATGTCTCTTTCGTTTCCGTGGGCGGTTCCTTATCGTTGTCCTTTTCGTCGTCGAAGAATTCGTTCTTGGGTTCGACCATTTTGTCGGATTCTTCTTGGCCGACTCTCACGTCTGGATCTGGTTCGTCCTTTATGCGGTATTCTTCGGGGAAGAAATCACCTGGAAAAGTACATTTATGTTTTGGTAGCATTAATATCTTTATGGGATGTAACAAAACACCCTAATTATACAACGTGTTAATAAATTAGCGCAAAAGCTCATACACCCCAACTGATTTATAACAAAATAATTAGATTGAAACAATAATTTCATTATTTTTATAGTTAAAATTTAAAGTATTCGCATTTTAAGTTTTGAGGCAAAAATGATTTGTTATCATTTCAGCAATGAATGAAAGCGCTAACGTACTCATGGATACATTTTTATAATCTTGTTTTGGTATTAAGTAGGTTGAGTGTGCCCGTGCGGTGGGTTGACATCGGGTTCAGTAAATATAAAATTTTACAAACGAATTATTTAATATTTTGAAGAAAAAAAATACCTATGTTGAAACCATGATAATTCGATTCTGCTCTCGATTCTAAACAAACTACTTTCTAGTTTTGCGTTAATTCATTAACACCTAGATTAACACTTTGTATTTAAAGAGTGGTTTAGGGGTTTTCATGCAGAACTGTAGTCCCGACTCGATTAAATATCTTAATATGTAGGACAACAGATTTTTTTTTCTCGAGTTTGATCCCATAAGTATATGGAACGTTGTTCAGTTTGATGCAATTCTTTGGTTTTTATTGTAGTCATGATTGGCATTCAATTTATCGAAACATACTATTGACACAGACATTGTTTTATGCTTGTCGTTATTATCATTAAAACCGCCAAAAGTGGCCACTTTTAGCGGTTTTAAAGATAATAACATTAATAACACAAACAAAATAAAAACAAATCCGCAGTTACCCGATAATTTCAAAATGGCACATGTAGCATTATAAGAGATCACTTTTGGTGTACATGGAAACTAAAGGCTGTATAAGATGGTGTTACAATTGTGTTAACAGCGCTGTTAACACCGATATAACTCTTATTTGGGCACAAGTTATACAGCCTAAGGTTCTAATTTAGTTCACATTTCTCCATAAAGGCATTATAGTAGCATTATATTGGAATTATAATGGGCCACAAGGCATTATATCAGCTGCTTAATAGAGTACAAGTGTCCTGTTATACAGACTAAGCCATTATATTGGGGTTACTGCTTTACTTAAATAACGCTTGAGGTTCTACATTATACTTCGAGCATCAGCAGAGTGTGTACTACATAAAAACCTGAATTTATTTTATTAGTAGAGTTAAATTCTTTAAATAAATTCCGTGAGTGTTGGTTATTAATGGCGTTTACTTGAGTGGAGCAGTGTGTAAACCGCCTCGCCAACATGTTACTTCTGATGACTAGGGCACGCCACTGCCTTTCCAAGTCATCGTCATCTTTGAGGTTACTCGTTAGAAAGTGACCTAAATATTTAAATTTATCGACTACTGCTAGCTGGCTACCACAGAGTTTAAGCGGTACGGTACTTATAGGTCCGTTCCCGGATTTAAAAATCATAACTTCGGTTTTCTTAACGTTGTAAGTTAGGCCGTGTACACACGCATACCTTTCGCATATTGACAGGAGTTTTTGGACACAGGAGTTTTTGGAGACCTGAGATAGAGGGACTCAGCAATACCACGTCATCCGCGTAGCTCATGTTATTGACGCACTCGCCACCCACGTGGCATCCGACCCTGGTATTGCTGAGCTCCTTGATCAGTTCGTCCATGTAAAGGTTGAATAGGACTGGTGACGTTAGTCCACCCTGTCTTAATACGCCGCAATTAAGCGTGTATGTGTGTGAAAGCGAGTTTCCCCACCTAACCTGATTTGCCTGGTTATCGTACCAATACTGTAGTAGATTAATAACTTTCTGCGGAACTTTAGTTTTTAGACTAAGTTTACCCCACAGCAAGTTGTAGTCTATAGTGTCAAATGCGCGACTTAGGTCTAAAAAACATGCGTATACTGTTGTGTTTTTTGAGACATAATATTGAACTGTGTTTTTCAGACTAAAGATTGCCATGTCAGTAGAATGACATTTACGAAATTTACGTAATGACTGTCGAGATTGTTTGTTCATTGTGATCAAAGGTACACTCACCAGGCACATGTGTCATCTGGACAGCGGGCGAGTGTTGGCACATCTTCAAGTTGTCGTACACGTGTTTCGTGATCGCCTCGAGGTACTGCTTGCTGTTCGCGTTCGATGTACTGTCAATAAATTAATATTCTTCATTTATTTGCATACCAAGAACCATAGAGAATTTACACACTCCCCCTGGGCCAAGAACACAGTTTTTGAGTTGGTAAGAACCCGTTAAATGATTAACTTTAGCTTAATTAATAATAATAATCGCAAACTCGAAAAACTGTAACACAAATACAATTTATAATAATAATGAGAATCGTATCACTAAAGCGATTTCTTCCAGACCAACATTGGAAAGAAGAAAATTTTAAAGAGGCAAGTGCATAGCGTAGCATAGCATATGCTCACGACTATATTCCCCGAGGGGGTAGTAGTATGTTATATTCTGAAACATCAGAACATCCATGTTTCACTAGTAGTACCGAAACTCCGTCCAGTGTAACGGGGAGTGAGCCCGTCGCCACAAGAGGCAAATGCATAAGCATATGCTCACAGCTATATTCCCCGAGGGGGTAGTCAGAGATATTCTGAAATCTCAGAAAAAATGCAAAAAAAAATGCTATTCTAGAAATTTACACGTTATACGAGATAATACAACAACGCAACGAAACGTTAACCTACGTCAGATCCGGTCAGACTTTAAATGGGTGATGGGTTTAATCCTGCAAATTTTAATAGCGCCCGAAATTATACTGACCAATCTGCGTTCACTGCCAATCAGGATGTGCCACCTTCAATCCCTTGCCGCGATTAGCAAATTGTTTTCGCGCCCTCGCTGCTATCCGACTTTGCACCCTTATACAGGGTGTAACAATACACCTTAGTAATACTTAAGGGGGTGCTTCAGACCATCAAACTGAACAACTTTCACTATGGAGCCAACACCGAGAAAAAATAAAAAAAATCTGCTGTCCCATACATTTTAGTCGAGTCGGAACTGCACTTCTGTATGGGTCAGCAGATTTTTTTTATTTTTTCTCGATATTGGCTCCATAGTGAAACTTGTTCAGTTTGATGGTCTGAAGCATCTCCTTAAGTATTACTAGGGTGTATTGTTACACCCTGTATTACTCATCGGCTTTTGACTGACGAGGGGAATAATTTTCCTGGTACTGTACCTGCTAATCTCAGGATGCAGTTGGAAGTCAGGCGCGAAGAACTCGAGGTACTCCGTGTAGGGAAGCTCATTGGATATGTTCTCGTCGACCAGCAGAGATGTTTCGAATGTCCAGCAGCGCGCCACGTTGCGGAGAGTGTAACTACGGAAGAGAAGAAGTATTGTTGAAAAAATTATGTAAAATGGAAAAAACCATGACTAAAGTCAAAGACAAAATGTGGGCGTCCAGGCAAAATGGGTCCAGTTTTGAGTTAAGGTAAGATTCGGCATCTACAGGGTGTTAGGGTAAACAGTTGCATTACTTTAACGGGTGATTGTACCTACTCATGACTGAACAACTTTCCCAAAGAAACCTGAAAGAAAACGTGTCTTTTTCGACTAAAAATACAGATATAATTTTCTTCCGCAATATTGTCTGTCGTTTCAAATTTACCTCTGTCAATTTGCTGTCAATGTCTCGTCATAAAGTCCAACTGTCAGTCGTAAGCGGCCAGTCTGTCGTAGCCAGACTCTTTGGTCCGCAACAAAACCTATAGGAAATTCGCAAAAAAAAAAATGTACTTTTCATACAAAACTTCGGTTAGCTGATTGCATTTAGTATGAGAAGTGTAACATTTTTTTTTACTAATTTCCTATTGGTTTCTTAGGGACAGTTGTTCAGTATCATGGGTACAATCATCTCTTAACCTTAAAGTAATGCAACTGTTTACCCTAACACCCTGTATACGTCCCACTGCACCACAGGCCTACCCTGAAGGGTGATCGTTTGTCCACCATGCGTACTTCGTAGACTTCAAATACGCATCAGAATTTCTTCAGCGTATGCAGGTTTCCTCACCATGTTTTTCTTTTCCGTTTGAAAGCAGTCAGAATAATTTAATCAATACGGGAACTTGAAGCTCACTTATTTAATCTAAACACCATTATACAAATTCTAGCCCAGGAACTTTTATTAGGATTGTTTGGGACTTGAGCAGCTTAGAACTTAACATTCTAAATTCTCTAAGCCGCTCATGAGACTCCGCCATTAGCTCAAATATATTGATAAACAATCCTTGAAATTGCGATGCTCCCAAAACCCACTCGACTTTGGCAGAAATGCAGTGCTTAGACTCAAGCAATATAGAGGGCTGTTCGAGCTCAGTGGTGCCCTCGTCACAATAATAAATATTTCTCAATAAAGAAAGCCTAAATTAAAAAAGTGCCCCACAGATAAACTACAAAAGCCTTCAAGCTATTTTCATTGAATACTTTTATAGGTTTTTTAAAGGACTAAACATACTTTTAAAAAATAAAATAAAACAACCACTTTTTTTTATTCGAAATTATCTAAGTGGAATGTTTAGAACCTATAAAAGTATTGTATAACAATGACTTGAAGGCTTTTGTAGTTTATCTGTTGGGCACTTTTTTAATTTAGGCTTTCTTTATTGATAAATCTTTATTATTGTGATGAGGGCGCCACTGAGCTCGAATAGCCCTCTTAAAGAAAAACACAAACTATTACAGTTCAGTAAAAGTACAATTTTACTGCACATTTCATGAGTGACATGGTAATTTTTTTGTTTGTGTCGTAGTTTATGAATACATTAACATTATTTTTGCATTCATAAGGTTAATAGGTATCAATAATAACTTATTGTATTTAAATGTTCCTCGTGTTGAATCAAGTATTTACATTACATACATATGCTCACGCCTATGACCCACTGGGATAGGCAGCGACAATAGATCGCCATATGCAACGATTCTAACACATCTCTGGCCTCTTGACTTCTCATACGCATTCGTCAGTTCCGGGTACATTTAGTACAGGTTTATAAGTCTTACCGATGTTCCTGCGCAGTTCAATAGCGCGCGAAATTATATTGACCAATCAGGATGTGCCACCTTCAATGCCTTGCCGATATTGGCTATCCGACTTTGCACCCTTTGATTATCTTTGTTGATTACTAAATTACTTCGGGTTTTGTCGGGGACTCCGGTCTGCTCTGCGCAAACGAAGATTGGAGTGGAATTATTTTCCGAGTCATACAGTACTGAACGCATTTGATTTGATCAGCTAACGTGCATCTGAGGCGACCCCTTTCAACTATTCCATTCTCATTTGCCTTGTACCATAATATATGTAAACCTACTACTATTTAATTCCAAGCAGTTAATTCAAGCCCGAGTTCCCTTGAGGTGAAGCGCAGCCGTAGTTAGGTACATTTTCGTACCAAATAACCAAATATGTACCAAGTAATCAGGCCAGGCTTGTGTTACAGCCTGGCCGCGGGACAGGGCAAACTGCGGCACGAAAAGCGATTTTTCAATACACTGAGCGTTCTTCTTCTTATCGTGTGGGCAGGGCCCTCTAACGTGGTTTTATGTAATGACTACTACCACCAGAGATAGTAGCTGGGACCAACGGCTTAACGTGCCATCCGAAGCACGGAATCATTTTTCTTTTCAGACAATCAGGTGAGCGTTGTGTCCCTACTATTACGCAAGCACGCAGCGGCGCGTAGGCAGTGTGGCATTGAACCCTTTTCGCGCCGCAGTTCGCCCTGTCCCGGGTTAGCCTTTAGCTATGGAAAGAAAAGTCCCTTGGCGAATCTAGCTGAGCTTGGCATCTTCCAAGTTAATGTAAATAGATTTAAACCCTGAGAAAACCCACTACAACATAAACAAAATTGTCTTCCAATTTCAGTAGGCTGAACTATGGCTTATTTCTACTGCAATCTCAACATTGAATATTGGTTGGGGAAATTACACACAGTTGGGCTATTACAGGCAAGGGTCGTTATGTAACACTACGACCATCACTTTTCCATTGTGTTCGCCCCAAGCTCACCCATATTTTACGCATACCTCCGAACTTATGGTATTTTCTTTTCATTCTCGGGTATGCAGGTTTCCTCACGATGTTTTCCTTCACCACCAAGCTAGTGATAATGATAAATACGACCGTACATAAATTCCGTAGAACTTAGTGGTACAGGCCAGGAAACAAACCGCCGCCTCATGAATTGAGTTACTAGCTCTCTTCCGTATGGACTATTATCGCTCTTCTCAACTCTCAACATAGATGGAGTCGCCAATTTTATTTTCGGAAATATTTTTTTTTTTGTGAAAATGGGTTTTCTCAGGAATGAAACTCTACCTAGATTAACTTGAAAAGTAAAATATTATCTAAACACAAAACTTCGTCCAAATCTTTGGAGCCGCTTCCGAGAAACCAATACGAAACAGCTCACATAAAGTAGGTATTAGTTAGATAGATGAACCTTACCCGCCACCTCCTACAACTAAAGTAGGCACGTTCAGATTCTTGACGAACTTCACGCATTCCCCATGCCCTCTGGTGGAGAGCGAGAAGCAGCCGAGTCTGTCGCCGGCGAGAGAATCAGCGCCGCATTGCAGGACTATCGCCGTTGGCCGGTAGAACTCCATTACGTTTGATATTACTGGCTTGAACACCTGGAAATTTGTGATGGTATTTTTAAATAGGTAATGATACAAGGAGGCAATTGAGATCCGCAGAAGAACCAGAGTAGCTGACATAGCCCAAAGAATAGCTAAACTAAAGTGGCGATTGGTCACTTGCAGAACAGATGACCGATGGGGCCGAAGAGTTCTCGAGTGGCGACCGCGTACCAGAAAAGCGCAGCGTGAGTAGGCCCCTCACACGGTGGACCGACGACCTGGTGAAGGCGGCGGGAACCCGTTGGATTAAGGCGGCACTCGACCAGTCGTTATGGTGATCATTGGGGAGGCCTATGTTCAGCAGTGAACGTCCATCAACTGAGATGATGATGATGAATAATACAAGCAATAATGCAAGCTTGATAATTAATTTTTGTTGTCTGCTTTTAAAATAGCATAGCATATGCTCACGACTATATTCCCCGAGGGGGTAGTCAGAGATATTCTTAAACCTCAGAACATACACATTTCACTAGTAAAATAAAAGTATCTTTAATCCAGTTATTTTATTTTATTTGTATGGGAGTTGTCGCTCATAGGCCAACCTTCTTTGGTATTTACGTGTCTGGTACGTCGCGTTGGTGTAATGATTACCACGCCGGACTGTAAAACCAGGGTCCTGGGTTTGAATCTCGGTTCGGTCATGGATGTCATGTTTGTGCCGTTGTTGTATGGTTTCCATAAAATTAAAAGTCTAGTAGCTTACCCAAGTAAGCTACATTGCAATGTACTGTATTGTGTGATTTCCTTTCCTGTTTAACTGTGTTAATTTTCAGGTCATTGTATAAGTATTTATTTACTAACATACAGTGGAATATTGAGTATTGTTCTTAGTGTTTTAGTTTCGAATCTTTTAAGGATCCTCTATACATCCCTATTTCTTTATTACTAGAAAAATTATAGGGTGTTTTTAGATAATGAAACTAAAGTAGTTACTTTAGTTTCATTATCTGAAAACACCCTATAATTTCTTTAAGGGGTCGGAAAATGAGAAAATCAATCGGCTGTGATCTGCACTTTTGTATGGAAGGTCCAAACATATTAATCATTTTTCGACCCAAGTTCCTTAGAGAAAGTTGTTTAGTTTTAGTATTTGAATTCGAACACACCCTTCTTTTTCTAATTATAAAAATAGTGGTGTCTAAGTATAGCTGGCTGAACCCGAAACCTGAATTCAAAACTAAACTATTATAAAACTGTAACAGAAGTGTGTGTGTTCCAAATCACAAATTTTTGGATTTGTTGTCTGTCTGTTTGTTTGCGTGTTTGTTTGTGCGAGCATCACGCAAAAACTACTGAACCGATTTTGATGAAACGTTTTTTGTTTGATAGCTTATGATCTGACTTAAAATCTGGTAAATAATTTATGCGGACGAAGTCGCGGGTAAATGCTCATTAGGCTAATAATGCTATTAAATTAAATTAATAAAACAAACTCACCTGTACGTAACTCTGATCATCAATACCTTCCTTCAATGGCACATTCACAGAATAATACCTCCCGCTCTCTGCTCCAATCTCATACATATCTCCCGTCCCGGGGAAGAAGTAATTCCCGTACTTATGGAAACTGACTGTCATCACCCTGTCAGTTAGGTAGAAGGCTTCCTGGACACCATCTCCGTGGTGGACATCTATGTCTATGTAGAGGACTCGAGGATGATATTTTAGGAGTTCTAATATTGCTATTACTATGTCGTTTACATAGCAGAAACCTGGAAAAATATGTTTGCTGGGTTTAGTCATTAGGGTACGCGCGCAGGCAGCGTGGGCCGGGACGCACTTCTCCCGGCCCCCGCACGATTGGCCTGTCGCGACCGCTGAGCTTCACCACTATTAGTTCTTTACACTATGGTTCAGTATTATTACTAGCTGTTGCCCGCGACTTTGTCTGCGTGACCTGGATAAAAAGTACCCTATGTGTTAATCCAGGCCATGGTCTATCTGTATGCCAAATTTTATAAAAATCCGTTAAGCAGTTTTTGCGTGAAAGCGGAACAAACATCCATCCATACTTACAAACTTTCGCGTTTATAATATTAGTAGGATAGCTGTTGCCCGCGACTTCGTCTGCGTTACCTGGATAAAAAGTACCCTATATGTTAATCCAGGGCATGGTCTATCTGTATGCCTAATTTCATAAAAATCCGTTAAGCAGTTTTTGCATGAAAGCGGAACAAACATCCATCCATACTTACAAACTTTCGCGTTTATAATATTAGTAGGATTAGTAGGATTGTTGGCTGGGCTATTGCAAGAAAGGTTCGTTATGCAACAATACAACCATTGCTGGTTTATTGTATTCACCCTAAGCTCACCCATATTTTACACATACATCCGAAAACCTTTTTTTTCATTCTTGGGTATGCAGGTTTCCTCATGATTTTTTCCTTCACCGCCAAACTAGTGATACTAATAAATACAAAAAAAACAATCAACAAACCAGAAGGCTCAAACTTCTTAGCATGATGCAGCCCACCGGACCAGTTGATGGCTATATCACACGCGTTGTTGTTTAACTTCATCGCTCCCTCGAGCGAGGCTCCGGTGTACATCGAGCAGAAATCAAACAGGCCCTCGAAGACCGGGCAGTCATCTCCGACATTGTAGTGTAGTAAGTCTTTTGAGTAACCTGGAAATATTTCATTGATTATAAATGTCACAGCTGCCTCCGTGGTCTAATGGTTAAGAGCATTGGGCTCTCGACACGGAGGTCGTGGGTTCAATTCCCACGGGGGACACTTAGTGATATGTCACTTTGTGCGTTTTTCCCCAGTTGGTTAGGACATTGCAGGCTAAATCACCTGATTGTCTGAAAAGATAAATGATTCCGTGCTTCGGATGGCACGTTAAGCCGTTGGTCCTGGCTACTATCTCTGGTGGTAGTAGTCGTTACATGAAAACCACGTCAGAGGCCGTAAGGCAGTCTGAAAAAACTTTGACACCAGGGCTCTGCCCATACGATAAGAAAGAAGAAGAATGTCACAGCAGTGGGACTGGGTGTAACGAGATGGCTACAAAATAGGTTTCACAAGATGATGGCTGACATTGGGGAAAACCCAAAAGAAAAATTAGAGTGTGATACATAGACTCCTCAAGTAATTTTACATGTTACTATTATAGCTTTTGAACGCAACGTCGTCTGCGTGAAATTAGTATATCGCAAAATCCTTTTTAGTGCACCTCTACATCCTCCATAGAATCTACTATATTCCCAATTTCATGTTTCTATCTTCCATTCTATTCTAATTTTAAAATTGTGGTATCCATCTTGGTTGTAGATGATTTAGCCAATGTCTAGTTTTATGTTATAAGAGGGAGGTTACACATTCAGTATTTCGTCATTCTGGTCCATCAGTCTGGTCATGTTTATTTGATTTGAAGGGAAACTGATATACTGAAGCACCATGTTAGTCGGATCAACCTCGAGTCAGTTTCCCTTCAAATCAAATATACATGACCAGACTGATGGACCAGACTGATGAAATACTGACCATGTAACCTCCCTCTAAGAGTTGGTACTTCCATACTAAAAACTGTTTGTGACCAATATCCAGAATGTTTGAAATGTGTGCTACCGTTCAAAGGAATTTAATGGCATCAGTGCACGTTTCATATAACAGTTTTTTGTTAGAGAGCTGCGCGAACCTGTCCTGAGCCACCACTGGAGCTTCGCTGTAGGCCAGGGAGGGAGCAACCGATAACTGACACGCGACGAGACCACCCAATAGCAGACCTACAACGCGACACTGTTTCTATCTTCAGTGGTTTAGACTGCGTTGTGTCAGTCAGTCGCGGAAGTTGTATACTAGGTACCCGTTTGCTTCGAATTGGCCATCAATGACCATTACAAAATTTCGTCACAGGCACATTAACTGGTCCCGTCGACAACAAATAATATAATTTAAAATTAAAAGCGATGTTAGCGACAGGGACGGACGTGCCGTACGTGGTTGCGTTGCTAAAGGTTATAAAGTTGCTTTTAATAGGGTCTGTTAGGGGTGCGGTACGGTGAAGCGGGAAGGGAGGGAGCGGTCAACTCGAAGCAAACGCCTAGTAAGTATAGATAAATAATAATAAATAAATAAATAAATAACGCACACAGGCACATTCATTGTAATGATCCCAAGAAAGCACTATTTATAGGCTGTTTATTATGGAAACCATACAACAACGGCACAAACATATAAACATCCATGACCGAACCGGGATTCGAACCCAGGACCCTGGATTGGCAGTCCGGCGTGGTAACCATTACACCAACCGGGTCGTCGATAGTATTTTGGTACTGAAATAAAGACTTACTTTGTATATTCTGCGGAGTGACATTCTGCAAGAACTCAACATAATCTTCGCTATGAAATCGACACATATCGTGGGCACTAGCTCTGTATGGTTTGTAGATCTGCATCTTCTTATGAAGCCCATAGTTCAACACCAAACTATGGGTCACTGATAACCTGTGCGGCTTCATCGGATGCCCAGGTCCGTAGTGGAAGTTCCCGACGTCCGCATTGTAGAAATAAGCCACCCTGTGGTTCATTTTCGTTTACACAAACACGAATTCTTTTAGAACTAAAATAATGCCGAGTACGACGGCTATAACTATGAGACGTTTTGTAAGCTGAGTGTCGCCTAAATCTATCATAATGCACTGGTACACATTTTTAAACACATTTTTTGCAAATTTCAATAAAAACTAGGAAAAATCGCAACAAAATTCAACAAATCGTCCAAAATACAGTGTCAGTGCTGCCAATGTAAATTTCTTGATTCCCCGCCAGCGTGACCACTTTTTTTTCAGAGAATCTACCAAAATTACTGCTGAAATCTACTAAATTCTACCAAGTCCTATTTCAAATTCTACTTAAATTCTACCAACTAATATTTATGTCGTTTCAGATGGTTAAAATGTAATATAAAACTCGTTTTTGAACAAAATATTAACATTATTATCTAAACGCTCATAATTACTTATGTTATTTTCGCATTTTTCTATAATTTTGTATCTGTTATCATCATTTCGTAACATGGATGCTTCAATTTCCAAAAAATCTAAATAAATATTAATTGGTCGTCCCAATGCAAGTTTAAAGTTGGTACAGTTTTCTTTGTCTTATAAACCCTCTTTTGTATAAAACAACATTATTTGATAAGATTAATATTGCTGCAAACCACTAAAGGTTTATTAGAAGTTCCAGAAAGCCCCCTGCAATCGTTTTCTCAGCTATTTGTATTTCCAGCTTTGATTTTTTTGACTGAATACTTGCATTTTGGATCAAATTTTCGAATACCGGTATTCTACCAAAATCTACTAAACAATTTCCCACTACTAAATTATCGTTTTCTTTGCCCTAAATCTACCAAAAAAGTAGAAATCTACTAAAAGTGGTCACACTGTTCCCCGCTTAAGTAGGCTCAATTCCCCGAATTTCCCCGATTTCCAATCATGCATTCCCCGACACTGTAATTTGCAAGAAATAAAGCATTTTTTCATGCAAAATGTAGTTAAATGTTTCAAAAATTCGCGTATCAACTTCTTTGTCTTCTAATTTTTATCAAAAAATCTACTTCAATATTTAGAATACAGTGAGTTTTATTTATTATTTATATTTCTCCCACACTTTCGGACTAAGATTAGTCCGATTTGGTTCTAATTTTAGCAATTCATCTTCATTAGACATCCTTTGTTCGACATTTATTACAAATAGGCGATTCCCCGAAATTCCCCGATTTGAATCATTCCCCGCGCTCTCCCCGCACACACCCCTGATTCCCCGAAAATCGGGGAAATTCCCCGGAATCGGCAGCCCTGTACAGTGTGAACAATGAATGAATGATTTTTTTTTTTTTTTTTTGTTCAGTTCAAGGTAAAGCAATTATAGTATCGCATACAACCGATGTCAGGAATAAATACTCTCATTTATAGCAAATAAAACGTTGGTGTTCGAAGTTTCAATGCTTCTTTGGAGTTTTTGGAGGCAATTGAGTAACGCAGGAAACGCAGAGAAGTCCACAGGAAAGAGGTGAACCGACCGCTTGCCGCGCTACAAAAGAACGGAACACTTTTCCTGTTCACGACCCACACCATCATATTTCACTGAACTGTATATTGTTCACTTGCACGACACTTTGTTACGCAAAACAACACCGATTTTACGAACCAAAACTCACTATAAACAATAAAAATTCGATGAAATATGAGGACTCCAAACGTATCTGTTCAAATCCCGCCAAAAACTCTCTGAATGAATGATAATGCACGTTTTTTTCATTCATTCGTTCACTTTTGACGTTTATCATCAAAATGTAAAAAATTTTGGTCGTTCGTTTCATTGAAGTCGCCAAGTTGCCCCGATTGCCCCCGATCTTCTCCAGTCTCGTCCCATTTGAAGCGACCTTTTCAACCATAGAGCAAGAAAAAAAAACGAAAACTGTCAATGTCAACTTCCGTTTTGCCGGTTTATTGGAAAAGTTTTTTTGCGTAATTATTACTTTGATTCTTTTCTGATATATAAGCTTCATAATCCAGGTAAGTCGATTTTCCCTGTTTTTATTATATTATCCCATATAAATTGCTCTACGTAACCCTCAAACAAACCCCTAATGTAACAAAAATAAACATAAAAGATTTTGCAAAGTTCACTCTCTGAACACAAATAGCACGTGATGTGTTTATTTCTTTGTATTTCCTAGCGTTACATAATATAAGCCGTTATCAGTCGGCTATCACCCGTGCAATACCGGTACTTTACCAACTTTGTAGCGATTCTATTGGACTTTGGAGGTTAGAATTTGACATTTTAGCAAATAGCATCCGTAGTATGATTATTATCTGGCCGTAATAACAAGCTACTTCCAAATATAACCAGAACCCAAATAATACCAATGTTATTATATTGGTTTCATATACCAGGCACCTGACTAATATTTAATGCTAACAACTGCGACCAAATATAGGATAGACGTACAGTCTTATGCAAAACCACACCGAATCTGCGGCGCCGCGTCAATTCATACTTATTCAGGTATATACCTCGTCAGCCTTTCATCTTAACATAGACCTTAATGCGCAGTGATAACGTCGAAAGCCAGTTGTTTCACTTTTTACTTATTAAAAAATATTCATTTTGAAATGACCTTTACGGTTAAAGTAATAAAGTACAAAATCGTCACAAAGGATATGCGTGTAACGTCATTTTGGAACTGCTTACCAAACCGTGCACACGCAGGAGTGAGACGTGCTCATTTTATTGGACGTGCGTTAGAATAGTAAGGCGATATATAGCCAATGGCGGCAAAATGGCAGTGCGCCGCCGTAATCCGTGCCGCTGCGCCATGCAGTGTGACCAGATTCTGTATTTTAATACTTTTTTGGTATATTTTATCGACTTTTCCGAGCATCAGTATTTTTGTAGATGTAGTGGCGGAAGTCAGTATTTTTGGGTATATTTTGCATAAAAAGTTATAGCAGCACCGTAGCGATCGTCCTCGTGAACATTTTCAGGGAATCCCGGATTTAGTCCACATTTTCATTCTGGAGCAAAGATCCCCAAATTTATAGTACCTACGTTTTTGTCATTTTAATCCTCCGAACCGAATATAATGTTAAAATATCCATTCTAACATTTATTGTGATGTTAAATGAATAAAACTTGATTTGCAAATCAGTATTGTTATTGGTATATTTTCCCTGTGCAAGTTGGTATATTTCAGTATTTTTGAGGTGCCTCGGCATGCATGCATGCATATGCTCACGACTATATTCCCCGATGGTAGTCAGAGATATTCTGAAACATCAGAACATCCACGTTTCACTAGTAGTACCGAAACCCTGTACAGTGCGACAGGGAGTGAGCCCGTCGCCACTTGTAACGGACAGCAGGTACAATACATGCATCGAAATTGAAGCATGCAGGTTTCCTCATGATGTTTTCCTCGGTGGCTTGGTATTTTCGTAAAATTGTATCTGGTCACACTGGCGCCATGTGCTTGTCACTGTGGCTTGGAACATGGATTATAGGAGGTGTGGAGTCGCTGAGATTTTTTTTTTTTAGTTTGTAATAAACTAATAATACGTGATAAAATTACAATTTCATTAAACAAATCTCATCAGAAGAGCGATTCTTTGTGATAAGATTTTATGTAAAGAAAAAATATTGGATGACACTGAATGCATCTTTAGCCCTATCTAAACTATTATAAAACTGTAACAGAAGTGTGTCTGTACATTGAAGATATTTACAAAAAAAAGATTACGATATGGTTTTTAGGCTTCGCTGATTCCAAATCAAAAATTTTGTCTGTCTGTTTGTTTGTTTGTTTGTTTGTTCGTTTGTTTGTTTGTTTGTTTGTTTGGGTGTTTGTTTGTTCGAGCATCACGCAAAAACTACTGAACCGATTTTGATGAAACATTTTTTGTTTGATAGCTTATCATCTGACTTAAAATCTGGTATATAATTTATGCGGACGAAGTCGCGGGTAAAAGCTCGTTCCCTATAAAACCTTGTATTTCTTGGGGTGAAGAATTATGGTGCTTCCCTGATTACCTGATTAAGTACCTACCTTTGTTTTGTACTTATTATGCAATTGATTAGGGTGAATAGTAAACTTGAAGTAATATTGCTTTGACTCTCAAATATTAAAGGAACGGTTGTAGGCTGCGATCAAATACAGGGTAGATAAATAGTAGGGCTAGCATTCCACGCACGACAAAGCGACAAAACGAGAAAACCATCATGCGCGCTCGCTTAAACCAAACCCAATCTGCGGCGCGCCGCGTCAATTCTTACTTATACAGATATAAATACATATTTTCAACTTCAACATTAATTTATTAGAGTTAAGTTTCATTTTGCGGAAAACAATAATGATCGAAACATTTAATCAAATAAGTCATTAAAATGTAACACATTAAAAAGAACGAAAAAAAAAAAGTTATGACGACTCTTTCGACCTTGTTCTAAGGCATTATCCTCGGTTCTTTTTCACTATACTCGCGTAGGCGAGAGTGAAAGGGATAGTTGCGTGCTTGCCGCGAGGTTGTAAATGAACAAAAATATTAGAAAAAATGCGATTAAATGCCATGATATATAAAAAATATTGAAGATAATGTGATTACAAAGCGATACTTACTGAAAGTATGACACTCCATCTTGTTTTTTGCACTTTTCGTGAGTTGTTTTTGCAGGCACGGTCGATTAGCGACTGAGAGCGATACAAGCCACGCTGCCAGATTGTGCATTGCTTTGATGGTGCCATTTTTCGAGCGGCGTTTCAAAATCTACCTACTATACTTGATCGAAGGCTAACAACGATAGCATAGCATATGCTCACGACTATATTCCCCGAGGGGGTAGTAAGAGATATTCGGAAAACCCAGAACATCTGTTTCAGTAGTACCGAAACTGTCCAGTGTGACAGGGAGTGAGCCCGTCACCACTTATAATGGACAGTGAGTACAATACATGCATCGAAATTGAAGCATACAGGTTTCCTCACCATGTGTTCTTTCATCGAGAAACCAGTGTTGTTACAAATTGTACATAGATTCCGAAAAACTCATTGGTACATGTAGGCCTGGACGGGGATCAAACCGTCGACTTCTGCATGGCAAACATAGTTTCTTTGTACTGGACCACTACGGTTAATAACTAGCAATAATACCTAGTTTATAGGTAAAGGGCAAATGTGTCTTACTAAGGTACCTTTTTTTAAATAAATGCATTAGAACTTAGTAGTTCAGGCCAAGAATTGAACCACCGTCTCATTATTGAGTTGCAAGCAAAAATTAACCAGCAATTTTTCAAGGTCATGCACATTGTTATTTTAAACTGATAGTATTTACAAACTACCTTAAAAGTTAGCATACATCCAATAATCACCAACATCTAAGGCGCTGTCCTATTGCCATCGCTCGCGCGATGATGCGTGCGTCCGACGAAAATGATTGTGTGACCGTGCAATAAACATACTTATATCTGAATAGAAATAGAACAATTCGATCGCATTGCATGATCGCACAATCTTCAATAGGACATTCTGCAGATTTGAGTATGTTTAAACGCACGGTCGCACAATCATTTCCGTCGGACGCAAGCATGAATGATCGCGCGAGCGATGGCAATAGGACGGCACCTAATGGCACTATCCGGTACCAACTAGTTAACATGGCTTCTGTAGCATGCAGGTGCATAAGATGAAATACCACTAACATGGTCCATACAAAGACTGAGAGTTTTCATATCAATCTAGCATACATATCTTCATAATTATGATTTTTCTTTTCTCTTTCATATGTATATTGACACACCATGTTTAATGTAATTAAATACAAATAATTGATTTGCCAATATACACACATTAAATGTCAGTATGTTTTAAAAGAAATGTTTTCTATTAGTTTCTATTAATAAAATCTGTAAAGTTCAACAAAAATATGTAGAAATCATTATATAAGTCCGAATGTTTATTATTAAACAGTTAGTTATAGCACAGAGTACAATCGTAAGTTATAGTGAATACCTACTATAACAGATTAGCACTTATAATAAATTATTTAAAGTTGATATAATCATGCTAATGTGGTGCTAAGTACCTAAGTAAACACTGTAAATATAACATTAATCACTGGGTAAACACTGTGAGTTGAGTATGTTTTATTCACCACTCATGTAAAAAGACATTGCACAAATTGGTACATATGAAACAATCCACAACACGTTTCGTCATGCATGCCACACTAAAAATCTAAATTTTCTGCCCGATGTAGCGTCGTCCAGCCCACTAATACGGGAACATTCTGCAACAAGCATCGTCAATACAATAAATAAATCCGCACATGCGTCATCAAACAACTTAATCTAATCAAATTAACCTCCCCGCTACATATGCATTGCCTCTCTGGATAGCCAGTGATATCCTTTGGACGAGATACGACCCAGACCGGCAGTCCAGACCTTTCTGACGTAGCCGTCGGCCAATCTCGTAAATGAATTCACCTTGTGTTATGTGTTGTGACAAGCATTAAAAATAAAAAATACTTATTGTGCTTTATCTGTGCTCACAGTACGGCTGAGTTTCGGTACTACTAGTGAAATATGGATGTTCTGAGGTTTCAGAATATATCTGACTACCCTCTTGAGGGAATATAGTCGTGAGCATATGCTTATGCTGTGCCCACAATTTTTTTCGCGTGGGGTTTGAATTATTCTGAGGTAATTAGAATTTCCACATTCCCGTGCAGCATGAGCGGTACCTATAGTGGATAAAAACACGGCTCGAAATTGAATCGTTATACTTTTTTTTGCGTTAACCTTCATGTAACAATCTCCATGAAATCTAAGTTGGCGTATGCATGACTGACATTAAGATACTTTGCCAAAAATGAACGGAATTCCATGCGCGAAAAGCAACGGGGAAAAACAAGTGTTAACAAAAAGATAGTTAATCCACCATTTATACAAGTGTCCCTATCTAATCTAATGTAGTGTTTGGTTTAACAACATTATCATTCAAATTTGCATTCTTTTATAAGAGGCAACGCTTTTAAACCAGCTATTCCATACTAAACTACAAATCTACTTACTCTAGCTAAATGTGACATCAGATTTTTTTTTCGCGATTTCGATGTTGGTCCCAGAGTAAAAGTTGTTCAGTTTGATGGTCTAAACCAGTGTTTTTCAAAGTACAGGCCGGGACCCCCAGGGTAGTCGCGAGTCGCGGGCATATTCCAAGGGGGTCGCGAGTGCTTTAGATCTGATACAATTTATAATATGATTACGGAAAACAAAAAGTGCTGAACAGGTTTTAGCCCAGTCATTTTACGGTTTGAGCCGGGACTAATTACTAATTGCATTTTTTTTTCGCTATAATATTGAAGAGCCAATTTCAACTTAAGAATGTACCAAAATTAAAAAAAAATTACGTCAGCAACAGTTCCAATTTTAAAATATATATATTAACTCGTTCTAAAAAACCTGATGATACATTTTTTTGCACATGTTTAAGGCTTTTAGGCCAGTCATTTTACGGAGTTCTGTTAGGCGGGGTGGGGAGTAATTATTAATTGGACTTTTAAACTGTAACCGGCACTATTTAGTGACAAAAATACTATCCTAAACAATATGAAAAAAAAATTGCTACGCAACATAGAAATCAAAATTGTGTGTCCCAGAAGGCTTTTAAATTAATAATATTGCACTCAATTTAATTAGATTTAACAATAAACATTATTTTTGAGCAATAAAATAGGCAACAAAATTAAAAAAATTAGGTATTTATTAGAAAATACGAATGTATTTTTCAAAACCTTCTAAGTAGACAAACATATTTACACCTTGTTTGAAGTATGTATAATGACAAAGCCTTAAATATGTGCAAACAAAAAATTTTCATCAGGTTTTTTAGAACGAGATAATATCTAAATTTTAAAATTTGAACTGTTGCTGACGTAATTTTTTTTTTCATTTTGGTACATTTCTAAGCTCAAATTGGCTCTTCAATATTATAGCGAAATAAAAATGCAATTATCAATAGTCCCGGCTCAAACCGTAAAATGACTGGGCTATTTACCATCATACATACTTCAAACGGCCTAAATATTTTTGTCTACTTAGAAGGTTTTGAAAAATACATTCGTATTTTCTAATTAATACATCATTTTTTAAATTTTAATGCCAATTTTATTGATCAAAAATAATGTTTATTGTTAAATGTAATTCAAATGAGTGTATTATTAATTTAAAAGCCTTCTGGGACACACAATTTTGATTTCTATGTTGCGTAGCAATTTTTTTTTAAATATGGTTTCGGATAGTATTTTTGTCACTAAATGGTGCCGGTAACAGTTTAAAAGTCCATTAATAATTACTCCCTACCCCCCCTAACAAAACTCCGTAAAAGGACTGGCCTATTTATTCGATAATTTTTTTTTTTATGGAATTAAGTTTAGACTCTAAACAAACCCCTTTAAAGTTTTGAATTGTTATTTTTACTTTTTTAACACCTTGTATATTGTATCTTCATGGTTAGCAAATACGTGAATTGTACCTATATAGGATCTTAAATCTATAAACGGTAAGTTGCTATCGCAAGCTTAATCGGGGAGAGAGGGGGCATGTACACACGGCGACACATCAAGCTACGCAAAACAAACATAAGCTGGCCGCGCGACGTTATACATTACTCTACCTACGCGCGGCCAGCTTATTTTGGTTTTGCGTAGCTTGATGTGTCGCCGTGTGTACCTACTCTGTATTGTGTGCGGGACATATTGATATAAAACTAGAGTTTACCCGCGACTTCGTCTATGATACCTATACCAGTAGGTCTAGTATGATTTCTCTAAACGCGCGCGACGCAACTTCGCTGCATACAAAATAACCTGTTCCCGCGCTTTTCAGAGAGCGAAAGCCGCGCTTGCCGCGACTCGTAGTATGGAAAAAAGCCGTGTCGCGCGCAAGTAGAGAAATCATGCTAGAGGGTCAGATTTTCAGTCTAAACATTCAAACACACAAACTTTCATCAAAATTGATCCATACCTAAAAACCATATTGTAACTCGTTTTTCGTAAAAATCTTCAATTTGTGAAATGTACAGACACAGTTCTGTAACAGTTTTATAAAAGTAGAGAAAA
This sequence comes from Agonopterix subpropinquella, assembly GCA_922987775.1. Taxonomy (NCBI): domain Eukaryota; kingdom Metazoa; phylum Arthropoda; class Insecta; order Lepidoptera; family Depressariidae; genus Agonopterix; species Agonopterix subpropinquella. The sequence goes on from OV277712.1 coordinate 16,766,136, forward strand.
TGATGAAGAAGAAGAAGAAATATACTTTATTTGCAAAAATACAGTTAAAAAGTTGTGCATTATTATTGTAGTTACGAGAAGTCTATTCGGTCTGTCTTGCAGAAGACGTGCATCACGTGCAAATTATGTTTAAATTGCGAAGTGACCTGTTAGATGACCAGCATGCTTAAATTTCGAGGCATGCATTGTGTCCACTTATAAGTGGCGACGGGCTCACGAAAGAGTTTTGGTACTACCACTGAAACATGGCTGTTCTGAGTCTTCAGAATATCTTCAATCAGTATCGCGACAATATCGTTCCGACAAAGCTTTCTAATCGCTTGTGTGATATGACTCTTACTTCCTTTAGTAGATATCATCATCATCATCTTATTTAAGAGATACGCTCTTGTCTGTGGAGTATTCGCCAATCCTGTCTCTTTTCCGCTAGTTTTTTGAGTTCTATCGTATAACATCAACCTTATCCTTCACCTGGGTTAGATAACTCTGTCCTAGGTCTTCCTCTGCCTCTCTTCCCCTCTATCTTCCCTTCCAGTATTAGCCGATATAGTAGAGAAACATTACCTTGAAAAAACCTGAGCATACATATTACATACTCTAATATAGTATACCTAGGTATAGAGTGCCATAATAACGGTGCGGTCTAGCATTACTAATACATTGTCAAACATAGACTAAAAAAAATTATTCCGCGGTAATTGCTAATTTGTCACACTGCACGGTCGCACTAATAAAGCTGTAAATAATAATGAGTGTGACCGCAGATTGTCGTATTTAATTAAGACAAGTTTTTGCGTTTTATCCACACCTCCGCATTTTGCATGAGTGGTGGACTAATGCGCGTACACCCCCCTTGACTCCTCAAGGGTAGACCTGTGCCCTGCAGTGGGACGTTTATAGGCTGATGATGAAACAGCGAATGTGCCTGTTTTCTAAAGGCTTCCGAGCACTCGTGCATCACGTATGGCCCTCGGGCTGCATCTGTGGTCCAACCAACCCAGGCGCGTGCATTGAAGGCAGGCAGAAAGACAGTGAAACCCTAATAATTTCTAAACTAAAAGCATTTTCTTTACTCAATGACTTTTAATTGGTTTAATTACCTGTATTTAAACAAATCAAAGTCATTTAGTGAATTAAATGCTTTTAGTTTAGTAATTATTAGGCTTTGACTGTGTTTTGCCTGCCCGCAGTGCAGAAACTGAATAATTTCTAAACTAAAAGCATTTTGTTTACCAAATGACTTTGATTTGTTTACGTACAGGTAATTAAACCGATTAAAAGTCATTGAGAAAACAAAATGCTTTTAGTTTAGAAATTATTAAGGTTTCACTGCTTTCCAATCCAATCCAATCAAATCAACCAATTCAATTTGAAGAACAGCTTCCTGACATATCCCGCGAGCGTGCTCCATCATTTCGAAACAATATTCGGAAGCACCTAAAAGTGCAACCAATTTTCCCTCATGATAACGAAAGGAAACAAATCTTCGATTCAATTTCGATACGGTAAATCGCGATTGACCGACACGCACTTAGATACAGTTTTGAAGTTCATTTCTATGGATACAATTAAGGTCGAACCTCATCTGGCAGCACACCGCATCGCCTTTTTCTGTCGCTCCATCCTTTTCTGTCACTCAGGAACGTCATTTGCATTAGATTGCCGCAGCACCGCCGCGCGCGATCGCGTTCCGTCTACCTTATTTGCTCTAGCAAATGACGTTCCTGATTGACAGAAAAGGATGGAGCGACGGAAAAAGTCGATGCCGTGCTGCCAGATGAGGTTCAACCCTTATCCCCCCAATAGACAACTTTACTAAAGACAAAAGAATTAGGTATCTTAAATTTTTAAGAACAGCTGGCATTTATGAGTTCCTAGTCCCTAACCCGCTGGATAAGGACTAGCATGCGATCACGATAAAGTGAGAAAATGTTCAAGCCCGCTCATTTTGGGGATACGGAAAGTAACAAAAGTCAGATCTCGATCATCTCGATCTAAATCGTTTTCGCGGTGGTGTTATGCCCGGCCCACAATTTTAATGATAATGTCTATTACCCTTAGTCAACGGTAAAGTCTCACTGGATACGTATCAAGTGATATCATCCATTGTATAATCAACTGCTAAGGCCGTGTGTTGCTAATTCAATAAAAATGTCAAGCTGGGGATTGACACGCGTGTAAGGATTCCGTATATTATTGCATGCCAATCAATACATTAATATACGCAAAGATTTTCGCTCTCTAAAACATGTTTTTTACTGCGATCCAAATTAATTACTTAGAACTATCATTTGGTTCATAGTCAGCTTATCATCGATCGTCCACTGCTGAACATAGACATTTCTCAAGGCGCGCTTTCCTAGTCCAGTCGCTCCCCGCTAGCTTTTTAGGTCATCATCATCAGTCCAGCGGGCTGTAGGGCGTCCCACACTACGCCTGCCAGTTCGTGATATCCACTCTAGAACTCTGGCCTATCGGTTGTCAGTTCTTCGGCAGATATGACCAGCCCGATGTCACTTAAGCCTGCTCATTTTCTGAGCTATGTCTTTGCCACTTTAGTTCTCTGACCTCATTCCTGATGTGATCTCTCAGAGAAACACCGAGCAAAGTTCGAAATTAAGAACTAATAGTTCTATCGTCGGGGTCCACGTTTCCGCACCGTATCATTTGGTTTAGTAACCCTAAAAAAACCAGCGCTATCTTAACAGGAGGAGTACAATAATGTTGATACTAAACCGCTCAGTTCAGATCATATGATACCAACACCTACTGTGAAGGAAACCTAACTCATTGTTGCTGTTAAAGTACCTACATTTGTGTTGAAAAGTGTTTTGTATTACTATAAACTGAGTTCAGAATAAGGAAGGTTCTCTGCTAGAATAGAATATTATCATGGATTAGTTTGACCCATGTGTATGTTCTGACTTTGATGATTCTTTCATATTTGATATCAAGGAAACGTTTTGTTTCGGGATAGAGTGCTTCACTTTCTTTGCAAGAACGTCAAAATCACGCATAATCTGGCAAAACCACCGTGCTAAAATAACGTTCTGTAAACTCCTTGGTAAACTTAAAATAACTTTACTGGCCATTAAGAAAAAAAAAAAACATTCATAATGTCGGATTTTGACATTTGATGTTGCCGTTTCTGTTTCCAACATAGAGTTAGAAAGAGAAGGCATGCAGGCATTTTTTTAAATAAAACGGTAGTTTTTCTCCATGGAGTACGAATTATTTTCCCTGTTTCCCTCCACCATTCTTGCATTTAGAGATTACTGATCAAAATAATTCAAAAGTTTAAACTCGATGAATCGCAATAAAAATGAAATAGGTGTCTTAAAATTATGTCTTCTATCCGTAAAAATATAAAATGAAGAACAAAAAAGAAACTTGATATACCGAATTGCTATCTTATAGTTATATCATGAATGTAGCAATGATGATTGAAATTAATTACGTTTTAGTCCTTGAAAGTTGTGGACATCTTTTCAAATTGTTTACTATTTTAACTTCTATAAAGGTACCTTATAATGTTTTATATTTTATATTCCATTAATTTATGTATTATTTACTCAAGAATATACCTAATTATAATTATCCGCTTAACTGACTGAAAAACCTTTATGAGAATCATGTAAAATTTAATTATCTTTCACAAAATGTACCTTAAACTTTTATGATCGTAAAACTTCTCTTCATACCGGTACTAAATTGTGTTTATTGAATAACTGGTTCTACCTACGGTTTATATAACCCGTACCAGCTCTCTCATTGACGACAGACGACTGACCGGTCACCACTAGACCAACGTTCTCGAACCATTCCATATTTAAATAACTCAAAACTTTTTTTATTCTCCAGCCAGCTTTTTTTTCTCTAAGTGTTGTGCACGTTCTCGACATGTTTCGTATATTGAAATTATCGATTGTTTTGTTAATAGCAGACAGCAATATGGTCAATTTTAGGGTGTTGGCGACTAGAAGCATGGCTACAGTGGCGAAGTCTTTTGCGGCCAATGGTGTGGTGCCCGATGTTTTACCGACGGCGCCGGCTGCTTTAGCTACCGTAAGTATATTTACATTACATACAATACATAAATCGACTAAAGTGTTTGAGTTGGTCATCAAAATTGCATATTTTGACGGAAAATATTTTATTCAACCTTGTACAGTGCATTTTACATCTATTGTTCACAGATAAATGTATTATTAGCTGATTACGAAGCAAAATAATTGCACTCTTATTATTAAGCGAACGATGCGAGCGTTCTTATTACAACTGCCTCCGTAGTCTAATGGTTAAGAGCATTGGCTCTCGATACGGAGGTCGTGGGTTCGATTCCCACGGGGGACACCTAGTGATATGTCACTTTGTGCGTTTTTCCCCAGTTGGTTAGGACATTGCAGGCTGAATCACCTGATTGTCTGAAAAGAAAAATGATTCCGTGCTTCGGATGGCACGTTAAGCCGTTGGTCCCGGCTACTATCTCTGATGGTAGTAGTCGTTACATAAAAACCACGTCAGAGGCCGAAAGGCGGTCTGAAAAAACTCTGACACCAGGGCTCTGCCCACACGATAAGAAGAATTAAGCAGCAAAGTGGCATTTGTCAGAAATGATAAATACATTATCAGTCCCAGAATTATCTCTAAACATAGAGCTACAAAAATCGTATTTCCTACACCACAATTTTTTGGACCTCCCCTTAAAAATCGATCGGCTGATCCGTACTTTTGTATGGAAGGTCTGAAAATTTTTCTATTTTTTCGACCCATGTTCCTTAGGAATGTTTAGCCATCTGAAAACTACCTTAAACGATGGAAAATGCAATATCAAACTCACTGTAATTTTAAGAGTAATTGGCACGTTGCATTTAAACAAGTATCTATTTAAATCAGCCTAGTACCACAGACATAATAAATACTAGAATAATACTAGACTAGTACCTGGTACTATCAAATTAGACGCCCAGTTAATTTGTATGTAGGTAGGCCCATGTTTTCATACTTCGAAAGCTACTTTAGACTGAAGGTTAACAAGGAAATTACGTTAAAGTGGTGATAGATACATGTACGTTAAGAAACCCTTATCCCTTAGTACCCATAGTACCTCATATGACACCAACGAGAAGTCATAAGAGCTAAGAATGGAGCTGGTAGTTCGTCATCATCATCGTCGCAGCCGATAAACGTCCACTGCCGGATAACCTGGCCTACGGCTCCCCCAAGCATCGCTAAGTCTGGTCCTGCAGTGCTCACATCCAACGGGTGCCCGCTTCCTTCAATAGGTCGTTGTCTACATACAGTACGGACACTCCCTGGCCCCCATAAATTTTTTTACCTCACATCTCTTGGCGCTGGTGAGCGGAAGTGTTGGGAGAGGTCGTACGCGAAAACATGCTATGATTAAATTAATGATATTTATTCAGGGCAAGTGCGTAGCACCCTCAGTCGATGAAAGTGCATGAAAAGATGTATGAATTTGAATGAGGCTAAAGAGGTGTGACAGAGACGTAGCGTAGCGTGAGGCGGTCCGTGGTCTCTGCCTACCCCCATGGGTTAATGGCGTGAGATTATGTATGTTCTCTTGGAAGAGAGGCAAACTACAGTAGGCGGATTATATTTTTCTTTGGCAGTATAGTCCTCTCTCATTCTCACGCATAGTATTGCAAATGCTTGCATCTTGTTGTCAGTTGTTTTTTTCTTTTTTTCAAATTACACCTAAATGTCCACGGTGTGTCGTCGGTCCATCTTGTAGGGGGCCTACCCACGCCGCGCTTTCCGATACGCGGTCGCCACTTGAGAACTCTTCGGCCCATGCTAACGGTTATTTATTTATTATTACTTCGTTCACCAGGTCCGGTACCCCAGCGGAGCGGAGGTGAAGGAAGGCAACGAGCTGACTCCAACCCAGGTGAAGGACATCCCCACTGTCACGTGGGAGGCCAGTCCTGACCAATACTACACGCTCGCTTTGACAGGTATGGCTATTAATAAAGATCTACTTCTTCTTTAGTGTCAGCATGGGCTCAGTAAGTCTATGGCTCAGTATAAGAAAGAGTATGGTACTACATACAGTACGGAGTACGGACACTACCTCTCCCCTTCGATCAGAGGAAAATTTATGGATATACCCAAAGTGCGTTTAGTTGAAGCACACAACTAACACTTGGCCCATACCAAAGACATTCAATATTAGTTAAATCTCTTTTTGGTCCATACAAACTCCCTTAATTCTACTTCGATCTAAGCCTGTCCCTTCCTAATTTTTCTGGCCAAGGTAACAACCAAGAGAAAATTGGTGAAGGGACAAGGAGTGTCGGTCTGGCCATAAGTTATTAAAAAGATTTGCTGATGTTTTTCAATATATTTTAACAATTCAGTCATAAGACTTGTATTTTTTTGTTGTTACGCTAGTTCTCGAACTAAATAGTTCTCATGCTATTTCTACTGGTTCCCTTTTGTTGTGGTTGGAATTAATTATTGTGTCCACTAAACACTGCATAAAAATACTTATTCCCGATAGCCTATCTAAAAAAAACATGTTTTTTAATCCATAACAACCTTTTAGCCTTGCCATAACATAATTAACCAACCACCAGACCCGGACGCGCCGTCCCGGCAAGACCCCAAGTTCCGTGAATGGCACCACTGGCTGGTCGGCAACATCAAGGGCAATCAAGTGGGCACCGGCGAGACTCTGTCGGCTTACGTCGGCTCCGGGCCCCCGGAGGGCACCGGCCTGCATCGCTACGTGTTCCTCGTCTACCAGCAGCCTGGCAAGCTGAGCTTCGATGAGCAACGTCTTACTAACACGTGAGTTTATTTGTATATCACTTGGTTGGCAACCAAGTGGTCACCAGCGAGATTCTGTCGGCTCCGGAGGGCACCGGCCTGCATCGCTACGTGTTCCTCGTCTACCAGCAGCCTGGCAAGCTGAGCTTCGATGAGCAACGTCTTACTAACACGTGAGTTTATTTGTATATCACTTGGTTGGCAACCAAGTGGTCACCAGCGAGATTCTGTCGGCTCCGGAGGGCACCGGCCTGCATCGCTACGTGTTCCTCGTCTACCAGCAGCCTGGCAATCTGAGCTTCGATGAGCAACGTGTTACTAACACCTGAATTTATTTGTATATCACTTGGTTGGCAAATGGCAACCAAGTGGTCACCAGCGAGATTCTGTCGGCTTACGTCGGAGGGCACAGGCCTGCATCGCTACGTGTTCCTCGTGTACAAGCAGCCTGGTAAGCTGAGCTTCGATGAGCAACGTCTTACTAACACGTGAGTTTATTTGTGGTATCACTTGGTGGGCAACCAAGTGGTCACCAGCGAGACCTTGTCGGCTTACGTCGTCGGCTCCGGACATTTGGACCTAGTAGGTTTGCAGTTTCGTATGGAACAGCAGATTTTTTTTGTGGTATCGATCTTGGTGCCTTAAAGAAAGTTGTTCAGTTTGATGGTCTGATTATCTTAAAAAAACCGTCGGCATATTAAGACGGATATTGTTTTTGATATGAGATGATAGGATAATAATTTCTATTCTAATTGAATCTGTGTATTAAACTGAACTGTATGAATTTTACATATTATATCTTTTCCCCTTTCAACATTATCATAAGAATTTTTCTTTTCCCACAGATCCGGAGAAAACCGCGGCAAATTCTCCATCGCTAAGTTCGCCACTAAATACGGCCTCGGCAACCCAATCGCCGGCAACTTCTACCAAGCTAAGTGGGATGACTACGTACCTATCCTTTACAAACAACTTGGCGCTTAAGCCTTATCTATAACTCGGTTGTGCTAGATTATATGCTGGTAGCTTTAGTGATATTTTGTACTCGTGAACCAATTATATTGGCAGGAATGGCAGGTAATGCGAAACTCCAGATTTCAAAAGAGGGTTGAAGCTAAATTGCGAAGTACTTTGGTATATTTCTGCTAAATATACTTCGATCGTACACATTTGTATATCGGATTATTCTGTGTAGGTTTGTATCTTCTGTCATCACCTACAAATATGTTTTATATCGACATAGCGTGGTGAGATGTTTGTGATTGCGAAATAACCTTAATGTGGAAAGACTGATGTCTTAATCGATATTGACATAACTAAAATTCATTAGCTTTGTGAACTAATGTGTGCTGCGATGTATTAGTTATAAATTGATGTTTCCTTGAATTGAAAACGGCTCGATAGTTTTTATGAGAAATACCATATTTGTCATAATTTAAACTATCGGTTAACAGCTAATTCCCTGCTATTTTGATCTTAAAGCCGGGTTGCGACAAGTTACATTAGTAACCTCTAAAGAATCTTTTAAGGCTACTTTTCTATACGTAACTTTCAGAGGGCCAATATAAAAGAGAAAAAGCATACAAAGATATGTAGGATTGTGCGTGCTAGAGTGAGATTAGACTGTCCGTGTGAATTTTACACGTTTTGAAACGAACTATAAGATTCAATGAACCGCGACGTTTTCACCCGACTTAGTTTTGAACTGCCTACAGTATTTTCTTTCTTTGAAATTGGCAAAATCATCGCTCATCCATCGAGCCCATAACCTGACTTATTGAATTCATTTAAAAGACTGAAATATCTTTTAATAATACATGCATTTCTCTTTCCGTTCCGTCATATCTTGAGCCTCTGATTGGCCGAAAAACAGACCGTGTGATTGGTGAATTAAAATTAGAGTCAGTCTACGCAGTTCAGCGTAGAGGCAGGGAGCAGCTTTAGTGCGTGAATACTCTCCTATGCACAGTCAATTGGTTTAATCGCCTACAGCCGGACCGCAACTCTTAAATTGCATCACAAAATTGGCTCACTATTGCATCTAGATATTTCCTGTAATCTAGCACAACTTGTCAGCTAAACTGTTTACAATGTAGTAAGCAATCAAATAATTTGCGCATTTAAAATGGCATTGCTTTTATTGTGAGTTTGATAGACTGAATTCTTATTGGCAAATAACAGCTTGAAAATAGCCAGGATTATTTCCCAAAATCAAATTCGCAACTTATCCGAAAATTTAATTTATTGAAATCTTATCTGATCAAATCAGTAGATGCCAGATTGCATTATCTTAGATTTTAAGAGAAATTGTCTGATTCTAATAAAGATTTTCACAAGTTTTTTGTTGTTGTTTTAACATCTTAACGACAAAACGAGAAAAACGTGTTGGCATGCGTAAGGTAACAAAAATAGAAGCACATCTCGATTTTTCTCGTTTAGAGGGTGGCATGGTAGGCATAGGCTGACTGTCCATTGACGCGGAGATAGGCGGCGGGCGGAGCGTAGAAACGAGGAAAAATTAACCAGTCAAAATCTCGGCCGAGATTTTATGCAAAGACTACTGTTTAATACCCAGGGGAGCGTGTAAATTCTCTATGGTTTAATACTACGAATAACATTCTTATTCGTAGGTTTATGATTTTATCAAGAAGCTTGAAATTTTCCCTAATTTCAAGCCAAGCTTCTTGGATTTTATGCAATCCTGCCTGCGTAACATGACAGAGGTGAGAGCGAAACAGGTCACTTCTAAACGTCAAATTTGAGTGAGATACTATGGACATAACCGCCAATTTGACTTTTAGAAGTGACCTGTGTCGCTCTCGCCTCTGTCATGTTATCTTCGTTGATTGATTAATATTTCCTCGTTTCTCCGCTCCGCCGCCTATCTCCGCGTCAATGGACAGGCACCCTAATGTACTATGTTATAAATACTATACTCTTTCTTATAATGTGCCTGCAGTGTACGAAAGCCGTACCTAATACGCAAATACCTACCGAAGTATTTGTTCTGTACCTGCAAAGAATTTACCAAGCCTACTCACTCTTGCCCCACCTTATAACCACAGTCAGTGGCGTGTCATCCAAGGGAGAGAGCAAGCTGCAGGATTATGATTACCAGAACCATAGGCCACCCGGGCAATTTGCCCGGTGGGCCGGTTGCCGCTCTGGTAAGCTGGCCACTGCTCCCGCCTAGGGAGTATTATAGTACTAGAATATAACTCGTAGAATATATTATTTGAGCCGCTGACTCGGCTCTATCGATCGGCCATCCAGGTACTTTCGATGTTCGGCCATTAGAGCGGCCCGGCGACTACGGCGGCTTCAAGCGTCTCAGGGTGTCGGCACAGTATAACTATATAGTTCTTACAGTATGGCAACGCTCTTGATGCGCCGCCGCGCCGGTGTATTTACGTTCTAATCCAAAATCTTCCAACAGATCCTCGGGAAAATCCGCGCCGCCCGCTTCCCCGCAAGCCTCCCACCGTTGCCCTGCGCAAGTACATCCGTTGCCATACTGTAAGGACTATATAGTTATGCTGATAGTTGGTCAGTTTGATGGTCTGTTATATGCAATTTCAGTATTTGGCCGCCTGTCTCTTACACCCTGTATTTTTCGATTGGAAAATGTATCTTCCTATAACTTTTTACGTAAACAAGATAGAAGGCTGATATTAATATATGTTTTTGTACCTGCCTGGTACTAATTCTCCACATTATAATATTTACTATAAACTACGATTTTCGTATGAAAAAAGCAATTGGACGATTCGTCAGAATGGCGGACCAGTTATTATCGTATATATCTTTGAAACGGTAATTTGTACCGGGCTGAAAATCGAGTATATTTTAGTACAAATGTAGTACTAATTACCCATGTTATTGTCGTCCACGTGTGGGCAATGCTTCCCAATGGTCCCGCCACTTTGACGTCAAGGTGGCGGGATCAGATAGTTTTGATTGTACTTTCTTGGCGGTAAAGGTACAAATGTTGAAACTCAGGGTACATTTAGTACAAATGGAGTACTAAATTCCCCATATGCTAAATTTTGAATCGGAGATTTGATCCCGCTATCTTGATGTTCACGGTTTCGGGTTCCACTTTTATGAAAGTCCCTGTCTGGACAGGAAACAGAAATGAAATCTATTTCGGAATAAGTTCAGCTGGAATCAAGTTAAAATGTCGAGCTCGCTCCGCTCACACCTGGTTTTAGTTTATAAAGATTTAAAAATTGTCTAGAATTCGGTGTGTATAGACTGCTCGGACACTGAACGGATGTAAGCAAAAGTAAGGTCTTTAACTGTTACCTATAGTGCGAAACACCAAAACATTGTCACGCACGATAAGAAAAGACTAAAACAGACTTGCCTTTCCGTAAGGAAAAAGAAACAAAATAAATACGAATAAATTAAAAAATAAAATTATTTATTGTTGACTTCTGTATAGATACCTACTCTTTCTTCTTGTCTTTCTTATACTGTGCTTCTGTTCTTTTCTGTAATAGTATATAGGTATAATGTTCTTGGTTCTGTACTTTATCTGACATACAAAAATGTTGCCAAGATTAGTATAAAAGGCGACCAAATCTTCATTCTTTGCCCGTCTGATGTTAAATTGGTCTCTAATTTTTTGCTTAACAGTCCCAATTGTTCATGAAGGATGGGTACATAACTATCGTATTCCGCCAGGAAGAAATTCCCAGATATGGGTTCACTCAGATTGTATTTAGCAGCGAATGTGGACACAGAGAATCCTGGGCGGCCGTATGAAGAGCTGGAAGAATAAAGTAAGATTAGATTAAGTATAACATTTTCAATACACTTGCTCGCGAAGTGGCCCTTATTGCACCGCTTTTAGGTTCATAATGCAGTTCATAAAAGACGCGTGCGTTTTACTTGACATTACCGCACTAATGCAATGTGGTAATACCTGGAGTGCGATTTTTGAATCTCATTTGGTGAGTTCAGCAGTTGAAAATGTCAAAATTATTGTGGAGATATGCATCTTTCTACTTCTGATTTCACTTTCAAAAATCATAATTCAGAATGAGATTCAAAAATGGCACTCCTGCGCGCGCAGAACTAAATGGAACACAGGCGCACTGCTCGGGAAGGGAAGAAAGATTTCTTTATTCTCGCGCTGTATTCGATATTTTTACAAATATTTGTCTTGTGAAACATTTTTGTGATATTTATCAGAGATTTTCCTCACAAAGTAAGTAACGTAACGTATGAAACGCATTAGTGTCTCGGCTCGTTGACAGCACTCGCCTGCGGCTCTAGCAATGTGCAATCTGGTGCAATCACGGTGCAATTCAGTCTCGACTATAATTACCAACTTGGCTCACTTGTATTGTAGATAGGTATCATACCTATACCCACCTAATATTTTATCATTATGCTCATAGGTAGGTACTTTGAAAAACTTTAAGTCGTGAACTTACGTATTATTCAATCTTGGTTCGTTAAAGTCAAGTTTTGAAGGCTGCTGGTACACCAGGATGACGTATCGATGCAGTCCGGAGCCTAAAGAAGGTCCAGCGCCAACGTACTCCGATAGCGTCTCGCCGGCAGTTTGATCAGAGCCAGGAATGTTGACTAGAAGCCAGTGCTGCCACTCGCGGTATGTTGGGGTTTCACGGGATGGCGCGTCTGGGTCTGAAATCGTAGCAGCGAACCTCCTTATAAGAAACTTTTTTTAAAGGGTTTTTGTAATTTATAGGTACTTACAGGGTGAAAATGATATCATTAGCATCCTTTTAAACGAAGAGTCTACCCATCAAACTGAACAACTTTTACTATGGGAGCAAACCAATCGGAGCAAATAAAAAATTTGCTGTTCCATACCTCCATACTAAACTGCAATATCGACGCGCGAGTTCGCGATCGCGACTCAATGCAACAGCAGATATTTTTTTGCTCCGATCGGTTTGCACCCATAGTAAAAGTTGTTCAGTTTGATGGGTAGACTCTTAGTTTAAAAGGTTGCTCATTAGCAACCTTTTAAACTAAGAGTCTACCCATATCATTATATAATAATTTTATCATTATCTTGATATCATTATATCAATTTCACCCTGTATGTATTGCTCCTGACTGATTTCGACCACGGCGCGCGACTGCTTCAACTCCATTGTTGGCGTTGATGAGCTCTCATAATATGTGGCTAGCACTTTGTATAATAAGTAGTCAAAGGGCTAACATAGCCATTTTCAATGTTCTTGGAGAAGATCCTCGCATTTTTGTAAGTAAATAGCACAGAGGTAATAGTCTCTATTCATATGGTTATAGGTAGGTTTACAAAAGTCAAACTTGGTGTGATTGGATTATACAATTTATACAGGTTGTTTGGTAGTAAATAGCTGCATCATTGTACCCATGATACCTACTGATCAATTTTACCTAATAAAGAAACCTATGCGAAATTCGCAAAGAAACATTTCGACTTTTCATACAAACGTTTGTTCAGCTGATTGCATTTAGGCAATGCAATAGTCGATATAAATATTTTTTGCGTATTTCGTATATTTCTTAGAGAAAATTGAGCAGTTTATTGGGTACAATCGCCCCTTCAAGTAATGCAACTGTTTACCTACCCAACAACTTGTAGATATATTTATAGAGCATACACTAAACTAAAGAAACAAGATTTTTGTTTTAAATGTGGTGGTACGGAACCCTCGCCTCGGTACGCAAGTCCGACTCGCACTTGGCCGGTTTTTTTAAATGTTTTGTACCGACCCACCAGACTGATATTGTAGTAGCTTACCAATCATGACAATGGTATAAAACTGATCGATATTCGCATTCCAGCTGACCGTGGGCACATCTTTGACTTGGGTCGGAGTCAGCTCCTGACCAACTTCCACTATCACGCCGCTCGGATATACTACCTGTCAAAAGATAAAGCATGGTTACTCCTAGGCCACAACTGTCCCGTCGCATTATAGAGGACAAATGCGCCGGGACATTTGTGACTCATGTGACATTGCGGACGTCGACAGACAATTCTATAGGTATGTTGTCTCATGATCTCCCCCATATAAAAGTTCTTCAGGCGATGTTCGCGCCTGTGCCCTGCAGTGGACAGTTTACCGGGTGCATCAAGCCATCAAACTGAACAGCTTAGAAACTATAGTACTTTTACTGAAATCCCCAAAAAAATTGTTCCATAGTAAATTGCAATGACTACTTTTTCGACCCTTTATTGTATGGAACAGCTGATTCTTTTTTATGATACTAGGATCGCTTCCATCATCATCAGCCCGTACATTATGTACTACCCGTTTGTTTGGAGTTGGCCGTCGATGACCGTTACAGAATTTCGTCACAGGCACATTAACTGGTCTCGTCGACAAAAAATAATATAACAAGCAAATAAAAATTTAAAATTAAAAGCGATATTAGTGATCGGGACGGACGTGCCGTACGTGTTTGCGTTGCTAAAGGTTATAACATTGCGTTTAATAGGGTCTCTTAGGGGTGCGGTACGGTGAAGCGGGAAGGGAGGGAGCGGCCAACTCGAAACAAATGACTAGTACGTACGTACGTACTCCCCATATAGCACGTCCATTTCGGTCCTTCGCCAGTCGCATCCAGGTCCTTTCGGCGCTTCTATTTATTGATGTCTAATGAAGAGGAGTAGGTCGTCTAGGCAAGGTGGGTTTAATACCCGCCTTGCCTAGACGACCTACTCTTTTGCCTAATATCGACCACCACTCTGCTAAGGCCACCACCTAGCTACGTGTCCTGCCCACCGCCAGAGTTATATTGTGGTTGCTTCCATAGTATAACTTATTCAATTTCATGGGTAGAGTCTTTGTCACCGTTATGCCAACGATTTCAATTTCATTCAGTATAGCCTGATAAAAAATCCAACTGTAAGTAGGTATTTAAGTAGGTAGAAATTACTCACATTAGCCAAGTCAGCTGGAGCACTCTCAAGAACATCAGGAACGACCTGGTGAGCCTGAAACGTTTCAGACACCGTCAAAATTTTCGCTACCGTCGCATTTCCTTGTTTATTCACAACGGTTGAATCCTGACCAAGCACCAGAACGCTTATACTCAAAACAATTGCACATCTAAAAATAACAGTCATTTTGTTTCAGTGCCGACCAACTTAATTTATTCTTTTCTATCTTTTACAAGGCTACCAGACCGGCTGAGTGGCTTATAAACAGTGACGCTCAATTTCATGAGCCAAATCTCGGTGAAACGGGTCAGTGCAGTCTGATAGCGCGATCTGTTGCTAGTTGAAAGATAGGTAACGCTTCAAAAGTACATTCTGTAGGACTATTTTGTTTATGTCCTATATATTTGGCTCAAGTAGGATTGCAGTTTTATATGAAACATCACTTTTTGTCTCACGATTTCGACGGTGGTCCCATAGAGAAAGTTGTCTGATAGTAATATTAAGAAGGATCCTTGGGATATACAATGCAAACAAAATACCCTGGTAATACCTACGTAAACGAGGTGCTTCAGACCATCAAACTGAACAACTATCGCTAAGGAGCCAATTTCGAAATGGAGAAAACATCTGCTGTTTCATCCAAAACTGCATTCATTACCTACCGAGTACCGACGCGACTCAAATGTATGAGTCAACCAGTGACATTCTTCTAGAGAGACAACCGACTGTTTTTAAATTTCCGTCTTTATTTTTTTAAGTTGTTCAGTATGATGGTCCTAAACTACACCACCTCTTAAAATATTACTTAGGTGTTTTTTTACACTCTGTAAGTACCAATTGTCAAATCGATTGCCACGAACTTTAAAAAACATCATGTTGATTTGATTAGGATCTCTATATCAGATTCACCTAGAAAATTATGATTATTTTTCCAGAAAAACATTTTGGAGCGCTCTCAAATTCTATGGAAAATTATGTGCATATTCCTTATTAAATAAAATTATAGCAACGGATCGCGCGATCAGTGTGGATCAACCCGTTGAGTCAAATTTAAAGCACTGCTGTAAAATGGGATTAGGATAATTCAGTTTATCCACATTATTGCATTTTATGATTTCTTTATGACAGACATCGCTGGGCAAAGCGAGTTTTTTACTGCCTTATTTTAGATACTTTTGTTTTCCATTCAATAGACCACAATAGACATTTATGGATTGACTTGACTCTTGTTTTTATTTTTATATCTTTCGCCAGGCAAGGTGCAAGATCTCAATTTGGGACAAGCCGAGGAACAACAGTTGTTAAACGTTATACTTAGGTATTCAGGCGCTTTTAAACCCTAGTGCGAATAAGTTTGGATTCTATTAAAACTTGTCGTTTCTCTCTTGCGCGACTCTACGTGTCACCACAACTCTATTTCGCTAAATGGATAGCGCCAATAAAGCCAATGATGTACCTACCTACTGCATTTACTACAAATCCCTCTATACCTAATCTATTAATCTTCACATAAATATGCCCTGATGGTATCGTTTCCCGACCTACGCGCTTGGGCATGTATATCATTAAAAAATAAAAAACATTTTATTTTTAGAACGAGACAGTTTTCGTTTAAAAGTTTAAAATGTCGCTTGACAATAATAGGCTCTCAAACGGTGATATCTTTTGTTTGATAATGTGCTGGCAATCATTATACCATGCAATATAACGATACTGCAGTAATAAAAATGAGTAGATAAAACAGCTCATAGGTACAATGAGTGGTAATGTAAGTAGGTACATAAAGATTTAATTAGCCAAAATTGTCATTTCATTATGCAAACGAAACAAAGACATCTAGTTATCATATAGGTTCAAGTTAAGATAAGATAGGTACCTAATAATTTATTCACTTCACAAGTAATTTGTGTACCTACATAACTATAACACGCAAATATTTATTGACTCGGCCAGTGCCTAGAACAAAAATACTTATAGTCTGTATATAAAGTCGAGACATTAATGTTTGAGGAACTAATCATTTTAGTATTTTAGTATTGTGGTGTTGCCAGGTTATGCTTGATTTTGACGTTCTTGCGTGGAGACAGCGCCCTCATTTTTTGTCAAGACTTTATAGACAGACTATATATAGTATCCACCTTGTATATTATATGTACCTACTCTAAGTAATTGATAACTTCAGACTCTTCAGAGTGAAACAGTTAAGATGATAGACTAATACCCTTTTGTCCATACAAACGTATTCCCCTGTTTCCTTCCTGGACAATGACACTAGAACAAAAATTTACATCTAACCATTCATTTTACCGTAGAAAACCGTGGAAAACCGGTCCTGAAGGCCCTTTCAGAAGCTGTTCGATTCCGTCATACTCGAGGGCAAAACGCCGCAGGCATGGAACAGAGGTCTGGTGGTGCTCTTCTTCAAAAAGGGCGATAATGCCCTGTTGAAGAACTACAGGCCCATTTCCCTTCTTAGCCATGTCTACAAGCTGTTTTCGAGAGTCATTACGAACCGTCTCGCGCGCAGGTTTGACGATTTCCAGCCTCCCGAACAGGCCGGTTTCCGAAAGGGCTTTAGCACTGTGGACCACATACATACGCTGCGGCAAGCTATACCTACAGAAGACTGAAGAGTATAACCTGCCCCTCTGCTTGGCGTACGTGGACTACGAGAAAGCCTTTGATTCGATCGAGACTTGGGCTGTACTGCAGTCTCTTCAGCGATGCCAAGTAGACTACCGGTACATCGAAGTGCTGAAATGCTTGTACAAAAACGCCACTATGTCAGTCCGACTACAGGACCAGAACTCGAAACCTATCCTACTGCAGCGAGGCGTGAGGCAGGGAGACGTTATATCTCCGAAACTGTTCACCGCTGCACTGGAAGATGTTTTCAAGGTTCTGGACTGGAAAGGGCTAGGCATCAACATAAACGGCGAGTACATCAGTCACCTTTGGTTTGCCGATGATATAGTCATCATGGCGGAGACTATGGAGGAGCTCAGTCGAATGCTCGATGATCTCAGCAGAGCCTCCGAACAAGTTGGTCTGAAGATGAACAAGACGAAGATCATGTCAAATGCCCATGTTGTACCCACTCCTGTAATGATCGGAAACTCTGCGCTCGAAGTTGTTGACCATTATGTTTACCTGGGACAAACTATTCAGTTAGGTAAGTCCAACTTCGAGAAAGAGATCAACCGTCGAATCCAACTCGGCTGGGCAGCGTTCGGGAAGCTACGTAGTATCTTCACGTCCCGAATACCGCAGTGTCTTAAAACGAAAGTCTTCGATCAGTGTGTGTTGCCAGTGATGACATGTGGAACAGAGACGTGGTCGTTCACTCAAGGCCTCATAAAAACGCTGAAAGTCACCCAAAGGGCAATGGAGAGGGCTATGCTCGGAGTTTCCCTGCGAGATCGAATCAGAAATGAAGAGATCCGCAGAACAACCAGAGTAACTGACATAGCCCAAAGAATTGCTAAACTTAAGTGGCAGTGGGCGGGGCACATTGCTCGCAGAACCGATGGCCGGTGGGGCCGAAAAGTTCTCGAGTGGCGACCGCGTACCGGAAAGCGCAGCGTGGGTAGACCCCTCACACGGTGGACCGACGACCTGGTGAAGGCGGCGCGAAAACGTTGGATGAGGGCAGCGCAGGACCGGTCGTTATGGCGATCCTTGGGGGAGGCCTATGTCCAGCAGTGGACGTCCATCGGCTGAGATAATGATGATGATGATCCATTTTAACGATACAATCCATAAAGTTATTATAACAGTAGTAGAGGAACTAACTTACTAGTTGTCAAATGAAACGCCTCGCGCTCCATCGCACTCGCTTGATTTCCCCCCGCTCCTTTTTTTCTATATTTAGAGCACTCACATAAAAAAATATGGAGCGAGCGAAGCGAGCTCTAAATTTTTTAGCACATCTATTCGGGTTATGTTCTGGAATATCTTGGCTCATGGTAAGTACCACAATATTTTAAAGGGAGCTTGACTTCTTCCCAATACGAATCGGTTGTAGTAGACGGAGATCCGACCGTAAAATTATGCACCTATTCCTTAGGTGAACGAAATGTAATTCTAGTGTATGTTTATACAGGGGTTAATTCAATGCCACCAAGTTGCCTAAAAAAATCTTGCCGCAAGTGCCTTTTCCATTATAATTTTTGGTATAACTTTTTCCACGTGTTTGTTAGGGAAGTGAATGAGGTGCCATCAGAAGGAGACTGGTCTAAAGTACTTTAAAAACTAGGGTTGCCACCTCTCAATCTGCCGCAAGACTAGGGTTGCCAGATTCAAAAATGACATATTTGGACCTGGCAACCCTATAGTTGCGGCAGATTGAGAGGTGGCAACCCTAGTTTTTAAAGTACTTTAGACCAGTCTCCTTCTGATGGCACCTCATTCACTTCCCTAACAAACACGTGGAAAAAGTTATACCAAAAATTATAATGGAAAAGGCACTTGCGGCAAGATTTTTTTAGGCAACTTGGTGGCGTTGAATTAACCCCTGTATAAACATACACTAGAATTACATTTCGTTCGCCTAAGGAATAGGTGCATAATTTTACGGTCGGATCTCGGACTATAGCCAGAGTTCTTTCGGTACAAAATATGTGCATCTAAGTAAAAGCTAGCGAAGCAAGCTCGAAATTTTCAGCACCACGATCTAACAGGCAGTGGTTAGAAATCTTTTGTATCACGTGTTAGAGCGAGTGTAGCGAGCTCGATTTTTCTCTGCTATACAAATCGGTTATAGATAGAGTTCAATCAATATACCTACATCTATTTTGTGTCACTTTAGATCGCGGGATGACATTCAAGCCTCACATTCGGCGCGTTCGAAAGAACGCGCTGCATGTGATGCATCGTATGTATCCACTTCTGAACAGGCGTTCCAAATTGACACTTAGAAATAAGCTGACAATTTGGAAAACTTGCATCAGACCGATATTCACTTACGCCGGTGTGTGCTTCGCGCACGCCGCCTCCTCCAATATCCATTTATTGGAAGTAATTCAGAATAGGTTCATGCGTACGGCCACTGGCGCGCCATGGTTCGTACGCAACAAAAACCTTAATATCGATTTAGAGTTGCCCACCATCAGGCAACTGCTCAAATGCATGGTGACGGACTTTTTCGCCACCATCCCCCATCACTCTAACCCCTTAATCAAGGCAAACTCCATCTACCCCTGTAGGACTAATAGGACGAATAGACGTCGACCCCGTAACGTAATCGACGATCCAGACGATGAGATCACGGTTGCCGTACAGGCGGCCCAACAGACACGACTAACAATCGCAAACTCACAACACACGACAACAGGTAACACGATATCAAATCGTCGACACCGTAATCAACGTCCCCGCCGGCGGGGACAGCCGCGACCTCTGCCCTCTCCTTTCACTTCTGGCGCCTACAGACGCTACAGGCACATCGCAGGCCGCTTCTCACCGATCCCCGCTACCCAATCCGCCGCGTAGCCCCAGCAACGTCCTATGCCGAGGTCCGTACCCCTCCGGGTGCCCCTAGGTCGGTTGCTTAAGTTCATTCATTTTGGCTCGGTAGACCCTTCGTGGTCCCTCCAATAGTCCGCAGTAAAAAGCAGTAATTGCTCCCTGAGCAGAGCTGTAAACGTCATTTCAAAAAAAAAAAAAAAAACATCTATTTTTTCAAAATTATGCCCCTAGTAAAGTGCCGCCAGCCAGGCGGCCCAGGTTTCGGCCTTCCGAGTCCCGATGCGGACCGCGTTGTAGGTACTCTTATATATTCCGTGACCGCGGTCCGCCAGTTGCCGACCGGTGATCTAGACCATCACTATGTATAAGTACCTACATGTAAATTATGGTAAATAAATGAAATGAAATATCTGCTGCCCCCAATGGGCAGCACAATACAGTGCAGCCTTAATATTTTCCTACGACCAAAAAGAAACGAGCTAAAAGGCTAAAATAAATTAATATACGCGAATTGTATTATTTACCTACTTAAGAATATAATTACACACTAACCGGTTTAAAAACCTTCATGAGAATCACGTTACGATTTAATACTCGCATCGTAAAATTACATCTATTCACACTATTTATTGGATCGGTACAGTACCGTAGCCTAGTAGTTTATATAAACCGTACCCACCTCTCTTTGTAGCCAGAAGAATTCACTTCACTATACCAACGTTATCGAACCATTCCAAATTTAAATATAATTTTTTTTCCAGCCTGCTTTTAAAATTTTTTTTCTTAGTTTTGTACACATTCTCAGCATGTTTCGTATATTGAAAATATCGATTGTTTTTTTAATAGCAGACAGCGTTGTTAATTTTAGGGTGTCAGGGTGCAGCAACTGCATGAGTAGGGTGGTGCCAGAGTCTTTTAAAGACGATGGTGTGGTGCCGGATGTTGTATCGAAGGCGCCGGCTGCGTTAGCTACTGTAAGTATATTTCGATATATTTTCATTACACATACAAATCCAATACAATATAAATGCCATGTCATGTATACAGGGTCTTTCTATTCAGGGTATTTTCTCCATGGCACCGACATCGAAATCGCGAAAAAAAAATCTGCTAGTCCATACAAAACTGCAAACCTACTCTTTTTTTTCGATGTTGGTCCCCTATCCCTTTCAGACCGGCTCCGAAAATAACCGAAATTTTAACAGGAAAAAACCTGTACCTACCAAAAAACAGCCCGCAGATGTCAAATCTGAGGTCAGTTCTCCATTTTCCGGCCGCCATCTTGGAAAAATGTGACCCACATAATTCTATAAGCAGGGGCCCAAGATAACAAAGCTACAATTGTGATGTCGCACAATTGTATCAAGCTGGGCCCAAGAAGGTCAGAAGTCAAGTAATAAAAATAATCAATTTATTCATTTTTAAGTATCCCATCATACCGTGGAAGCTGAAAAACCTTTTTATTTCTTCAGAAGTGTAAACAGGCTTTTTGTGCACTTGTTTTCGACTTAAAATACTGATTTATGGCTAGAGAGAACTTTTGCATTATTTCGGGGGTTCAATGTATTTCGGGGGGCTATAAACTGGATTTTTGATGACCAGGAGACTCATCTGGTACTGGTAGGCTTGGAGACTTATTCTGCCTCCACCTTCCTTGACTGAGCGGTACGTCATCGTCCCTTATTGACTCTAATTCAGCTTATGATCCAGCCTCCACCCAGCTAGGTCTGGGCATATCCTGCTGCTCCTAATCGTCACTACCCTCGTCACCAGGCTCCATTAGAAGATCCTCGATCTTGTCGTTCTTTAAAACATTATGCATAATTGAAAATCCTGTAAAATTACTGAAATAGCATACGAGCAATATGTCGGCAAATGATACCTTTCAGCCCTACTTGAAGCAATTGTGTGAGTTAAATTCGTTGACCCATAATTCTGCTTTAAATTGCGATTTCCAGGTAATAAACTACGAAATCTTGGAGAAAAAACATTATATTTACTTTTTGTGCACCTAAATTCACAAAAAAACAAACAAATATTAATGTACTTATCCATAAAATCGTCAAAGGCGGAGCGGACAAAATTCGCTCACTTGTCAGGTCTGTACCAGCTCACCAGCTGACCGAGGACCACCGTAGCCGCGCTTGGGTCAAAGTTCGGTTTACGCACAAACGTGTGATACTGAGCCCGTTCAATTAGAACGAGTAGTTTTTATTCAAAAATGATTTTTGTAAACCGCACAATTGTTTTGGCTGGTTCTGAAAGGGTAGAGAAAGTTATTCAGTTTCATGGTCTGATAATCCCCTTAAAAAAGTGTCAGCATATTAAGAAGGACCCTATACAGGGTGAAATTGATATCATTAGCATCCTTTTAAACTAAGAGTCTACCCATCAAACTGAACAACTTTTACTATGGGACCAAACCATAACCGATCGGAGCAAATAAAAAATCAGCTGTTCCATACTAAACTTCAATGTCGACGCGCGAGTTCGCGACTCAAATGTATGCAACAGCAGATTTTTTTATTTGCTCCGATCGGTTTGGTCCCTTAGTAAAAGTTGTTCAGTTTGATGGTTTAAAAGGATGCTAATGATATCAATTTTGCACCCTGTATACAGGGTCCTTCTTAATATACTGACACTTTTTTAAGGGAATGATTAGACCATCAAACTGAAATATGGGTCCAACATCGAAATCGCAAAAAAAAAATATCTGCTGTCCCATACATTTAGCTCAAGTAGGTTTGCAGTTTTGTATGGAACGGCAGATTTTTTATTCGCGATTTCGATGTTGGTGCCATTGTGAACGTTGTTCAGTTTGATGGTCTGATCATCCCCTTAAAAAAGTGTCGGCATATTACGAAGGACCCTAGATATACAACGTGCTAATGAATTAGCGCAAAACCTCATTCACAAAAATCTATGACCGATACCGATATTAAAAAGTACCATAGGTCATAGATTTTCTTTAAGTTCGTTGCGGCCCGCTGATTGTACTGTCATTATGAATTTGGCCCGTCAATGACTTTGAGTTTGACATTCCTGCCCTACAATATCGACGCGGCCAGCTCCAGCAACATCTGAAATAATGGGTACCTTCTCTGTTGGGTACTTTTTTTTTTTTTTTTTTTTTTTTCAATTTATTTAATAAACACAAATCAAACAGTTACAAACGTTTTGAGCACGTACCTCATAAACCTTATAAGGTTTATCTGAAGTACGCGGTGTCGCTGATCTACAGCACATGCACTTATAATTATATATACTTCTAGCTAACTACACTATCTCACTACGCTAAACTTGTTTTACTGCACTGTGGTTGAGGTTGAGGTTCCGCAGAAGCTACAGCTTGCCCACTCTGATCTAAAAAATGTTTTTTAATACTTTGTTTAAATTTTTCTTGTTTCATGTATACAAGCTGTAGCTTCAGCGGTAACTCATTTACAATTTGTGGTAGCACATATTCGTTTACTCTAGTTCCGTACACATTTGTATATGAAGGCACTTGATAACTTGGAAGGTATGACAGGTTTCTTAAGTTTTTAGGTCTATTTCGTTTTTTTAAGTTATTTCTATCAGAGTGTATATCAATCAGAATCGCGAATTTAGCTTTGTTGTAAACACTCATAACATTACAGTACTTAAATAGACTGTCTGCTTCCAAGTTATGTTTAACCCTTACGCGTTTAGGTACAATAGTTTTCAGCAAGCTGGTCTGTATTTTATATATTTTGTCTAGGTATGATTTGTACGTACGACCGTAACTCCCCACTCCATAGCCAATCACGGAATCTGCCAATGACATATATAGTAATCTTAGTACAGTATAAGGAAGCTTATATTTTAGTATAGATAATTTGCTAACAATTGCTCGTGATTTATCGCTTATGTATTCAATGTGCGGCCCCCAGTTGAACTTATGATCAATGACCAGACCTATGTATGTGTGCTTTTCCACAAACTCAAGACGTCCACACACACAGTTCACAGTGTTTTGGTGTAAACAGTGGTGTTCATGGGCAACAATTACCGGTCTAATAGTTGTTATATAACTTACCTATAATAATCTTAAGCCGGTATTACAGAACGACACTCAAGCAGAGATCTCTTCTTGAGTATAGATAGAAAAGGATGCAAATACATACAACGTATACATGCATCCTTGTCTATCTTTACTCAAGAAGAGATCTCCACTTGAGTGTCGTTTTGTAATACCGGCCTTAGATTCTTAGATCTTAATTTTTTTCATTCGATATAATGCTAGTTAATTTAAAGTGTCTTGTGCTTATTTGAGAGACAGAATGGACGAAAGTATCTAAAAGGGTTCCTTTTTTGACTACGGAACCTTAAAAATCACACTCCTGATCATTTGACCCTAATCCCTAATATTAGGTATAATTCTTTTGTAGTTCTGATTGATAAGGTCATGTTCGAGAATTGATTTCAAGGTGGTAAGTTATAAATTAATAATTGTGTTAAATAATTTAAATTGACTAAAAAATTATTTATTCAGTTTACATGTTAAATTTTGTAGTAATTGAACTGTATGAATCCTTGGCCGATGTTCGTTAGTAGTTAGTATTATAACGAAATGAGACATGTAATTATTGTATTGTATTGTCCATAATTAATTTTATAAATAATTTATAGTATTTTTTATTATGCGATGTGACATGTATATTGATAAATGACTTAAAATTAAATATTAAGTAGAATGATTTATTTTCATTATTGTGACTACTTACTGCTATGTCTATTTATTATTGACTCACAGATTATTGTAATTAATTATTCTTGACTTTGGTAATTCTATTTAATTCATAATAATTATATAAATTGTAACTTTTAACTAGTTTTAATGTAGGTATGTGATGTTCAGACACAATGTATTATTGTTATTGAATGAATAAATGAAAAATGAAATGAATGAAATCCTAAATAAATATGGTAGGTACCTTACCTACCTATATAATATTTATCTTATCTACAGGGTGTTAGAGTAAACAGTTGCATTACTTTAAGGGGTGAGTGTACCCATGATACTGAACAACTATATAGCAAATTCGGAAAAATAAATCGGCTTTTCATACAAACGTTCGATCAGCTGGTTGCATTTTGTAAGGAAAGTCGAAAAAAAAAATTGCGAATATCCACAACATATAAACATATAGTTTCTTAGGGAAAGTTGTTCAGTATCATGGGTACAGTCACCCCTTAAAGTAGTGCAACTGTTTACCCTAACACCCTGTAATCTGACCTCCTAGGTAATCATCCCTATGCTATACCATTATAATAATTAACAAGTTATTTTATGTACAGGTAACATACGGGAACACAGAAGTATATTTAGGGAATGATCTGAGTGACACAAAAGTAGAACTTCAACCGAAAGTTACCTATGATGCCGAATACGGTTCACTTTATACTCTCGCAATGATTGGTGAGTAACCGACGTCCTCGTCCAGTTTAGTGTAACTTATTATTTAACTGTGGTTTAGCTACGCCGCGCCGCTGGATTAATTTAGGTAACAACTGAGGAGCTCTGGTGGGTCTCATGTGGTTCTCTTGTGTCGTAAATGAGACAAAGTCGTAAACGTCACAAGAGAACCACATGAAAAAAAAAATTGAGACTTATTTCAGGTATAATAAACTACTCTTTTCTAGAACAATGTGGGTTTTGTATGGAAGGTTGACGCCTTATTTTTCATTGTTGTTTTTGGCGTGGCCATCAACCAAACATGAATATTTTAATTCAGAATAAAGTAACAAACAAAACGTGTTATTACATGTATATCCCTAAACTCAATCCGAACAGAGATATAAAGGCTTGAAGTTGATAATACTCGTATATTCATTACGTTTATTTCCAGCCTTTATATCTCCGTTTGGACTAAGTTCAGAGATATACAGGCTGTAAGTGACAGCCTAGCAAATACTGAAATGATGAACTCAGACCATCAAACTGAACAACTTTCACTATGGAGCCTACCTCAGGAAACGCAAAAAAAATCAGCTGTCTCATACAAAACTGCTGTACCTACCCGACTAAACTGTATGGGACGGCTGATTTTTTTTCGTGTTTCGTTAGGTAGGCTCCATTGTGAAAGTTTTTCAGTTTGATGGTCTGAGTTTACCGTTTCAGTATTTGCTAGGCTGTCACTTACAACCTGTATACTTGTCGTACAAATTTCTGTTCGTAGTTTTTTATTCTGAACTATAATATTGAAGTTTAATTGATGGCCAAAGGCCATGGGAAAAGGCGTCAGTTTTAGGCATTGGCTTTTACGTGAGATTCAGGATATTTAAAATATTAAGATTATTTTTTCAGACCCAGACGCGCCGTCTCGCAAAGATCAAACGCTATCCCCGGTTAAACATTGGCTCGTCATCAACATTCCTGGAAACGATATAGGAAAAGGGGAGACTCTAAACTCTTACATACCGCCTTCTCCTCCACCAGGGTCTGGGCCACATCGCTACATTTTTCTCATTTACAAACAAGATTGGTATATAGACATTGATCCGGTTAAGAAACTGGAGATGTAAGTTATTTATTTGTTTTGTACCAATCCAAATATGTACCCAAATTAATATCTTCAGTTGCACTAAAACCCACACCAATATCCACAGCCACATTACAATGGCCCCGATTCGGACTGTGCCTCGACTTAACTAAATTTATTTCTGTCACTTTCTAAAATAAGATTAAGAAAAGAGACAGAAAACCAACAGCTGACTTTAGTGCTGTCAAAGTGACGTTACACGCCCTAAAACGCCTTAAATAAGATGGCGTACATTATGATGGCATCTTATTTTGGGCGTGCCCACTAGAGTGGGTAGTAGGTATAATAGCTGTAGATATTGGTGTGGGTATTATTGTCTGTGGGTAGCTTGTAGTGTGGATAAACTTATATCCATATCCACACTTCTGTCTTATACCCACACCAATATCCACAGCGACATTAATACCGACACCAATATCCACAGCTATACTAATACCTGACTAATACCCACACAAATATCCACAGCTACACAGTAATATCCACACCAATATCCACAGCGACATTAATACCGAGACACCAATATCCACAGATATACTAATACCCACACAAATATCCACAGCTGTACCTAATACCTGACTCATACCCACACAGATATCTACAGCTATGCTAATACCTGACTAATACCCACACAAATATCCACAGCTATACTAATACCTGACTAATACCCACACAAATATCCACAGCTATACTAATACCTGACTACCCACACAAAATAATATCCACAGCTATACTAATACCTGACTAATACCCACACAAATATCCACAGCTATACTAATACCCACACCAATATCCACAGCAACACTAATAACCACACCAATGTTGCATGCATTTATTTTATTTTGTTTCAGAGCACTCACTCGAATTCGATTTTCTATTGAGGATTTCACCAAAATGTACAAATTACGTGACCTTGTTGCTGGAAACTTTTTCTTTTACTAAGTTGACGACAAGAGACAAGAGATAATATATCCGGGACTTACCTATGTCACAGAATATTAACATCATAGAGACGAGTGGATCAATCCTTGTTTTTTTTTTTTTTTTCATTATAAGGCTAAACACGTACCGGGCTATAATTATTCGAAAAAGTTATTTTAAGAATTGTCTTTAAAAACAGCTTCTATTCTAAAAGTTCAAAAGTAAATATTATACCTTAACAAAAATTGCGTTTTTCATTATTTTTTTTTTAACTTTACTTCCTAAAAAACTACAATAACTATGCTATCTTCCTAAACTCATGTGATGCCATGGCATGTTCATCGCTCCATAGAAAAGAGTGCGAGATCTGGAGTGCGATTTTTGAAAGTCACACGTCCAAATCGTCACACCCTATTTTTTTACTTTGAGTGCAGATATCTCGAAACAGAAGCATTATAACGATTTAGTTTATATAATTATTTTGTACCTTTTGGCTACGGCGTAGTCTTTACTACAAAACCGATGTGAGTATTATTAAGCGTAAGTCCAATTTTGGCTACACTTACGCCCTAATATAGGTCTATACCTTTCACTATGGGGCCTACCTCAAGAAACGCGAAAAAAAATAAACTGTCCCATAAAAAACTGCTGTCCCTACCCGACTAAAATGTATGGGACAGCTGATTTTTTTCGCGTTTCCTGAGGTAGGCTCCATAGTGAAAGTTGTAAAGTTTGATGGCCATTATCAAAACCACTACCGTAAACTTACTTGTCTTCACACCAGTACTAAATTGTATTTATTGAGTACCGAACCGTACCGTAGTCTACAGTTTATAAATAAACCATACCTCTCTCATTATAGCCAGAAGATAACACTAGACCAACGTAATCGAACCATTCCAAATATAAATATTTAATTTCCTTTTTCTTCAGCCAGCTTCTTTCTTTTTTTTTTCTCAGTGTTGTACACATTGTCAACATGTTTCGTTTATTGAAAATATCGATTGTTTTGTTAATAGTAGACAGCGCTGTCAATTTTAGAGTGTTAGGGTGCAGCAACTGCATGGGTAGGGTGGTGGCAGAGTCTTTTAAAGACGATGGTGTGGTGCCCGATGTTGTATCGAAGGCGCCGGCTGCGTTAGCTACCGTAAGTATACATTTTCATTACATACAATACCATAGGTACATACAACTGTAGTATTTGAGCATAAAAAACATAGGAAAACAAAATGAACTTTTATACAGGGTGTAAAGCCAACATTTCTTTCTCGTTTCTGTAGTTGGCTCCACAGTGAAAATTGTTCAGTTTGATGGTCTGAAGCACCCTCATAAGGATGTAGCGCATTTAATTTAACACCGTGTATTGTAGGTATATTTGCCGTGTCTGTACATCAAAGATATTTGAAAAAAACTATATAATTTTCTCAGTAACTAATTACGATATTTTGAGCCCGCTAACACACATACGATTAAATATTATAAAGTTTTGTTTTACTATTTTTCTGTATTAATTACAAAAACACGTTAATGTAGAAAAATCATGGCTTTTATTTCGTATATATTTATAACGGGTTCGGTGTACATTCATTTCGGTGGATATTTTAAAATTCAGTGGCTTTTAAAAAAACTATATAATTATAATTTTTTTCAGTAACTATTTACGATATATTGAGCCCGCTAACACACATACCTACGATTAGATAAATATTATAAAGTTTATTTATGTTAAAAAGTAAATAAAAACCTTATAATAAAAAATCTCACCGAAATAAGACAAATATCACGATAGAAATTGACACGCCTATTAAATAATACATAATTTTACTGGATAACAAAATAAAACAATAAAAAAATACCGGAGTGCGATTTTTGAATCTCATTCGGTGAGTTCAGCAGTTGAAAATGTCAAAATTACTATGGAGATGCGCATCTTTCTGCGGCTGATTTGACTTTAAAAAATTGCACTCCTGAAGTATGATTTTTGAAAGTCAAATCAGCAGTAGAAAGATGCGTATCTCTATACATTTTCAACTGCTGAGTTCAACGTATGAAATTCAAAAATCGCACTCCTGTTAGTGGTGAGAGATAAAAGAAAATCATTTGTGATTTTCACTCAATATTACGTGATGCAAGTCAATGTAATTTAATTATACTTTATAAGTAGGTACCTACCATCTTTTGTTTGTTTATTTAAAATAAGTGCTGATTTGAAAAACAGTTCTGATAATTACACCCATTAGGGTCATAGAGATAATCGTTTTAGTATATAATAGCCCCTGATTGATAAGGTCATCATCGAGAATTGATTTCAAGGAGATAAGTTATAAAGGACAACCGCCGCTCTCCCTTGAAAAAATACCTTAAAAATTAAAATGTATAGAAGTTTTGACTGAAGTCAAATGTGTAATAAATTATGGGGTTTTATAAAAACTACTCACATTGTATCATTTATTTTTATTTTACGTAATATTTAGTCATTTATTATTAATAAATTATAAAAAAGCGGCAACCCCAAAATGGCTGTCAATGTTGTTTAGTAGGAGGTGATGCAAGCACAATGTTTTTTTTTTATAAAAAAATGATAAAAACTAATAAATCATTATAAAATAAACTAATGCCTGCAGTTAGTTTCTAGTGTTCCGTAGTCCATAATAAAAATAGAAGTTACGGTTATACGTTTTTTGGTATTATGTGCAATGTCCTTTATAATTTTATAAATGTGTTAAATAATTTTGGATTTAATTTTAATTATGTATAAGGTTTAAGAGGATAAATGCCCTTTAGCGCGTTCCGTACAAATGAAGTTTAAGTAATTATATTACAGTTAAACTCAATGCAATTTTTTAACCACGAACTAGGAACTAATATCTGTGCCTGTCGTTTATCCGATTTTTGTTGAATGTTACAGTGTATTAAATCTTAAATTAAAACAGAAACACCATACACACACACCACCATACACTGCATTTAAACTGTGGGTACATTTTAACGGAAACCTAAAAAACCAATACTGTGTTAGTATAATTATAATATATCGTGTTTAAAAAATTGCATTGACCTAATTGGTTAATTTAAAATAGGATCTAACCTTAGAAAAAGTATATGTCCAGAATGAGCTTCAACCGTAAAAAAAGGGGCCAACTTTCTTAGGTTGGTGTGCGTGAGGCGTCATACAAATTATGTCTGTGTGCGTGTATATGGATAGGGTTTAGAGGCCAGTACTGGTTGCAATTTTTTTCTACGCGTTCGTAGCTTCGTCTATCTTGATATACAACGTGTTAATAAATTAGCGCAAAACCTCATACACCCCAACTGATTTATAACAAAAGAATTAGATTGATACAATATTTTCATTATTTTGATAGTTAAAATTTAAAGTTATTTACATTTTAAGTTCTGAGGCAAGAATGATTTGTTATCATTTCAGCAATGAATGAAAGCGCTAACGTACCTACTCATGAATACATTTTAATAAAAATCTTGTTTTGATAGTAATTAGGGTGAGTGTGCCCGTGCGGTGGGTTGACATCGGGTTCAGATAATTTTAAATTTTACAAAAAAATTATTTTATGTTTTGAAAACAATTACCTATGTTGAAAATATGATAATTCGATTCTGCTCTCGATTCTAAACAAACTACTTTCTAGTTTTGCGTTAATTCATTAACATGTTGTATAACTTATTCAAGGATCTAATTTTGTTTGTATGCAGAGCGCGCTGCAAGGACTATCCACTTAATATGTAATAATTCGATTGTGTTAATTATTGACTGATGTTCTAAATAAATAATGGTATAAGTAGCTACCTAAGTAGGTTTTAGAATAATTATCTTATTTCAGTCTGAGTAGGTACCTACCTATCCCCTCGTCGTCGTAATTATTCCTTTGCCATGTCATTATATTATTTTATTTTATATCTACTAGTTGTCTCGGTGAACTTTGTACCGCCGTAGAACAGTTTTACCCGACACACCCTTGACCGGTTTTTTTATTTTTAAACCTTCCCTGGCATGTGCACAATAACCCACCAAAGTTTCATCGAAATCGGTCCAGCCGTTCTCGAGTTTTAGCGATACTAACGAACAGCAATTCATTTTTATTTATATAGATTATTCGGGATGCTACTGCCTCTTCTGCAATATACTTAATGTATTTAAAATAACAAGGTATTTGCCATTAACAAGCATGCACATTTAGTTATTATAATAAGTTATTCTCTACAGGTCAAATACGGGAACGCAGAAGTGTATTTAAGGAACGAGCTGAGTGTCACGGAGGTAGCACTTCAGCCGAAAGTTACCTATGATGCCGAATATGATTCACTTTATACTCTCGCAATGATTGGTGAGTAAACATCAAGGGGTGGGCCAGGCCTTGTATCCGGACTTTCAATGTTCGATATATCGCCACTATTTTGGTCCGCACTTCATTGTAATACAATAAATAGGTGCCTACAATAACTTCTTCTTCTTTCTCGTGTGAAGGTGATCACACTTTGTCCTTCCAATACTTGGCCACCTCTATTCCTCTAGGGGAAGCCTCTATTAGGTCCTGGAGGGAGCAAGACACAGGGCACAGGCTACACTGCGATAGATGTCGAGTGTTTTGGCCTACAATAACTGTTAGTAGTGCACTACAAGAACTTATATTACACCATGTTAACTAATATTATGTATTATTATTAGTGTTCCGTACCAAAATTGGCAAAACGGAACACTTATGGAATCAGCTCGGTGTCTGTCCGTCCGTCCGTCCGTGTGTCACAGGCATTTTTCTCAGAGACCGTAAGCCATAGGAAGTTGAAACTCGGTACAGATATTGAAATTGCTGGTCCAATATCATAAATGAAGTAAAAAAAGCAAAATTTTTATATTGGGGGGCAATTTGGGGAGTAAGAAAGGGTAAAAAAAAAATTTTTTTTCTTCCCTATGGTGTGGGGTATCAATTGAAAGCTTATAAAAATACGAGTCTAAAAATATACTTTTAAAATTTTTAAAAAAAACTTTGTTTAACAAAATTTTCAATTGAATCCGAGAAATTGCTGCCTCCACCTCTATTTCAAAAAATATAGCCGTATAAGATCTGAAAAAAATAACGGACATCAGAAATAACGAGTAGATGGCGGGAAAATTATCAGGGTGGCTCTAACTTGGATAGTTTTTTTTTTAACTAACACCTGTAAGACGTAGTAAATTAATATTTCTATGCCTGTAAGTCCAGTACTAAGTAAGTGTCAATTTATAGTGGTTGTCATCAATGACCCATGTTAAACAACTGGTAGCACGAAACACTAATTGCTCGAGTCCCGGTTTTTTAAATTTGTATTTATATTTTTTAACATGTATTTATTTTGTACTCTACTAACTAGTAAGTAGAGTACAAAATTAAATTAAAACACCGAGAGAAGGCAGAGGAGGCTAACTAATTCCCTACCTGGAAGATCTACCGCATGCCCAAGACATTTAATTTAGTAAATTAACCAAGTAGAAGTCCATTCCAGCACTCAGTCCGAGCTATAACAAACACGACGTACAAGCGTTTTTCAGTTTAGAAATTTCAACCTTCGATAACGCGGACTTCCCAAATATAATCGAAGCCACATCGAAGCTTGAAATTAAACTGAAAACGCTTGTTCTGGGAAACGGCAAAAAATTTATAGGAGACTTTGTAGTGATTTTTACGCTATTATGCGAAAGAAAATTGCATCAGTATATGGGAAATGGGCAAGAGGTGCATTTTAGCATTCATTTTGATTGTTCAACTGTCTAGAAGTCATAAATTAAGATACAACATAAAAAGAAATTTCTGCAATACCTCATGCATTTTATACCTACCTAGATGCACGCGTGAATCAGTGGAAAACATAGGTGGAAAACGGTGAGACGTTCAGGAAGTCAGTTTTAGTGGCTGTTTTTGATGCAAATTGTCAAAAAACGGAGATAGGAGAGTTAATATCGCTCCGATATGAGCATTTTTCGGGCTCCGCACTGGCGTGCCGGACGGCATATTTGCTGGCTGTAACTATGTATCTGTGACCACCATAGAGTATGTGTCATGTGTGAACATAAGCAGCAAGACCATTCCACACCCATGTGGTGCAAACCAGAAAAGACGTGACGTTCCCAGCAATCGTTTGGTCTGTATTATTAGGAATTCGACCACATGAGGGTGAGCACAGCCCCGTAGCAGGTAGATGGAAAGATTAACATAAGGACGTCCTTTCAGACCCAGATGCGCCGTCTCGCAAAGCTCCATTAATATCCCCGTTTAAGCATTGGCTCGTCATCAACATTCCTGGAGACCAGGTAGAAGAAGGGGAGACTCTCAACTCTTACCTCTTGCCTACTCCTCCACCAGGGACTGGGCCACATCGCTATGTATTTCTCATTTACAAACAAGATTGTTATATAGAAATTGATGCGGTTGAGAAAACTGAGATGTAAGTTTTTCATTTGTAGGGGAGAGCGGGGTTGACAGTTCCGATTTTCGAACAATCGAAAATATATGAGTATTACATGAGCTTAAGTGTCATTTATCACTGAATATCTTCATTTATTATATCTTTATTTTCTTTATCTAGTTGTCTTTTGCTACTGTGCCTATTAAAATTAAATAAAATAAAATATTAATAGTAAGTATGTAGATAATTTATCGCATCATTTAATACTTTAAAGCACATGATCAATTTTGCAAGGCAAGTCGTAAAGGAACAACTTACTCCCAAAATGGGGCTGTTTGTTCCCTTGTTGAGGCTGGTTGTTCCGCATGTTTACTTGGTCTGTTTTCAGTTACTTCGTCTGAAATAAGATACTGGTTTTGTTGAATTTTAATAATTTATTGTAATTTTCACTTACCCTAATCATAAATCATTGTTTGAAAGTAAAATAAAATAGTCTTAACTAAAGAAAAAATTCAAACATATTAAGAAATGCGAAATTAAAACAAAATTATCCCTGAAATCATCATATCATCATCCTGTAGAACCTGTACTACGCTACATTGGCAAAGTACCAGGAGAAAATGGTTTAATGATTTCAGAGAATGTCTTCATTTCGTTTGATGTCGGTATGGGTTTTCTTGGTTAGAAATCGATGATACTGGATGATTGTCTACTTCCAAACAATTCGAAATATCTTGAACATCTGGAACTAAAAAAATATGTAATGTTCGGGTTGATAGTTCCGCGGCACAATGTGTAATGTTAATGTTATATTTCATTTAATATGTTTAGATGTAATGATGTATAATTTTTTTTGCTGTGACAATAAATCTGTTTCAATTTCAATTTCAATTTTACAACTAGCCCCGTAGCAAACAAACATTAACTCAAAAAAAATTTTTAATTTTTTACCTAAAATTATGGTTAAGATAGGAAATTATTCAAATAATGACATTACAAAACAATTCCATAACGTTTTTCTACAATTCAAAGCCACTCACTCATAATTAATAGAGTAACTATTAATGGAATAGGACCAAAAAGTTTAAATTGGAAAATACTTAACTCACGTCGCGTCGCAGGGTCACTTGACATACTTACATCCACTTTCTGGCTGGTGCAAGCTGAACTAATGTGACTGCCATATCTGCGCAGGGGCCTATCAATGTACACTGCACTACACGCATCTGGCTAAGTCTTTTCATCTCGGAGCTATATCCATCGGAACAACCAACCCCGGTAACTTCCAACCCCGCTCTCCCTATTGTACACACGGCGACAGGTCAGGGTTACCCTGTTTGGACTTTGAACTATTAGAAGTTGAACGCTGCGAATCGTGCGAAAGGGTGCGGTATGTTGTTGTTGTTTCGTCTCACAGCACGCTGCGCCCGGCGCCCGGCGCCCGCGCCGGCAGCCGCGTCTATATTACTGTGTCTATAATATGCAGGCTCTCTACCGCACTATTTTGTGTTTTGTACATAGTGTAGTTATGGGTATATAGGGTGCGTAACCTGATGTGTCACCGTGTGTACATCCACAGCCTTACTGACCCACAATATCATTTGTCATTGAGTATGTCTGTACTCTGTATAAATTCATTTATTTTATTTTATTTTCAGAGCTCTCAATCGTATTCGGTTTTCTATTGAGGATTTCGCCAAAAAGTACAATTTACGTGACCTCGTCGCAGGAAACTTCTTCGTTTCTCAAGTTGTTAACGTCGAGAAAATTATTTCGGGACTTGTATAAAGATGAATGTCGAAACTGGACCTTTACAAAAACTATAAGGCTTAACACATATACACATTCTTTTTGATATTCCCCCCACCTTTGTCCGCACACACATACACACAACAATTGTTTTTGAATTGATGTTAGTTTATTAAACTTTCTTTTAAAATAATGATGTGTAATTTCTTTTTTTTTTAATTAATTATTAAAAAGAAAAAAAAACGTGTCGTGGTCATATTTATTGGAATAAGTTAGGTACTTAAGGAATCTATAACCTATAAGTAACTACTTCCTCCCCTCCCATCCCCGGGGAGTTCTTCCAAAACTGGATACATTTTAACACAAACCAATATATTTTACCACCTAAAAAAATATGTTTTCTCCGGGAATATTAGCGTAAAACCGACTCACGCACAACCGGTTTTTATCATAATTTATTTTTTTCCTTTATACAGGTGAAATTGATATCATTAGCATCCTTTTAAACTAAGAGTCTACCCATCAAACTGAACAACTTTCACTATGGGAGAAAACAGATCGGAGCAACATAAAATCAGCTGTTCCATACTAAACTGCAATGCCTATGCAAATGACGCAAATGTATGCAACAGCAGATTTTTGTTTTGCTCCGGTTGGTTTGCTTCCATAGTTAAAGTTGTTCAGTTTGATGGGTAGACTCTTAGTTTAAAAGGATGCTAATGATATCAATTTCACCCTGTATATTTAATAGTTACTTTACTATACCACCTGTACAAAAAAAAAAAAAAAATTACACCTAGCAATGAAGTAGTGAATAGTAATGATAATAACACCAAAACACCATCAAGTTTGAGTTTGGCGTTTGGTATGAACTACCGTTTTAATTTCGATATGAGCTAGTAGAGCACTGCAAAACAAAATAATGTCGTTGTTATCAATTATTTCTCATCAGTCGGAGCTAATGCATCGTGAAATTCGTGAATTCGTGATACTTATGACAGTTTCCAACATTATTAGATGTAGATACAGTCAACAGCAAAAGTTAATGAGCTTTGGCGAAATTCAAATTGTAATTAATCTTGAACAATTCTCTATTTTATGTACACATGTTTTACATAACTAACTCCACAATTATATTATTTATTCAAATTAAAAACACAATATACCAAAAATAATCGAATCAGCAACGCAAGCTTCGTAACTAAATAGTTACATGCGACAGCGACAAGCGACATGTGACAGTGACATGCGACAGCGACAAGCGACATGCGACATGCGAGATGCGAACAGCGACATGCGACATGCGACAGCGACAACCAACAGCGACAAGCGACAGCGACAAGTGACAGCTACATGCGACAGCGACAAGCGACCACAGCGACAAGCGACATGCGAACAGCGACAGCGACAGTGACATGCGACAGCGACAAGCGACAGCGACATGCGACAGCGACATGCGACAGCGACAAGCGACAAGCGACAGCGACAGCGACATGCGACAGCGACAGCGACAAGCGACAGCGACGGCGACAAGCGACATGCGACAAGCGACATGCGACAGCGACAAGCTACAGCGACAAGCGACATGCGAACAGCGACAAGTGACAGCGACAACCGCCATGCGACATGCGACAGCGACATGCAACAAGCGACATGCGACAGCAACAAGTGACATGCGACATGCGACAGCGACAAGTGACAGCGACAACCGACATGCGACATGCGACAGCGACATGCGACAGCAACAAGCTACAGCTAAGTCAAGCGAAAGCGAAGCGAAGCTTTGGCGAAATTCAAATTGTTATTAATCTTGAACAATTCTCTATTTTATGTACACATGTTTTACATAACTAACTCCACAATTATATTATTTATTCAAATTAAAAACACAATATACCAAAAATAATCGAATCCGCAACGCAAGCTTCGTAACTAAATAGTTACATGCGACAGCTACATGCGACAGCGACAAGCGACATGTGACAGTGACATGCGACAGCGACAAGCGACATGCGACATGCGAGATGCGAACAGCGACATGCGACATGCGACAGCGACAACCAACAGCGACAAGCGACAGCGACAAGTGACAGCTACATGCGACAGCGACAAGCGACCACAGCGACATGCGACAGCGACATGCGACAGCGACAAGCGACAGCGACATGTGACAGCGACATGCGACAGCGACAAGCGACAAGCGACAGCGACTAGCGACAGCGACAAGCGACAGCGACAAGCGACAGCGACAAGCGACAGCGACAAGCGACAGCGACATGTGACAGCGACATTCGACAGCGACAAGCGACAGCGACATGCGACAGCGACAAGTGACAGCGACAAGCGACAGCGACAAGCGACATGCGACATGCGACAAGCGACAGCGACAAGCGACAAGCGACAGATTTTGGAAGCAATCGGTTCAGAACAAAAAAGTTCAAGATGGCGGCCATTTTTCTCAAATCTGACAACGGATTCTCTTTTGGAATCCGTGCGGAACCTCAGATATCGATTTCGAAAGCAATCAGACTAAAAAAAAAAGTTCAAGATGGCGGCCACTTTTTCAAATCTGACCACGGATTCCAGTTTGAAATCCGCGCGGACCCTCAGATATCGATTTTGGAAGCAATCGGACGAAAAACAAAAACATAATTTTAAAACTTACTACTACTACTTACAACTTTTGATGCTGACGTACCTATACAAACAATAACAATAAGTACTCGCATGTTTAAAACATTACTAAAGTTAGTGCCGTACTTATTATAATTTTCAATCGTCACTTCAAATGTTTTTAAAATTAACATAATTTGCAGACCAAAAAAAATATACCGTACATTTATTATTATTATATCACTATAAATATAAATAGTTAGTTTGCTTTTCTACTATGAGTTACTTACAGAATAAAGCTTTGTTTATATTTACAGTAGTTAACTTAACGGTGTTTGCTGACGAATCTGTACCAACAGCGTTTTACAGAAATTCTGTTGTTCCTTCCGTAATACCGAATTCACCGAACAAACTAGTCAAAGTAAGTATAATTTAACTGACTAAAAGAACCGACAAGGTATCCTAAAACTTTTATATAAATAATTATACAACGTGTTAATAAATTAGCGCAAAACCTCATACACACCCCAACTGATTTATAACAAAACTAGCGGCCCGTCCCGGCTTCGCACGGGTGGACGTCTAATCTTTTCTAGCAATAAATATAGCCTATGTTACTCAGGGTGAATGCAGCTTTCTAATGGTGAAAGAATTTTTTAAATCGGCCCAGTACTTTTTGAGCCTATTCATTACAAACATACAAACATACAAAAATAGGTACAAATCTTTCCTCTTTATAATATTAGTATAGATATATATAATTAGATTGAAACAATAATTTCATTATTTTGATAGTTAAAATTTAAAGTTATACGCATTTTAAGTTTTGAGGCAAAAATGATTTGTTATCTTTTCAGCACTGAAAGAAAGCGCTAACGTACTCATGGATACATTTTATAATCTTGTTTTGGTAGTAAGTAGGGTGAGTGTACCCGTGCGGTGGATTGACATCGGGTTCAGAATTTTTTTAATTTTGCACCCAAAATATTTAATATTTTGAAAAAAATTACCTATGTTGAAACCATGATAATTCGATTCTGCTCTTGATTCTAAACAAACTATTTTCTAGTTTTGCGTTAATTCATTAACAATGTATAGGTTTTTAAATGGTTTTTCCGGGACTGGAGTGCGATTTGTGAATCTCATTTTTTGCACTCAGCAGTTGAAAATGACAATTAATATTACTATGGAGATATGCAACTTTCTACTGCTGATTTGACTTTAAAAAATCATACTTCAGGAGTGCGATTTTTGAAAGTCAAATCAGCAGTAGAAAGATGCGTATCTCCATAGTAATTTTGACATTTTCAACTGCTGAACTCAGCGAATGACATTCAAAAATCGCACTCCTGGAGTGCGATTTTTGAAAGTCAAATCAGCAGTATAAACATACATTTTCAACTACTGAGTTCAAAGAGATTCAAAAATCGCACTCCTGGTTAATATGCTCTTATGCTACAGCTTTCGTTATAATTTTTATTATAGAAAAGTTTAAAATTGTTTACTCCAGTATATCAAATTAGAGGGGGTCAAAATTCAGTCAAAAATGCGTCACGTAATTAATGGACGTCTCCTGAAATATTATGTTAAATGATGCTCCAATGAATGGTGGTATAAAGAGGTTTATTAATGCATTGCATCGATATGGTTACCACGCCGGACTGCCAAACCAGGGTCCTGGGTTCGAATCCCGGTTCGGTCATGGATGTTTACATGTTTGTGCCGTTGTTGTATGGTTTCCATAATAAACAGCCTATTAATAGTGCTTTCTTGGGATCATTACAATGTATGTGCCTGTGAGCGTTATTTTATATTTATAATAAGTCTCTGATCCAAGCAATATGCGTTTATGTAGCGGTAAACCAAAGTGTTACTGCTAAACATTAAAAATAGCCTATTGCTACGTTACCATTATTACACCTAACTTAATAAGTTATTCCCTACAGGTTAAATACGGGAAAATAGAAGTATATTTAGGGAACGAGCTAAGTATCACGCAAGTCGCAGTGCAACCGAATGTTACCTATGAGGCTGAATCTGGTTCTTTTTATACCCTCGTTATGATTGGTGAGTACACGACAAGAAGCGCTGTTACCGATAGTAATAATAGAAAAGGGGATTGAAGAATTAGCAAGCTGAAGTGACAATGGGTCATATCTGTCAAAGAACTGACAACTGGGGAGTCTGAGTTCTTGAGTAGAGACCACGAACTGGCAGGCTTAGTATGGGATGCCCTGCGGCCCGTTTAACAGACTATTAGCCTCTCTCAAGGCGCGCCACAAAACAATATCCTCGGCCTTCCTCATCCAGGAGTGCGATTTTTGAATCTCATTCGCTGAGTTCGGCAATTGAAAATGTCAAAATAAATTTGGAGATATGCATCTTTCTAATTCTGATTTGACTTTCAAAAATCATACTTCAGGAGTCCGATCTCCGTAGTTATTTTGACATTTACAACGGCTGAATGAGTTCAAAATGAATGAGTTTCAAAAATCGCACTCTCCGCTGAGAAAGGTAGCGGGGAGCGACTGGATTAGGAAGGCCGATGATAAAGTTTGGTGGCGCGCATATGGGAGAGGCCTATGTTCAGCAGTGGACGATGATAGGCTGAAGATGATGACGATCTTAGTATGGATGGTGGCCTAGTGCCAGCCGCCAAATTGATTTTTTTCCAAATCGCTATCGCACCTTGAAACCTTTAAGAATCTCTAATAGAACACTCAGATGATCACAAAATAAAATGATCTGTTATATTTTTTTTTAATCAACTAAAGGGCCAGCCGTATCTTCTAATCGATATCAAAGATAGGTTCCAAACTGCGACACCACTTGTGTAAAAACTAAAAATGTTTCAATGAAACATCTTAATCTTCAAACCCCTTTAAGGCAATTTTGAATTACAAGAACAACTAATCTCATTTTTTTTTTTTTCTTTTTTTTTTCTTTTTATTCTTTGAACTGTTTTAGTTACGTCCAAGAGAACTGTGAACTCGAATAGTATAGGTACCTAAGTATTCGATAATTCTAATTTTACCACATGAAGGAAGCCGTTGTCTTTAGTCCGCTGGCAGAAAGATACAGGGATCACCAAAATATTCCATTTCAGACCCAGACGCGCCGTCTCGCGTGGCTCCAGTAATAGCCCAGTTTAAGCATTGGCTAGTCATAAACATACCTGGAAACGATATAAGAAGAGGGCAGACTCTCAACTTTTACCTGTTGCCTACTCCTCCACCAGGGACTGGGCCACATCGCTATATTTTTCTCATTTACAAACAAGATGGCTATTTGTACATTAATCTGTGTCAGAGAATGCTGATGTAAGTTTTCGATTTGTTTTGTATCCTCACTATTAATCACTACTGCCCACACCAATATCTGCAGCCACACTAACACCTACTCTAATATCCACAGCCACACTGACACCTACTCTAATATTCACAGCCACACTAACACCTACATCAATATTCACACCTTATATTCACATTAATATAATTTACATTATATGTACCTACTTAGTGGTTGCGTGCATTTATTATACTTTATTTTATTTTATTTTCAGAGCCTTCACTCGTATTTTGTTTTCTATTGTGGATTTCGCCAGAATGTACAATCTAGGTGACCCTATCGCTGGAAACTTCTACTATACTCAAATTGGTGTCACGAGATTGATTTAGGGAGGACTTTAAACACAGGAGTGCGATTTTTTAATCTCATTTGGTGAGTTCAGCAGTTGAAACTGTCAAAATTACTGTGGAGATATGCATCTTTCTACTGCTGATTTGACTTTCAAAAATCATACTTGAGGAGTGAGATTTTTGAAAGGCAAATCAGCAGTAGAAAGATGCGTATTTCCATGGTAATTTTGACATTTGAGTGCGATTTTTGAATCTCATACGTTGAACTCAGCAGTCGAAAATGTAAGGAGATACCTACGCATCTTTCTACTGCTGATTTGACTTTCAAAAATCTCACTCCGTGAGTATGATTTTTTGATGTCAAATCAGCAGTAGAAATATGTACGTCTCCATAGTAATATTGACATTTTCAACTTCTTAGCCCAGCGAATGAGTTTCAAAAATCGCACTCCAGGAGTGGGATTTTTGAAACTCATTTGTTGAATTCAGCAGTTGAAACCGTCAAAATTACTATGGAGATATGCATCTTTCTACCTACTGCTGATTTGACTTTCAAACATCGAACTCCTGAAGTATGATTTTTGAAAGTCAAATCAGCAGTAGAAAGAAGAATATCTCCATAGTAATTTTGACATTTTCAACTGCTGAGCTCAGTGAACGAGTTTCAAAAATCGCACTCCTTGAGTTCTTAGATTCTTTAT
Source organism: Agonopterix subpropinquella (assembly GCA_922987775.1). Lineage (NCBI taxonomy): Eukaryota > Metazoa > Arthropoda > Insecta > Lepidoptera > Depressariidae > Agonopterix > Agonopterix subpropinquella. Next base: position 16,808,887 of record OV277712.1, read on the forward strand.
TGTACACAAAAAACAACATAATTATGTAAAATCACAATAAGTCGTGATGTACATTACAAAGGCGAGTTTAGAGTTTGAGGAGCTGTTATATTTTTGAATTTCATAGGGTCGAATTAATATTGTAAACTGACATATGGAATTTAAGAATTATCCGTGTACGAATCAGGAGTGCGATTTTTGAATCTCATGCGATGAGTTCAGCAGTTGAAAATGTCAAAATTACTATGAAGATACGCATCTTTCTATTGCTGATTTGACTTCCAAAAATCGCACTCCTGAAGTGTGATTTTTTAAAGTCAAATCAGCAGTAGAAAGATGCACGTCTCCATAGTAATATTGACATTTTCAACTGCTGAACTCAGCGAATGAGATTCAAAAATCGCACTCCTGAATGAGTGAAATTAAAAAATAACACTTGAACAATGGAGTTAGGTTATACCTGTGAGCGTTAATTAAATTGTTTAATTGTATAAAATTAAGTTCATATTTTTATTATTAAAATCTCAAGTATTTTTGAAAATCACACGTTTAAATCAGTGCAGTAAAAAAAAAATAATAACCATGGAGATTAGACATCATTAGATCATGATTTGGAACATGTAATTTTCAAAAAACCCACCCTTGATCGCGAGATTTATGCTCCGTTCGTAATGAAATCCATGTTGCAAAATGCTGGGCTGGAAAAATTTAAAATTAGGTAACAATGCCATCGACAAAAAAGAAGAAGAATTAAAATTAACAAAATTTAATATTTCGTAAAATGCGAGCAACCATGACAGACAGTAGCATGAAATCGTAGGTACCTACACGTGATAGAAAATCGTGACTATTATTAGAAGTAATAAGTACCTATGTGATTTTTAGTTTCATTAAAGGTTCACGATTTGCGTTGTTTCTTTATTTCGGTAAGGGCAATAAGACAAGACAATTTTGTACCACTACAAGAAACCATAAAAATAGTTCATGAAAATTTATAAAATATTTTAATTAAAATTAAATAAGATTACAAAGCTCAAAGCTGACAAAGGACAAACCATGATGGGCTACAAGTACACAAAAAACTGAAAAGAAAAAAACAAGTTCAGTAGTCTAGAATTCAGTTAAGTTATATTGAATAACTACACCTTGAAATAGTTTTTTGATCGATACACACATAAAACAAAAAATATTAAACTCTAATGTGGAACATCTTGGCTTTAACAGTCGGGACCCATTATTGGGAAAATTAGGTCTAGAATTTTTAGTGGGTCCCGACTGTTAAACCCACGATGTTCCACATTAGAGTTTAATATTTTTTGTTTTATGTGTGTATCGATCAAAAAACTATTTCAAGGTGTAGTTATTCAATATAACTTAACTGAATTCTAGACTACTGAACTTGTTTTTTTCTTTTCAGTTTTTACGCAGTCGGGTTTTTTTATTTTTTAAATTAATTTTTTTATTTTACACTTTTTAAATGCGTGAACTTAAATCAACCACAGCTTGGTCCAAAGTAGTAACTTATCGTTCTATTTTGTCCTGTACTCGAAATGCATCGAATTCTGTCGTCGATTCGATTCTGACTCCTACTCCAGGGACATTGTTTTTAATAGCTTTGTCGTCAAATTCCAAATAAACAGCTTGTTGCAATTCTCCGGGTTTCATCTGGTCCCTCCAAAGAGCTGGCCACTCAATTGTCCTTATACTCCCATTAATCCGTTGACAATCTTCGCAAAATTACTCGAAATCCTAACCCGATTGTCAAATATTTAACGATTCCTTCAGTTTTGTTGGGGTCATCAGAAACATATAAATTTTTCGGTTTTTGACCGTAATCATGTCTTTTCTACTGATATATCTACCTGCATGTAATTTATATAGTCTAGTTAGACTTTTCCAATATAAATGTCATGTTTTGATTATGTTCATCAACATGTTTAGTAGTCGGAAAAACTCGAATGATTTCATTAAGATCGTTTACGTCTACTCGTCGGCTATCTAATATAATATATCCACAAATGTAGTGTTATGTCCTTGTCTCATATTTTGTGGTAATTCACAGAAATCAAATAGATGCCAGAGGTTGACTTCACCTGCCAAGGCCAGGTATCCCTTCAATATCTTTTCTCTTGGGCGTTTGGGGTAAAAACCATCGGGTAGAATCGCTGCTATAATTAATTACCTTTCAAATGATGGTATATTCAGAAGAAATGATGAATGGTGATTCTTGTAAAACTGGTTATAAATCTGAAATCGAACTCACTTTGGTCACAGCCTGGACAATGCAAAAATTGAAATTGACGAGATGCCGTCAGAGCACATGCGAAACCAAAGAAATTGAACCTTAAATCTTCTTCTTAGGTAACTGCCGGGTAACAAGAGGGCGATAGGGTGAGGTAAAATCTTGGTGGAAGGAAGGGAATGTCAGTGCTGTATGTAGTAATAGATACTCTTTCTTATAGGTACTTTGCTTTGGTCCTCTTTTCTATCCAGAATTTTTAATTGAATCATGTTTTCAACGGTTAGATTCACTGCAGAAAGAAAGTATCTACACTGTTATTTGAACTGTAATTATACAAAGTGTTAATGAATTAACGCAAAACTAGAAAGTAGTTTGTTTAGAATCGAGAGCTGAATCCAATTATCATGGTTTTAACATAGGTAATTTTTTTCAAAATATTAAATAATTTGTTTGCAAAATTTAAAATTTTCGGAACCCGATGTCAACCCACCTCACGGGCACACTCACCCTACTTACTACCAAAAAAGATTATAAAAATGTATCCATGAGTATGTTAGCGCTTTCTTTCAGTGCTGAAATGATAACAAATCATTTTTGCCTCAAAACTTAAAATGCGAATAACTTAAAATTTTAAGTATCAAAATATTGAAATTATGGTTTCAATCTAATTATTTTGATATAAATCAGTTGGGGTGTATGCGGTTTTGCGTTAATTCATTAACACGTTGTATAGGGTCCTTCTTAATATGCTGATACTTTTTTAAGGGGATGATCAGACCATCAAACTGATCAACTTTCTCTATGGCACCAACATCAAAATCGCGAAAAAAATATCAGCTGTCCCACACAGAACTGCAATCCTACTCGAAACTCCAAATGTACTTATGGGATAGCTAATTTTTTTTTCGCGATTTCGTTATTGGTCCCATAGAGAAAGTTGTTCAGTTTTGACGGCCTGATCATCCCCTTAAAAAACTGTCAGTATATTAAGAAGGACCCATCAAAAACCGGTTTGAAAATAGACAAAATAGGTTCCACCGCCCCCTTAAGGTACACATAATAAGCGGGCAGATAGATCTCGGAGACCAAGGCCACCAGGTTCCAGGGGGGACGCTTCGGAGCTTCGCTCCTCCGCGTAGCTCGGCCTTCGGCCTCGCAAAAATTACACGGGGAAAGGGAGACGAGAGGTGACGGAGATGTTCAGGCAGTATAAATGAAATATTGTGGTTAACATTTATTAATAATAAAATCCCCTAAATAAAATCACTACGTACAATCAGCTTAAAACTACACGAACAGGAAATACCTACTAACCAATCTTTTGACTAAGGGTCAGCGCACACCCAGCGTAAAACTGTTCGAGCATGCGCGAGCAGGTTTCATTGATTCAATTGATAATGAACTCTATTTCAATTGAAATAAAGTTGAAAATAGCTTGCAAGTGATTAAATCCCTTCAGCGTCTGTTCGAGTATGCTCGCGTATGCTCCTCACGGCGACGGGAGCAGTCGCGAGCATGCGCGCGGATGCTCGCGCATGCTCGAGCATGTTCGAGCATACGCCCGTGTCGATGCTTGCGATCCGTCGTAAGTGTTGCCGCCTCGGCCGGTTTCGGACTAAATCTAGCATATTTTTTAACTACTTTAGCCCGAAAAGGGCAATTTACTACAGATAATATTATATAATAATCGAACTCTTTTTGAAAATACAAAGAAAATCTGAAATGTCGAAGCAGATTTAGTAGGTTTTCAAATTGTTCATATTACATTTTATAGTTCCTAGCCATTAAATAACTGTCCCTAGAACTTTAAACCGTAATACAGCACAGGGCGTAGTATTTCCCAAATATAAGTACATCTTTCTTGCCTCTTTTCATCTTATTGATGTGCTCTTCTTGCTCCTCTTCCTTTGCTAGTAACCCAATAATCCCAGTCTACCATACTTTAAAATTGTTGTTATCGCACGTCTTTACTATAAAATATTGTAAACACAACGCAAAATTCACTACGTCAACTGTAGCAACACGGGAGCATCCGCGAGACTGTTCGAACATGCGCGAGCATGCTCCGCCGCTGCCGCCGGCGGATTTTGCCGCTAGGTGTGCGCGACTGCAAAGAACATGCTCGAGCATGCGCGAGCAGTTCTACGCTGGGTGTGCGCTGACCCTTAATGAACTGATTGCGATGAAATAAAATCTATATGTTAATCCAAACTTAGCTCTACGCATTTGTGAAAACTCCATTCAAATAGATTTAGTCGTTATTAAGTAAGTATTGAAAATTTAACTGAGACTGATTGTTAACCAACTTTAAATCGTTATAGATCCTAAATGGTTATTCGAAATGAAAAGTATTAAGAGAAACCTAAAGATGATTTTTAAATACCTATTCAATGATACCCCACTTAACATAGTGGGTCAATTTTTTTTAATTTTTTTTTTACAGTATTGCGTCTGGTTGTCGCCATACCTGATTGTGATTACTGTCATGTCTTTAGTGACACTCGCAGGATTAAGACAAATCGATTGACGTAAGAATCATCAAAATCGGCCCACGCGTTTGGTCTCTAGTGTGCCACAAAGGAACAAACTTACATACATACATACATAGATACATACATACATACATAGGCTGATGAACACATTACCCTTCCTTTGCGTCGCGCAGTCGGGTAAAAAGACCAACTACCAAGATATTGCAAGATTAGTGCGGTAAAGTCTAATTTTACGGACAAAAAGAAGCACATCTCGGTCTGTCCCTCGTCAGCGTTGGGTCAAAAACGACACAATTTAAGTTAAACACCCAGACTCTTGTACAGCAGAGGTACGTAGTCGTCGAACTGGGCCCGGTAGAAGTTTCCAGCCACCGGAGCGCCTAGCTTATACTTCTCAGCAAACTTCTTCGTTGAGAACGAAGCGCGGCCGTCGATTGATCTGGTGGCAGAGAAAAATAAACTCTAGTACTTTGATAAAGGATTTAGCTTGTATATTTAAGTTCATAACACAATAAATCTTACATGAGAATGCTACGATAACAGTACAATAATTAGTTGCTATGCAAAATTATCAGGCGGTTTACTAGAAAACTATAAGAAGCCTTTTTCACATCAGTCACAATATAATCGTAATCCGGGAGGTGCAATTACAAGAGTAAGCTTGAGATTTAGAGACGAAATCTGAGTTTGAGTTTGTTATACAGGAAATAATATATCAAAATTCATTCCTTTTCTACTCTGTTCTTTTCTACTCAAACACAACTCCCGCCCAAAAGGCGTCTCATAGAAAATGTCTCGCTGAACCAACATGTAAGAAACAGCATGTTTATTTTCGCGATTCCATGTTGGTGCTGTACTCAAAGTTGTTCAGTTTGGTCTGAAGCATAAAGCAAATGCTTGCTGCTGGTTTACACCCCGTATAACCTGTATAATTATTTTTCATCACTCATACTCTGAAAGTAGGTTATTGTTTATCTAAGAAGCGGGTTGAAAGTGATACATTTCTTCCCTAGGGCGGAAAAGTAATTAAAAAAAATCTACGTCTATACTGAGCAAAGGCAGAAACCTATACAGCCACACTTCGATAACATTATATTAAAATTATTCATTTTTATAATTATTATGAACAAAAATATTCGAATTTAGTAATAATAACAATAATTAGTAACATTTCGATACTTTTGTATAAGTTATAAGTATGCATTTTGGTTTCTGCGTGAAGAACAGGTGAAGAAAAAGTACCTAATTTAAAAAACAGGCAAGTTAAAAAAAAAGGGTTTTCTTTTTCGCGCAAGGCTGCGTTCAGGACCTTTGGGTGCGGTTGTTTTTTCAACTCGCACTATGGTAGAACGTTTTTCACCGAGGCTCTGAAGTGCGCTTTTTGAACATCATATGAGCGAATCGGCAGTAGAAAGATGCATAATCTCGTAGTAATTATGACATTTTCGACTGCCGAGTCGCTCATATGATGTTCAAAAATCGCACTCCTGAACGGCGTTAGTGCGAAAAATTGCGGTCGGGGTGCACCTGGGGCGTAGCTTCGGAACGCAGCCTTGCGCGAAAAAGAAAAAACGGAGGGAAAGCCACATGTTGCAAAGTTTGCGGATCTTTTTCAAAACGTGTAAAAATCACTAGGGAAGTATATCTGTCTCACTCTAGCATCCACAATCTTCGTATGTTTTTTTTCTACTTCATATTGGTCCCCTTCGTATTTCAAACGTTTTGAAACGTAGCCTAAAATGAATTCATCGAGCGAATATCGATTCAGAAGTGCGATTTTTGAAAATCATACGAGCGACTTGGCAGTAGATAATGTCAAAATTATGATTTTCAAAAATCGCACTTCAGAAATTGATTGATTGCATTATCTGGTTTTGGTTAATTTCCTCGTAATCGTGATGAAAAGCAGAGTGTTTAACTCGGGTGAAAGTACCCATTTCACACTCGAACTATGGGCGCCCCTCACGTTCGTTCGGGGCGCCAAACATCTCGTGTGAAATGGGTCACTTTCATCCCTTGGTTAACAATCTACTATTGTTTGAAAATAACGTACTTATTAGTCAGTTTCTTCTCGTCAAAGCTAAGCTTGCCAGGTTGTTTGTAAAGGATGTACACGTAGCGGTGGATGCCGGTGCCTTCTGGGGGCCCTGAGCCGATGTACGCGGAGAGAACCTCGCCCTTGGAGACGTCGCTGCCGGGGATGTTGACGACCAGCCAGTGGTGCCACTCGCGGTACACCTTCTCAGGTCCGTCGTAGTTGTCTGGGTCTGTAATGCGGTCACACAAAATATAAGCATAATAGGAAGTTAAAATGGAAATGGGCACTTAGCTAAAAGGTAAGACGGCTGGTGGACCAAGGCAGTGTCGGATTGGTGGCCAAGGGAGGGAAGGGCAGTTGGCATAGACCACCAACACGTTTGTCAAACGACATTGTAAAGGTTGCGGGTCAGAATAATGGATCAGGCAAACACAGTAGGTACTGTGGTGGGCTGTCTTGTCTATGTTTCAGTTTGGCTGCGAGAGGATTCTCGTAAAGAAATACACGTAATTGCTTGCAGAATGATCATATTTTTATTGTAGATGAAATTATTATAAACAACACGTCAATCCCTCGTTTGTTCCAGGCAGGGTTCCAGGGATGGAATAAAATCCTATTGCCGGCTCTTCATTCTCGCCGAGAACGGGCGAGAAAGGCCGAGAACGAGAGTGTGGATGCCCTTCATTGTTCTCGTGGCGTCGTCAGCCATAGTAATTTTCCTTGAAAGTTCTCGCCGAGCGTTCTCGGCAGTGTAGTGCGGGGTTAATAGTCTGTGGGGGTTATCGCTTTGATTCTTTTATTATTTTAAGGCTATGTGTTATGTGTTCCAAATTCAATCTAGCATAGTGGCTAGTATTAAACCCCGTGATATACCATCTAAACCATACCATCTCTACAGTACCGTAAGGAGTGGCGCAATAAAAAGGGAGACCTATGTGCAGCAGTGGATTGACATGGTCTGGTTTGATTGATTGAGTAAGTTTATACTTTATTTATTGATAATATAAAGGGTTCTTAATACCATGACGGTTCTTTAAAGGGATGATCCCCCATCAAACTGAAAAACTTCCTCTATGGGACTAACACCAAAATCGTGAAAAAGAAATCGGCTGTTCCATACAAAAGTGCAATCCTACTCGACTCAAATGTATGGGACAGCAGTTTTTTTTTCGAAATTTTGATATTTGTCTCATAGAGAAAGTTCCGTTTCATGGTCTGATCATCCTATTAAATATCGTTTGCATTCAGGACTACGTGAGCATACAGGGCCTCTACCCGCACATTTGAACTTCGCAATTGCGTGAGCGTTTTCGTTCCAATGTCAACTCTATTACAATGAAGTGCAGACCGAAACAGTGGCGATATGTCGAACATCGAAAGTCCGGGTACAGGGCCTGGTTCCAACTTTAATATATTATTCCCCGAAGTCAGAGAAAATAAAAAAACACATTTAAAAACTCTGACTATTGTAACAGGTAGGTGATTACAATACATGCCTCGATATACCTAATATGGGGAGGACCAGACCCATCTCTCTTGCTAAGCCTGACTAGGATGTGGGCTTGTGGAGGGGTTGGTGCTTACCAGTGAAGATGAGGGTGTAGTACGCGCTGGGGTCGGCCTCGAAGGAGACGCTGGGTTGTTCCTTCACCTGCGTTGGAGTCAGCTCATTGCCCTGAGACGCTTGCACTCCGCTCGGGTATTTGAGCTGTAACCACGTCAAACGTCATACAATGATCAAATGGATGGATTCAATGGATTTCGGTTAACGGTTAGACAAATGTTTGAATTTAAAGTCAGAAATAAACTTGGAAATAGATAGGTAAAGTAAAGATATTTTTTATGAATAGCAAGCAAACTCGACCTTCACACTTTATTAGAGTGTCGGTGCCAAGTTGTCCTTCAAATAGTACCAAAATAAAATGCATCCTGATTGTTAGCGCGAATATTCAAGAGCAATATTCAACCATACAAACTCTTATATATTTCGTGACCATACCAACTATATTTTCGCATAAACAGCTGTCATGGAAATTTTAAGGAAAATTCTCGATTAGCGTTATTTTGAAACGCTAAGAAAATTACCAAAATTTGCTCACGCTCCGCGCGCGCTCTATTGTGTAATAGAAGTTCCGATTTTGATATAGGATACAGGATGTAACAAAACACCCTAGTCATATTTAAGGGGGTTCTTTACACCATCAAACTGAACAACATTCACTATGGAGCCAACACTGACGACCCGGGTGGTGTAATGGTTACCACGCCGGACTGCCAAACCTGGGTCCTGGGTTCGAATCCTGGTTCGGTCATGGATGTTATATGTTTGTGCCGTTGTTGTATGATTCCCATAACAAAAAGCCTGAGGCTTACTTGGGATCATTACAATGTATGTGCCTTGTGAGCGTTATTTATTTATTTATTTTTTACTGAGAAAAAAAAAAACCTGCTGTCCCAAAATAAACTGCAGTGCCGGCTCGACTCAAATGTATGGGTTATCTGGTTTAGTCATGTTCTGTTTCATGGGACAGCTGTCTTTTTTACTTTTTCTCGGTATTGCCTCCATAGTGAAAGTTGTTTAGTTTGATGGTCTGAAGCACCACCTTAAGTTTTAACAGGATGTTTTGTTACACCTTGTACATCGGAAATGTTTTCCTTTTCATCTAAACTCTATTATATTTAATTAAGTTCAAACAAAAAACGATCATGATGAATCGACAATAGAAAGTTATTCAGTTTTTGGGCCTGAATATTTGTAATTTTTTACCATAATAATAGGTAAGTATATTATTAGTAAAGGTTATCGTAGTAATATTACAGTTGAACTTGGCCAACGAATTGATAACAATCAATGTCTACTCTGCAAGTAGGTATGTAGGTAAGTAAAGTTACAATAATCTTCAATTTGGTACAGTGTGAGTTATGTAAGGTACCTACTTATGTAACAACAACACATTTGACCTCGGCTGTTATCGCAAATTCACCGGCAACTTGTTTTAACTTCGCCGATAAGGTCTCAAACGCGATTATTGTTTTATTTTCGAGTTTAATTTTGATTGATTACCTACTCTTATTTTTGTTTTAAGCTGTTGATAAACAATATATTGTTTGATATTATAATATTTTATTTAATTAAGAGGTGTTTATAATGTCAGTCTGGTTTTGATTGGTAAAATTCCAGAATTATTCCGTCTATGTCGAGCCGCCTCAACGTCGATTCCCATTACGGTGCGTCTCTTTTGTCCGTAGTTGGTTCAAAAGGTGGGGTCAAAGTTATGTAAAAAGATAAGCAAAATGTTTATTTATAAATGTACCTAAGTATGTCGATATTAAAGACGTTTTGGATGCTCAAAAAACTAACTTAAATGCGAATTTTTTGGATAAGTTTTGCCCATTTGCCTATCTACATAGATTTATGTAATTTTGATAGATTTTTCTCTAAAAACTGCTAATAACAACAAAGTTTCTAGTAAAGTCTGCTAATTATAGGTAAATAGGTAGTTTTCACATAATGTACTTACAACTATAGATATTTTTCTTCGTGTACCTAAGAAGGTAGAGTTGTTTTCCAGAGGGGCCTGCATGACCCCTGAAAAGCAATGGCCGATGACGCCCAAACTCAATGTAGATACACAATACAAGTAATTTCATTTTCTGGTGTAGTAACACGGCTATCCATCGCCAATGAAAAATTCGTCCCTACACCAAGGTGAGGGCGGACCTTGACAGTAAACTTCTGACCCAGCAGTAGGAATGATAGAGGCTGATGATGATCATCCAATATTTTATTTAATGTTCAATCATCATCATCATCATCTCAGCCGATGGACGTCCACTGCTGGACATAGGCCTCCCTCAAGGATCGCTATAACGACCGGTACTGCCCTCATCCAACGGGTTCCCGCCGTCTTCACCAGGTCGTCGGTCCACCGTGTGAGGGGCCTACCCACGCTGCGCTTTCCCCTACGCGGTCGCCACTCGAGAACTTTTCGGCCCCTTCGGCCATCAGTTCTGCGAGCAATGTTTCCCGCCCACTTTCAATGTTCAATAATAAATAATAATAAAAGATTAATTACTTACTTCGATGTTAAAGGTGGGTGCCTTGGGGATGACATCGGGCACTATTTTGCTTGACTCAAACGATTTGGCGACCAGAGACATGATGGCTGCGAATGAATATTTGCTATTATGATACTTGTAGTGTAGCTGTAAGTATAGTTACTGACGTTGGTATATCACATTTCAATAGCATTGTCTTCAAACTAACCTCAAAATGAAAATACCGGGAAATATCGTTGAGTATAGTTTCGTCAATTATATTTTACTCGTGACAAACCAGGGAGTATTTTGCGATTTTATTTACAAATCAAGAGTGCGATTTTTGAGTCTCATTTGCTTAGTTCAGCAGTTGAAATAGCAGTGGAAAGATGCGTATCTCCACAGTAATATTGATATTTTCAACTGCTGAACTCAGCGAATGAGATTAAAAAATCGCACTCCAGCATGATTTTTTATGAACTTTTTTCACCGTTATTTGCATGACAATAAGATTCTGAAGTCATCTACTTTTGATCTTGATCGTAACCTAGAGTTCGAGTAGTTATTATTTTGAATTATGGAAAAATTACCACCGCTCCCAAAACATTAATAAGTTAAAAAGATAGGTGGTAGAGCTACGAATGGTTTGGCTTCACAATAAAAGAACTGACATTTTTATGAAGAGTTATAGTCCATGAGAAATTAGCCATAAATTACGTTGCAAAGTATTCACTTAGAAGTAGTCAAAATGAGAAATTGGCTATTTGGGAAGTAGATACAGAGCGCCTGAATGGGTTTTAAAACCTGTTAATTATCGCCCATTTTCCAATATGGTTGACACACTGCTTACTTCGGTGTCTGATTTTTGTTGACATCAGAAGACATTCCCATCGGAATGGAATATAGCAATGTTTGTATACGACCGCGAATTGTATGGGGAACCGCAAGTCCACAACAATGGGCTGTGTAGTGTTTGAAGCAATAATAATGAAGCCTATTTTGTGGTGCAAGTACTCTTAACTTCATAAGTATTATTGTTATGTTTGACAACTGAAGTATTAAGTACCTACGTAAATTTTTATCATTACAGGCTAAGTTCGTATCGTAAAAAGAATGCTACGGTCAAATTGGCCAGCAGGCGATTTTCCTTTATTTAACCCTACCGGTTGGATACTAGGTAATTACTTTTGGGTATTTATAAAATTAATAAGTTAGAATACTGGACGACGGAGTGGAGGCTGAACTCAGGTCAAGTCAGCTACTGGCGAGAGAGCAGGATCGGGAAAATTTGTGTTCTCTTGTTTTGGAGGCCACGTACTTACTTTGGGTCGTTGAGGCAGCTGAGTTAGTTTTTAGGGTTTCGTACCCCAAAGGGTGCCAACGGGACCCTATTACCTCAGCCCGGACAATGCATACAAAAATTTGAAATTGACAAGATGACGTCAGCACATGCGAAATCAAAGAAATTGAGCCTTAAGTCTTCTTCGTAGGTAACTAGTAACCAGTGCGAGGTAACCAAAGGGCTATAGAGGGGGTGAGGTAATAAGTTGGTGGGAGGAAGGGAGTGTCCGTATTGTACCTACATAGTAATAGCTTTGTTGATCGAAGAGTAATAGATACTCTTTCTTATACTGTGCTATTACTATGCCTACATTGTCTGTCCGTCCGTCCGTCCGTCCATCTGTCCTACCTACAAAGGGCTGTAACTTTTGAATCATAATAGCTAGACGGTTGAAGTTTTCACATTTAAGTAATATAGGTACATACAAGCGTCAAACTTGGTGTGATTATAGAACAATCTCTAAAGTAAAACAACAAATAATAAAAACCAGTCAAGTGTGTGTTGGGCTTGCGGTAACGGTCCGAGAGAAAACACTTAAAGTAAATTAATATTGTGTAGTGGTACGGAAACGGAACCCTCGTGCGCGAGTAGTCAGACTCGCACTTGGCCGGGTTTTTGAAGTTAGTTTTAGAAGTTTTTTATCAAGTGTAGGTAAATGAATTCCACACTTACCGATGTGTGTTCAACACGGTTACAACTACAACACTGAGTGAGACGTGGCCGAGTAAGTGATTATCAATGAAACTCTATCTGAGTTCAATAATAATAATTTAATAATCAAATATGCGATTTCAAAGTCGCATTGGTAACCTGCAATAGGATGCAGGCACAATATCCACTTTATTTTTGAACTGTATTTATCATTATCCCGTGGAATATTCGAGAAAAAATAAAAAAAATCTACTAGGTTTTTCCTTTCTTAACTTTTGTCGCCTATAAATATATCATTCGTTATAAGTTGTTTCTTGATTCTGTCTTTATATTAGTTTAATTATTATGTTTTGATAATAATTTAGTTTATTTATAATTGTGTTTGAGGGAGACCTTTGCCCAGAAGTGAGCCAAAATAGGTTAAAAAAATTGTGCTATTTCATAAAAGACCACACATTTGAGTCGAAGTTTATTTTTGAACTGTATTTTATCATAATCGCGCCGATATTCGAGAAAAAATAAATAAAGTCGGATTTTTTCATAAAATATCCACATATTTGAGTCCACAGGTTCAGAGTTCGGGATTTCAGTCCTCGTTTCAGTCAACCTATAATAGGGTACCGCAGATTTTTATGAAACAGCAGATTTTTTGCTCACCTTTTAATTGACATTATTTTTAAAGTAAGTAAGTAGCTTCAGTGTGAGACTACCTTTAGACTCATTATGTTATGAGATTTGATTATACAGGGTGTTAGGGTAAACAGTTGCATTACTTTAAGGAATTTGATTGTGTGTTGTATGATACTGAACAACTTTCCCTGAGCTAAACCTATAGGAAATTGGTGAAAAAAAAATTATTGTGTTTACCTTACTTTCAATCAGCTGATCGAACGTTTGTATTAAAAGTATTTCCTTTAGGTTTCTTAGGGAAAGTTGGTTAGTGTCATGGGTATAAATGGTATAATACCCCTTAAAGTAGGTAATGCAACTGTTTACCCTAACACCCTGTATGTACAGGATGTAAACTTAAATGCGTTACATAGTAAAAGGGGTACTTTAGACCATCAAACTGAAAAACTTTCACTATGGGGCCAACATTGAAGTCGCGAAAAAAAGCTGCTGTTCCATACAGTTCAGTCGAGTAGCCAATTGACGTTTTATTTACGTTTTCTATGAAACAACAATGTTTTTTCGCGATTTTGATGTTGGCTCCATAGTGAAATAAGTAACGTCATACGTCATTATTATTTTAATTTTTTATAATTACCTGTATTTGCCTACAACTTTGCTTTATGTTGTTTCATTTTCCCACCGGTGTATTTGTCAAGATGGTGTTTCCTTTTACAGGGTGCGCAGGACATTACAGGGTCCACTTTTTTAAGGGGATGATCTGACCGTCAAACTGAACAACTTTCTCTAGGGCAACAAACATCGAAATCGCGAAAAATAAATCTGCTGTCCACATACAATACAATACAATCTGCTATGTACATTCGGCTCGAGTAGGTTTGCAGTTTTGTATGGAAGAGCAGATTTTTTTTTCGCGATTTTGATGTTTGTTGCCCTAGAGAAAGTTGTTCAGTTTGACGGTCAGATCATCCCCTTAAAAAAGTGTCAGCATATTAAGAAGTACCCTATACAGGAGGTTTAGTCTACTTAACTTAGTGATGTACCTATCTACACAATTTTATGACCTATGCACTTAATTATGAGAACGATAATAATAATGCATAAATAGACAAACAAACATTTTATTATTTTTCAAACAAGACTACACAAAAACTAGAAAGAAATAACAACGAAATAAATCAATAAACTGCACTAAATTGTTAGTTACAAACATATTTAATATATTCTTACATTTTATTTATAATTACAACAATTCTGATCTAATTATTACAATTATTATGACAATAATTATGACTTTTCCCTTATCATACAAAAGTTTAGTTAAAAACTGAAAAAGAATATAAGTACGTAGCGAATAAAATTTAAATTAAAATAAAAGTTGAATGAAATACCTATCATAAAATAAAATGAATAGCTAGGTAGGTACCGTAGTACCAGGTTTATAAGTCTTACCGATGTAGGTACCAGGACAGTTGACAAATTATATGGAACGATCAGAATGTGCCACCTTCAAGCCCTTGCCACTATTGGCTAATTGCTTTTCGCCCCTTTTCGCCGCTGCAATTCGACTTTGCACCCTTTGATTACTAAGTGACTTCGGGTTTTGACGGGGACTCGGTTCAGGAGTGCGATTTTTGAAACTCATTCTTTGAGCTACTGAGTTTAGTGCTGCAGTTGAAAATGTCAAAATTACTGTGGAGTTATGCATCTTTCTAATGCTGATTTGAGTTACAAATATCGCACTCCTGAAGTATGATTTTTGAAAGTCAAATCAGCAGTAGAAAGATGCATATCTCCACAGTAATTTTGACATTCACAACTGCTGAACTCAGCGAATGAGATTCAAAAATCGCACTCCTGATCAGTACCTAGTGATCACAAAAAGTTCAGTAACAACTTGAATACCTACTTAGCACAGTACCCACCTAGTTTGGTTTTGATGTTACAATTTTTTTATTTATTTAATTTTTAAATATTTTATTTTGTTTGACATCAGTTTTATGAGATTCCGCCGGTTGAAGAAATAGCATGGGTATATTACATATTTTATAAGATATATAGTACTTATTAAAATAATTATTTATATTATTTTCAACCAAATTGCTCATCGTCGGTCATAAAATTCCGAGCCTAAGAAATAATCAGACTAGGAATCACAAAGCACAAAAAATACTTTAAAAAAGCAATTTAAAAACAATATTTTTCTAATTATATTTACTTATTATACTGTATAAAATAAATATTCTCAAAGAATACATAAATAACAATAATAAAACTTTGAATTTCCATAATCTAAGCTGAAACTGACCGACTTCAATCTCCCTCGCAAAGATTGGTGGCATTTCATCTGTTGAGGCATTTTAAAGCACAATCTAGACACACCTTCTGATCCTAGACATGTATCAGGGTATCATGTGGCCACGTTGTATCCAGCTGGCATTATAAAACCTACTCGTCTGGAAGAGAGACGACGATCCCAAGAGGAAAGGTAAAGGAACAATTGTGTCGATACAAACATATCAAAAATGCCTAAGTCTAGTACTGATCTTCTTCTAGGTTATTTTTGTTTATTGTATTCTTCTAAATAACAGCGATATTATGGATAAGTCATTTTTATCTTAGTCCAAAAAGATTTTATAATATAAGTCACACATGTGATACTATATACAATGTTCATGCATATAATAAATGATTTTTATTATTTTATTTATATTATTATTATATGCGCTCCAAATCATTCGAACCTTAGTCCATCTCGTCTAGGCCTACGTCTGTCCTACTATTTTATTTCAAAGTCATATAGGTACAGTAGGTCCTTTAGTAAATCATATTCGCCTAAGTCTTTTAATTATTAAAAAAAACCTGCAAATCTCTTATATGACACTTTTGATGTTTATGGCGTTGCTGTTTAAAATTATTGTCACTAAAATATTATTCACAGAGTATTAAGAAGTGGAAGTTTAAAATATCACAAAGACCTCATTTTCCAAAATTGGTGAGATGGGACTTAAGAGGGCTATTCGTCATAATAATAAAGATTTATCAATAAAGAAAGCCTACATTAAAAAAGTGCCTACTAGATAAACTACAAAAGCATTTTAGGTGTTTAGACATATACAATATTTGAAAAAGGAAAAAAACGGCCGCTTTTGTTTTTATTCGAAATTATCTAAAAGTGGAATGTTTAGAACCTATAAAAGTATTGTATAACAATGGCTTGAAGGCTTTTCATTGCATTCTTTATTGAGAAATCTTTATTATTGTGACGAGGGCGCCACTGAGCTTGAATAGCCCTCTTAAGGCGTTTTTGATATGTATTGACACAATTTCAGATATTGACGATCACAAAAAGCCCTAGAACGAAATCTAATTTCATAGTAAGTTGCTGTTATTGCTTCTTTCCATCAATCAAATCATCACATCAATACACTGTTAGGCATGCCTTTCTTTTATAGCCCCATTCCTCATGGTCCTGTGCTAATCTGATCAAATGTGAACCCGTCACCCTCACAATGTCATCGGACCAATGTGCTGATGGTCTGCCTACTGACCTACGTCCCTCTCTTGGCTCTCTCTCTCTATACATTAAAGTTTCTTTTCATTATGGGGAGATGTCTAGAACTGAACTAAAAAATACTTTCTCGTTTTTAGGCGTCGAAGTACTAAATACTTCTAAGTTACGTTACGGAAAAACAAAGTAGTTATTATTACGTATGGGGTTGAAAAAATATATTCTTTCACTATAGCACAGATATTAGAATACAAACTATAGGAAAATAAAAGTGTGGTCAAAAAAGTGTCTAGAGGAAAAATGAAGAACTCAAATATATGTAAAGCTCTCAATATTAGTAGTCTTTGTAAAAAATTGCGCGTTGGTTGTATTATTTACATGGAAAGCATAATGCGACATTAGACTACGCAACGCAATTAAATTGTAATTTATTTACACGAACCCGGCCCATCCTTTGCCTTAATTTCTAAGAGTTAAAAATTTGATAAATTCTTTTACTGAACAATTTCAACAATGCTCAAATTCTGCTCAATTTTAACATTTCTAAAATCACACAAAACTATCCAGAGATCTTTGATTAATTATATGTTAAGATAGAGCCTCACACTTCCAATGCACTAAAACAAACGGGCCAACTTTCTTATGTTGGTATGAACGAGGCATCATACAACTTATCTCTGTATGCGTGCATAGCGATAGGGTTTATCTGCCATGACTGGTTGCAATTTTTTTCAACGTGTTCGTAGCTTCGACTGTCTACCTTGACATATAACTTATCAAAGTCAGAGAAATGAATGCTTTATTATTAGAATTCCCAATACTCTTACACGTAAGGACTATGTTATAATATTACACAACTTGTACAGTAGCAAACGCGCTGAAAGTAACTTTCTTTGGTGGTTCAGCGCTGCATGTCCTCACTACGGATCTCTTCGTACCATCCTGACTCTTCAGAACAGGTTTCAAATTAGCCACATCAGCATGTGATTGGGCCTTGAATCGACCAATAGTATTACTCGGATTCCCCAAATCTCTCAGCTTATTAGTCAATCCAGAGATCCTGTTGGATAGGTTGGAGTAATTCGTCTTTTTGACATCGTTTGGCTTCTTAGGTTCACTCAACTTCTTAGGTATATCCAAGTTCTGAAGAGAAGTGAACTTTCTGTGGTCTGTGTTTAGGTTCCTCTTTATGTCTGGGTTCGGTCTGGGAAGTCTCGGAGGTCGGGGAAGAAAGTAGTTCTGTTGGATTGGTATTGGGGTCAGTTTTGGTTTTTCGCTCGGGAGTCTGTAGTACTGCACAGGCTCCAATCTTTGGGGTTTTCTGAGGGTGAGAGCCATCGCCATCTTGGTGGGTCTGGCGAGGCTGTCGAACGCTGTCGTGGAGAATTGGGAGCGGCTGCTCCTCCAGTCCTCGCGGTCCGATTCGTAGCCAGTCACTGAAATGTAGAAAATGATATTAAGTTAGTTTAAACCACAAATTAGAGCAACAAAATCGATGTCGCACGTCTAGTTGTTGAAATACTAAAACTAAACATTGTGCCAATATTTAAATGAGATCCAAAAATATTGAATATCGTCAGCCATTTCGCAATGTCACATCAATTTGCCAATAAAATTTTTTGCGGCAAAACAGCAAATTCGCATCACGTATTCATAAAATTTGCATACGCAAATAATTGCATTGGTTTTTAACTGGTCAGGTCAATGCAAATTTCCAAATTAGGGTGCAGTTACATCAGACATAGTGGCAACTATAGTTGATTCCACGCAAGCCTGCGAATCAAGCTATTTCCGTTCTTAAAATCTAGGCATTAAGATTCTGTCTGGGGGAATTCTTATGTGGAATTAATTGTAGATGTATGGCAAGCACGTTCAACTTCCGTGCTTCTACACATACTAAAAGCGGTAAGTTGGAATGAGACATGATGTATGTTGATGACCTAGTAGATACGCAAGGATTTTTGCAATGTCTACAGGAAAATGGTCTTTTAAGTTTCGATGAAGGTAAACCATATTTTTTTATCTCAATAATAAATATAAGGCATCGGTCATTAATCTTAAGCTAATAAACATTCAGATAAATTACATGTTTTGATCGGACATAAAATAAATAAGTTGATACATACATTCACATAAATACCCGTGAAGTATTCAATACAGTCAATAAATTAAGTAGGTACCTCGACTTTTGTAATACACCATTGAATTAAAAGCAAATTATTGGCAAATATTAGTGCCTATTGATCGAACTTTTCAATGAAATGAAATGGCAAGATGATGGAAATGTTTTAAAGTAGCCGTTAACAAATTACAAGAACATTACGATGACATTTGTGCAATCTTCAATGCATATGTCAATCGTGGCGATTACAGCAAATACTCTCTTTATGTGGCAGGCCCATGTGTTCCCAGCTGTTCCCAGCTGTTCTCGTAGCTGATGACGATGATGAAGAAGATTTTTTGTTCAATAACCAAATTAAAAGGGAATTAGTTTACTGACTATTTTGACATCTTGTTATATCCTATGCTTTTGAGTGTCTCTATAATAACAGATAACTTTAGTTGGAACTACACGAATCCAAGAAAGCTTATTTTTAACCCCCTGAGCAAAACGTTTGACGAATATGTCGATGTCGGTCAGAAATGCGATTTTTGAAAATCATACGAGCGACTTGGCAGTAGAAAATTTCAAAATCACTATGGAGATTATGCATCTTTCTACTGCCAATTCGCTCGTATGATTTTCAAAAATCGAACTTCTGTCTGTCAGTAGGTATGTCTGTCTTTAAAAATTACGAAATAAAATTCGGTCACACTATTATTTTTTATTGTAAAAAAATTAATGGTCATTTCATAGCGGTCCCCTAAGCAAAATGTCTTAAAAAGAGTTAAGAAATAAAACATACATTTGATTACATCAAAAATAATAGGTGACCGAATTATTTTTCACTTTTTAAATGTTTCTTTTTAGCGTAGGGGTTTTTTCAATCGATCGATTGGTGCCTTATTAAAAAGTTATAATTGATTGATTTTGACTAGCGTACCTCAAGGGGCTATACTGGGCCTATCACTTTTAAATATACGTCTTTCTTTATTAAAGTTTTTAATTGAACATGTTACGCAAGTCCAGTGTGGCCTTTGACCTGAAGTTGTCAAACATGACCTTATCTGAGATTGATGAGTTCATAATAATTATTCGTTGTCTTTAAAATTCGTGAGTTATCACATTTTGGACTACGCTTAGTGCGTGATCTTCTTAAATGATAAGTAGGTACGTATGCTTTTATCGAATTTCTAAAATGACAGATTAATTTCTGCGTGTATTTAAAATAATGTAAACCTAAATCAGATATCGATGATCTTTCGAAACGATTTACAGATCTTGCATTCTTTTGTTAAAAAACAGTGACGAAACCTCGTCACCCACAATGATGCTTCACAAATGCACTTCGAAACAGCTATAAAATTAGCAATAACATCTTTCCATTTCTGAAGTCCTACAAATCAAGCTATTTTCATACTAAGAACGTTGCCCGTAAGTGACATGTCAGGTGACTTCTAATGTAGAAAGATGTGTAGGTATGTAACGCTAACCACAAAGTCTGTCATAAATAGTAAACCTCTGATTGCGTTCACAGTTTCATAGTTAGGTATATTATAGTAAACATAGTATGAGTATCTTCTATTCTAACAGCTTGTGCCCACGATTTCGCGTGGGCATGTCATTTGCACCCTATGTGTTAATCTTTTTCATGATGATTATGCAATAATTATACATATTCTTAAAAATTTACACTATTCTACAACTGTATTAATAGAAGTGTCTGTAGCTACCCTGAAGATGTCCCAAATAATAGATTTCTGACCAATCGTAATGGAATATAACGTTGACAGGTGAGAGAATTATCAACGTGTCAACTAACTGACTACTAAGGTACTAACCACAACCAATGTCATTTAGATTAGTCCAATTATTGTGTCTGTATAGCTAGCGTATGACGAGAATCAGGATTACTTTAGTGCGCCAGTGCCTGTGCCTATGTCAAATAAATAGTGCCTCCGTAGCTTACGAAATATAATTCATTTGTTTAGCTTGACATCAAGCTAACGCGTACACGACATTTTCTGTGGCAAAAACATAAAAACAGCTTACATTACACATTACAAATACTGCATCGATTTTCACACAAAAAATAGTTTCTTAATAGTGCCCATCCAAAATTTCATAATTCAAGGAACGGAGACATTAAACAAGTCTTTTGAATAAAATAACGAGCTGGCGTTGGCGTTGCGCTAGCATACACACAAGATAGTTCATTTAAGCGAGCGAGACGTTTCATTTTATTAGGGTTCCGTACCCAAAGGCTGAAAACGGGACCCTATTGCTAAGCCTACATTGTCCGTCCGTCTGTCCGTCTGTCTGTCTGTCTGTATGTCTGTCTGTCAGTCTGTTCGTCCGTCCGTCCGTCCGTCCGTCTGTACTACCTATTTAGGGCTGTAACTTTTGAACCGTGATAGCTGGATAGTTGAAATTTTCACAGATTATGCGTTATCACGGCGGATTTATTAACAAATAATAAAAATGTCAAAAGTAAAAAATTAAGGGGGGTTCTCAACAAGAAACTAGTTTTTATCAACGTTTTTTCTTCACGCTCTATCGTAAAAACGGTAATACATACAAGCGTCAAACTTAGTGTGATTATAGAGCAAACTCTACAAAATAACAACAAATACTAAAAACCGGCAAAGTGTGAGTCGGTCTTGCGCTAAAGGTCCCGGATTTTTTTTTTTTCTATAATGTTGTGTTCTGTGGTGGTGTGGTACGGAACCCTCGGTGCGCGAGTATCCCGACTCGCACTTGACCGGTTTTATTATCAAAACTATATCAAATAAATAATTCCTGAAACACACCTCATCAGTAAATCACTATCGCTATCTATTTCACCCCGCACGGGCTCCTCCTACCCGCATGTGGCGCATGATGTTGGTATGTCGTGTCCGTGTCTTCTCTATTAAGTGACTTTTCATTATTTGAGCTTTTAGAAAGTACAAATAAAAGTACCTTCAACAGAACACTAGAAGCTGTTGAAATATTGTATTGATATCAAACCCGACTGACACAGAAGGTTGCGTATCAGGAAGGCTTATTGTAAAGTGACCCGCGCGGGAATCGAACCTGCCCTTCACGGTTGAGTCATATCGCAAGTGTATTTAATTACCTAGATCTAGGTAGGTACCGCGTTAATGTCTGATCTATTGCCTCTGCTTAGCTTATCACATAGGCGTTAGTTATATAAAAAAATATAAAGTTTAAATCATAACTAACGATGTATGAGGGGTTAAAAAAAAGTTTACTCCCGGGCCGCGTAAAAATACTTAGTAGAGTCGATAATTGAGTGTTTATAAAATCGTTTAAAGGGTGAGAACGGGTCTTTACGTTCGTTGTCCGTCCGTCCGTCTTACCTGAGTACCTACAGGGTCCTTGTTAATATGCTGACACTTTTAAAAGGGGATGATCAGACAATCAAACTGAACAACTTTCTCTAAAGGACCAACATCGAAATCGCGAAAAAAAAATCTGCTCGTCCGTACAAAACTGCAAATTTACTTGAGCCAAATGTATGGGACAGCAGATTATTTTTCGCGATTTCGATGTTGGTCCCATAGAGAAAGTTGTTCAGTTTCATGGTCTGATCATCCCCTTTAAAAAGTGTCAGCATATTAAGAAGGACACTATATTTATTTTATTTCAATAATGGATGTGATGATCACAAAAATACAAAATATTACTTAAAATTTGCCTAGCACAGTCTTAATACGTCACCGATCTTGTACACTATACAACAAACCTCATACACCCCAACAGATTTATAACAAAATAATTAGATTGAAACAATAATTTCATTATTTTGATAGTTAAAATTAAAAGTTATTCGCATTTTAAGTTTTGAGGCAAAAATGATTTGTTATCATTTCAGCAATGAATGAAAGCGCTAACGTACTCATGGATACATTTTAATAATCTAGTTTTGGTAGTATGTAGGGTGAGTATGCCCGTGCGGTGGGTTGACATCGGGTTCAGTAAATTTTAAATTTATCAAAAAAAAAAAAAAATTCTTTGATAAAAAAATACCTATGCTGAAACCATGATAATTCGATTCTGCTCTCGATTCTAAACAAACTACTTTCTAGTTTTGCGTTAATTCATTAACACGTTGTATAGGTATAATCGGAAAATTACTTACACAATAACCCCAAAAGGTTGTGCGTATATTTATTTTATTTAATCTGTATATTAGGTAGCTGTTATTGCATTATTAACTTTTGTAAGTTGTCGTTAAGCGAATAATCCCAATAAATAAGCTCATAAACAAACAAATCTTAACACCCTGACCTTTCTAGCTCAAACAGCATCTAAGTGTTAGATGTGTAAACAGAAATTGCTTAATTTCGTCGACTTCTTGCGCTTTTTAGGACGTACGTGATGGACTGACGAGTGGAATGTAACCTGGCGACGCAGGTCACTTTGAATGTCAGAGACTACATTTTTACCACCACAACATCTAAAAAAATCATAGATATAGTAACTAGATGAAACCCTACCGTGGCCTGACATGAAACAGCAATAGCGTGACTTTTGCATACTAAAAGACTTGACTTTCGGTCACCGTGGCCGGTTTTTTGTTTGGCAAGATGTCATCAACATTCCATAGGTTTGACAGTGGTTTGACATCTTGCCAAACAAAAAAACCGTCCACGGTGACCGAAACATAAAATAATATTTCTGTCTTTTTTGTTTACATACCTAAGTTTTCATAACTGGCTATCTCACTCTCTCATTTCTTGGCTACATCTTTCAGCGTAAGCGAAATGTTTTTAATCTAAGAAAAACATAGATTTTTTTCTATGAACAATTTAGAAACAAAACCACAGAATAAATACTAGTATAACAAAACATTAAAAATAGGTTGAATTATATTTTATTCCTTGTCTGCTTGCCTTTTCTATTGAATTTTACAGTTTTTTAATTATTTTTGATTTAATTGCAGCCGAGGTATTTTAGCCACACATAATTTTTTTTTAGATTTAAAGGTAAATTAAAAAAAGAAATATCGATAAAAAATCAAATCGGAAAAAACGTCTGTCTTATTTTTTAACCTAAGTATTTTTTTATAAAAACAGGTGGTTTAAAAATTTAATGTTACATTGCAACAGTACCGCGGCCGCCCGTAGCATATTACACGTCGCGATACGGCTGTGTAACGCGTTTTATCTCGTTCGTTCGCGCGCAAATAGAAAGAGAGCGAAGGCGCGATAGCGCTGTATCACGCTGCCATACTAGCCCTACTGACCAACGAATCAACGATATTTACGATACAATCGACGGAAAATGGTTTAATCACAAGCCTAGATATTTGCATCAATCTCAGTAATTCGGTACGGACCTACTAAAAAAACATTTTTTTTAGTAGTTCGGGTCCGAATTTGTGCGAACAACCAAGACTTTTTAAATAATAGAGTTTTATGATCTTGTTAAAATCCAAAATAGCATCAAACGTTTGCATGAAGAGAGCTAAAGCATAAAGTTCTTATAGGTCTCTGTTAGTTAGAGTACTCTGTGGCACCCACTGAATTTTGCAACTTCACAAAGTTGTTTGTCACCACGATTATTCGTAATCGACATTTGCGGCTTCAAAATATGTAGAAAATAACTTTGAATCTGGTATAGCGATTTATACTATAGGAAAGATTATGCCTACGGGGTTATTATAAGTATTATAACTTATTCCGATATGACTGTCATGAGATGTAAACAAAAAGTGGTCTGAAAAGTTTCTTCACAAATCAATTCACTTCAACTTACTTGCGATTAATTTGATTTATTTCTATGCAAATCTTTGAGTCAGTACTTAGGAACTACATTTTAACGGAAATCTAGCAAACTGTGGGGAACTACTACAGATGGTTTTAGTTATAGCAAAGATGCCAACAGATGGCGATACCGTCGCTCGCGGAAATATGCTCCATACAAAGACAACGTTCATCGTAAATACGTAACTCGTAACCTACTACAAATAAGGTTCACAATCGAATGCAAGACATAAATCGCGCAAGAGAAATAATCATAGAGATTCGATATATATACAAGGTCCAACTAAGAACTGTTGGACCACGGCCGGTCCCCAGGCATCACACCTAGCCTGGCGGAAGTACTTCCCTTTTCAATGGAGGAACATTCCCAAGTAGCACCTCCATATTGGTGACCCTCGACAAAGAACATCGCAACCTGAACACCGCAGAGCAGCAGCGACCAGCTTCAACCAACCCTTCACCCCCTCGACCAGGTCAAACAAGCAGCAGTCACGCCATCAACCCGAAGCCGCACCAGGTCCATCGCAGCTGTCTTCACACCGCTTCCTGGGCCTGCAGCTTCCTCAACGACAGTCAGCGTCTGCATAGAAGGATCTCCCGCAGCCCACGTGTCTGAGCTCACCTCCACGTGGCAGTTCTGCTCACCTTCTCCACGCCTGTCACTCGCCCGCATCACATCAGGACTGGTCTCCCTGACAGATGCACACACCGCAGCACATCGCTCGTCAGACTCACTTGACTGGAGCCCTGCACCTACACTACATGGATACAGACTGCACACTTCGAACTACTCAACGACCTCCGGTCTGAGGGGGGAGTCCTGTGGGGAACTAGTGAACTACTACAGATCTCCAGCACCCACAAGTTATAGCAAAGATGCCAACAGATGGCGATACCGTCGCTCGCGGAAATATGCTCCATACAAAGACAACGTTCATCGTAAATACGTAACTCGTAACCTACTACAAATAAGGTTCACAATCGAATGCAAGACATAAATCGCGCAAGAGAAATAATCATAGAGATTCGATATATATACAAGGTCCAACTAAGAACTGTTGGACCACGGCCGGTCCCCAGGCATCACACCTAGCCTGGCGGAAGTACTTCCCTTTTCAATGGAGGAACATTCCCAAGTAGCACCTCCATAGACAAGGATATCAGTTTCTATTTTCTAGATCGTGTTGCACTATCGTTTCCAGAAAAATCCTCTTAAAATCGTTAAAGACTGCCTAGAACTTCGTAGCACATTTAATAATTTAAGAAACTATAGAAAACACCATGATCACTATCGATTTTTTTTTCTTTTTGAGGTCAGTTTTTAAGACAATAATATTGGAATAGGGTACCTACTGTCGTAAAACGGAGAGAGTTTCTCGAGAGTTATTGAACAAACATCCGTGCATCAACTAATAGGGCATGCATAAACAATTTTATTTATCTCTCTATAGGATAAGGTGTTAGATGTTGTTGAAAATTGGTAAATAAATTGCTTGGATACCCATTTCTATTTTCACGTGACGACAATATAGCACATTGCGATCCGTTTGTTTAATCTATCGGAAGGTTTTACAACGAAGTAATTCTAAACTAGTACTTAATTCCAACTGCGAAATAGTCAGTAAACAATAGTTACTTTAGTTGTAGGAATGAATAAGCACGGACCGTCCCCATTTACTAAGTTAATAGTGCTACTTAAGCGATTAGGAACAATAAACTATCGGTTTTGTAGAACAAAACTCAAGGGAAATGATAACAAATGTTTTTAAACTTATGTCACCGTAGAACCTAGTTACAGCAAGGTTACAGCAAGCTATCTGCAGCTACATCTGCAGTATTGTTTCATAGATGACTCTGACAAGTAAATGTGACAAAATTCTATGGTGGCCTACAGTACATATGTTACTTTTAAAAAATTATGCCTGGAAACATCAAGGAAATAATACAAGCATATTGTTTTCAAACTCAATCAACACGTTCAACCCATTATTATGAATTTATGATAGAGTTTTGTGGAGCTCCGAAGCGTCCCCCCTGGAACCTGGTGGACCTGGTCTCCTGGGTCAATCTGCCCGCCCAGCGAGGCCGCAGTAATGGCCTATGTTCAGCAGTGGACTATGATAAGCTGATGATGAAATAATTATGGACAACTTAGAGACACTTACCATTTCACCTTGATAATGTTTGAAAAATCCTTTCTTATTTACCTCTAAATTCTCCTTATTGTAGAATATAATTTTGCCCATGCTACTATCTTCAGCGTTTTAGTTTCTGTGTTGTCTGTCAGTCAGTTACGGAGTAAGATTAGTCAGGATCGAATCATAATCCTTACAAATGTATGTTAACTATTGAATGACGAAACGACTGTCACACAATCTTGTTGCAATCGCGTCTGCAGGACAGCGATCCGTTCTAGTATTTCCTCTACATCTGTTTAACCTCACCGTGTTATGTCGCAAACCGGCAGGTCGATAGTCTCGAGACGACCACTGTTTAGACAAATTAGTTCCGCGATCGCGCCGGCCGCTTCGTGCTAAGCCGATTGTTACATTTAATTCATCGATTCCGTGAGACTTGTATAGTTAGCGCAATACCTATATTGTTTATCTTAGGTCATTGTTTCTAAGAAGTGGAAAACTTGGAAAAGAAACATCTTTATCCTATAACTTATATTATATCTTTCTACTTTCATCATCATCTTTATCAGTTTCTATACGTCCTACTGCAGAGCAAATGCCTACGCTCAAGGAGGGTGTATTCACATTAGTGCACCACGCGTGCCCAATGTGGATATGGGCTAAATAGGCTAGGAACACATACCTACGCATCAGAATTTATTCTTCAGCGTATGTAGGTTTCCTCAAGATATTTCTTCACCGTTTTAGAAAAACTCTTTTGTATGCATCTCCTCCGTATAGATTCTAGCCCGGATCCTCATGATCATTTCAGCCAAATAACGTGCACAATGTTAGAAAAAGGCCTCCTCAAATGAAACAAACGATTACGTGATTAAATTCATTACAGTGACAATTCTATATTTCTATGTGCCCTAAGCAACTACAACAAGTTTCGTATTTTCGTCGTAACAAACTATATCATAACAAGGTACGCATTCTTTGTTCTGGTTCATAAATCGATTAGAGACATCCTGAATTCCTGTAGATATTTAAAAAATCCGCCCAAGTTTAAAAAAAATCGTCACCAGATATCTGCCTATTGGTATTCTAAGTATGTAAGTCCATAAATGTCACATCTGTTTCTGTACATCAGTCAGCCCAATAAGTCCCATTGCTAACCGATTAATCCTTTATCCATACTCTTACGCATGAAGGCGTCACAGTCAGATAAATACGATACTGCACTTTTCACGGAGTCAATTACGATTTCTAAATTTCTTCCAAAAACAGCCTAATCTTGCATCAATCAAAAAAACGACAGACGTAAACGTGGGGCGATAAAAATTCCAACCACGCACGCGTGCGCGACTCGCCAATTTCTTCAGGTCTAGGTTAGTTTTCTAACAAAAAAAATGCTAATACGCCTTTTGGTCTTACAAGTATTGTTTGAGAATTTCGTCGATAAGTGAATGACCGGTTACGCAAGGAAGTGATGGTCCACGCCCTTGACTCCGTTGCATTTTAAACTCAAGATGCTGATCGTTTAGTGACGAAAGTTTGGGCACGTTAGACACGGAATTAGCTAAGGGTACGTGAACGTGTGATAAATTAGGATAAGGTGATCTGGTTTATACAAGTCGAAAGAAAAAAGTTTTTTCAAATTATTTTTTCCTAACCTAACCTAACAAAAAAACAAATAACGAGGTACGTGATGACGTGTATGTATCGAAATCTTTTGTTTTTAAAGAATCCGATAGGTTTATCTAACACGTTGTTAAGAAATTAGATTAAACATCGATGAGTAAATTACCAGGGATTAATAAGGTTGACGTTATTGAATTTCTCATGTTATCCGATCAAGCTGTCAGATCATTGGTTAGGTTAGATTGGGCTAATCTTTCGAAAAAAAAACCCTGACATTTATTTATGAAGATGCAATCGTAAAAGTAATCTGCAATACAATACAATACTGTAATATTCTTTCAATATCTCCTTCATTAATGTTAATTCCATTGTTTTTAATCTCATCATTAAGTCCAATCACGAAGACATGCGAAGATTAATGAAAATATTATTGAATGGAGGTCGCAGCTTGATTAGTTGCTGCTAATTTAGTAAATAAATATTTTGGATGGTCTTAACAAATTGTACATATCTCGATGATGGATGGTGATTAATACCATAGTTAAAACGTAACTCTAATAAACATTAGTTTTAAGTATATTTCCGTATTACATCCTCACATATTACGCAAGCAATTACCGGTCTAAAGTTCATATAAAAGTTCTTACCTTTATTACTAGCTGACCAAAGATTACTTGTTGGACTATTCCTTTTTGGTTTAGTATCTCTGAACATTAATATATCGGGTACTTTATTCATTTTATTATCTTTAGGAATTACATCAGGGGTCCGATCGACGTTCACTCTAACGAATTCACCTTTTAGTACTTTAGGTACCTCTTTGGAAACAGGTGGAGGTGGCGCTTTTGGTTTTCTATGAAACAGTCTTTTCCTCTCAGGCTTCGAAGGTATATCTACGTCAGTGTATATTATACTGTCTATCTCTCCAATATCACCGACGTCACTTCTAATGCCGATGAGGCTCATTGGTTGATCGAAACGTGAATTAAATTTAGATTGTACGGATAGATGCGTTATTCCTTCGTTATCAGTTGAATGCACCAGATCGTATTCTTTACTTGTATCATAGATACTGTAATCGTCTATACTATTCTTTCTATTTTTGAATGCATCGTACTTTTTATTCTTTGAAAACAAATTGTCTGTGCTAGTGTAAATATTAGTATTTTTCGCTAAACGATTTCGCATTTTGAAATATTTATAAGTGAAGTATATTCGCTTGAAATCTTGTTCGTTTTCAAATTTTAGCGCTATTGCTTCCTTGTTCAGATTTTTGGTTACGTAAAAGACTAGAGTGTTATCGCAATTCGGATAGTTTTCTATGTTGACACAATTCGTGACGTCATCTATTGGGATGTTTTCTGCTTTGCTAGTTTTGAGTTCTTCATAATCTTTGATAAGCTTTTGCTTGTCGTCGTCATTTGTTTCTTCTTTAGTGAGGAGTTGTAGTTGGTCCTTTTCATTGAATCCTACGACTATGTTGTATGATTGATGTAAGGGTTTGGTGATGGCCATGATGTCTAGCTGTTGGTTGGCGTTGTGGAGCTTCTGCCGAGCGACAATGGCTGCAAAGCCACCACATCGTGTGGCTTTTTTCACCGTCATTGTCCTGGAACAAGAAAAGGCAAAATTAGTTTTTTTTTTTTGTGGTGAAAAATACATAAATCACGCAGACGTTTTACGTTTAAACACTACATTAACAGTAGGTAATTTTTCTTTTCCTATAGGCAAATAGTGCTCTTGCGTCGCATGCTTCAATTTTGAGGCACATATTATACCTACCTACTGTCCATTACAAGTGGCGAAGGGCTCACTCCCCGTCACACTGGACTGAGTTTCGGTACTACTAGTGAAACGTGGATGTTCTGAAGTTTCAGAATATCTCTGACTACTCCCTCGTGGAATTTAGTCGTGAGCATATGCCATGGTAGGCAATTAGTTTAATGACAAAGTGATACGGCCAGAAAACGCTCTTAAAAGCTTCAAAACATTTATTTTAAGCTTTAGAAAAATCGTGACCACTGTGAACCATCAGTTACCACTTCGTCCAAATCAAATACCATTATTTTTTATTTATTTCACACAGTAATCGTCATCGGTTACGATTCGACATCGGATTCCATTAAAAATCGATTCCACATCAATTTTAACGACATATCGCAAAAATACACTTCCAAATTTAATAAAATAATACCTAAAAGTGAACGCTTTCACTTACTTTCTCTAAAAATTATCACCTATTTTTGAAATCTTTACCTACTGTGAGTTTCTCTGCTAAAGAAGGTAATGTAATACACCTAGTAGAAAACTTATAAATAATGTAGAATCATATCATAACCAAAAGACAGTCACGTGCAATGATGGTAGTGAATGTTGGACTCTAGTCTCTGCCTACACCACTGGGAAAGAAGCGTTAAGTAAGTTGTAGATAGCCAAAAGGTTTTCAAAAAGGTCACGTGCAATGATGGTAGTGAATGTTGGACTCTAGTCTCTGCCTACACCACTGGGAAAGAAGCGTTAAGTAAGTTGTAGATAGACAAAAGGTTTTCAAAAAGGTCACGTGCAATGATGGTAGTGAATGTTGGACTCTAGTCTCTGCCTACACCACTGGGAAAGAAGCGTTAAGTAAGTTGTAGATAGACAAAAGGTTTTCAAAAAGGTCACGTGCAATGATGGTAGTGAATGTTGGACTCTAGTCTCTGCCTACACCACTGGGAAAGAAGCGTTAAGTCGTAGATAGACAAAAGGTTGTCAAAAATGGTTTCTTAGTTAGAGAAAAATTGGCCTGTTCACATCTCGAGTTTGATAAATCTTGCAACATTCGACAACATAACTTAACATTCGCGGACAGTGAACGAGACACTATATACAAAGTTTTATTGTTATCATTGCTTAATAGCCGGTCACTGTCCGCGAATGTGTTGAACCAAAAATATGTGAACACCAAAAATGTCATGCCTTTACGGTTCACGTATGATTTAATTCTGCCAATATCCCGTCAATCTCTCAATTAAAATAAAAAATCCATCTTGAAACAAAGAAAATGTAAAAAAAATGAACATTGCTACAATAAAAACCAAAACTGTGGTTGGTAGTTGTAGTAAAGGTTTAGACCACCCCGAAAGGGAATGAGGTTATGCGTCTTTTTTATCGGGCATAGGCCGACCACATATACCCACCACTGTGACTCCTGTAAACCAGGATCAACCGCGGTGACCACTAGACAATTGAATCCTATCTAGCGAGCGATCCAGAGGGATGACTCTAATCAACCCGCAATGAATTTAATCAACGAATATAGGAGTAGGAAAAATGCGTGCGTTAAGTTTATGACAATGTATGTCAGTCAGTTCAATGATCATTAGTCAAACTTGTCAAATTAATTAATGACTTGTTTGGCTTGTCAATTTCGTCTGCCGAAGCTTCTGCGGACAGGGTCGGACTTGTCACTTTCACATTCAGCTCGTTACGTAACGCACATGTTTAGAAGTTGTAATAAAATTGATTTATTTTGAGAATGCTGTAAAAATCTGCACTATGCTTTAATACTTGACTTCCGCGGTCCGAAACTAGATTATTAATTGCTATTTCGACAAGTTTTTTTTTGTGGTTTGACAGCTAACATTTTGTCAACAGGATATGAAATCTAAAATCAGTCAAAGAATTGATATTTTGTTAAAATTGACATAATGGATTGATTTATCTAACGTCTTACTTAGGTGCCTATATTCAAACCAATGCTTGCAATGCAATGCAAACAGACAGAGCTATTGTTAAATGTCCACTAACGTACCTAAGTATGATAGAAAATAAACTATATTAGTAGATAAGTTTTGATACCTATAAACATGTTAATGCCATGTCGCGACATGTCGTGGTATATTTCAAATCAAATTGAAGATTGAAAAATTAACAACAAACACAACTACGATACGATACTGCATTTTTGCCAGACGAAGTTCTTTGGGGAAGAAGCACAACTGACGTAGCTTGACGAATATGTTTCTGTTTAAGGCTACTCCTCCCATCTGCAAGGCTCCCTTTCTTACAAGCAAACTTTTGCAATTAGCCATCCCGCTTCAATTGCGCGGCTCCGGTCAAAATTTTCCGTTTTCTTTGAAAACCTGTATGATTTTTTATGAATTTTCAAAAAATAAGAAAACTACATCATTTTATATTGTATTGTGAAGAATATTGTAAATTTTCATATTCTTCTGATCAGCAATGTAAGAGTAAAACGGTTACAACTGGAAAAAAAGAGGTCACTTTGGAGTCGTTTTTCTTCAGTTTTATTAGACGGAGATCCGACCGTAAAATTATGCACCTATTCCTTAGGCGAACGAAATGTAATTCTAGTGTATGTTTATACAGGGGTTAATTCAACGCCGCCAAGTTGCCTAAAAAAATCTTGCCGCAAGTGCCTTTTCCATTATAATTTTTGGTATAACTTTTTCCACGTATTTGTTAGGGAAGTGAATGAGGTGCCATCAGAAGGAGACTGGTCTAAAGTACTTTAAAAACTAGAGTTGCCACCTCTCAATCTGCCGCAAGACTAGGGTTAACAGATTCAAAAATGAGATATTTGGACCTGGCAACCCTATAGTTGCGGCAGATTGAGAGGTGGCAACCCTAGTTTTTAAAGTACTTTAGACCAGTCTCCTTCCGATGGCACCTCATTCACTTCCCTAACAAACACGTGGAAAAAGTTATACCAAAAATTATAATGGAAAAGGCACTTGCGGCAAGATTTTTTTAGGCAACTTGGCGGCGTTGATTTAACCCCTGTATAAACATACACTAGAATTACATTTCGTTCGCCTAAGGAATAGGTGCATAATTTTACGGTCGGATCTCGGACTATATTAATTGAAATAGATTTCGAGAAAAACCACATCACTTCTCATATCCTGTAGATTGTTCAGTTTTGTTTTCTGCTTTAAAAGTGCCATAGTTAATGTATAAAATGGTTACAAAATTACTCAAAACCGGGCGGACGCCCCTTAACATTATTCGCCAAAGCAATTTATACAAAACTAAGAAAATTGATCATTATAATTACGGGTAAAGAGATATAAACTTTTGAGGATAGTTTAGTGCGTGCTTCCCATAATATTGAAGGCTTACTATGTAAAAAAGTGTTTGATAAAAGTACTCGCAATCGTGAAAAAGATGAGAGAAAACTTTTCTCTAAACCGCCCATAAATATTATTTTAATTATTTAAACTTCTACAATCTCAATTAAAACTTTATCTCTGCATAAGAGAAAGCTGTAATAACTTGAATCGCAACTAAAAAACGTCATTAAAACGTCAAAACAATAGATTTGTCGCAACCGTGCGACAATCGCAAGAAAAACGCGCTTCCTGAAGATGCGCAATGAATTAGTGGGCTTGCACCACGGGTCAAGTGATAAGAGATTGATTACAAAGATTATTTTTACTTCCTTATTCAGTAATATCATAATTAAGGACTGCGACCGATTATGTCATTTAGGTATATTTGGATTTGACCCGTGGTACTCCAGCTCAGCATCAGCATCGAAATATAGGTACATTGATCTAACTTAAATGCCCGCTTAAACTGTATTGCTTCTTAAACATCTCAGTTAGTCTCTTTCATTGGAACAGTAAACTATACACAGTGACAGATCTGCCTACCTGAAGTTGAACTCTACAACGTGTTAATGAATTAACGCAAAACTAGAAAGTAGTTTGTTTAGAATCGAGAGCAGAATCGAATTATCATAGTTTCAACATACGTAATTTTTTTCAAAATATTAAATCATTTTTTGTAAAATTTAAAATTTTCGGAACCCGTTATCAACCCACCCCACGGGCACACCCACCCTACTTACTACTAAAATAAGATTATTAAAATGTATCCATAAGTACGTTTTAGCGCCTTCATTCAGTGCTGAAATGATGACAAATCATTTTAGCCTCAAAACTTAAAATGCGAATAACTTTAAATGTTAACTATAAAAATAATGAAATTATTGTTTCAATCTAATTATTTTGTTATAAATCAGTTGTGGTGTATGAGGTTTTGCGTTAATTCATTAACACGTTGTATAGTTCAACATAGGTTCAAATGTTCATGGATATAGAGTGGGTAGGTTGATCCTGTCGCAGTGTGTACCTACTTCAAATCGAACATCCAACCATCCATCTAGCGTGACAATAGTGGTAAGATCAACATCATCATCATCTCAGCCGATGGACGTCCACTGCTGGACATAGGCCTCCCCCAAGGATCGCCATAACGACCGGTCCTGCGCTGCCCTCATCCAACGTTTTCCCGCCGCCTTCACCAGGTCGTCGGTCCACCGTGTGAGGGGCCTACCCACGCTGCGCTTTCCGGTACGCGGTCGCCACTCGAGAACTTTTCGGCCCCACCGGCCATCGGTTCTGCGAGCAATGTGCCCCGCCCACTGCCACTTAAGTTTAGCAATTCTTTGGGCTATGTCAGTTACTCTGGTTCTTCAGCGGATCTCTTCATTTCTGATTCGATAACGCAGGGAAACTCCGAGCATAGCCCTCTCCATTGCCCTTTGGGTGACTTTCAGCCTTTTTATGAGGCCTTGAGTGAACGACCACGTCTCTGTTCACGGTGGTAAGATGGTATGACACAATTTAGTTTTTCACGTTGTATACAGGGTGTAACAAAACATCCTAGTAATACTTAAGGGGGTGCTTCAGACCATCAAACTGAACAACTTTCACTATGGAGCCAACACTGAGAAAAAATAAAAAAAATCAGCTGTCCCATACATTTGAGTGAGCCGATACTGCAGTTTTGTATGGGACAGCTGATTTTTATTTCGCGATTTCTAAGTTGGCTTCATAGTGAAAGTTGTTCAGTTTAATGGTCTGAAGCACCCCCTTAAGTATTACTAGGGTGTTTTGTTACACCCTGTATACTTATCACGGTTTTCCATAGAAAAGTTTGACAAGAACATGCGATATGCGTCATACATAGGTAGGTACTACTACAGTGATTAGTATATTTAAATAAAACGTATTTTTTTTCTATTACATATTGAAACTATTCCATAGTTTTCGTCAGTCAAAACGCAAAGTAAAACGCTCTGCTCATCGTTCCGTTCAAATCTCACAACTTAAATAACATTCGATATTTCCAGATGTTTCTAAAACAATTGTCTTAACGTGAGAGATTCTTATTTACATAATATTTAGTGCATTTCCGAGTACATACAGAAGTAGGTGAACTTTAGAAATAAGGGAAATGAATTCATAATAAGTAGTTGATTATCTTATTATCGTAGAACTAGCAATAAAATTGTAATTGTGATGGTTACTCAACGATTGCAGTTAATTAATGAAGTAGATCGGGTCGTATTACAACAATATGTTACATCTAATTTGCTGTTTTGTAACTTATTTAATTTATTTTTTATTGCATTTTTTTCCTCAATTTAGGAACTGTTTGGTAAAGGACGTTGCGTTGGATACAGAGACTACTTGAATAAATAGATATAGATAACTCATTTATTTTATCGGAACAATGCAGGATAAACAGTGACAGACAAAGGCAGTTGGTAAGAGTCACATTCTGGAGTGAGATTTTTGAATCTCATACGTTGAACTCAGCAGTTGAAAATGTATGGAGTTGGAGATACGCATGTTTCTACTGCTGATTGAACTTTCAAAAATCCTACTCCAGTAGTGCGATTTTTGACAGCCGTTAGAGCCGCTTTGACAGATCGCTAATACGTTAAAGGCTGTCAGTTACATAGAGTTTAGTGCGATGCGGAATTCAGCACAGTTGAATAGTAATTAGATTGCAATGTGATTAAAACTGAAATTGGATACGAATAGAACTTAGATTTTTTAAATTAACGCAATCGGGCTCCTGGAGTCCGCATAAGGAGGTCCGTGTAAAGTCGCAACAGTAACAGGGAGCTCCCTTGACGGACCAGTCAATACTAAACACGATATTGTAGGTAGGTATAGGTGTTGGAATATGACACCGTGCGACCTGGAGTGCGATTTTTGAAACTCATTCTGTGAACTCAGCAGTTGAAAATGTCAATATTACTATGGAGACGTGCATCTTTGTACTGCTGATTTGACATCAAAAAATCAGTCTCAAGGAGAGCGATTTTTTAAACTCAAATAAGCAGAGAAAGATGCGTATCTCCATACGTTTTAAACTGCTGAGTTCAACGTATGAGATTCAAAAATCGCACCCCTGGAGTGCGATTTTTGAAACTCATTCGTTGAACTCAGCAGTTGTTAATGTCATAATTACTATGGAGATATGCATCTTTCTACTGCTGATTTGACTTTCAAAAGTCATACTCCAGGAGTGCGATTTTTAAAAGTCAAATAAGCAGTAGAAAGATGCCTAGATATCTCCATACAATTTCAACTACTGAGTTCAACGTATGAGATTCAAAAATCGCACTCCTCGAGTACGATTTTTGAATCTCATTCGCTGAGTTCAGCAGTTGAAAATGTCAAAATTACTATGGAGATACGCATCTTTCTACTGCTGATTTGACTTTCAAAAATCGCACTCCTGAAGTATGATTTTTGAAAGTCAAATCAGCAGTAGAAAGATGCGTATCTCCATAGTAATTTTGACATTTACAACTGCTGAACTCAGCAAATGAGATTCAAAAATCGCACTCCTGTATTGCGCCGATGATAAAGGTTCTGACTCAGATTTTTTATTTTTTTTATTTGTTTCCTCAACAGTAATATACGACATAGGTAATATGCTACAACCATTTTGCATTTACTGTTAAGTCCCAGTCTCCCGATATTGTACATACTACAAGTAGTAGTACTGTGACTCAGGAACCAGAGACCTCCCCAGTTTAACAATTGAACTTAGTAATTTACACTGAAGTAAAAGCTGCAGCGCTGTTAATTCTGCCAGAACACTATGGTTCGAGCGTGCGTTCGCGCAGCGCGAAACAAAAATGTTAAATTAGTTAGGTAATACATAGTACTTGGTGTTAATACATAGTAGGACGTATTTAAAATATATTTATACAGAATTAATAGATAATGACGACGGAGGGCGGACGCGGAAGCCATCCGATGCGGACGAGGAGATAATTCGTGTCTCTACATAGAGTAGAGATTACATCGCTGGCATTTCTCAGAGACATTGTACAGACGTGTTTTCACCGCGACAATGCTTTTTCACATAATTACACACTTTTATGTGACTCTAGTCTTTGAAACGTCAAATAGAATGTGTAGAACTCGTGTAAACTCTAATTTTAGACACAATTTCACTGGTTTTTAACTAATGACCACAGATAAAAGAGCATTTTCGTTTGAATAGTGTTATAATAAAAAGTTACTATTATAGATACAGGGTCCTTCTTAATATGCTGACACTTTTTTAAGAGAATGATCAGACCAGCAAATTGAACAACTTTCTCTATGGGACCAACATCGAAATCGCGAAAAAAAAATCAGCTGTCCCATACATTTGGCGCGAGTAGGTTGGCAGTTTTGTATGGAAGAGCTGACTTTTTTTCGTGATTTCGATGTTGGTCCCATAGAGAAAGTTGTTCAGTTTGATGATCTGATCATTGCCTTAAAAAGTGTCAGCATATTAAGAAGGATCCTGTATATACGAACTAAAAGAAATATAAAATAAATGGTGCAAGATAAAAAAATTCCGCAAATACTAGTTGTGTAGATTTAATTTGTTATTGTAAGTCTTACAATAACAAATTATTATTTTTTTGTTTGTTTGTACTTATTAATAACTAGCGGCCCGTCCCGGCTTCGCACGGGTGGACGTCTAATCTTTTCTAGCAATAAATATAGCCTATGTTACTCAGGGTGAATGCAGCTTTCTAATGGTGAAAGAATTTTTTAAATCGGCCCAGTACTTTTTGAGCCTATTCATTACAAACATACAAAAATAGGTACAAATCTTTCCTCTTTATAATATTAGTGTTAATAATGTAACTTTTTATATAAGACTATTCAAATCCATAAATAGGTTTTAGGTACGTAGTAAATTAATAATTCTATGTTCAAATTAATATAATTGTGGCTATTAGTTAAAATTATTTTATTTTATTTTATTTTATTCATTTTAGGAAAACTTACGGACTAATTACAGGATAGTAGGGTAGTAGTAAAATCCTATGTTAGTAAATAATGCAAAGGCTTCATTTAGGTAAACGATTTTTTTTTATGTTCTGTGTTCGCCTTCATATTTCATTATGGTATTGTTGTGTCAGGTTGTGTCGGGTGGGGTCCGTCCGGATTCGAATAACACCAACCCAGACAAGTGTCGAGATGACTAATCAATTAATCCATTATACAAGAATTATACTTAATTTTAAACCAAAAACACATAGTACAGGGTGTGAGGGACAGCCCTCCGCAAACTGCAACGCTGAACTCAGACCATCAAACATGGATCGAGCCTACCTCAGGAAAAGCGAAAGAAAAATCAGCTGTCCCATACAAAGGAGTCCGTTTAATCTGACTCCTACTTTCCGGGGTACATCTGTCCCTGTTTCCGACAGTCTTGAGCTTCTGGGCACAGGAAATACAAAAGATACAAAAATAGGCGGCCTTATAGCTAAAAAGCGAGATGACTAATCTCATCAAGCATCGAGAACATCTCTGAAATCTCATCTCATCTATTAATAAAATCATTACGGTAACTATAAGTACTAATAAGACGATCATTAGGTAATTTAAAAACCCTCTATTTATAGTCATTGGATACTATAAATAATGAACTATGGCAAGCCATGGCAATTGTCCTTTATTTCTAGGTCGTTAAGGACCAAAGTGGAAGTTGATTCATTCAATGTTTTTTCCGAGTTTCATAAAAGGGAAAAAACTCGCACGACACCACCTTGACTTTGCCCTTGCCTTGTTGTGCTAAAATTGAATATAGGTATCAGATGAATGAACTACCTCCTATTTGTATGTAAATTTTAATCGATAAATTGATTTTTAATGGTATTAGATGTTTTTGAGGGTTCCGTACCCAAAGGGTAAAAACGGAACCCTATTACTTAAGCCTACTACGTTGTCCGTCCGTCCGTCCGTCTGTCCTACCTATTTAGGATTGTAACTTTTGAACCGTAAGAGCTAGATAGTTGAAATTGCGTGCGTTCACAGAATGTGCGTCCAGACGTTTTTGCGTGATGCTCGAACAAACAAACAAATAAAACAAAATCTGCGATTTGGAGGGACATCCTAAACACCATTCGTAATCTTTTTTGTAAATATCTTCAATGTACAGTTTTATAGTGTATATAAATTCAGATCTCCCGAACCTTTCCAAACAGAAACGTAACATGGAAAATACACACAAAATAGAGTTATCACACCATTCTGTACTTTGCACGTAGCACATTAGACTTCAAATTAAATCTGCACATGCTTCAGACTCAGTATGTTGGGATATAAAGGGTATTGTCATCGGTTTCTCATGCAGATATCTCTGAGTATAGAAAGTCGCCTTTCTAGTGAAGATTTCAGATGCTGATTTGTGGCAAACTTATGTTTTGTAGAGCGCAATTCTTTAGTTACCTTATTCATTTACGTATAGGTAACCTGAAATCAATTAAGTTTTTAGGAACTTATTGTACGATTTATAACGAGGGTCAAGGGAAATGTTTGTTAAATATGACCACACGTTTCTGACTTCCAAACTGTTTTGTAGGCCCAGGGCCGGATTAACCATATCGGGGCCCCTAGGCATTGCAATGCCTAGAACCCCCGAGACGTCCATGTCTCGGTTCTCCCCCCACTTTACCCTTTTCTAACTTCCTAAAATATATTTTTGTACCACAAGGCAATTTTATTTGTAATTATTACCTACGCTGTTTTTTACTACATTACGCAGAATGTTTATTTATTATTATTTATTTTAATACTTTATTGTACACACGGAAATATAAATAAAAACAACATAATAGACAATGTTCTGAGCAGCCCTGGATCAACGATTTTTCTGATGCAAAAAGATGATATTTCACTGCAATAATGTGATGACTGCAATGCGATACGTCGGTCTCTTAACCAAACAGATGCTGTTTGAAACATCTACTTAGATAAAATAAGGCCCATGATGATGATGATGAACACGATCAACTAGAAAAGCTCCAAGAGCGAGCGAAGCGAGCTCGAGATTTAACTGCAATATAATGTGATGACTGCAATACGATCTAAAACAAAGAGCGAGCGAAGCGAACTCGAGATTTCACTGCAATAATGAGATGACTGCAACACGAACTAAAACCAAGAGCGAGCGAAGAGAGCTCGAGATTTCACTGCAATATAATGAGATGACTGCAATACGATCTGAAATTAGGAGCGAGCGAAGCGAGCACGCAATTTTTTGCAATATGCTCAAGTCGTTGAAATAGATTAGGATCCAGGGATGGTCCTGAGTTTTCAGAATATTTCTGACAATCACTCGAAGAAACATTACAAAAAAATGCTCATAATGCGGGGCCCCTAGCCGATGTGGGGCCCCTAGGCAGTTGCCTACACTGCCTATTGGATAATCCGGCCCTGTTTGTAGCACAAAATTAAACGTTTGCTTATTAATAGCATTTGCTACAAATATTTTGGATGTCACTGAAGATTGACAAACAAATTTTTCAGTGTAATGTAATGTATCTCAAATTGTCATTGTAAATTAAAATTGACACGTTTTTGAAATAATGAAATAGGCCCCAGGCAAACGAAAGTAACAGGCTGCCCTCAAATGATCAGGCGTCACTCTGTCGAAGGTTAAAATGATGGGAGGAATTTACATCACATAGGTAGTACAGAATGAGATGACGAAAGAATTAGGGACATTCTACCTAGTATATGAATAATCACACATAAAATCCATAACAACTTCACTACTTTTTGCATCCTCTTTTAATTATATTGTTGCTCACGCTTTATGATTACACTATTATAATGAGGATGAGTGCAAAAGTGAAATTTTATGTTAATACATAAATACGAATACCTACATACAATAGTGTGAAGTCATTCCAGTGAGAATTTCTTATTTAAATGCTTAGTTTTAATATTTTACATCCTCATTTAAGATTTGAAGTTTTCTTTTTTAGTTCTGTCACGCAATGGGTGCCGAGGTCGAGGCAGACCCCGGAAAAGGTGGCGAGACCAGCTGGATGCCTACTGCAAGGGTTTGGGGGAAACCTTTGCCGAGCAGTGGGACAAAACAGGTTAAAAAAATTGTAGAGCACCTTTGCTCTGTCTCACTTGCGAAGCACCATGACGGTGGTTGGACCAGCAGCAGAAACGGCAGCAAACAAAGCAAAAATACGAAGCATTGGGCTCATATTTGTTTGTGCCTCTTGCAGTAGAAACGGCAGGTCTTTGAGCTGCCGAAGCTGAAGTTTTTGCCAGGACTTGGGTCGCAGGCTGAGAGAGAGGGGCTTGGACTACCGCTCCATGTCTTTTTTTGTCCGACGTATCTCCTTGGCCGTCCAACGTAGCAATGCTGCGAGCATAATGGGTAAGTTTGGCAAAGGCTCGACCCCGCAGTGGGCTATTGGATTAGACGGTTGTTAGGTTTATTTGTAGGTGGTGTAGTAGGGCGTCTAGTGGTAGTACCTTTCAGGTTCCGACAGTCGGCCTTCATCGTAAGAGAGGGTGTGGGCACCACACTGGTCCACAGACGTCCTACAAATCTCTCACCAGTGGCTCCAAGCAGCTGTTGTGCACGCAGCGGCCACACCACGGTAAACCACGTCGACTCGTGGGCTAAACCTGGTCGAGGGGGGACGTGCACGCTTCGGCGGACAGGTCTAGGCGCGGAAACCTCCCGCGAGTGCATGAAGACTTTCCGGCGACGAAGGCAAACCACGGCTGATAAGCGACGGTCTTTGGCGGAGTCGGCGGATAGCAAAGGCAAGTTGAAAGGCCAAGGGCGACAGCAGAGGTCTGCAGCGGCTGTCGGCCAGACACTACATCCGAACTCATCTCTGGTCGTAGCGGTACCCGTTCCATCAGATTCAGAAGAGGGAGGACGAGAGAGTGCACCTGTGGTCGCGCGCCCACTTGTGCACTGAAATATGATCTGCGCATCGGACTGCTTCTGGATAAAGGACTCGGATCAAGGAAAAGTCCTGCGGCGATGAACGGAGGTAGAGAGGTTCGGTTGTGATGCACACCGGGCTTTGTCTGAAGTTTGCACGCAGGCGGCTCAGAGAGAGTGGTCGCTTTTGCGCTGACTTGAGGTAACAGCGTGAGCTCGGCAGCACTCTGAGTGACCAAGCAGCTCTATTTAGGGAAGCACTGCTTGCCCCACAAGGGGACAGGACTAGAAAAGGTGTCCTAAAAATTGCTTACCTCAAACTTATAGGGAGGTAGTAACCACGGCTGCCTAAGCATCCCTCCGATCGTGGTCGAAGAAACAAGAAGAATAATAACTCGAAAACATCCAAAATTACCTTTGCTGCATGGAATGTACGAACACTACTCGACCGCGACAACAACTTGTGTCCCGAAAGGAAAACCGCAATCGTGGCCCGTGAACTTCGTCGCTACAACGTGCACATAGCCGCGCTCAGCGAGACCCACCTGGCCGATGAAGGAGAGTTGGTTGAACACGGCGGCGAATACACCTTCTACTGGAAAGGGACACCAACCTCGGAGCCAAGGCGCTCCGGGGTTGGTTTCGCTGTTAAAAACCTTCTGGTGAAGAAGCTGGCAGAATGCCCAATATATATCTCTGATCGTGTCATAACTTTGCGCCTCCACATGGAAAACGAGACATTTCTAAACCTTATTAGTGTATATGCGCCAACGATGACCAATGACGATGATGTGAAGGACCGCTTCTATGAAGAGCTCTCGGATACCCTATCCAAAATTCATCCGACGGAGAAAATTCTTCTGCTGGGTGACTTCAATGCAAGAGT
Organism: Agonopterix subpropinquella; assembly: GCA_922987775.1. Classification (NCBI taxonomy): domain Eukaryota; kingdom Metazoa; phylum Arthropoda; class Insecta; order Lepidoptera; family Depressariidae; genus Agonopterix; species Agonopterix subpropinquella. The sequence continues at coordinate 16,852,348 of OV277712.1, forward strand.
AGGGCGTGACTATGAGGCATGGCCTCGTGTTATAGGTCGACATGGTATTGGTAACATGAACAGTAATGGCCAAATGTTACTTAGCCTCTGTGCACAATTTGGCCTGGCTATAACCAATACCCACTTCCGACTACCTATCAAACACAAGGTCACCTGGATGCACCCGAGATCAAAACATTGGCATCTGATTGATTTTGCCATTGTCAGACAGGCAGACATTTCTCAGGTGCTCGTCACACGCGTTATGCGGGGAGCTGACTGTTGGACAGACCATAAGCTGGTAATCACCAAGATGAACCTGCGACTTCGCCCTCCAATTAGATCCAACAAGGTTAAACCCGTTAATCTTGACGTGGGAAAACTGGTCAATTTGGAAAATCAGGAGCAATATTGCCTAGCTTTGAATAGCGTAACCTCGACACTGGACACTGAAGGTGATTTTCAGGGGATATGGAGTCTTTTCTGTTCGCATGTTCTTGAGTCTGCCAAGCAAACGTTAGGCAAACAGATCCGAGCTAACGAAGACTGGTTTGATGAAAACGATCAGTCTGTGACCGAAGCGATCAAAAAGCACCGAGCCCTGTTGCGACGCCAGCGTCAAGGCAGACACTCCCGAGAAGCATTGGAGGAGATAAAGAGTAGCAGTGCAGCGTTAAGGACTCTTACGCGGGAGGTGAAGGATCTGTGGTGGAAAGAAAAAGCCGATCACATCAACTGGCTTTCACAGACAAACCGTCTGGGTTTATTTTACGCCGAAGTGAGAAAACTAATTGGTAGCGTGCCCAGAGTTAGTGTGCCACTTAAATCCCAAGACGGCGCTCAACGACTGACTTCAAAAGAAGACACGCTAAATCGTTGGGTAGAGCACTTCAACCAGCTGCTGAATGTTGATAGATCGGCTGATTTGCAACACATTGGAGCACTCCCTAAGCTTCCTGAAGCAAATATCTTGTGCGAGCCACCTACGCTCGAGGAGGTTATTACTGCAATTAGCCAACAACCAAACAACAAGGCAGTCGGTGTTGACGATATTTCGGGAGAAATATTGAAGCATGGAGGAGAGAAGCTGCATTACATCCTATGGAAATTGTTTTTGCGAATGTGGAACGAGGAACGTGTACCGGACAACTTTAAAGTCTCTCGCATCTGCTCCTTGTATAAAAACAAAGGAGACCGTTCCGACTGTAACTCCTACCGGGGCATATCGCTACTTTGCATCCCTGGAAAAATCTTCGCCAAGGTCCTTCTGAACAGACTCACACCCATCTCCGAAACACTTTTACCGGAGAGCCAATTTAGCTTCAGACCTGAGAGAGGAACCTGTGAGGCGATCTTCAGTCTGCGGCAACTGCAGGAGAAAAGTAAAGAGCAAGACCAACCGCTCCACCTCTGCTTCGTGGATCTAGAGAAGGCATTCGACTGTGTTCCATGCGAGGCCCTGTGGCTGGTTCTGGAAAAGTGTGGGTGTCCAGACAAGTTTATAAGGTTAATCCGACTTCTCCACGATGATATGACTTGCTGTGTGACAGCAAATGGCGAGCAGACAAAGTTCTTCTCCGTAACCTGTGGAGTAAAACAAGGATGTGTTTTGGCACCTACTCTGTTCGCCCTGTACTTCGCTGTGGTGGTTCGGGAAACTTTACAGCACACACTGGAAGGCATCCATATACGCTTTCGGACTGACGGAAAGTTGTTTAACTTGACTAGACTCAAGGCCCATACCAGGGTCTCTCTTAGCATCATCACAGAAATAATGTACGCGGATGATCTTTGCTTTGTAGCTAATTCCCCTGAGAGTCTGCAACAGCTGATGACTCAACTAGATAAGGCATGCTGCAGGTACGGGCTAAAAATCAGTGTCAAAAAAACCGAGGTTATGTCCTTGGATACACTACAAACAGCTGGTTCTGCACTGAACATATGCCTAGGTGAGGACACTCTGGAGCAGGTGGATAAGTTCAGATACCTGGGAAGTACTCTGACGGCTAAGGGGGACCTAGATGCCGAGATCAATAGCAGGATTGGTGCCGCTTCTGCTGCCTTTGGGAGGCTGCAGTGGAGGCTGTTTCGTTCACACGACATCCGAAGGTCGACTAAGATCGCTGTGTACATGGCCGTAGTACTGCCCAATCTTCTCTACTCTGCTGATACGTGGTGCTTATATCGTAGGCATATTCGGACGTTAGATAGGTTTCACCTCAAATGTCTTCGCTGCATTTTGCACATAAAATGGGCGGACCGCATTCGTAACACAGAGGTGCTGCGGCGTGCCAATGTTAGTGGAATCGAAGCCTATCTAATGAGACGGCAACTACGCTGGTGCGGCCACGTCTTCCGCATGTCAGACAAAAGGTTGGCGAAGCGTGTCCTCTACTCGGAGCTCAGAGATGGCAAGCGCAGAAGAGGGGGCCAGTTTCTTCGTTACAAGGACGTGCTGAAGAGGCACATGAAAAACTGTGCTATAGACCCAGAGAGCTGGGAGGAACGCGCAGCTAAGCGCCCGGAATGGAGGCATCTCGTTCAGAAAAATATTTCCTCCTTTGAAGAAAAGAGGAGAGAGGATCTCGATATCAAGCGGGACCAACTCAAAGCCCGACCACCTGCGGCTATACAATATAATTACGAGAATGGCACGCTCAAGTGTACCATATGCGGACGTACCTTCACCGCAAAGATTGGCTATATAAGTCACATCAGGGCACACCAGCGAAGCCCATCATACCAGCAGCAGTCGCCGTAGCCGTATCGGCAAGGAAGACATCATCAGGTTTATTTGCTTTGTTTTTTTTTACCATAATCATTCATTGTCACAATACTACTAAATTAAATTAAATGACAAATATAACTCGGACAAAATAATAAGACACAGAGATTATAGTTTTTAGAGAGATGATTATATTTTCCTTCTATTTTATCCTCGCACGTTTGTAATTAGTGTACCTAGTACCTACCTACGTAATGAGTAGATCTCGTTTTGGCGTCACATGCTCTGCGCCCGCGCATTCTGTCTGATTAACGCTCAATAAAATGGGATGACTATCACACCGAATTACAGTTACTAATACTTTATTACTTATTTTATTTGATAATTATACCATCATCATCTAGCTTCTGTCCGGCCGTCTAGCGGTAGGGGCTGCTTTTTAACCGACTTCAAAAAGGTGGTTTAAAATTCGACCGTATACATACATTTTTCTAGTCTCCTTATGTTTCTCCATCGTGAACATCGTCGATGGAGATCTTGCAACTATTATTATTATTACCTACTATTTTATTTCAAAATACGTTTGTTAATGTATCAATTATTCATTAGATGACCCGATTATGATTTTAATGCGAGTAAGAATATGTGTAATATAAATAATAAATAACAAACGAATAATTCATGAATTTAAACAACAAGAATGTTGTTGTTTAAATTCATCACCAGCCGACCTGGAGTGCGATTTTTGAATCTCATTCATTCATTCATCATACTGTGGAGATACTTCTACTGCTGATTTGACTTTCAAAAATCGCACTCCAGAAGTATAATTTTTGAAAGTCAAATCAGCAGTAGAAAGATGCATATCTCCACAGAAATTTTGACATTTTCAACTGCTGAACTCAGCGAATGAGATTCAAAAATCGCACTCCTGTTGGATTTCTGTTAGCTATCCAAATTTGTATCTTGTCGACAGCATTTTGGTCTTTTAAAGTAATTAAAATAAATAAAACAAAGTTCTCGTTTAGATAATTAGGTTTAGAAATGTAGTTCAGTACCTAGGTATTATAGAGGCTATAATTTAATTTGTTACAATCTGCTACTTTTGTTGGTCGCGTTGATGTCTTTCGTATGGGTGAACTAATGCGTAGCAATTTTTATTTATTTAGGTACTTCTGTTATAACTAAGTAATTTAATTTTCTTTCTTATCGTGTGGGCAGAGCCCTGGTGTCAGAGTTTTTTCAGACCGCCTTACGGCCTCTGACGTGGTTTTTATGTAACGACTACTACCACCAGAGATAGTAGCCGGGACCAACGGCTTAACATGCCATCCGAAGCATGGAATCTTTTTTTTTTCCGACAGTCAGGTGATTCAGCCTGCAATGTCCTAACCAACTGGAGAAAAACGCACAAAGTGACATATCACTAGGTGTCCCCCGTGGGAATCGAACCCACGACCTCCGTGTCGAGAGCCAAAGCTCTTAACCATTAGACCACGGAGGCAGTTAGTAATTTAATTTATATTAGTTTACTGAATAATAAAAATTACACCGAAATAAATTAATTATTGTACTTTCATTGTAAAAAAAATCTCGTAGCCAATTATTATTGTTGTGACATTATTTGTTCGTCTACAGGGTGAAATTGATATCATTAGCATCCTTTTAATCTATGAGCCCATCAAACTGAACAACTTATTACTATGGGAGCAAACCGATCGAAGCAAAAGAATAATCAGCTGTTCCATACTAAACTGCAATGCCTACTCGACTCAAATGTATGAAACAGCTGATTTTGTTTTTGCTCCGATCGGTTTGCTCCCATAGTAAAATTTGTTCAGTTTAATGGGTAGACCCTTAGTTTAAAAGGATGCTAATGATATCAATTTCGCCCTGTATATGCCCCCAATCCAAATATTTAAGCACAGCCCGGGCACTGCATACTAAAATTTGAAATTGACAAGATGACGTCAGCACATACAAAACCAACGAAATTGAACCTTAAGTCTTCTACGTAGAACCAGAGCGCGGTAACCAGGGGGTGAGGTAAAAAGTTGGTGGGAGGAATGGAGTGTCCGTACTGTATCTAGTAGGTAATAGATACTCTTTTGCGGGGTCCGCTGCGCCATGTTATCGTGTTTGCTAACATTGTTTTCTAACTTTCCCCTCCCCCGCAGGCGAACGCGGGTGATGTTTTCCGATGCAAATGGATAACATCACCCGCGTTTGCCTGCGGGGGAGGGGAAACGGTTTGCTAACGTGTTTTGCTAACATCTAACATGGCGCAGCGGACCCGGCTTTATACTGTCACTATACTGTACTATAGTGTCACTATGCGACGCGATTTTAATTAGAAATCTGTCCTATGCCAAAAGTTCACAAATCCCTTTATAATGGAAGTAGATAACGATACGGTGTGACGTGCGGTCACAGACGGTCGGCAAGTTCCACTACTTTTACTTTATATCATGTTGGGAAAGTAGCGGTGGGTGATAAATGTTCGCGCATGCGTCCGGCACACGCCTGTCGTGTCTCACTACCTTATTGCTAAGACGCTAAGATTCAAATTAGATTGACGATTTTATTATTTACCTACATGTAGGTAAGTTATAAGTGAATTCATTTTTTACACGTGTTGTTGACTTATAAATTGATGACTCATAAAGTTATAGTTGAAAATTGATCGAATATTTAATCTATGTTGTAGCGTTTTATTTCTTTTTTGTTCGGATTTTAATGTACATAAAAGGTAGCAATTATCAAATTTTATATTTCTGTGTCAAGTTTGCATTTTATTATAAATTAAATAATCTTTGACTCTACTACCGCGTCGGAGGATGTTCCGTTATTTTATTACTTACTAGGTTTTGCCCGCGACTTCGTCCGCATGGAGCTGGAATGGAAAACCCCAAGTACTTATCCTGTGTTACTTCTAATACCTCCAAGAATATGTTTTTTTTTTAATGTTAAATTTTGTTGTGTGGTATGGAAACTATGGAACCATCGGTGCGCGAGTAGCCCGACTTGCACTTGACCAATTTTATTTACCTATAATTTAGTTACACACTGATTTTTATTACTGGAAGAAAGTGTTTTATAATTAGTTGGTAAGCCTTGAAAACAAACGAATTGTGTAAAAAAAGGTGTATTATTTTGTTAACACGTTGCATGACGCTGTTCGTCACGGAAAAACAATCAACTAACTAAACATTCTCACTACAAAAACAACTCAATTTATTCGACACCAATTAAAACCAGCTAACCAACCGGAAGGTTAACGAAGGCCCTTTGAAAATTCCCATAAACTAGCAGGAATTCCTATTGAATCGACCCATAAATAATCGGGTAACATAACATTGGGGAGCTGAAGCTAAATATTCACACTACAAAGTCGTTATCGAAACTCTTAAGCCAATGTGATAAAGATGAAAGTAGCTGGGTTCAGGGCGATTCATGAATGGTTCTGAGATTGATGCTAGCCCGTGGGAGAGAGAGGTGGCGAGCGCAATCTCACGCAATGTCCGTGTCAGAGACGCGCAAGCTTCGTGCCTTCCTGGTACCCTGGTACTCTGGTTCTGGTAGCAGATCACGGAATCCTTACACGAATTCTTACGTCAGGTTTTTTGTAAGTGCAGCTACTGAAATTGGTTGTTAATGGCTGTGTAAATTACAGCTATACAATTTTAAAAATCAGAATAATATTTAAGATTTTTTTGGGATACTTACCTAAGTTTAAATATAATTGGTACTCGTATCGTATCTTTACGGGCTTAGGATAAACCATTTCTCTTTACGCGATGTAATGATTTTTTAAATTAATTTAATTAATCGAGACAAATGAAGAAAGTACATGAACCTCCTATTTTTTTTTAAGTTGGTAAAATTGATTTTATTATCTATTTATCTCTATGTTTGTAAGACGTAAGTTCGTCATTTGTCTACACTACGAAACCGATTTAAAAAAAAATTGAAGGTAAAGGAAGCTTGTAATGTGAGCAATAATTGTACACTGAAAAAAAAATTGTTAACTTCAACCAACATCATGAATCCATATGGGCCTGTCAACATCATGACTTCTCCGACTAAGAGAACTTTGTTAAACGAATTCGGCTTGTTGTTACAACTAACCATCTTTTGTTTTTAGTAAATAATAATAACGTCATTTCAATTATTTTGGTGCTAATTAAGAGAAATTATACTTCTTAGTTGGCTCGCATTTTTTTCAGTGTAAGTAATCCCGAATTAGCTCCTTTGTTGAAAAAGAAATACCTACATTCGTGGGTGAAAAACAAGCACAAAAGCTACATAAATAGGTACTTGTGCAAATAAAATCTCTAAGATCGTGTCTCTGTAAAATTATCCGTCGAAGTCGTTGACAACAAAACGGTTCTCTCGAATACCAGGAAGTGTACAAATATGCACAAATAGCGCCCACTGTGTGGTCCTCCAGGTGCTGTGTTGTCTAATGCAAATATGACGATGTCGCACGCAACTTTACTTTCATCTACACACTACAAAATAATCTTTATTCTGCAGAAAATGAGGTAAACTTTTGTAAAGCAGCGTCTTACAGTGTGAAGTTACATAATGTGCAGATGATTTTGATATTTCGCGGTTTATTATCGGGAAATGAAATTGCGTGGGATACTGAACAAGACAGCGAAGGAAATAGCTTTATAATATTGAAATAATTTCAAAACTAAAATAAATAAGTACCGAATTAAAATATTGTGTCATTATTGAACTGCTAAGTTCAGGTCAATAATGACACAAATCTTCAATTTGAATACTAAATGGAAGAAATTAATCAAGTTCAATGTGAAATTATTTCTCATCAAAGTTTCACCATTCATCAATATAATGAAACGGTCAGTGACTAGTACAAAAACTAAATGATGTGTACGTCTTAACAACAATAGGACGATAGAGGACGTAAAAACGTATCTATTGTGTTCAGATGGGAATTTTGTGATCGATTATAATAACAGCAAAACTGCTTACTAAGTTGGTCAAGGCATTGATGATACTAACGTGTGTACGTTAAAGTATCTTTTTTATTTTTAAATCACGCAGCGTGCAGCGTTTTGATGCACGCAAAAGATTTGTCGATAACGTTCGAAATTCGAATAGGAAAAAAAACAAAAACATTCAAACGCCCAAAAGAATTAAAAAGATATTAAGCAGTAGCACGCTTCTGCTGGCACAATGGGGCGATTTCTTTGCATTTTCTTGCTATAAAGATTATAGGTTTTCTCAATGGTAGCAATACCGTTCAGTCGACTACAATAAGGTGAAACCGAAAGTTTCGATTAGTTTTTGCTATACCTATTTCACTTTCTTTAGGTGCCGTGGTAATGAGATGGGTCTCGTAAGCTGTTATTATAGCAATCGACTTGTGATATGAATGATTTGATGAACTGAAAATTGTACGTTAGCTGTGATTGCTTTCGAGAAATACGAGCTGCGTAGATTATTGGATGTTATCAGAACAGAACTGGCTAGTTAGGTTGGTTAGATGCTAGTGGGGATAAAATTGTATTTTACAAGGTTCTTATTCAAGTTGTAAGGATTGTAAGAAATTGCGATAATAACTTATTTTGTTTCTATCTATTTGTTTTTCTTCATATAGGGACCTACATAATGGTGTAGGTTATATTGGTATGGTAACTCATTGATTATTTGTGTTTAGATGATTATCCGTTTAAAGCTTACCCCTGTGTTCGTTCTTACTAATAAATTTACAAAACTAGTAAAAAATACTTAGGTTGAGACCTACTACTTAAAAGCAAAATCAAATAAAATAAAATATATTATTAGGTACTGATTAAGAAACTATTTAGTACTTAGTTAAGTATCTAAGTATTTTATTTACTAAATATAAAAACCATGTACCCCTTCCCTATCCCTACCCCTCCCTCCTCCCTCCCTCTGGTATCCCTTTCTTGTTTATTTATTTTATTTTCAATTTTTCATTGTTCTGTCCATCGATACAGATTGAGATCGTAGGACCATTAGCGTTAAGTATGTAATCTGGGGCCATATCTACAGCATGAAGCATCGTCTTGTGATCTACTTACAACTAAAATGGAAATTTTTCTTCAGTGATACTAAGTTTCACTGTAGCACCACAAAAATCGAAAAAAAAACTTTAATTTCACTTTCGGCTTTCCTGCATAAAAAAATAAGGAATGTTCTAAGTAAAAAACTAACAAATATTAAAATAGAAACATTTAACAATACCATAGACAACTTTTATAAAAAAGAAGAACTAACATTCAATTCGCTTTCTGTGAGATAATCGCACGGACAAACGAACATAGAAAGCCAAACAGTTTACAATAAAACAATATCACTTCGTCCGCGATCTCTTCAAAATTTGTTGTTTTTTATTTCTTCTGGATTACGAATTGTAAAGAGATCAAATGACATCGGTCGTCCATTATAGGGTCGATCTTTAATAGTTAGATGTTTTTTACACATGCACTCTAAAGGTTAAATAGGTTTGACTTGGAACTAATATACCTATATGAGCCAATTAAAGCGTAAAAAGAACCAAAATTTTAAAAAATCGCCTTGAGACTGTATGTATGTACATATTGGCCCCGATTCGGACTGTGCCACGACTTAACTTAACTAAATTTATTCCTGTCACTTTCTAAAATAAGATTAAGAAAAGAGACAGAAAACCAACAGCTGACTTTAGTGCTGTCAAAGTGACGTTACACGCCCAAAAAGGCCTTAAATAAGATGGCGTACATTATGATGGCATCTTATTTTGGGCGTGTAACGTCACTTTGACAGCACTAAAGTCAGCTGTTGGTTTTCTGTCTCTTTTCTTAATCTTATTTTAGAAAGTGACAGGAACAAATTTAGTTAAGTCATGGGACAGTCCGAATCGGGGCCATTATGGATTGTGTTGGATACTTATATCCTTAGGCTAATTATATCCGGACCGGCCTTGCGGTAGCATTTCCCCTCTGCCACGGTATTAGATCAATTAATCTTGCGCATTTACACACAATTTTATATCTTATCACTAAACGAGACAGCCTATAATAGCGAAACAATAATTTTGAACTTAGAACGTTTGGGGTTTACACGAGACTACTTTTCATGATTTTGAATATTCAAAATTAGAATCTAAAGTCATAGGGAATAAAATCCAAAGTTGCGGATAACATGTTACCTCGCCCCCCGCAAAAAGTGGCAGAAAGTTTGTTAGTAGAATGACACGTGGTTACGCGTCCCTATATAAGTAGTCTAAGCTATGTATTTATTGACACCTGCTAGTTAGCATTTGTCTCTTTAAATAATTCTTCCATCCTATGGTTGTGTGGAAGAAATCGCTTTTAGTGATAAGACCGCCCTAGACCCTTTGTACCCTTCTAGTGTGCAAATAAATTATATTTATGTTATGTTACCTTAAACCATACTTATATGGTTATAGTATCTATAGTGACTACATATGGTGAAAGTGTCTCTGTCTGTACGTTTATATGGCTAAACCGCTGAACAGATTTTGATGGAATTTGGTATAGAGATAGCTTGAAACCTGGGAAAGGACATGAGCATACAAATTCCACGCAGACGAAGTCGCAGGAAACTGCTAGTAATTATAATAAAAGTTGCCCCACTGACAAAACAATTAGCGGACTGACACACAAAAATAAATCGTTAACCCTTCAAGGCTGGTATCTTTGACCCCGCACGTACCGACTATGTCTAGTGATTGTCATCGCGTGACAGACGGAGGGTTAAACATTGTCGTTAGTTTAATACACTGTTATTTAGCTGTTGAATCGTAAATTGAGAATTAAGTAGAGTCGGAAATAATATTATGATTAATTTAAGTGAAATTAAATGAAAAGTTAAACGACTGCATGCAGCTGAATGTTGAGATGTTGTTGTGTGACTAGAACCCATCAAAAACATAAATGTGAAATGACTTCAACGATAGTATGCGAAGTATGTGTGGTGTCACGATGAGAGATAGAGTGAGAAATTGTGTAATAATAGATCGATGTAAATTGAAAGAAGATGTTGTGACAAGAATAGAGAAAGGTATGCTTCGTTGGTTTGGTCATGTGGAGAGGATGAGTGACAGCAGATGTACGAAAGAGATATATGTTGCTAATGTGAGTGGAAGTGTCGGCAGAGGGCGACCTCGTAGGACGTATGCTGATCAAATCAGTTGCATCTTACAAAAAGGGGAGGTGCGGAGTACTCGAAACCGACGGGCATGTATGAAGAGATGTATGGATGTGCATGAGGCAAAAGAGGTATGTAAGGATCGTAGTAAGTGGCGCGCCCTGGTCTCTGCCTACCCCACTGGGAAAGAGGCGTGACGTTATAGATAGATAGATAGAGACTTCAACGATAAAAGAAGTGAGATCTAAATGGGTGCCAAGTTCAATGGTCAGTCCTGAAATTTATTTATGACAACATAAAATATTGTATAACATAACAACTTAAAATATAATTTCTTCTTATAACCTAGGATAATATATTGAAGCCTAAGGTCTCGACTTGGCCAGCCCTAAGCTAATGACATTTATTATAAAACATAATGATTAACATAATAATTAATAATAAGACAATAAACATTAACATATTAAGTTAAATGAAATGAAATTATTTATTGTCACAACACAAAGCCGTAAGCAACAAGCTCCATACGCCATAGCTACATAAAGTTGTAGGTAAGTACAGCAGGAACCGACTCGAAACTGAAGGGGTTTTGTCCTATCCTATCACTAGTATGGAATTTTATCTTAAAACCCCTATACATATGTGCTAGAGTTAGAACTTGCTACAGCTACATGCTTGTAGTTGTAGCGGGGTTTCTGATCACCCTGCAGAGTGTTCCGCATATTGATCTGACGGCAAGAAGTTTTAGTCTAAAGGCACTTTGCCCTCATTGTCATACTTTCGTATGGCTCACTCCCTCTGGGCCTGCACCCTACAGTAGTGAGATATACAACGTGTTAAAGAATTAGCGCAAAACCTCATACACCCCAACTGATATGATAATGATACTGATAATGTATGTTTTGTTTTGGTGTGCAATAAAGTATAATTGAATTGAATTGATATATAACAAAATAATTAGATTGAAACAATAAATTTCATTATTTTGATAGTTAAAATTTAAAGTTATTTGCATTTTAAGTTTTGAAGCAAAAATGATTTGTTATCATTTAAGCACTGAAAGAAAGCGCTAACGTACTCATGGATACATTTAATAATCTTGTTTTGGTAGTAAGTAGGGTGAGTGTGCCCGTGCGGTGGGTTGACGTCGGGTTCGGAAAATTTAAAATTTTGCAAACAAATTATTTAATATTTTGAAAAAAAAAATACCTATGTTAAACCATGATATGTCGACTCTGCTCTCGATTCTAAGCAAACTACTTTTTAGTTTTGCGTTAATTCATTAACACGTTTTATAGGTACTGAGATAATATTTAGATTACAGCCAAGATGATTATAAACACGGAACTAACTATGAATGCAAGACTTGAATCATAATCAATATAACCAATAACAATGCCTTGCTAATATAAATGTTTAGGTACCCTAGCCCTAAACACTATCTAGAAACAATAGTACAGTCATCAACGAAGTTTTAAACCATTATCAACAAATTGCTTCTTCAAATAACAGACGCATCGCGTCGCATTTATGTAAATAGTGTCTCATAGGGGAAATGTGGATATTCAAAATATCTCTTTTCGCGATTGCGATGTTGGTCCCATAGAGAAAGTTGTTCAGTTTGATTGACTGATCATCCCCTTTAAAAAATATATTGCGGGTTCTAAGAAAGATTAGAGTCATCCCGGGCACCTTGCTCGCAGGAGTGCGATTTCTGAATCTCATTCGGTGAGTTCAGCATTTGAAAATGTCTAAATTACTATGGAGATACGCATCTTTCTACTGCTGATTTGAATTTCAAAAATCATACTTCAGGAGTGCGATTTTTGAAAATCAAATCAATAGTAGAAAGATGCGTATCTCCATACTAATTTTGACATTTTCAACTGCTGAACTCACCGAATGAGATTCTAAAATCGCACTCCTGGACTTCATTGTCTAGTGTTGTGAGTGGTCAACTGCTGTTTACACAAGTTACAGTGCTAGGAACGTGTGGTGAGATTACATAGGATATACATAAACGTCTTTTTCCCAGAGTTGCAAGCATAGACTATGCTGGATATCCACTTTATGTCTGGACCGCCCAAAGTCACTTTGGCTTGGCGATCCAGACATAGGTACTCTTACATACATCTTGTCATAGGTGACTACACCCGATACAAAAAAAAAACATTGCATACGAAATTAGACATTTTTCTAAACACTTGTATGCGGTCCCGTCAAGGGACAACACACACTAAAATGATTCACAATCTATTGTTGATGCAAACGTCAAACTTCAGGGTCACGATGACACCATCATCAGCGTCTCGGTACATTATGCATTTACAAACCATATAATTCACACTACTCCTCAGGCAATTTACAAGTCCTCTGACAGATCTCTTATGGCCACAGCATAAGATTTAATATGCCTTGATCTGAGAGACTTTTTGAGTGGAACGGATGGTAATATGCAGTAATAAACCATGAAGTGACTCCAGTTATTGTCACAGCTGGATATAAGTTAGGCATTGTTTTATTTTATTATTCATTTTCATTTATTGTAATGTAAATTAATGTTTCATTTGTTTCTAGTTTTACAGAAAAATTCGTCTTGGTTGTGAGTTATTTTGGAAAGAATAAGATCAATTTAACAATGACAATATTCATTATTATTGAAATGTTTTTATGGTATAAAATTATGTTAATGACCTCTTGTACACTTCTGCTCCCCTGGTACATCTCAATGCTCAAACCTATAGGTACAAGCACACATGATGGTCCACTCACTACTATAGGGGTATGGTTGGGTCCCACCCTAGGGGTATGGTGGGTCCGTCACGTTATTGTCACGGGTGGAAAACGCTTTCAATGCAAAGAATTACTATTTTTTAAAATACCAGTTTACTTCTTTCTTCTATCGAATCGATAGCATGTCATTATATTTTTTTCCAGCCCAGGATTTTGCCAAACGGATAGCACTATCAGCAGCTTCGACAAGCTCCCGCCCGCGTGCAGGTGTCAGGCCAGGAAGGGCAGGGTACAAGATGGGCCATAGTGTGAGGAGCATCACCGTTTGCTAGTGGTCGGTCACTGCTGTTGATCCTGGTTTACAGGATCCCGGATTTACCGGTGTACTAAGAAGTAACTACTATATTACGAATAACTTTTTAACCGACGAAAACAAAAACAAAAAGTTCTCAATTCTATATATGTATTCTATATCGTTGTCTAGTCATCATTAATACAAGTCCAGGCTAGATTCTGGTATTTTAAATGTGACTAGACAATTTGTGTAACATTGTCCAAGATATATATTTTTTTTTTTTATTTAATTCGTCGCGTATATTTTATGTTCTTTTTTTGTTTTTTTTTTTAAATGTATGATCACGCATAACTTTCTACAGAGTACTCTTATTTTGATAATTTTTGTTTTATTGGAAAACCCTTTCCAATAAAACAAAAATCCCCTTTCCCTTTCCCTTTCAGTATACCCATACTCCCGGCATGGTCCCATTTCAATTCGGTGAAGATCTGATGACGCACTTCGGAGGTACACAATAGAACTCCTCGAATGAAATGAAATGATTGAAACGTTTGCTTCGTATCGATGTACCCTTTGTGTGTGCTGATAACTTTTTGAGTTTTGAAGTCGGTTTCAATTTTTTGTTAAAAATGTTTTCTTCAAGTTTAGATGTCAAGACCATTAACCGCAGCTGATGGAAGGAATAAAGAGATATAAAACCACTAATAATGTGTTTATGACTTGGTTTATGACACTCCACTACAAGGTTAATGAGTCTGTTTACGGAATTAATACAAAGTTTACGTACTATTAGTGAAATAATGACACAAAGTGGTACTTATCAGAGGTTTAGGGAAAATAATTATAGGTAGAGTAACTCAAACACGAGTCTAAGTCAATAACCTTAATGTCATTTTACTTAGTTTGGAGCAATTTAATTTTAATAGGTATAGGAGTGCTATTTTTGAATCTCATTCGCTGAGTTCAGCAGTTGAAAATTTCAATATTACTAAGGAGATACGCATCTTTCTACTGCTGATTTGACTTTCAATAATCGCACTCCTGACCTGAAGTATGATTTTTGAAAGTCAAATCAGTAGTAGAAAGATGCATATCTCCAAAGTAATTTCGACATGTTCAACTGCTGAACTCAGCGAATGAAATTCAAAAATCGCAGTTCAGTTTTATGGTCTGAACAACCCCTGAAAATTTGAAGGGTTTACAAAATCATCACTATAGGTGATTTGGTTATTTCCTCACTAAAATGAATGGGAATTTAATTTTGTGTTTTCTGAGAGTTCTAATACCTCGAGCTCGGTTGACATAGAGACTATGTTCCTTATCAGTAAGAGAATCTATTGGTATGAAAAAAAAGTTTTGTGAAAATTTCAGTTTTTTTTCGGTGACTGTACATTTTTTTCAAAATCGGTGAATGCAAAAGTAAAACACTTCAAAAGATAGGGTTAGTCTCCTAAGAACGTTTTCTTGTACCTATAATGCTTCTGGTAGCTGCCCTTTGTGTCCCAACTTAACTTTCCACACTGTATATTTTATCTCAACGATATGACGAAAACTGGTGCGGGTGAAGTCGCATAAAATCTAGTAAATAATAATTACCGCATAATTCAAATCATCTCTCCATTGAAGACCAAGACGTAATCTGTGTTTATACACAACCAATGTTTATACACATAAGAACAGACATCGTGCATCATGCAACCACCTCATTGAGACCCAGCCACTGCTACCAACATTCAATTAATTCTGTAATTGCCGTCAATTTGCCACTCACTAGTTTACCTGCCGTGCTGTATTACCAACTGTATAATTACCATGTTGCTTAGAAGCGAAAGTGTTATATACTAAGCGTTATAGTAATATCTATACTTATCATGAGAATTGATTTTAAATATTAACAAAGGTACTACGTATACAGGTTGTAAGGAAAAGTATCATATGAAACTAAACAACTTTTATTATTGGAGCAAACCTGTCAGTGGGCCTAGACGAAGTGTCTTTCGTTTAGCGTTAACGGACAGTAGAAACGATAAAAAATGTATGGGACTGTAGAAGAGAACGAAAACGAATAGAAAAAGTCTAGACAACATGCAGTTTTTGACAGTTGCTGTCGACAGTGAGCGTTTCGTTTTGAACGCTCCCTGGCGATCGACCAGTACTGGTAGCATGCCAACCCGCGATACCCGTGATACGGCTTCATCACTTCTTTTATCTAGTTCGTTCGCTCACAAAAGAACGAGATTAAAGACGTGATAAAGCCGTATCACGGCTATCGCGGGTTAGCATGCTACCAGTGCTGACCTTGTAGATAACGCTAGAAAATGGCGGGCGTCAAAATTTGACAGAAATCTCAAATTTTTAATTTTTTTGAAAATCGAACACGATTTAGCATATAAAAAAGAAAAAAGAGTGAATGATTGAGTGAACTAAACGCTAACCATAGTGCAGATTCAGCTTTTTTTCTCTTATAAGCGTTTGTCAATAATTTGTGACATTGTCTAGCATTCTGTCGTTTTTCTATCGTCGATAACGCTGCGGCGTTAGCGTTTGTAGAATAGAAAGCGTGTGCACTTTGTTTAGGGGCGCAGAACTAAAAAAGTTTGCTGTTCCATACTAAACTGCAAACTGACTCGACCCAAATGGGTATGGGACAGCGTTTTTTTTTTTCACGATTTTATGTCCGATATAAGAAGTCATTCAGTTTGGTAATCTTAAAAAAACCGACAGCATAACTCTGTCCAGACCAGACCCAAACGATTATACAACGTGTTAATGAATTAACGCAAAACTAGAAAGTAGTTTGTTTAGAATCGAGAGCAGAATCGAATTATCATGGTTTCAACATAGGATTTTTTTTTTAAATATTAAGTAATTTGTTTGGAAAATTAAAAATTTATTGAACCCGATGTCAACCCGCCCCACGGGCACACTCACCCACCCTACTTACTACCAAAACAAGATTATTAAAATGTATCCATGAGTACGTTAGCGCTTTATTCATTGCTGAAATGATAACAAACCATTTTTGCCTCAAAACTTAAAATGCGAATTCATAACTTTAAATTTTAAGTATCAAAATAATTAAATGATTGTTTCAATCTAAATATTTTGTTATAAATCTGTTGGGGTGTATGACGTTTTGCGCTAATTCTTTAACACGTTGTATAATGTCTGGTTATCGTAAATTTCTAAAAAAGGGTCTTTCTACAGCTAAAAATTATAAAACCATTGTCTTCAATCATTAAAAAATGTTCCCCGTTTCATCTTGTTTTCCAATTTTCAACAGAACCAGGCTGTTAGTTTGTGACAAAACAATGTAAAATACGAATTTTAATAACATTGTGTTCGTAATTTTAATAAAAGAAAGTGTGAGACGTTTTCTAAACTAAAATTATCTAATGTCTCCATCGTAAACACTTTTAAGCGTGTGAAGCAACTTGATAAACAAAAGACAATGTAGACTTTTTCCACATAGACAATATCGTTTTACGTTTATCGTTATAAAATGATACATTTTAAAAATCTACGCAGACGAAGTCGCGGACCCAACAGGAGTAAGATTTTTGAACATCACACGTTCAAACGAGTTGTAGAAAATGACAAAATTACTATGGAGATTATGCATCTATGCAGCATCTTTCTACTACTCGTTTGAACGTGTGATGTTCAAAAATAGCACTGCTGGAGTGTGATTTTTGATTTTTTCTACTGCTGATTTGACTTTCGAAAATCGCACTGTTTGAAAGTCAAATCAGTAGTAGAAAGATGCATATCTCCATATTGACATTTGCAACTGCTAAGTTCAAAGAATGAGTTTCAAAAATCGCACTCCAGGAGTAGATTATAGTATACGTATGTACGCATGTTCATATCATTAAACATAACCTTATCTCAGTACATCTCCATACCCTCTATCTCTTAGGAAATCTCGCATCGTATTCAAAGAAATCCCAAACGAAATAATGATATCGATTTTACTAATCGAAAAACGTGACGATAAGCGACATCGCAAGGATCACGCGTTTGATTCGATCGTAATCGAAAAACGAAAAATCGATTATTTCCTAATAGCTATTGTATGAATATAATCGTGTGTAATGCAAGCTAATTATTTTGTGACCTGCATCGACTGCAATTTGGTCGATACGTTATTATTATTGTGTATGAAATAATTATTGGTTTATGGCAATATTCTCAGGGGTCATCTATGACATAGCAGCAGAGAATTGGTATTAAAGCTATTATTGTATTGTGTCAGCTTTTCAAAGCAGCTATGCTATCCTATAAAGCACAAAATGCAAACCCGAACGTGAGTTCGAAGTGAGATGTAAGATGTAAAACTTGTCGTGCTAAATTGCGAATGGATTAATTTAACTACCTTCGGTCTTCTTTGATTTAATTGCGGGTTCAAAGATGAGAGTCAACCCCCGGCTCGCTAGAATTAAATAAATAAAAATTATATACATAGAAAAAAGTCAGCTGTGGCATAAACATTTGAGTTTAGTCGGTACTGCAGTTTTGTAGGAACGTTCACGATTTCGATGTTGGCTCCATAATGAAAGTTGTTGCACCCTTTTAAGTAATACTAGGGTGTTTGGCTACACCCTGTATACATAATTATAATAAAATTTTAAGTCTGTTTTGTATGTGCACGCATCACTTAAATACTATAGGTACCTACCGATTTGGATTGGGTTCACACTATAAGGGATATAATATATAATATAGGATCATCCTATGCTAATAAAGCAAAAAATATTAATTCAAACTTTAGTTTTGATTAACATTTTTTGCTTTATTTCATCGCAATCAGGTCTATTCAATCAAAAGTTATGAGTATTTAAAGTCAATGGTTTGCGCATATTAATATGAAAATGAATACAGCTCGTTTTTATTACAGTCAATAAAATAGAACTTACAGAAACCATTGAACCCTCAACTTGGTTACGTTATTTCACATCAAGGCGCATACGCATCTGGCTGTAGCAACATCAATTTTAAAATTACGTCTAAGTACTTTCCTAACATTTGATGTCAATTTTAAACCCATCTAAGACATTATAGAGTCAGATATATTTTTTGTTTGCCGTTTCGTAATCTTATACCACACAACGCATATCAAGTTATGCGCGGACAGTGCAACCGATATGCTATTAGGAAAGACTTAAGTTTATAACAGTGCCGACATTTTAGCGCTTGAGGGGTCAGATTAGCGCTTTTAAATAGGCATTTGGCTCCTGTGTAGAGCTAAATGGCATTAAAACCTGGTCTACGTTGCTTACCTCCGGTAAAGAAAATGAAATGAGAATTCTGAAAATTTGTTTCCTCTTATAGATCACTAGCCTTTGCCCGTGACATCGTCTGCATTGACTTTAAAAAGTATCCTATATTTTATTGATTTGATTGAGTTACAAACATCGGAATCGTCACAAAGTTTTACATTTATATAATTTTCAGGAGAAGACATGGAGAAAAGAGATACTTAGATCGCCACTGGCTAACAAGATTGTTTATCTTGTTGTTGTTAAATGTTGTTTACATTTCCCAAAAAAACACATAATGATAATATTTAGCGCTCTTTTAGCGCCTAGTGCGAAATTTAGTTTTTTATTTCATCAGAGTTTATCTCCATTTTAGCGTTAACACATCTGGCACCACAGCTTTATGTCTGTACGAGCGTTTATGCTAATCTAAACTATGGAATTAGATATATAGCCTATAGCTATAAGAAAGTCATTCACCTCTGCAAATGTTCAATTGCTAGAAACTTAGGGTTAGATTGCAAAAATGTTGTCTATTTCTGGTTTTATTTATAAAATTTTGCGGTCTTTTGATTTTCTGAATGTGTACGTGGACTATTTGATTAGCAATGATAGGGATTATGTATTTTGTGGCAATAGATTTTGGCATTAGAGTGAAAATTACTACAGCTGCTCGAAAATCTACCTACCTAGTTTTTGTTGTAAGTATAATTAAGTTTCTACCACAGACAAGGCCCTGTACCCGGACTTTCGATGTTCAATATATCACCACTGTTTCGGTCCGTACTTCATTGTAATAGATTTGACATTGTGGAACGAAAACGTTTACGCAATTGCGAAGTTCGAATGTGCGGGTAGAGGCCCAGGAGTGCAATTCACAAAGCGTCACATTGCTGTCAAAAACATCGACGAGCTCACAAATATAACATCCTTCTTGCATTCTTCTAGGAAATACAAAATAATAACACAATACATGTTATGAGAAAATTTAAACTTAAAATTTCTATTATAGTTCAATAGATACAGCCCTTTAAAGCTATAGGACGGACGGACACCGAAGGCAACTTAATAGCACGTGCTTTTTAGAGCTCCGTACCCAACGGGGCCCAGGGCGGGTTTGCTATTAATATCATAAACGGTCAACAGTAATTTTTAGGGTTCCGTAGCCAAAGGGTAAAAACGGGACCCTATTACTAAGCCTACGTTGTCCGTCCATCCATCCGTCCGTACGTCTGTCCGACCTATTTAGGGCTGTAACTTTTGAACCGAAAGAGCTAGATAGTTGAAATTTTCACAGAATGTGCGTTGTTAGGGTGCCTGTCCATTGAAGCTGTGCGAGCTGTGCGAGCTGTGTAGCTGTGTTTTTTTAACCAATCAGGAGCTCGGGCGAGATCGGCCGCGCCTCGCCCGAGCTCCTGATTGGTTAAAAAACACAGCTACACAGCTCGCACAGCTCGCACAGCTTCAATGTACAGGCAGCCTTACGGCGGATTTGCTAACAAATAATAAAAATTTGAAAAAGTAAAAAATTAAGGGCGGTTCTCAACAAGAAACTAGTTCTTATCAACGTTCTTTCTTCTCGCTCTATGGTACAAACGGTAATACATACAAGCGTCAAATTTTGTGTGATTATAGAGCAAACTCTACAGTTTAACAACAAATAATAAAAACCGGCCAAGTGTGAGTTGGTCTTGCGATAAAGGTCCCGGAGTAAAAAAAAATATTGTTTTACGTTAATATGTTGTAGTGGTGTGGTACGGCCTTTGGCCTCGGTGCGCGAGTAGCCCGACTCGCACTTGACCGATTTTATTTTAATCAATAATAAGAAAAAACTCACCTGCCAATTGATATAGAGGCTTACTTTATTTATTTGTTATACTTTAGTATTTAGAGGACCCACCTGAAACAATACAAAACCATCGTTAAAAAACAAATCATTAACCAAAAATAAATTATCATTAAGTAAACACCTCATAATAACAATCAATTCATCTTATAAATCAATTCAACTCCTTAGTCCTTTAAACATTTACTTTTAACATTAGTCCAATAAATCATCTAAACTATTATAAAACTGTAACTAGAAATGTGTCTGTACATTGAAGATATTTACAAAAAAAAATTACGACATGGTTTTTACATGTCCCTGATTCCAAATCACCAATTTTTGGATTTTTTGTCTGTCTGTTTGTTTGTTTGTTTGTTTGTTTGTTCGTTTGTTTGTTTGTTTGTTTGGGTGTTTGTTTGTTCGAGTATCACGCAAAAACGATTGAACCGATTTTGATGAAACTTTTTTGTTTGATAGCTTATCATCTGACTTAAAATCTGGTATATAATTTATGCGGACGAAGTCGCGGGTAAAAGCTCGTAACTTATATTTTGATACACCAAACAATAAAATCATTAATCTACAAACAGTACAATTGCATCACTATTACATAATTCGGTAGCAACTATCAAGCAGTATGTGAACAGGTAACAGAGGAAATCATTAGTCAGTGTTAAAACAAAAGTATTCTATGGCCATCACAAGTGAAAGCTTGTGGGGTCGACAACATTTTGATCGCGTGTAATAAAAATAAATAAAGTTGTTTGTTGTAAAGCTTTTGATGATTTACTGTAACGGATGTGTGAAACGCAAAAATAGTTATTTATTGTAAGAGGCGATGAGGAAATGGATTGCAGTCTTTTGTCGGCGAAAAGCTCTAGCTCTATCACGCCATTATTTCGTCTTGAAACTCTTGTATATTAAACATAGGGATGAGCTACAGCAGTAAATTTCTGATCACTCCGAAAGAGGTCATTAGTTGATTTTTAAATGCATCATATTTTTGAAAGGTATGCTCGTTAAAGAAATATCATCTATGACGGAGAACAATGTTAAAATGATTTAATTCCCAACGAAAGTATTAGCAAAGTATTAACTAGGATTGATTTGAGAAAGTACACTATCCTTTCTGCTGAAATGTCAGATAAGAGAGAGATGAATGGAGGAAGACGATATATTGTGCCCAAATAATGGAACCAGGGCAAGAGAATGCTAATTGGAAGGAAGAATTTTAATGGAAGTACTTAGGTACAGGAAAATATGGGCAATAATCATTCGAGGTCCCT
Organism: Agonopterix subpropinquella; assembly: GCA_922987775.1. Lineage (NCBI taxonomy): Eukaryota > Metazoa > Arthropoda > Insecta > Lepidoptera > Depressariidae > Agonopterix > Agonopterix subpropinquella. Next base: position 16,874,600 of record OV277712.1, read on the forward strand.
CCATAGCCATTGGCAGACTGACGCCGAAAAGCCTAATGTCAACCCCAGAATAAGCACATTAGTCCGGAAGTACTGTACGCTACATTGATAACTATAACGTTAAGTCAAAAAACCTATTAAAATAAAATAAAAAACGAAATGTTGTGTACACCTGCCCATATCTATCTCTGCAGATATATCAATTAGCATTAAATTGTAGCATCCGAACTAAGATCTCAATCAGTGATAATGATAACTATCTCGTCTGCTTTGTTATAAACGCATAAATCTTTTCTACGTAAGCTTAATTAAGTCAGTTGATTAGACGGATCAGGTCAGTTAAATCCTTTTCCTCGAACGTCCACTATGGACCCGAACGTCCACTTCCCGGTTTCGTCCATTTCCCCGAACTATTTTTAGACTAGACTTTATAGTTTGGACAGTGTCAAATTAATGGGACTAGACATACCTAATTAGTCACACAGATTATTTAAAGTTACCAAAATTTAGTTCAGACTTGTGTTACGAATTATTATTCATATAGGCCCAGGAGAGTGAGGGCGAGCATTTCGCAGATCCTAAATAATGGGATAGGCACGAGCACGGGCACCAGGACAAAGAAGGACCCACTTCTGAGTTTTTCGCTTAAATTTCAAAAACGGTACGTTGTAGAGAAAATTCTTGTACACTTAATAGCCGCTCATAAAATTATCTATAGCTTTTATTCTACAAACTGTTTTCGAAAACCCAACCGTTTTCGAGCTAGACGCTACGGAAAAGAGAAAATTTTCGAAAATATGAATGTTACCTCACAATTTTCATCAAACATTCCTGGGGTTCTCAAAATTGTACCTAATTGAAGTCAGACATCATCAAGGAAGCAGCAGTGATCTTTTACAACCTCTCCTCCAATCACGTCGAAGTTGAAGGGGTTGGGAAGATACATTTTAGTATTTTCACTCCCTAAGCAACTTGAACAAGTTTCCGAAGAAATTGCTCAGGTCCCTGCTCACGCCCTCTACACCTCCTTTATTGACTGAACTAATAGGGCAGGAGAATTATCATCATCATCATCAACCTACAAACGTCCTATTGCAGGGCACACGCCTACAGGGAACCCTCTGTGTATGGGCATTAGTCCACCACACATGCCCAATGCGGATTGGTAGACTTCACATACACATCAGAATTTCTTCTTCAGTGTATGCACTATGCAGGTTTCCTCACGATGTTTTCCTTCATCGTTTGAAAGCAGTCGATATTAAGAACATAAGCTAGAAAACTCATTGGTACATGGCATGTTTTCCGTGCGGATTCTAACCCCGGACTCCCATTGGGTGTCCATACCTCTCCGCAACGCGCCACCGACGCTATTTAGTAGAATTGTGAAATGTGTAAACTTAGTATAGGCACAGTATAAGAAAGAGTATCTAGTACTAGGTACATACAGTACGGACACTCCCTGTCAACCAACTTTTTACCTCAACCCCTCTATCGCCCTCCAGTTACCCGGCAGTTACCAACGAAGAAGACTTCTTTTGTTTCGGATGTGCTGACGTCATCTTGTCAATTTCAATTTTTTTTATGCAGTGTCCGGGCTGTGGTATAGGCACAGAATAGGTAATAGTATATAGGTATAGGTAGGTATTAGGAATGACTTTTCCTTCACAACCTCAAAACTCTATCCGGACGCTATAAAAAACATAACATAAAAAATCCTTTATTGAAATTTTACAACATGTAAACAAACAAATAAATCAATAATAACATGACTGATGCACACTAATGCATGGTTCATTTGTTTCCGTATTATGAGGTTCCGATAGTTTTCACTTAATGCTCACTTGTGATTAGCACTCACTTCCCGTTGTTGGTGCAATCATTGGAGAGATTGAGAATGATTTGTTTATAGACTGACTTTAATGTGATTACGCTTTGATTGAGGTCATATGATCACGCTTGAGAAATATCTACGTAGTATAAAATCCAAGAGTCCTTATTTATTTGTTATCGCAACGATGCTGGAAGAAGTGATCTTGTCCTTTTTACTTCGAGAAAGATTTTACTTAAATTACCTACCCTCCTTCTGACGCAGTTCGGGTAGAAGAAATGAAGCAAGTATTAAATTGCATTCCATTCTAAGTATTAATTAATCAAAATAATACTTTATTTTACACCAAAAACATAGCATAGCATAGCATATGCTCACGACTATATTCCCCGAGGGGCCAGTCAGAGACATTCTGAAACCTCATAGGATATCCACGTTTCACTAGTACCGAAACTCTGTCCAGTGTGACGGGGAGTGAGCACTAAAAACACAACCAGCATGAATACCGAGAGAAAATACAAGAGGCACAAAATACGTTCTTACTCCTAAAAAGTAGTTCTTTTTGTGTTTTTTTTTTACTTACGTTTTCTTTTCGGTATATATACATTCAATCAAATCCAGATGTAACATGAAAATCAAATTCACCACTTTTCACCAATAAGTTTTCCAAATTATTCCACAAATTCTACAACGAAGATAGTAAATATAACAATCGCTTAATCAAATTCTACAAAGTAAAATGTTTACATTACCAAAAACATTGTTTTCCAAACAATCTATCACTTTCTAAAAACAGACAACTAAATTGCACTCACAAATTGTACACGATGTCATCTTTAATATTACCGAATATAAACAAAACGCGAGTGTTTCCATACAGAAGAATACGCCAAGATTAAAGTTTTTGAACGACAATTCGTTATTCTTTCTCACCCAGTGTTATTGTTTAGTCATAAAGATGGAGTATGTTGCATGAGATGGCGATAAGCAGAGCGTTTTCACCAATCTTTGGAAGTTTTTTTAGCCCTCCATCGACTCGACTATTTGGACTTTCGATTTTCTATACAGAAAGGTATGAACTTTTTCGTTCAAATGTCAACTCTATTCCAATGAATTCAGATAAAAACGTGTGAAAGATTTTTTACAAACTAAGTAGATAGTTCTGATTAGAGTAATAGACGGAGATCCGACCGTAAAATTATGCACCTATTCCTTAGGCGAACGAAATGTTATTCTAGTGTATGTTTATACAGGGGTTAATTCAACGCCGCCAAGTTGCCTAAAAGAATCTTGCCGCAAGTGCCTTTTCCATTATAATTGTTGGTATAACTTTTTCCACGTGTTTGACAGGGAAGTGAATGAGGTGCCATCAGAAGGAGACTGGTCTAAAGTACTTTAAAAACTAGGGTTGCCACCTCTCAATCTGCCGCAAGACTAGGGTTGCCAGATTAAAAAATGACATATTTGGACCTGGCAACCCTATAGTTGCGGCAGATTGAGAGGTGGCAACCCTAGTTTTTAAAGTAATTTAGACCAGTCTCCTTCTGATGGCACCTCATTCACTTCCCTAACAAACACGTGGAAAAAGTTATACCAAAAATTATAATGGAAAAGGCACTTGCGGCAAGATTTTTTTAGGTAACTTGGTGGCGTTGAATTAACCCCTGTATAAACATAGACTAGAATTACATTTCGTTCGCCTAAGGAATAGGTGCATAATTTTACGGTCGGATCTCGGACTATAATTAGATTTAGGTTGAGGGCAGGTTTAGGGTAAGTTTTGTTTGTTTTAGTGTTTTAATATTTATTCGTTTATTTTGTTTTGAGACTGCTTCAACTACCAACTATTTACATATTTAAATTGTCGCCGCTTGTGTTTTTTTCCGCTATCATCTTATTATAATCTTCTACTCCATATCGCTGCCTAAAGACCATAATTGATTGTACGCGAAAGTTGCCTCTCATATTACGAGTATATTCTTTTAATTGAATGAGGTATCTCGTTCTACATCGCTAATTAGTGTTTTCCGCATAGTGTGGATCAAAAATGTGTTAATGACGTATAAAGCCTAGTTCACAGTGAGCAAGAATTGTGGTTATGTTGGTAGTTGTCAACAAATGATGACACAGTGACTTTGATATCTGAGGGCTTCGTCGAAGTTGACCCAGCTTTTATTTTAACAAAGGTACAATCAATTTGAAATGTAGGCCAGGATAGGACCTTGTCACAGTAAACTGTGTGTAGGGGGAATAGGGGGACATTGATGCACGGGGCACATAGATACAGTCGTTATAAAAGGTGATTTCAAATTCTATAGATTGGACGAATATGTAAAAACTCTAGTAAAAACCTCCAAATATAAATAAAATAATTACCTTTCGATTAAAATATCTGTAACTTTGTTAATTGCCCATCTAAATTGCAGTGTGACAAATAACATTGTAGTGTTTTGCAGTTTTATATGTATACGAGCTTTTACCCGCGACTTCGTCCGCATAAATTATATACCAAATTTTAAATCAGATGATAAGCTATCAAACAAAAAAAGTTTCATCAAAATCGGTTCAGTAGTTTTTACGTGATACTCGAACAAACAAACCTACAAACAAACAAACAAACAGACAGACAAAAAATCAAAAAATTTGTGATTTGAATCAGGGAGATCTAAAAACTATATCGTATTTTTTTTTTTTGTAAATATCTTCAATGTACAGACACACTTCTGTTACAGTTTTATAATAATTTAGATTTAGGTCCGTACCCATCAGGCACTGGTGGAACATGTTTGTGTGCCTCGATAATAATTGGTTTATGTACACATTGAACACATTTTAAAGGTGGAAGAATACGATTATTTCATAAATAATAGGTATTAGTTGTAGTATTAGTGCCTCAGCACTAATACACCTTTACATCTGGAGCAAGCGAAGCGAGCTCGAAATTTTGTAGTATTACCATGAGGGTGCTTTTGGATTGGAATTAGAAAACATGGAACGAGCAAAGCGAACTCCGGTTTTTTTTTTTAAATTGCTACTATTTAATTGTAACCAACAAAGTATCAAAAATTTCTAGAGGTTAAATGATTCTACCACTAACCTGTTATTTTACCAAAATAATAAATCTTCAGTTCACTCCATAAGTACAGACTGCCTCTATTATACCTATTCATCTTCTCAAAATACCGGCTATTATAAAAGATTACAAAACTCTAGGTAACGATTTTTATATCATTTAATTTTATTACGTATTTTAACGACGCTGTTTATGTAATAGTCATATAATTGTAACAATAGAAAGATACTTTACTTAGATACTAAAGGAGAACACAATTGCAAATTCAGAAGTAAGAGTGGTCTAAATAAGTTTTTTTGAATCTTATTCGCGGAGTTCAGCAGTTAAAAATGTCATGGAGATACGCATCTTTCTAGTGCTGATTTGACTTTCAAAAAATCGCACTCCTGAAGTATGATTTTTGAAAGTATGAAGTTTTTTGATGTTGTTTATCTAAAACAACCTTTTTTAACAGACTTCAAAAAATGGAGGACGTTCTCAATTCGACTTTGTTTTTCTTACCTATTATGTGACAATTTAGCACAAGCACAAGCTCCTTTTTAGAATTCTGAAGTCAAACAAGGAACCCATTCTTTCGTCCATTATGTCTGTCTGTCTGTATTGGTATGCCCCGCCTCAATTACTCCCTTTTGCACCTATTGAAACGAAATTTAGTAAGTTTTGGCTATTTAATGTCATAGAACAATGACTATTTTCGGATGCCATCACAAACATTGTGATAATTGATGAATATAGCTTGCGTTGAAAGATTCATGGGAATTCTTTCAAATAATAATATGATCTAGTTTATCATATTTGAAATTTCATGACCGACTCTACAAAGGATCTTAAAGTATGCTTCAAACCTCTTTTAAGGACATATCTAAAAACTTTCTTGAGAAGATCCTTTCATTATGCGCTCCTGCCTGACTCCTGGATACATCATATTTTTGCTCCGTTCCTATCTCTTGTGCCATAATGGACCGTTTATACGATGACAGTTTCTAAGTAAACACTTTAGGGCACGACGATTTTAAGGCACGGTGTAAAATTTTCGTGCCAAAAGAGTTTATACGGTGCTAATTTTAGGCGCCGCAGAATTGGCGGCGCAAAATTGTCATCGTATAAACGGTCCATAAGACTTGAAATTGAACTTCTAAATGTTAAACTCAAGGTGCTGTCCGCTGTCGATTACCACCAATAACATACATTTAACTCGAATCGCACCCTTTAGGAAACCTTACGTAAGATAATTGGGTGATTACTTTCACATTGAAAGCAAGACGGTGGTCAGTGCGGAGTCGGTGCCGAAAAACAATTGGCTGCCAGCCTGGCAATCAATTATGACCTTTAAGTTAACAGCGTTATGGAATAACGGTCGGTGTTTTGATTGAAAGTCCGAGCCCAATGCAACCGTATTCTGTGGCGATGGTGATGGTCTGAATCCTTTTTTATCGAGCATAGGCCCAACACATATTGCCACCGCTTTATCTCGTGTATACCAGGATCAACAGCGGCGACCACCACAACCCTAGATACCTAATGAAGCCTAGAAGCCTATCTGTCTTGGAACTAGAAATGAATTTATTGGAGGAGTAGGAAAAAATAATATCCGACTTCCCTCAATTGCAAACGAGAGACAGCAATTGGAAAAGTATGCATGCAATGCTTTTACGACTATATTTCTCGAGTAGTTAGTCTGACACGTTCTAAATACTTACACCGTTACACCTTATTCTAGCCTTATTTATAATATCCACATTTCACTCTTCTTCTTTTTCCTGTGGTATCTCCTATCGGAGGCTGGCTATCATTAGGGCAATTCGAACCCTGGAGACTGCAGCCCTGAACAGTGAGGTGGTATTATTAGCAGTGCTTAAATTTAGATCCATTATGACGGTAGTTGGCCCTTCGATGTACATTCAGCATCATAATGATGTAAGCCTCCATCCTCCAGGGATACCAAAAAGATCTCATAATTTACAGAAGTTCAATTTTATCTACGGAATCAGAGCATTCATATTGATTCAAGCATCCAAAAAGTGTTCAGAATATCTTAGCAGCAATTTTAGCAATTTTATGTACGCTGTCGTATATATTTGGTGTTTTAGTAAATGTGAAAATTGTTTTTAAATCTGGACAAAAAACCTTCCATGCCCTAGATTAAAATAAACAAGCAATAATATTGTTGTTAAAGTTGTTCAGTTTTGTTTTCGACGAATTGAGTTTCATATAAGGAAACTGCCGGCCCTTTACTCAAAAAGGAGGTCAAAATGTGTTAAATAAATCTTAAAACAAAATTATATTTCGACCACCAACGAGATATCGGCTGATAAATCTAAATGAAACTGTCACTTTCAACAACGTGTGCGCAGTTCATTCCGCTCGAAATCATTCTTATAACAGTATCGTACGAATGAAAATTCCTTGTACTGTAAGACTTCGTACGTGGAACGGAAACTACAGCGCGTAGGTCCAAGTTCATTTTATAATTTAAGCTTTATCAAAAAGACGTAAGGTATCATTATTGAAGGTTGGCCTGTATCAGTTATAAGATGTAATTAAGAAGGGTGGGCATTTAAAATGAATGTGTTAACGGAACGGCATTCCGATTCTTATTAAGGCGGTATAAGTTAAAAAGGAGGGGCGTTGTCAAAAGTTAATATGTGACCCAATTGTAGACCTGTTGAAGGAATAACTTCGACAAGAGCATTCGAAGCGGGTATACTAATATTTCAAGATATCAATACAAAACTTGCATAGGTACTTACCTACTCGTAGGGCAGTGAGTAAGTACGAAGGTAACAACACAAAGTTGAAATGAGCACTTCAAAAGGGGCAAAAGTTTGTTGTGTAGAAGACCATACATACACGACGTTTCCGAAATACCATTTGGTGTTAGTGATGGGTCTATAAAAGGCCAAACGTTAGAACGTTGACAAGTCCCGAAAGTGGCGCAATTTTATCTCAATTCAGTGTTATAGTCTATCTGTAATAAATTGAATTAAATTGATGTAAAGTTGATAAAATTGTATAAAATTGATAAGAGCTATCATTGACAAGCAGGCTGTTCTTGTAGGTGTGAACTACAACCAAGTTCGAATTTTGTATCTACACACGGCGACAGATCAACCTACCCATAGTTGCACTCTATGTTCATGGACATAAGGTCGAACTATGGGTAGGTTGATCTGTCGCCGTGCGAACAACCGAATACCAAGAGTGCCAAATCCAACGAGGCCCATTGTCATAAGGTTTCTTTCTGGATCCGATTTATAATGCAATTCTGTGAGTTACCCATCACCGATCGACAAAGTCCTACTGACGTTATAGACGGAGATCCGACCGTAAAATTATGCACCTATTCCTTAGGCGAACGAAATGTAATTCTAGTGTATGTTTATACAGGGGTTAATTCAACGCCGCCAAGTTGCCTAAAAAAATCTTGCCGCGTGTGTAGTGCAGTGCCTTTTCCATTATAATTTTTGGTATAACTTTTTCCACGTGTTTGTTAGGGAAGTCAATGAGGTGCCATCGGAAGGAGACTGGTCTAAAGTACTTTAAAAACTAGGGTTGCCACCTCTCAATCTGCCGCAACTATAGGGTTGCCAGATCCAAATATGTCATTTTTTAATCTGGCAACCCTTGTCTTGCGGCAGATTGAGAGGTGGCAACCCTAGTTTTTAAAGTACTTTAGACCAGTCTCCTTCCGATGGCACCTCATTGACTCCCTAACAAACACGTGGAAAAAGTTATACCAAAAATTATAATGGAAAAGGCACTGCACTACACACGCGGCAAGATTTTTTTAGGCAACTTGGCGGCGTTGAATTAATCCCTGTATAAACATACACTAGAATTACATTTCGCTCGCCTAAGGAATAGGTGCATAATTTTACGGTCGGATCTCGGACTATTAGTACTAGGTGCAAAATAGAAAAAGATTTTGTCAATAGTGCGCGACAGGAAAATCCCGTGACACCTCGTGACACCTATGACGCGGAACATTTTATGCGAATAGTATGTTTTCCTGATCAGCCAATGAAATGATTTCGTAGCGGGATGGAAGCCTACTATCGCACTTTGCCTATTTATTCAATATTTTGCCAAGTAAATACTAAGAACCAGAATTGGGTATTTGACTACATTCAATATATTTTATTTTTATCTACTCAATAAAAAAAGGGTTAGAAAATAACGCTCAACTCCCATTTTCATTGAGTTTTTAGCTTGAATACTATTTTTAATAACAAGATAAACTATAAAAAGTAATGAAAATGTTGATGACGTCACAACTCAATATTTAGTACAAATCTTCATACAAAGCGCACGTTTTGACGTCCGGTAAAGAGTAGCTGATTTGACTAGTTGTCAAGTAGCCAATGGTCACGAATTTTTAAAAACAAAAGTATCGATTCGATGTTTATCGAAATTCTGCATGTTACCTGTAGGTATAATATATCTATGCATGTTACACAATATAAGTAGTCCTCCAGATTAATGTCAACTCTACCTGCTTATTATTACACTCTCTTATCAACTGAGAAACGCTAAGATATCCAACAAATACATTATCACCATATATAGGTGTACCTATACCAATAGAAAATCCATAGAGAACCTAAGTTCCGCGTCTAGCGGAAGGGAAAGATGCATTCTGCAGCGCATCAGCTTTCATTTCTGTGAAGCTTTGAGCAAAAACTTGCGGAACGGGCCCCGGGACCCTTGTGTGCTCCATTGTGCTACGTCACGACATCTTCCTCGTCACAACGTATGCTGTTTTCTCGTCCTATACTGTAGTAGAGCTTTTATAGTACCTAGGTACCTATTGGAAACGGTAACCCAGTTAAGCAACCACGGCGCGGGGCACGGCGGCTTGCCCTTGCACCCAACTTTTTTTAATCTTTGAGTACCTAGCTAGGCGCGAAAATAATTAAAATTTGCCCCTTCCTAATTCCACGTATTTTCTTATCCAACAACTTATTTTAAGGGATTGAAAAAATAAGGTCTATCAAAATTTGCAAATTTTGTTAAGGCGAATGGGATGATCAGGCCTCAAACTGAATAACTTTCTCTATATTGGATCAAAGGTCGAAATCGTGAAAAAAATAAGTATTATTCCATCATTGTACTATACAAAACTGCAAACCTACCTACTCAACCCGAATGTTTGGGACACAGCCAAATAAAATGTTCTTGGACACAGCTGAATCTTTTTTTTATGCGATTTAAATTAAATTAAATTAAAATTAAAAAGTATTTATTTGTCTCTTATTTATACACAGGTAGGTACATAAAAAATATAGCATGGTTTTAAAAATATCAATGGAGACAAAAAGGTAAAGGACTCATTTATGGTCTTTAGATGTTGGTGCCACAGAAAAAGTTGTTCAGCTTGTTATACTGATCATCGTCCTTTTAAAATAGTTTCAGCTAATTTTATTGGACCTTATTATAAACATCGTGTAACAATGGAGCCGTGCAATGGAAAGTGAAAGGTTGCAGATTCATCTGAGTTACGGCTTCGGCCGGCGGCGGGCCTTTGATCGCAGGTTGCTTTACGTTGTTATGACGCATGCGCCGTGTGAACTCTCCTGATTGAACCTTGTTCCTGTCAGCTGTAAATATCGATACATCGATACCGCTCGATTGTGTTTTATTTGTCGAAAAGATGGTCTAGAGAAGGGAATATCATTTTTTATCAAGCACATACTACCTAAGACAAATTATATGCATGTCAAATCAAATCTCATGTTTGTAGGTTGCAGGACTTCCAGGTTTTGGAATTTAGTGATGATTCAATAAGTGTAGAGTAGTAGGGTATTTGGATATCTAACAGTATACAGGGTGAAATTGATACCATTAGCATCCTTTCAAACTAAGAGTCTACCCATCAAACTGAACAACTTTCACTATGGGAGCAAACCGATCAGAGAAAAAAAAAATCTGCTGTTCCATACTAAACTGCAATGCGTACGCGACACAAATGTATGCAACAGCAGATTTTTAATTGCTTCGATTTGTTTGCTCCCATAGTAAAAGTTGTTTAGTTTGATGGGTAGACTCTTAGTTTAAAAGGATGCTAATGATATGTAGAACTATATACTATTTATTCTGTGCTAATGATATCAATTTCACCCTGTAGAGTCTTTCTTAATATGCTGACTGTTTTTTACGGGTATGTGTGATCATTTCCATAGTGAAAGTTGCTCAGTTTGATGGAAAACCGTCAGCATATTAAGAAAACACCGTGTTTGTATACATACAGTTCGCGTCACTTTTAGGACAAAGCCTCCTAAATCCGAAAAGATTCGAACGAAAGGCCACTCTAACGACTCTAACGACATATTATATGCATATAGGCTACGTGGCTAAAGCTCTTATACATTCCGTGGCCACAGTGGCTAGCTTACAAATATCGCTTAGTCGCCTAGTATGATACCCACGAGAAGAAATGGGGCGGTCCATTCTAAGCTGGAACCACACGGCAGCAAAATATGCTATTAATTTAAATATAGCATAATCATTCGCTGAATATTGTTCAGCACGAAATTCATTCCTGTTAATTTACTTAAAAAATAACATAAACATTTTGTTCCGTTATACAACGTGTTAATAAATTAACGCAAAACCTCATACACCCCAACTGATTTATAATAAAATAATTAGATTGCAACAATAATTTCATTATTTTTATAGTTAAAATTTAAAGTTATTAGCATTTTAAGTTTTGAGACAAAAATGATTTGTTCTCATTTCAGCACTAAAAGAAAGCGCTAACGTACGCATGAATACATTTTTATAATCTTGTTTTGGTAGTTAGTAGGGTGAGTGTGCCCGTGCGGTGGGTAGTCATCGGGTTCAGAAAATTTAAAATTTTTATAAAAAATTATTTAATATTTTGAAAAAAATTACCTATGTTCAAACCATGATAATTCGATTCTGCTCTCGATTCTAAACAAACTACTTTCTAGTTTTGCGTTAATTCATTAACACGTTGTATAAATAAAGTGTGTCATTCTCCTCTATCATTCCAGCTGTACCTAACAAAGTGCAAATTTTAACCAACTTGGCTAATTTATGTTGACCAACTTTAGAGTGCAGATTAACCACTGCATAATGCATACTGCATAGCAGCATTATGCCGACGTTCCAGTAAAACAAAAACTATGCGCATGAATAAACTGACAATCGCTCAACGCGACTTAGGACTTATGCAAATAGTGTAAGATCCGGTAGTCAGATACCTCTCTTATTTCTCTGTTAATCCTCTCATATTTTCATCTAAACGACTTCATAAACATTGTTTTTAGGGTTCCGTAAGTACACAAAGGGTACCAACGGGACCCTATTACTAAGCCTGCGGCTACTCTTAGGCCAACCACACACACAATCAGGATTGTGATTTTGAATAGGATTTGACAGCTGCGCAATTCCGAACGCAATTATGGAGGGGGAAAATCCATTCGAAATCGTAATCCTGACTCAGGATACCGGATTTCAATTCCGCATGTGTGTGGTGCCCACCACTTAAGCTTAGATTAGAGTACCTATTCTCTATAACACGCAATTTGACGTATGTATTGCCGTTTTAACAATCGATAGAGCAAATACAAAAAGCCTTGAAAAAACACGTTTCTTGTGGACCTCCCTTATTTTTCTATTTTTGTCTCTTTATTGATTGTTAGCAAATCCAAAATAATATTAATAAGGTAGTCTCTGAACATTTCAACTCGCCACATATTACGGTTCAAAAGATGCAGGCCTTTAGAGTTCGGACGGACGGACGGACGGACAGCGTAGACCTAATTACAGGGTCTTCCTGGCACTGGCACTGGCATAGAACCCTAAAAAAATAAGCTCCCAGTTTTGTAATTTATGACAGTCTTCTAAATAATGCCATCAAAGTTTATCTTTCTTCAGTCATAAATCACAAAGTTTTATCATTTCTAGCTGTTCCTTTAATCATAGGCAAGTATCTTCGCCTATCGCTGAACACCAGCCCTAAACCTGCGTTGTGAAACAAAAAGCAATCCAATATAAAGTGGCTGTTGAGCTTAATTTCCCGACATCGCGTGTGAAGACCAAAGTTTAACGATTAGAAGTTCGGCTAGTAGCTAGTTTAGCAAGCCTATAGGTAGTTATAGAGTATAGATAATAGTACTTAAATAAATAAACCTTTGGATACAGGGTGGATGTCGTAAATCTATAACTAGAGAAGTAGATAAAGGCTTATCACGAAATAACTAAAACAATAAAGACTTCAAGCCAAATTTCATTTGTATTATTGTGTAAAAGCGTTTATTAAAACGGTTGTAAGTAAGTAGGTAAGTAGGTAGGTTTTGATTTTCGTTTTATTTGTTTATTATGTGCCTGTATCATGTTCTGTGCACTTTTTTGAGATAACAATAACAATCTATAGTTTGTAATCAGTGTTCAAATCTTTGTAAAATCACAAAACATTATCGTCGGGATAGGGCGACAGCGCATAACAAGTCAGTGCCATACGAAAAAACTTTTCAGGAAAATGAATAAACTGAACAACTAAGTAAGTACTTAACTGATATTTTCAAAGTTCAAGAAGTATTCAGTATAAAAATCTTGTATCAGATACTAGATTTTACACTGATAGGTTCAAAGTTCAAGCAGTTAGGTATTCAGTATAAAAATCTTGTATCAGATACAAGATTCCCAGAAGATTCCGAGTTTTCCATATTTTTTTTTTCAGATGCTCGTTACGCACTTTTGCACTTATAGACGATAATTATCTTGAATATCACACGAATTAGCAAAGATTGAATGAAGTAGAAAATACACCTTGTTGGATGTAGCATTCTGTAGTGTAAAAGTACTAATAATTATGTAGGTTTAGCACACTTTCTTAATAGGTACGTACTGTGCTGCTGGTGTCAGAAAGAAACTGAAATAACACTTCAGAACATAAATCGTGTCTATAACTTAGATCCAGTAACAAAAACTATATTTACGGCACTATTTCAGTATCAAGGTGATAGTTCGCGCCTCAGACACACAAACTTACCGATATTTCATTGCTACATTTGGCTCACGTAAATCAAACAAAATTCACACTTATACCGTAGACTTAAGAGTTCTACCGAGGACCTTTTGAATGAAATGAATTGGTTTGTTATAGTTTCTTATCACGCGACTCTATTTTCGATCGTCTGTCTATTGAATTGAATAAGCAGGAATGATGCTTTTCACGTGTTTTTAGGAACTTATGAAACCTTGAACTTTATTGGAACTTTGATGGATACTTAGGTGCCTACCTACTGAATACTGACAACTAGTAATTAGTTATATATCACCTTGCCTTTTCATTTCTGATTCGATCTCGCAGGGAAACTCCGAGCATAGCCCTCTCCATATTGCCCTATGGTTGACTTTCAGCCTTTTTATGAGGCCTTGAGTAAACGACCACGTCTCTATTCCAGAGATCCGCAGAAGAACCAGCGAGTAACTGACATAGCCCAAAGAATTGCTAAACTTAACTGGCAGTGGGCGGGGCACATTGCTCGCAGAACCAATGGCCGATGGGGCCGAGTGGCGACCGCGTACCAGAAAGCGCAGCGTGGGTAGGCCCACGGTGGACCGACGACCTGGTGAAGGCGGCGGGAAAACGTTGGATGAGGGCAGCGCAGGACCGGTCGTTATGGCGATCCTTTGGGGAGGCCTATGTCCAGCAGTGGACGTCCATCGGCTGAGATGATGATGATGATCTTGCCAAAGTGTCATATTAAATGCATAAAACGGCGTACTTCAGACATTCAAACTGAACAATATTTAACCAGCATGGAGCCAATATTGAAATCGCAAAAAAAACAGTTGTTCCATGGAAAAAGTCAAAAGCATGTATCGCCTATTAAGCGCCAAGCCAAGGTGAATGTCGCCCACCCTTATCTGTCATGTGTTTATGACTGTTATAAGTTAGACTATAAAACGAACGCGCCATGACATGGGTGTGTTCATTTTATAACCTCGTTCGACTTAGAAATTAGTTGAATAGGCTGTGGTATAGGTACCTAACCTAGTTAGAAACTTCAATGAAGTTCTCCCGTTCTGTTATATATTTTAAGCTTTTACCCGCGACTTCGTCCGCATAAATTATATACCAGATTTTAAGTCAGATATTACGCTACCAAACAAAAAAAGTTTCATCAAAATCGGTTCAGTAGTTTTTGCGTGATACTCGAACAAACAAACACCCAAACAAACAAACAAACAAACTAAATTCTTTTTTCAAAAATTTACAGTTTTATAATAGTCAAGATATAGCTGTTGCCCGCGAGTCTGTCTGGACCTTAAAAAAGTATCCTATGTGTTAATCCATCCATCCATCTAAACGGAGTGTCGTGTAATCGCAGTTGGCGCACATCGTGTCTTGGTAAAATATGTTGGGTTTTTATTTTTATTTTCGTATGAACATCTATGACGTTCATATACACGCATTGCTTTATATGTGCCGTTTTAACCGGAAAAAAGAATCTTAGCAAAAAAGTCAAAACTGTGCATTTTTTATATTGATTTGATAATTCCGTTTGCATTTTTACCAAATCTATCGTCTAATTACTATAATAAATTAAATTATGTATGTACCGTACCATCAATAAATGTTACCGTTTGATGGGCCTACAAAAAATTGACTCCTTTACACATACTTTACCATCTTTGACTACTTGCCAAAATTTCCTTAAGAAAATTTCATTAGATAATATTATAATTTAAATTAAAAACGCTTACTACACATTTGACATAACGTACCTGTCTTTAAATTATAGTAGAGTGTATAAAATTAATTAAAGAACCTGAAATTGCATAAGCTAAATAAAAAAATACCTAACTAGGTAACTAATGCAATGACGTAACTAAATCGAATAGTTAACGTATAGCAGTCGAGAGGTCGACGACCTACACTTACATTAGGTATACCTAGTTATACTTGTACATAGTATTGGCGCCAACGTGTATTAGGCACCTGTACACAGCGTGTTTTAAATAACGACGTAAATACCGACTGCTCTCAAATCAAATGGTGAAGGAAAATCTCGTGAGTAAACCTTTATAGGGTCCATCTTAATATGCTGACACTCTTTTAAGAGGATGATCAGACCATCAAACTGAACAACTTTCTCTATGGCAATGGCACCAACATTGAAATCGCGAAAAAACAAAGCTCTTCCATACAAAACTGCAAACCTACTCGAGCCAAATGTATGGGGCTGTGGAGCAGCTGATTTTTTTTCGCGATTCCGATGTTGGTCCTTGGGACATCCCATGGACGTTAGCCTATTTATCCTTGAGGGAGGCCTGCCTGTGCCTTGCAGTGGGACGTATAAGGATAATGATGAGGATGTTATAGTTTACGGCAAGCATCCCTATAAATGAAGGAAGACTGAGCGTGACCGCACATAATGGGCAAAGGCGAGAGAATGATGATGGCATAGTGATAACTTACTCAGTATCGTGATTAGATAAATTAAAAAAAAAATTTTTTTGTTTCTCTACTTCAAAACCCTTAAGAGGGTTATTCGAGTCCAGTGGCGCCCTCGTCACAATAAAAAAGATTTCTCAATAAAGAAAGCCTACATTAAAAAAGTGCCCACTTGACAAACTACAAAAGCCTTCAAGCTTTTTTTCATAGAATACCTACTTTTATAGGTTTTTTAAAAGTCTAAACATACAAATTTTGAAAAAAGAAAAAAAACGGCCGCTTTTGTTTTTATTCAAAATTGTCTGAAAGTGGAATGTTTAGAACCTATAAAAGTATTGTATAACACTTGATTGAAAAATGCCCTATTATAACACAATAAATACTCATATAAAGCACCAAAGCAACTAGAGTGAGATCTATTTTGAAATAGAAACATTTTTTGCTTGTGTCGTCAAATATTGTTTCTCTCATTATTATCATAAACGTCCCACTACAGGGCAAAGTATGGGCGTTAGTCCACCATGCGGGCCTAATGCGAATTGGTTGACTTGACATACGCATCAGAATTTCTTCTTCAACGTATGCAGGTTTCCTCCAGCCGTTCCACTTAATTTGCTGACTTAAATGTAGGTACACTCTGTATACCTACGCCAAGTTTGCAGATCAATTAAAAAATAAGTGAAATGCTTGATTGAAATAGTAATTGTAAAGTAATCGTGAGTGGTCGGAATTAGGTAGAATAAAATAATGAGCATTTTTCTTCGAACACAAAATAGTTTTTTGTGGAACAATCCAGTATTTCCAGGAATACAACATTTAATTAATAACACAGCTGTAACTTGAACCAGTTTGCCGAAACTGCAGTTTGATGAAATATTATTGATAGGTATTTTCGATAAGGACGATTTTAATGACATATCGGTATTAAGAGGATAGTCCTTGCACTGTATACAAACTAAGTTAGATCCTATTCTCAATACGAACCATTTAAAGTCGCGCAGACAACTGACTCGATAATGCTCATAGCTTTTGATTGAATAAACCGATTGCAATGAAATAAAGCCTACATGTTAATCCAAACTAAGCCCTAGCTTTAATTGTGTAAATTCCACATAAATCCAAATCGGTTCAATAGTTTTTAAGTGATGTGTGTACAAATAAACAGATAAACAAAGAAACACAAAAATTCTAAAAATTGTGTCAGTGCATTCCATTACGTATAGGCTCCATGTAATATTTTTGCAAATTTCTGAAATGTACTGTATAGAGCGCTCTAGCGGATATTATGTATTATCCTACGAATAAGAATGTATAGAAATGTAAATCAAGCTCAAAAAGTGACACCAAAAAAACTACCGTGTTCATAGATATAGTTCTGTAGTCTGTAGGTATAATATTATTATACCTACTAAAAAAAACTACCGTGTTCATAGACCTACAGAACTACATATATCTATGAACACGGTAGTTTTTTGGTGCCACTTTTTGAGCTTGATTTACATTTCTATACATTCTTATTCGTAGGATTATATATCTATGACCGTGTTCTAAATTTGTTCTTTAAAAACTCTACCTGGCCGCCAAAACTCATACAAAATTACATTTTTCGTCAGGTGCCAAAAATTGTGTTGATTTTGTTTAGAGTTATTTTTCTATAGTTATTCTTATTCGGAGTATAACCCAGTAAAATTAAGCTGAAATATACCAATCAGGAGAAGTAATTTCCGGAGTTCTAAAACTATTTTTAAACGTTCCTTAATATTGAAGAAAAAAAAAAGTCCTGGTGAGGGGGGGTTGAGCTCGAGGAAGGGGGGGGGGCTCTAAAGGTGACTTTTTTCAGTTTTTCGCTTATTTCTCGAAATCTGCAAGTCGTATCGAAATGTTTTGTATGAAAAAATTAAACCTGACAAAATTTCCTACAAAACAAGTAGTATGCATTTTTGCCATAGGACTTACCCTTTGAGGGCTACGGGGCCGAGAAAGTAACAGCATTTCAAAAATTATGAAATTTGTATGTCGACCCTCATGAAAGTTGAAGATAACAACAAAATGATTTCATATTCTTAATCAGCAGCCCGGAAAACCCCCAGATACAAATTTCCAGTCGGTTCGGGGAACCCTTAAGAGCTGCATTGGCTTTTGAAATTTCCATGGCAGCCATCTTGGATATCGCAATTTTTGATTTTTTTCACCGCCAACCAAATCTGACCAAGGTCCTCTATGACAATTGTTAAAGGTCCATAACCCTATCTGTCATAGTTTCCGCGGGCCGTTGACCTAATCCGTCAGGAGTCGACCTTCTGAGGAAGTCGAAATATCATTTTTATCGCCAGGGCATCCTTATGATGATCCCTAAAATTATTTTACTATACGTTGAATGGGAGAAACCCGGTGAACAATTATACGGGTATTTATCTAATATCTATGTGGGGGGTGGGGAGGGGGGGTCAACCAGATACCTCCAATTGATCTCCGGGTTCCCCTTACGGTACAAGGATGACATTTGGGGATCATCATATGGATGCCTTGGTGATACAGGGAAAACTTTGACTTCCTCGGAAGGTCGACTCCTGATGGATGAGGTCAACGGCCCGCGGAAACTATGACTGATAGGGTTATGGACCTCAAACAAATGTCATAGAGAACCCTGGTCAGATTTGGTTGGCGGTGAAAAAAATCCAAAATTGCGATATCCAAGATGGCTACAATGGAAATTTCAAACGCCAATGCAGCTTTTAAGGGTTCCCCGAACCGACTGAAAATTTGTATCTGGGGGTTTTCGGGGCTGCTGATTAAGAATATGAAATCATTTTGTTTTTATCTTCAACTTTCATGAGGGTCGCCATACAAATTTCATAATTTTTGAAATGCCGTTACTTTCTCGGCCCCGTAGCCCTCAAAAGATAAGTCCTATGACAAAAATGCATACTACTTGTTTTGTAGGAAATTTTGTTAGGTTTAATTTGTCCATACAAAGTATTTCGATACGACTTTTAGATTTCAAGAAATAAGCAAAAAACTGAAAAAAGTCACCTTTAGAGCCCCCCCCCCCTTCCTCGAGCTCACCCCCCCCTCATCAGGACTTTTTTTTTTCTTCAATATTACGTACCAAAGGAACGTTTAAAAAAAGTTCCATAACTCCGGAAATTATTTCTTCTGATTTATCTAATTTTACTGGGTTAGTAGGTATTATCCTTTTAATAAATTCAGGAATATTAACGCTACTTATTCGAACGTAGTTACACAGAAGACATTACTTGTATGATTCATTGTTGACTCCAATGATTTATATCCAGATGTTGAATAAGGTAACAAAAAGATGCAAACTAGACGGGTTACAAAATTACAGTTCAAAGGTTTCTGTCGCAATAGCAATCACACCTCATTTTTTACGCTAACGTTCTCTTCCGAATGCCAGCCGTCTATCTTAATGTATAACCAGTCCGATATTCGCATAACTTCCGTTTAGAAAAATAAAACTAACAGGAACCGACTTTATATTGCATAAATCCATTCAAACTTTAACAAGTTTTAAAACCAGTGCCTCACACGACTATGTATAGAGCACATTGGAAATTAATCTACGGAATTCGAAAAAATAATGTCTCAAAAAGGTTAGGCTACAGGGCAAACCCTTAACTCGATCGTCTTTGTTTTAGGATCAAATTGTAGCCGACTTAAGTTTCCAATATAACGAGCGCCAAAATCAAAAATTCTGAAAAAAGTTATTTTTTCCCACTATTTCAGCCATTTCTTTTTTCGTTTTTGATTTTTTCAAATAATTCTTTTTGCTCCTCTTTTCTCATTCTTTTTTGCTCTCGTAAATACGCGTCTTTTGAGCCTTTTTTGAATATCTTCACAACTCTACGAGATATAAGGGGATCGCTTTTTTTCGTGAAATCGGAGCTTATACTCACAGAGTACTCAGAGTACTATAAGACATTTCCAATGTCAAAAGAACTGTAAGACTCCGAAATTCCTCTAAAAACACATCATACTTATTATTAAAACAAATAACTAAAATTATTATTAAAGTCTTCTATGATCTCGAACCACGAGGAGAAACAAATATTTAGCAAAAATAATTATAGCAAACAGGGTGTAATACAGGGTATAAACTTGCACATATCTTAGTCGGTGACCAAAAATTGAACAATTTTCACTATGGGATTAACATTGAAATCGCAAAAAAGATCCATATTATTTAGGTTGATCGAGTATATGAGTTGAGTACCCATAGACGTTTTCTATAGAACAATCCACTGTTCTCGCGATTTCAACATTGGCCCCATAATCAAAGTTGTTAAGTTTGATCTGCGGTTTGATGTTCTGAAGCACCCCGTTTAATATAGAGGTAACGCATTTAAGTTTACACCCTGTAATAACAAAATAAGATTATGTTGTAATTACAGTTCTAGTTTTAACGAAAAACACAGGTATGAACCATTAGGCCATCAAAACCAACACTTTTTCAGAAGAACTAGAAACATACTAGTTAAAAACTGGTGCAGTTTCATCATACGTTGAACTTGATTGTTACAGCATTCCTCTCGTTTTTATTACCTGCAACAAATAGAGTATGTTATTATTAGGAGACTGAATTATGCAAAAGGAACATATAAAAGCTAAAACATAATTAATGTAAATGTTGACAGTCTGTAGGTAGGTGGTGTAGTACAGGGTGGTGGTGTAGTACATGGTGGTGGTGTAGTACAGGGTGGTGCTGTAGTACAGGGTCTGGTAAACAGATAAATCTCAACCCCAATCTCCACCACAAATATGGGTAACAAATTATCCTGTAATTGGTTTAACACTTTATTATTATTCTTGTATTTGTATTTGAAAAAATATTTTGTTTTTACCAGTTTTTTTTAATAAGTGGATAATAGCTATGTCTCCCAGAATTCGAATTGTAACTAAAAAAATTCTAGTAATGACTACTAAAATAAATTGTTGTCACATTATGACAAACGATTTATATAAGAATTCCATAACTGACTGATTGACAGACTGACTGACTCACAGACAATGCACAGCCTAAACCACTAACGAAAGTATTCTAAGGAGCATGTAGAGGTGCACTAAAAAGGATTTTTCTATACAGGGTGTAACAAAACACCCTAGTAATACTTAAGGGGGTGCTTCAGACCATCAAACTCACTATGAGGCCAACATCGAGAAAATCAGAAACATCGAAAAAAAAGAAATCAGCTGTCCCATACATTTTAGTAGAGTCGGTACTGCAGTTTTGTATGGGAATTCTCGATGTTGGCCCCATAGTGAATGTTGTTCAGTTTGATGGTCTGAAGCACCCCCTTTAGTATTACTAGGGTGTTTTGTTACACCCAGTATTCTAATTTCACGTGAACGTAGTTGCGGGCAAAAGGTAGTACCTACATCATAAAAACGTAATTACTTACATAACTCAAAAGGTAACAGGAAAAAGAAATCAAAGTAGAAAAGAGTAGGACGACCATAGATTTGTGAAAATTGCACCGACTAGCTTTGTATGGGACGGAAACTCGTCCGTCGAGACGTTTTCTAACACATATGATGCGACTAAGGGTGCGTTCACAGTGGCGTAAAACGAAGTGTCTAAAAAAGCAGGCAAATAAAAAACAAATTACTTAGGTAATATACTGTAAATTCACATCCAAAATCCCTTTAGGGCTGGTCAGAATCTTTACTACATCTACCAAATAAGTTTTATTATGCGTATACATAGCCTTTACAAAGTTTTAATGATGGAATGTGTTTATTATTTGGCTAAATCTGACGTAGATGGTGTCATAATTGTTTGATCAGCATATAGGTCTTGATTGTTTTGTGAATGAAGGTGGTAACCTAATTTCATTCAAAGGGCTAGTGCAATAAACCCACTTCATTGAAAAAAGTAATACTCGCGATATTTAAAAAAATATATAAATACAAAAAAATACAATTAAAAATGTGTTAGTTCCTTAATTAGATCAAATGAACATAACAGGCCAATGAGATTTGACCAAAAATATATGATTGATTAATAGCAGTGAACAAAACTTCAAAGGAGCGAAATTTTGTAGAGTCATTGCATAATTACGAAATGGCATTTAGCTTCCACAATAGACTTAAGGTTGCTAAGAAACCTTATTTAACTAAGTGTCACGACGGACGATATTCGTGTTTTTGTAAAAATGTCCCATGAAACACGGGGAACTTCTTCGTCAACGCCGCAAAGGGCGAACATCAATCGGTCAAAAATGAGTTATTATTATTATACAAAAATGCTCCATTAGTCAAGCTCTGTGTCGTCACAAAAAGATGAAGCTCTATCACTATTGAAAAAGAAAAAGATTGACGGCGTATCTTAAAACATGGTGAAAGAATTAAGTAATCAGAAAAAAATATTGGCCATTGCGGGATGCCCGGCAGATGTAAAACAACGAAATACTAACTATTATTAGCTCTCCTGTTTAATTTTCTCAGTTTCCTGTTTCCTTTCCTTCCTTTGTTCCTCGCCCCTTTGCGGTGCGGCCGTAGGCGAAGATATGTAGTAACTAGATACTCTTTCATAGTATATATTATGGCGAAGATTTGATTATATCACAGCGCACATGTTGTGTGAACGTGTCCTAACGATATTTTCTGCGAACGCATCTCTCGTGCTTTCTCCCGCACCGTGTGAGTCTGAGAACAGAGCACAATGCGTCAAGAAACGGGCCGGTGACACTCCGCCGGGATTATATCTAGATAATTGTCTCATTATTAAACTTATTAATTCTATTTTTTAATAGCAACGGACGTGGGTCTTTAGCTTAACTGTTATTGGAGTTATGTTGTATACCCGCGCTAATCAAGCTGGTAACAAAATGCAAAGTCATTCCACTTAATAGTATACATGGTATACATATTTACTTACACCTACACTCTACGCTAAAGTATTGCAGAAATTACAAAATAGGGTTTGCAATCTAGAATTAAACATTTTAACGGGTTCTAACCGCGTTTTGGTATTTGTGAGTTCCCGATATTTCGGCAGTGTTACAACTGCCATGATCACGGGATGACTGAGGAACTGCAGGTAGATTTTTAAGAGCAGACAAATCTGTCTACCCTCACTCTCGTTCGTTTACTCCGACCACTACTATCGGAACTCACTCGATTGTCATCGTCTGCCGAAATATCGGGAACTCACAAATACCAAAACGCGGTAAGAACCCGTTAAATTGTTTAATTCTAGATTAAATAATAACCGCGTAACTCTCAAAAACTGTATTAGGGTTTGCAATGTCAAAAAATCTGTTTGCAATGCTCGTGAATAATATTTTATGATAAATCTTACAAAAAGTTAGGTACTTAAAATAATCATGCATCATAATTATTACAAACTTATTAATTTCATAGTGCTATAGCTACAAAATAAATACAAATTTGATTGTATCGGTTTAGTACCTTAGTTTGCTGTCATGGGAATAACTCTTGTTTTAGTAATTCAGTATTTTAGTTAAGTTTTTTTTTATAGTGTGTTTTTAGGGTTCGTTACCCAAGGGGTGATAATGGGACCACATTATAAGAATGAGTATGTAGTGGGACCTATTCATAAGTCTACGCTGTCCGTCCGTGCGTCCGTCCATCCATCTGTCCTATCTAAAGGGACGGGCTGTATCTTTGAGACTATAATAGCTAGACGGTTTACATTTTCACCGAATATGCATTATTATAGCCGATTTGCTAAAAAAAATAAAGTATTTTCATATTGCTCTATCGTAAAAAAGGCAAGTCATACAAGCGTCAAACTTGATGTGATTATAGTGCATACTCTAAGGTAAAATAAAAAATAATAAAGACCGGTCAAGAGTGTGTTGGACTTGCGCTAAGGTTCCCGGAAAAGACATTATTTTTTTGTTTTGTGTGGTGGTACGGAACACTCCGTGCGCGAGTCCGACTCGCACTGGAGTACGATTTTTGAATATCATACGAGCGACTCGGCAGTAGAAAGATGCATAATCTCCATAGTAATTTTGACATTTTCTACTGCCGAGTCGCTCGTATGATGTTCAAAAGTCGCACTTCAGGGCCGGCTTTTTTAGCTTCTTCGCTCGAACATGCACTACAATGGACAAAATAACCTTTAATGTCAATATTGCAAGTAGAGAAATAAGCCTTTAACGTCTGAGCAATCTGTCAAAACGTCTCTAACGGCTGTCAAATGAATAGCGCAATACCGAATGTGTTAAAAAGTTGTGGTTCGCACGCGGTCCAATCATGATTCATTTGCGATTTATTTAGCGTTATTGCTCTACTGGTCACGCTTTGTACGATATTTTATCCCAAAAACAAAAGGGACTCCTAGGAAACGAAGCCGCGAGTACCAGCTAGTTTGCAATTAAACGTACGGTAAAAGGGAATGCTTAGTAAGTATTTGGTTTGGTGTACACTTGCGGACATTTGCTAGGAATGCGGTCAGCCAGTGTAAACATTTCGCTGGGGCAATACTCCAGGTTGGCAGGCAGTCGACTCCCTATTCCGGAGTACTATTCGGATTACTAATTATTATGTATGTGTGTATGTTTAATATCTGTGATAATGATGCAGCCTTAATAACGGTAGTAATTATTAAATAATCTGACCTTAGGCATAACTGCGAATAAGAGAGTTTTTGGAGGTCATCGAGTATAAAAAACGTGTTTATTGGAAAGAAAATGTTTGGGTATTTTGGTACATATTGTATAGTACAATGTCATCCTCTTTTTTAAATTTTGTTATTTTAAAAACTAACTATAAAAATAAAAAAAAGGTTAAAAAACGGTAGGTTTTAAAATAACAAAGGCATGACATGAGATTTAATTACCTACTACCACAAACACACGAAAGAGGTAAACATAAATTATCTTGAAATAGATTATAGGTATTATTATGCGTAGTACCTTTAGTATTTTTTTTATTTATCTTATGGAAATATTTATTTAATTTCTACTGTTATGTCATGTTTTAATCATTCTACTTTTAATGAATTTTAAAAATTTTGAACTGCGCATACCTAATTGATACTTTTTGTTTTGTTCCTCTCGGCTCTCTGCTCTAATGCATTTGATGCTCTAACATTAAGAGGGTACCGAGCCTATTGTGCTACCCTCAATCGTATTATTTTTATTCCTTAACAATTAAACAATATATCCAAAAAACAAGAATGTCACATTGTAGTCCTGATTGGCTTCAAATTTATCGAAACATTACTTACGGATTATTATTTTTTATGTTTGTAGCTATTATCATTAAAACTGCCAAACATGGCCACTTTTGGCGGATTAAAAGATATTAAATAACTGCAACGAGTACAAAAACAAATCCTCAGTGACCCGATAAAATGAAAATCAGCAATGACTACAATGTGACATTCTTGTTTTTTTGGAAATGTTGTGTAAATGTTAAAAAATTAAAAAAAATACAGTTGAGGGCAGCACAATAGGCTCGGTGCCCCCTTAACAAGGTGCTCAATTGTATAATTACAAAGATTTCTTTACGATTTCTTTACTATTTTATGTTACATTGTTGCAATGCAATAAATATTTGAAATTGAAATGCCTATCGTCACGCATAGCATAGTGAATCTAAAGAGCGATGCAGTTAAGTTTATAATCGGAATAAGGATTTAACATTTCCGCCGCCATTAGTTCAGTATTAGTTAACTTATCCATTGTTCTCTCGTTTTCTGATGATTATTAGTTATACAGGGTGTTAACAAAATTAACATTTTCATTTTACGAAAAGTACCGAAATTCTAAAACCAAGCGGAGATTATGTGATAGACGGTACAAAGCACATATAAAAATTTTATAAAAATTTCCGAATTTCTTGCTAAACTTTTTCAGTTTAAAATTAAATAAAAATAATAAAAAACTGTGGCGTAGTACCCGGTAAGGGCTCCGACGATAGCACGAGCTTTGCTCCTGCCGTTGTTCAGGATGAACTGTGGGGTTCGTGGTGTTACATTGCTGATGAATATCCTGCAGTGTTGCAGACCTGAGAGGCCAGACCATCTAGCCTGCGTCTTTTATTACATTACATGCCAGGATTTCTAGACTTGGTTCTGAGCATGAACTTCATGACCTTAAACGAGACATGAGACAAAATCACATATCCACGCAGACGAAGTCGCGGGCAACAGCTAGTATCGAATAAAAAATTAATCGAAAAAATAGGTTTCTCTGGGTTCTTGAACAAAATATATTTTTTTTTTTCAATAAAATTAAATAGGTATTGTCAATTGGTAATAGAACAACATTTTCAAATATTACACGACATTCCAACATCGACGCTTTTGATTTTATATAAATACTAGCGGCCCGTCCCGGCTTCGCACGGGTGGACGTCTAATCTTTTCTAGCAATAAATATAGCCTATGTTACTCAGGGTGAATGCAGCTTTCTAATGGTGAAAGAATTTTTTAAATCGGCCCAGTACTTTTTGAGCCTATTCATTACAAACATACAAAAATAGGTACAAATCTTTCCTCTTTATAATATTAGTGTAGATGAAGAGTTAACAATATAATTTTTCCAAATTGTCATACCAAAATATGGTCCAAGATAATTTATATGGGCTGACATAACCTCAGGGTTATAAGCTACAATAAAAATAATTAAAAAAAACAGAATAGGATAACTTTTAATTATTCTTTAAACATATTTGAACAAATGTGAAAATTGCTTACGTAAAATGGCAATAGTAAATTATATTTATACGTATAATGTCATGAAATCATCGCAGTCTACGCAGGTTCATAAATCAATAACAAACTATACGTAAATACATCAATAATTAAAGTCCCTTGTTCTGAAAGACAATCAATTTTCGTCATGCAAATGTTGTGAATGGTCGCCGCTGTTGATCCTGGAGGGCAATTGCTTTAAATAAATCGCAACTGAACCATGATTGGACCGCGTGCGAACCACAACTATTAACACATTCGGTATTGCGCTATTCATTTGACAGCCGTTAGTGCAGCACTTCTGCGCTGCAAAAAATCGCAGTGTGTAAAGAGCCCTAATCTAATTACCCCAGTGTTGCTTACTCTAAAATTTGATTTACCCTATTTTTCATGAGATTCTGGTCCAACTAAAATATCACTGAAACTTGTCTGACTTGTCTATCTTGTCTTGTCTCTCTGTCTTGTCTTGTTTGTCTTGACTTGTCTTGTCTTATTGTTTGTCTTATTGAGATGAATAATGCGGAATCGGACCAATCAAAATATTACATGGAATCTCGAAATTACGTCCTTTTATATCAATGTTTTAAGGGGATGATCAGAAAATCTAATTGACGAACTACGAAATCGTGAAAAAACTCGATCTCGCTCTAAGTAGAATAGCAGACTGACCGGTGCGAAAAATCTGTTAGTAAATAGCGGTAAAGGATTTAAGGCGCATGAACATGGCACATACTGATTCATTTCACGCGCTATTATTTGTCAACTGTGCAGATACATCAGCAAGACTTAAAACATGGTAGGATTAGTGTACAAATTGTACACACTATCTCAGTATAAGCGGACTAGACACTACACTATTTTTATTATACACTTCCTACATTCTCCAAATCTACTTTAAATAACACACTACGCCCATACAATTTCACTTACGTTAGTTGTGCAATTCCATCGACTAGGTACACCTTTATTATCTAGTGATACAATAAAGCTATTGCGTCATACGAAAACATCTTTTGTTGCTATATCGATTTGACTTTGTTACGCCTTTTGTTGGTTTCGACAAATAACATACGTCAATTTGTCTAGGTCAGGTCATTATATGGATTACATACGAGGGTAAAGGTGGACTTCCGATGCCAGCGGCCGATGCGACTAACGCGCGCGTCTGACGCGAGGTTCTGTCATATTTGACAGAACCTCGCGTCAGACGCGCGCGGCCGACGACAGACCTCACTTCCGAGGTCAGCGACTGACGCGTGCCTATTGTGCAGAGTGTTATCACTTTAGGGTATTTTCCCCGAAATTTAGGGTATGTTTTTATGTTTTGGTGTTTAAACAAAAACATAAAAACAAACAAATAAAATCCAATTCATATTTTAATAAAGAATATTTGATTGATTGATAGATTGATAGGTTTAGAGAATATATGAATGCATTTTTTTACAGGATTTTTGATTAAATACATTTTTAAGAGTAATTATAATTAGACAGGGATGCGTTGCGTCCCCTTGGCTTTTAAACCTATATAATATGGATCGCTGTCTAGCTAATAATTATGTAGGCAAGAGGGATTTTCCGAAAAAAATTAATAAGTTTCAAGTGGCTCGATAGATGGTGTTATCGCAACGCGGATGAGCGACCTTGCAGATAGTAAAATACAAATAAAAAATAGTGAAAATTAAGCAAATTTTCGGTAAAAACTTCGTAATATTTCTGGCAAACATTCTTGTCCCGCGTGACGTCAGAGCATAGCCGCGCGCGGCCGCGGCCGATGCGATAGACATCGGCCGCGCGCGTCAGACGCGTGCGTCAGTCGCTGGCATCGGAAGCGGCGCCATACGTTTTCATAGTAACTAGTATGGCCGCATCGGCCGTCGGCCGCGAGCCGCGCGCGTCAGACGCGTCGGCCGCTAGCATCGGAAGTCCACCTTAACTGAACAACTTTTACTATGGGAGCAAACCGATCGGAGCCAAAAAAAAATCTGCTGTTGCATACATTTGAGTCGAGTAGGCATTTCAGTTTAGTATGGGACAGCTGATTTTTTAGTTGGTCCGATTGGTTTGCTCCCGTAGTAAAAGTTGTTCAGTTTGATGGGTAGACTCTTAAGGTGGACTTCCGATGCTAGTGGCCGACGCGTCTGACGCGCGCGGCTCGCGGCCGACGGCCGATGCGGCCATACTAGTTACTATGAAAACGTATGGCGCCGCTTCCGATGCCAGCGACTGACGCCGAGGCCGATGTCTATCGCGTCGGCCGCGGCCGCGCGCGGCTATGCTCTGACGTCACGCAGAACAAGAATGTTTGCCAGACCTATTACGAAGTTTTTACCGAAAATTTGCTTAATTTTTACTATTTTATTTGTATTTTATTATCTGCAAGGTCGCTCATCCACGTAGCGATAACACCATCTATCGAGCCACTTGAAACTACTTTTTCTTTTTTCGGAAAATCTCTTGCCTACATAATTATTAGCTAGAAAGCGATCCATGTAGGTACAGGTTAAAAAGCCAAGGGTCTCATTACTCCCAAAAATGTATTTTATCATACACCCTGTAAAAAAAATGCATTCATATATTCTCTAAACCTATCAATCTGTCAATCAATAAAATATTCTTTATTAAAATATGTATTGTTTTTTTTGTTTGTTTTTATGTTTTTGTTTAAACACCAAAACATAAAAACATACCCTAAATTTTGGGGGAAATACCCTAAAGTGATAACACTCTGCACAATAGGCACGCGTCAGTCGCTGACATCGGAAGTGAGGTCTGTCGTCGGCCGCGCGCGTTAGTCGCATCGGCCGCTGGCATCGGAAGTCCACCTTAAGTGTAGTTACGTGGTTTAGAAATATGTCAGGTATTATAATAGATCATATTTCGATAATCAGCGCCGCAAAAAAAAAGCAGCTGGCCAATATATGGGCCGAGCATGTTTGTTATTTTGTTTGGAGCAGCTAATTGTTTCGATGTTACTCCCATAGAGAAAGATTTTCAGTTTAATAATCTGATCATCCGCTTAAAAATTCACAGATCTCGTGTCTTCCATCACCTTCACATCAGTGAACGCAAATACAGACACTTCACATACATTGAAAATGATTTTGCCTAAAGTCTGCCAAATGATGTGAATACAATTTTTTCTCCAAGTCATAAAAGTACAACTTCTGAATAACCCATCAGTGATACGCAACTCCAATATTTTTTTAAATATAGCCCAAGGTCATATCTCAGGGATTTCTTTTTCTTTTCCGATATCTCATTTCATTTTTGAGATATGATTTTTTTTTCAGACCGAATCTGGTGAAGATAAAACGCAATTTTGTAATTTTTTCGATTTTATAAAAAGTTTCGAGTTTTTTCAAAATTTTTGTTTGCTTTTTGTAGCCCTCATCGAGACGCGTTTTTTGACATAACCTGGGTTCAACCTAAATATTATATCGAAATATTTCCTATACTATGGAGTGCGATTTTTGAAACTTATTCGCTGATTTCAGCAGTTGAAAATGTCAAAATTACAATGGAGAATGTCTGCTGCTGATTTGACTTTCAAACTTTGACTTTTCTTTCTTTCTTTTCTTTTAACTTCAGGAGTGTGATTTTTGAAAGTCAAATCATCAGTAGAAAGATGCATATCTCCATTGTAATTTTGACATTTTCAACTGCTGAACTCAGCGAATGAGATTCAAAAATCGCACTCATGGTATACAAACAAAGCAAACAAACCTAAACAACCGTCTAATCCCGTATCACACGTACCCCAATGTCTCCAATGCTTTCAACATTG
This sequence comes from Agonopterix subpropinquella, assembly GCA_922987775.1. Classification (NCBI taxonomy): domain Eukaryota; kingdom Metazoa; phylum Arthropoda; class Insecta; order Lepidoptera; family Depressariidae; genus Agonopterix; species Agonopterix subpropinquella. Next base: position 16,905,388 of record OV277712.1, read on the forward strand.
CCACGTTTTGGACGGCCAAGCATATAACATAGGTACATAGGTAGGTACTTAAATAATTACGCAAGAACCTTTGTGTACCTGAAATAATCGTGTAAAATGTACAAAGATTTACCTAAGCTCAACAAGGTATATGTAAGAAAATACTAAACACAGGCGACAGTAGGCATAACTACTCACTTTACAAGTTACTACCTACTTTCGAAACAACCAACACATCACGTAAAATATGTCACATAGATAAAATGTATGTTGCAAGGTATAGTGTATCTGAACATACGCAACATACATACGAGTAGGTAGTGTTAGCACGTAAAGCCTGAAACCTTTAAAAAAAAAAAGATCGATCAGGGTCCTTCTTAATTTGTTGACACTTTTTAAGAAGATGATCAGACCATCAAACTGAATAACTTTCTCTATGGGACCAACATGGAAAAAGTTCAGCTGTCCCATACATTTTTTGGCTCGAGTAGGTTTGCAGTTTAGTATGGACGAGCAGATTTTTTTCGTGATTTCGATGTTGGTGCTATAGATAAAGTTGTTCAGTTTGAGGGTCTGATTATCCCCATAAAATTTTCAGCATATTACGAAGGACCCTATACAGGTTGGTTGAGTTGCAGGGAGCAAAATTTTCAAAGTTCTCTTAAAAATACAAAATTGAAGTTCCGTAGGTTAAAACTAATTTTAAAAACTTCGGTGATTATTCAACTTACCAAATAAGAAATAATTAGTGGTTCTTAACAGGTAATTTTACGCTGGAATCGGCATCCAAAGTTAATTAGGTGAAAAATCTGCTAAGAAAAAATGTTGTTCGAAAAAATAGTTTTAGTAATATTTTTTATTCTTATGGCTAACATTAGTCCAAATATTGTCAAAAACATTTAAATAAAATAAAAAATCATAACTTCTTAACTACAAAAAATCGCGGAACAGACATAGGGTATTTTTGGATACCGCCAGGTGTTAGGAATCTAAAAAAAAAATTATTGATGTCACTATTTGGACCACCCTGTATATTATATCTTCGAAATATTCCGAAAGCAAAATCTGAATGAAACTATTGGAGAGATTCTTATTCTGGGAGCAGATATTCAGTTAGGTCTTCGTACCTATAAATAGATAGTAATAATGAACATAACTTTTATACTCATAGAACTATATACTATTTCCTATTCTGTGCTAATAGCATGAAGAGCTTCAGTGACGCGTTGCGGAGAGGTAGACACTCAACCATATGATGGTCCGGGTTCGAATCCTCAAGGATAACATGCTATGTAGGTACCACTGAGTTTTTTTAACTTATACCGAATGCTCTCAAAAGGTGAAGGAAAACATCGGGAGGAAACCAAGTCTATACCAACCCGCATTGGGCACGCGTGGTGTAGTAGACTAACGCATGTACACCATCCTTCACGTATATATAGGCTGATGATGATGACTGTATGTTTATGTGTTTGTTGTGTAATATTTTCTATTGCAGTTTTTCTCATCTCTAAAATCTACATGGTTCCAGTATATTTTTCAATCTCTCACAGTTCCAGAGGTCTCCACGATGACCTATATCGATTTTACACCCTATTAGATGTAACTAAACTCAATAGTTATCTCGGACTCTATGACTTGACCCAGATTTTTGAATCTATTACAATATAGCAGGTTTTCAATATAAACGTAACTGAGTCACTCAGTTCTTGTATTATAATATTGAGTGTCATGTCTAAGCCATATAAAGGCACGGTCTCATATATTACGCGTGCGCACGCGACGGGAACGTTATCAAAAATGGCCGCGTGCCCATTACGCGTGGCGTGAAGATGCGCCTGAGTGCATCCTACAAGAACTTGTGTTGTCGCTGTGGATATTGCCGATTTTATAGTTTTGCTTTCATACTTATTGAGTCGATAGCATGTTATCATATAATTTTCCAGCCACACTGCTAGCTAAAATAAACCCACTTCGTCGTTTACCAAACTTAACCTCTTTTTCGACATTTATGATTTTCATAATAATGACCATCATCATCAGCCTATAAACGTCAACTGCACATAGGCCTCCTCCAATGATCGCCATAACGCTCGATCCTGCGCTGCCCTCATCCAACGGGTTCCCGCCGCCTTCACCAGGCCGTCAGTCCACCTAGTGGCCTACCCAAGCTGCGCTTTCCGGTATGCGGTCGCCACTCGATAACTCTTCAGACCCATCGGCCATTGGTTCTACGAGCAATGTGGGGTACATTGCTCGTAGAACCCCGCCCGCCCCGTTAAAGTTACTTAGGTACATAAAAATGAATACAACAAAACAGTACTTCGGGTGCATGAGAGATGAAGATGATCCTCCACGAGACAAATGGATGGTCCCAATTCCAAGCATGTTGGCAGCGTTCCCCCTTTGAATAGTCAAGCTAATTCGTTGGTCAAGGAAGCTGTCAGCTCTCCAGTCACCCGGAGGTCTCGTGGAGACGCATCGACAGCTCTTTAATAAATTTTTTGCTCATCATCGTTTCGCAGCCAATTGGTGTATACATGAAGCATGATTTTCGTAATCTCTAATCGTTAATTTACATTTTAGTTTACATAAACGGTCAATGCGGCGCCGTCGGCCTTTTTTGCGAGCGTCGATTGGATGATAATAATTATCTCAGTTCGCGAAGAATCTAGTAAGTTCCACATTTTCCATAGCCCTTGAGAAGTCACACAATAGCGCTCTCTATTCGCCATTTCATGTAGATTATAAGTTCCCAGCTCTTTAATTTCGCACTGTATCGCATCAGTTTTTGTTTCGCTTTCTCTTGCCCCTGTTGCGTCAGTGTGTGATGGATGTGTCTTACATAAACTATCGTATTACCTATCTATGTTTAGAATCATCTCTGATACACTATACAGGGTCTTTCATGACGGTTTCTTAAGTGGATGATCAGACCATATTTAACGTTTGGTACAAACACGACCCGGGGATTCGAGTAAGCAGGCTTGTATTTGAAATTTGTTTTTCTACGGTTTATGTATTATACAGGGTGAAACTGATATCATTAGCATCCTTTTAAACTACGAGTCTACCCTTCAAATTGAACAACTTTCACTATGGGAGCAAAAAAAATCTGCTGTTGCATACATTTGAGTCGGGTAGGCATTGCAGATTAGTATGGAACAGCTGATAATTTTTTTGCTCCGATCGGTTTGCTTCCATAGTGAAAGTTATCAGTTTTATGAGTAGACTCTTAGTTTAAAAGGATGCTAATGATATCAATTTCACCCTGTATTACCATTAAACTAAAAAATGTTCTCTATGAGACTCTATGTTATAGAATCATTCTTAAAATGCTATAATTTCATTCTTAATAACATTATAAGATATGTATGTTGACAGGTAAAATATACATATAATTATCTCAAGATTGAGTTTCCATAGCTCTCCACAATACGCCACCCAATACATTTGAAAAGAGCGTCTTTTCAAATGTATTGGCACGAATTGGTGATTTTTTTATAACAAACATTTTATACAAACATTCTGGTACCTATTTATTTTAGGCAAAATGTCCACTACTGTGTCCACTGTGCCCACAGATTATTTAATAGTTACTACCCACTACCTACCTTATGAATTGTCGAGTTTACCTGTTTTTGTATTATTTAGTTTAACAATTAGAGCGGGGTGTCGTTTTATGCATTTAATTTCAGGATTTTATGAGTTGATTGCTAATAAGAGTAGGTAAAGGCTATTAAATACCTAGTTTTGCTAACCAGCTACCAGGCAAACATAACTCGCGTAGCGTGCAATTTTTTTTAATGCAACACCACAGTTGACGGCGCACGCCCCCAAATCATTCCAACCCACTTTCACCTACACTAGATCATATTAAAGTATAAGATATATCGTTCTGATGATTCACTATGATGTGCAGATGAGTCGGTATTTAATTGACAGGTTAATTTCTTATCAACGGATACAATTCTATCTGAATAACAATCAAACGGTATCGTTTAAATTCTTTCTTAATTACTTAATTAGATCAGTAATAAAATTATATGCTGAATTCATAGATACATTCTCTGGAACTTATTAGAATCTTTTTGCATCGCATAGCATATTGTATATACTCATAACTGTATTCCTCATGGAGTAGTCAGAGACATTCAAGAGACTCACAATATACACGTTTCTCGCCTCTGGCTAGAAATCGACAGTTGGCAGAGCTATGTTTCCTGAGCCTCTACCCGCACATTCGAACTTCGCAATTGCGTGAACGTTTTCGTTCCAATGTCAACTCTATTACAATGAAGTGCGGACCGAAACAGTGGCGATATATCGAACATCGAAAGTCCGGGTACAGGGCCAGGCCCTCAACCCGCACATTCGAACTCCGCAATTGCGTGAACGTTTTCGTTCCAATGTCAACTCTATTACAATGAAGTGCGGACCAAAACAGTGGCGATATATCGAACATCGAAAGTCCGGATACAGGGCCTGAATAGTTGGGTGGCCATCGATTCACTTGTCCAAACCATCTTAATACTTCTAAAGCAATATTTTAGCTAGCTATAATAAATAAAACCGGCCAAGTGCGAGACGGACTCGCGCATCGAGGGCTCCGTACGGGACCCTTAGCGCGAGCCAGGCACACACTTGACGGGTTGTTATTATTCGTTGTTTTACCTCAGAGTATGCACTATAATGTATTGCCGTTTTTGCGATCGAGCAAAAATAAAATAAACTTGTAAAAGGTCTTATTGGTATGTGTGTTCGGGTGTCGCTTAAATTTTATCTTTGGTTTCTTTAATTATTTGTTAGCAAATACGCCTTAACAAAACATATTCTGTGAAAATTTCAACCGTCTAGCTATAACGGTTCAAAAGTTACTTACAGCCCTTATAGGTAGGACAGACGGACGGACGGAAGGACGAACAGCGTGTGCTTCTGAATAGGGCCCCGTTGGCACCCTTTGGGTACATATATACATATTCTACTCTTAATACGGCAGCGCTACAAACAAACCTATACCATTATTAATTATTCTCATACTTAACTCATCAAGCGCCCATCAATGAAAACGCAATAATGATAAATGAATTGCAGAGGCAACCGCAACACGATTTCATGCAAAAGAGACGCATCGGGAACGAATAGCATAATAATGGAATAATAATTGCTTATAAATTATAATTAGTAACACATCACTAAACATGACTATTGTCTGTACAATACAAACGACTTTAACATCCTCAAATTTCCCATAGGTTTTATGATTTACAAACGGTTTACAAAAGGATTTATTTATACGCCATACTCTATTCCACATTTGCAGTCTTCTAAAAGATCTCTTATTTCGATGCTAAAGGTACGAAAATGGCTAAATACGCGTGTCTTTTTACTTTTAAACATATCATAGGAATGTCTTCGGCATGATATTTTATGACACTGCCTTTCCTATTGATGGTTTCAACAGCAAAAACTTGTGTTAATTTTATTCAAAAGGGCATCGATGGAAATTCACACGGACGTTTTTCTCTCGACACTTCAATAAGTACTCGTAACTTAGAAAGATGGACAAAGTACTTACACATGTAAAATTTTTGAAGAATTATTGAGATAAAAAAGGTCTAAGGAATTCACAGTGAATATTGTTGAGCACAATTCTTTAAAAAAGTACGGAATAGATTTTGCACAACTTGAATACAGAAACAGATTCCGTATTTTAGACAAAAAACTACTTTACAAATCGATTTTAAAATACGGAAGCGAAAAACATTTGTCATCGATTTAGTTAGAGTAGGTATCAATACCTAAATCTATTCTAAAATCAAATTGAAGGGCGTGTCTGGTTCCCATGAAAGATTTCGTCACATAGCCTACCTTTTTTTACTGACAATCCGACTTCCGCCGTGCCCTTTTTCAATGTAAATCAATTGATCATGAAGTAGGTACCTAATAGTTTGTGGATTAATTGAATGGGGGGTCACTAATATTGGGTTCACTAAATGGCAGTACAACAGAGGTCGAAATTCCGCAGTCAGAGGTCGAAGGTCCTGTCAAATGATTGGTAAGTAGGTGCTGAGTTTGTAGTGTCTGATAATCCTATGTCTTTTAAAATTGCATTTGAAGGCAATAGGACATCAGGCATTCTGATCCAAGAAAAAAAAGAGCGGACGGACACGAATTGTTTTCCAACAGTTAGGTCATAAAATGTGACTACAACGTAAATTAAATTTCGCATAAAAACTATTTTTGTTTGTAAGATTAAGTTATCTGTTAATATGATACAGTGCAGTTTTCAGAAAAGGCTTCTATTGTATATACATCAGTTTCGATATGATTTGAACTAAAAGATGTAGGCCCCATCTGATGTTGATGGAATATCGGCTATAAGCAACAGAACATTATCAAAACTAAGGAAAAAGTTGCAAGAAAAACGTATATACAGGTTGTGGGAAAAACGTAAACGTTTTAAAGGTTCTTAAAGCTATTTACTTTACAATCCAAACCATAGTAGACCTTAATATGGTCCATTGGTGATGTTGTTTTGACCTTTTAAAGTCTAAAACCAATTATAAATATCGAACAATACAATATAATAGGTACCTATATACCATAACAGTACCCATGTATAATATACTTACCTATAGTTTTACCAAGATATTTGACATTGCAGCAGAATCGTTTGCGAATTCTGTACACTACTCGTTTGGCCATATTGAATACAAAATAACTCACTCAATAAAAATTATACGCCAGTTCACCTTGGCATCTAAATCAAACGATTATGGCATATATTACTTTGTGATAAGACTTATAACAAGTTTGCTTTGGATTTTTAGATACTTGAGTGCTTATTGGTAAAGAAAACAGGATTACTGCCAAAATTGAGAAAGGATTCATATGCTAATAATGTACCTTATGTCACTTGTTATTATGAATGTAATTTGGTTATTTTGAAGTCAGTCATGTAGTCGGGGAAATCTATGGATTTTTGTATAGTACTCCATACAAAAATCCATAGATTTTCCCAATTTTTCCATAGGTTGCATTAATTGCACTTTAGCTTTAGGTGATAATTTGGAATATAGTCGATAGATACCTGAAAAACATATATTCTCATTAATTATTAATTTCGTGTTGTTTGTTTTTTTTTTTTTTTTTGGCTTCATTCACTATTACTTATAATAATAATTAATAAAGGTACCCGGTTAATATCGTATAGATATTTACTACTTTATAAGTTATCAAAAATTATAACCACAAAACAAAATTATTTACTGTTTGTTTGTACACACGGCGACACATCAAGTTACCCAAAACCAAAATAAGCTGGCCGCGCGACGTTATACATTACTATATGCCGACGCGCGGCCAGCTTATTTTGGTTTTGGGTAGCTTGATGTGTCGCCGTGTGTACACGTTAAATTTGCCTTGTGATAATTAACCGTCTCTTTTCCTGATATGCTGAAAGACATATCTTTAGACATAATGCTTACCCTTTGCACATTTATATAGATTTCTCAGGGTAATGAGCCTATTATAACCACAAAATCTTGTCAAAAGTGTTATAAACTAACAACAATATTAGTTCAAACACAATATACTGAAGTGTTTTTAATGCAATCTCAAACCGTATTTTACCTAGACTAATGGTGTTTACTGCTTTGTAATGATTATGTCATCCTTGTCATCAGCAGTCACGCCTTGTTATATCATCATTTCACGTTTAATTGAATTAAAAGATTCATTGAAATAAGTATTATGAGTTGGTTCTTAATTGTAAATATTGTAATTTGTAATGTTTATTAATGTTGCAATCATTAAACAGTATTCAATTTATGCAATGGATTCGATAAATAATTTTTCAACTGATTATTTAAATACTCGGTACCTACTATACTGATTACTATTGATACTGAATGATCTCAAACGGTGAAGGAAAACATCGTGAGGAAACCTGCATTCGCTGAAGAAGAAATGTCGATACGTGATATGAAGTCTACCAATCCTCATTGCCTTGAGTCGTCCACCTCCCGTACCACCCCAGAGGTCAAAACTGATGGGGGCAGGGAGTGTCGATAATTTACGTAACGTAGGTATTATTAGATACCTACCTACTCTTTCTTATACTATGCTATAAAAATCATCATCATTATCGTCATCATCATCCTATACAGGGTGTTAGGAAAAGTATCATTCACTTTTAAACCACATACTCTACCCATCAAACTGAACAACTTTGACTACGGGAACAAACCTGTCAGAGCAAAAAAAAAATTCAGCTGTTCAATACTAAACTGAAATACCTACACGACTCAAATGTATGAGACAGATGATTTTTTTTTTGTTCTGGCATGTTTGCTTTTTGTTGGATGGGTAGAGTATGGTGTGTTAAGGTTAATTATACTTTTCCTTACACCCTGTATACATCCCACTGCAGGGCACAGGCTTCAGGGAAGATGTATGAGAGCTATAACTATAAAAAATGAAAATATAAAATCAAAATACTTACTTAAACTGATAAATACAAACTGTCTTTAATCACTTTACTCTTTTCTACTTATATTATTTTGTGGTCACCTTTATAAAATGAAAGGTCGTGTAACAGTGTATAAATACCGACCCAGTTGAGGTCAGTAATGTCGCTATTACTGACTCAGTTTATTGTTAAAACTGCTACAGTTTGAACTTGAATGAAACATGTGTACTTTAAAGAGGCAATGAGATGAAAATTGACCTAAAACAATGTGACAAGTATTTTTAAGGTCATTTATATTAGCGAGTGTCAGTTTGAGTCTGTCTCTATGTTTATATGAATGTTACAGATACTTGAAACGTGTAGGTATCTAGTGTAAGTAGCTACAGGGTGTAACAAAACACCCTAGTAATACTTAAGGGGGTGCTTCAGACCATCAATCTGAACAACTTTCACTATGGAGCCAACGTCGACAAAAAATTAAAAAAATCTGCCATCCCATACATTTGAGTCGAGACGGTACTGCAGTTTTGTATGTAAGGGCCATCTATGGTAAGGGCGGATTTTTTTTCTCGATTTCGATGTTGGCTCCTTAGTGAAAGTTGTTTAGTTTGATGGTCTGCAGCACCCCCTTAAGTATTACTAGGGTGTTTTGTTACACCCTGTATATTCTTGCTGCTTCTTTTGCTTCAACCACGTTCAAAATAGAGAGCATAGGTGCTGTGGCACATTGTGGAGAGGTCTGAGGTACCTACCTATGGAAACTCAATAATGGTGATCCGGCGGGTTCGAAACCGAACAACATGCCAGTCAACGAGTTTTTTCTAATTTATGTTCGTAAACCGACTACTCCCAAATGGTTACAGAAAATATCGTGAGGAAACCTAAATGGATAGAAGAAATTGACATGCGTATGTGAAGTCTAGCAATCCGCATTGGGCACGCGTGGAGGACTGATGCCCTACACCCTCCCTGAGGCAGGCCTGTGCCACAGTATAAGAAAGAGTATCTAGTACCCTGCAATGGCTGCAATGGGACGTAGGTATAGAGGGTGTAACAAAAATACAAATAAACATTTAAGGGGGTGGTTTACACCATCAAACTGAACAACTTTCACTATAGGACCGATATCGAAATCGCGAAAAAAAATCTGATGGGAACATCCGATTTTTTTTTTAGTATGGAAATACTAAACTAGAAATATACTCGAGCTAAATATATGGGACAGCTGATTTTTTTTCGCGATTTCGATGTTGGTCCCATAATGAAAGTTGTTCAGTTTGATGGTATAAACAACCTCCTTAAATGTTTAAAATTTTTATTTTTACTTTTGTAACAGTCTATATAGGGGTATAGGCTGATAATGATGTTCGCAATAGGATCTCTTACTTTCGTTCATTCAGCTATCATTCATTCATTCCTCTCCATGTGTTTCAACTTTGGTTTTAACCTCAGAGGAAGGATCTCTTTATCTGGTTTTAACGAACGAAACGAACGCATCCCTTTTTCATTCCTTGTCATATCTTCTTTCAATTACATCGATTCCTAGTCATTCTATTTCTGTCTCAACTCTCATTAGTGAATACTTTGGACTCGCTTGCTATACAGGGTCCTTCTTAATATGCTGACACTTTTTTTTTTAGGAGGATGTTCAGACCATCAAACTGAACAACTTTCTCTATGGGACCAAAATCGAAATCGCGAAAAAAAAAATTAGCTGTCCCATACATTTAGATCGAGTAGGTTTTGCAGTTTTGTATAGACGAGCAAATTGTTTTTTCTCGATTTCGATGTTGGTGCCATAGAGAAAGTTGTTCAGTTTGACAGTCTGATCATCCCCTTAAAAAAGTGTCAGCATATTAAGAAGGACCCTGTATGTCAGCGTCTTATTTTTTTATTCTATCCAAGTTAGTGCATAAAAAATCGCATTGTTGGACGGTTGTCAGTGACATAATCAATATAATGCCAACATTCCAAAATGCGGTAGAGAGATATTGGCAAAATGGTGGAGGTCAGACAGTCCACTAAAGGCTACCTAGTTGAATAAATTAATTATAAGGTTAGGTATGTTTTATTTAGATTTTCAACTAAGAATCTATTTAACTGCCAACTTTGTTCTGGGTTTTTTTATAGATCGGATGGATTTTAAAACTTCATGATCATGAGTGCGATTTTTGAATCTCATTCGCTGAGTTCAGTAGTTGAAAATGTCAAAATTACTGTGGAGATACGTATCTTTCTACTGCTGATTTGTCTTACAAAAATCGCACTCCTGAAGTATGATTTTTGAAAGTCAAATCAGCAGTATAAAGATGCATTTCTCTGTAGTAATTGTGACATTTTCAACTGCTGAGCTCAGCGAATGAGATTCAAAAATCGCATTCCATGAGATAGGTATACACATACAGGGTGCTTCAGACTATCAACAGAACAACTTTCAATATGGGAACAACATTGGAATAGGGGAAAAAATCTGATTTGGGTCAAGTAGCCATGTTTTCTAGGGAACAACCATTTTTTTTCGCTATCTCATCTTTGGTCTCATACTGAAAGTCGTTCAGTGTGATGGTCTGAAGCATCTTAAGTTTGTAACGCGTTTACATCCTGTTTAATATGATAATGAGTTAATGAGATAGGTACCTACGTATTAACTGATTCAGTTACTGTTTGTATGAAAACTGTTACGTAGTTTAATTTAGTTAGTTCTTCTTCTTATCGTGTGGGCAGAGCCCTAGTGTCAGAGTTTTTTCAGACCGCCTTACGGTCTCTGATGTGGTTTTTATGTAACGACTACTACCACCAGAGGTACAAATACAAATACAATACAAATACAAAAATTTTTATTGTGACACACAGGTAAAAATATGATATTACAGTAGTAAAAAAGTATCTCTGTGGCCTACCAAAAGGCATACAAAATATATAGGTATTGTTATACCTGAAAAAACGTAATGATTGAATGAATTTAATTAAGAAATCAATAATTTAACTATAGAAGTATTTAAAATTAAAATTGTACCTAAAATCAATGTCAATACTAATCATAATGCTTAAATACAAATGTCATAATTTTAAATTTGAGTTTCCATACATAACAAAGACATAAAATAAAAATAAAAGAACATTAAAAAAACACAAATAAACAAAATTTTTACCGATTTGAAATAAAATTTAAATGACTTGGAGGATTATGGATTTATGACTCAAGAAATTCCTTAATTGAGTAATATGATTTTTCGTTCAGATGATACGTCTAAAAATTATGATGTCCTGGCATTCTCTTATTAGTTTTGGGATTTTGTTATAAATTGGTAAGTAGGTAAAAGGTAGTAGACCAACGGCTCAACGTGCCATCCGAAGCACGGAATCATTGTTCTTTTCAGACAATCAGGTGATTCAGCCTGCAAATCCTGCAATGTCCTAAACAACTGAGGAAAAACACACAAAGTGACATATCACTAGGTGTCCCCCGTGGAAATCGAACCCACGACCTCCGTGTCGAGAGCCAATACTCTTAACCATTAGACCACGGAGGCAGTATTTTATTTAGTTAGTTAGAACCCTATTATTGTGCTACTGCAGATCCTGACGACCCCAAAACTTTGCTTTGCAATAAATGAACGGACCAATGATTTAAGAAAATAATAAGAGATCTTGACAAGAAGGTCGACCACATGTCTCTACACACGGCACGAGTCGCGTGCGCATCAAACTGAACGATCGCGACCGTGAAATTTGGAGCAAAAATCTAGATTTTTACCATTAAATCGTACGAGGGCCGTTATGTTCGTTTGTATGTGATTGTTGTTAGCGACGCGAGAGCAATCAGACCACGTGACTGATGGAGACCGATCGCGCTAAATAAATCTCCACTGGAACGTCATCAGACCACATGCGAATCACTACAATATAAGTATCACGCTAATCATTTGACAGCACATGACAGCCGTTTGACAGATCGCTCAGACGATTCTGGTTGTCAAACACATAGTAAATAGCATTAATCTAAGGTAAATAAGGCAAGTTTAGCGCGATTTATTCCGATTGATATAATATTCTTTTAACTAAATTAAATCATGTAACATTAATTCGGTAATTAAATCTGACTCAGAAAGTAATAACCTATAGAATCAAACAGATTGCGGCAAAGTAACTAAAAACTAAATACAAAATGTAAATTCAACATTCCTTTAGCTTCCTCAAGTAAAAAGCAGTTTATCGATTTAAAGCAAAACGTACGCTGGGCCTCACATAAACAGGTTGAGCAATATCGATCCAAAACGAGAGATTTCGTATATCTTAGCGATTTGTCGATCTGTGACGCAACTTGTCACGTATAGAGATACTCAAAGTGAAGATGTCATGCTAATTAGGTGATTACGTTGTTGTTATGATTAAAAGTAAGGTAAAATATACCTAACCATAACATTGATCCGTGGAATGATTTAATTTAATTTATTTTTAATTTAATTTTTAATTTAATTTTTTTATTTTAATTTAATCCGTGGAATGACCTTTTTTAAAGTGTAACAAACAATATTACAGTTATATTATGACATAAGCATATATTATAAACTGGATAATTATTTAAATGATCAAAATGCTTGGCTCTAAGTTACACAAACTTATACGTGCTTATACTATAATCGTATAATTATAATAGTAACAATTATTTTATTAAATAGACTATGTAAGTAGTCGAATATTAGACGCATAAAGCACCAGTATATGACGAAATTACCGTAATATAACTTTTATAAGGCAAAATAGTCATATAAATGGGGGCCTAATACGACCAAATTGTTTGCTGGAATACTCCTACAGACGCGATCGTGTTTTAAAGGATTTCTTCACTTAAACGAATCTATCAATGTCCCCAAGATTTATTTACACCATGGCATTATTATAAATTTAGCTTAAGAATTTATATTGTTTAGTTATTAAATCGTGTTATGTTGTAGATTTTCTTGTCGCATCTTCTCTACAGCGACAACACGTTCCGACGCGGAAAAAAGATTTGACTTTTAATAAGTATGCTTTAAGCTCCTATATTGAATAAATTATGTTGACTTGACTTGACTACATGGTGTTAGGGTAGACGGTTGAATTTAATGGGTGATTGTACTCATGATACTGAACAACTCAGCTAATTTTGTTATCTAGAGCATCAGTGACCATCAAGGAGCTAAAAAAGAGCATAGATTAAAATGAGACGCTTCGTTATATTCAATAACATTTCTAACCATGATAATTTCGATCCAAAACGTATGTGAAAACCAATGGATGTCGTAACTTGATCGTAACATTGTCCAGCAGAGGTGACACAAGGTGAAGATGCCATGACCACGCTAATTACTGATGACGCTGCTAACACTGCAAATTAAATTAAAAACTATATAGGTACAGTACCTACTTGCACAATAATTATAACTGCAATGTACTGCAATGATTCTGTTGTTTTTAATTTCAGCAGTAGCACAGAATATAACAGGAGACTGCAAGTAAATGGAGGTCATTCTAAAGTGATTTTGTAGATAAAATAAAATTGTTTTGATGGGCTCCAAATTAAAAGAGAATTTTGTAAAAATTTCATTCAAAAAGCATTTAAAGAGTTGTTAGAAAAGTATACCTAACCTAACACAACAATGACTCTACAGTTTAAGTATACCTTCTACCTTATTTTTTCTTAATTCTTTTATGAGTATGTTACATGATAGCTTCGGGATTTTTGACTGATTTGGATGATTCTTTGTTGGTTCTGTTCTGAAGATGTTACCCAAAGATTTTATTTCAATTTGATGAAGAGCTTCGAAGATAGACAATGGAACTCTTCAAAAGTTGATAGCAAATCATCGGCGATTGAAGGAATTGTTTCGTATCGATGTGGTATCGATATACCTCTTGCATGTACAACTTAAGTATATCAATGTTAAACTAAAATAGGTAGGTATTTCACCACAGAAAATTGTGAAACAAATAAGTTTTTTTACAAAAAATGTAAATCTACTTAAAAACTAAAAAGTACAAAACGATTAAAAACCAATGTTTTTAACATTTTTATCCATAAGAACATTAATCAACTTTCGTAAAATGTTGTAGAAGAGCTCAATAGCACAGAATAGGTAATAGTAAGTATATAGATCGTTCTACATCCAATTACATTAGAGTACCTACCTATCATTTTCACAGGTTATCAAAATTTTCATACAAAAGACATCAACGGGACCGATACATCTCCTTCATAGTGTTGTCGAAAGGTCGACAAGTTTTATAATTTGATTTCTAAACGATTAAAAAAAACATGAAAAAAACACAGTCAAATTAAAACAAATCTCCACAATGTAGGACGTAAGCAAAGCACCGCGCGATGGAAAAAAAGTTTAAAACAAGGCTGTCCTCATTTCACTTTCGTCTCGATTGTACCGGCAACAGAAGGTACTAGCGCATACAAAACTGCTTGATATTGTTATTTCGTTAATGATTCAATATAATATACTAACTAAATAATAATCTAATTAAAAAATTAAATTAAAAAATATAGTTAGTGTTTCTTAACCCTTACATTAAGAAAACTTTTTCATTAACGAACATTATAGGTTTCTCCATTTTGTTAAAATGGGTACCTACCTACATCATTTGTTCAATTTTCAATCAATTTCAAATTAAAAGAAATCGCAATCGCTGCTTTGAATCAATCTAACCAATGATTCAAAAAATAAAATGTACCTAAATTGAGGAATCCATCGAATTAACTATGCACAAAATGTAATTTTATTTAATAACAAGAAAATCCATTCATCACACCGGTAGCTAGGTAATAGAAGATAATGCTATGGGATTAATATAAATTACATAAATATTTACATAACAATGGTATTAACAACAGGTGGTACAATAATAAATAAATTAAATAATTTGTACAAAATTAATGATTATAATTAGCCAGTGCTTCAAGAGTTTTCACGTTTCCCTTACTTACAGTGTCTATAAAATGTTGTAAAAAGCTACTTATACCGATTATTTGCTTTAAAAGTACAAAAATAAAAGAATAACTTAAGACTGACTTAACCTAAGATAGAGATTAATAAAAAAAAAAATTCCCAAACCCACTTTGTCAACGACTGTACACAATACACGTGTTTTCTTTAACAACTTATAAAGTCGCATGTAATTTGTAAAAACTTGAACTGATCGCACTATGTGGTTTTTCAAGTTAAAAAAACTCACAGAACTTTTTTTTTAACTTTTGATAACGCGCTATAAACGTCACTTTCTCGTGAGTTTCGAGTGGTGGAAGAATTTTAGTTTTTACATGCAAATCGAAATTATCACTATTTTTTGCAGTAGTAGGTACCTAAGTATAACATTTTAATTATTTAAAGTACTTATACAGGGTGAAATTGATAAGTATCATTAGCATCCTTTTAAACTAAATAGTCTACCGATCAAAAAAAAATCAATCAGCTGTTGCATTTTTAGTCCGATCGTCGGTTTGCTATCATATTAAAAGTTGTTCAGTTTGATGGGTAGACCAAGTGTCTAAATAGCTAGTTTAAAAGCTATGTAATGATATCAATGTTACCCTGTAGTACCTACCTACCTATCTAATCCTACTAATATTATAAACGCGAAAGTTTGTAAGTATGGATGGATGGATATTTGTTACTCTTTCACGCTAAACCGGCTGGACCGATTTCGATGAAACTTGGAATATAGATAGACCATGGCCTGGATTAACACATAGGGTACTTTTTATCCCGGTAACGCAGACGAAGTCGCGGGCAACAGCTAGTTTTTTATATGTGAAAAATTTTAATTAGCTTAGAGTTATTTTAGGGTGTATTCGCTATCAATGCTATAAATCTTCCTAAGAATAAATATTTTCCCAATAATGATCACAGTCACTAACTACATTCCCTGAGAGAATAATGAATCAAGGATATTCTAAAGTTCTAAATAATACCTACCACATTCAGAACATCTACATTTCAATAACAGGGCCCAAACTGGTCAAAGACCTGAGTGACAGGAAGTGAGCCCGTCGCCACTTTTTATTTTTAATGGGCAGTGGATACAATACATGCTTCGAAATTGAAGCAGATCAACCAACACCAATTATGACGTAATCGTAGAGGGAGGAGACAGAGGTCAATACGTGTTTTGTCTTATTCACTCATTATGAGATGCATACTATAGCCAATTTGCTCTAGTTAAAAAACCCGTGTGGTTCCGGCTTAGAATAGACCACCCCAATTCTTCCCGTGGGTGTCGTTCGAGGCGAACTAAGGGATTAAAGGTTTCTTATGCAGTGTTTATAAAGGCTAGCCACCTCTCACCACTTGACACGTCATTCCATCTTTAAAATGCTAAATGTTGGTAGTTGCTGCAATGTTTCTAACCACTCCGAAAGGGAAATAACGGTCGTGAGTTTATGTTTAAGTACCAGAATCTCATGGCACAAAAAATGTAAAATAAAATGAGATTTTCACATGGGCATGGTAGTGTCACGGAATATATTTCTGTCATCCTCATCTCGTCAAAGTGGCCCTTTACAAAATGCGACTTTTTGCAGCGATATACACTGAAAAAATGATAAACCAAACTAGTCTAAACTATTATAAAACTGTAAATTAAAAAAAAGCTTTGTGTGTTTGAACGAGTATCACGCGAAAACTTCTGAACCGATTTCCATGAAACTTTTTTTGTTTGATAGCTTATGATCTGACTTACAATCTGGTATATAATTTGTGCGGACGAAGTCGCGGGTTAACGCTAGTGTTAAATATAACCAAACTTTAGTGACTTCCAAACTGTTTTGTAGCATATAATCAAACATTTGGTTATAAATAGCAAAACGTGTTGTTATTTACAGCCGAAAGTTTGTTTATATGCTACAAAACAGTTTGAAAGTCACTAAAGTTTGATTATATCTAACAAACCATTTTTTTTTTCAGTGTACATGCGCGTGTGCATTTCGTTGCTACCACAGAATATTATAAGAGCTCTGCTAGCGTAAGCGATTACATTTGAGCATTCTTTGTTATCTCACCAATAATAGTTATAGTCATTTTGCTATCAATACCGGAATTATAACCACAACTACTGCTGCCAAAGAATTCATACCATATTGTTGGTTCAATATTTAATACGAATACACAAGATTCAAGTTAATTTAGCACTTATCACTAATGCACAAGAGTTAACATAGGGGACTTCTTACGTAGAACCAGTGCTAATGGACTTCTAAAGGCACAAGCCTTTAGTTAACTCACAGAATAATGAATAATAGTAGCAGACAGAAGCGGCTCTTTTATGTATTCTCCGTGCCAATAATTTAAAGGTGTATCTTCATACTTCATGCAATGTCGTGATGTGACCTTCATGGCATAGCAAATAAACGCATACCCTAATATACTTGTAACTTAAGTACATAATTTATAGATCAACATAAATTTTAAAGGTGACAGAAAGTTGGTGGTTGTAGCAGTGTGCCTGACCGCCCCGAAAGGGATAACGGTCGGATATAAACATATTTTAAAAGGCCTACCAATGTTACCAATGTTAGATATGTAATTATTTGAATCATAAATTATTCTTCTGGGGAAACTCCAATTTGAACACAGCCTCTTTAAACCAGTAAAAAAGTTATTTTGTATGCAAGATGCAGGATATTAAATAATTAACTTTTTCGACATACATAGACTACCTACCAAATACCTTGAAATGAATTGCTTCCCAGTTCCAGTAAAATGGACATCGCAGCTATAATTATGTGGCTACAGAATCATACCAAGTGTATACAAATAGGCTGTATTCTATACTCTACTAATATTTATTATTCTTTGGGTTAGGCTATGCACTTACTTTCTACATTATAAAGTCCCATACACAAGACATTTTAATTCTTAAATCGAAGGGATGAGAAAGATATCTGCGGTCTTCAAATGCGGAAGTTATAAGTCATTATGAACAAATACCAAAGTTTTTGTTCAGTTTCCTCACTGGAGAATGCTAATATTTATTTGTTGAGCTTTCCTCTCTCGTCGAAGGAAGGAAGGAAGGAAAATGTTGATAGAGTTTTACCGTTTCTGGACAAAGATGTGCAATGAAATATGATGTGCAATACAGTAGGTATGCTGGGCATAGGTCTCCTTTTCATAAAAATGTAGCGCCTTAGGCCAGACATGTAGTCAAAGGTGCATAAATGTAGGCAAAGTGTATCTATAGCTTTCGTAGTTACCTTTAGCATAGATTTAAATACTACTACGTATTTAAATCTATGCCTTTAGTTTTTGTGATCTGTGGTAGTTACTGTACGTAGAGTTTCTGGCCGCATCTTCTCTCAACAGAACACCTTCCGACGCGGTGGTAGAGTCAAAAAATGACGTCAAAAAGGTATGTGATATTATTTTGAATAAAAAAAATTTATTTGAATAATTTTTTATTTTTATTTGATTTGATTTGAAGCTGTCTCTGTATACCTCTATAAAGATATGAGAAACAATGCGAGACGGCAGGTTGCGTATTTTATACAACATGTCTGGACCCGAGTTAAAAAAGCGCTACACAAACGACGGACGTTTTGCTTTGCCACCTCGGTCAAAAATTTATTTACGGAATTTACTTACGAGGTAACACACATCCGTAGTAGTAAAAGTTTAGCTAGAACAATTTAAGATACATATTTAGTTAGTACGTGAACTTTAACCACGCATTCTACTTCTCAAATTGGACAACTTTCTCAAATTTGAACTAGTGAAAAAAACAAATCAGCTGTTCCAGACATTTGAGTCGAGCCAGTTCAGCAGTCTTGAATGAAAAAGCAGTTTTTTTTTCGCGGTAACATTTTTGTCTTCCCAGATTTCCTTCACCGAAGTTTTGAAGTCGTGCCTAAAAACTCATTGTAGAGTCTCATCATCATCAACCTCTATAAATGTCCCACTGCAGGGTACGGGCCTACCCTCGGGTGTATGGGCATAAGTCCACCACGCGTGCCCAATGCGGATTGGTAGACTGCACATACACATCAGAATTTCTTCTTCAGTGTAGGTTGCCTCACGATGTTTTCCTTCATCGTTCTTAGAGTCTAATCGATCATAATTAAGTCTTAGATCAAACAAGGTGCGCCTACCTCTAGGAAAGAGGAGTTAGTGTCAAGACAAGAGACTCGCTTCTTCTTTTTCTTCTTTTAAATACTTCCGCATCAAATAACGTTACAAACAGCATCCCATACTAATTCGTATGGATATGTCGTGCGTGACTCTTACGTCTAGACCACCACGGTTTTACATGTCTCTTCACTATGCTGTATAATTGTATGATCAAATAATGAAGGTAGCTAGGTATTTCTAACAATTATATAATGTATGTTACATCGTGATTTGGTCATCTGTCGTCCTTTTAGATAAATTATTACGTAGTGTTCACAAAGTATCGAAAAGACTGCAAACTTTTACTGAATGTATTTATTAAACCTACCTACTTGTAGGTACCTTACCTACCTACTTACTTACACAAAATGAGTACTAAGAATAGTCAGATTGATGATAATAGTAACGATTCAATGTTTTAAATTTGTATTTCACTAGAAATCTCACTATGAATTAATGAAATAATGTACCTACCTACTTAACTTTTATTTTTCCTAGACTACATAATTATCTTACTAAGATATTATTTGTGTCTTAAAAGTGAAAAGACAGTTCGGTGAAACTATGTAAGAAGCAATGTAAACTGACAACTTGTATACCTGAATTTGCTACACAATAAATAATTTATTATTTATTTATTTAAATACTGAGGAACACAGGAACATCGTGAGGAAACCTGCATGCTTCAATTTCGAGGCATGTATCGTACCTACTGTCCATTACAAGTGGCGACGGGCTCACTCCCCGTCACACTGGACAGTGTTTCGGTACTACTAGTGAAACGTGGATGTTCTGGAGTTTCAGAATATCTCTGACTACCCCCTCGGGGAATATAGTCGTGAGCATATGCTTATGCTTATTTAAATACTTGAATTAGCATCCCCAACATTATCGTAATAATTATTTTTATGCCGTAAAGTAAGACATGTAGGACCTAATAATTATTGTAACAACTGCTTGTAAAACTTATAATTATAACAAATAAATGCATCTTTATCACACCTTCAATTGTCAAATCCAGATTTATCTGTATTAGATGAGCAAACGAGTCGGGCATTGAAACTTTAGCTAAAATTCTTACCTAACTTGGTTATACTTATTTACTTACTTTCCTTTTAGTTACAATAAAAATTACTAAAGCGAATATTGTCAAGATTCGAATTCGCATATTTATTACCTATTCTTATAAGTTAGGCAAAAGACAATTTAAACAAAACAGGTGTGTTGCGGATGCGATAATAATGTTTTTCTGTTTTGACGAAGCCTACGAATAGAGTAAGTAATGAGCCTACGTTGCTGATTCGGATATTTTGTAAATTTTTTATTTTTTTTTATTTTTCTCGAATAAATGATACGAGTATTTTTAAACAAAACAACTTTTGCATGTCTAGATCGCACGTTAGTAAAGTACTTACAGCAAAATGAATTTAGAACACGACATCGACATGGCGATTATTTTCAAACCATTCGAACTTTCATGCGAAATAAATTAAAGGTCCTTCGGAATAAACTGAAAATTGCTTAAGTAGTTACAGATAGATATATAGGCAGGTACTCTAACTTCTTGAGTTAACTTAAGTAGTTGCTATTCTGATTTCAGTCTAAAAAAATTATTACAACCCTTAATATTTTATTTTTGATTTGAATGGCAAGAAGAAAAAATGTTTGATAACTGTCAAAATAATTTGGATTCTATACAATACTAGCTGTGCCCGCTACTTCGTACGCGCGGACTACTGAAATATACTTTACGACCTATTCTCAGACCTACTGAATATACACACAAAATTTCATAAGATTCGGTCAAGCCGTAAGTGGAGTTTTGTTACAAACACCGGACACGAGAATTTTATATATATTAGAGATTGTCGGTTTTACATAACAGGCTTTAAGTTCATTCGTTAAGTTGTTACCTAATAAGGTAATAAGGTATTATAATTTAGACAAATACCTAGTAAAATCCATCATGGATCAATATACCTACAGTCTATAAACCTTTTTTGTAACTCGATATCCTAACCTAATTGTTTGTATAAATCTACCCAACCCTGTGTGTATGTATATGGCAAGGCTTGAAAATAAATTAAAAAATTTGTGGGACATTTTAAAAGGTATTCGTTGATTCTAAGAATCGGTACCTCGCTTCTGTGAGACTCCACTGTTAACATTGAAATAGCAAAACTGCAAACAGTTTTGTTAATACTTTTATTGTTCCATTTGTGATGCAAGTAGCACCTTGAACTTTGTGCTTGCTTGTACGACATCCTCAAAACAATTACTTTATACAAAAGTTTTAAAACGAATGCAGTTGTAGGTACTGTGATGCCATCTTTGCATTGCATAATGCTAAATAAATCGCATTGCGATATCAGCCGGCGTTTTTTTTTTAAATGAACATGTGCGTGCAATTTTTTAAATACAATTATTATTACCTTGGTACTGGCTGATGTCACGAAAAAAGTTATGTCAAACGCCATTAAAAAGAAAATCAGTTTTTTTTATATTTCTTAATGGCGATTTGATAAATTTTTTTCACTAAAATAGGCCAGTATGTTTTTTACCGTTTCTACCAATTTACAATTTATGCTATATCCTTGCTCCAGAGATACTTTGTTTTTTAAAATATTTTATAATTAATAAAAAACAACCAGAATGAGGATGGATTATGTAAGTAGGTATGATTGAAGGCAATCAAAGGATATTAAATAAATATTATATTTTAACAAGAATAGTAACAAATATATGTAACTAAAAGTAATAGTAATTTACACCTACACCTACTGTAGCTATTTTCAGCAGCTTTCTTGAACTCTTCCTCCACTCATCCTCAAAATATGCAGACCCTGTACCCGGACTTTCGATGTTTCGATGATCGCCCCTGTTTCGGTCCGCACTTCATTGTAATAGAGTTGACATTGGAACGAAAACATTCACGCAATTGCGAAGTTCGAATGCGCGGTTAGACCCAGAGGATTGTTAGTGATAATCTCGAGGTTCCTCCACTGTCGTTCAGTCGCAGAATCACAGTATTTAAGTCCTTTTCTTTCTTTTTTGGTGGTTTTTGGCAAAAGACAAACATATTCAATTATTTTAACGATATTTAACGAAAAACCTATGCTTCAAGCGAGACGTTTAGGTACATTGTCGTCGACTCTACCTTCAGTTTGGCCATAGTGGTTTGGCGTTTCATTCCTCCACTGAACTGAGGTTTCTCGAATCAAGGAAGTTTTTGACATTTTTGACATCAAATTTGAGTGAATGTTCATCAAAACGAGTTTTGCAAGCATCTTGTGGAAATTATAAAGGACGAAAAAGTGAGAATTATACGGCTGAACCTAGTGTCTTGTAAAGTAATGAGACCTATTTATAAACATACAGATTTACTGCGTGGTTAAAATTAAATGCGTAAACGAATTAAAAGAAGATTCCCGCTCGACTCGGATGCTAACACTCGCTAAATGTCAAGGTGAACCGCAAGATGGCGTTATTAAAACAAAACAAAAATGGCGGTTAAAAATGGGCGCGCAAAATACAGCTTTTAATTCCGTCCATTGCATTGGCACCTTATTTTAGATCCTTTGAAAAAGATGGGATAAACTTTTTGCAATCGATACCATATCATTAAGCGTTTTATTTTTGCAACGATAATGGACGTTATTACGAGTGTGTGATCACGATTGTGTTTTTTTTTCATAATTTTTAAATCAAAGAGCGAGCGCAGTGCAGTGCCGTAAATAGGGCGGTGCGAGCGGTGCCCAGGCACAAGGCGCAGCGCAGACCCTGGAGGGGCGCAGAAATGATACCAAGACAGGACCAAGTTTTGGTCCATGCATGTCTTGCGATGCCCTACATAAATAAAACATTTTTACCAAACTCCTCATCATAACTAAGGCAAAGTGATACTATGACAAGACCTTCTTTTAGTGTCAGAATAAGTTGCAGAGCTAGGACGGGCTTGCTTCGCGAACTCCTTGCTAATGTATTTTGTTACATTATATTATACAAACCGCCAAAGCTTTTCACAACTGAGTCGTATCTTCGAGCTCACTCGATTTTTAGTAAAATTTTTAAACTTTCAGAATTTTGGTCACAACTAAGTCGCACTCGCAGTGCTGCGAAATTCCGAGTTTTCTTCGCTCGTTTTAGCCTTTGAATAGTGGTATATTTTAAGCATGCATAGGCTAATTGAACCCTTTACCATCACTGTTTTGAATCTTGGTGTTTGAAATTTTCATTGTCATGGGGGCGCCAAAGGGGGGCGCAGTTATAGAAGCTCGCACCGGGCGCATAGAAGGCTATTTACGGCACTGGCGCAGTGTAGATACCTAGGTACGGCGTGTTGAATAAATTATAATGATATACAGGATGAAATTGAAATCATTGGCTAAGACTCTACCTATCAAACTGGGACTTTCTATCGAATGTGTTTAAGCACAGCACATAAGTACTACTTATATTACCTAACTTAGCTACCCTACGTGCGACTTAATAGGTACCTATCAAATTATAATAATAAGTAATGCCTACCGGTAGGTAGGCCTTGTAGGTAGGTATATCGGTCTTCTACATGGCTACCTAAGCCTAAGTATTATCTATCAAGTTTACCATACACCTTTAGGCCTCTAATAGCTAAAATTGGTTACAAACAAGCATTTTAATTCAAATTTAATGTTATAGTATAACGTCAAATAACTGGAATTTCGAGGTTTTTGAACAGTGTATCGAGTTTATTATCATATTCCGGAGGCCGTGGCGAGTTGGCTTCTTTTGATGCTTCTTTATTCAAACCCACGTGTTAACTTTTAAATAAAGTCGTCACACAGCTGTTTCCGCTGAAAGCCTTCGATCTAAGTAGGTAAAATGAATGGATAAGTATTATGCGAACATTCACTGAAAAAAATGATCAACCAAACTAGTAAACTTTAGTGACTTCCCAACTGTTTTGTAGCACATAATCAAACATTTGGTTATAAATAGCAAAACGTGTTGTTATTTATAGCCGAAAGTTTGTTTATATGCTACAAAAAGTTTGGAATACACTAAAGTTTGATTATATTTAACTAATAATTTTTTTCAGTGTTTCAAACGAGAAAAATAAGTTAAAATTTCAAATATTATTGATTTTGAACATGTTACAGCCATGTTGTCTTTAATTTGATAAGTTAAAATGTCTAGCCCCTACACTTCCTTCCTTCGTCTTTCTTCTTATGTGGGCAGAGCCCTGGTGTTCAGACCGCCTTACGTCCTCTGACGTGGTTTTTATATATAATGACTACTTACTACCACCAGAGATAGTAGCCGCGACCAACGGCTTAACGTGCCATCCGAAGCACGACGGATCATCTCTCTTTTCAGACAATCAGGTGATTTAGCCTGCAAACCAACCAACCAACCTAACCAACTGGGGGAAAACGCACAAAGTCACATATATCCCCCCCCCCCCCCCCGAGGTGTCCCCCGTGGCAATCGAACCGACGACCTCCGTGTCGAGAGCCCAATGCTCTTAACCATTAGTTCACGGAGGGAGTTGCCCCTACTAGGTAACTATTAAACGAAACAGAGATTCTTAACTTCCCTTTTTCAAGAGACAAGCCTTAAGCCTTAGTTGTAGCTTGCTGACCATATAATATAGGTACTCAAAGAAAAAAAAATAGAGGCCCTTCGCATAACTACATAATCATTAAATATAGCTAATAAGCATAATCAAGAAATATAGCTACTCAACAAAAAACATGTTTTACCTAAATTCATTTCAAGCTCAATATGCTTTCATCACAAACTACATTAAAATAACTGTGTCCCTCATTTCGTATATGTTTTAAGATTAAACCGGGTCGTAATCGTAGCACTAGAAGATCAATCATCACCATCATCAGCCAGTCATCGTCTACTCCTGAACATAGGCCTCTCGCAAGGCGCGCGACAAAACTATCCTCGACCTCCTCGATCCAGTTGTTTCTCGCCACCTGCTCTTAGATCATCGCGTCGATCCAGTACCGGAGGGTGTTCCACACTACGCCTAATTCGTGGTCACCATTCTGGAACTCTGACTCCTTATAGGTAGTCAGTTCTTCAGCAAAAAATTATCTATGAAACATTGAAATATGTGCAGCCGACGGGACAGTCCAATTTGTATCACCCTATTCAATGACTCTTCCTTAGAAAAAATAGACTAGAGACTAGGTGTCTAGAATGAGCCTCACGCTTCTACCGTATAAAACAAAAGGGGCCAACTTTCTTAGGTTGGGGTGCGTGAGGCGTCATACAAAATTATGTCTGCGTGCGTGTTATATGGATAGGGTTTAGAGGCCAGTACTGGTTGCAATTTTTTTCTATGCGTTCGTAGCTTCGACTGTCTATCTTGACATATAACTTATCCGAGGACTCATCCTGGATCGATTGTACAATACAATATTACACAGGACCCTCATGATGGTGTGAGTTTGAGTGTTTCATGTCGTAGGTCCGCAACGCGCCACCACCGTCGCTTCCCAGATGTTAGTACTTAGCTCAGAAAGTTCATTTACTTACTTATAGTTCGACAGTTTAGCACTTTGGCCGCAAGAGACACGCCGGCAGCCGGTTTTGTGGGGTCAACACTTTCACGAAACATCCGCGTCGACGTTTTTTCTAATATTTCGCTTATACGTAATAGATATCGAGTTTATTCTGGCTTTAGAGGTGTCGCCTTTCTCGTTAATTATTGTTGTAATGCGTTTATTTTAGATTTCTACTTGTTTAGATAAGCTAATAAGGAGTTTAATTACGTGCTGGTATGAAGTAAGCTTGGTCACCCTCCATTTTAGAGTAGATGGTAGAGGAAATGTGGGGCGGAGGGGCTATTAATTTTTGTTATTTATTTCTAGAGTCAAAACAGGGACCGTTTTAGTGGGTAGTAAGATGTCATGTACCTACATCACCCGTGTGTGATCCCACAGAAGTGAGTCACGAAGGCCATAATTTTGTTTTTATTTAGATCATGTTTTAAGATCACATTTATTCCTGGAGTGCGATTTTTGAATCTCATAAGTTGAACTCATTCAGCAGTTGAATATGTATGGAGATACACATCTTTCCACTGCTGATTTGACTTTCAAAAATAGCACTCCTATGGAGTATGATTTTTTTTATGTCAAATCAGCAGTAGAAAGATGCACGTCTCTATAGTAATATTGACATTTTCAACTGCTGAGTTCAAAGAATGAGTTTCAAAAATCGCACTCCTGGAATGGGTTAATACAGAGCGGACGAAACACATTATAGGTCTATCTATGATCCGCATGGACATTTCATATACAATAACCCTCCTTCTGGCGCAGTCGGGTAAAAATGGGCTTGCACTGTCAAGAAGAGACTAGCACATGTAGTTATGTAGTAAGTGCGATTAAGAGAGGAATGCGGCACTGCTTGTTTGTCGTTCAATTCCCGCGTACCACCAAAATTTATGGATGGCAGGGATGTCCGTCTGTACCTGGTCTGTACGTAGATACGTTATTACTCTTTCTTGTACTGTGGAAGCGGTAGGACCAATCATTACACCATAGGACCGATTACGATTATCATCATTATCTCAGCCGATAGACGTCCACTGCTGGACATAAGCCCACAATGATCGCCACAACGACTGGATCTGTGCTGCCCTTATCCAACGGGTTCCCGCCGCCTTCACCTTTGTCTACGTTTATAAGAAACGCATAGATTTCTCTGCTAAATTTTAAGAATTATTTTACTCAGCTTCACCAAATCTGTGTCTCTTGACAATCGAACAGATTCTACTGAATAACAAGCAGCCGTGAAGTAGGACACTAACTCATAAATTATCATTGAAATAGCTAAGTACTGCATTGTTTATTCAGTTTTAGCGTTGACCAGCTGTTTAAATGGTTCTAGAATCGGTGAATTTTAAATTTCGAAATAATTGGTTAAACTTTTCGTGCTGTGGAATTATTATCAATCTTGACTGAGGTGACCTATTTATTTTTTTAATTTTATAGATTTTTTTTTTAATTTCCTTTGTGAGTTAAATTGAGTTAATCCGATTGGTCTCAAATACCGTATGCCTTTATAAAAAGTGTATTTAAGTTCTTGATTGGCTTTTATGACTGTGTTTTCTTTCTAATTTTCTTATTAGGTATAGTGAAACCAAACTTCATCCCATCGTGAAACCTTCAATGTACCGAAGTAGGTACCTAGGTAGGTACTAAATGCGAGCCTTAATTGCTACAACTGCGCTTTAAAAAGTTGGTAGTTGTAGCTAGTTGTGCACTCTATAAGGCAAGCGTAAGAGGAAATGTTGGAAGGGGACTAGACGTACATAATTATACGGACCAAATTGGCGACGTGCTTAAAAAGGGCCAGGTCAGATCTACCCGAAACCGACGAGCATGCATGAAAGGACTAATGAATGTGCAGGAAGCTAGAGAGGTTTGCCAGGATCGTAGCAGGTGGCGTTCCGTGGTCTCTGCCTACCCCAGTGGGAGACAGGCATGAGAATTATGTATGTATGTAGTTGTAGCAAAGCTTCTGACCGCTCCGAACGTGATTATGGCATAAAGTAAGTGCGTATTTTCTTTTCACATGTTTATAATAAGGAAATCAAATGATTAATCTCTTGCAGAAGTCAAGACCTAGCAAAATTAGTTGTAATGATTTTCCACAACATGCCGAATCGTTTTTATTTTTCATACATAGGCTACATAGTTTACCTCCATAGAGCAGCAGTATTTTGCTCTTAATTTTGTTTTAAATTTCGAACATACCTAACTGGTTGCGGTATTTGCCTCGCATACCACAAAACAGTTACCAGGCAAAGGTTAATTTGTATTAAATCTTTATTTTACGACAATCCTGTTTAATGTAATGAGTTGCAGTTCCATACTTATAAAACTGTAGAAGAGTTAATTATTATTGTGATAAGTATTGCAGAAAAGTATCTACCTACCTGAGATACCTAACCATTAGGACGACCTCGAAATACGCTAAAAAGAAGAATCAAAACAATGTTTTTAATAATTATTATTGTCTTGTTTATGTTAATTGTAAGTATAAGTAATTAAGTACCTATTAAATAAAAATTTGTTACCTAACTATGCAACTCTTTTTTTAATTTAATTACATTTTCCCTAGAAAAAAGTATTTTTCTATGACCAAAGTGATTATTTAAAAAAAAATATTTGACATTTATTTACCTACACGTTCACGACTATTCAAAGTTAGAGGAATTCTAAATGTTATGTTATATCATAGTCAGAATATCTCCATTTCACTAATAATGGTCCAGATTTTTTTAATATTTTTGATAAATATCCATTAGTGAGTACCTACCTAGATATAATAATGTTAGTAAAATTAATAATACTTAATAAATAATAATTAATATGACTTAAAAACTAAATTATATAATACAAAATTAAACCCAAAAACATACCTGTCACGGAAGCGCGAAATGAGAGTCGACCCGTTCTTCCGGGCCCTTTCCACTTTTCACATCCACTCCCTCTTCTTGTCGGTAAAAAAAAAATCCAAAAAGTACACTTCGAAAACCCTAGTCCACTACTACGTCGAAAAAAAAACACAAATAAAAAAAAAGTTATAATCGCAGAAAGCGTTCGAAAAGTTTTCCCGCGAAATGAAAACTTAAAAAAAAGAAACACGGAGGTGCGTTCGGAAACCGGCGGCGGTCGATGCAGCGTGCTCGCTCCAAAGAGGTCGGTTATCAACTGTAGGTGGCGAGAGGCTGGGCCTCGCGTGAATGTTGCCTCGAAACCGGCCGATTTGTGATGAGCCGGTGCGCCGCGGATATGAAGGTGCGCCGGGAACTTGCGAATTGCAGGTGGAAGTATGAATAAGCTGCTTTACGGAGTTTACTGTCTGCGTTTCCTACGAGAAGCGTGAATTTTGGTACTGGTTCGTTGTAGAGTATTCGATAGATAGAGAAATAATAATAATCATCATCATCAGCCTACATATACGTCCCACTGCAGAGCACGGCCTACCCTCAAGGAGGGTATACGGGCTAATCACGCCCGTAGCGTAGGTACGTACAATACAAACACGCATCAATTTCTTAATCAGTGTATTGTATGCAGGTTTCCTCACGACGTTTTCCTTTACCGTTTGAGAGCCAGGAGTGCGATTTTTAAACACATTCTTTGAACTCAGCAGTTGAAAATGTTAATATTATTATGGGAACGTGCATCTTTCAACTGCTGATTTGTCATTAAAAAATCATACTCCAGGAGTGCGATTTTTGAAAGTCAAATCAACAGCAGTACGATACGTATCTCCATACATTTTCAACTGCTGAGTTCAACGTATGAGATTCAAAAATCGCATTCGTAGCAAATAATAATTAAATCGGTCAAGTGCGAGTCGGGATACTCGCGCAACGAGGGTTCCGTTCCGTGCCACACAGCAATATTATTAACTTACAAGAAACTTTTGTTTTGTTCTCCGGGACCTTTAGCACGACACCGACTCACACTTGGCCGGTTTTTATTATTTGCTGTTATCCTGTAGAGTTTGCTCTATAATCATACCAAGTTAGACGCTTGTATGTATTACCGTTTTTACGATAGAGCGAGAAGAAAAAACGTTGATGATAAAAACTAGTCTCTGGTATGAAGACCTCTCTTAATTTACATTTTTTTGTCATTTTTTCAACTGTCTAGCAGAGCTATTACGGTTCAAAAGTTAGAGTCCTAAATAGGTAGGACAGAAAGGCCGACAGACGGACGGACGGATGGACGGATGTAACCTTAGTAATATGGTCCCGTTTTCTACCTTTGGGTACGAAATCCTAAAAACTTTTATAAATTTCTAAAATTTTGATTGTACATGTTATATACATGTTATTTTAATATAATTTACATGTAGATTGCGTGTGTGTGTGCATTTGGAATAAGGAGGCACCATTATGTTCATGTAACTTTGTATAGTCTATACTTTTGCTACAAATTCTTGAATTTATTCATTTCATACTAAATGGGCATAGAATCCTTTTTTGCAATATCGAAAATGACTCCTCGATCCATACGCACACAGATTTAGTTTATAAATGTATGGTACATCTTTTTTAAAACCACGGGTTGCAATAAATTATTTGTATTTGATGCCTAACTATTCTTCCATCTTTTGATTAGAGAATCTCAGGATGTTATTCATAGAATGGATAAGGTCGTTTATGTTTGAAGAGCAGACATTTTATTTCTCATCTGCTTACAGGAGTGCGATTTTTGAAACTCATTCTTTGACCTCAGCAGTTAAAAATGTCAATATTACTATGAAGACGTGCATCTTTCTACTGCTGATTTGACATCAACTGCTGAGTTCAACGTATGAGATTCAAAAATCGCACTCCAGGTATGATGAAATAAAGATGGTTTGAATAAATTTACCGACGCAGGAATACAAGCCAGCATACACCAAGCCCAAGATTGAGCGGCCTGTACGGCTAGCATGCCACACAGGACATAGCAACAAAACGCGAAAAACGTCATGCGCGCTCTCATTCGCATACGCAAAGTAACAAAGACAGGCACATCTCAAATTTTGTAGTTTTCTCAGGTGTGGCATACTAGGCCCAATGAAAAGCTAAATGGAAAGACACAAATGGCCCAGTGTCCCTCAGTCATGAGGTTACGACAAAGAAGAAGTTAGTTTCAATCCATAAAATAAACTACTAAAATTATCTTGGCTTAGAGCTATTATATCACACAAGCAATTTCCGACCATACGAGGTTTTGCAAATGCACCGCAACGACGTCGCACTGAGCCCTGTACCCGGACTTTCGATGTTCGATATATCGCCACTATTTCGGTCCACACTTCATTGTAATAGAGTTGACAATGGAACGAAAACGTTCAAGTAATTGTGAAGTTCGAATGTGCGGGTAGAGGTCCTGATTCGCCGCGATTTTTACTGAACATTTCGCCGCGATATCGCGGGGCTCTCTCAGAAATATCTTCAGAAACTTAGCGATTTCATTCCATCAATGCCTATGCTCAAAAATAACTTGTGTGAAAATGTGGCTCGGCTTGTAAAATAATAATATTTATGGTATACAACTACACTGCTGAAGGGTGAAGAAAATAAATAGGTATGTAGGGGTCAAAACAAAAGATCCTATTGGTTCGAAGTGTTCCCCATAATGAGATATCATAAGACATTTAAACCCCACATCATCATAACCCTGATTATGTAACAAACAGTCCATAGAATGCATCACCTACGGCGGTGAGCACCGTATCTCTTCGAGGCCTATAACTGAGGCTTGATGTCCTTGCTGAGGATCAGGGCAGGGTTCTGCATGTCAAGTTGACTTTGTGCTATATCACTGAGGGCCCCTTGGATTTTCTCTAGGAGTATTTCACCTTGGCGGACTACCTGCAACAAATTGGAAGCACATGTCAAGAAAAACTTACGATGATCATGACAGTCGTAAGGTTATGGATGTGTAAAGAAAAATTAAAGTACTCTGCCACATTTTTATGTTTGTCTTTCTGTACCATGGAGGACGGAAAGGAGCAGAGATGTCGCAAAGCAATATTTCTATTGTCGCCAAAAATCAGGGACAGAAGAAAAGACAGGATGGGTGCACAGGTTCCGCCCCTAAACCAAATCCAGGAACAGCGCAATTCATCCTTTTAGATGTATTTTATTGACAAAGATATGCTTCGAACTGAGCTTCACAGGCAATGCCCACTGTGATGTCATCATGTCCTAATAATAATGACGATAGACCAAAATGCCTTGCAGCACCTCCACTTCTTTCTTTCCTCTGTTGTCTGTACTGTATGGGCCAATTTCAGAAACTACCTACTGTAGGGATTTTAGTGTATTCAAGGGGGAATGAGGAAGGTTTGTGTCGATTTCTGCCGTGGGGTGTCCGGCTTTGAATAGCACCAACGTACGACATAAGTATACATGGTGTTACAAAAGTAAAAATAAAAATTAAAAACTTTTAAGGGGGTTGTTTAGACCAGAGGTCCCCAAACTATTTAGTCCCGTTGACCCCTTGCAAATTTTTGTGATTTTGTGTAGACCCCCTACACACAGACCCCCGTATTTCCAAATATTCCAGCTTGCCGGCGGGCCCGTGGCCAAGATTTGTGCCAGCAACGGTTCTATTCTATGGTTTTAACGCGTGTGAATTCTCTATGGTTTTAACAGATACGAAGTCTAAGAGTTGTTGGTTATTTCATGACAGTACTACCAAGACTTCGATCCAAATCTAGAGCGAATGAAGCGAGCACGAAATTTTACAGAACTGTGATCAGAATAGAGTATTACATGAGCAGTAGCAAAATTGTAAATATGGAGCAAGCAAAACGAGCTCGAAATTCCTCAACAATACAACTTGGCTATGATCAGGACTTCGTCTCTGTCATGCTATAAATAAAAATAAAAAGCAAAACAAGCGAAGTGAAGAACAGAAGAACAACTTGGCTGTGATTGTATTTATCTCTTTCGGTCTATCTCTATGCACCGTACAATAATAAAAATGTCCAGAAACCTGTTTGTCTGTGTGTATGTGTATATGTGTCTACTCAGTGGTGTTATAAGAACAGAAATAAAGCGAGCGAAGCAAGCTTGAAATTTTTTGCATTCTTCTCTCGAAACTTCATAGAAAGAACCAACG
This sequence comes from Agonopterix subpropinquella, assembly GCA_922987775.1. NCBI lineage: Eukaryota > Metazoa > Arthropoda > Insecta > Lepidoptera > Depressariidae > Agonopterix > Agonopterix subpropinquella. The sequence continues at coordinate 16,938,627 of OV277712.1, forward strand.
AATCTAAATTATTTATTATTTTATTTCCCAAGATTGTTTTATTTGTTATTTGGCCATAAACTGACCTGAATTGGATTGAAATAAAAATCAAGAGCGAGCGAAGCGAGCTCTCAATTTTTTTTTACCACGACCGAGCAGAGGGATCTGCTCGGTCGTGCCTGTGGGTGTATAATTTTGTAGGGCACTAAATCCTTCTGCAGGCCACCCCCTCTAAACAGGCTAGCCTTAGCACTTGCCTATTGTGCCCATATCAGAATACCAGGATCGTATTCTTCAGATTATAGATAGATGTATAATTGTTGTTATAGGAAAGAATTATGTGAGTAAAAAAAGTAATAAAGTATTTATTGGCTCACACAAAGAAAGGCGTTTACAAAGTATGACATTAAAGAAGTATACTAAGTTAGGCGTCCGGGGCAAATGAGTTCGTAGGTACTATCCTGTAGGATAGTACCTACGAACTCATTTGCCCCGGATTTATGTGGATTTTCCCATTCATGGAAAACCAAAATTATGGTCACGACCTACTCAAATAGGATCCACTATCGTGGACCCCCATTTAAGTCTCATGGACCCCCAATTATTTTTCTCGCTGACATGGACCCCTTGTAAGTCGTAATCGACCCCTGGGGGTCAATATAGACCACTTTGGGAATCACCGGTTTAGACTATCAAACTGAACAACTTTTACTATGGACCAGCGCCCGAGGCATGGTGCCTCGATAAACGTTTTATCACTTCTGCTGGCTCGTTCGTTCGCACGCAAAAAGAAAGTGACGTAGGGTGCGATAGATATGTATCGCGCAGTCATGCCGCGGGGGCAGCACCGAAATCGTGAAAAAAAAAACAGCTGTCCTATACATTTACCTAGTTTAGTATGGAACATATTAGATTTTGTTTCGCAATTTCGATATTGGTCCCATACTGAAATTTTGATGGTCTAACTAAACCATAAAGTTATTATACCTGTCGGAATAGAGTAACTAACATGAGTTGTCAAATGAAACCGTTTTTTGTGCATTTGTCGGCACTTATCGGCACCCTAAAACTTCGAGTTCTGTGTATAATTGTGAATCTAACGTGAAATCGTAGGTAATTTAATGAAATTGTGTTAGTATATTTCACAAAATAATCTACGACTTCACTTTAAATTCACTAATTGTTCACAGAGCATGAATATTTACCCAGTCGATTGTGCCGACAAGTTCCCAAAAACGGTTCTATTGCCTCGCGTCACGGTATCTCTTTCTATTATACATTGGCGCCGCTAGGTACATCTCGCTCTCTCAGCTGTCAGTTCCTCTATATGATACCTTTATGAACTAAACCGACAAATGGCGATGGCCTTAAATGTTTATTTGTATTTTTGAAACACCTTGTATGACTACTTTCAACCTATTTCAACAAAAATTGTCTCCGAGACTAACCTCTTCCAACTTCTCAGCGGCCTCCTTATTCTCAGCCTCTAAACGCCTCAAACTCTGCACCTGGAGCTCAGTGGAGCTCTCCTCACTCGGCAGCGACTCGATCAGAGTGTCTATGTCCTTCGCACATCGCGATATCAACGTCGCAAACAGCACCGCGTAGTCTTCCTGATTCTGCTGCTGTTGCGGCGTTTGCGAGCCACTGCGGTCGAACCCCGGGAATTTACTAGGAGTAGAAAACTGCTGCAGTATGCCTATACTGTTGCAGAAGTGCTCAGCTTGCTGTGGGGACGACAAAAATGGTAATTGGTAAAATTGGTATACGTCGTTAGGAAAATGGTTTGTTTTATGGTAAAAACGTAGTTTTACCTGATTTATGGTGTCCTGTAGTTGGGTAAGACGGTCTGCCATGGTGATTTTTTTAGTTTTTAGCGTCGGAAATAAGTTTTTTTATGTATAAATCTGCAGAATAGAACAAAATTAGCTTCGCATTCGCGTTCCCAATTTTTTTGACATTGACACTTTTTTTTTTTTATTAATTTCAAGGCAAAAGGATCAAGGCCCATACAGCCGATATCTTTAGTAATGTTTTTTTCAATGATGGTGCACTGATCTTGAAACTTCCTTGGAAGCACGTGCGATGCCGCCAAAATCACTACCTCCACATCAAGATAACTTGAACCAAAGGTTATCATAGATACAAGGCGACTACGGGATTAAAGGTTTCTTACGCAGGCGCAGTGTTTATGTGGACGAAAGGCTAACCCAGGAAGCTGGCATAGGTATTGTCTATAATACAAATCCATGGGCTAATCAGCACTGGTAGAATGCCGACCCGCGATAGCCGTGATACGGCTTTATCACGTCTTTTATCTCTTTCCTTTGCGCGCGAACGAACGAGATAAAAGACGTGATAAAGCCGTATCACATTCACGGCTATCACGGGTGTGCATGCTACCAGTGCTGGTATAATAAGTACTTTATGGTCTAATCACTTCTCACCACCACCACCACTCCACCCTGAAACATAAAAATGCTCACTTGCATTTTCTATGTATACAGGGTGTCCCAGAAATTGTGAATCAAACTGCTATGGGAGGCAGCTTGACTAATGTCCTATCCATAAAAAATATTAAAAAAAATAAAACGCACATGACCATAAAAAAAAAGAATATCCAAAAAAACGGGAAAATCATCAAATTTTTCTAAGTTTCCAGCTCTAATTATCGCGTTTTGGGATAATTTGTAATTTTTTTCTGCCAATATTAATTGTTAGAGGTTGCTTCGACTGATTGTTAACATTTTACAAAAAAAAATGTCTGCACTTCGAGCACAGACCACTTAGTTTAATTGTTTTTTCTGAACCGAAAAATTTTCTTGCTATTTTAACCAGCTGTAGTATAAAAAAAAAGTATGGGACTTGTGCGGCAAACTACTTCAAAAAGTTGCCTATTTAATGACGATTTTAAAATGATACGAATCACTGAATTTACTTTACAAAATTGGGAGATATTAATTTTCTTGTGTGCTAGGGTGAAATTTGTGCAATTTATTCTTTACTTTTTAATTCATTTTCCACTTCTAATCCGTTGCTTCTAAGGTTAGAATTGGCTAAAAAAGTTGTTTCAATACCCGGTAGTAATGGCACGGTTTTTTAGAATCCCGGTTTTTCAAAATCCCGGTGTTTTAAAATCCCGGTTGTTTAAAATCCCGGTTTTTTTAGGAATCCCGGTTTTTTTTAAATTCCCGGTTTTTTGGGAATCCCGGTGTTTTAAAATCCCGGTTTTTTGGGAATCCCGGTTTTTTGGGAATCCTGGTGTTTTAAAATCCCGGTTTTTTAAATTCCCAGTTTTTTGGGAATCCCGGGAATTTAAAAAACCGGGATTCTTAAAAAAACGGGATTTTAAACAAACGGGATTTAAAAAAAATCGGGTTTTTAAAACACCGGGATTTTGAAAAACCGGGATTCTAAAAAACCGTGCCATTACTACCGGGTATTGAAACAACTTTTTTAGCCAATTCTAACCTTAGAAGCAACGGATTAGAAGTGGAAAATGAATTAAAAAGTAAAGAATAAATTGCACAAATTTCACCCTAGCACACAAGAAAATTAATATCTCCCAATTTTGTAAAGTAAATTCAGTGATTCGTATCATTTTAAAATCGTCATTAAATAGGCAACTTTTTGAAGTAGTTTGCCGCACAAGTCCCATACATTTTTTTTATACTACAGCTGGTTAAAATAGCAAGAAAATTTTTCGGTTCAGAAAAAACAATTAAACTAAGTGGTCTGTGCTCTAAGTGCAGACATTTTTTTTTGTAAAATGTTAACAATCAGTCGAAGCAACCTCTAACAATTAATATTGGCAGAAAAAAATTACAAATTATCCCAAAACGCGATAATTAGAGCTGGAAACTTAGAAAAATTTGATGATTTTCCCGTTTTTTTGGATATTCTTTTTTTTTTATGGTCATGTGCGTTTTATTTTTTTTAATATTTTTTATGGATAGGACATTAGTCAAGCTGCCTCCCATAGCATTTTGATTCACCATTTCTGGGACACCCTGTATTTAATACCTACAACTACATTCTTAAACAGAAAGTTGGTAGTTGGAGCAATCATAGATAAGCTACTATGTAGCAATGTTTCTGACCCCCAAACGAGGGATTACGGTCGTGAGCTGTTTATGTATATGTACCTATGTGTAGGTACTTATGTATCATCATCATTTATACCCAGTTTATACCTAATTTAATTTCATGTAATGCTGGTTTTGTACTAGGTAAGTAAAACGGTAGTTCTTTCTAATTAGGTTGTGGTAAGTAACCAAGCCTGCCATGCCTACGATGCGATATAAAAAAGTACCTACTCTGTGGATATATTACTCTACTCTTTGCTCTGTGGGTACGAACCACTTGCTTGTCGATATAAATATAAATATCTTGGACAATGTCACACAAATTATCTAGTCACATTTAAAGTACCAGAATCTAGCCTGGACTTGTATTATGATGACTAGACAACGCTATAGAATACATATATAAATACAAACATCCATGACTCGGGTACAAATATTCATATTCATCATATTTGTCCCTTACGGGATTCGAACCCGCGACCCTCGGCACAGCAGGCAGGTTCACTACTGACTGTGCTACCGGGCCGTCAGTGTGTCAAGGGGCGTGTCGATGAAGGAAAACATCGTAAGGAAACTGAAATACTTCAATACTGACTTCAATTTCGAGGCATAACGTATTGTACCGACTGTCCATTATAAGTGGCGACGGGCTAACTCCCCGTCACACTACTACTAGTGAAACGTGGATGTTGTGAATATTCAGAATCTCTGATTACGCCTCGGGGAATATAGCCGTCAATAACTATAAGATTATGATGCCAAATAACCGTTTAGGTTAATATTGTCCAATTCCAGATTGGTCTAGTAGTTTTAAATGGTCCAATGCCTGGTTGGTCCAATTCCAAAAATGTCCAATGCCAACAAAGTCCAATTCCAACTAAGTCCAATTCCCAGAATGTCCAGTCAAAGATGAGTCCTTCGGGGGGACACAACCATGACTTTAAAAGCTTCGCTAATATACAGGGTGTTAAGGAAAAGTATCATTAACCTTTAAACCACACGCTCTACCCATCAAACTGAACAACTTAACAACAACAACAACAACTTTTACTACGGGAGTAAACCTGTCAAAACAAAAAAAAATTACAACTTTTCCTTACACTGTATATCGCAATCACACTCAATAAGTAATACTCACCCCCTAGCCACCCCCTAATTACCTCTACGCACCCCGTAGTCACCCCCACGCACCCCTTAATCACCCCCACGTACCCCTAGTCACCCCCTAGTCACCCCCACGCACACCTTAATCACCCTTAGTCACCCCCACGCACACCTTAATCACCCCTAGTCCCCCCCACGCACCCCATAATCACCCCCACGCACCCCGGAGTCACCCCCACGCACGCCCTAGTCACCCTCACGCACCATTTAATCACACCTAGTCCCCCCACGCACCCCCTAGACACACCCACGCACCCTCTTAGTCACCCCCACGCACCTCATAATCACCCCTAAGCACCCCCTAATCACCCCGTACTTATCCCCTAATCGCCCGCCTACTTATTTTACTCGTTTTAGTAATTTCTCATCTGGAAAACTGGCTAACTTCAAAGAGTGTCAAATGGTGCGTGGGGGTGACTAGGGCGTGCGTGGGGGTGACTCCGGGGTGCGTGGGGGTGATTATGGGGTGCGTGGGGGGGGGACTAGGGGTGATTAAGGTGTGCGTGTGGGTGACTCGGGGTGATTAAGGTGTGCGTGGGGGTGACTGGGGGGTGCGTGGGGGCAACTAGGGGTACGTGGGGGTGATCAAGGGGTGCGTGGAGGTAACTAGGGGTACGTGGGGGTGATTAAGGGGTGCGTGGGGGTGACTACGGGGTGCGTAGAGGTGATTAGGGGGTGGCTAGGGGGTGATTAGGGGGTGAGTATTACTTATTGAGTGTGATTGCGATATACAGTGTAAGGAAAAGTTGTAATTTTTTTTTTGTTTTGACAGGTTTACTCCCGTAGTAAAAGTTGAAAGTTGAAGTTGTTGTTGTTGTTGTTAAGTTGTTCAGTTTGATGGGTAGAGCGTGTGGTTTAAAGGTTAATGATACTTTTCCTTAACACCCTGTATATTAGCGAAGCTTTTAAAGTCATGGTTGTGTCCCCCCGAAGGACTCATCTTTGACTGGACATTCTGGGAATTGGACTTAGTTGGAATTGGACTTTGTTGGCATTGGACATTTTTGGAATTGGACCAACCAGGCATTGGACCATTTAAAACTACTAGACCAATCTGGAATTGGACAATATTAACCTAAACGCAAATAACTACTATTAGGTAGGTACCTACCTATTATTATATCTACTTAGGTACATACCTGCCGAGATTCCTATCGATATAAGACCGTTGGTTTGGCAAGCGAGGTATAATCACCGCACTAACTAAACGACAGACGAGAGTAGTCAGTTTTTAAAATAATAAGTGTAATGAAAAGAATGTTTATAGGTATATTTAACATTATTTTATTTAAGCAGTAAACATACTTAAGTTAAGACTAGAAGTAAAAATATCACAATCCATTAACCATATTTAAGTAGGTACCTATTTACAGAAACAAAATAATAAAATAAAATAAATAAAATTTGTCTAGGTACGTTACGTATAAGTACTCGTATTTCGGAGCTGTTAATTTTAAAATTATTGTTGGTTGAACCAAATGTGGTGCTATTAAATTAATCTATTAGATGAAAATTAAGATAATCTAGAAGAAACATGTTCTTTAGAGATAAACGCGCTCTTTATATAGATACATGTCTACTCCAACTGTTTGTCTACTTATCTTTTTATGTGTACAATGAAGTTAAATAAATCAAATAAAATCATACTAAATAAGAATGCAACTGAACGACACACTTAATCGCCAGTCATCTTATTCACCTAATAGGATTAAAACGATTTCACACGACACTCTGTGTTAATTTGTCTTTTAAAAAATTAATATTAATTTGGTTTTAAAACCTCGTCACGATCACATTTTATTTTAGAATACTTCATTAAGTCATACCTCTATTACTGCGGATAAAATACACACTTATTCATAATCACAGAATAGGTATGTCATAATGCTAAGTACATGAAAAAAAAACTTGATGACTGATTGCAGATCTATTACTGTTTTGACCAGTCTATTACAAATAGTGAATTCCAATGAAAAATATACTAATCAGAACACCTACATCACTGCTTGTTTGCAGTTCTAGTAGCAAAAATTGTTCAATCCAAGAGCTCAAAGCCATTTATTAATTATTACACTTACATACTTATTTATTACCCATATAGGTAAAACACAAGACACTACCTACAAACAATCAACAAATATGATATGTCAAGCTAATAAATATAAATTCATTTTCACATTTATCAAGCATCAGGAGTGCGAGTTTTTGAAAGTCGTACGTTGAAATCTGCAGGAGAAAAGTATGATGTTTGTGTATTCTGGCTCATGATTTTGAATTCAAAAATACCATTTTGTCTATCTTTGTCTGAAGTGCTATTTTTGAATTCGAAATTATGAGCGAGAATACACAAACTTCATACTTTTCTCCTGCTGATTTCAACGTATGAGTTTCAATAATCGCACTCCTGGTCAATGAAAAAAGTAAAATTATAAAACAGATCATATAACAAACAATGCTTAGTGATGTGATGAGATATGTAATTTTAAGCACATTTAACACATTGATAGACACTCTGTGTAAAGCAGTCTTAACAGGATAAGTTATATTCATTTACTAAATATGTACTCTTATGTATTCCTCTAGTACATGGTACATATTAATTAAATGACTCATTCACTGACCACCAATATGTTAACAAACAATAATTATTATAACATTTTAACTAACTTAAAACTTATAAGGAACATAGTGGTAAAGACTAGAGAATTGTTAACCGCTTGTAGCGTCCTGATAAGGGTTCATATCGACTAGAGAGAGATGTGCGAGACAGAGAGGGTTCGAGTAAGCAAGGAAAAATAATTTGTAATGAATTTTTAAATTTCAATTCAATTCAAAAACAACTAAGATCTAAGATTAGGAGTTGTTGTTGTTTAAAGCTTGCAGTATTAGTGAAACATGGATGTTCATAGTTTTCAGAGTATCTCTGACTACCTCCTTGGGGAATATAGTCGTGAGCATATGCATGCTTGCGGTCAAAGTAGGATATGTCTTATTTCATTGTTACCTAAAGGTTACCTATCAGATTTTTTTAAAAATACTTATAAATATAATAAAGTAATTAGAATGTTCAATGTCAGACCTTTTTACTAAATATGCTTAGAATTTTATACAATAGGGACGAAATATAGCAAATGACGATTAAAGACTAAAACACAACTCAAGTTAAAAGTGGACTTAATTAACAGTCTTTTAGGTGAAAGATTAAATGGTACGTTATTATAATTATTGTGTCTTTCTCTAATATACATTAGCGAAGCAAACACTGATCACAAAGCCTAACAGAAGACAAATTTTCAGGACATTCAACTTTATCAGATGGAGCTACAAATAAATGTCTGAGAATTAATAAAAATCTTTGGTTCAATAATTTGCAAAGCAAATTAAGTAAATGCGCTACTTAGTTCTTAAACTAGCCATAAAATTTAATCTCAATAAATACTTAAGACTAAGTAATAAATAATAACATTGCGTGACTGTTAAGATAGCTCTAACGTGATTTAGATTTAAATATCCTTAATTATCGCGCTAAAGCACCTAATTTACTCCGTAACTGAGAATCTGCAGGCAGTGCTAACGCCCATTTACGTAAACCTACTAGCATAACCGAACTTAATACCAAAATGGCACCGAACACTGAATATTTACTTGGTATCTCATTGAAAAACATCACTTGCCATAAGAATGCAAAAACTATGTCCGCAGACCGTGCAATCGCTACCGGACCAGCTTGCTCCATTTGCAAAGACATTGTTAGTAAAATCTGTCCTAAGTAACTAAATAATGCCAGGCAAACGACTAAAAATCTCTCTGTACCGCAATTCGGCATGCACAGAACACCGAAAATGAATGAATAAAACAAAGTCTGTAATATTGCAATAGCACCAAAGTTTGTCATGATTACGGAAAAATGCAAGCCTTTGAGCACACGCAGCAAAACGTAGGCATTTGCCCCGAATATCGTGGACACGAATGCAGCTACGGCACCCCTTAACTTACTGTAATTTTCACTGTGTTCTGAAGCCGGATCATCACCAAAAAGAAACGGTGGATGAGTAATTAATACAACACCTATCAAAGTCAATACTATAGAAATTGTGTTCCAAATACCACACGGTTCTTTTAAGAACACTCGAGCGAATAATGCCACGAAAACTGGTACAGAAAATACAATGACAGACGCATCAGCCAGCGGCATATTCCGGAAAGCATAAAAACTTAACATTAGCCCCACAGTACCCACTATAGACCGGAGCACAAGTAAAATACGCTTTCCTTGAGGGAATACTGGCTGTTCGGTGTAAATAACTATCGGTATAGTAGGTAGAAGTACTCCGATGAACCGAAACATGGCTAGTTGCATAGGGTCAATGTTGACAAGGCTCTTTACGATCACGGAGCACAGTGAGAAGAATAATGACGATAGTGTAGCAAGAATCAGACCGAGGTATGGACATCTTTTTATCAGAGGCCGCTTGTTTTCCAGCAGGTTGGGCAGCGTCTCGTCCCCGCTGCCTGCAGACATGTCCACCAGGTGCTGCAGCTCTAAATGTTCCGGCATAGCTCAGCCTTATTCCTGAAAAACACCGCACCCGTTAACAAATGTAGTGAAATTTTAATAATCACTCGCAAATTAAATTTTGAATTTATTTACTGACCTTTTGCCTTTGACCTTTTGAATATTGAAAAATTAGTGCATTTGCTTTGTTATTACAATTTAAAGTTATCCATGATAGTATTGGGTTTCTGAAATTATTTTTATTTCACTTTGGAATTCCTGAAATTCAGCAAATCAGCAGGTTGGAAAATTTGGAAAATGACATCTACGTTCCTGCTCACGCAAAGCCAAAAGTTCCGAAGTGGTATATATAGGTAGGCATCTATTGAATGGAAAACAAGTCGATGCTGCGTAGAACGGACAATGTTATCGAGTGTGTTGAGCATTTACGAATCATGGTAGGTCAGTGGTAGGTAGTACAAATCAAATGAAATTAAAGCAACATAATTTTTTATGTTATTATTAATGAGTTATTCCAACAATACAATTTGTAGGTCTTTTGCGGTATTATTTTAATTAAAAAGAGAGAGTTATGCCGTTAAGTATGCCGTTTCTGATCCTGAAGAAAGTGTTTTTTTTATTTATAAATTAATGGACTCTTGCTTGTGCGTTAGCACTGCATTTCCGCCAATGTCAAGTAGTTTTTTGGGAGAATCTATCCCAATCTCAGGGATTGTTTTTGGACAAGAACAAGAAGAGATTGAGGAATGCGGAGCCTCGTGGCAGGCAAAAACGCGACGCGCGAAACCACGCGAGACGTGTGCTCGGGTCAGTTCCTGCAGTATTTTAAACTGTAGTCTTTGCTGCAACGTGACTCCCATTATCTATGGTGACTCCCGAAGAAAGCGTTGTAAATAGAAATAGTCCATAATAATGTCATTGGCGAAGTGACAGTTCAGAAGTGCGATTTTTGAAACTCATTCTTTGAACTCAGCAGCAAAGAGAATGAGAAAATGTCAATATTACTATGGAGACGTGCATCTTTCTACTGCTGATTTTAAAAAATCATAATCCACGAGTGCTATTTTTGAAAGTCAAATCAGCAGTAGAAAGATGCGTATCTCCATACATTTTCAACTGCTGAGTTCAACGTATGAGATTCAAAAATCGCACTCCAGTTCAGTTCAGTTGACACTTGACTGACAGCTGATCGGCAGGCCTATGACAGCTTAGTTCTGGTGTAGCCGTTGTGGCGCTGTTTCCCATCGTCCTCATTGGACGATGATACATTGTATGACGAGATACAACGCCATATTGAACTTACAACAACAGCAGCCTCATGCCGTGTTGTTGCGTCAGAAGCTTATATCTTGTGATTTTCCTGGTATTTTAGCTTGAGTTTAGAATCCTTGAGAAGCCTCAATTCTTCTCCGTCGTATGACATAATAATATCGTTGAATAGTTTGTTCCTTGGTCAAATATCCCTATTTTTGCACCCTGGAATCAGTGTATACATACCTATAACTACAAGTTCTATACACATTAGTTTGACGACAGAACGCCACAACGGAAACAATGGAACTATAGTAAGTGCTTTCACTGTCGCATCTGTAGCTTGCTACATATCAGTAATCTGTGCTGATAGGTGAACTTTATTTTCGCGGCAGTTTTGTATAATTATAAGAAAATATGAGAATAATCATTAAAATTACATTTTTAAAGTAGAATGAGCAATCTTACTATTTCGAAAATACCTGCTGTTGTAGAACACATTCTTAACCAAGTGGAAACGCGTGTTAAACAGACCAAAAACACACATCGTAAGTTTCAAATAGGTTATGTTTTAAAATAGTTTGTTTATTTCTTATTAACTTTACAACAATAATAAATTACAGTTACAGATGAAGAACTACTAAACCTACATTCAGTTTTCGGAGCAATTCTACAGAGGGCCTTAGATATTTTAGAAAAATACCCTACCTTCATTGCATACTCCACTTGTAATAAACTACGAATTCTGATTGAAATTAATGGAGAAAACGATCGGTGCTACAGGATTTTCCCTCGAGTGAACTTCTGTCCGTGTCGTGCTTTCAAACATCAAGTGATCGAGCGAAGAACGCAAGTTTGCTGCAAGCACGTGTTGGCCGGACGTTTAGCTCAGATTCTGGGACGTATTGTTGACCACGAGGTCACTCACGACCAGTACTTGATGCTTGTGAACTCTATGTTCGAGTTGGAAGAGCAGAATGGATGAAGGTACTTCTCAGTACTATTTCACGGCTTCTATGGATTCGGGGAAGACGCTGTGCAGTTTGTTGAAGGCTATTCAGTTTCAAGAGGTTTGTTTTGTCAAATTAAAGATTGAATAAAAATTTATTTCACTTTTTCATATTTTGTTTATGAAGAAAATTGTAGATAATGAAAAAACATCTCAAAACATGAAACTAGACCCCCTATTCCCCACCGGTTCAAGCCTAATTTAGTATTTTGTTGTTTCCAGTCAGCGGTGTTCTGTGCCTTACCCGAAGGTCTGAAGCTGACGGTGGAAGAAGGCAAGTGCGTGCAAGCCTCTGCTTATGTACCCTCAGACAACTTCACCGAGTACCATGTCAGAAGCGATGTGGATGTTATGTTCAAAGTATGTACCTATTTTATATTATTCGATGAGTTACTTGAGAGACCTTATTATTATATTATAATTTGGGACACCAAGCATGTATCCAGACTTTTTGTTCGGCGGGCATGAAAATAGAAAAAAGCAATGTAAAAGAAATCACAGTAATTACTAGGTACTATTCATATAGGGTCCTTCTTAATATGCTGACACTTTTTAATGGTTATGATCAGACCTCCAAACTGAACCAACATCGAAACAGCGAAAAAAAAATCAGTTGTTCCATATAAAACTGAAAACCTTCCCGAGCCAAATGTATGGGACAGTTGATTTTTTTCGCGATTTCGATGTTGGCCCCATAGAGAAAGGTCACTGGGCACCTTAGTATGAAACCTATACCCACGACCTACAGAAAAAAAAGTATAGGATGTTTAGATAAATGTCTCTAGTTCATGAATATATTAATGTAGACCATGGGATTCAGGCCAAAAACTAATAAAGAAAAATGTAATATTTTTGTACATTTAATACATTTTCTTACATTTTGTACATTTTAGAACATTTTAGTACATTTTAGTAACTACAATTAGTACATTTTCTTCATTTTTAACATTTTCGTACATTTTGTACATTTTTGGACATTTAGTACATTTTAGTATTATAGTATATTTAGTACATTTTCCCATGGTTTAAAAAATAAATAACTACATAAAATTGAATGTGGGTTAATACTAAACATTTTAAAACCAATTTGGTTTTTGTACGAAAAATTTAGTTAGCTGGGTCAGATTTCACCCAATGACCTTTGATCAGTTTATTAGTAATGTAAAAACTTCATTGGAGGACATTAGGCGGCTGTGTCAAACAAGTGATATCATAGCCTTACAGGAGACGTGGTTACTGCCACATGACATACCATATCTAGGATGTATACACAATGACTTCGAGTACACTGGAAAGTCTGCAGTAGACACATCGGCGGGCCTATTGCGTGGAAGACCATTTGGAGGTGTAGCTATTTTATGGCGAAAAGGCGCATTCCAATCTGTATCAGTAGTGAATTGTGCTAGTGTGCGTATCACGGCCGTAAAGGTCAAGGTGTCGGGTAGGTCAGTTCTGTTTGTCAATGTGTATATGCCTACGGACTCAATAGATAATTTACCCGAGTTTACGCAGTGTCTTAGTGAGATAAGTGCATTAGTAGAAACCAATGATACGGAAGCGGTTTTTATAATGGGGGATTTTAATGCGCACCCGGATGCTTTGTTTGGTAAGGAATTATTAACTTTTTGTTCCGATCAAGAATGGTCGTGTGTTGACATGGAGAGACTTGGTTGTAAATCGAATTCATATACCTACATTAGTGATGTACATAAATGTAAGAGGTGGTTGGACCATTGTGTGGCCACTAGGTCCGCGTGTATGACTATTACATGTGTAAATATTTGTCATGGTGTTTTCTGTTCGGATCACTTCCCACTAGTAATAGAGTGTAACTTAAACATGGTGAAGACAAAAGTAAATGTAAATAAATATCTTCACAATGAAACTGTATGGGGAAATAGAGATGAGGAACAAATTAAAAATTATCATAAATTATGTAATGAGCAATTTAGAAGCCTAGATTTTCCGGTTAACTTCAGATCGTGCTGCGATAGATCATGTAGTAATTTGGATCACAGGCTGGAAATTGATAAAATGTATAAAAACATAGTTCATGTTCTGCAGCAGTCCGCTTCATCCACACATGTCAATGCCAAACCAAAAAAGAGAGGCTATGTGGTAGGGTGGAATAAACATGTTCGCGATGCGTACATGGATTCAAAAACTAAATTTGAGACATGGGTGTTACAGGATAGGCCGCTTGATGGTCCTTATTTTGAGGCTATGAGAGAAGGACGTAGAATATTTAAGTCGAGACTGAGGTGGTGTCAGAAACATGCTGAACAGATTAAGATGGATATGATTGCTACACATCACTCGGTCGGGAATTTCAAGGATTTCTGGAAAGCCACAAATAAATTAAACTTGAAACCTGGCCTCCCGGCCAGTGTTGATGGCATCACTAAATCTATAAACATCGCGAACATGTTCAAGGAGCATTTCAGAGTGGAGTCACCACTGGGACCAGCGTGCTCGGTGAGCGTCGCTGAGGACAGTCAGTCAGTCAAAACAGGAATGATTCGATTCTCAGCGAAACAAGTAGCATCTGCTATTAAAAACATGAAAAGAGGCAAATCACCAGGTCATGACGGCCTCAGCGTCGAGCACTTACGGCATGCTGGAGTGCATCTCCCCAGGGTGCTGTCAATGTTCTACACATTCTGTATAGCTCACTCCTATCTGCCACAGGACTTAATGAAAACGATTGTGGTACCGATAGTCAAAAACAAAACTGGGGACATCTCAGACAAACAGAACTATAGACCTATTTCACTGGCCACTATAGTAGCAAAGGTTTTGGACGGTTTGCTTGATGCTCAGTTAGAGGAACACCTGCAGCTGCACGATGCTCAGTTCGGTTTCCGGGCCGGGCACTCTACTGAAACAGCAATCCTGAGCATGAAGCACACCGTGCGCTACTATACGGACAGACATACACCTGTGTATGCCTGTTTCTTAGATCTTTCCAGGGCCTTTGATTTGGTGTCGTATGATGTTTTATGGAGCAAACTTAAGAAAACTAGTTTCCCTTCTGAGCTGCGTTTTGTTTTTGAATATTGGTACGCAAATCAATCGAACCATGTCAGATGGGCTGATGCTTTATCGGATGCGTACAGGTTGAAAAGCGGGGTGAGGCAGGGGGGGCTTTCGTCTCCCAAGCTGTTTAACCTCTACGTGAACGAATTGATTGATAGGCTCAGTAGTACACGTGTCGGTTGTCATATTGACAATATATGCGTCAACAACATAAGCTACGCGGACGACATGGTACTGCTGGGCCCGTCAGTCAATAGTATCAGACATTTGCTATTGGTGTGTGAGGATTTTGCTAGCAGTCATGGATTGTTGTATAACGTCAAGAAGAGCGAGTTTATGGTTTTCAGAGCAGCAGGTAAGTGCAGAGATGTGCCGCCTGTCAAACTGAATGGTGTAGCGTTAAAGAGAGTTCCTCAATTTAAATACCTCGGCCACATTGTCTCTGAGGACCATAAGGACGACCTCGACGTAGAAAGGGAGCGCAGGGCGTTGGCAGTCAGGGGCAACATGCTGGTCCGCAGGTTCAATGGCTGTACAAGGTCAGTAAAAGTGACACTGTTCAAGGCATACTGTCAGTCATTTTACTCTGGCAGCCTGTGGGTCAATTGCACACTCAGCTCGCTCAATGCCCTGCGCGTCCAATACAATAACATCTTCAGGATGCTGTTGGGGCTACCACGCTATTGTAGCGCGTCCGCCATGTTCGCAGAGGCGAGAACGGACGGATACCATGCCATAATGCGGAAAAAAGCCGCCTCGCTCGTCAGCCGATTGCGTGCAAGCCACAACAGCATTCTGGAGATGATTGCTGGCAGGTTTGACTGCCCCATCATCGCACACTGTGTGCAAATAATGATATAATCCCTACCTTACTGTTTTATGTTGTATTTTTATTTTTTATTTTTTGTGTATCTACTAACATAGCTCTTAAGTCAAACCCTGTTACTAACAAATGGATCATTTGTAATCTGAATTTTGAATAAATATTATTATTATTAGTTTGATCATCCTCTTAAAAAAACCATCAGTATATTAAGTTGGACCGTTGGTTGTTCTGTATATTCGGGTTTCGGGGAGGGGGATAAATTCCACCTATCCTCACCCTGGACACTTCCTTGTCATTGGAACTCGAGAAATACCAATCAGGAACCCCAAATTATTACATGCATGCTACTTTTATTTCTCATAGCTTTTGCCCGCGACTTCGTCCGCGTGGAATTTGGAAAACCCCAAGTATCCTATGTTACTTCTAATACCTCCAAGACCTGCGAGGATCTTCTCCAAGATTGGCTATGTAAGCCACATGAGAGCTCATCAACGACAAAAACGGAGTTCTTGAAATCGATCAGGAGCAATCATCATCATCACCTCCAAGAATATGTGTACAAAGTTTGATGATGATCGGTTAAGTAGTTTTCGCGTGAAAGCCTAACAAACAAACTTACATTCACATTTATAACATTAGGGATTGTTCTCTTCTATTCTAATCTCAAAATTGTGGTTCTGTTATTGTGGCGTTTGGTAAGTACTAGATATTCAAATTCGAATACCACAAATCTGAGCTAGCCAAATCAACTAATTCTAAAGCAACCTGGAATGTTATTAGAGACATCACTAATTCAAAGAAACACAGAAATCCAGCAACAGAACTTCTGAAAATCGACCGAAGCGATCCACAAACATCTGTAAATAAAGTAAATGCTTTCTTTGCAAATATAGCACAATCACTAGCAGAAAAGATTGTTCAGTCCAACGATCCCAATGATGGAATCATTGACGCTCATATTATTCCTCACTCGCAGAATTATTCAAAGTCCTTTGTCCTATTTAACACAGACAATAATGAAGTAGAAAGTGTACTAATAAATCTAAAAAATGATTCGGCGACTGGCTGGAATGAGATATCCACAACGATACTTAAAATGACAAAGCCAATAATAGTCCCTCTTCTTACGCACGTTTTTAATCTGTGCTTCGAAAACGGGATTTTTCCATCATCGTTTAAAAAGTCACTCATCCATCCCATTCACAAAAATGGTAATAGAGACTGCGTAGATAATTATCGCCCGATATCTGTTTTGTCCACATTCTCAAAAATATTAGAAAAACTTATTAATACTAGGCTTGTTAAATATATAGAGAAAGAAAAGATTATCTCAGATGCACAGTATGGATTTCGAGCTGGCAAGTCCACGGAGGATGCTGTTGCTAATTTGACAAACTTCGTCATTGAAAATCTTGACAAAAGTCGCAAATGCATAGGTATCTTCTTGGACTTGTCAAAAGCATTCGATACGGTCTCTATCCCAAATCTACTGTGTAAACTGGAGCGCATTGGAATTCGTGGCGTGGCGTCTTAAACTATTTCAAGATTACCTTTCCAATCGCACCCAGCGTGTCACGATTGCGGGCCGCGAAAGTTCTGACCTGCCCATTACTTGTGGAGTCCCACAGGGAAGTGTCCTGGGCCCGAGTCTCTTCTTGATATACATTAATGAGTTATGCTCGCACTCACCCCAAAATGGAAGAGTCTTCACATTTGCTGATGACACTGCACTTGTATATCAGGGAAAAACTTGGGCTGAAGCTCAACGAAAGGCAGAATTTGGATTGCAGAGAGTGATGCGGTGGTTACGTACAAATTTACTCACCCTTAACATAAACAAATCCAAATGCATAACCTTCTCCATCCTTAGACATACCCAACCTGACACAAACTTCAGGGTTCGGGCCCACAGTTGTGATAGCGTCCCTGGTGGCAATTGCACATGCTTGACACTCGAAAGAGTACCAGCAATAAAGTACTTGGGTGTTCAATTGGACGATGTCTTATCATGGTCACCACAAATCGAACAAATCTCATCACGTACACGTAAACTCATCTGGGTTTTTAGAAATTTGCGAGACGTGGCTGAACCAAAACTAATTAAAACTGTATACTTTGCACTAGCTCAATCAATATTAGGTTACTGTATCTCGGCCTGGGGTGGTGCTTGTAAGACGAAAATTATCGCACTGGAAAGAGCACAAAGATCACTATTAAAAGTAATTAATCGTAAGCACTTCCAGTATCCTACATGTGACCTTTATAGAGAGTACAAAGTTTTAACCATTCGACAACTTTTTATCCTTCAGACCATAGCAAAACAACATTCAAAACTATATTATTATCCTGAGCATTCGGTCAAGAAGCGTAGACACGATGTTGTTTGTGATCCTGTGATATACCGGACGACCCTGTTTAGTCGTCACTCTTGCTTCCTTGGCCTATCTTTACAATTCAGTCAACAAAATCCTAAAACTATATCCAATGACTAAATATCAATGTAAAACAACCTTAAAAAATTGGCTTCTAAACCTAAATTACGACGAAACTGAGGCATTACTAACGGTCCCTCAGTAGTAAGTTTTCTGAATTAATGGGTGCTAATTACAAAATAAAGTCTCGATACATAAACACACACACACACACACACACACACACACACACACACACACACACACACACACACACACACACACACACACACACACACACACATACACAAATTCACACACAACGCAATACACAATCACCTACCCGCGTAGGTTTTGTTATTCCTACTTCCTCTTTTGTTTATTTTTTATTTTATTTTTCTGTCTTTCTCTAATATCGTAAAATCCTCAAAAATGTCCGTGGAGAATAGACCTGGTGGCCTGAAATTCCGATTAATTTCTATCTTCGGCACCAGTCTCCCCACAAGACTAGTTACATGTTACTATTGTGATTATTTTAGCATTTCACCTACTCTTTGTATCTTTAACATGTGTTTTGTGGAGAGAAAAATAAATATTTTTATTTATTATTATTGTATGTCTTACGTTCCGTAATCACGGGCAATTAAGTCCCGGACCTTTGGAAGGCGTGCATGGGGCCGAAGCCAACATGTAGAGGCCCGTTCAAAAGACAAGTTAATCTAAATGTAAGGGATACACAAATGGCGGATACCATCTCCGAGCGTACAACATGATACACACGGGGATGGTCCCCGCCATTTGTGTACAGACTATTGGAGTACGGCGCTATGGCCGCGATGGAAAAATAAGGTCTTGGGCTATGGAGGTGAAAGTTGGATGGATGGATACTGGGCTATGGGAGGAGACTAACGGACGCCTGCCATGACAACTAGTCTCAAAATTGTAAATAGGGCAGGCGGTGACTCGCCGACTCGTCGAGTGGGCCCCATAAAACGGCCGCACGCACAAAGTGCGACAATGGGGCAACATCTCATTGAGCGGCTGAAGGTTGTCGAGAGGTGCGGCTCCGGTTTCACCATCGCGGGGTTTACCCCCGTGAGCGGATTTCCCCGTTATTACGCCATTACGTGCAATACACTTCCAACCTGGAGCATAGGTTCTGCTCTTGCGATTCCACTCTGGACGGCCAATTAAGGCAAGCCAGAGGTAGGGGGGTGTGTTACTGCATGTGTGGGTGTGGGGGTGTGTGTGTGGGTGTGTGTGTGTGTGTAAGCGCATGTCTGTATAATATGGTCCCCCTGGATAGGGGTCCGCGGTGTCGCCACTCACCGTCAGCTCGCCACAAGCTGCCCCCGCGGGGTTATTATTATTATTATTATATTTCGGTGATCTCACGGATTGATTTTGTACAGTTGAGCCACCATAAAATGACAGAACTGCGTGGGCACTTAACCCGCGCGCGAGTCCAAGGCCCTATGGTAGGACGAAACACCTTGGGGGCATCTTTTATTTTTCATGTTTCGACTAGATTTATACAATTTACCAAAACCAAAGTCATACCTCAGTATCCTTGGATTGTTTATCTAGTGAAATCATCAATTGAATACACGATTGGATTTACTTCACTCAATAGAAAATCGTCACAACGATGACGTATTTTATTTGTATTTTTAAACATTTTTCTTGTGTTAGAAGAACTTAAAATAGTTTCAGATTTTTGGTATTTATACTCACATATTCACCATTAGTTTATCTAGGGAAATCATTAAAAAAAATCTATAAAAAGTACTTTTGTTAACTCTTTTTAATCGAAAATACGGCACGCGCACGCACTTTTCGGAGGGCTGGGCAATCGCGTTTCTCATAGAAAATATTGGTCTGAACCTATGGCCCCTTAACATGTCCCCGCATGAATCCTCTAGCCAAGTGACTTTTTTGAAATACTAAACTGTACTTATGAGTTTTTCTGTTCATCGTAATTTATTTATTTATTGGTTTTTTTATTTATTGCACAAATTACATAAGATGGGATACTGAATTCAAACAAATTTAATTACAGATCAGTATAGCAGTGCTGTCGGAATGTCTGAACATATTTGGTTCAGGTGAGGAGTCCAGTCTGAAGATGTATTACAGGAGTGAGGGGTCCCCATTACTTTTGGTGTAAGTTTTTTTTTTTTTTTTTTTTTATGTGTGATAGGTAAGCATTTGACCCCAATCTCACCTGATGTTGAGTGATGATGAGGCCGAAGATGTAGCATGCTTACCTAGAAAGATGCCTATTCACTCTCGCCTTGAAGAGGCCCAGGTTGTATTGCTCAGGGAACAGGTCCGCAGGCAGGGCATTCCACTCCTTAGCCGTGCGCATTATAAAAGAAGAAGCAAACTTCTTCGTGCGAATTGCTGGTAGGTCAACGACATAAGGGTGGAAACCCAGTCTGCGTCTCGTCCCCCGCAGATGAAAGGGAGACGGTGGTATCAGATCGTGTAGTTCAGTCGCACACTCTCCGAAATGTATCCTATAAAAAACAGACAGACAGGCTACCTTGCGACGATGCTCAAGACTTTGTAGCTTCGCCACCGAGGTTGGATCACCTATGAGCTTCCTGGCACGCCTGTCGATTGAGTCCAGCGCGGTCAGCTGGTATTGGGCAGACCCGTCCCAGAGATGGCAGCAGTACTCCATACACGATCGGACTTGTGCTAGATAAAGTTGTAGAAGCTGTCCCGGAGTAAAGTACCGTCTGACCTTCGAGAGGACGCCCAGTTTTTTCGCTGCGGTTTTCGCCATGGACTCAATGTACCGTCCGAAATTCAGAAATAGGTCATGGAAGCTTGCCAACGTGCAACCCGTGCCCAAAAAAGGCAGTCGTGCCGACCCTGTCAACTATAGACCAATATCAGTCACTTCCATACTCTGCAAGACTATGGAACGTGTACTTAACAACCGGCTCCTGGCATACCTGGAACATAACGACCTCCTCAGTGACCGTCAGTATGGGTTCCGCCCAGGACGGTCCACGGGGGATCTTCTTGTGTATGCCACTCATCTGTGGAGCGAGGCTGTTGAGAGATACGGGGAGGCACTTGCCGTGTCTCTTGACATATCCAAAGCCTTTGACAGGGTCTGGCATGCAAGCCTTTTAAGCAAGCTTCCATCATATGGAATTCCGATTGACCTATGCAACTGGATAGCTGACTTCTTGAGCGAACGATCCATTCGAGTAGTCATTGATGGATACTCATCGGATCAAATGGCTATAAATGCCGGTGTTCCTCAGGGGTCAGTTCTGTCAGCCACTTTATTTCTGCTGCATATAAACGACATGCTTGTGCCCGGAACCTTTGGGTATGCAGACGACAGCACTGTTGCTGACAGATATCTGTCCGGTGCAGGGGTCAAATTGGACGTTACTCAGTCTTGTCGAGAGGCCATGGTGCAGCGAATAAACTTGGCCCTTGAATCTGTGTCCGGCTGGGGTGATACTAATCGGGTCAGTTTCAACGCAAGCAAAACACAGGCGTGCCTTTTCTCCACAAAACGGAGTCCCTTCGCTTTGACCCCGACTTTCCGAAATGTGTCCATACCGATAGCTGATCGCCTGGAGCTCCTTGGCATTAACATATCGTCCGATCTGAATTAGAAATATAAATCATTTAGTACATAGTTCAAAGATGAAAAATTCGTGATAAACCATAAGGCTGCCTGTCCATTGACGCGAGCTGGCTGTGCGAGCTGTGTAGCTGTGTAAATATTAACCAATTACAATTAAGTGCGGCCGATCTCGGCCGAGCTCCTGGTTGGTTAATATTTACACAGCTACACAGCCAACTCGCGTCAATGGACAGGCAGCCTAAAGTTATTATACCTGTCGGAATAGAGGGACTGACATGAGTTGTCAAATGAAACCGTTTTTTGTGAATTAGTCGGCACTTATCGGCACGCTTAAACTTCGAGTTCTGTGTATAATTGTGAATCGAATGTGAAATCGTAGATAATTTACTGAAATAGTGTTAGTATATTTCACAAAATAATGTACGATTTCACTTTAGATTCACAAATTATTCACAGAGCTCGAATATTTACCCTGTCAATTGTGCCGACAAGTTCCCAAAAACGGTTCTATTGCCTGGCGTCACGTATCTCTTTCTATTATACAGTGGTGCCGCTAGGTACATCTCACTCTCTCAGCTGTCAGTTTCTCTATTGTTGGTATAATACCTTTATGTGATAAATAGACATTTTGTGGACAGATTTTAGCGCATGGTAGTGCGGCAGGTTTTATGTAGCACTGCACTCCATAATTATATTTATTTGTTTGTTTTTTAGCCTAACATTTCTTTAAATCTTGCGACAGCTTTTTGATTAGGTACTTCTACTTCATCGATTCTTATAAAACTTTGCACACAAACCATAGATAAATTAAAGTAGGCAAGATTGCTCACGTCAAACAAAGAACAAAGCTCTCGTAAAACTTATTATTGTCGCCGGTACCTCGTAGTTCGACTTATT
Organism: Agonopterix subpropinquella; assembly: GCA_922987775.1. NCBI lineage: Eukaryota > Metazoa > Arthropoda > Insecta > Lepidoptera > Depressariidae > Agonopterix > Agonopterix subpropinquella. Next base: position 16,961,417 of record OV277712.1, read on the forward strand.
ATATTAGATGGCGTTACTATACTAGCTGAAGTCGCGCCTATAAGTGGAATACCTAGTACCATCTATCGAAAAATTTGATGAAACTCAACTTCGATGCAGGTGTGCGTAGACCTAAGATGACATAGGAGTGTGTGTGTCTTTTAGCTTCTCGAGTTGAAAGAATGATTACATTCGCAATTTTATAAAGCAAAGAATATATTTAATCCTGATTATAAAGTAGGTAGGTAAAAGGTACCTTATGAGTACACCTTGGCTTAGTGGTTAAAGTGTCTGGTTGATAATTCTTAATACAGCAGGGGTTTGTTTTTATGAATCACCACGACTTACCATGTTTTATCTACATACAAAAATTTACTCTGCTGCTGTTTACCGTTGAGGGTACTCCTCAACGGTAAACAGCATTGGCTTGATATTTTTCTGTTCACGTTCAGTTTTGATAGCAAAACAAATATTTAATCAGGATCTGGTGCAGAAGCAAGGAATGACTCCGTACGAGGGTACTTCTCAACGGTAAACAGCATTGACTCGCAATTTTCTTGTACACGTTCAATTTTGATAGCAAAACACATATTGAACCAGGATCTGATGCTGAAGCCAGTAATGTCTCCGTACGAGGGTACTCCTCAACGGTAAACAGCATTGGCTTGCACTTTTTTTGTTCACGTTCAGTTTTGATAGCAAAACACATATTGAACCAGGATCTGGTGCTGAAGCCAGGGATGTCTCCGTACGAGGGTACTCCTCAACGGTAAACAGCATTGGCTTGATTTTTATCTCTTTCTGTTTAGTTTTGAAAGCAAAACACATATTTAACCAGGATCTGGTACTGAAGCCAGGAATGTCTCCGTACGAGGGTACTCCTCAACGGTGAACAGGATTGTCTTGAAATTTTTTTGTTCACGTTCAGTTTTGATAACAAAACACATATTGAACCAGGATCTGGTGCTGAAGCCAGTAATGTCTCCGTACGAGGGTACTCCTCAACGGTAAACAGCATTGGCTTGCACTTTTTTTGTTCACGTTCAGTTTTGATAGCAAAACACATATTGAACCAGGATCTGGTGCTGAAGCCAGGGATGTCTTCGTACGAGGGTACTCCTCAACGGTAAACAGCATTGGCTTGATTTTTTTTTGTTCGCGTTCAGTTTTGATAGCAAAACACATATTCAACCAGGATCTGGTACTGAAGCCAGGGATGTCTTCGTACGAGGGTACTCCTCAACGGTAAACAGCATTGGCTTGATTTTTATCTCTTCCTGTTTAGTTTTGAAAGCAAAACATATATTTAACCAGGATCTGGTGCTGAAGCCAGGAATGTCTCCGTATGAGGGTACTCCTCAACGGTGAACAGGATTATCTTGAATTTTTTTTGTTCACGTTCAGTTTTGATAACAAAACACATATTGAACCAGGATCTGATGCTGAAGCCAGTAATGTCTCCGTACGAGGGTACTCCTCAACGGTAAACAGCATTGGCTTGCACTTTTTTTGTTCACGTTCAGTTTTGATAGCAAAACACATATTGAACCAGGATCTGGTGCTGAAGCCAGGGATGTCTTCGTACGAGGGTACTCCTCAACGGTAAACAGCATTGGCTTGATTTTTATCTCTTCCTGTTTAGTTTTGAAAGCAAAACACATATTTTACCAGGATCTGGTACTGAAGCCAGGAATGTCTCCGTACGAGGGCACTCCTCAACGGTAAACAGCATTGGCTTGATTTTTTTTTTGTTCGCTTTCAGTTTTGATAGCAAAACACATATTCAACCAGGATCTTGTGCTGAAGCCAGGGATGTTTTCGTACGAGGGTACTCCTCAACGGTAAACAGCATTGGCTTGATTTTTATCTCTTCCTGTTTAGTTTTGAAAGCAAAACACATATTTAACCAGGATCTGGAACTGAAGTCAGGAATGTCTCCGTACGAGGGTACTCCTCAACGGTAAACAGCATTGGCTTGATTTTTTTTTGTTCACGTTCAGTTTTGATAGCAAAACAGATATTTAACCAGGATCTGATGCTGAAGCCAGAGATGTCTCCGTACGAGGGTACTCCTCAACGGTAAACAGCGTTGGCTTGATTTGTACTTATCTTCTTCCTGTTTAGTTTTGAAAGCAAAACATATATTTAACCAGGATCTGGTACTAAAGCCAGGTATGTCTCCGTACGAGGGTACTCCTCAACGGTAAACAGCATTGGCTTGAAATGTTTTTGTTCACGTTCAATTTTGATAGCAAAACACATATTGAGCCAGGATCTGGTGCTAAAGCCAGGGATGTCTTCGTACGGGGGTACTCCTTAGTACGAGGGTAAACAGCATTGGCTTGATTTTTATCTCTTCCTGTTTAACGCAAAACACACATTTAACCAGGATCTGGTGCTGAAACCAGGAATGGTCCGTACGGAGGCACTCCTCAACTGTAAACGGTATATGCAAGTCAATGCTGTTTACCGTTGAGGAGTGCCCTTGTACGAAGACATTCCTGGCTTCGGCATCAGATCCTGGTTAAATTTGTATTTTGCTATCAAAACTGAACGCGAATAAACAAAATTCAAGCCAACGCTGTTTACCGTTGAGGAGTACCCTCGTACGAAGACATCTCTGGCTTCGGCATCAGATCCTGGTTAAATATGTGTTTTGCTATCAAAACTAAACGCGAACAAACAAAATTCAAGCCAACGCTGTTTACCGTTGAGGAGTACCCTCGTACGAAGACATCTCTGGCTTCGGCATCAGATCCTGGTTAAATATGTGTTTTGCTATCAAAACTGAACGCGAACAAACAAAATTCAAGCCAACGCTGTTTACCGTTGAGGAGTACCCTCGTACGGAGACATCTCTGGCTTCAGCATCAGATCCTGGTTAAATATGTGCTTTGCTATCAAAACTGAACGCGAACAAACAAAATTCAAGCCAACGCTGTTTACCGTTGAGGAGTACCCTCGTACGAAGACATCTGTGGCTTCAGCATCAGATCCTGGTTATATATGTGTTTTGCTATCGAAACTGAACGCGAACAAACAAAATTCAAGCCAACGCTGTTTACCGTTGAGGAGTACCCTCGTACGAAGACATCTCTGGCTTCGGCATCAGATCCTGGTTAAATATGTGTTTTGCTATCAAAACTGAACGCGAACAAACAAAATTCAAGCCAACGCTGTTTACCGTTGAGGAGTACCCTCGTACGAAGACATCTGTGGCTTCAGCATCAGATCCTGGTTAAATATGTGTTTTGCTATTAAAACTGAACGCGAACAAACAAAATTCAAGCCAATGCTATTTACCGTTGAGGAGTACCCTCGTACGAAGACATCTCTGGCTTCGACATCAGATCCTGGTTCTATATGTGTTTTGCTATCAAAACTGAACGCGAACAAACAAAATTCAAGCCAATGCTATTTACCGTTGAGGAGTACCCTCGTACGAAGACATCTCTGGCTTCGGCATCAGATCCTGGTTAAATATGTGTTTTGCTATTAAAACTGAACGCGAACAAACAAAATTCAAGCCAATGCTATTTACCGTTGAGGAGTACCCTCGTACGAAGACATCTCTGGCTTCGGCATCAGATCCTGGTTAAATATGTGTTTTGCTATTAAAACGGAACGCGAACAAACAAAATTCAAGCCAATGCTATTTACCGTTGAGGAGTACCCTCGTACGGAGACATTCTTGGCTTCAGCACTAGTTCCCGATTAAATAATGTATTTTTCAACAAGAATTTACAAGAATAAAAAAAAATCAAGCCCACGCTCTTTACCGTTGAGGAGTACCATCGTACGGAGACATTCCTGTCTACAGCACCAGATCCTGGTTAAATATGTTTTGCTATCAAAACTGAACGTGTAGGGAACAGGGCGGGTGGGGCGTTAGTCCACCACGCGTTAAAATATTTTATTCATTGATATTTTCTTTTTTAAATGTGTAAGTATATACGCAAGCTTAACAATTTCAAATTTAGTTTTTTTTTCAATAGCCTGGAGTATGATTTTTGAATCTCATTCGGTGAGTTCAGCAGTTGAAAATGTCAAAATTACTATGGAGATAAGTATCTTTCTACTGCTGATTTGACTTTCAAAAATCGCACTCCTGGAGTATGATTTTTTAATGTCAAATCAGCAGTAGAAAGATGCACGTCTCCATAGTAATTTTGACATTTTCAACTGCTGAACTCAGCAAATGAGATTCAAAAATCGCACTCCTAGCAATCTTGTTTAGTATGAATTTTGAAATGTGCGCCATCTACCGGAATTCTCTATAACTGCATGCTACTCCCGCTTAGTATTATATCGTATTGTAGATCAATGAAAAAAATGTAAAAAAACCTGCTTATGAAATTGCTATTTTCAATGTGATGTTATGAAAATAATATATTATGTTGCTCAAAATAAATAAATATGATGAACCAGAACAGTAAAATGCGATATTTCGTCGATTTCAGACAAATTTTACTTCTAGCGGACCAAGTAATGCCATCTAGTGACATTTTAAAAATTATTGTGAGTTATACAAGGAAATAGCATTCTATGCTTTTCCATCTTCTTTGACACAAACTTAGTTCCCTTGTGTTGTTATCAATACAACATTATTATAATTTTAACCTTATATCGTTGAAGCCTGATGTTGTAGGGGTACGAAAATAAAACTAAAAACTAGTATATTTATCAAAATACGCATGTTGAACGGTTTTAGTACCAAAAAATAGAATATAACAATATAAGTACCTAATTGGGATAAAGCTGATGCCGGAAAAAGTCCCGAAGCCCAAAAAGACCCAGATTTGTGTCCTACATTTTCTAGTTTTTGTTAATAAAACCATTGAATTTGAAAGTTCTATTTTTAATTATAGCCATATTTAGCTATAAGTTGTACATTTGAAAGTTTTTTACCTTTAATTGCTAAGAAACAGAATACGCTAAAAAAATAAATCAAAATTTTTTTTTCCTAACCTTTATAACAGTGGGAGACCACGGCTGGGCAAAAGTCCCCCTTAAACTCTAAATAAACATTAAAAAAATATTGTTACAGATTACAACCACAATCAGTCAACAATGTGATGACAGACTGTGAAATATCAACACAAACTGCCGACTCCGTGTTAGAACTACGAGACGAGGATACGGCAGAAGTTGCTAAGCTGGTCCTCAAGGCGCCTGCGTTTTTGGGCTTGCTGGCCGATATCGAGCGCTCGTGCGACATCATAGAGTTGAATTTGTCTCCTGACCATCCTAACATTAGCATCGTCACATATGGAATGCAAGTTAGTAAATGCTATTATTGTAATTTCTTTCTGTAGGTGCCTACCGCAGCAAAGAAATGCAAACGCAAATGCCCCGGGCGGAAAATACGGGAAAAATATAGATTGATTGAGCTCTGTCTATAACCAATTCGTAGACCAGATAAAAGCTTTCGAGCTTGCTTCGCTCGATCCATAGGTACTTCGTACTTAGGTTACTTTGCACGTGTTTTCTACGTAAAAAGGTCTGGCTCTAACCGATTTGTATTGAGAACAGTCGAGCTTGCTTCGCTCGTTCTAAGTTCTCTTCAATTTTTGCATGGATTAACCAAAAAATGTCTGACCACAACTCAAATAAGTAGATGTTGCAAAAAAATTTCGCTCTCGCTTCGCTTGCTCCAGTATTTTATTTCGAGGTGGTCTTCTTATAAAGATAAAGGAGCTAAAAGGTACTGCTCTTTAGTAATATATGGTAAGGTGTGGTAAGGTCAAATTCGGAAGAGGGCAAGGAGTGTCCGTACTGTACAAAGTAATAATATTCTTTTTTATAATGTGGTTTATTTGATGTTTCAGGATAGATCATGCATAGATATGCCAAAGTCATCAGAGATGGTGCAGAGTTTCAGTTGCGACGAGTCTATCACACTGAAATACCAGTTACACCACATCAGACTTATTATGAAGGCACTTGGGATATCTAGCAAGGTTTTTATTTACTTTACTACTAAAGTTAATCATTTTAACAGGTTTAATAACCGCGTAACTCTCAAAATCTGTATTAGGTACCTACTTTACTACTATTTCTATAACGGTGGGAGATTTTCTGCTCGTTTAGGGTTGAGCCTCATCTGGCACCCCGAAATCGTATTTTTTTACGCTCTATCCTTTTCTGTCGCTCAGGAACGTCTTTTGTTAGAGCGAGAAAGGTCGCAGCACTGCCGGTGCTATCACATTCCCATTCGCATTCTAGCAAATGACGTTCTCAAACGACAGAAAAAGATAGACCGTGAAAAAATGCGATTCCGTGTTGCCAGATGAGGTTCGACCCTTAAACTTAGTTCAACATGCCTCGATAGATGGCGTTGACGTGACTCCGAAACCATAAAATAAGAAAAAATATTTATGTCAAATTCTTCTTATCGTGTGGGCAGAGCCCTGGTGTCAGAGTTTTTTTCAGACCGCCTTTCGGCCTCTGACGTGGTTTTTATGTAACGACTACTACCACTAGAGATAGTAGCCGGGACCAACGGCTTAACGTGCCATCCGAAGCACGGAATCATTTTTCTTTTCAGACAATCAGGTGATTCAGCCTGCAATGTCCTAACCAACTGGGGAAAAACGCACAAAGTGACATATCACTAGTTGTCCCCCGTGGGAATCGAACCCACGACCTCCGTATCGAGAGCCAATGCTCAGATGTCAATGAGTCTGACGCATCCATTGACGAAGTACCCTTGCATCTTTCTTTTTCTTATTAAAAAGTAGTAAGTATTTTATTACCAGCAAGGTTGCACAAGGATATATTTTTAGGGTTCCGTACCCAAAGGGTGAAAACGGGACCCTATTACTAAGCCTACGTTGTCCGTCCGTCCGTCCGTCCGTCCGTCCGTCCGTCCGTCCGTCTGTCCTACCTATTTAGGGCTGTAACTTTTGAACCGTAATAGCTAGACAGTTGAAATTTTCTCAGATTATACGTTATTACGGCGGATTTGTTAACAAATAATAAAAATGACAAAAAGTTAAAAATTAAGGGAGGTTCTCAACAAGAAACTAGTTTTTATCAACGTTTTTTCTTCACGCTCTATGGTGAAAACGGTAATACATACAAGCGTCAAACTTAGTGTGATTATAGAACAAACTCTACACAGAATAACAACAAATACTAAAAACCGGCCAAGTGTAAGTCGGTCTTGCGCTAAAGGTTCCGGACAAAAAAAGTGTTTTTTTTTCTAAGTTAATAATGTTGTGTCCTGTGGTGGTGTGGTACAGAACCCTCGGTGCGCGAATAGCCCGACTCGCACTTGACCGGTTTTATTTCATATTAAAAAGTAGTAAGTATTTTATTACCAGCAAGGTTGCAAAAGGATATTTTTTTTTAAATTTCAATTCTGCCGTCTTCAGTTTTTTCGTTTCATAGTCATGCAAAACATCTCATCAATGTTAAAATATTGTCACCAGGTTGTCCTTCGATGCAGTTCAAATGGACTTCTCCTGCTGCAGTTGAAACTGGAAAAGGAAGACCAGCGGCAAATGTTCTCGGAGTTCTACATAGTTCCACTGTTAGATGATTGAACACGCTGGGATGTCATTAGTTCATTACACTCGTCACTAGCTGGCGCCACTGTTTGTTACATCTGTGTCATCATCATTATCAGCTACTACGTCCCTTAAGGCCTACCCTTAGGCGCTATCCTATTGCCATCGCTCGCGCGATCATGCGTTCGTCCGACGAAAATCATTGTGCCACTGTGCGTTTAAACATACTTATATCTGCGGAATATCCTATAGAAGGTCGTGCTATCATGAGATGCGATCGAATTGTTCTATTTTTATTCAGTATGTTTAAACGCACAGTGGCACAATGATTTTCGTCGGACGAACGCATGATCGCACGAGCGATGGCAATAGGACAGCGCCTTAGGGCTCATTCGCATGTACGTAATTGGGTATTTGACTACATACAATATATGTTATTTTTATCTTCTCAGTAAAAAAAGGTTAGAAAATAACGCTAAACTCCTATTTTCGTTGAGTTTTTAGCTTGAATACTATTTTTAATAACAAGATAAACTTTCAAAAGTAATGAAATGTTAATGACGTCACAACTCATCATTTTGTACAAATGTACAGTCAAGAGCACATCAAGCTTTACACTTGTAGTTCGATTGTAACGCTTATGGCGCACTAAATAAGAACGTTACAAAGTCCAAAGTGTCAAGCTTGACGTGCTCTTGACTGTACAAAGCGCACGTTTTGACGTCCGATAAAGAGTAGCTGATTTGACTAGTTGTCAAATAGCCTATTCTAACGCGCGGTGACGCCGATTTTCTACAGGGTGTTAGAGTAAACTGTTGCATAAAATTTGTAACGCATTTATAATTACACCCTGTATAGTAATATTAGTATAGGTCGACCAGAATCTCATGAAATGAAAAAAAGTTAAAAAATTTAGATTTTCACATGGCAATGTCAAACTGTCATCAAGTAGGCCCTTTACAAACTTTTTGCGGCGATAAAACGCGCGTTTGTTAGTGGGTGCGTATTTAATATCATCTGGCCGAACATTTTCATCTTGTTTATAAGAAAAGGCATATAATTTTATAGCTGAATTTTATTACGAACGTTTTTCTTCGTGGCTGTATAGCGTTTCAGAAGTGCTGCAAAAAGTCGCAGTGTTTAAAGGGCCCTAATCCGTAGGTACACCTATATAGGTCGACCAGAATCTCATGAAAAATTAGGAAATCAAATTTTAGAGTAGCAACACTGGGGTAATTGGATTAGGGCCTTACACACTGAGACTTTTTGTAGCGCTTCATCATCGATTCAGTCGCGAGGCAGCATCGATGCAAACGCGGAATCGATGCAAACGCGATACAGCCACGACGCAAAACGTTCGTAATATTTGATCAGTTATTCGTCGACAGCCTTTGTCGCAAAGCGCACGCGCGTGTGTATCGATACAAACGTGCGTGTGCATCGCTACAATAACGCGTTTGAATCGATACAAATACCTGTTAATTGCTAGTGTAGCGATGCAGTCACGCGATTGGCAAACGCGCGTTTGAATCGCTGGAAAAAGTCGCAGTTTGTAACGGCCTACTTTGACTAGTCAGATGAGTTTGGTAGACCTATAATAATCAATACAAGGTCTTCTTAACATGCTAGCTGAAGGGGATGATAAAACTAGGATACCATGAATCTAAAAAACTCATCAATATCGAAACCGTGGAAAAATAAATCAGCTCTCTTTGGTTTGAAGTTTCTATAGACAAAGTAACATTTCTATTGGCGTAGACGCTAGTAGAAATGACAACAATGTATGGATTTGACATTGACGATCGAAACATTTTGACGTTAGCTTTCGTCACCTTACGTCAAGTCCATACATTTTTTATGTTTTCTACTGTCGTTAACGCTAATCGAAAGTACTTTATCTAGGGGCCCAGGAGTGCGATTTTTGAATCTCATTCGCTGAGTTCCGCAGTTGATAATGTCAAAATTACTATGGAGGTACGCATCTTTCTACTGCTGATATGACTTTCAAAAATCGCACTCCTGAAGTAGGTATGATTTTTCAAAGTCAAATTAGCAGTAGAAAGATGTATAACTCCATAGTAATTTTGACATTTTCAACTGCTGAACTCAGCGAATGAGTTTGAAAAATCGCACTCCAGGTGATTTTCTTCGCGATTTCGACGTTGGTCCCTCAAAAAAAATTTGTTTAGTTTGATGGTCTGATTATACCCTTAAAAGACGTCAGCATATATTAAGAAGGATCCTGTATTGATTTATGTTTATTTGATTCCTCTGCATAAATTTTTTTGTATTATTAGTACCTATTGTAAAGGCTGTGAAATAAAAGTTCTTGTTACAAAATATAATGTCTATTACACTTTCCAAAAATTACAATACACCTATGATAAGGAATGTTTAATATTAGTTTATTCCTTAGGCATACGAACAGTGGAGTTTGTATGAAGCTGCAGCACTTTTACAAAACAATTGCATCGTGTGATCGTTAGACAATGGCCTCGATTCGGACTGTGCCACGACTTAACTAAATTTATTCCTGTCACTTTCTAAAATAAGATTAAGAAAAGAGACAGAAAACCAACAACTGAATTTAGTGCTGTCAAAGTGACGTTACACGCCCAAAAACGCCTTAAATAAGATGGCGTACATTATGATGGCATCTTATTTTGGGCGTGTAACGTCACTTTGACAGCACTAAAGGCAGCGGTTGGTTTTCTGTCTCTTTTCTTAATTTTATTTTAGAAAGTGACAGGAATAAATTTAGTTAAGTCGTGGCACAGTCCGAATCGGGGCCAATAATTATGCAGTAGGAAAGTTAGGTAAATGACGATTTTTTTAAAACTGAAAGTGTTCAATAGAAATTGGTAGAAATATTAGCGCATTTTCAGTCCAATTTAACTTTAATGTCAATCTATGCTGTAATTTAAACATTAATTCATTGTTTTTAAGTACATTTTCACAAACCAACAAACTCGGCAGTAATCTTATGTTAGTCATTTTAATTTAACTCTCTTTTCCTTCAATTCCAACCAACAACGTTTATATTTATTTTATAAATGTATCCTAATAATTAGCCATGTTGTACAAATCAAGATAGATTAAAAAATTATGTATCGTTCGATTCGTACGGGACATGAACCCGTGGTGTGTTTTCGTGCGATGGCAGGCAGCAGGCAGGTTGCGGGTTCAATTCCCATCCCACACCGAATTTTTCAATCTATTATCGGTAGGTTACAAATGTGTATTTTTCTGGTTTTGCGCTTGTCATTTGTCAATCTGAACCTTTGTCACACTTTATTTTGTTACTAAAAAATAATTATTTTTCTATGTTCAGTGAATATAAATACATAATTATTAAGTAAATAAATTAACTTCAGATTCCCAATAACATTCAGTCACTCAGTTGAACTATTAGCGCTCTCACAGACGAGCGACACTGCGGTCGACGAGTGTCGCGGAGGGTCGCGCGACCGTAAAATGTATGAACGCGTCGCTCTGCGACCCACTGCGACAGCAAAGTGTCGCTCGTCTGTAAGAGCCCTTATATGTAGGTACTACATAACAGTTAGAACTAACACGACATACAAACGCCGGGTGAAAGAGATAGGTAGCGATAGTAATTTATTGGTCCGAATGAATAGGACACCGTTGGGACGTGCAGTGTTATTTCAAGTACGTAGTACCTACCTACATAATAGTTTAATGTTGAAAGCTCCCATTTTACTAATAAATTAAGTACTTAATATGCCTATTATGCTTTGATAAGTTATATATGTCAAGACAGACAGTCGAAGTTACGACGGCGTCGAAAAAAATTGCAACCAGCAGGGCTAGTACCCGCGATAGTGTGATATAGCGCTATCACGCTTCTCTTTCTATTTGGTCGCGAACGAACGAGATAAATAAAAAGACTTAAATGTGACAGATGGATGTGTTAAATTTCGCTATCTGGGGTTGGCGTACTGTACTAGCCCCGCTGGTAAAACCCTATCTATATTCCATATACACGCACACAGAGATAAGTTGTATGACGTCTCACGCACATCAACATAAAAAAGTTGGTTCATTTGTTGTAGTACGTTAGCGCTCTCACAGACGAGCGACACTTTACGGTCGCCGGGTGTCGCGGAGGGTCGCGCGACCTTAAAATGTATGAGCGCGGCGCTCTGCGACCCACCGCGACCGCAAAGTGTCGCTCGTATGTAAGAGCCCTTAGAAGTGAGGTTCAATCTTGATATATAATTAATCAAAACTATTATGAGTAAAGGAAAAAATAACTTAACCTAACACATCGATATTAATACGACATAATCCAATAGTGGATTATTATTACACTAACCCCTGTATCCTAATCATAAAACACGTATCTAAGCAGAAACTTTGTTTCTTTTTTAATTGAAACAAACACTAGCTTTAAATATGCTCGGCTAAATAAAAAACACAAACTTACACGATTATCTTAAAGTAGGTACAATATAAGTTTAGCATAAATAGATATTTTTCGTTTAGATCTGGAAAAAAACAGAACTTGGCTAGCGCTCTTCAGTGCGTCTTGCTTAACACCTACGTCATCGTTTCAAACAAAGTTACGGTGTGGAATTAAAAGTATTGATAATATTTACAAAAGTGAATAGAATCTAATTAAACAGTTCAATTAATTAGCTACATAATTATACCGTAATTTATTTAACGATATCTGCGGGCGGCTAAGTCTCTCACTTAGCCGCCTTTTACCGAATCACGAAATACATAAATTGACGCCAAAACAGAAAACAAAGACTGACAAGAACCAATTACGAGGGCGACACTGAAAGTTTCAAGACAATAAAAAGTGTATAGAAGTAGGAGGTTGGAAATACTTTTAATATTTTTAGAAGTGGCCTCCATTCAACTTTTAATTTTAGTTTGTTTTTATAATGTATACACTTATAGATATGGAAGAGCGGAGCCTTCTGGAACAAATGTCTTTTAGATATTTAAAAGGAAGCCCCGAAAATGTTATTGTTAGCATTATGCATTTAAAAATAAACGTATTTTGTATTTTGTATTCCATTTTATGTATCGTCCCGTTCAATGGAACCTCTGTGAGAAGCAGTGGACCCCCTCTGCTTTACTATGAAATTATTGAAATCGGTTAAATTATGGGGTATTCATCTAGTACAAAGCTTCCCTACGCCTTAATATTCGTGTAGGATATTTTGCACTTGACTCATATCAATGCTGAAGCTTGCCTGAAGCTGCTGGTAGGTCACTCTCTTATCAGCCTCTCTCATGAGCTGCACAGCATTGGCGTTTTCTTCAGTTGTCGCCGTTGAACGACATCTCCCAGGTAGATCATCACTGAGATTACTCCGATCATGCCTAAACTCATTTAACCAGTTGTAAACAAGTGTCAAGGGACAGGGCTTCATCTTGAAATACCAATCGAAGTTTATCATTAACTTTGTTATTGACTAGGAACACGACGAAAATCGTAATAAATTGGGGAGAAAACATTTTTCCTTGCTAAATTCGTTTTGCCTCGCGACACGCACTTTTCAAATTGCCGCCAAATAATTAAAACAAATGACAATCGAATTTTCGGCTATAGGTTGATAAAGAGTTTCTTATTCGTAATTAAAATAAATTTTTCATTGGCATTGTCACTAACTGGTCCATTCTTGAAACTTTCAGTGTCGCCCTCGTATACTTTTTCTTCGTAACAGTTCGTATTTCCAAAAGATATTAGGTAGGTACTGCATAGTTAGAGATAGCACAGGTATTGGCACAGTATAAGACAGTTATCCATCTTCATACAATGGTATCAAACGCGGCTTGTATGCAGGGCTGCCACCGAGAAAATCGATTGGGAGCTAAAACTGAAAAAAACGCTGGGAGCTAAAACTGAAAAAAACGCTAGATTCCAAAATTTTCGCGGCTCTAAAAAGCGCTAGATTCGGCGCTTAATTCTTATCACAGAAATAGTCCTTTAAAGTTCTCTAAATAGTCTTATCAGCCTTTCCAAAACCCATTTTTTAGTCAATTTAAGTCGGTCAATTCGTAAGTCGCTTGTAAAATTGAAATGATAACACTTCAAATAAGCGTTCGTATTTGGATCTTTCGAACACTGTACGCTCCATGGACATATTTTGACCACAAAATGCTATCAATATTTATCATATTCCAATACAAAAAACACATAATATTGCATATTAAAACACAAATAATGTTGCTTTATTAAGAGTTAAAAAAGCGCTAGATTCTCCGCTAGGCGCTAAATTATTACATACGGCACTAAACATACCATAAAAGCGCTAGATCTAGCGCCGAAAGCGCTAAGGTGGCAGCACTGCTTGTATGTTTGCTCACCAGACTCGCCAGTACGCACGATGATATCTGAGGCAGTCAAAGCAGCGCCAGACGGGGCTACGCGGAGATATTGTCAGTGAAGATGATGGATTACTGTCTTATACTGTGGAGATAGCGCGTACAAGAAACTTTTGTCTCCGCAACTAATTTGTCTCTCACATCAAGTCTATGTGCTTGTATGAAAGTGCGCGCATGTAGCGACGCGACTTTTCATACAAACCCTGTGAGAGACAAAATAGTTGCGGAGACAAAAGTTACTCGTGCGCGCTAGCACTTAGATGCCCGTCTAACTATGCAGTAATATCTAGCCCATTCATACTTACCCAAGTATACTTGGATTTTAGTACATGCATTATTAGCGTTACTTTTATTACCACTAGACGGAGCCACATGCTGATATAAATTGAAAAAAAAAGTCTGTAGAAACGGGATTGAACCATGATCGCCGTATCGTAAACCGGTTGTCTAGACTGCTCGACCACCATGACAGTGAAATGTTATTTGAACTTTTCACGCTCTGTCCTTTTCTGTCACTCAGGAACGTCATTTGCTAGAGCAAGAAAGGTCGCAGCACTGCCAGTGTCCCATTCCCGCCATCTTTCTCGCTCTAGCAAAAAGGATTGAGCGTAAAAAATTCGATTCCGTGCTCCCAGATTTAACCAAGACAGTCTGTGCCAGAATAAATCTCCCTATTGCGGAAAATTATTGGAACTAATTTCAATCACTTGCAACATTGACATTAAAGTATGTATTGATGATTGTATGTATGTATTGGGTGATTGTAGCACCCCAAAATAGGTTCTTTATTTTCCTGGCTAGGTTTTACTACCATTTTAATGTTGACTAAAGTAGAAATAAATAGGTATCTTACAAGTACGAATTAATCTAAATAAAATTGGCTAAGCCTTACATTATAAATAATTGTTACTTATTAATTAATGAATAAGCGTTTATTTAATAATATTCCTAAGAAGAACACGACATATTGCACACAAAAATAATTGGAAAATCAATTTTAGTATAATAATAGTTAGACAGAAAAGTGCATCCCGTATCCGCCTTAGGTGCTGTTTATGCAAAAGAGACAATGTATTATAAGAGATAAGTGTGCTTTTTGCAACCTCAGTGTTTATGGGGTGTAGAGCTTCTCTGTGATGGGGATGGACCAGGTATGCCTGCAAAACTCCAGTCGGTTTAGGAGTTACTGATGATTAAAGGTCTGTAAAAAATTAACGATCAGCTGATATTGTTGTAGTATGCACTGTAGCTATGTGAACAGTACAAAAACTGTCAAGTTCTGTCAGTCGGTTGAGGAGATACAGCCAGTCAAAGTTCCGACCTTTGAACGGCTGTATCTCCTAAACCGACTGATGAACCATGTCAGTTTTTGTACTGTTCACATAGTTACAGTGCATGCTACAACAATAACATACGATCAGCTGCTTAATTTTTTACAGACCTTTAAACATCAGTAACTCCTAAACCGACTGGAGTTATGCAGGCAGACTTGGTCCATCCCATCACAGAGAAGCTCTTCACCCCATAAACACTGAATCAGCCTTGCTGCTGATGGTTGCAAAAAGTACACTTATCTCTCGGAATAATTCGATGCAGAGAGAAATCACTGCAAAGGTAACAACTCAATGTGGCGGTGGCGGGTAGTCAAAGTAACACCAATATAAACCTTATAGTACGTAGCATAGCGTCGTTGTCGCAGTTGTCATAAAGGGGGCGTAATTCTCCAAACGACGCTATGCTACGTACTATTAAGGTTTATATTAAGCGTTTTGTCTTTTAACGGATCGCAACACTAGCGTGGCAGCATAATAGCAGTTTATTTATATATGTACAGGTTGTGAAACACGGCGGCCGCAACAGGCTAACTGGGCGGGGTGGGTTGAAGGGTGCGCTCGGCGGTCGCGACAGGCCATCAGGCTAAGCGTGAGCGGTGAGCGGGGGCCGGGGGGACCGTGACCCAGTAGTCCCAGTACCTGTTTACCTGCGCGCGTACCCTAACTCGCACACCGCACGAGCATAGGCCCGCCGCAACCGCCGAGCGCATCCACTATAATATTATAATTACGCTTTGCCACTAGCAAGGTACACCTCTCAAGAAATATGGATTATACTTAATGGGAGGAAGCTGCCTGAGAAATGAAACAAATGTGTCTAAAAGCTAACTCATTATGAGTCTTCCGACACCATGGATAAAGATACGAATGTCGCTTCCTTATTTGAGAGAAGGTTGTAATTGGCCTCGATTCGGAGTGTACCACGACTTAACTAAACTAAATTTATTCCTGTCACTTTCTAAAATAAGATTAAGAAAAGAGACAGAAAACCAACAGCTGACTTTAGTGCTGTCAAAGTGACGTTAAATGCGCAAAATAAGGTGCCATCATAATGTACGCCATCTTATTTAAGTCGTTTTTGGGCGTTTAACGTCACTTTGACAGCACTAAAGTCAGCTGTTGGTTTTCTGTCTCTTTTCTTAATCTTATTTTAGAAAGTGACAGGAATAAATTTAGTTTAGTTAAGTCGTGGTACACTCCGAATCGAGGCCATTATCAACTTAAGTACCTAACCAAAATGACAGTACTGTGCCAAATGACCCGCGTATTGTACCTATACCTAAGACCTATACGGATTTTCATTAGAATATTCTTCCGTTGATATCCATGTTCCTTGATAGAGGTGTATCGTATCATAGTGAAAGAACTAATAGTGGTGAAGCTCAGCGGTCGCTGCAGGCCAATCATGTGGGGAGTGCGTTTCGGCCCACGCTGCCTGCGCGCATACCCTAACAGCGAATTGAGTTAGGGTACGCCCGTCCCCCGCCGTACCCCGCACGCCGCGCGGGCATAGATACGCCGCGACCGCTGAGCTTCATCATTTATTTTATTTACACTATGACCGTATCGTATCGACTTCCCATGAATTAGGGTTGAGACACCGACGGCGGGTCCATACAAAATCGTGTTTTTTTTGTATGGTCCTGCCGTCGTTCGCCGTCTGTCAATGTGTCCTGGCCCTTATCCGCCATATTACCGCCTGGCGCGTTTCTTAGCATATATTTCTCACTAAGTATAGTATAGTTATAGTTATAGTTATAGTATAGTTATAGTATGCTCTGTGAGCATAGGGTCCGAACACACTGGGCCTGGAGATGTTAAACGAAGCTGTACTGGTTGTCGACAGCGCGCGTGTCGTGGTGCGCGCCGCTGGCCACGAGCAGCGCTTCCAGCTCCGCCCTGCGCATGCGCACGTCGCTACCGTGGGTTACCACCTGCAAAAATCGTTTTAGCTGTAGTGATTATGATTAGGTAATTAAAGTTTTTTTTGCCGAAATTTCATTTGTATCTACAAGGCGTTTTGTGCCTGAAAACCTTTTTGTTTTTTAAGAAACAATAACTACAACTAAACCAAACTCGATAAGTAACTTTGAAATTATTTAAAAAATGTGACGTTTCTGGGAAAAAGGACATTGGCCTCGATTCGGAGTGTACCACGACTAAACTAAACTAAATGTATTCCTGTCACTTTCTAAAATAAGATTAAGAAAAGAGACAGAAAACCAACAGCTGACTTTAGTGCTGTCAAAGTGACGTTAAATGCGCAAAATAAGTCGCCATCATAATGTACGCCATCTTATTTAAGTCGTTTTTGGGCGTTTAGCGTCACTTTGACAGCACTAAAGTCAGCTGTTGGTTTTCTGTCTCTTTTCTTAATCTTATTTTAGAAAGTGACAGGAATACATTAAGTTTAGTTTAGTCGTGGTACACTCCGAATCGAGGCCATTGTTACCGGTTTTAATTGCCAAGATATTTACAGAGTGAAATTGATATCATTAGCATCTTTTTAAACTAAGAGTCTACCCATCAAACTGAACAACTTTTACCATGGGAGCAAACCGATCGGAGCAACAAAAAAGTCAGCTGTTCCATACTAAACTGCAACGCCTACTCGACTCAAATGTATGCAACAGCAGATTTTTTTGTTGCACCGATCGGTTTGCTCCCATACTAAAGGTTGTTCAGTTTGATGGGTGGAATCTTAGTTTAAAAGGATGGTAATGATATCAATTTCACCCTGAATACATATTTATTTAGAGAAATCCATTTAGATGATCCATTAATAACTCCATACCGACAACAAAATCCTTTTGCCCTGAGAACGTCACTAATAAAATTTTCGTTCATAGAATTCGGGCCTCATCGATTTCAGTCTTTGAAATAAAATATATTGAATCTTAGTTACCTATCCATTTATTCAAACATATACTAGAGCCAACGAGCGTAATAAAAAAAAATTAAGCAAACAATTTGACTTTAAAAACGACCAAAACGATTAGCGTAAGAAATAAAATAGCCAAAAATACACTTACCAAACAAACACAGCAAACAAAACACAGGCAATGTACAACGATAAACAAAAAAGAGCAAAATAAAAAAAGGCATTCCACAGAAAAAAGTTTAATTAATAAAATTTACAACCAAGAAAATTACAATTAAAGCTCGGAAGAACATGGAGTTCGATTTGTACAACCTATAAATAGAGGGTGTTGTTTTAAAGAACGATAAGAAAAGGAAACACCGTACAACATATATACGTTTTTAAAATGTGCGTAATATTTAATATCGTTGGAACGAATTGGACCTACAAAATTGTATGTTTTAGGTCCCAAATTTTGTTTGGTCCACACGGAATATATAGGTAAAGTACAAGAGACCCGAAAATAAGTTTAAAACCGAGAAAGTTTTTTGCTATTTTAGACATTCAAGGCCTAGGATCAAATTTCGGGTTTCTCTCCAATACTGGAGTCATAAGATCGAATGGCATTTAAAAAACAAGACCTATGATTTGGCGTCTCAAGCCGGGTCCGCTGCGCCATGTTAGATGTTAGCAAAACACATTAGCAAACCGTTTCCTCTCCCCCGCAGGCGAACGCGGTGATGTTATCCATTTGCATCGGAAAACATCACCCACGTTAGCGTGCGGGGGAGGGGAAAGTTAGAAAACAATGTTAGCAAACACGATAACATGGCGCAGCGGACCCCGCTTTAAGGCTATTCTACCGTTGGCGCGCTCCATACAAACGTAGTATGGTGATATTTTCAATACTATCCAATTAAAGCCAATGAAATTTTTCAAAAACAATCTAGTAACTAATTTCTATGTCGGTATGAAGTCAGATTTTCGATAAAATTTATAGTTTTAAAGTTACAGTGCCACAAATATTTCCATACAAATCTTAAATTAATCCTAGCATTGAAACTGTATATTTTAACGAAAATCTGACTTCATACCGACATAGAGATTAGTTACTTGATTGTTTTTGAAAAATTTCATTGACTTTAATTGGATAGTATTGAAAATATCACCATACTACGTTTGTATGGAGCGCGCCAACGGTAGAATACCCTTAACTACAAAAGTTAGAAACTGTCTCATAAGAACATTGTCCGCAACAGTTTCGGTCGCGGCCTTATTGCACCCTAAATTCTCACCCAGTAATAGTTCAAAAAATCTCAACATCAGGGCGTTCTTTAAAACAACACAGTATAAAACATTAAATTATAAAATATCTACTTTATACGTTATTGTTATTATGAACAGTGCTTCAAAATTTTTATTTAAGTTTGAACAAGTCATTAAAGTTAGTATAACTCAGATATTTATTAGTCCCGAATATTTTACGGGACGACTTAGTCCGTTATACTGAACAACTTTTACTTTTGGACTCAATTCTGAAATCATGAAAAAAGAATCGGGAATAAGAAGCTATAACTTATCAGATCCCGTAATTAAAAACAATATAAATCTTTTGAAAATCAGCGACCGCATATCAGGTAAGCCTGGTAATTGGGCGCTGGGAGCCGACATTTTAAATCCTTTGAGATTTCAAGTGACAAAATATAATTGCACGAGTAATAAAATTTCATTTTATAACGTGTCTAGGAATTATTCCTTATTTAAATACTTAGATCTTAGTCTTAAATATTATTTAATAATTATATTAAATTATTAACTTGATCGTTACATTGTACTACTAAAAAGTATGTTTCTAACATAACTGGCGAAGATAATGTCACTAGAATAAAGAAGGTGTATGTATCAAAAATGCAAAAAACTGGTTTTAAATACATTCTAAAACTTAAAATAAGTAAGTTGTATTAAAAGCACGACTGAGTACTTGAGCCTTGAAGTTCATAATCTATCAACATAATTACATTGATTTTGTGATTATTTGAGCGTTCAAAAATACGCCTAATCGCTTCGAGAAAAGGTACGGCAGTACAGTTCCCCCAGATTTTAAAAACTATCAGGATAAAAAGGAATTTTCCCTATACTTTCATTGCCAAATTGATATCATTAGCATCCTTTTAAACTAAGAGTCTACCTATCAAACTGAACAACCTTTACTATGGGAGCAAACCGATCGGAGCAAAACAAAAATCTGCTGTTGCATAAATTTTTGTCGCTTAGGTACGCATTGCAGTTTAGTATGGAACAGCTGATTTTTTAGTTGCTCCGATCGGTTTGCTCCCATAGTGAAAGTTGTTCAGTTTGATGGGTAGACTCTTAGTTTAAAAGGATGCTAATGATAACAATTTCACCCTGTAGTGATAAGATTAGATTTTACGATGGTGTAATAATAATAAAACTTAATTCCTTATATTTATAATTATCCCTATACAGTAATTTATTGCTTAAAATCGATATCATAATAAAATTATTATGTATAGAATACGAATTCACAATTTTCCGTCGCGTCATCAAAATAAATAAAATGCATATTTAGGAATCCTAATTGGAGAAAAAACTTAAATTAATCTGCTATGCTATAAGAAAGGAAAAAATTGCGCGCGTAAGTTGATTGCCACCGGGGCCTGAGGCGGGCACACCTCCCCGTGCCCTGCCCTCCCCCCAGTCTGCCTCTTCAACGGCCCGATAGCTCAGTTGGTAGTGAACCTGCCTGCTGATCAAGGATCGCGGGTTCGAATTCCGCAAAAGGCAAATATTTGTATGATGAATATATTATTTGTATCGTTGTCGATACGATAGCAACGAAATTTTAAGGCTATTTTGAGTTACAGACACAGTGATTTGAAACATTTACTCGCACTTATTCTTAGAACAGCTTTCGTCCTTATATGGAATGAAGTATAGTCATAATACAAGTCCGGGTTCGATTCTAGTACCATGAGACTAGATAATCTGTGCAAAAAATAATATAAAGAAAACTTGACTCTTAGTATAAGAGATAAGTGTACTTTTTGCAACCATCAGCAGCAAGGCTGATTCAGTGTTTATGAGGTGTAGAGCATCTCTGTGATGGGGATGGACCAGGTCTGGCTGCATAGCTCCAGTCGGTTTAGGACTTACTGATGATTAAAGGTCTGTTAAAAATTAACGATATTGTTGTAGTATGCACTGTAGCTTTGTGAACAATACAAAAACTGTCAAGTTCTGTCAGTCGGTTTAGGAGATACAGCCAGTCAAAGTTCCGACCTTTGAACGGCTGTATCTCCTAAACGGACTGATGAACCATGTCAGTTTTTGTACAGTTCACATAGCTACAGTGCATACTATAACAATAACATACGATCAGCCTTGCAGCTGATCGTTAATTTTTTACAGACCTTTAATCATCAGTAACTCCTAAACCGACTGGAGTTATGCGGGCAGACCTGGTCCATCTCCATTACAGAGATGCTCTACACCCCATAAACACTGAATCAGCCTTGCTGCTGATGGTTGCAAAAAGTACACTTATCTCTCGGAATACTAGCGCATTCCTTAGAATGGCAATCAACTCGTGCGCCTACTGTAGTGTAGACTTATTTCAATCGCAATAACAACAAGCGATAACACATTAGTGACCACGCATTTGAGATTTTCACTCAATGGCCACTATATTCGTACGCGAAACGCCCATAATACGTGTATGGACATATCGGTTTGAGCACAGAGTTAAAGTCCGCAAAACGCGCATTTATGCGTCAGGGAGATCACGAATGTGTTAATTGACCCTAACCTGCAATAGCTTCAAACCTTGTTCAACGAATATTTTCAGGCGTAACCTATGAAAAAGCAAATTCAAAACAAATTCAGCTGAGCAAAGGAGTACATAACAGCGTAAAAACAACTATTTACATTTCTTGTTACAAAAACAACAAAACATTCTAGGCAACGATACAAAAATATCATAATACATAATGTTATAAATGTTATAATCAATCCAATGTAGGAATTTTATTGCTGATGATTTTAAAAGACCCCGCGTGTCAATTTCACACAATGTTCTGTTAAGAGGCTTTTTACCGCTCTGTGGCGTCCTCGTCATAAAATTTAAGATTTCTCAATCAAGAAAACCTAAACAAAAAGTGCAACACCAACTTATGACAAAAGCCTTAAAGCAATTTTTATACTATAGATACTTTTATAGGTTCGAAACATTCTACTTCTAAGAAAACTTTAATAAATAGCAATTTAATATTTTCCTATTGGAATTGTATTAAACCTATAAAAATCTGTAAAAGTATCGTTTAAAAATAGCTGTCAGGCTTTTGTAGTAATTTAGCGATGCACTTTTTATTTTAGTTCTTCTTGATTGAGAAATATACAGGGTATAACAAAACACCCTAGTAATACTTAAGGGGGTGCTTCAGACTATCAAACTGAACAACTTTCACTAAGGAGCCAACATCGAAATCGCGAAAAAAATATCCGCTCTTTCATACAAAACTGCAGTACCGTCTCGACTCAAATGTATGGGACGGCAGATTTTTTTTATTTTTTCTCGAAGTTGGCTCTATAGTGAACGTTGTACAGATTGATGGTCTGAAGCACCCCTTTAAGTATTACTAGGGTGTTTTGTTACACCCGTAAAGGACATCTGGCACATAATACCCAAAAATGTATAACCGTCCTTCTATTTTTATTACGGCCTATGGAACACTAGAAACTAACTGCAGGCATTAGTTTATTTTATAATGATTTATTCGTTTTTATCATTTTTATATAAAAAAAACATTATGCTTGCAACACCTCCCACTAAACAACATTGACAGCCATGTTGGGGTTGCTGCTTTTTTATAATTTATTAATAATAAATGATTAAATAATTCGTTAAATATAAATAAATGATACTATCTGAGTCGTTTTTATAAAACACCATAATTTATTACACATTTGACTTCAGTCAAAACTTCAATACATTTTAAGGTATTTTTTCAAGGGAGAGCGGCGGTTGTCCTTTGAGAATTAACACAAGACGGTAAAAGGCCTCTTAATCAACCCAATTTTACAAAAATGACAGAATCTCTTACGATATTATGAAAGTAAGTAAAATCAAAAAGTTATTGTCAAATATTGATTCGTACAATGGTTTGACTAGAATGAGAAAAAGTCGACAAAACAAACACAAGGGTGATACAAATAAAAATATTTGTTAGTTTCATAGCACTGTTCGTTCGGTGGGTAAATAAAATGCCTCATAAATAGTATTGCAATAAAATTCTGAATAGAATTTCAGAACAGAACTAGGTAAGATTGGGTGGGGCAAGTGAAACAATGGGGTATGTTCGTATACTGTTCAATAAAGGACGTAACCGACCGAATCCGAATGTACAAAGTAATGCTTTGCTTGTAGAACTACTGACAAATATCCATATTATCTGTTTTTTAAATAACTTAATTCTTAAAAATACGCCCGTAGGTGTCGCCATGTCTCTTAAGACAAAATGGGTTGCAGAATTTCGTTCTCTGACGTAGTAAACTCGGTAGCTTAATTTGACAAAAGCATAGCCATTTGGCAGGTTACAAGATTAAGTTCCGTCCGAGACTTAATTATTCAATCTTTCATTTGATTTGATGTTGTGCAATCACAACATGGCTGTAATATAACATTTGAAACTTAATCTTTTCCGGTATACGAACTTACCCCGTCGATTTGCCCCACCTAACCATAAAAGATTCACCCTTTTGTCTGTATAAAACAGATTTTGTATTTCTACAAACATACAAAATATAATTATAAGCATACCGCTTCAGTTTACTACATCAACGCGATATAAACACAAGAAGCGACCGAATACAGTGAGAAAATGCAGTAAATAAAATTATACACACTAGGCTTCGATCATAGATAAAAAATTAGTTGCAAATTAAGAAAAATTATTATCCGAATTGACGTGTTTTCTGTCAGCGTGATGCTAACACCTTAGTGCTTGCAGGCGGTCGTGTATCGGGTGCTTTCTGGCTTGCCATGCCACAAGGCAAGCTCCCAAAACTCACTTGACATTGGTACTAATTTAGTGTTAGACACAAGCAAAACGCCATTTTTTTCAAAACGCATTTTTTAATGGCCTCGGATATTATTTTCTGCCATTTAGGAGCGCTGTTGGTGTCTAGTTTTTTATCAGTGATCGTAGTAACTAGGTCTCAAAATTTCTAATCAAGCTTCGTTAAAATCTAGATAAAAACAAGCCTCATTGTTCAACATACAGATCACGATGTTTTACTTCACTGTGATAAAAATACACATGGATACTTTCAGATATTATCTAGCTAACCGAAGTTTCAGAAACTAGTCTAGAACCTGTATAAATATAATCAGTGATACATTTTCACCCCAAAATTCTTACATACTTTTCAATAGGTCACTTTTGAGGATTAAAACAGCCATGCAATTTTGATGTGTCCTGCTAAGCCTTAAGGTTTTATTTTACATTGGCGTTAAATTAACTCCTTAAGAAGTTCGAATGTAGGACACACATTCTGGACAGTGTGTGGCGATTTTCTGTAATGTACATAAATGTATACATTTTAACCTAGTTCAACCAGAATATGATTCCTAAGATGTAGTCTATGACACCTTACACTCACGTAGTCTATGACACCTTACACTTACAATAAAGGTTTAATTTCCTTGTACAATTAAAACCTTTTAATCCACCTGTCCATTACCTATCATACTGTACAGTTTGCGAAAATTATGATATTATCTCTGTCAATGCAAAAGTGCGTCTGGCTTTCTGACACATATTGGCATTTAAACCTTTTCACGGTTGAACCGATGAACTGATTTTGATGAAATTTGGCAGAAAGGTAGCTCGGTTTCTGAAGGACATAGGTATCCAAATATTACAGACATACAACGATATATCGTACGTGTGTTGGAAATCCAAATAAATGATGTTTCTTTCTTTCTTTCTAAAGACGAAGCCACAGGTAACGGTAGCGGTTACGTCAAAAGTGTCCCATTAAAATGTATCGATCATAACATAATAGCCGTGCATTTCGATAAACCTACTCAGTAATGTTTAAACAAGATGTTAAGTTCTCACTTGGTGGCGTCCCTCGTCCTGGCAGACGACGTACTCGGTGAGCGTGACGTCAGCGGTGCCGCCCGACTCGAGCGGGATGGCGTGCGCGCGGAAGTGCTCCAGCATGTCGTGCACGTTCGGGAACCACAGGTGCTGCACGCGGCACTGCCCCGACTCGCTCAGCGTCATGCGCAGGTGCTTCGCTCTACCCTGGGGCGAGGAGGGATATCGTTCAATACTGATTTCAGGGAGCCGAAATATTTATACATACCGTCATAAATATCACACACACGCTCTACTCTGAGGCTGAGGTAAGAACACAGAGTTTGCGGACGTGTTTCGTGTTTCTACCCTGGGGTAAGGGCTCTTACAGACGAGCGACACTTTACTGTCGCGGTGGGTCGCAGAGCGTCGCGCTCATACATTTTACTGTCGCGCAACCCTCCACGTCGCTCGTCTGTCGCTAAGAAGGGATATTACTGAGCACCGAGGGGAGTTACGGAGTTTTTAAGTCTTAAACTAAGCACTTGAGCACAGAATACAGGTAAACAATAAATTGAAATAATGACGAGATAGCAGCCGTGCGCGCTGGCGCCGCCGGCAGCAGGCAGCAGGCAGCACGCGGCGTGTGAGAGAGAGACTCACCTGGAAGTTGAAGGTGAGCACGTACTCCCCGCGGCGGGTCTCGCTCTGCCGCACGAGGTAGCAGCCGTGCGCGCTGGCGCCGCCGGCCAGTACGCAGGCGGCCGCGGCTGCGCGCGCTAGCGTGCCGTGGAACCACGGCCATTCCGTCAGCGACACGCGCGACTCGCACGCTTCTTCCGCTATTGAACCTGCTCGAGAAATTAACAAAATTAAGGTCCTGTTTCACCCCTCTTTGATTAGTTCTTGTTAGTTTATCTGAAAGCTCTGTCAAATAAGCTACAAAAGTGGTTTAACAGGTCCTAAATCAAATTAGGTTTATTTCAGACATAGTCAGACTTTAAAAAAGGAAGCATTCTTATTGGAAGTGGTCGATTAGAAGCAACAATGTAGAGACTTAAATCACAAAATAAAATATCCAAGCAGATATTGCAGCATGGCAGCGCCGAGTGACTTTGTGGTGCCTTTGCTTTTTCTCTTTACGCAAATATGAACGTGATATAAGGTGCGATACAACCATGTCGCGTGCATTGCGCTGTATCCCCAAATAAATATAATTTGCACGTAAATATTTTCTCCTGTTTCTGTACTTAGCAGTATTAGTCAAACATCGTGAAATCGATGTATGTGGTGCTTGCTGGGGTGTGGCCTAAAGCGCTCTATTCACGTTCCATCCCCGCTGTACGTCCCGCCAAGGTCATGCACGTTGCACGATGCAAAAGCGCTGTATTCACGGTCTATCCCCGCTGTACGTCAGCTCAATCGACGTACGTCAAGCCTACTCACGGTGCTTTTGCATCGTGCATCGTGCATGGCCTTGGCAGGACGTACAGCGGGGCTGGACCGTGAATAAGGCGCTTAACTGTAATATCTTATTCCGAGAGATAAGAGTACTTTTTGCAACCATCAGCAGCAAGGCTGATTCAGTGTTTATGGGGTGTAGAGCTTCTCTGTGATGGGGATGGACCAGGTCTGCCTGCATAACTCCAGTCGGTTTAGGAGTTACTGATGATTAAAGGTCTGTAAAAAATAAACGATCTGCTACAACGCTGATCGTATATTATTGTTGTAGTATGCACTGTAGCTATGTGAACAGTAAAAAAAACGGTCAAGTTCTGTCAGTCGGTTTAAGAGATACAGTCAGTCAAAGTTCCGGCCTTTAAACGGCTGTATCTCCTAAACCGACTGATGAACCATGTCAGTTTTTGTACTGTTCACATAGCTACAGTGCATACTACAACAATATCATACGATCAGCCGTGCAGTTGATCGTAAATTTTTTACAGACCTTTAATCGTCAGTAACTCCTAAACCAACTGGAGTATACAGGCAGACCTGGTCCATCCCCATCACAGAGATGCTCTACACCCCATAAACACTGAATCAGCCTTGCGGCTGATGGTTGCAAAAAGTACACTTATCTCTTATACTATCTTGTAGGCTCACCTAATTCCCCCTCGTCGGGCGTGTCGGTGGTGAGGTCGAGGTTGCTGCTGCTGTCGGGCAGGTCCCTGCGCGGCGGCAGGTCGGGCGGCGCGGGCTCGGGCGCGGCGGGCAGCGCGTCGGGCGGCGGCTGGGAGGTCGGCGCGGACCGCATGCAGTACTTGATCGTCGCCAGCCACGACTTCATGTCGTCCACGTCCGCCGCTTCGATCACGTACTCCATGTTGTTGTCAGCCTGCAACAGTTGGGTTGTCAGTTTTAATAGGGTAGTTGACTGCATAAAATACATATATTTTTGTTTTTTTTATCTTATACTTAGTTATAAGTAGAAAAAACTTGTGGAAATAACGCGCAACTCACATTTTCAAATCAAATTTACTTTATTTTACACCCAAACATAAATATGCAAAAGGCAAAAAATACATTTTCTGTAATTATTTACTTTAAATACTATTTTTAATAACAGGGTAAATTATAAAAAGTTGATGACGTCATTAGTTACTGTTTAGAAAAGTACTACCCGTTCACGACCAGTTGGCCGTCGATGACCGTTACAAAATTTCCTCACAGGCACATTAATTCGTCCCGTGGACAAAAAATAATATAAAAGGCAAATAAAAATTTAAAATTAAAAGCGATATAAGTGACCGGGACGGATGTGCCGTACGTGGTTGCGTTGCTAAAGGTTATAAAATTGCGTTTATTAGGGTCTCTTAGGGGTACGGTGCGGGGAAGCGGGAAGGGAGGTAGCGGCCAACTTGAAGTGAATGACTTGTAGTCATCCAAAGAATGTCAGAAGTTCAGAGACGGAGTTGTTTCAGTGTCGGAGTTTTCAGAATGTCTCTGCCTTCTGGTAGGTTTAGACGATGACAATTTCGCGGCGCCAATTCTGCGGCGCCTCAAAAAAAGCACCGTATAAAATAAACACTTTTCGCAAGACTATTTTACGGCACGGAAAAAAGCAAGGAAAAAAGCACGCGTCGCTAGTGACCTCTGCCCGCGTCGCTAGCATCCCCCTTGCTAATTTTTCGACTCGTGTAAACGCGTCGTGCTATTCGTTAGCACGGTTTTGTCTAACAAATCCATTCGCATGCGAACAAATTGGCGCTGGGAATTAGCAGCGTGTAAACGAAAGCGTGCCGTGCTTTTTTTTCGTGCTAAAAAATAGGCGCCGCGAATCTGTCATCGTCTAAAACTACCATTCACCCTCAGGGAATATGCTTTAATACAAAGCGCGCGTTTTGATATTTGACAAGGTTTTTCTGATTTGACTAGTTGTAAACTAGCGGATATAACTACGCCACATTCTGTTTTGTCTACGTCAGTTTCGGTACTACTAGTGAAACATGGATGGATTTTTCTGAGGTTTCAGAATATCTCTGACTACCCCTTCGGGTAATATAGTCGTGAGCAGATGCTTGCATACATGCTCCACCCCTTATGAATTATAAATATTATGATGTAATAAAAAATCGAGCTAAAAAAAGTTTAATATCTTCACAAATCACATTAACTCGCAAAACAACTCCAGAACGAAACAAATATGGGAAGTGTCGCGACAGCTACGTCGCGATATTCTTAATTTATAAAAACTAGCAACACCATAATCATAATCATAAATTCTTTATTGTGATACACAGGTTGAATAGGTTGTTACATTATATTATGTTCGCTGTGATCCGCCAGAAGGCATACAATAGGTATTTAAGTACATATACATTGAATTTATACACTTATATTTAGAAAATAATCATTACATTAATAATTAATTCAATACTATAGACTTTATCTGTTGAAGGAAGGAAGTGAAGTGGTGCCATCTACAGTGATTCGTGGATGAGTCGTTGACTTAGTCTATGGTTTATCTTAGTTATGGTTCAGTTTTGACAAGTTTACTAAAACTACAAATAATTTTCTTTGCAAACTATTCAAAGAAGTAAAGTAACAGAACTATACCAAACCAAAGTAGTGCTTGAAGATAATGCGGAGCCCTGGATGGAGCGGCCACAATGATTGAAAGCTAAGTGGTGTTCTGTGATTGTACAAGAGGTGTTCTGATTGTCTTCATTACTGTTCATTACTAAAAATATGAATCTATCTACCCGTGTCCATAAAATGTTTCCAAGTTTAATCTATTTACAATTAACGTTACGCTGTGTCTGTTTTCCTTCTCGAGCTTGGAACGAATATAGTAATTAATGTATGAGGGACTAAGATGAGCCCACTGAGTAGTGAGTGAACTTGGAACGAATATAGTAATAAGTATGAGGGACTAAGATGAGCCCACCGAGGTAAGTCCTGCCAGTGATATGGAGGCACAACGAGGTAAGTCCTGCCAGTGATATGGAGGCACAACGAGGTAAGTCTTGCCAGTGATATGGAGGCATAACGAGGTAAGTCCTGCCAGTGATATGGAGGCACAACGAGGTAAGTCCTGCCAGTGATATGGAGGCACAACGAGGTAAGTCCTGCCAGTGATATGGAGGCACAACGAGGTAAGTCCTGCCAGTGATATGGGGGCACAACGAGGTAAGTCCTGCCAGTGATATGGAGGCACAACGAGGTAAGTCCTGCCAGTGATATGGAGGCACAACGAGGTAAGTCCTGCCAGTGATATGGGGGCACAACGAGGTAAGTCCTGCCAGTGATATGGAGGCACAACGAGGTAAGTCCTGCCAGTGATATGGGGGCACAACGAGGTAAGTCCTGCCAGTGATATGGAGGCGCACCAAGGTAAGCCCTGCCGGTGATACGGAGGCGCACTAAGCACAGCCCTGTCCGTTCGACAAGCGTCGTTCGAGTTTGATGAGCGTTCCTATAGAATCTATAAGAGTAGATGATACGTTGTCATGATTAGTACTTGGGACAATTTCTTCTATATATTCGGTGTCCAAAGATGAACGCTAGTTCATTGCGATGGACGCTGTCCCTCTTGGGCTCGATACACCGAGACAGTCGGTGTAATCGGGCTATATTCATTTCAACAGGTGTGAACGGAGTCCACCGAATGGAGCGAAGCAGATTCGAGACTTCACGTCGCAGGACTGAGATCTCCCAGGTAAAATTATTAATTTTGTTATCTAAATCTATCGCGACGTCCCTTATACCTCCCATTGTATATAGTCAACAATATAATAACTATTAGGGGCGTGGCGACAGGAAGTAAATGGATGGAACAATTTTTTTCAATTTAATAGTCCGATAGTTATTCATGAGGTATATTGGCCTGCCCGCTAACCAGAGCTTTCCAGTTCTAAATCCCACAAGGGGCAAATATTTATATTGTTTATTTTTTATCTATTCTATCATTCTCTAGTCATCATAATACAAGTCCAGGCTAGATAATGTTACAATGTCCAAGATGTATAACTATTTATTTAAATATGCCGATCGTAGGTATAGATTATTACGAATTTGAGGAAAACCCACTTTGCTCTAATTGTTATTATTGTTAGTAAGTCAAATATAGATTTGTGACACATTAAATTTTGTTTGAATTACATATGTAAAGTAAAACACATTTGTATTATGTTGTTAATTAAACCAAAAATTATAATTATTAAATTGTGTACGGTTGTAATTATTGGATGTCAGATTCAACAAGTTTTCACACACACAAAGAATATATATATGTATGTGTGTATCGTATGTGTGTTGGAAATCCAAATAAATGATGTTTCTTTCTTTCTTTCTAAAGACGAAGTCACAGGTAACAGTAGCAGTTGCTCACGTCAAAAGTATCCCATTAAAATGTATCAAACACTATACAGCAGTGGTGGCCAAGACGTGGACCGCGGTCTACCCGGTCGACTTTTATGGTAGTCTCGTAATAACTAAATTAAAAGATGAAAAAAAATTACAGTTTTTCTATCAGAAGCAAGCTATTCATATACATTCATTTCTAAACCAGTTGCGATTGAAGATAGACTGCCAGGTATATTTAAAATTTTAATGTAGACCACGCAATGTATGAAGTTTGGTCACCCCTGCTATACTATACACACATGCAAACTTAATTGGGTTCCATACTTAAGTGGGTGCTTAAGCACTTAAGTACGGAACCCATTTAAGTTTACATGATCTTAACACATTCGCGGACAGTGAACGAGACACAATAGAACTTTTATTGTTATCACTGCTATAGCATGTCACTGTCCGCGAATGTGTTAAGATCATCAAACTGAACAACTTAACAATGGGACACACCACAAAATGCCACTGTTCATAGTACCATACTCTTTCTTATACCATAGTATAAATTAAACAAAATAACTAAGAGTATCAAATCTAGTACTACATACAATATGGACACTGCCTGTCCCCGACCAATTTTAACTTATCCCTTCTGGCAGGAAGTGTGGCGGAAAATGTAGGCAATGGCATATTCCAGTCTCGCTCGCACTCACTCAGTCACACTCACATCAAAATTATTAAGATAATTTATCCAAGCTGATTCTTAGTTTTGAGTAAAATTTCAAACTCAAAGTAGTTTAATGCACTCGTATTCACACCAACCAGCACCTAGTCTTCAGCATTTTCGTTTCATATCACAATGAATAACAAATTATTGAGAATAAAATCGGTCAAGTGGGAGTCGGGCTACTCGCGCACCGAGGCCGAGGGTTCCGTACCACACCATTACAACATATTATGAACGTAAAAAAATTTGTTTTACTCCGGGACGTTTATCGCGAGACCGACTCACACTTGGCCGGTTTTTAGTATTCAAAGTCAAAGTCAAAGATCATTTATTGCATAACTACAGGTTTATTGGTTGCATTTGTTGTTATTCTGTAGAGTTTGTTCTATAATCAATTAATCACACTAAGTTTGATGCTTGTATGTATTACCGTTTTTACGATAGAGCGTGAAGAAAAAACATTAATAAAAACTAGTTTCTTGTTGAGAACCCCCCTTAATTTTTAACTTTTTGACATTTTTATTATTTGTTAGCAAATCCGCCGTAATAACGCACATTCTGTGAAAATTTCAACTATCTATCTCTTTCGGTTCAAAAGTTACAGCCCTAAATAGGTCGGACAGACGGACGGACGGACAACGTAGGCTTAGTAATAGGGTCCTGTTTTTACCCTTTGGGTACGGAACCCTAAAAACAACAGGAAAACCCACTTTGCTCTAATTGTTATTATTGTTAGTAAGTCAAATATAGATTTGTGACACATTAAATTTTGTTTGAATTACATATGTAAAGTAAAACACATTTGTATTATGTTGTTAATTAAACCAAAAATTATAATTATTAAATTGTGTACGGTTGTAATTATTGGATGTCAGATTCAACAAGTTTTCACACACACAAAGAATATATATATGTATGTGTGTATCGTATGTGTGTTGGAAATCCAAATAAATGATGTTTCTTTCTTTCTTTCTAAAGACGAAGTCACAGGTAACAGTAGCAGTTGCTCACGTCAAAAGTATCCCATTAAAATGTATCAAACACTATACAGCAGTGGTGGCCAAGACGTGGACCGCGGTCTACCCGGTCGACTTTTATGGTAGTCTCGTAATAACTAAATTAAAAGATGAAAAAAAATTACAGTTTTTCTATCAGAAGCAAGCTATTCATATACATTCATTTCTAAACCAGTTGCGATTGAAGATAGACTGCCAGGTATATTTAAAATTTTAATGTAGACCACGCAATGTATGAAGTTTGGTCACCCCTGCTATACTATACACACATGCAAACTTAATTGGGTTCCATACTTAAGTGGGTGCTTAAGCACTTAAGTACGGAACCCATTTAAGTTTACATGATCTTAACACATTCGCGGACAGTGAACGAGACACAATAGAACTTTTATTGTTATCACTGCTATAGCATGTCACTGTCCGCGAATGTGTTAAGATCATCAAACTGAACAACTTAACAATGGGACACACCACAAAATGCCACTGTTCATAGTACCATACTCTTTCTTATACCATAGTATAAATTAAACAAAATAACTAAGAGTATCAAATCTAGTACTACATACAATATGGACACTGCCTGTCCCCGACCAATTTTAACTTATCCCTTCTGGCAGGAAGTGTGGCGGAAAATGTAGGCAATGGCATATTCCAGTCTCGCTCGCACTCACTCAGTCACACTCACATCAAAATTATTAAGATAATTTATCCAAGCTGATTCTTAGTTTTGAGTAAAATTTCAAACTCAAAGTAGTTTAATGCACTCGTATTCACACCAACCAGCACCTAGTCTTCAGCATTTTCGTTTCATATCACAATGAATAACAAATTATTGAGAATAAAATCGGTCAAGTGGGAGTCGGGCTACTCGCGCACCGAGGCCGAGGGTTCCGTACCACACCATTACAACATATTATGAACGTAAAAAAATTTGTTTTACTCCGGGACGTTTATCGCGAGACCGACTCACACTTGGCCGGTTTTTAGTATTCAAAGTCAAAGTCAAAGATCATTTATTGCATAACTACAGGTTTATTGGTTGCATTTGTTGTTATTCTGTAGAGTTTGTTCTATAATCAATTAATCACACTAAGTTTGATGCTTGTATGTATTACCGTTTTTACGATAGAGCGTGAAGAAAAAACATTAATAAAAACTAGTTTCTTGTTGAGAACCCCCCTTAATTTTTAACTTTTTGACATTTTTATTATTTGTTAGCAAATCCGCCGTAATAACGCACATTCTGTGAAAATTTCAACTATCTATCTCTTTCGGTTCAAAAGTTACAGCCCTAAATAGGTCGGACAGACGGACGGACGGACAACGTAGGCTTAGTAATAGGGTCCTGTTTTTACCCTTTGGGTACGGAACCCTAAAAACAACAGAAAACAGTGAGAAAAACTATTTCATGTTTGCTTTTTTTTTCACAAATCGTGATCACACATGGCGCGACATTGCTAGTACAAGCTTTTCTTTTTCTGATTAATTTTATAATTATCAAGATGATTATCAATTTCATAAAGATAATCGTCACTTCGTACCCTGCAAATTTCCCATTTATATGAAAATTGAATGACAGTAAAGTGTACGAGGTGTGCTTTTGCCCACTGCATCAGAAACTTTATAGGTACCTTACTCATAATCACTTCTTTGGCAAGAAAAGGATTGGTCATAAGTTGAACCACACCGATTCAGACTTGATCATAGTGCAATATTTACAAATTGTAACATACCTTTAAAACAAATGTATTTTCATGATCAGGCATCTCCAAAGCCGTAGTTTCCCTTGCCTCCGATATTAGAAAACAAAACACTCCACTGCGAGGCTTTTGAGCCTTTGGCGGGGAATAAAATTCCAGCATGTAGCCCCCAACTGTCTTCACCAGTGCCAGTCGACACCTCTCCCATTTCTGCGGACCACTTGGTTGCTCCAAACTCTCAGGAGTCAAATAATTCACCAAACCTTCCTTTCTGCACTCTACAACTATCTTGGCTAACTTAGTTTTGCTATGTTTGTTCAAGTTAGACGATAGTTCAACTTCGTCAGAATGCTGTTTGTGAAACAAACCTTTTCCGCGGCGTAAACCTTTGAAAGATAACCTTCGAAAAAAAGGTTTGTGTTGTGTTTTCGGCGAGTCGGTGTCCTCGGAATAGTCGCTTTCATCGTACCCATGAGTCCCGTTCGGAACTTTGTGTTGAGCTTTTAATTTTACTATTTCGAACTCGAAGTGCTCTGAGAAACAATCGACGAATTTCTTCAAGAAATCTTTGTGGGACGGTGGTTGAGGTCGCGCTGGGTCGTTGTTGGGGTGTAGGTAGGAGAGGCAGGACTTTGCGAAGTCCTGGGCGGTTGTTTTGGCCTGACGCTCGCAGAATTCCACCCATCCGTCTGGGTCCCCATCGGATGGGCCCGCGCCAGCCATGGAAAGCAGTTTCTTTAGCAGCTCCACTTGTAACGCGATTCTTTGACGGTCCACATTAAAACACTATGTATCAATATATATTGAGACAACAGTTCACTGATTTCAGCGATTTTCAGTACACTTCAAAACAAATTCGCAAAATTCAGAACGCTCCATCCAAACTAAAATCATCACAAGCAGTGTTGCCACCTAACCTCCGGACCAAGTAGCTAAACCGTACCCAAAAAGTGGCTAGATACTGGAAATTTCACAGTCGCTAAAGTGGCTAAAAGTGGCTGAACAAAGAAAAGTTAAAAAAAATAGATAAATATGCTAAGACGCAGTTTAATTGGATCAATAATGCTGATTTAAAAACATTTATTCTATAAAATTATGCTCTTTTATAATTGTTTGAAAAGAAATTTTGAATTTTGAGTGAGTTATTGTAACTCATTCTATTACTAAGTAGATGTTTTACAATTCTCACCGTAGAAAAAAGCCTTTTGACTTCTACGTTTAGGTAATCGGAACTCAAAAACAGTAAAAAACGCTCGAAGAACCCTTTAAAGTGATTAACTTTAGCTTAATAAATTGATATTTATTCATAAATAAATAAACAAAAAAAGTGGCTAGAATAAGTGGCTAAAACATTTAGCCACCGAATATTTTTTTTGTAGCTGACACGTTGAAAAATGTTGCTAGATCTAGCTAAGAAGTGGCTAAAGTGGCAACACTGATCACAAGATTCACAAGATTGTTTTTTTTTTTGGGCCGTCTCGAGGCTCAGCGATTGCTTTGGATTCTAGCATTTCTAGCACGAAAGTCCCATTGAACACCATCTATTATCAAGTAGCAAAACTAATTGCTAGTACGCCATCTATCATCGAATAGGAGTACTAATTGAATGAGAGCCATCTATCTTCACATTGTACAAACTAATTGTTAGGGCGCCATCTGTCATCGAGTAGGAGTACTAATTAAATGAGAGCCATCTATCTTAAATAGTAAGTACTAGTTGACAGTGCGCCATCTATCATCGAGTAGGAGTACTAAATTAATGAGAGCCATCTATCTTCGAGTAGTAGTACTAATTGCCTGTGCGCCATCTATCATCGAGTAGGAGTACTAATTGAAGGAGAGCCATCTATCTTCAAATTGCAGTACTAATAGCCAGTGCGCCATCTACTGTTAGATGATGATGATGATGCTTCATGGCCGTGTTCGACCACAGCGACTGATTATGGCTGTTGACTTTGTGAGCTTCGTTGATGTGCTCTTAGGTGGCTGATGTAGCCTATCTTGGCTTTAAAAGTGCGTCCGCACAGGCTACAGGTCAATTTTCCATTAAGATAGTTGTACTGGATGGCCGCGGGTGGTCTTGCTTTAAGTTCATCGCGTTTGGCATCGAGATCAGCCCTGCGCTTAGCCTCAAAGTCAAACACTTTATTCTGGACAGTGTGCCTCCATCCCGGTCGATCTTTAGCAAGGTCTTCCCAACAACTCGGATCAATATCGCAAAGCTTCATGTGGCGTTTTTGCACATCTTTGTACCGCAAAAGCTGCCCGCCTTGTTTCCGCTTGCCGCTTTGCAGTTCAGAGTAGAAGATAGATAGTAGTCCTATAGCTTCAGACACTCGTACCATAAAAAAAAAGTGGGAGTAAGTGTTCAGATCGGTCTAATAAGGATAGGGCTTGGCCGTCATCGTCATGACGTGTAGAGTCAATCTAAATGACAAAATAAGGACCAACATGAGCATTGGTCAGTGCCTCGCTACCACGCACAGCTCTGGTGGTAAGCCAGTTTTAGGCTTGGTCGTCATCCTCGCGTCTCATGTAGAACTAATCTCAAAGTCATATAGGTACGTCAAATAATGTTATAAGGCTTGTTTCACGGGACTATGGCAAATAGGTATTCGTAGCGTAGTTCGTTCTTATCGTTAAAAAGCTGTGCCCAGGAGTGCGATTTTTGAATCTCATTCGCTGAGTTCAGCAGTTTAAAATGTGTCAATTACCGTGGAGATATGCATCTTTCTACTGCTGATTTGACTTTTAAAAATCATACCTACTATAGGAGTGCGACTTTTGAAAGTCAAATCAGCAGTAGAAAGATGCGTATCTCCATACATTTTCAACTGCTGAGTTCAACGTATGAGATTCAAAAATCGCACTCCTGAGGCCTTCTTATTTACTGCCCGAGGTTAGTACACTATTTTTCTCCTCAATAGAGGCGGAAAGCGGCAACTTCGTTTAGCGCAGCGGGACGAAAGTTGACGCTTTCCATCCAGAAGGGTGAAAAGTATAAATTGATTGGTTGAATTCATTAATTAAGGGTGCCCAAATGCGGATTGGTAGACTTCACATACGCACTGAAATTTCATCAAACCCGGAAACTCAATCTTGTGGTCCGGATTCGAATCCGCACGGACCACATACCATGACTGTATCACGACATACCATGACTGTATCACGACATACCATGACTGTATCACGACATACCATGACTGTATCAATATACAGTCATCGTATGTCGTTCATGCGGATTCGAATCCGGACCTCAAGATTGAGTTTCCATACCTCTCCGCAACGCGCCTTATTATATTATTTTTTGTCTACGGTACCAGTTGATTTGCCTTTGACGTCATTTTGTAACGGACATCGACGGCCAACTCGAAGCGAACGGGTGGTAATTCTGTGAAAATTTCAACCAGCTATTTGTTACGGTTCAGAAGATACAGGCAGCGCTCCGAAGCTAGGGCGGAAGCGGAAGGACGGACGGACGGACGTACAACACGAAGAGCCCCGATTGATTTTACCCATTGGGTAACGTACGGATCTTTAAAAGCATACCTACGTATGCAAACTGCTGGAAAAGAGAGTAATAATAAAATTCATGTTCTGTTAATTTATATGATAATTTACTCCAAATAATATTTATTCCATACAAATAAACTCCAAATAATATTTTATTCCATACAAATAAATAACATAGGAATTTTATTCGAGTAAAGTGTCAGTTGCAGATAATCCTCCATTAAATCTCTTGCTAGCTTTTACTACATCAACAAGACAAAAAGTGACAGCAAGAGATTTAATGCAGGATTAACTTTAATGAGCGTTTCTGCAACTGAGTGTCAGTGTTATTATTTAATTGTATAACCTACTTATCGTAGATTTTGCTTGTCTAAACTAACTCCAACTAGAATGAGAGACTATGAACCAAAATAATTAATTCAAATGTTACATGTCACAAATGTTACACGTCACAAATATTACATGTCAGAAATATTACACGTCACAAGTATCGTCATCTTTTCGTAACGAGAACGTGTAGTTATTCATAACATAAATATCACACAGATTCTTCTGTTCGAATGCTGCTAATATTTCCTCGTCGAGATATTTGTTGATAATTGCAGGACAGCGCAGGTCTTTGGTTGCGTGTGCTAGCGGCAAATGTAGCTCTTCAACTATCACTGGTTGTTTAGAGTATTTTTGGAGAATTTTCGTGGGCGTATCTGGGCTGGACTCCGGGTGAAGAAGGACGATTCGTGAACGAAGTTGATGAGGTTCCACTTTGTAAAGTCGCGTCTGCTTGATCCGTATATAAGCTGCATCGATCAGGGTCCGAGCGTATTGAGCTGAATGGGCGACACGTCCCAACAACATTCTCACACAGGCTTCTACCTTCTCCTGCCAAGTTGATGCATTCTGCAAAGCCTGGTCAAGACCTTCTGTATCGTTTACCATGAGTGAAAACATGTGACGCACCACGGCGTCTTGTAAGGCTTCATCTGTATCTAGATCGCATAGTTGCCTCTCGATTGTCAACTTGACTTCCTCAGGGGTCCCACCGATGCAGAATACTGTGCCGGAAAATCCTGTAAAATATGTAAAACAAGAAATTATGTGATATGTGGAGTTCATAGATTCTTTATTGTACATAAAAACATAATTATGAAAAAATTACAGTAAGTCGTGATGTACAAAGGCGAGCTTAACTATATCTGGCTGCCCTGATACGAGAAGGAGTGGCTAAGGTGATATCTAATACATACCAGTGACTGAGTGATGGACAGAAAACGCACAGCCTAAATAGCTAAAGATATTTAGAATAGCTGTTGCCCGCAACTTCGTCAGCGTGGACAAGTGATTTTGTTTCATGTCTCGTCTAAGATCATGGTCAGAACCAAGTTTAGGAATCCCGGCATGTAACATTAGAATGGCCATTAAGGAATGGGCTGATAAAAGACACGGCTAGAATGGTCTAGCCTATTGGGTCTGCAACACTATCAGCAATATAACACCACGAATCTCACAGGTCATACTGAACAACAGCAGGAGCAAAGCTCGTGCCATCATCGGAGTCCTCACCGGGCAGTACGCCACAGGCACGATAAAGCTCACCCTAGATCCCATTTGCCGAGCGTGCGGAGATGAGGAGGAAACCATGGAACGTACATAATACTGTGTGACTGCGATGTTTTCGCGGCTAAACGTATGTGTCTCCTGAGAGATGGTTATTCAAAACTGGAAGATTATAGGTTTTTTCCCCTGAATGCTATTGTCTCCCTCATTTTCCAAATTTTTTAAGGGTGAAGAAAATAAATATGTAGGGGTTAACACAAAAGATACCAGTGGGTCGATGTGTTGCTGGCATGCCAGCCCCCATAATGAGATAAGATAATAAGAAGGTTATGAATAAACTTTAGCTAAATCTAAATTTCCTCGACAATGTCGCGATAATAAACTAAGTTTTTAAGCTCATGCTTTCAAGGTTTATCAGCGAAAACAAAAAAAGTCGGTGGTATTGGAATTAATAATTGTTGCACATTTGCTTTAAAAATACGACTAACGCCATCTATTAAGAATTTAAGATGAAAACGATACTACAATTAAATTAAAGAACGCAAAAAAGAAGAACGCTAGAAAAGGTTAAAAGACAGAGGATTTTCTTGTATTTTTCCAATTCACCTTACACAACAGAGACGTTTTGAGTTAAGTCCAAGTATCGTTGAAAATGGATGAATTTTGAGATAAGGAAACGATTAATTCAATAAACGTCTCTGGATCTTGACCTAAGCGTCAAGATGAACAGGTGTAGAAGTTTTTCATTAATTTATGGAGAAAAGTATATTTTGGGAGAGTCGATTCAACTATAGCGACTACAGTACAGTAGCTGTATCATTAAAGTTATTAAACCTTACAGTAGTAGAATAATTGACTTGAGTTGTCAAATTAAACCGTTTTTGAAGGTTTTCAGGAGATTATCGGCTGGGTAAAAATTATATTTCTTTGTATAATTCTCAATCTAACGTGAAATAGTGGATAATTTAATAAAATAGTGTTAGTGTATTTCACAAAATTATCTACGATTTCACTTTAGGTTCGCAAATAATCACAGAAACCAAATTTTTACCCTGCGATAAGATCCCCAAAAACGGTTCTATTGCCTCGCATCACGTACTTCTTTCTATTACACATAGCATCTTGCTCTTTGAGCTGTTAGTCACTCTATAGTAACTTTATGGGTAATACACTATTATCATTATTACCTTTCGCTAAAACCTCAGCATTATACTAAAAGTAAGTTTTACTGCAGGTGCAGGCTTAAAAAGGTTATTGGTACCTTTAGGTACCAATGATCCTGACCACCCCGAAAGGAATTACAATTGTTTTACATACGTGTGCATGTACTTAGCATGTAGGTACCTACATTCCTGCTCAGAACGGGAAACCGCTCCTCAAAAGTAAGCTAGATCATATGCAGGTCTTATACAAAAGCTACGTACTTGCACCTTTTGGTGTAGAGACCATGGGCCTGTGGCGTCCAGATACCCGGAAGTTGGAAGCTGTTTATTAAAGAAATAGTTTCTAAGTTAGTCGACGCTAGAAGTGACCAAAAGGTTAGCGCATACCTCGGTCAGCGAAAAGGCATTGCCATCCAAAGAGTAGGTAAAGCATTCTGGACATCCCTCCCCTTGACAGCCATTGATCTTTGATATGGTTCTGCTATCTATGCGTAGTTGGTTCACTGATCAATAAGATTGGTTTCATATTATTTAGCTTTTAATAGTCTACTTATTTTTATGTATAATATCTTGTTTGAGTACCTAATGCAGGTAATGTATTATGTCTTTTGTTTAAAGAGAAATTTAGGTATAGTTTGGTAGAGCCGATTCAACTATGGCGACTACTACTTAAGTCAATAGGTATCAGGAAATAAACTATTATCGCTACGTATTACCTTTCGCTGAAGCTTCCGAATTATGCTTTGGTACTTTTAGCAATGTTCGTGACCACCCCGAAAGTAATTACAAACGTAAATTTACATACGTGTACTGTACATGTACTGGTCAGAACGGGAAACTTCTCCTCAAAAGGTAGGTAGGTTATATACTGGTCTTAGGCAGAGCCTTTTGGTGTAGAGGTCTAGGGTCCAGATGCCCGGAAGATGGAAGCTAGTTATTAAAGAAAATAGTTTCTAGGATAGTCGACGCTACAGGTGACCAGAAGGCTGGCGCGTCCCTCAGTCAGCGAAAACGCGTCACCATCCAAAGAGTATTAAGCATCCTGGGCATCCGTCCAGATTACAGCTATTGATCTTTGATAGGGTTCTGCTATACCTTTCTATCTATAGTTGTTTACCGATCACTAAGATTGGTTTCCTATTTGTACGTTTTTAATATTTACCTTTTTTTGTGTATAATATCTTGTTTGACTACCTATTGTTGCATTAAAAAAAGAAAAATTCTGAAAGATAATGGTATTGTAGTTGTAGGTAATTTTATTTAAAAAACGTAAATGAAAAAAAAACATCTAGATTCTAGACCAAGAATCGAACCTTCACCTAATGTATGAAAATCTAACCATTTTCTAAATGCGCTACGCGGCTTCTATGCGAAGCGATGAAAAAAGCAACTTCTATTTACCACTACAATCTATCCAAATACATATGTCAGCACAAGTCAGCGTAGTAAATCATTGTAAATTATTCCCACTTATTCCACAGGAACCCATTACTGGGATAAAAAGTATCCTATATGTTAATCCAGAACACATTCTATCTGCGTGCCAAATTTCATCCAAATCCGTTCAGCCGTTTATGCGTGATTGAAACACAAACATACAACCTTACAACCTCACAAACTTTCACATTTATAATATTAGTGAGATGAGATACACTATTATCATTATTACCTTTCGCTAAAACCTCAGCATTATACTAAAAGTAAGTTTTACTGCAGGTGCAGGCTTAAAAAGGTTATTGGTACCTTTAGGTACCAATGATCCTGACCACCCCGAAAGGAATTACAATTGTTTTACATACGTGTGCATGTACTTAGCATGTAGGTACCTACATTCCTGCTCAGAACGGGAAACCGCTCCTCAAAAGTAAGCTAGATCATATGCAGGTCTTATACAAAAGCTACGTACTTGCACCTTTTGGTGTAGAGACCATGGGCCTGTGGCGTCCAGATACCCGGAAGTTGGAAGCTGTTTATTAAAGAAATAGTTTCTAAGTTAGTCGACGCTAGAAGTGACCAAAAGGCTAGCGCGTACCTCGGTCAGCGAAAAGGCATTGCCATCCAAAGAGTAGGTAAAGCATTCTGGACATCCCTCCCCTTGACAGCCATTGATCTTTGATATGGTTCTGCTATCTATGCGTAGTTGGTTCACTGATCAATAAGATTGGTTTCATATTATTTAGCTTTTAATAGTTTACTTATTTTTATGTATAATATCTTGTTTGAGTACCTAATGCAGGTAATGTATTATGTCTTTTTTTTAAAGAGAAATTTAGGTATAGTTTGGGAGAGCCGATTCAACTATGGCGACTACTACTTAAGTTAATAGGTATCAGGAAATAAACTATTATCGCTACGTATTACCTTTCGCTGAAGCTTCCGAATTATGCTTTGGTACTTTTAGCAATGTTCGTGACCACCCCGAAAGTAATTACAAACGTAAATTTACATACGCGTACTGTACATGTACTGGTCAGAACGGGAAACTTCTCCTCAAAAGGTAGGTAGGTTATATACCGGTCTTAGGCACAGCCTTTTGGTGTAGAGGTCTAGGGTCCAGATGCCCGGAAGATGGAAGCTAGTTATTAAAGAAAATAGTTTCTAGGATAGTCGACGCTACAGGTAACCAGAAGGCTGGCGCGTACCTCAGTCAGCGAAAACGCGACACCATCCAAAGAGTATTAAGCATCCTGGGCATCCGTCCAAATTACAGCTATTGATCTTTGATAGGGTTCTGCTATAGCTTTCTATCTATAGTTTCTACCGATCACTAAGATTGGTTTCCTATTTGTACGTTTTTAATATTTACCTTTTTTTGTGTATAATATCTTGTTTGACTACCTATTGTTGCATTAAAAAAAGAAAAATGCTGAAAGATAATGGTATTGTAGTTGTAGTAGTAGAGGATTCTCTTCATACATTTTGGCT
The DNA here is from genome assembly GCA_922987775.1 of Agonopterix subpropinquella. Lineage (NCBI taxonomy): Eukaryota > Metazoa > Arthropoda > Insecta > Lepidoptera > Depressariidae > Agonopterix > Agonopterix subpropinquella. The sequence goes on from OV277712.1 coordinate 17,004,958, forward strand.
TTAATTGTGCGCTTCGGGTTAAAAGCATCAAATTTCTACCATGGATAGAGTGTTCCTCGGTGATCATTTTCAGATGTGGAGGGAAGTCTGATTCGTCCCCTGTGCGCGGGGGGAGGGGGGTGAAGTACGTATCTGGATCATTGTTTTCATTATTATTTTACGGATCAGTTAATGCTACTAGGGCTTGTGTGGTATCTTTTTCGAGTAAAACAGATACAAGGAATTCATTTTTACTGCATAATAGGCATGTTTCCATACAATAAAATAATGTTTTTCACGAAAAAGTAAAAACCATCGCCTTGATTTTTTTTTAAAACATCTATATCTTTGGAAATCTTGATAAATATAAGAAAATTTTTTTTTCCAAATAAAGGTTATTTAGTCTAGTTTATAAAAACATATAGTTGTTGGACACTTATCGTACAAAAACTACAAAAAAAAATTCATTTACGCGTCGAGGTAAAGCAGCATAATTCGTTTACTGCGGATTACGAGTGATGGTTTGGAGCTAAACATAGTTTGTAACTTTATAATTTCGATAGCAAACGATTATTTGTTGAAAATTAAATAAAAAAACAAATGAGGCATAGTCTTAATTGGATATAAAAAGGAGCGGCAACAATTTTAAAGGGATATAATTCGGAGCGCGCTCCATACAAACGAAGTCTGGTTATATTTCCAATATTATCCAATTAAAATCAATGAAATTTTACAGAAACAGTCTACAAACTAATATCTATGCTCGCTCTTGAAATACATACATACATAAATTCACGACCATAATCCCATGCGGGGTGGAAGCTTTGCTACAACGACCAACAACAATGTTAAGCGTGCAGTGCGTTGTAGCAAGGCTCACTTCGATCATATTGAAGGTTTCACGTTGAAGGTTTCACGATGAAATGACGTGTCAGGTGATGACAGGGGCCTAATCTCTCGCCCACAAAAACACTGCAAAAAACTTTATCACTTAGTCGCCTCGTGCGACACCCACGTGAAGAAATTGGGTAGTCCATCCTAAGCCGGTACTACACAGTTTCATAGACAGTCAATGAAGCTTTAACTATTGCGGTCATACATCAACACTACAAATCTTTCTATTAGGAATTGTGTCCTCACTTATTTCGTTTGAGTTCTTCAAAGGCCCTATTTACTTCAGGCTTAGGTAAAGATTTCCAAGTGTCCTAAGCCATTCTTTTTCCCTTTCCTGAAAAGAACCACATACCGTATCACACCGGTTAAAGCGATACTTAGTTTTGCAGGCCAGTGTATTGGCCGATACCTGCATTGTGTCAAATTCATTGACACCACCGATTCATGAATACCCTACCTTGTTCTTTATCGGAAGCTTGAAACAAAACCGAAAGCAAACCCATAACTCCGAGAGAGCTAATTTACTGAAAAAAAACCAACAACTAGTAGGTTCTAGTACGATACATCAGTGTCTACAGTTGCGTATGATCACACTTCCACGTCCTTTTTGCACTGAATCTTCCATGTTGAAAAAGTTACTAGTGTCAGCCTCCTCTCGGGCGAACATGGGACCAAATGACTCAAATCTGAGCGGAAGAACAAAGAATTTTACTCCCATTCGTTGCGTAGAGATTTCTTTTTCTGTTGCCTCTAGACTGGAAGAACTGGTTGTTGTGACAAGAATGAGAACAATTCGGTTCTATTTTCATTTACTCGAAGAAATAAAATTTCTCTCTTTCTTTACCTATAATTTTTTTTGGGCATTGCATCCGTAGGAGGTACAAGGAAAAGTGTGGCATCTATCTGCTCTCTCATGGCAATTTTGACGCGACAAATGGGAATAAAGATGTTTGTTCTGCCTCTGCCTCAGATTTGTGTCATTTTGCCCCATGATCACCCGAGGAGGCTGACACTCGTATATTTTAATGGATGTTGCGTGCCCATTGCACTTAGAAGAATGATTCGCACCTCAGTGAAAAAGCCACAGCTAGCTCTCTCTAAGTTGCTGCTTTTGGTTAAAGCTTCCGCTAAATAGCTAGGTATTCATTTCATTTCATTAGGGATGGACGGACGAAGGATACAGTCGAATGGCACTCAATTTAGATTAGACTACTCTTCCCGAGGCAGAAACTACATCTGCAGTGTCAATAATATCGTGCTGCTTTACAAAAGATGTTGGTAGGTACTGGGCTGCGTTCAGAACGTTTTTGTGCAGTTGTTTTTTCACCTCGCTCTAAGGTTCGGAACGGCCAGGGCGTTTTTTCAACTCGCTATAAGGTACGGAACGATCACGGTTGTTTTATAACCTCAAATTTTGACATTGACGGTAAAATGGGCTTCCAGGGCTTCCATCATTTCCAAATACAATAAAAAACTCGTCTTCCATGTTAGCGGATCAAAAAATAATTTGGAAAACAAACTTTTAATTCAAAACGAGCGAAAAGTCAAGTGACCACAGATAATCCAAACGTCAGAGTGTTTTTCAACCATCGAATTAGACGGTTAAAAGTTGCAACCCGTCAGAGGTTCGGAACGGTTGAGTTGTGACAACCGAGTTGCAAAGAGCGTTTTTTCACCGAGGCTCTGAACGGCGTTAGTGCGAAAGTTGCACTCGGGGTGCACAACGGGTGTAGGTTCTGAACGCAGCCCTGGTCGGTGCATTTACACCGCAGCTGCACTCCAAATGCTCAGCGCTATGATTTTGAGCCGGCAATAATTGTCGATTTTTCTATATTCTTAACAATTAAGTATTAAATGTTTTTTTTTGAGGAGCGTAAGCTCCTCGCGCGCTCCATAAAAACTAAGTCTGATTTTATAATAAGTACTAAACAATTAAAGTTAATGAAATTTTTCAGAAACAATCTAGAAACTAATCGCTATAATTGTATTGTGCCCGATTTTCTTTAAAATTATACAGTTTCAATGCTAGGGTTAATTTAAGATTTGCATGGAAATCTTTGAGGCACTGTAACTTCGAAACTATAAATTTTTACGAAAATCTGATACAATACGACCATAGATATTAGTTTGTAGACTGTTTCTGTAAAATTCCATTGATTTTAATTGGATAATATTGGAAATATAACCAGACTTCGTTTGTATGGAGCGCGCTCCGAATTATATCCCTTTAAAATTGTTGCCGCTCCTTATTATATCCAATTAAGACTATGCCTAATTTGTTTTTCTATTTAATTTTCAACAAATAATCGTTTGCTATCGAAATTATAAAGTTACAAACTATGTTTAGCTCCAAACCATCACTCGTAATCCGCAGTAAACGAATTATGCTGCTTTACCTCGACGCGTAAATGAATTTATTTCTTGTAGTTGTTGTATGATAAGTGTCCAACAACTATATGTTTTTATAAACTAGACTAAATAACCTTTATTTGGTCAATTTTGTTTTCTTATATTTATCAAGATTTCCAAAGATATAGATGTTTAAAAAAAAAAATCAAGGCAATCGTTTTTACTTTTTCGTGAAAAAAATTATTTTACTGTACGGAAACATGCCTATTATGCAGTAAAAATGAATTCCTTGTATCTGTTTTACTCGAAAACGATACCACACAAGCCCTAGTAGCATTAACTGATCCGTAAAATAATAATGAAAACAATGATCCAGATACGTACTTCACCCCCCTCCCCCCGCGCACAGGGGACGAATCAGACTTCCCTCCACATCTGAAAATGATCACCGAGGAACACCCTATCCATGGTAGAAATTTGATGCTTTTAACCCGAAGCGCACAATTATCGCGGGAAATAGCTCTACTATAGGTAATTTTATTTAAAAAACGTAAATGAAAAAAAAAACATCTAGATTCTAGACCAAGAATCGAACCTTCACCTAATGTATGAAAATCTAACCATTTTCTAAATGCGCTACGCGGCTTCTATGCGAAGCGATGAAAAAAGCAACTTCTATTTACCACTACAATCTATCCAAATACATATGTCAGCACAAGTCAGCGTAGTAAATCATTGTAAATTATTCCCACTTATCCCACAGGAACCCATTACTGGGATAAAAAGTAACCTATATGTTAATCCAGAACACATTCTATCTGCGTGCCAAATTTCATCCAAATCCGTTCAGCCGTTTATGCGTGATTGAAACACAAACATACAACCTTACAACCTCACAAACTTTCACATTTATAATATTAGTGAGATGAGATATATAATGATCTTTTCAGTGAATTTAGGGGTGTACTAAGATCAGATTTTTCCACAATCAACCCTAAGGGGTAAGAGAGTAAGGGAGAGGCCTTTGCTCAGCAGTGGGATGATATGAGGCACTGAGAGCAAAAGAGATGTCCCCACCTCTATTTCAAAAAATATAGCCGTATAAGATCTGAAAAAAATAATAAACATCAGAAATAACGTGTAGATGGCGGGAAAATTATCAGGGTGGCTCTAACTTGGATAGTTTTTTTCTATACCCAAAAAACTAACACCAGTGAGACCAGTGTAAATGATCTTCAGTTACTATGTGACCACATAGTGGTTTCATCAATGACCCATGTTTAAACAACTGGTAGTACGGAACTCTAATTGCCCGAGTCCCGACTCGTACTTGGCCGGTTTTTTTTATCATGTCTCATACAAAAATATTAAAAGTCGAGCGTAAACAAGATGCGTGTCGTGCGCAAGAGGCGGAGGGTTACGCTTTGGTTACGCTCACAGACTCACCCTCGACAGAGGCCACAGGTCGCGTGCGCAGGTCGCTCCCGCGCTTCCCTAGCACCTACCTACCCCTTTTACTCACGAGTGTAGTGTGGCAACGCAGCGGCGGACTAAGCCCGTCGGAGGCCCGGGGCGGCAAAACTAAATGAGGCCCCCCGGACTTTCCAGAAATTGATATCTACAATTCTTTCGAGCCGTGGCAAAAACTTGACATCGGAGCCCCTTCCCTCCATGGGCATAGGTAGCAAGTATTTTTTCCCAGGGAGATCCAGGTCCTACAACATGGAGCGAGTGGAGCGAGCCCGAGATTCGTACAATGTAAAATCTAGAGCGAGCAAAGTAAAGTCGAGATTTTACAGCAATATGAAAACATATCGGACCGAAAACCTAGAGCGAGCGGAGCGAGCTCGAGATTTCACTGAATTCTGGAGCGGGCAAAAAGCTAAGTGAGTTCGAGATTTTACTGCAATATAATGAGATCAGTGGAATAAGATTTAAATCCTGGAGCGAGCGAAGCGAGCTCGAGTTTTTTTACGGCCTAAAATCTGGAACGAACAAAGTAAGTTCAAGATTTAACTATACTGGGTATGAAAAGACATACCTACCATCCAAAACCTAGAGCGAGCGAAGCGAGCACGAGATTTCACTGAATTCTGGAGCAAGCGAAGTGAGCTCAAGATTGCAATGCAATGCAAATGCATGCATGTGCAATGTGTCTAGCCAGGACCGAGCGAAGCGAGCTCGAGATTTGGCTTTATTATAACTCGACTTTTTCAACTCATGCCGAAATCGAGGCGATTGATGTCAAATAGCTGAAACGAGCTTATGCTTATAATAACTCACTTTTAGAGCTCATCTTGAAATAGTAGAGTAGGTGAGTATATTGGTGTATAAAATAAAACCGGAGCGAACGAATAGAGTTCTATAATTATGACTGGGTTATGGCATAAACTCAGTCTCAAAGCACTAAAAGCTATCAAAAAAGCCGAGCGAGCGAAGCAAGCTCAAATTTTCGAAACACATTCTAATTCCAATCACATTTAATTTTCAAGAAGCGAGCTCATAGGCGCTGTCCTTTTGCCATCGCTCGCGCAATCATGCGTGCGTCCGACGAAAATGGTTGTGCTACTGTGCGTTTAAACATACACATATCTACGGAATTTCCTGTTGAAGGTCGTGCGATCATGCGATGCGATCGAATTGTTCTATTTCTATTCAGATATACTTAAGTATGTTTAAACGCACGGTAGCACAATAATTTTCGTCGGACGAACGCATGATCGCGCGAGCGATGGCACTAGGACAGCGCCATAATTATGCTAACTGCATAACAACTTGAAAAAGATTGAGCGAGCAAAGCGAGCTCGCAAATTCGCAATATTTTGGACTCTATTTCCTTCTTTGACTTTCAATGACTAACGTACGGGGCCTCCAAGATCAAACTGCAGTCCTAGTACCGGAGGCCCGGGCTTCCGGAGCGAGCGAAGCGAACTCATAATTATGCTAACCGCATAACAACTTTAAAAGGATGAAGCGAGCGAAGCGAGCTCGCAAATTCGCTATATTTTTGACTCTATTTCTTTCTTTGACTTTCAATGACTAACGTACGGGGCCTCCAAGATCAAACTGCAGTCCCAGTACCGGAGGCCCGGGCTTCCGGAGCGAGCGAAGCGAACTCATAATTATGCTAACCGCATAACAACTTCAAAAGGATGAAGCGAGCGAAGCGAGCTCGCAAATTCGCTATATTTTTGACTCTATTTCTTTCTTTGACTTTCAATGACTAACGTACGGGGCCTCCAACTTCAAAATGCAGTCCCAGTACCGGAGGCCCGGGCCTTCGGAGCGAGCGAAGCGAACTCATAACTATGCTAACTGCATAACAACTTGAAAAAGATTGAGCGAGCGCAGCGAGCTCGCAAATTTGCAATATTTTTGACTCTATTTCTTTTTTTGACTTTCAATGACTAACGTACGGGGCCTCCAACTTCAAACTGCAGTCCCAGAACCTGTTCTGCTTCTGGCCTCCTGAGGCCCGGGCCTCCAACTCTAAACTGTGTCTTTACTTACTATATAAACGTCATTATTTTGGATTTGATTAAAAAGGGATTCTCTTCTCGAGATTCGGAGGCCCCCCGGGACTGGGGGCCCGGGGCGGACCGCCCCTCCGCCCCCCCCCTTAGTCCGCCAGTGTGGCAACGCTACATTAACTTTCGGGTGGATAAATTGGAAAAAGAAAAACAACAAAACAAAAAAATCATTTTTTTTTTGCCTGCTAGTATTCATGATACTGATTGCATGAAAGAAAAATGCAGACTATCTAAGAAGTAACCCTGTATAACAGAATAGATCAGTCACATATGGAGCTGAAGTTAAAGAACCTAAGTTTTTATAATCCACGAGGACGAAGTCGAGGGTAAAAGCTAGTAAAATATTATAGCACTTGGTCACTTTATCTCATATTAAAGCAGTGTTTGTGTTTTTACTTACCGATATTCTCGAGAATATTCGCCATTTCCAGGGCTACAATGACTCCGCTTTCGTAACCCACCAGGTAGAATTTCTTCATCATTGAATACTTCAACAGTGTCTGGTGAACAAACATTTTTACATAAGAATCACGGACAGAAGCCTTTTTCCACGATCTTTACAAGACGGAGATAGACACTAGTTCAGTTCAATGTAATCTTACTGTGGATCACCCTGTATAATCCCCGCAAGTTGATATTGCGACTGGCGGCCATCTTGGTGACGTAATTTTGACGTAGTCGACTGTGCACCATCCGTACCGTTCGCAAGGTTAGCCCGTGCTTGATGACGTCACTCAGCGGTTATTGTGACAAGGTTCCATCGCAATATCAACTTGCGGGGATTATACCTTCCTTCACAAGGTAACTCGCACACCCTGAAAGAAAAAAGTTGTTACGTCCATATAACGCTACGTCGGAATTGCAGGCTCCCAGAACCATTGCCGATGGGGCCGAAGAGTTCTCGAGTGGCGACCGCGTAACGGAACAGCGTGGGTAGGCCCCCACAAGGTGTACTTACGACCTTGTGAAGGCGGCGAGAAACCGTTGGATGAGGGCACCGCAGGACCGGTCGTTGTGGCGATGGACATCCATCGGCTAAGATGACGTCCATATAATTCTAAGCGTTAGTTAGGCAAGGGATGTGCCACAGTAGTGGGTTCATTTTCGAGGAAATTGATTTCCCGCTATCCCGCAGAAGAGAACAGCGAGCAAAAAATTATACAACGGAATAGCCTGAGATAGTTAAAATGTGGTGATGATACCTTGACGTATCTTTCAGCAGTTTGACGAGGAGTCTCTTGTCTATGGTCGAAGCCAGGCTGCAGCGCTATTGCTGGAAGTTTAAGCTTCTCGCACAACTCTCGGAACCTGCCGTGATGACCTTCCAGTCCGGGCACTACGCACAGGTATGTCTGCGATATGTCCACCTCGTCATCACCCTGGAAGTTTATAGAAGTAGAGTTATCACAATTATATTAATGCCTTGTTGACAAAAATAAATGCATTTTTGAAGAGATGGAAGACTATGGGATCAAATATATATATTTATATATACATACATGGGGGTAGGCAGAGACCACAGACCGCCACACGCTACGACTCTGTCACACCTCTTCATCCACAATCACATACATACTTATATACTGTTTTTATGCACTTTCATCGATTGACGGTGCTACGCAAAAACACACATAGTTTTTTTTTGGCAAGTCGTAAGTGTCGGTTTTATTATTTGTCTTTCTTATTATATAATACCTACCTACGTTATTTAAATATAATAACAATTTCTTAATAGATAATAAGTAATAAGGTATATTAAACAGATCTTTTTATGCTATTTAATTTTTACTCCTATATGCGAATAAAGGAAAGCCTCACAATATCCTACCCCTGATCAAAGTAAAACTGGTCTAAACTTAGGTAATCCATTAAGCTAGTTAGTGTCTCCTCGTTGCACAGCTCAGTCATTATTACATGTTGTACCAGATTGACACAACACAATGCTTATCTCTCTAATGACGGACCAAATTCCGTATGACCTTTGTTGTGCTTATTGAATATTACCATGTTGGCACTGTTCACTGTGAGGGTAGACAGGAACACAATTTCAGTGGTAGCGAGGAGTTCATCAGGGTCCACGTAGGAGAAGAATGTTTCTAAGCCCCGCACTTCCTTGTGCTTTGTACCTGATATTATTTCATCTAGCTCTCGTATTCTGTAAATAGATCAAAAATTATTTGGTTTGATTATGGGTTATATTTTGGTTTTGGACCTCTGTTAATTGACAGAGCAGCTAAGTTCAATACATACGGATATTTTTTGTGGCATGAAAAAATACAATCGTAATAACTGCGTAAGTAATGAGTAGAATGTTTTTTGAGATGATTAACATAGATAGGTCACCTAGAATATTTTTCTCACTTCATGCCCAGGAGTGTGATTTTTGAATCTCATTCGCTGAGTTCAGCAATTGAAAATGTCAAAATTACTGTGCAGATATGCATCATTCTACTGCTGATTTGATTTTCAAAAATCATACATGCGATTTTTTAAAGTCAAATCAGCAGTAGAAAGATGCGTATCTCCATAGTAATTTTGACATTTTCAACTGCTAAACTCAGCGAATGAAATTCTCTCCAGGAGTGCGCTTTTTGAAAATCATTCGTTGAACTCAGTTGTAAATGCCAAAATTACTATGGAGAAACGCATCTTTCTACTGCTGATTACCAGAGTGATCTCTTAAAACGCGAATAAAGAAATACCCCAGTAACAATATAAAGTTTTTTCGGAACTGCATGGAACTTACTGTTGCACAGTCAATTGCGGTATTTGTTCCTCTGACAATGAAACATTATGATGGTCTTGCAGGAAAGAACAAATTGCCGGCACCTTCGCGACCTCCATCCCCAAGTCTAGTAGAGTGAAGCTTTGAGTTATTTCATCCACAATATTAATTTCTGAAAAGAAATTAGTCACCTGCTTAAGTATTGGAACTGTGTATAAAAATATACACGCACTCACGACCAAAATCCCTTTCAGTAACCCTGCTACAACTATTTAAGCGCGCAGGTATAACAAAGGATCACTGTTAGCATATTTAATGTTTCAGGATGGAATATCGTGTCTAGTGTTGGTAGGTGGCTAAGCTTTTCATAATATTAATAGGCTCCAACTTAATATACTAATGGTTTTTTAAGGGGTGGATCAGATGGTCAAACTGAAAAATTTTCTTTTTGGTACTTGCCAAGGTCGAAATCGCGAAAAATAATAAGTATTGTCCCATAGATTTGGGTCGAGTAGGTATGCAGTTTCTTATGGAGCAGCGGATTTCTTTTTTGCGATATCGACCTTGGTCCCAAGAAAAATCCGTTCAGTTTGAAGATCTGATCACCCCCTTAAAAAACCTTACGACAACTAATGCGAAGATATGGAATGGTTACTCAGAACCGGGAAACATAGAAATAACACTTCGAACAAAAGTTTACATCAAGGAAACATGACTCTTATTGTATTTCCTTACCAGCTATAGCAAAAATTTGCTGCAGCAAAGCCGGTGGTGACTGTTTTTTGGGATACGCAAGTATTCCAGCCTGGGACGAACATATAGCACGCTCTATGGCATTGATAGCACTGCGCCATGATAGTATGTTTTCAGAATTCTTTATTTCCCCAACCTAAAAAAATTCAGTTCATTACGATAATGACTAAGTCCTAGAAAAGTCTTAAACGTAACGTAACATTAACTTACTTTACTTATCCCGATGGTTATCATTGTTCCTGGTAATCCATTACGTACTCGAGAAAGACAAGTGTCTTCACCGATCTTATTACTGTCGTCGGACACAACAGCGAAGTATCTGGAGAAATAAGAATCTATCACAACCAGAATTGCCGATTCACAAATCTGTCTTTTGTCGAATAAGGGAGCAGTTTCAATGACTACCCATTTTGATTAATTAAGCACCAACTATCACACAGCCTAAATAATACAATAAAGAACTATGGAGAAAAAGATCGAAATGTAAGCACTAAACAATAGTATATGCTTACCTTAAAGAAGGACATAAATTCCTCGATACCAAATCCAAATGGCTAACAATAACAACTTTCGCAGGGCTGTCGCATGTTGCGACAACGTATAAACCTTCTACAGGTCCCAGGCGATTGCTATTGTTAATTAAACTCAAAACATTCACAGTGTTCGTCAGGTCTTCGGAAGATACTTCTACTTTTATACCTAGATTTTCCCACGATCTATAAATAAGTAGATACACAAGATTATATTAATGAAAATTATGGTTTCCTTAACTGGATTCGTTCTTCCTAACATAACACACTTGGGATTACTTGGTAACTCACTTGATTTTGAGCTGAAGATGGGTCGAAATATTACCACAATGAAGGTATAGCTTCCTGGCACCCCTGTTAATCAGTCTGTCAGCCAGTTTTAGTCCAATTATGTCTCCATCACATATTAGTAGTTGGCAGAGACCCGGCGAGCAAAAGACCCTAGCAATCAAAGATTATAATTAATATACTTCTTACTAATTTATTAAAGGATTTCGTCTTTTAGGCTATATTGTACCTTGATTGAATGACCTCAACAGGTTCCCGCAGTCGTATGACAGCGCGACCACGATGACGGCTTGCGGAAACCAGACGAAAGGCACGCGAAACTTCGTGTGGCGCATATGTGACTCTAGACAGAGGCCGTACATACCCGCGGGCGATACCTTCACTAATTAACATTTGAAGCTTCTGCAACATTACAGAAAGGTAGTGTAACTGAAACTCGTAAACTCTTGTCTTATTTCATAACTTTGTTCTTAAAAGACGTTGACCTTCATTTCCTGCACATTCTCGTTGGCGAAGATTGAAGTGAAGTCAATAGGTGCATAATGTCTGTCTTCCAGGAGATTATTCATGCCGAAAGAATATTGTTCTCTTTGCGGGAGCTGAACTATGTCTAAGACAACGCCAAATATCTTGGTACAGCTAAAGGAACTCTGGAAAGTGACAACACAATGTTAATTAAGAGGATAAAATTAGGAAATCGGTAAAGACTTAAGTCTACTTTTTTTAAAGCTTTCCCCTGCCTGCATTCTAGAGCATAACATACATTTTTAAGTTCTCCTTTCACGCAGCAAAAGACAATATTGCATCCATTTCCGTCAGTTTTCTGCATTATCATATCTTTAAAACACGAGTCACGAGAATATCCAATGTGTTCCTCTGAAAATCAGATAACAAAGGTCAAACTGGAATATACCCACAAATAATTGCTCAAAATAATGACAATTTTAATTCAGGATTTTATAATCGTCTTACCTCTTAGTTCAGGGAACAATCTCAACAAGAATAGTTTCTTGCGCTCATCGCTGACAGTGGTGAATATTTCGCAACCGTGCGCTAAACCAATAGCTATCGCTGCCTGGCCCAGAGCCCCCGTGCCGCCATGAACGAGGACTGACATCCCAGGCATGAGATCTACCTTAATGGCCTAATGAAAGAAATTTCCTGGAATTACTACTCATCAGGTGAGGTTTTTGATTTGTGAGATAGTTTTAGTTGTATATCATTTCAAGTGCTGGCGTGCCGAAGTCACGTTAATCATTTGGTCACGGATAGATCCAAACAGATGGCGGTAGACCTATTTCAAGTTGGAGGACTATTGAGGCCGTTTGAGTTACCAGTAACTGGCGTCCTAGAATCCGGACTGGACCCGCGTGATAGAGTACAGCCCACTCTCTTACTTGTGAAAGAAAGCCTTTGCCTTGCAGTGGTATTCTAAGGGCAATAACTTAAGTATTTTTCTACGAATCGCTAGTTTTGTTAAAGTTCTATAAGAACTCACGTAGCAGTAGAAAGCATGCGCATAGGCACTGGGTACAGTGGCTGCATCCTCGAGGCTCCAGTGCGCCGGCACCGGCCACAAGAGCTCAGGCCGCGCCTTCACGCGTCCACTCGCTGCTCCACTACACACTATGCCCATCACCCGGTCACCACTACAAACATTTGAAAATGAAATTGTATCTCAATTAACGCTAAATGCATAAATTAGCTTGAAGGCTGAAGAATTTTGAGCGAAGTTGTTGTACCTGTCAGTAGTTCCACTAAAATCCATTCCAAAAGTAGTTTCCGCTTCAGTGTCATCTTTAACGGAAATTATGCCGGTAGCTCTTTTGACATCTCGATTATTTATTGCCACATAATGAGCCTGCCGAAAAATACATATTATATTATCATTAACTATTGAACTGACAGTCAAAATGTGATGTGATGTACAATGTAAGTCTTACCGTCACTGTAATACCGGGCCCCACAGGTTCAGTTGCTTCGATCCACTGCAAGGACTCGAGGTCTCCGATCTGTCCGATACGAAGTGCCACACTGCGCTCCACTGTCACTCTCTCTCGCAGTGGCAAGTAGTACTCTCCTCCCCATATACCCTGAACAGTTATATAAATATTGAAAAATTCCATAATACATTATATACTCACCTATATAATAATACAGGGTGGATTTTTGACACGGGGTATTACTGCCCCGGGCAGGTATCTTAACCGTTGTAGCTACAGCGAAACGTTCTTCAGAGACTATCCATACAACATACTTACATTATCCACAACGTTAAAGGCTAAATCCAATTGAGGGACTTTATCAATGTTATCTTTGTCAGACACAACCAAATAAATTTGGTTGCGATCAGATTCCTTCCTCCATTGCTTTACAAGATCCTTCAGTCCTGACACCGGAGGGTAGGTAGACAGGATTACCATATTTTGCTTTTGAGACAGACTATCTCGTTTTGTTGTCAACAGAGTTAGATCAGAACGAATTCGCACGTTGACTACGAGGGGTGCTACTGATATTTGAGTAGGTCTCCAACGAACCAACTCTAACTTTGTGTGGGTGTCTTTATAAGAGGATACCACATGGTATAAAGCAGATGGTAGATTCTTTTCATTGATAGACTCCAGGCTTACGAGGAAACTGTCACGTTGGAGTTCGAGTCGGTGCAATGTTTGACATAGCTGCGGATAGAAAAGTAATGTTGAAAACAGGATGAAGTGTAGTGTCAGATTGTAACACTTATCTTACAATTTTATATTTACTACTTACGCTATTATCTGCTGAAAGGTTTTTAACTAGGATAAGATCAACATCTTTCAAGAAACAGTCTTTCATTTGTAGCACTTTCTCTCTTTGCATTTGTTCGTAATGGAATGTTATTCCAGGAATATCCATTGAAGACATGTTAATTTTCTCAAATTCAAACGACTCTTTGTAAATTATATTCAGAATATTAATCGATTCCTTATTCAAATTTTCTGCGACCATTTGTAAATAAATATGTAGAGCGGTGTTAGTCTGAAATAGTAATCGATTGTTACAATAATGTTTTTAGTTTTCTAAATATTTCCATTGCAGTACTTAGACAACATTTTGTGCATCCGAGTATGAATAGAGGATTGATCAGGGCCTCTACCCGCACATTCAAACTTCGCAATTGCGTGAACATTTTCGTTCCAATGTCAACTCTATTACAATGAAGTGCGGACCGAAACAGTGGCGATATTGGCTATGTGCGAAGTGGGTGTTGGGAACTGTCAAGTCGATCGCAGCGCACGCTCGCTGTGGCAGAAATTTGTATAAATCTATGCAAATCCGCACACTCATTCAATTCTCAAATATCTAAATCAGCAAATACTTAATACTTAAAATTTGGCACGGATGTTTTTATTGCCATCTAGGTGTTCACAAAAAAAAAGATTTTTCGCAATTCAACCCCCAAAGGTGTGAAAACGGAGGTGAAAGTTTGTATGAGAATTTCGTAACAAAGAATGGTAATTTCAGCCAATTAGGTATTATAATATTTTTAATATCGACAATATTGCTCATTTATTTAGTTTTTATTTTATTTTAATATAAAATAACAAACTTTATCCTAACATTTTATGTGCAAATAATTAACGGGGCCGTGCTGCGCTAGATGGCGCTAGTGTCGTGCACATAGCCAATAGCGAACATCGAAAGTGCGGGTACAGGGCCTGAGTTCTGGACAAACGATTTTCCGCCTATTCGTGATTCTACACAATATGGATTCCGCACAACTGCCATTGAAAACATTCTCTATTCCACGCAGTCTTCAATTTGACACAAACGCGTTTCTTCACACTCGCGATTCTACACAATATTAATTACATTAACAACTCGAATAACATGAAAAACTCAAACAACGTGGGCAACTCGAACTTGGTCAACTTGGCTAACTCGAACAACATGGACAACTTGGTCAACTCGGACAACTTGGTCAACTCGGACAACATATAGGTATTATTTGTATGAAATAAATGAATATATATAATACGAGCTTTTACCCGCGACTTCATCCGCATAAATTTAATACCAGATTTTAAGTCAGATGATAAGCTATCAAACAAAAGAAGTTTCACCAAAATCGGTTCAGTAGTTTTTGCGTGATACTCGAACAAACAAACAAACAAACAAACAAATAAACAAACAAACAAATAAACAAACAAACAAACAAACAGACAGACAAAAAATCAAAAAATTGGTGATTTTGAATCAGGGACAGGTCCAAACCATGTCGTAATTTTTTTCTGTAAATATCTTCAATGTACAGACACACTTCTGTTACAGTTTTATAATAGTTTAGATTTTGTGCTACTTATTATTACTCACGTCTGTATCATATTGCGAGTGGGGAATGAATTTCAATGTTTGCATTGCTACTCCTTGTTCATTTAATAATGGTAATTCGTGGAATGTGATGTTTTCCATTAAAACTCCTCCGCACCTGGAATAATTTATGGGCAGACTTCATTTATATGGTTCATTGAAATAAGTCCAAGATTAGATTAGTCCAAAAGAAAAATTTTGAAACATTATTAGAATTGCTATTTATAACGCCATGGAAAAAACTGTTGATGTTGTATATTACCATAATATTGCTTTACCTTAAACAGTCATGTAAATCGGATAGTGCAGCTGTAAGAACTGCATTTCTGTCAATATTGACATTAATTTCGTTGAAGTGTTCTCTAACATCGATACATAGTCGTCTGATCTGACTGGGCTGCGAAACTGTGTCGTGAGTCTGCCTCAGAGCTGTCAGCTGCAGTATACCGTCGAAGAAAGTCACCCAGTTGTCGTTCCAGATTATTTGAGCCCTTGTTAATGAAGAGTTTGCTTTGTAGATACTGCGGAAGTCGCCACTGCAACAAAGATTGTCTTTCGGTCTTAGTAAAGTTTACTTGACCATGCAAGCTTCGAAAAAAATAATAATAAGGTTTCATCTTATTTTCCGCTTTAAAACTCACCTATAGAAGTAGTCCCTTTCATACATAAGTTTATAAACATCTTCTGAATTAAGTTTCATATCATTTTCACCTTCTGATGACGTTATCAGTAACTTCTTGTTATATTTCGGGTCAGTTATTACAATTATGTACCCCGTCGCCACTTTGCTTTTTTCATCCATAATCTGAAAGTCATCATAAAATATTTGTAAAGTTTGCTATAAGCATAAGCATATGCTCACGACTATATTCCCCGAGGGGGTAGTCAAAGATATCCTGAAACCTCAGAACATCCACGTTTCACTTACTAGTAGTACTGAAACTCTGTCCAGTGTGACGGGGAGTGAGCCCGTCGCCACTAAACATAGACATACAAAAGAACTAACTTAAGATTACAGTAGGTACCTCAAAGTAACCAGTACCCCTGTGAAGGGACACATTGAGTGTTAAGTTCCTTTGCTCATGCAATGGAGGCTGAGCAAATAAATACACATTGAGAAAGTCGACCGACACCTGCTTTTTGGCAATACCAAGCGTCATAGCCAACGTATCCCATGCAGCTACCAGGGCAGCAGAGAATGGATACAGAATTTTTCCTGTTGACAAGCAATTTCTATCAATAACATTTATTTACAAGTCAAAGACTAAAATGTTTTCAAAGCGACGAACTGCTGACCTCTTATCATATTCCCCTGCAAATAGCTGTGCTCCTCATCGTGTATCGATACCATATACTTGCAAGATGCAGCCATTTTCCGGCGAGTTGACACATACAGTGGTAAAGACCTATGGTAGATATTAAATAAGTCAGAAAATAAAATATTCGGTATTTTTAGATTACCCATTGTTACCATTACTTACCAATCCTCATCATGGGCCCACTCTACTAAATGAGACAACATGGGTGTACCTGTTGATACAGGGAACTCCACTTTTGGATACAGCACCTCCACTTTTGGGTAGTATCCCTCCATGTACAATCTGAAAATATGCTTCGTACTTTAACGTGTTAGATCAAGCTGAACCAAAAAAACTTAGCCCAAATTCACATTTATTTTTAAGACAGTCCAAAGGCCTTCATCAAGACAAAAGAAAAGGTTTGAAATTACTCTGTAAACCTACTAAGCGCCTGAACACGACGTTACTGCATTTATATCTAAACTATGAACGAACTTTCCAATAGCATCGAGTAGAAGGAAGGCGTTGTCAGGATGACCGCGCCTCGTGAGCGGTACATGGTGGCAGGCCGCCGGCAACGAGCGCTTGAGGATCGCCTGCATCAGACCATGAGGGGCTATCTCCACCAAAACTGCATTTTCTGGAATATGATGACAGGCCTCTTCGAATAACACAGGGTTCTGTCAATCAAATGTTGATAAGTTGGATGAAAAATTGTGGTGCAAAAGAAAGATTTGATATTCAGAGCCTAATTTATGTCGAAACAAAAGGACTTAAAGGATTACCAGTAAATTGTTAGTATGATACTCTGCTGAAGAGAGCTTTGCAATTGGTTCATTCCATCTCTCTTCAGGCACCGAAGAAGACACCCAGCGCTCACTACGCGGTTTCGGATTCTTGATCACTTCGCTCAAATACTTCCGTAGTCCAGGACCTACGGTTTTACAGTAAAATACAAGTAAGAAGAAGTTCCTTGTTCGATTCTTTAAGATCACAATGACCCAAGATGAACATACCCGCTCCAGCTATGTAACGTGAATGATAAGCTATGTTGGAGCACGGCACCTCCTTAGCAAATATACTTTGCGCAGTCAGCTTAGTGACAAACTCGCGCATTGCATCTGCTGGTCCTGATATCGTGCAGGATTCTGGTCCGTTGTGACAGGCCACTTCCAACTCTGCAGGGAGCAGATTCACTATCTACGAAATAATTGAAGTTGAAGAAGCTATTTTCGGATGATGAAAAAACAAATACATAGTATAACATAGATGTTGAACGCTACAATAGTTCTTGCGATGCAAGCTTGTTATGGTAAGATTAGAATTAACCTTACTTGCTGGTAACCAATACCGACTGCGGCCATGGAGCCGCGGATGAAAGGAGTCTGTACGGAGACCAAGCCACGACTGTACGCGGACAGAATCATCTCCTCCGCGGTGAAGCAACCATCGGCGTATGCACATCCCAGCTCACCCACGCTGTGGCCTGTTTTAACATTTAAAACAAGAGTTTTAAATGATGCAGATATTATCTCAGGATTCGAGGACAGGTGCAATTCGAAAATAATATTCATCATTCGATGTTGAATTATAAAACATACCAATGATCATGTCCGGCACCAATCCTAAAGCGAAGAGAATATCAGTGAGACCGATCTGAATTGCTGCGATGCCAACAAAGGAGTGCAGAATGTTATCGAAAATGGTTTTGTCAGGCGATGTTATTATATGGACTATATCCAGTCCTTTTGGCTCTAGCACTTTACGACACCTAGAAATATTTGATACATTTTATCACACCCAAACTTTATCAACCAGTTGAAATACCTAGGAATAATTTGGCATGTTCATACTTTTCGATGGCGGCAGCGAATATCGGTATCCGCATAAGTTGAGCTCCCATGCCAGCCCACTGTGAGCCCATGCCGCTGTAGACGAACCAAAGGGGACGCTTTGCGTCATCGAAATAGCTTGTTTGTTCTGCGAGGCTGACTGTCTTCTGTTCCTCATTCTTAGCTAAAAGCAACAGTATCATTATATCATTACCAATATCTATATCAACATCATCACTGCTGGAGCATAGGCCTGTTTACATACAATATCACTAAATACAAGTGCTGAAGACTTTTGAGAGGATTACTGCGAATGGATTTTGTTTTAAATTAAATATAGTTACACAATGGATTTCGATAATAATTTCTTTATTTTCACACACAAATATTAAGTTTACCAAGTACTACGTAGCCTCTGCCCAGATGGCCAGAGATCCTCGTTTGGTGGATATTGTGTAGTAACGCCAGCTCCTCAGGATCAATGACCCGGGTCTTCAGATCTTCCAGGATCCTCTTGACAGCGCTATCTTGCCTCCCACTTATGGTTACCAGATGCGGTATGGCAGTCTTATAGCGGTTGGGATCCTGAAAATAATAAAATTTTTGTCCTACGACTGAGTCAGAATTATAGAAAATTGTCACAGAATACGTGTGAGGAAAGCATGTTTTTCATCCATGTCCATCGAAGTGTTATGCCGTTGGTCCTAAATGTTGCCATTCGATGATAATAATCGTCAAACTGAATCAGTTTTTTGATAGGGTGGCGTGAAAATGCTCTGACAGTAAGAAGTAGACCTCGCATGCCACCCCCAAGAAAACGATAAAAATCAGATGTGCCTCCATCTTTGTTTGCCGAAAACAGCGCGCATGATGTTTTTCTCGTCTTGTAGCTTTTTTATAGATGGCATGCTAGCCGTGCAGGACGCCCGCATGTTGGATTAAGGCCAGTTCCCTCTCAACTGCTGGTACTTCCATTTAGGATGATTATGAAATACACTGCCATTCTTAAGAACCTTGGGCTTGTAGTTTCCGTGCAGTAACACATGTGCATTAACACCGGTGACTGAAATCCCATTCACAGCAGTATAGGTGCGGCCAAAGGTCTGGTGCTCAGTAACAATGCGCATACGACCATCTCTCAGTGCGGCAATATCCTGCCGCGGGTTCTCACAGTGCAGGTTTGCCGCCAGCTTTCCTTTATGGTATCCTAGTAACACCTGTAACAAGAATAGGTTAAAAGAAAGTTGACGACCAGATAATCCAAATCCGATTATAACTTTTTTTCAAATGTTATATCGGACCTTGGTAATGGCAGATGTTCCCGAAGCGGCCTCTCCATAGCCAATATTCGACATGACACTGCCCACTAGGAGTGTATCACTTCTGTCTTTGCAGTACACTTCTTCGATGGCTTCCAGTTCTGCCTTGTCAGCTTCGGGTACAGCTGTGGATAGGAAAAAAAAAACATTTTGGTTGGTATACTTGCCAAATGCAGCAGTGGACGTCCATCGGCTGAGATGATGATGATGACTTGCCAATTGAACATTGATTTCATGAATAAAAAAAAATTAGTCTGTGTTTGCAAAAAATATTAGGAGACTTTGAGGTAAATTTAAATTACCTGATCCAAAAGCTTCAACGTATTCCACTGCATGAGGAGACACCTTTGCTTCCTTATAGAACTGTTTCATAAACTCAACCATGCTCTTGGGATCGCGATAGAATCCGTACTTTGGACCTGTTTCTCCTTCCAAGATCGATGTAAAAATGTTTTTGATGTACAATATTTCTGCATAAACGCTGAAAATTAAATGTCCTCTTATAATAATCATCTATTTAAATTGTTTGTAAAATTATTTTACTTTTAGTAGAAATATAAGTACCGTTTAGCAGCTTTCGCTTTTTGCAGAAATAGTACATTGACTGCTTCAGATTTTGCACAACCATCAGCGTTCTGGTCAAAAGACTTCGTTTTCCCATCCGCGCAAAGTGTCATGATTCTGTGAATGAGAAATAAACAATTTATTTCATTTTTGGTAAAATGGGTTCCGGGGAAGAGAGGCAGAGGCAGACCTAGACAGAGTTATCTAGCCCAAGCGAAGGAAAAGGTTGTTGTCGTGTCGTATCAAGAACTCAAGAGACTAGCGGAACAGAGACAGGATTGGCGAATACTCCACTGACAAGAGCGTAGCTCTTAAATAAGATGATGATGATGGATTTCGTAGATTAACAGAGACACCTTACAAGATCGTCCACTCCGTCTATCCCAGTCTTATCACAGCATCACTAAGTTGATCCCATAGTCTTCCACCGACAAGAAAACTGCTCTTAAATTAGTGCATGTTACACTTATCCTAATCAGTATCCACGAGTATCTAGATTATGATTACCTTGAATAGTGTACGGAGGACTGTGGATGCAGACACAGGTTGGCCCCGCCCACGATGGCGGCCTCGCACTCGCCGCGGACGATGGACTGGTAGGCCTGCTCCAGCGCCGCGATGGAGCTGCAGCACGACTCGTCGATCGACATCGAAGGACCCTTCGCGTTCAGCCAGTACGAGATACGGTTTGCGAACATGGATTTGTTACATCTGTTTACAAAATACCGATGTACCTATTCATAATACATTTTATACCAAAAACTCACGATAAACGCGCTGTGCATGACTTATGAAGAGAACCTTCCTGAGGTTCTAAACCTGTATTGTACTAAGCCTTTGATACGTCCGGTGTAAACAAGCTTCTCTTGGCATTCACCAAGATAGCAAGTCAAACTAAAATGCGTATGAGGGTAAAGAGGGTAGGCGAAAATTCTTGGTCAATAATGAAATAGTAGAGTTATATTTGTATAAGGGATCAAGGGGGATCAGGTCAGTTACGACCTTTTCCCCGAACGTCCATTATGGATCCGAACGTCCACTTCCCGGTTTCGTCCATTTCCCCGATCGGCCTTTTCCCCGAACGGACATTAAGGGGCATGCTATGCGTTTGACCACAAGCGTATCTCAATTCTAAGTAAAAAGTAAGAAATCGATACTATTTATTTACGACTATCGATTGAGTTTTAACCTCTCGTACAGACACGATAGCGCGCGGATCCGCGTTTACTTATTATAACTCGATAATTCTTAAATACTTAGTTGAGATATTATGCTCCGTGTGTTTTGATTACACATGCTTGAAATAAATATTAATTACCCAGCTATGCCGAATCCAGATCTTGAATTGTCCACGTAGAAGCAAACCTTCTCGGTCTCAGAGAAGCAGGATCCAGTGTAGACTCCAACTTTCTTTCCAGACAAATGCTCTGGACTTACACCTATCAACAATGATAAGAATATAAATAAAAAATGAAAAACATTAAAACTTTTAAAATGAAAAATGTAGGAATGAAACCGTTTTTTTTTACATTCGCACTTTGAGTATGATTTTTTTTTAAAGTCTGATTCGCCCCCAGGCATCTTTAGACGCAGATACAACCTCCACCTTTTTAGGGTGCGCGTTACTGATGGGTTATTCAGATTCTGAATTTCAGAAGTTGTACATTTGTGACGCGGAGAAAAAAATTAGTTCAGTTCATTTGGCAGATTCATTTTAATGTACCTATAGAAGGTCGTGAAAGACACGAGATCTGAGAATTTTTTTCTTACAACGATAAGGGGTCAAGACAAAAAACTATATTTTACGGACCAAATCGAGTGAGGTGTTGCTCCATTGGATCTAATAAAAAAAGGGTGGGGCCGAAGAGTTCTTGATTGGCTACCGAGTACCGGAAAACGCAGCGTGGCGTACCTACGCCTTGTGGTAGGCCGCCCACAAGATAGACCGACGACCTTGCGGGATTTTTATTTGTGTGCACACTGATTTTACCTAAAAATATTAGTTTTCCTCTCACTCAACAGTTTGTTGCAAGAAAACTCTTTAAGAGTTAAGCTCACATTGTACATCACGACTTACTGTAATTTTTCATAATTATGTTTTTGTGTACAATAAAGAATCTATAAATCTATGAACCCGTTGAACGAGGGCAGCGTAGAAACGGTTGTTGTGGCGATCCTTTGGGGAGGCATATGTTCAGCATTGGACGTTTATAGGCTAAGATTATGATTTATGATGATGATAAAATGAAGCAAAATATTCTGCCAACTAAATTATTTTAATGCTTTCAGTTACGTTCAAATGATTTTTAATCCTGCTTCATTCAATCCTCCTAATCCGTATGCAAAGCTAACTCGGGCCAACCGTTCAGGAAGGTAAGGTCATGGCTCCAACTTCTTTTGAGCCCTAAATTACAAATAAAGCTTCAAATATTACAACTTCATTATTAACCTGCGTCATAAATAGCCTGGTATGCATGCTCAAGCATCTTTCGACTCATTGAGTCCATGGTATTGCCAAGCCGGTAGTGGACTTTGAAGAACTGAGCATCGAACTTCTGAAGCCCAGGCACCTTCCCCGTGTGGTGTGACACCTCAGGGTGTTTGTATTCCCATCGGCAGTTCTCATCCGTCACCGGGTTTACCTGTGGAACGGGATGATATTGATAAAGTAATAAAAATCTATCAAAAAGTTCATTATGGAGATGTAGGTCAGTTGTAGGTATATTTTTTGGAATGATAACATCATTCAGCAGCATCGAGAGTTCATTATGTATAATGACGAGAATGGTTGAAAGTAAACTATCGACGGAAATTAATCAGTCATAAAAAAATACCTCTATTACGATCTCTTTCAAGGAAGAAATCGAATTACCATTCACCCTGTACCTACGCACGGCGACACATCAAGCTATACAAAACCAACATAAGCTGGCCGCGCGACGTTATAGGTAGGTACGTTACTCGACCTACGCGCGGCCAGCTTATGTTGGTTTTGTATAGCTTGATGTGTCGCCGTGTGTACATTCTGTGATTATGAAATTTCCTCACGATGTTTTCCTTTACTTACGGGACGACATTGGGTGTCATTATAAGCTGGAACCACAAGACACGGTATGTTGTGTATTGGCGTACCTTGTTGTAAAGTATGTCGGAGAGATCCTGCACATGATTCGACTGCGGGTAGAGGCCTGACATGCCGGAGATGACGACTCGCTCCCCTTGTAACCCCGCGGCCACATCGTCCGGTACAGCGTACTATCGTACCTTGTTGTAAAGTATGTCGAAGAGATCCTGCACATGATTCGACTGCGGGTAGAGGCCTGACATGCCGGAGATGACGACTCACTCCCCTTGTAACCCCGCGGCCACATCGTCCGGTACAGCGTACTATCGTACCTTGTTGTAAAGTATGTCGGAGAGATCCTGCACATGATTCGACTGCGGGTAGAGGCCTGACATGCCGGAGATGACGACTCGCTCCCCTTGTAACCCTGCGGTCACATCGTCCGGTACAGCGTACTATCGTACCTTGTTGTAAAGTATGTCGGAGAGATCCTGCACATGATTCGACCGCGGGTAGAGGCCTGACATGCCGGAGATGACGACTCGCTCCCCTTGTAACCCTGCGGTCACATCGTCCGGTACAGCGTACTATCGTACCTTGTTGTAAAGTATGTCGGAGAGATCCTGCACATGATTCGACTGCGGGTAGAGGCCTGACATGCCGGAGATGACGACTCGCTCCCCTTGTAACCCTGCGGTCACATCGTCCGGTACAGCGTACTATCGTACCTTGTTGTAAAGTATGTCGGAGAGATCCTGCACATGATTCGACTGCGGGTAGAGGCCTGACATGCCGGAGATGACGACTCGCTCCCCTTGTAACCCTGCGGTCACATCGTCCGGTACAGCGTACTATCGTACCTTGTTGTAAAGTATGTCGGAGAGATCCTGCACATGATTCGACTGCGGGTAGAGGCCTGACATGCCGGAGATGACGACTCGCTCCCCTTGTAACCCTGCGGTCACATCGTCCGGTACAGCGTACTATCGTACCTTGTTGTAAAGTATGTCGGAGAGATCCTGCACATGATTCGACTGCGGGTAGAGGCCTGACATGCCGGAGATGACGACTCGCTCCCCTTGTAACCTCGCGGGCACATCGTCCGGTACAGCGTACTCTTGTGGAGTGGGCGCCATTTTATATTATGTAGGTACTAAATTAAGTAGGTACTGTAATTAAAAATCAATTTATTAGACAAAATATAGGCTTTTGCTCAAATCTCTGGATGAAATAATAAAAACGGCGTTGGTAGCGCGTTACGGAAAGGTATGGACACTATCTTGAGGGTCCGGTTTCAAATACGCACGGACGATAAGCCATGTCTAACTACGTGATACCGACTGCTCTCAAAACAGTTGACTTGATTGATTTAGTTAAATATTGTGTCTGTTTTATTATTTAACATACACAATAATCCACACATACTTCGTAAGAAGCGCATTTTAACTCTTTGACTACTTATAGCCAAACTATAAGTAGTCTAAGTGTCAACTACATTCAATCGACTTTCGTTAGTTTTATTCCATACCCAACATTCACTCCCATGCATAAGGGTAGGCACCAACACACCATTGTGAATAGGCAGACGTGCCCTTTTTGATACAGACCGGCTAGGCCACGGCGTACAGGGCTCCATTTACGTTATTTCCCGCAGTCACTCTATTCGCTCTACATCCCCATCACACTTTCCACCTCTCTTAAGCAAACATTATGTTTAACTTTATAACTTGTGTTTTACATATGAGTTACGCTAGATTTCAGTTATTCCTAACATAATACTGGGAGAAAATTAAAAAGTACTTTTCTCAAATCGTAGGGCAGGGCAGGATAGGAAACACATAATGAAACGAAATTTGTTTTATTGTTGATCATAAAATGGATGTCAGGTACATTACATACAATTTTGTGCAGCAATGTCCTATGTAATGGACAATTTCAATTTTTTCATGTGGCCTACCCACATGGGTAGTAGGTAGGTATACTTACAAAATAATTAACAAATAGAAATTGTCCATTACATTTTCAATATGTACTTATTACGGAAATAGTTAAAGTACAGATCTGTTACACTTTACTATGTAGGTACCCCCAAGACTTTGGGTAGTTAGAACCTCCCCGAATAACGAAACCTGAGTTCGTTTGGCGCACTACTCCGGGCAATCATCCTCGATACGACCATTGCTGACTGGCTGAATCTTTACACTATATCCGCGAGCAATTAGGTCATGCTCATACTGACACAAAAAAAAGAGCTATAGTATCATTATAGGTAGTAAGTATCTATTATTTCTAGTTTTAGATGACTTTTATATTAACTATAATTTTGTCACTAACCTGCTTCTTCAACTGGAATTTCAAACGGAGCTTCGCAAACTACACCAATGTTTGTGTTGTAAGAGTCTAATATACTTACAAAGTTTGCACCTTAGTAATTAAGTATACATAAATATAAAACAATAATCAAATCAAACTAGTACTTTGTGCAGAGGTGAACTAAGGGTTTGATATTTAACATTAAACCTAGTCTTAGGTTTATTCCGTTTTACTGTACTGTACCTATTGTATTGTATCATTTTATTGTTGTATAAAATTATAACCTACCCGGAATGAATAAATATAAATAAAATATCTTTGAGATTTTCACACAAATAATCTGGTCCCATTTGAAGTACCAGAATCTAGTCCAGACTTATATTATGATGACCGGACAATGATATGATTTTGAACCTTCCATAGAAAATCGATCGGCTGATCCGCACTTTTTATGGAAGGTCCATAAATTCTAGTCCCTTGTTCCTTAGGGAAAGATATTTAGTTTCATTATAAGCAGCAGCGCCGAAAAATTTTGAGCTCGCTTTGCTCGCTCCATAATTTATGTGCTAGGGTAGGTAGGTATTTACCGAAAAATAAAAGATCCCAATTGGTACGAGTAGACTGCTGAGCGATGTCAAGCTCGGTCCGCTTGCTCCTTATTGTAATGTAGACTAGCGACCCGCCCCGGCTTCGCACGGGTGCAATGCTGATATAAGCATTCCTCTTGAATCACTCTATCTATTAAAAAAACTGCATCAAAATCCGTTGCGTAGTTATAAAGATCTAAGCATACATAGGGACAGACAGACAGACAGCGGGAAGCGACATTGTTTTATACTATGTAGTGATGATGATACTACAAAACACATACTTACATGTATGCATACAAACTAATAAAAATTACTTTGTCACTGCTTTAGTGCCTGGATTCGAATAGGTCACAGGTTAGTATATTTTATAGCTTTCTATTTCTACCTATGAATACGGTATGTTCATTTGAAGAGATAATTTTTTTTTTATTAAAGACTATTTTACAGCGTAGTACGTGAAAGTACTTTAGTATAAGTAACAAGTTGGTAAACGAGAATCAAAATAATCTTTTTGTATTTTTTGTTAGATTTCTTATTACGAATAAGGGTTGATACTCTCTGTGCGACATAATAATATATTGCTTTATTCAATACAAATACAAATCCTACAAACATCTTTATTAACAAAAAGAGTAAGTCAGTACACATGATACAATGGACGCCGCATGCGGCAAGCTAGAATCTCGAGAATCCTTTACGATTTATCAGGAAAAAAATATCAATCTTAGGACAGAGTGAGCGAAGTTAAAATGATTATGAGATTTAACATTCCAGTTATAGTGATGAAGAAATAAACTACACTATTCCCAACACCCGACACGTCCGGTATCCAAAACATTTTCTATTGAATAATTAGAAAATGCAGTTACAGGGTTAAGTCTATTGTAAGAGTTTAGTGCATTATTATCATTAGCCTCAAGGTGGCTGTATGGGCTTTAGTCCACCACGCGTGCTAAATATTGGTAGACTTTACATAAGCATCAGAATTTCTTCTTCAGCGTATGAATGTTTCCTCATGATGTTTTCCTTCACCGTTTGAGAGCAGTCGGTATAACGTACATAAGTTAGAAAAACTGATTGGTACATGGCATATAAGATATGACCTAGCAACTAACTAGGCCGCTTATTTTTTTTCATGGGTTGGAGGGTACCTGATGTCCCAGTACCTAACTCTTTTTAGTCATAGTCATAGTCATAATAGTTTATTGCTTCATGTGGTTACATAAGATGGACACATAAAAATAGGGCGCACATGAACCCTGTAAGGGCACTGCAAACTAAATGTAGTTACAACTTTACTTATTCATTATTAACTTAACTTATTACAATATTTATCTTATTCATTATTGACATATTTAGTTTACTATTACATGTAATATATTATATATTTATCTAAACTAACTACGCAGAAACTGTGCACAGTCGAAAAACTCTTGCAGGGGAATAAAAGCATCTCGTTATAAGGAATTCCTTTAGTTTTTGATGGAAACCTGATTGTTTTTCAATATTTCTCTGTATCTAACATACTAAGTAATTAGTTACCTAGAATTATTAGCTTACTGTAGATATGCAACATAATCACAATTAACGTTGTAAGTGTAACAACGTTAATTATTCCGCACGTAGGGAGTCTATGAATTAATTTGAATTTTTATACGCCCAGTCCAGTCCTTATCTATATTTACCACCATTTTTATTTTAATCAATTTAGTTTTTAATTACATCTTTTTACAATATTTTTAATTTTTTTCAGTGTGCTAGTACTACTTGACATGACTTTATAAATACCATTAAAGATTCTCGAGGCCCTAGGAGTAGAGGTCTCACTTTTAATTTGTCCATACATTTTCATCCATTAGCTCGATGGGTTAAAATTAAAAGGTAGGTACTCCAAACTTTTACCAACTTTTTTTGTTGGCCGCCACCACTTGAAAGGATATCCAGTAGCCCATAAGCATAATTTTGTTCATTAGCTCGATGGGTATTTAGTGTCGTCTCAGAGTTATAAAGTAAGCCACCACGATAGGTAGGCCGAAAAAATATATTGGCATCTATCAATAGTAAACTTTACTATTGGGTAGGTATTTCAGCTATGAATGAAAGCGCTAGCATGTGTTGGAATACTATACTAGTTATATGTTATGAAAAACTATATAAATCAATTTGGAGTTTTATCAAATTAAATTAAGAATTACAACGGAAGTTGTCTGAAAATCCCAACTACATTATTATTGTTGGCAACATTGAATTAAAAAGCAAACCATGTAACTTATTATCGTTAGTCTTGTTGTAATGTGATATTAATTATACAGTTACTCTGTGATGTAATATTAATGATTAATTATAGTGAATTTGATGGATATTATTGTTGGTTTCTAAAAGGAATATAAACGTTGGTTCGCGCTAATAAGCGAACCTGACAATTACTTGGTCAATTAAAATGTATACTTATTTGTTTAATTATGTTGTGTAACTGATAAATTATTGATCCTAAAACTAAAGTGTGATTTATCATGTTGTAATTATAATTTAGAAGTTATTTAGTACGTATTATCATATTGTAAACAAACTTCACTTCGTGGATGGATTTGCCGCCATTGCATTGCGAACGATCGTGAGGGGTGGTGGTAAAAGGTATAAAAGTTGTGGTTTGTCACAAAGTGGCACATTCTGCTACCAAAGTTCAAAGAGGCCGTCACGCTGCCCAAAGTTAAGTAACCTGTGTTAATTTATAAAAGTGTACTGAATTGCTGGAATAATTTATGTGTGGTTTTTAATAATATACTTTGGTTGTTCTATATGGAGTTTCTTCTAGTGTTGCCGAAAAATCGATAGCTTTGCTATCGATTGTTGAACGTCAAAATCATGTACCCGCTCGATAGTACAATCGAGATTACCGAGATATCGATACTATCGATACTATCGATATCTCTTTTTATGCAATACTATTGGTAAACAGCAATACTATCGATAGCATCGATAGTTTCGATCGCTGCTAACCAATGAAGTATCGATAGTATCGATAGTATCGATAGTATTGCTCTCCAATAACGAATAGACAATCGATAGTGTCGATACTATCGATACTATCGATAGTTTTGTATTATCGATAGTGATATTTATTTCGATAGTATTGCATTCAGTATGCAAGCCAAACGTGCGCTTATTATAAAGGCAATATACTAGAAAAGTGGTTTTGGTTGAACATAGCCACGTTATACATTTCCACTACCCATTATGCCTGCATACCGAATGCACTATTGAAATAATTATCGCTATCGATAGTGCAAAACTATCGATTGTATTGATACTATCGATAGTACCGATAGTCTATTCGATATTGGAAAGCAATACTATCGATAGTATCGATACTATCGATTGATCATTAGATGGCAGCGATCGAAACTATCGATACTATCGATAGTATTGCTGTTTACCGATACTATTGGAGTAAAAGAGATATCGATACTATCGATAGTATCTATACTATCGATTGTCCTATCGAGCGAGTACATTATTTCTCACCTATCGATAGCTATCGATAGACAATCGATATTTGGCCTATCGAGCGGCAACACTAGTTTCTTCGTCTGGTTCTTCTCCATATGCCCTATGATATATATAGATATATAAATAGGAGAACACTAGTGAACCAGACGTAACTGTAGAATCAAAGATATAACAGATAGTCAAAGAAATAAAATACTATTCGACTATTCTGATTCTAGCCTTTCATTTGAAATCATTTCTGTACATAACTTCCTCATCCTCATTGTAGACCAGTGTCCTGAACTGGGGACAACAGATGATCGAGGATAATGATGGTATCGTAATAACCTACCTATCCATTACTTATTGGACAGTTCCAATAAGACTGGACCTAACTAAACATACCATACATACAATGAAATGAAATGAAATTTATTGTGTATGGATTCAGGTATACAAGCTTTAGCCGATGTTTTACAGTGATTAGACTCACTGAAGCCTACCTTTGCAGGCGTTTACACAAAATCTTAAAATCTAAATCAATCATGTCAAAAGTTATAATAATAAATTCAATTCAATACATGACGTCCATTGAAACAATAAAAATAATAAAAACAATCAAACAATAACAATATAAATAAATTGAATTGAATTGAATAATTTACAGTAATTTTAATAATAACATATTAGATTTAAATAAATGAAAACGACACAAAGACACAAAGTTATATTATTTGCCATCAACAACAATAATAAGCTGATGATGATGATCATTCTGATCATGATGATAACACAATACATGATAGATTTGATACGAGGTACTGCCTACGCTGTCCGAATAGCTTTTACTTATTATCATCTTGGGTTTGATCAGCATCAATCATATTAAATTTGATATAGAATCATTTAATAATTCGTGAAGCTAAATCCTGACACCAAATACCTATAACTTCCACTTTCTTTCCACTTCTATCCACTCACAGATCTAACACATGCTTGTGGATACTTTTTAAGCTGCATAGTATTCTATAGCTAACACCCCCGGTTCACTCGCGTCACACTACAGCTACACTTCACAATCGATACTCGCTTTGTATTCTCAATGTACTCATATGCCATTTCTGTCAACATTGTTAGATCTAAATAGTGCTTGTGATTACTAGCTATGTACCTATATTTTGTCTGCAACATGTAAATTTTTAGGATAGTCTATTTTTGTTGCTGTCCTCTAATTTTATTCTTCCTTTTTTGTTTAATAGTTGTATCTGAATTATACTTATACTAAGTACCTACTGAGACAATCGAGGTTAGGTAACAATAATAAGAATTATAATAATATCGTTGAACCGGTCCCCTAGATCCAAGCTCGCTTCGTCTGGGGACCACAGGAAATCGTATATACAACGTGTCAAAACCTCATACACCCCAACTGATTTATAGCAAAATAATTACATTGAAACAATAATTTCATTATTTTGATAGTTAAAATTGAAAGTTATTAGCATTTTAAGTTTTGAGGCAAAAATGATTTGTTATCATTTCAGCACGAAAAGAAAGCGCTAACGTACTCATGGATACATTTTTTAAACTTGTTTTGGTAGTAAGTAGGGTGAGTGTGCCCGTGCGGTGGGTTGACATCCGGTTCAGAAAATTTTTAATTTTGCAAACAAATTAATTAATATTTTGAAAAAAATTACATATCTTGAAACCATGATAATTCGATTCTGCTCTCGATTCGTTAATTCATTAACACGTTGTATGTTTGTTTTTTTAACCTCTTAGCAATGTACCTACTGTACTGTACTCTTAAATACAACGTGTTAATAAATTAGCGCAAAACCTCATACACCCCAACTGATTTAAACAAAAGAATTGGATTGAAACAATAATTTCATTATTTTGATAGTTAAAATTTAAAGTTATTCACATTTTAAGTTCTGAGGCAAAAATGATTTGTTATCATTTCAGCAATGAATGAAAGCGCTAACGTACTCATGGATACATTTTAAGAATCTTGTTTTGTTAGTAAGTAAGGTGAGTGTGCCCTTGCGGTGGCTTGACATCGGGTTCAGTAAATTTTAAATTTTACGAAAAAATTATTTAAAGTTTTGAAAAAAATTACCTATTTTGAAACCATGATAATTCGATTCTGCTCTCGATTCTAAACAAACTACTTTCTAGTTTTGCGTTAATTCATTAACACGTTGTATATGTGAAGTGTAAATGAAAAACCTATTATATGTATATTGTTAAAAAAATATATTTTTCATTTTCATTAAGAATCTTGTTTTGGTAGATAGTAAATAGGGTGTAGACCGTGCGGTGGGTTTACATCGAGTTCAGTAAATTTTAAATTTGGTGTACCTATCCTATACAAACAAATTAATTAATATTTTGAAAAAAAAAAACCTATATTGAAATTGATACCTTGATTCTGCTCTCGGTTCTAAACTAATTATTTTCTGTTTTTGCGTTTATTCCATGGAGTAAGGTGTGAATTCTCTATGGTTTATTCATTACCAATTTGTACAGGGTTATGTAGAACTATATACTATTACCTATTCTGTGACAGGGTGTAACAAAACACCCTAGTAATATTTAAGGGGGTGCTTCAGACCATCAATCTGAACAACTTTCACTATGGAGCCAACGTCGAGAAAAAATAAAAAAAATCTGCAGTTCCATACATTAGTCGAGACGGTACTGCAGTTTTGTATGAAAAAGCGGATTTTGTTTTTCTCGATTTCGATGTTGGCTCCATAGTGAAAGGTGTTCAGTTTGATGGTCTGCAGCACCCGCTTAAGTATTACTAGGGTGTTTTGTTACACCCTGTAGCATTTTTATTGCTTTATTTAATACTAGAGTTAACCCGCGACTTCGTCCGCACAAATTATATACCTACCAGATTTTAAGTCAGATCATAAGCA
Organism: Agonopterix subpropinquella; assembly: GCA_922987775.1. Taxonomy (NCBI): domain Eukaryota; kingdom Metazoa; phylum Arthropoda; class Insecta; order Lepidoptera; family Depressariidae; genus Agonopterix; species Agonopterix subpropinquella. The sequence goes on from OV277712.1 coordinate 17,037,749, forward strand.
ATCAAATAAAACAAGTTTCATCAAAATCAGTTCAGTAGTTTTTGCTTGGTTCTCGTTCAAACAAACAAACAAACACACAAACAAACAAACAGACAGACAAAAAATCCAAAAATTGGTGATTTGAAATCCAGGACACCTAAAAACCACATCGTAACTTTTTTTTTGTTAATATCTTCAATGTACAGACACACTCCTGTTAGGTACAGTTTTATAATAGTTTAGATAGGTACTTATTTGAATTTACTTACTAGGTATTACATAATGATTACATTTCTCCATTGAATGCAAATGTTTTTCTAGTTTAAATAAATTAAGTCATTTGGTAAATAATTACTTTTCCATTGTACCTAATAGATACAGAGTGTTCTAGAACATCTACTAGGTATAGGTACTCGAAACATAAAGAATGAGGTAGTGAACTAATATAATTTACTAGCTGTTGCCCGCGACTTCGTCTGCGTTACCCGGATAAAAAGTACCCTATGTGTTAATCCAGGCCATGGTCTATCTGTATGCCAAATTTCATCAAAATCCGTTCAGCAGTTTTTGCGTGAAAGCGGAACAAACATCCATCCATCCATCCATACTTACAAACTTTCGCGTTTATAATATTAGTAGGATAATTCCTTTTCTTTTGTGGATGGTTTGAAGTACCAGCAAACTCTGAGCTTTTAGTAATGTAACTAGTTATTAGTTTCATTGATACTAAATTTGTATTTTCACTCACAAAAGTAGAGTAGGTAGAACGAATGATATTTATCTGTGAAAACATTTAGTTGGCAATGTTGTTTTAAAAAAAAAATGTTGATACCCTACTATCCTGTAATTAGTCTGTAAGTTTTCCTAAAATGAATAAAATAAAAAATAAAATAATTAATTGTCAATTAAAAACCGATAATATCGAAGAAACTTGGCAGATTAGCATAGAGACATAGGCCTGTTCCTTGCAGTAGAGATGATCTTCTATCATCTCTACTGCAGAGGCTGATGTTGATGATAGTTTACATTATTATTGCAGAGTACCTAACATCAAATGGCGCCCACACCACAAGAGTACGCTGTACCGGACGATGTGGCCGCGGGGTTACAAGGGGAGCGAGTCGTCATCTCCGGCATATCAGGCCTTTACCCGCAGTCGAATCATGTGCAGGATCTCTCCGACATACTTTACAACAAGGTACGATAATACCTACACACGCACAGAGTGGTTCCAGCATTAATAATATATAAAACGATCCTAATCATAACCTTCTTCTTCTTTCTTGAAAGTGGACATACTTAAGGTCATCTGCAACAAAGTAAGCCCGTTAACTAGGGGTCACAAATAACAGTTGGTGTGATGGTTTCACGAACTTTACAATACCTAATAGTAAAAAAAATCTACACTCTGGACATTCACGAGAACGACAGTTGCGGCCGCATGTACGGCAAGTAAAATGTTAGTTTGCTGTGTCAGTTGGGTTTTTAAGTCGAGCAGTGCCTCCTTTCCCGCTTCCTTCCTTTCACTAATTACCCGCTTTGATTTATCTCTTTCCTATTCTAAGCAGCTATGTTAAATTATCTTCCTACTTCACGTGATCGCATCGGAGTTTTAAAGAACCATGTCTTTTACTATGACCCCAAATGTAGAAATCACAAGGTGCTATATCCGGACACCTCGCTGGCCAGGGGATCAAACCACCGCGACAGAATCATCGCCGTAGATAGCTTAATCCATGTTTAAGCGCAATTTTACGCGATGAATTATTCTCGATGCTGCTGGCGGATCAAAGACCAGGGGCATTATTTGTGACTTTTTATATGATTTTTATTACTTCATCATCATAATCACGTTCCACAGGTAAACCCGGTGACGGATGAGAACTGCCGCTGGGATTACAAACACCCAGAGGTTTCACATCACACGGGAAAGGTGCCTGGGCTTCAGAAGTTCGATGCTCAGTTCTTCAAAGCTCACTTCCGGCTTGGCAATAGCATGGACTCTATGAGTCGCAAGATGCTTGAGCATGCCTACCAGGCTATTTATGACGCAGGTTATTACTAAATTTTTAATAATATACAGGGTGGTCCGAATAGTGACGTCAACAAATTTTAGTTTTTTTTAAATGTTTTTGACAATATGAAAATATTCGACTAATGTTAGCCATAAGAATAAGAAATATTGCTAAAACTATTTTTTCGAACAACATTTTTTCTTAGCGGATTTTCTACCTAATTAACTTTGGATGCCGATTCCAGCGTAAAATGACCTATTATTAACCACTTATTATTTCTTATTCGGTAAGTTGAATAATCACCGAAGTTTTTAAAATTAGATTTAACCTATGGAACTTCCATTTTGTATTTTTAAGAGAACTTTGAAAATGTTGCTCCGTGCAACTCAAACCTAAAGTTTTCACTTTGGACCCTTTTTTCGGTAACTTGTGTGGTTTTTGGGTTGCTGATTATTTTATGTATAAAATAGTGTTTTTAGACAATCATGTTACAAAAATAAAATTTTAAAAATTCATGCTATGAAAAAAGTTATGACAGTTTTAAGCCACTCTGGTAGAAAATTCTCAAAAATACCTTTAAAAATTCATAACTTCTAAACTACAAAAAATCGCGGAACATACATGGGGTATTTTTGTATACCCCCAGGTGTGAGGAATCTAAAAAAAATTTGTTGAAGTCACTATTTGGACCACCCTGTATAATTACTTCATCTTATTTTTAATTCGATCGCAAATATCTTGAGACAAAACCGCCCCCGCCACAATAGCATGGCCGGCGAGTTCTTTGTCGAAAAACTAATTTCATCCCTCCATCGAGGGGCGAAGGGCAATTTCACACATAATTATAACAGCGACGGCCAGCGGTGCGCCGGGCTCTAAAATGATTTAGACCTGTAGAATGACTTATTTCAGTTTAAAAGACCTATTGAACAACACGTCTGTGGATGGGTCAAGAGTAGGTACAATTTTATGGGTTATTATTGTCTTTATGACTGTTTCAATAAAACAGTCATTTTATTAACATGTAGAATCCCTGTAGAACCGGTACATAGAACAAAAAAAAAACCGTAACTAACTTGCTGTTGGTTGGTGTACCTTAATAAATAAAATAAAACATTGTTGATAGGTGTAAGTCCAGAGCAGTTGTCTGGAAAGAAAGTCGGTGTCTACACTGGATCCTGCTTCTCTGAGACCGAGAAGGTTTGCTTTTACGTGGCTAGTTCAAGAAATGGATTCGGTATAGCTGGGTAAATATGATTATTCATTTCTGAAAAAAAGAAAACATGCAAAACTAGCCCATACTTCCAACTCCTCAAGTCGTATTTTCCATTACGGACTGTTGGTCCTACTGCTGAGTTCCCCTAGTCTGGTAGGTCCAGTAAAATTTTCAAATACTCATGGTCCCACTGCTTGACATGGGTGGAACTATTAGGAATTGTGAATACTACTGGACCCACTCGTGTTGAAAAGATACGCAGGCCACAAAAGTGCACAAGTGATATATTTATGAAAGCTAGCAATGTTTCTCCACTCCCCGAAAAGGATTTTGGTCGTAAGTTCGGTTAGTGCCACGGGTGTCACGGGTATAAAAAATCCAGTTGTCTAGTTTTACGATCAATACTTTAGTTTAAAGATCGATCGATGGCCTAATAGTATCGATTACTTTTTGACTTAGAAGCTGGTGGTCCGACGTTTCTTTTTTTATCTGTTCTCCTGTAGAGGTCATGGTGATTTCATGTACAGCGCATGGACCGTGCATTTTATGTTTAAATATTTATTATTTAATCCAATAAGAAGTATAATATAAAAAAAATTGTAAACAGATGTAGCAAATCCATGTTTGCGAACCGTATCTCGTACTGGCTGAACGCGAAGGGTCCTTCGATGTCGATCGACGAGTCGTGCTGCAGCTCCATCGCGGCGCTGGAGCAGGCCTACCAGTCCATCGTCCGTGGCGAGTGCGAGGCCGCCATCGTGGGCGGGGCCAACCTGTGTCTGCATCCACAGTCCTCCGTACACTATTCAAAGTAACCATGATCTTGCTACTCAGATTTCAGGATGAATAGAATAAGGAAAAAATGTGCATCAAAACATAAATGCTGTTATCAGTGGAAAACTATGGGATCAACTTTATGACGGTTTGATAGCAACAAATGTTATATTTCTCATTTTTACAGAATCATGACACTCTGTTCGGATGGGAAAACGAAGTCCTTTGACCAGAACGCAAACGGTTGTGCAAAATCTGAAGCAATAAATGTATTATTTCTGCAAAAAGCGAAAGTTGCTAAACGGTATGTTTCCTACTTAATGCAGATGTTCAACAATATTAAACCCAGATGAACTATGATAGGAGACTAAATTTTCAGCGTCTATGCAGAAATAATCTACATCAAAAACATTTATACATCGGTCTTGCAAGGAGAAACAGGTCCAAAATACGGATTCAATCGTGATCCCAAGAGCATGGTTGAGTTTATGAAACAGTTTTATAAGGAAGCCAAGGTGTCTCCTCACGTGGTGGAGTACGTTGAAGCTTTTGGATCAGGTAATTCAAATTTACCTTAAAAGTCATTGTTTTTCTGGTACGGATTTGCAAATATTGTTTGATTCACGAACTCAATAATTTTTCTGTTTAGACAAGAATACCTGAATAAATTCTTTTTCTATCCACAGCAGTACCCGAAGCTGACAAAGCAGAACTGGAAGCCATCGAAGAAGTGTACTGCAAAAACAGAAGTGATACACTCCTAGTGGGCAGTGTCATGTCGAACATTGGCTATGGCGAGGCCGCTTCGGGAATATCTGCCATTACCAAGGTCTGATTTTACAATTGAAGGTAACTCTGGACTTTGAGCATATTTGATCTTAAAATGTATTTTATTTGAAGTTTTCTACAGGTGTTACTAGGATACCACAAAGGAAAGCTGGCGGCAAACCTGCACTGTGAGAATCCCCGGCAGGATATTGCCGCTCTGAAAGATGGTCGTATGCGCATTGTTACTGAGCACCAGGACTTTGGTCGCACTTATACTGCTGTGAATGGAATTTCAGTCACGGGCGTTAATGCACATGTATTACTGCACGGAAACTACAGGCCCAAGGTTCAAAACAGTAACACAATAATAATATTAAATCATCCTAAGTATAAGTCCTACTGTTGGTGGCGGGGAGCCGGCTTATTCTAATGAGTGTACTGCTAGAAGCTGGCACTGTCATAGTATTTTCACAACTGTTGTACCAAGTTACAGGTTCCATTTAATGAATATTGTCATCTAACGGCGATCTCCGGACTCCGGACTGAATGCTTCACGTTTCAAAACACAGATTCAAAATATTTTCTTGCTTCAATCAGTTCTTATTATGGTTATTATACTAACCAGCCTTTTTCCTGAAATTATGACTAATTTTTAAGACTTAGATTGTATATTTTTCAGGTTCCCAACCGCTATAAGACTGCTATACCGCATCTGGTAACCTTAAGCGGGAGACAAGATGGCGCTGTCAAGAGGATCCTGGAAGATCTGAAGACCCGGGACATCGATCCTGAAGAGCTGGCCTTACTACACAATATCCATCAAACGAGGATATCTGGCCATTTGGGCAGAGGCTATGTAATACTTGGTAAATATTATTTTATGTGTTTTTCGTGTGACAATAAAGAATAATTATTTTAATCTCTAAAATTCCAGGTGTACATTTTAAAAGCAAAATCTAGCAGCAATCTTCTCAGAAGTATTCAGCGTTTGAAATAATGATTTTATATGAGAGAAGGCCTGTGCCGTGGAGACGTATAGATGATAATGATAATGATATTTGTTACTTTTAGCCAAGAATGAGGAGCAGAAGACAGTCAGCCTCGCAGAACAAGCGAGCTACTTCGATGACGCTAAACGTCCTCTGTGGTTCGTTTACAGTGGCATGGGCTCACAGTGGGCTGGCATGGGAGCTCAACTTATGCAGATACCTATATTTGCTGCCGCCATTGAAAAGTATGAATATGCCAAATTACTTTATTTTATTTTTCCTTCTTGACAAAGCCAGAGTGTGATATGATTTGTCAAATTTGTAGGTGTCGTAAAGTGCTAGAACCAAAAGGAGTGGACATCGTCCATATAATCACGTCTCCTGACAAGAAAATTTTCGATAACATTCTGCACTCCTTTGTTGGCATCGCAGCAATTCAGATCGGTCTCACTGATATTCTTTTCGCTTTAGGATTGGTACCGGATATGATAATTGGTAAGATTCACATTTTTACTAAAATATTCATTGAATAAAATTGGGAGTAATCATGAATATTATGTTCAAAATGAATCTGAGCTCGAATTCTGAGACAATATCTCCTTCATTGAATATTCAAAACTTGCAAATGTGAAAACAGGCCACAGCGTGGGTGAGCTGGGATGTGCATACGCCGATGGTTGCTTCACCGCGGAGGAGATGATTCTGTCCGCGTTCAGTCGCGGTTTGGTCTCCGCACAAACTCGTTTCATCCGCGGCTCCATGGCCGCTGTCGGAATTGGTTACCAGCAAGTAAGGTTCATTTTAATCATAACGTAATGCAAGCTTGTGCAGCAAAACGATTGAAGCGTTCAATTCAATACAAGTAATTCTTGGTAGGTATGTTATGCAATGTAATATATTTTTCATAACCACCCGGAAATAGCATTTCAATTATTTCGTAGATGGTGAATCTGCTCCCTCCGGAGATAGAACTCGCCTGTCACAACGGACCAGAATCCTGCACGATATCAGGACCAGCAGATGCAATGCGCGAGTTTGTCACAAAGCTGACTGCGCAAAGTATATTTGCTAAGGAAGTGCCGTGTTCAAACATAGCTTACCATTCACGCTACATAGCTGATGCAGGTATGTTAATCATGTGTCTCCCTGTGATAATAAAGTATCGATCAAGGAACTTCTTCTAACTTGTGCATCATTGTAAACCCATAGGTCCTGGACTACACAAGTATTTGAGCGAAGTGATCAAGAATCCAAAACCACGTAGTAGGCGCTGGGTGTCTTCTTCGGTGCCTAAAGAGAGATGGAATGAACCAATTGCAGAACTCTCTTCGGCAGAATATCATACTAACAATTTACTGGTAATCCTTTAAGTCCCGTTGTTTTGACATAAATTAGATTCTTAAATATCTCTTCTTTCTAATGCACCACTATTTTCATCAAGTTATTTACCATTTGATTGACAGAACCCAGTGTTGTTCGAAGAGGCTTGTCGCCATATTCCAGAAAACGCAGTTTTGGTGGAGATAGCCCCTCATGGTCTAATGCAGGCGATTCTGAAGCGCTCGTTGCCAGCGACCTGCCACCATATACCGCTCACGAGGCGCGGACATCCTGACAACGCTTTTCTTCTACTTGATGCTATTGGAAAGTTAGTACCTACGTAGTTAACACGTAAATGCTCAAGCCGTTAGTAAGGTGGCGGAGTAATTTCAAACTACGTCAATTTATAAGCGTTTTAAATTACTGTCTGAAGACTGTCACGAAGGCCTTTGAACGGTCGTGAAAAGAAAATTTATTTGGTCTTATTTGATCTTACTCGTTATAGTTCGAAGCATATTTTCAGATTGTACATGGAGGGATACTACCCAAAAGTAGAGGTGCTGTATCAAAAAGTGGAGTTCCCCGTATCAACAGGTACACCCATGTTGTCTCATTTAGTGGAGTGGGCTCATGACGAGGATTGGTAAGTGATGGAGACAATGAGTGAACTAATGATACCGAATGATTGATTTTCTTACTTTTTTAATATCTGTTTAGGTTTTTACCACTATATGTGCCAGCTCGCCAAAAGATGGCTGCCTCTTGCAAGTATAAGGTGTCGATACATGATGAAGAATACAGCTATTTGCAGGGGAATATGATAAGAGGTCAGCAGTTTGTCGTTTTGTTTTTTTTTTGGCCCATAATAAATGTTGTAAAATTTTTGATACAAAATGCTTGTCAACAGGAAAAACTCTATATCCCTTCTCTGCTGCCCTGGTGGCTGCATGGGATACGCTGGCTATGACGCTTGGTGTGGTCAAAAAGCAAATGTCAGTCGAATTTCTCGATGTGCATTTGTTTGCTCAGCCTCCATTACATGAGCAAAGGAACTTGACACTCAATGTGTCCCTACACAGGGGTACAGGCTACTTCGAGGTTTTTATGTAACCATAAGTTATTGTAAATATGTTCTTAGTATAGCGGACATTTTATATTTATCAACATACAATTTTCAGATTATGGATGACAACAGAAAAGTGGCGACGGGCTACATTCTTGGAATTCGTGACCCGAAATTTAACAAGAAGTCACTCATTATGTCATCAGAAAGTGAAAATGATATGAAACTTAATTCTGAAGATATTTATCAACTTATGTACGAAAGGGATTACTTCTACAGGTTAGTTTGAAATGAGCGGATAAATGAAAGACAAGAAATAAACTTGATTATTTTTGACAACGTGTGTTGTGACAAAGTGCGAATTAGCTGTGTTAACTTTACTATGACCGAAAGACCATATTTGTTGCAGTGGCGACTTTCGCAGTATCTACAAAGCAAACTCTTCATTGACAAGGGCTCAAATAATCTGGAACGACAACTGGGTGACATTCCTCGATGGCATACTGCAGCTGACAGCTCTGAGGCAGACTCACGACACAGTTTCGCAGCCCAGTCAGATCAGACGACTTTATATCGATGTTGGTCAACACTTCAACGAAACAAATGTTAATGTTCATGCAAATAAATTTCTAACAGCTGCAGTATTCAATGCACATAGTATTGTAAGGTAAATCTATAATACAACGTGTTAATGAATTAACGCAAAACTAGAAAGTAGTTTGGTTAGAATCGAGAGCAGAGTCGAATTATCATGGTTTCAACATAGGTAATTTTTTTCAAAATATTATATACTTTGTTTGCAAAATTTTCGGAACCCGATGTCAACCCACCGCACAGGCACACTCACCCTAGTTACTACCAAAACAAGATTATAAAAATGTGTCCATGAGTACGTTAGCGCTTTCTTTCAGTGCTGAAATGAAGACAAATCATTTTTGCCTCAAAACTTAAAATGCGAATAACTTTAAATTTTAACTACCAAAATAATGAAATTATTGTTTCAATCTAATTATTTTGTTATAAATCAGTTGGGGTGTATGAGGTTTTGCGTTAATTCATTAACACGTTGTATAATGGTAGGTGCTTATGCTTAGTGAATAAGGTTATTAATATAATCAACATTTTCGTTTGTTCTGACCGTACAAATACGTTCCAATGTACTAGTCGACTTTTAAAAATATTTCCAAACATTTCTTTGTTGATTTGTTTATGAATAATTAACACGTCCCCTCAAGACGCAACAGATTGAAAATTTCGTTCTCTGGCTAGTGGACTCGGTAGCGAAATTGGATAACGCACTTCCCCGGTTTGGAAGGGTGCGGGTTCAAGTCCCGCCCGAGACTTAATTTTTCAATCTTTAATTTGATATGAATAATTAATTTATCTTGGATAGGGACGAACTTTTTTTTCTTGGAACCAGATAAAGAAAATTCGTTTTTTAATATACTCTTCCAGGTGCGGAGGAATCTTAATGGAACACATCACATTCCATGGATTGCCGTCATTGAATGAACAAGCAGTAACAATGCAAACATTGAAATTCGTTCCCCGCACTCATACTGGTGTTATAAATGTGAGTAACATGAACATAACAATTTTGATTCTAAGGGTCGATTCACACCAGAAGAGCATCGATTTAACCTTTATTCGCTAGTGATAAGATTGCCGCTGCGAGCAATGCTCTTCGATGCTCTTCTGGTGTGTATCGACCCTAATAAAAACAACGATCTCACCTGTAGGAAAGTATCGATGATAAAAAATATTAACATACTCCAGAGCAAATAGTAAAAAACACTATTTACAACTTTAATAATGAATTACGTTTTCAGACCACCACCGCCCTACATATTTATGTACAAATGGTCGCAGAAAATATAAATAAGGAAAAAATAACTATTTTGAAAATAAATTATACACATTCTGTCGAATTACACAAAATTAAAATGTCTTCAGTGGATATTCCTGGAATAACTTTCCATTACAAACAATTGCATAGAGAAAAACTGCTAGAAATGAAAGACTGTTTCATGAGAGATGTTGATATGATTTTGGTTGAAAACCTTACAGCAGATAATATCGTAAGTAGATTCACCTGTAATTTTTAAGAGAAGCCGTTCATTTCTACACTTTATTCAGTTTTAACATTGTCTGTTACTCTGTTGTTGTCCACAGCTATGTCGAGCATTGTACCGATTGCTCCAACGTGACAGTTTTCTTGTAAACTTGGAGTCTACCGATGAACTGAATCAACCGTCAGCTTTATACCATGTGCTATCCTGTTATAAAGACACCCACATGAAGTTAGAGTTGGTTCGTTGGAGACCTACTCAAATATCAGCAGCACCCTTCGTAGTCTTCGTGCGAGTTCGTTCTGACATAGCTCTGTTGACAACAAAACGAGATAGTCTGTCTCAAAAGCAAAATATGGTAATCCTGTCTTCCTATCCCCCGGTGTCAGGACTGAAGGATCTTGTAAAGCAATGGAGGAGGGCATCTGATCGTAACCAAATTTATTTGGTTATGTCCGACAAAGATAACATTGAAAAAGTCCCTGAATTGGATTTGGCGTTTAACGTTGTAGAGAATGTGAGTGATTTGTGTAAATAATCATGAGTACATAACTAAGTATTATAGTAACATTCATGATTTACATAACTGTTCAGGGTATATGGGGAGGAGAGTACTACTTGCCACTGCGAGAGAGAGTGACTGTGGAGCGCAGTGTGGCACTTCGTATTGGACAGATTGGAGACCTTGAGTCATTGCACTGGATCAAAGCAACTGAACCTGTGGGGCCCGGTATTACAGTGACGGTAAGACTTAGATTGTATTTCACACTTTGAATCGTCATTTTCAAAGTGAATCACGGTAATAACAATTTATTTTTTGGCAGGTGCATTACGTTGCAGTAAATAATCGAGATGTAAAAAGAGCTACTGGCATAATTTCGGTTAAAGATGACACAGAAACTGAAACTAGCTTTGCAATGGATTTTAGTGGAACTACTGACAGGTATAACAACTTTGATCATAACTTTTTAGTCGTCAAGCTAACTTCTAAGTGAAGTAAATTTATGACAAGATGCATTTAGCGATAATTCTTTGTTTTTGACAAGAAATGTTGTATTTCTACGTATTTGCAGTGGTGACCGAGTGATGGGTATTGTATCTAGTGGAGCAGCGAGTGGGCGCGTGAAGGCGCGGCCTGAGCTCTTGTGGCCGGTGCCGGCGCACTGGAGCCTCGAGGATGCGGCCACTGTACCCAGTGCCTATGTGCAGGCTTTCTACGGCTACGTGAGTTCTTATCAAATTAAATTAATTCCACCGACTGTAGGATTCCAACGCAAAACAAAGGACTCCTTTCACGAATAAAGTTGAGAGGAAGTGGAACGTACTCCATGCGCGGGCAAAGTTCGGATTTGCGGATATAAGCAAATGGTCAATTGGCTGTTAGAGTATTTTCATGCCTTGGAATTGATCTACAACTTTTTATTCGCCCAACTGATTGATGGGCCTCACGATACACTGAGGCGCTCAAGATGAAATACTTTACCACTAATACGATCTCCCATCCAATAACTTGCCGGGCTTTGCTGGGCCGATGATCATTGCGAAAACTGAAGCTCCACTGTGCCAGCGAGAGCTTCGAGCACTCCTAAAAACAAATATTAAATTCCAAGTAATGTCTTCCTTTAGGCTATTAAGGCAGATCTCCTGCCGGGAATGTCAGTCCTCATTCATGGCGGCACGGGGGCTCTGGGCCAGGCAGCGATAGCTATTGGTTTAGCGCACGGTTGCAAAATATTCACCACTGTCAGCGATGAGCGCAAGAAACGATTCTTGATGAGATTGTTCCCTGAACTAAGAGGTAAGAAAATGTCTGCATAACATAGTCAATCCTGATATTTACCGAATTTGAACAAGATTGTTCGGTAGGTATAATATCTAGTTTGATTTTTTTACGGTTTTTCAGAGGAGCAGATTGGGTATTCTCGTGACGCTAGTTTTAGAGACATGGTAATAAAGGAAACTGACGGGAATGGATGCAATATTGTCTTCTGCTGCGTGAAAGGAGAACTTAAAAATGTATGTAGTGAAATTTGAGAATTCAATGAAAAATTTAGATTTACATAAATAGCTGAATCGATATTCTAATATACACACGGCGACACATCAAGCTATACAAAACCAACATAAGCTGGCCGCGCGACGATATACGTTACTCGACCTACGCGCGTCTAGCTTACGTTGGTCTTGTATAGTTTGATGTGTTGTCGTCTTGTCGTGTGTATTATATTTGTGGGTGTTTTTTTTTGTGTTTGACCGTGTGGTATATATATTTTGTCATTTTCCAGAGTTCTCTGAGCTGTACCAAGTTTTGTGGCGTCGTTCTAGATATGGTTCAGCTTCCGCAAAGAGAAAAATATTCTTTTGGCATGTCTCACCTACTGAAAGAGAGAAATTATTTTCTTATCGACTTCACGTCAATCTTCGCCAACGAGAATGTAAAGGAAATGAAGGTCATTGTCTCTTGTGGAAATTGTTATGAAAAAGACAAGCAGTTTCTTTAAGTCATACTAACTTCCTGTAACGTTGCAGAAGCTTCAAACGTTCATTAGTGAAGGTATCGCCCGCGGGTATGTAAGGCCTCTGTCTAGAGTCACATATGCGCCACACGAAGTTTCGCGAGCCTTTCGTCTGGTTTCCGCAAGCCGTCATCGTGGCCGCGCTGTCATACGGCTGCGGGAACCTGTTGAGGTTATTCAATCAAGGTACAACATGGCCTAACATAATACCCTTTGTACATTTGCATATGGTACGAAATTCTTCAATAAAATTAAGTATGTTGTAATAACTATCTTTGATTACTAGGATTTTTTGCTCGCCTGGTCTCTGCCAACTACTAATATGTGATGGAGACATAATTGGACTAAAACTGGCTGACAGACTGATCACCAGGGGTGCCAGGAAGCTACACCTTCATTGCGGTAATATTTCGACCCATCTTCAGCTCAAAATTATGTGAGTTATCTCAATCCAGTTACTGAAATCAATCTTGTGTCAGTATTCGACTTCCCTGTATAATCTTGTTAACCTATTAATAGATCGTGGGAGAAGCTTGGTGTAAAAGTAGAAGTATCCTCCGAAGACCTGACGAACGCAGATAATGTTTTGAGTTTGATGAACAATAGCAATCGCTTGGGACCTGTTGAAGGTTTATACATTGTCACAACATCTAGCCCCACGAATGTTGATATTGTAATCCATTTGGATTTGGTATCGAGAAAATTATGTCCATCTTTAAGGTAAGCATAATATGCTTCTGGTAACATTTCGATTACTTTCTCCATAGTTTTGATTGTGTCTACTAAACAATAAGATGCGATTGGTACCTAATTGTCTAAAATGGCTAGTCAATTAGTTATTGAAATTGGCTCTCATATTCGGTTAAAGACAGATTTTGTTTCAGTAGATTCTGGTAATGACAGATTCTTATTTCTCCAGATACTTCACTGTTGTATCCGACGACGGTAATATAATCGGTGAAGAAACTTGTCTTTCTAGAGTGCGTAACGGGTTACCAGGAACAATGATAAGCCTTGGGTTAAGCAACGTAAGTGAATAATACGTTACGTTTAGCAGTTTTTTAGGATTTTAGACGTTTTCTCAATGAACTTCATATGTTTTAGGCTGGAGAAACAAATCATTCTAGAGAAGTACTGTCATGGCGCAGTGCTATCAATACAATAGAGCGTGCTGTTTGTTCGTCACAGGCTAGAATACTTGTTTATCCCAAGAAACAGTCACCATCGCCTTTGCTGCAGAAAATATTAGCTATAGCTGGTAAGGAAATACAATAAGAGAAATAATGTTGTTTCGTAGAAGCTTTCATTGAAAGTGTTTTTTTTGGCTTAGAATGGACTATCAAATTTCTTGAAGAAGGCGTTATACGTTGCGATATACGGATAGGTTTTCAAGGAGTGCTTTATTTGTGGGCGCCCTGATTTACATAGTGTTATGAAAGGCTAGCTACCAATAGCTTATTTGATTTGATTGATAGGTGATCAACACAATGACACGTCATTCCATTCTAAAATATTAAAAATGTTAAAAATTGAGTCCGGTATCTACCAAAGCAGAATGGAGTGCACATGTGTCAAATATTTTTATTACGCGATCGAGCGAGCTGAGTGATTTAATTTTTAGTGGATTTTTAGTGGAGTGGACACATCTCAATCCGCTCCGCATTGGTGGACACCGGACCTTATACTTAATTGTCATAACGGCACACAGATAGTAGATTATGATTAATTGATTAGTTACAACGGGGTTTCTGAAAGGCATTATCGTAGAAGGCGTATGCATATTTTTGATAAGGTTCAAATACATAAGCAGGTGTCTAATTTTATTTCAGAAATAAATAGTTTGGATGAAATTACTCATAGCTTCACTCTACTAAACTTGGGGATGGATCTTGTGAAGGTGCCGGCAATTTGTTCTTTCCTGCAAGACTATCATAATGTTTCTCTGGCAGAGGAACAAGTTCCACAATTGACTGTGAAACAGTAAGTTCCATGCAGTTTGAATAAAAATTATTTGTACCTACTAACTTCTTTCTTCTTGTTTTATAAGTGATAAGATAACAATATAACTTTGCGAAACTGATATACATGGTGATTGCGGGGAATTCGAAACTCCTTCTCAGTCTGATCCTGCTATAGGAGCTCCCAAGCTGGTGTGATCCTCTTCTGCCTCGGAACGCAAGGTTTTTCCCTCCCCAACCTCTTGAGTAACCGGGCAGATCAAGGAACTTCTATGTCACCGTCTCAACTGGTCAATATGACTATACGATTCTCTGCCCACCGAATCCTTAACCTCATAATCAGTTTCACCTACCCGTCGTGTAACCTACCCAGGCGACCACTTATCCATACCCTGATTTTGGCACAACCATCCTCCTCTCCGGACCTTAAGACGCGGGAACCTTTAGGGCCGCTATCTTTTTGCCTATTTTGTACCTCCTTGACCTTATTCTCCCGGTCGGGTTTCAAGAGATCTAATTTAGTAGGTACGTAATCGTCTACCAAGCATTAGGGCCGCGGGACTCTCACCTGTAGTGCCGTGCTCTGTGCTACAATAATGAAACAAAAAGGTTTTTAAGAATAAAGTTATATCATGGCCTACCGGAACACCCTTTTTAATCGCCTTCTTAATCGTGCGCACCGCATTCTCCGCTGCCCCGTTCGATGCGGGTGATATTGAGGCGAAAACGTATGATTGATCCCCAACCCTGACACGAACCCCAAATACTCTTTAAAGTTCACTCAATCTATTAATACAATAGCTGGCGACGGTACTGGGTACTTGGAAAATCTCTAACCACTTCGTTCTGGCGTCAAAGACCACAAGAAATAGTCTATTGAAAATGGGGCCCAGGAAATTAACATGGATCCGTGTCCAGGGGCAGCCTGGCCACGGCCACGGGTTAATCACGTACCTGTGCGGTGCGTCCGCCTCCACCGCGCACGCCGCACACTCGCGACACTTTAGAAATTGTACATTTTCTAACAAAATATTGGCTCACTGCTACATAATAAGCAATCACATTCTACTTAAGAATATCATTGCTTACTATGCAGCAGTGAGCAAAGGTTTTGTATAGAATGTCATTGGTAATAAGTAATTTAGATTTATATTTTTAGATACAATATTTCGTTGTTTAACTACCTAAGCATTAATTTGTAGTGGCTCAGTAGTGTGGTCACCGTGTTACCAGGTAATCTCTGACATTGTTGAGAATGTGCAGAAAAAATTCTTGAGCTTGATTAGTTTTAGATTTGGTTATGGACGAAAATTATCAAAATATGAGTCTCAACTGAGTCACTTTGGTGTCACTCCTTTGCATTTAAGACGCCAGTAACAGGACCTGATCATCCTTCATAAAATTGTCCATTCTTATCTGGTAACACCGCCCCTTCTGTCCTCCCTTAGCATTAATACTAACAAAAAATTTCGCAAACCTAAAGTTTTTCGCTAGATACGTATTCAAATAATACATCGTACTATAACCCCATTGTAAGAATAACCACATCTTAACCCGGATCTGCTTGATCCCAGGCCCGGCATTTTTAAGAGAAAAATTATTAGAGTCCTCAAGTAGTCTATCACCATTATGCATTATACTATAATTAAGTAGGTATCATAATTGTAATGATAATAACATCTGTAAAATAGCCTTAAACTAGCCATAAGTTGCCGTTGTTGCAGTTGTTTGTTGCCGTAAGCTAGTATGTGTACCCAAGTAAATTGTTTCTTTGTAATCAAATTAATCATCCGAGACGGTTTCTAAACGTATTACCAAAATGTTTATTTTTTTTTTAATTTTCTAAACTTTTTAAGCAAGCTGAGTGTACACGCTTTGGGATCCATTCTAGTTATGATTTTGTATTAGCCATGTAATTTAGCATAGTATTGAATGTATTCTGTTGTGTATGCTTAAATAAATAAAATAAAATAAAAAGATTGTGGTAGCCGGTCAGAAGCTTTGGCGTCTTGAAAAATACATTGGAATCAAGTTGACTGTCAACTTGAGTCTACCAATCCACACTAAGCCCACGTCCCACGGTCTCAGTATTCCACATCTCACATGGACGACTGAGGCCTATTGATGCAGTGAAAAGTATTATAAGCCTCCAAATTTTCCTCTGCCGATTCAATGACATGTCATTGGATTTGACTTGCCATCGTTGCCAATCTGAGTTGGAGTATGATAATGATGATGAAATATTGTTGTCTTTTATTGCATCACTCGAAAACAAATATGAAGCAATATCTTACAATCTTCATTTTGATCTATTTACAGAATAAGAGAGCTAGATGAAGTAATATCTGGCACAGAGCACAAAGAAGTGCGGGGCTTGGAAACATTCTTCGCCTACGTGGACCCTGATGAACTCCTCGCTACCACCGAAATTGTGTTCATGTCTACCCTCACAGTGAACAGTGCTATTATGGTAATATTCATTAATTAAGCACAACAAATGATATCCGCCACGTAGTCCCAGCATCGCCCATAGCCGAGGGGTGCCACTTGGGCAGGTTACTTTATTTCATTCACTGGTTCGGTAGACCTACGGTCCCCCCATAGTCCGCAGTAAGAAACAGTCGATGCTCGCTGAGTAATGCTGTATCTGTCATTTGAAAAAAAATGCAAATGAAATGAACATACGTACTTTGGTTCGACATTTGAGCGATAAAAATTATTTTAACCTGTAGGGCTAGCACGTTGCACGTGATACGGCAATATTACGTCTTTTGCACGCTACGTCCGGGCGCAAATGGAAAGAGAGCGGAAGCGTGATAGCGCTTTTATGACGCTAGCATACTAGCCATGCTGCTGGTGCAGCAAATATCATTACCGAGCTGTTCAACTAGGAATCACAGCAAGTTCAACGCATATGTTTAGGCCAAGATTGATCAGGGGGTCATTGTAATGTTTCGTCATACTATATAGGGGTAAAAATGGAAGAGCAAAAAAAAGTGTTTCCTATTAATTAATTGTTATTATGTTTATGTTACGTATTTTGTGTTTGATCCCATAGTCTTCCATCGACAAGAGCGTTATTGCTCTTAATAATTTTATGCATTTATTATTCTCAACTTCGCAGGGTGATGACGAGGTGGACATATCGCAGACATACCTGTGCGTAGTGCCCGGACTGGAAGGTCATCACGGCAGGTTCCGAGAGTTGTGCGAGAAGCTTAAACTTCCAGCAATAGCGCTGCAGCCTGGCTTCGACCATAGACAAGAGACTCCTCGTCAAACAGCTGAAAGATATGTCAAGGTGATAATCATCAGCTTCTATCATCCCGGGTACTTCTATGGCATGATTAGGTGACATCGGGGAAACAAATGCTCGCTGTTTCCCTTTGGGGGCCAACAAGGAGTCTATTTTCTCGCTATCACCCTCTTTAATAGAATTCATCCGTTACTAGGGCACAGACCTAACCTCTTGGTGATGGTATGTGATATTTGTATGAGTCCACCACGCGAGCCCAGTATTGCTGAAATTCACATAAACATCAACAATTCATCAGCGAATACATTCAGGTATTCTTACCATATTTTCATTTGAGAGCATTAAAAGCAGAGTCATTAATGGCATGGTATGATCCACAAGAATAGTGTGCAACTGTTATTAAGTATAGATCATAATATTATCTCATATTATTATACTCTACTAACGCGTATACACCCTTACTGGGGGTAGGCATGTGCTCTGCACTGGGACGTATATTGGCTGTGATGATGATGATTATGCTGTTTAAATCTTGGTAAATAGTCTTGACGTAAGAATATTTGTTCACCAGATACTGTTGAAGTATTCAATGATGAAGAAATTCTACCTGGTCGGTTACGAAAGCGGAGTCATCGTAGCCATGGAAATGGCTGCCATTCTCGAGAATATTGGTGAGTAAAAACTTAAGCACTGCTGTTATATGACAACAGGCGTCTAAATCTGATATTATCTTTGCTACTTTTTTCATAACACGGTATCCAAGAATAGTAACGTCCAATCATATCTGCTAATTTGTTGTTTTGCGTGTTTTACAGGATTTATCGGCACAGTATTCTGTATCGGTGGCACCCCTGAGGAAGTCAAGTCGTCAATCGAGAAGCAAATATGCGATCTAGACTCAGATGAAGCCTTACAAGACGCCGTGGTGCGTCACATGTTTTCACTAATGGTAAGCGATACAGAAGGTCTTGACCAGGCTTTGCGGAATGCATCGACATGGCAAGAGAAGGTGGAAGCCTGTGTGAGAATGTTGTTGGGACGTGTCGCCCATTCAGCGCAATACGCTCGGACCCTGATCGATGCATCTTATATACGAATCAAGCAGACGCGACTTTACAAAGTGGAACCTCATCAACTTCGCTCACGAATCGTCCTTCTTCACCCGAAGTTCAGCCCAGAGAGGTTTTCAAGTCTGCCCACGGAAATTCTCCAAGAATACTCTCAACAACCGGTGATAGTTCATGAGCTACATTTGCCGCTAGCACACGCAACCAAAGACCTGCGCTGTCCTGCAATAATCAACAAATATCTCGACGAGGAAATATTAGCAGGATTTGAACAGAAGAATCTGTGTGATAGTTATATTATGGATGGCTACACGTTCGCGTAGCGAGAAGAGGTAGATAATATTTGTATTGTGTAACATTTTGTCTTAATTTATTCTTATTTGGTTTTTAGTCCCTCATTCAAGTTGGAGTTAGACGAGCAGAATCTGAGATAGATACATACAATTAAATAATTATGTACTTAGTTATAAAACGTGGTTATAAAAGTAAGTTTTCACACCACCCGCTCGAAAATGGAACATTATATGTCATGTAACTCGAACCTAAAGCAAGTCATTATAGCCCTGGGACTAGCCGGGCAATAATATTGTACTGAATTTCATTATAACCCGCTGGTCAATAATGAGATTTGAATATGGAACCGCATCCACAGATTATTTACGACCCTTACTTAAAATTCGTATGAAAACTTATCATGGAGACAGGCACCAAAAAGAACTTAATTCGAAATTTGAACTGGCCACCACGAGTATTGAACACAAAAAAAGAAAAAAAGGCGCGAATACTGCATATCTCTGTACCTATTGCTACGAACAAAGTAATGAAAAAATATTACATTGTACAACTGGAGTGCGATTTTTGAATCTCATTCGCTGAGATCAGCAGTTGAAAATGTACTATGTATGTGTTGCTATAGAGATACGCATCTTTCTACTGCTGCTTTGACTTTCAAAAATCGCAATCCTGGAGTATGATTTTTTAATGTCAAATCAGCAGTAGAAAAATTAATAGTAATATTGACATTTTCAACTGCTGAGTTCAAAGAATGAGTTTCAAAAATCGCACTCCTGGTCTAATGTTTCAAATACTTAAGTATACTATTGAACTCAAATACTTTGTTATAAACTCTAATAAAATAATTGGTTTCTAACCATAGAGAATTTACACGCTCCCCTGGGTTTCTAACAGTATTACTTTTTATTTTCTCGCGGAGGGTGTGAAAAGTAGAGTATGGTCCTCGGGGATAAACGTGTTTTCATCTTGGGCGAGCTTGAACCCCTCGCTTCACTCAGGATTCTAGTCTTAACTCCCTCGCTACGCTCGGGAGTTAACTCTAAACTCCCTCGCTACGCTCGGGAGTTAACCCTAGAATCCCTCGTTACGCTCGGGATTCAATATCGCGCCCGTGATGAAAGACACTGCTTTATCCCCTTGGTACATAATCTACTATATATTCATAGATTTATTTTGGTTATATTTTATTTGTATGGAATAAATGTTATTTGGAGCAAGACAACTACAGATCTTCCTATTGATTTACACAAAAAAAATCATCCAGCATAATTCTCCATCAATTAAAAATTCAAAATTTTTGGATCTGATTTCCGAAAAGAAATTACTTACAGTGTCAATTTCTGAAAATAAATTTTCTCATAGACCTATAATAGTTCGCTTCTAAGATCATCGAGCATTCTACTGAGCTTCTCCGTGGTCTCCACCATGGTGACTAGGTATTTCATCGGAAAACCGAAGGTGAATGATATACTCGCCGTTTATGTTGCCTAGCCCTTTCCAGTCCAGAACCTTGAAACCATCTTCACCTCATCATCTTCGGTGAACAGTTTCGGAGATATAATATAACGTCTCCCTGTCTCACACCTCGCTGGGTAGGATAGGTTTTGAGTTCTGACATATTGGCGTTTTTTACAAGTATTTCAGCACCTCGATGTACCATTAGTCTACTTGGCAACGCTGAAGAGATTTGGGCTATCTGTACTGCAGACAACCCAAGTCTCGATCGAATCAAAGAATTTTTATGTACGTTCTATTCTATGAAATGTCAAGTTCACGTTTTTTTTAGGATTTTGTATTGCACACGGAATTCTATAGGTCCTTGGCTCAGATAGGAGAGTTCTGAAAAATTTTGAGCACACACTAGTTTATTATTTTATTGTAGCATTGCATGACAAGCAGAATGCAGATAAATTTTAAGCGAGTAAAGTCTATTTTTATTATCTTTCTTTTAGGGTCATCAATCGATAAAAACAAAGTATGTTTATACTTTATAGCAATAAAATAATAATTTAGCCTAAAAATTGCTATTTATTTCTCTAAGTTGTTTCTCAATAACGGCTATGTCTGAATAAATTTGAATACGACTTCCGAGAACTGACGTTTTTGGGGAAATTAACTCGCTCAGCTCAAGGTCGGCGCGCCGACCGCGCTGGTCGGCGGCGGCGGCGCGGGAAAAATCGCGGCGGCGGCGGCGCGCCGGCACGGCGCTCATGTCTAATCCGAACACGATTCCGAAGTCAAAAATTCAGAAAAGAAGCCGCCATCTTGACCTTTTTTTTTTTAACCGATTGCTTCCAAAATCGATATTTGGGGGTTTTTGCCATCTCCGAACACGAATCCGAAGTCAAAAATTACGAAAAGTGGCCGCCTTCTTGAATTTTTTTGTTTTTCAACCGACTGCTTCCAAAATCTATATCTGGGGGTTTCTGCCATCTCCGAACATGAATCCGAAGTCAAAAATTCAGAAAAGTGGCCGCCATCTTAAACTTTTTTGTTTTTCAACCGATTGCTTCCAAAATAGATATCAGGGGGTTTCTGTGGTCACCGAACACGGATACGAAGTCAACATTCTGAAAAGTGCCCGCCATCTTGAACTATTTGTTTTTTAACGGATTGCTTCCAAAATTGAAATCTTAACATGAATCCGGAGATTTCGGAGTGAGATATCTATTTTAGAGGGTACATGTCAGAATCCCGAAACTCATAATACCTTAATTTAAAATACCTTAGACCAAAATATCCGAATTCAAAATACCAAAACATTCATAATACCTTAGCCCAGTTTACCTTACCCCGAAATCCCGAAATTTAAAATACCAAATGCTTATTATGTCAAATGTTTAAAATACCTTAACTTAAAATACCAAATACGAATGGTATACAGAGCATTTTTTTACCGACTTCATACTATGACAGTATGCAATCCGAAACTTATATTAGATACAGAGAAACGGGCTCTTAGGTACTAGATCTTTTTGTATGATTGTTTTTCGGCATAGTTAGTTTTTTAACCGACTTCAAAAAAGGAGGAGGTTTCTCAATTCGACCGTATATATTTTTTTGTGTGTTCGCGGATAACTTCGTCGTTTATGAACCGATTTTGATGATTATTTTTTGTTGAGATATCCCAACGGTGGTACCATGTTAAGGAAACCAGTATCTGATGATGGCATCCCAGAGTAATCGAGGGAAACCTTCGAAAATCGTAATAACTTCGGCATTTATTGACCGATTTGAATGATTCTTTTTTAGTTTCGAAAGATTTACCCTCGAGATGGTTCCATTTTAATTTGGTGAAGATTTGATGAAGCGCTTCGGAACTACATAATAGATCTTCTCAAAAATTGAAAGCAAATCATCGGCGATTAAAAAATTCGCTTCATATCGATGTACCCTTTGCATATTTAACTGATATCTGAGTCGAACTAATGAATTCACAACTGAAAATTGTGAAATTAACAAACTTTAGATTAGATTAGATTAGATTCATTTATTTCATATTATAACATGACACAGTATTACATAAATATTTTACATAAAATGTCCATTCATAATATGATCGTCATATTGTATATTGTATAATAAAATTAAAATAATTAAAAATAAAATTAAAATTTAGGTAACAAAAAATTTTAACCACGTTCATAAAAACTTAAAAGTTAAAAAATAATATTGCAGCCGATGATTTTTTCGTTCGCATCATAAGAACATTAATTTGTTTTATAGAAGTCGGTGTCAAGCCAAGCCAAAAAAACTAATGCTAGCCCTGTCGCGAATCAGACCGGCTTAAGTCAAGCAATATTATTTTTTAACTTAAATTTTTTTTTGAAGGTTTTTTAATTTTTTAGGGTTCCGTAGTCAAACAAGGAACTCTTATACTTTCGTCTATCGTCTGTCTATCTGTCTGTATGCCCAGCCTCAATAACTCGCTCATTTTGGCACCTATTGAATCGGGCATGAAGACAGATCAGAAATAAATGTACCTACCTACAGGGACTTACTAGTACCTACTCTATTATTTGTGCTCTTGACTTGTACACATAATTATATTAATAAATATTGAAATGATTGATTACTACTCAAGTTTGTTTTTATTTTGCAATGAAATGTTTTGAATGGGTAAGTAATGGAACGTGTATGGAACATCAGTTTGTTTTAGTTCTTATCATGAACAGTTCTTATAGTTAGTCCTTTAGTAAATGTTGTTCTCATTAAAGGGTACATTCTTTCTTAGCCCTGTTTTACATAATTCTTTTTCCTATCATTTTGATTGATATACATATTAAACACTACCTGGAATAAACGTTAAATATACAGGGTGTAAGTGACAGCCTAGCAAATACTGAAACGGTGAACTCAGACCATCAAACTGAACAACTTTCACCGTGGAGCCTACCTCAGGAAACGCGAAAAAATCAGCTGTCCCATACAAAACTGCTGTACCTACCCGACTAAAATGTATGGGACAGCTGATTTTTTTTTCTCGTTTCCTGAGGTAGGCTCCATAGTGAAAGTTGTTCATCTTGATAATGGTCTGAGTTCACTGTTTCAGTATTTGCTAGGCCGTCATTACACCCTGTAGAGAAGAAAATTTCTTTCATGAGGTATAAAAAGTATAAAACATAAGAACAGGCATACCTACATATACAAACTAGTTAATGAATAAATGTAAAAACAAAATGGTTTGTTTAGAATCGAGACCAGAATAGAATTATTAAGAGGATAGGCGGGCTGAAATGCTAATTTGGAGAATAGGTCACTTTTCCGACTAAATTCGTATATGTCCCATCCGCTCCTCCCATACACCCCGCCGACTAGAGTGCAAAAGAGACAACTGCAGCTCGGACCGATTTTATATACAAAAATCGACGAAATCAGCATTTCTTAGTCCCCTGTTTTCTCCTCCAAAACTAAACCGATTTTAATAATTCTTTCAAAAATAATATGAAAAAGACTTGGGCTATATGTTTTGATTTTTTTATTTATATTCGTCAAATTTGTTTCCTGGGTGTCTGAAAACAGGCGGTCAAATTGGTAATTTTCGAAGGTCCCTAGTTCTTACTGTAATTAATTAATGCAAAAATGCAAGACATTGGGACATGGCAGAGGTGACATAGATTGTGTGGTAAAAAAATATTTGCTCTAGTGTTATTATCCAGGGAGAAAACAGGGGAATACGTTTGTATGGAAAAAACCGTACTGGTCTATCCTCTTAAGGTTTCCACATTCGAGTAGGTAGCATTTCGGTAACGGTTCGGATATGGATCTTACATATTTGTGCCGTTGTTGTATGATTCCCATAACAAAAAGCCTAAGGCTTACCTTGGGATCATTACAATGTATGTGCCTGTGAGCGTTATTTTTTATTTTATTTGTTCAAAAAATAAATAATTGTTTGTATAATTTAAAATTTACTAAACGTGATGTGAACCTACCGCACGGATACACTCACCCTACCTACTTAGGTACTTACTACCAAAACAAGATTCTTATTGTAATAGTTCATTGCTGAAACAATAAAAAATCATTTTTGCATGAAAAATTAAAATCAGAATATCTTTCTTTTCTTTTTGTAATGAATAAAATAATGAAATTATTATTCCAATGCAATTATTTGATAATAAATCAGTTGGATTGTGTGAGGTTTTGCGCTTATTCATTAACAAGTTGTATGAAACACATTTGTACCTACATGCATACTAACCTACATACATACACATACATACATGCATACACACGTTTTTGTATTCATCATAAAAATGCGTGTGCCCATAGCACAGATATTCGAACCCATATCCCTCAAATCAGAGTCCAACACTTAAGCCAACGAGCCGTCCTAATCCATCTCCACCGCCGTCTGCGTATGGTACCTACAGAAATAAGAAACTACATACGATCTGCATGGGTAGCATGCCACCGTGATACAGCGCTATCACACCTTCGCTCTTTTTCTAATTGCGCGCGAACGAACGAGATAAAAGACGTGACGTGATACAACCGTATCACGTGCAGCATGCTACGGCTTCTGGAGTGCGATTTTTGTACATCACACGTTCAAATCAGCAGTAGAAAGATTCATAATCTCCATTTAATTGTAATTTTTACATTTTCTACTGCTGATTTGACCATGTGATATTCAAAAATCGCACTCCGGGTTTAAACAAGGTTTAAAAGACAAACATATTTTGGCCGTTATATCGGATTCTAATATAATGAGTAATTAGTTTACCAACAGCAAAAACCCGTGTCGACAATCAACAATAGCAACTTGAACAATGAACAACTTTTAATATGGGAGCAAACCGATCAGAGCGTAAATAAAAAAAACAGCTGTTCCATACTAAACGGCAATACCTAATCGACTCAAATGCATGCCGATCGGTTTGCTTCTATAGTAAAAGATGTTCAGTTTTATGGGTAGACTCTGTAGTATTCATAGAACGAAACGTGTCTAAATTTAAAAAATAAAAAGTAGATGTCAAAAGTCTCGCGGGTTGCTCTCTCTTCTCTCTGGGCCCCCGGCATGCGGTGTGCATTTTGTAAAGCAGATATAATTAACTAGTCCAACACATTGCCTTAGCCATCCAACGGGGTAACGCCGCAAGCGTCATAGGCTCGTTTAGGCCCGAAACGAACCGCGGCGGATTCTCCGAATAGTTTAGATTTTTGTATACATTTATGTTTTTTATACTATTATTACTATTAACCATTACTGTCTTTCTCCTCAATAAATATATTTTTCCATTAACTTTATAATAAAACAAGTGTATAAGTAAACAGGATTTTATTGAAGACACCAGATATTACATGGCGCAGCCGCTCGTCGAACCGTCGAAACGTCGAACGTCGAGTTTTAATTATTAGAAGAAATAATTTTACGATATATGAATTGCGGAAACAGAAAAGGAAGAAATCGTCATGTTAACACCAATTGAGTATAAAATGCCTTCGCCGCTGCAGCTAGATTCTGTGGGTGATATGCTTCCAAAATGGAAAAATTTCAAGCAGCAATAAAGAGTTTCCGACGCGAGGAAATCCGCCATCTTGTTGAATTCCATAGGACAGGATGGTCAAAACGTATATTTCAATTTGATTAAGAAAAAAGAAGATACAGACACACCAAAATATGAAGACTTAATTCAAGCTTTAGATGAGTATTTCGAACCGAAACAGAACGAGCTGATAAATACGTTTAACTTCAATAACAGAATTCAGGAGGAGGACGAAAATTTTGACAATTTCTACTCGGAAATAAGAAAATTAGTGAAGAATTGTAACTTCAAAGACTTGGAAGACAGGATGTTGAGGGATAGAATTGTATTGGGCATCAGAGACAAAGCATTACAACAGAAACTTCTGGAGAGCACCAACTTAACACTGGATCAGGCAGTTGACAGGTGCAGGGCTGCGGAACTGTCTAAAGAGCATGTCAAAATTATGCAGAAACAAGCGGAAACTGTATCGGTGGATGCTGTCCAGAATCAACAACGTACCAAGAATTTTCAGAATGAAGCTAAGTATTACAACAATTCGAACAAAATAAAGTCTCAAAAGAACAGTAACAATTATAATAGTCAGTTTTATCATTGTTTAAAATGTAATAGAGATCATGGACCACGGCAGTGTCCAGCTTTTGGTAAAATTTGCTCAAACTGTAAAAAACTTAATCATTTTGCACAAGGATGTAGGAACAAAACTATTAATTCTCTTGATGACTCGGGTACTAATACGAACACTAATGATAACTCGGTTCACGCTATGTGACTAGTAAAGGAATGCCATTCAATTGGAAATAATATTAACAAAAATAATGAATGGTTAACAAAATTAAGAATTGAAAATAAGATATTAATATTAAAATGTGACACGGGAGCTCAAGTTAATGGAATCTCATCAAAAGATTTTACTTGAGGCTTTTGGGGGAAATAAAATAATACCACTGGGGAAAATAACATTAAAAGTTGGTAGTTTGAAAGGAACAGAAAAATTTGAGGCTGAATTTATAATTATTAAAAAAGATGTGCGTCCAATTTTAAGCCTGAGTTCATTAATAAAATTAAAATTACTCAATAATATTAATATCAACAGCGTCAATCTTGCAAGTAAGGACTTGATTTTTAATCAGTATTATGAACTTATCCAGTTGAAGTGGTTTACATGTAGTTTGTGTAACAATGTAATTAGTAATTACATTTGGAAATTTTGTTAGTGTGTTAATTTTAAGATTAAACTTTAAAATTAAGGGGAGAAGAGAGCAGAATACATTCTTTAATTGTGCTATGGGAAAAATGAGAGTTAGTTTCAGTTGAATATTTTGTATGATACAAAGGGTTCTTTTTTTTTATATTTTTTTTTACTAAAGCGGTATGATGTAGTATTCATAGAACGAAACGTGTCTAAATTTAAAAAATAAAAAGTAGATGTCAAAAGTCTCGCGGGTTGCTCTCTCTTCTCTCTGGGCCCCCGGCATGCGGTGTGCATTTTGTAAAGAAGATATAATTAACTTTATAATAAAACAAGTGTATAAGTAAACAGGATTTTATTGAAGACACCAGATATTACAGACTCTTAGTTTAAAAGGATACTAATGATATCAATTTCACCCTCCTGTATATCCCTACGTCCTCCTTAGGTAGGTACTCACTCATATCGGCAATCTATAATTAGATAGGTATAACAAAACACGAATATTTTATTTCTAGAAAAATTTTAAGGGTGTATTCAGACAAAGAAACTAAACACTTGTCCCTAAGGAACTTGGGTCAAAAAGGTGATTTTTTTGGACCTCCCATACAAAAGCTGCGTGTCAGCCCATCGATTTTCTACAGGTTGTAAGGAAAAGTATTATTATGCTTTAAACAACTTTCTCCATGGCACCAACATCGAAATCAAATCTCTATAATGCTGAAGGTTTTTTAAGGGGATGCTTGGACCATCAAACTGAACAACTCTCTCAATGGCACCATCACCTAACCAGCAAAAAAAATCTTCTGTTCATACAAAACTGAAATTATTCTATACCCAAATAATATGAGACAGCTGATGTTTTTTTCCGCAATTTCAATGTTGGTCCCATCCCATAAAAAAAATTCATTATCTGATCATCCCCTAAAAACCGTCAGCATATTAAGTTCATTAAGTATACAACATACCTACCTGCTTACCTAGATACATAGATACATTAATTTATACATACGGGTTGTAGCCTAGCATATGTTGAAACGGTGAACTCCGACCATAAAACTGAACAAATTTCGCTTTGGAGCCTAACTCAGGAAACGCGAAAAAAAATATGCTGTCCCATACAAAACTGCTGTTCCTACCTACCCGACTAAAATTTATGGGAATAATATGTCTATAAAACTTGACAAAGCGTTAAAATAGGTAACTTAACATTGAAATTAAACGTAAACGGTGTAAAGATACTAAACTTACACTGGAATGTTTTAAATTTTGACTATTTAAAATAAGTTATTTTGGGTATTTGTATTTATAAATAAATAAATAAATATCTTGGACAATGTCACACAAATTATCTAGTCACATTTAAAGTACCAGAATCTAGCCTGGACTTGTATTATAATGACTAGACAACGATATAGAATACATATATAAATACAAACATCCATGACTCGGGTACAAATATTCATATTCATCATACAAATATTTGTCCCTTACGGGATTCGAACCAGCGACCCTCGGCACAGCAGGCAGGTTCACTACCGACAGTGCTACCGGGCCGTCCCTTTTTTATTTTGAAATAAGGTCTTTTGGGTTCGGGTAATTTAAACATTCGGTATTATAAACTTTTGGTATTTTGAAAATCTGGTATTTCAAGTTTAAGGTATTTTGAATTCGGGTATTTTGGTCTAAGGTATTTTAAATTAAGGTATTATGAGTTTCGGGATTCTGATATGTACCCTTGTGATTACTAACAGTACTCTATGGATTACTAGCTGTGTACCTATATTTTGTCTGCCGCATGTTAATTTTTAGGATAGTCTATTTTTGTTGCTGTCCTGTAATTTTATTCTTCCTTTTTTGTTTAATAGTTGTATCTGAATTATACTAAGTACCTACTGAGACAATCGAGGTTAGGTAACAATAATAAGAATTATAATAATATCGTTGAACCGGTCCCCTAGATCCAAGCTCGCTTCGTCTGGGGACCACAGGAAATCGTATATACAACGTGTTAATGAATTAGCGCAAAACCTCATACACCCCAACAGATTTATAACAAAATAATTACATTGAAACAATAATTTCATTATTTTGATAGTTAAAATTGAAAGTTATTCGCATTTCAAGTTTTGAGGAAAAAATGATTTGTTATCATTTCAGCACGAAAAGAAAGCGCTAACGTACTCATGGATACATTTTTATAATCTTGTTTTGGTAGTAAGTAGGGTGAGTGTGCCCGTGCGGTGGGTTGACATCCGGTTCAGAAAATTTTAAATTTTGCAAACAAATTAATGAATATTTTGAAAAAAATTACCTATCTTGAAACCATGATAATTCGATTCTGCTCTCGATTCGTTAATTCATTAACACGTTGTATGTTTGTTTTTTTAACTTCTTAGCAATGTACCTACTATACTGTACTCTTAAATATATGTAAAGTGCAGGTAAATCAAAAACCTATTATTAGTATATTGTTAAAAAAAATATTTTTCATTTTTTCATTTTCATTAAGAGTCTTGTTTTGGTAGATAGTAAATAGGCTGTAGACCGTGCGGTGGGTTTACATCGAGTTCAGTAAATTTTAAATTTGGTGTACCTACCTATCCTATACAAGCAAATTAATTAATATTTTGAAAAAAAAAAATGAACAGTGTTCGATGAAACGACATTCTAAGTTTTGACTTTCGTCGTAACGTAGGGAACCCATTGAAATTGATACCTTGATTCTGCTCTCGGTTCTAAACTAATTATTTTATGTTTTTGCGTTTATTCCATGGAGTAAGAGCGTGTGAATTCTCTACGGTTTATTCATTACCAATTTGTACAGGGTGTAACAAAACACCCTAGTAATATTTAAGGGGGTGCTTCAGACCATCAATCTGAAAAACTTTCACTATGGAGCCAATGTCGAGAAAAAATAAAAAAAATCTGCCGTTCCATACATTTGAGTCGAGACGGTACTGCAGTTTTGTATGAAAAATTGGATTTTGTTTTTCTCGATTTCGACGTTGGCTCCATAGTGAAAGTTGTTCAGTTTGATGGTCTGCAGCACCCCCTTAAGTATTACTAGGGTGTTTTGTTACACCCTGTATAACGCATTTTATTTGCTTTATTTAATACTAGAGTTCGTCCGCACAAATTATATACCAGATTTTAAGTCAAATCATAAACAATCAAATAAAAAAAGTTTCATCAAAATCGGTTCAGTAGTTTTTGCGTGATGCTCGTTCAAACAAACAAACAAACACACAAACAAACAAACAGACAGACAAAAAAAAATTGGTGATTTGAAATCCAGGACACCTAAAAACCACATCGTAACTTTTTTTTTGTTAATATCTTCAATGTACAGACACACTCCTGTTAGGTACAGTTTTATAATAGTTTAGATAGGTACTTATTTAAATTTACTTACTACATACTTAATGATTACATTTCTCCATTGAATGCAAATGTTTTTCTAGTTTAAGTAATTAAGTCATTTGACAAATAATTACTTTTCTATTGTACCTAATAGATACAGAGTGTTCTAGAACATCTACTAGGTATAGGTACTCGAAACATAAAGAATGAGGTAGTGAACTAATATAATTTATTGTTCCTCGAACATTAATACACTGGAGTGCGATTTTTGAATTTCATTCGCTGAGTTCAGCAGTTGAAAATGTCAAAATTACTGTGGAGATATGCATCTTTCTACTGCTGATTTGACTTTCAAAAATCATACTTCAGGAGTGCGATTTTTTAAAGTCAAATCAGCAGTAGAAAGATGCGTATCTTCACAGTAATTTTGACATTTTCAACTGCTGAGCTCAGCGAATGAGATTCAAAAATCGCACTCCAGGTAAGGGACTTGGGCGTAGTTCACGACAGTAAAATTCTATTCAATAAACATATCGACCATATCGTAAGTAAAGCTTCTAAGGTTTTAGGGTTTATTATCAGGTCTATGGTGAGTTTTACTAATTTGAAGTCACTCAAAATACTGTATTGCGCCTTCGTACGCAGTCACTTGGAATATGCATCTCAGGTATGGAACCCACGGTATGAGGTCTATAAGGCACGTATCGAAGGTATTCAGAAAAGATTCTTGCGTTTTCTAGATTATAAAGCACGGCAATGGTCAGAAGACTATCAACACCGCTGCAAGCGCTACCACTTTCTTCCCCTTGAACACCGACGTAATATTAGCGACATTTGTAACTTGATAAATATTTCGAATGGATCCATTGACAGCCCCGATCTAATCCTAAAATATGTCTTCGTACCAATCAATTAGGCCTTCGGCAACGTCCCTTGTTACATGTTCCCCTTGCTAAAACTAACTATAGACTAAATGCATTCTTACTGCGCAGCGCAAATAGCTTTAATAGTGTCTCGGTTGATCTTGACTTTGATTTGTTTTGCACAATCACGACCTCGATTAAACGAGTACTTACTGAAAAATACCTACCTAGGTTAATGAGTTAGCGGCTCACTCGGCACCTCTTTACTTTTACTTTTAGTTTTTAGTTACCTAATATAATTCCATTTCTTTTGTGGATGGTTTGAAGTACCAGCAAACTCTGAGCTTTTAGTAATGTAACTTCTTATTAATTTTATTGATACTAAATTTGTATTTTCACACACAAAAGTATGTAGGTAGAACGAATGATATTTATCTGTGGAATGTTGTTTTAGTTGGCAATGTTGTTTTTAAAAAAAAATGTTGATACTATCCTGTAATTAGCCCGTAAGTTTTCCTAAAATGAATAAAATAAAAAATAAAATAATTAAGTGTCAATTAAAAACCGATAATATCGAAGAAACCTAGTTTTGTAATATTATTACAGGTGTTAACTTAAATGCGTTACATACCATAGCGACTCTATCCAAATGTATGTAACAGCGGATTTTGTTTTCGTGATTTAAATTTTATGGATGGATTTAGAATGATAAAGGATACCAATCCTCCTTACAAGCAAAGAAACAAGAAAATTGGCCATGGCGGTCGGTAATGTTCGACCTTCTTTCGTACGTCTTCGTAGTCGACATTTCCAAAGTTTTTGTGTCCCTTTCTATCAGAACATTTAAATAAAAACTTTTATTTTTTATTTTTGTAAGGATCTAGGAGATCCTTGCTCTTAGTCGAAAACATAGACGGGAATTTACGAAAGAAGAACGATCATTACCGATCAGATCACCAAGGAGCATTATCATGTTTCACCGCTTATTAGGCAGTGTGCCCTCCGAGGTATAGACCATACCTATGCCGGCTTCCTGATTGATGCCTTAAAGAAAAAAAATTATTTATTTAAAAAATATTTTATTTTGGTACTCGAATTGGAAATTGTATTTGTATTTATTTATTTACCAGATAAGTACATAATCATTATTATACAAAAAATTCTCAATCGGACATACTGTATTCATAGGTTGTTCACCTGAACAGGTCTGGACAGCTTTAAATATAGTTACTAACCCAAGTGACCTAATCCAGCAGGCACCAAAGCAGTGAATAATTTTTAAAACTCCTCTTCAAAAACACATGCACACCCTGCTACGCCACGCTTTAAGAAAGAGTAATGTTTTTCAGCAAAAAAAATTGTGATTTAACAAAAAATTAAATTCGCCTTCAAAAAACTAAAAAAGTAAAAATAATGTTGCAGCCGATGACTTTTTCGTTTGCATCCATAAGAACATTAATTTGTTTTGACAGCGACTTCGATAAAACAAATTAATGTTCTTAGAGATGCGAACGAAAAAGACATCGGCTGCAATATTATTTTTAATTTTTTTTAGTTTTTTGAAGGCGGTTTTAATTTTTTGTTAAAATTCTTGTTTTCTGTCTTAGTTTCTTCACCACTAGAGCTGGAAAAATCCATAAATTATTTTTCACTTTGATTCATATTCTATCAAGTAATTAAGTCATGGATCCTTGCTCATTTCTGATCGACTTTTACCATCTGTTCCCCAAAACCCAAATCCCTAAGTACATCTCTGTACAAATTGTTAATCATGTACATAATATTATGACCGTGATTGTATAATTGCCATAAAAATTACATATATTAGATTATCGCAACTCAAAAATTTGAGTAGTTTGCAAAATTCGGCGTGGAAGTGCGGTTGATCAGAAAAAACACTCTAAAAATTTAAAGTAGGTACCTACCTAGCTATATCTAGTTCCAATGACATTAGATCTAGTTCATACATAATAACTCTTAAGGTAGTAGATAGTGGTAGGACGAAACACCTTGAGGCATTTATATTTTTCATTTTTCGACTAGATTTATTCAATTTATCGAAACCAAATTCAAACCCTATTATTTTTGGAAAGTTTATCTAGTGAAATCATCAATTGAATACACGATTGGAATAACTTCACTCGATAGAAAATCGTCACAAAATTCTTTGGTCACAAAGATGACGTATTTTCTTGTATTTTCAAACATTTTTCTCGTTTTAGAAGAATTTAAAATAGTTTCAGATTTTTGTTATTTATCCTCACATTCATAGTAAAGTTTATCTAGTGAAATAAAAAAAAAATCTATATAAAGTATTTTTTTAATTTCTTTAATCGAAAATACGGCACACGCACGCACTTTTCGGAGGGCTGGGGAATCGCATTTCTCATAGAAAATATTCGTCTGAACCTATAGCGCCTTAACGCCGATACACCCTCCGTAAGGGTAGGCCTGTGCCCTGAGCTGATGATGATACACATTATTGTTGCAGAGCAACAAAACGAAAATGGCGCCCACACCACAAGAGTACGCTGTACCGGACGATGTGGCCGCAGGGTTACAAGGGGAGCGAGTCGTCATCTCCGGCATGTCAGGCCTCTACCCGCAGTCGAATCATGTGCAGGATCTCTCCAACATACTTTACAACAAGGTACGATAGTACGCTGTACCGGACGATGT
Organism: Agonopterix subpropinquella; assembly: GCA_922987775.1. NCBI lineage: Eukaryota > Metazoa > Arthropoda > Insecta > Lepidoptera > Depressariidae > Agonopterix > Agonopterix subpropinquella. Next base: position 17,072,122 of record OV277712.1, read on the forward strand.
GGCCGCAGGGTTCAAGTGGAGCGAGTCGTCATCTCCGGCATGTCAGGCCTCTACCCGCAGTCGAATCAAGGTACACATTACAATTCAAATGCATCCAAGGAAAACTTCGCCGTGAAGAGACCTTCACGCACTTCTGTTATTTATTGCGAACTCTCTTCTTTTTTAAAGAGGTCGTATAAGAGTTAGTTACAGAGAGTGATGACGCGATTTTACGACTTTGTACAATTAAAAAAACTCTACTCTTACTAACTAGTAGTTCTTTCACCGGCTGTATCACACCGACACCGGTGCAGATGCTGTATCCACTGGCCGGAATTGCGCCACCAGACGTCCGCAGGACCGTTGCAAGTTCGATGGAGAGAACCAAGCTGGAAGTCGACACACGGCACCAGATGTACAAGTACCCCATAGTGCCCCAAAGGCTCAAAAGCCGTAAGAATTTCTTAAAGTGTGTTTTATCCAATTCATAGTGAGGCTTCTCAGGCTAGACTCGATCTTTGGCGGGAAGGCACCACACTTCCTGACCCGTTTGTTTCTGTCATAGAAAGTCTCCCCCAAGGACGGGTGCTGCCCAGGCCGATTTGGAGGTGCTTGAATAGACTCCGTACTCAGGTTGGCCGGAGGAAAGACAATCTGTTCAAGTGGAGTCCCCAGACTATGGCCCATCTCGTGTCCTGCCCGTCCTGCCCGTACACCTGCACGCAAACGGAGCTAATGGACGTTGCTGATAATGCTATCCATGTGGCGAAATACTGGGCAGGATAGATTTGAATGGCATGTCATCGACTTGATAGAAGAAGAGATGTCATTCATTTAACCCCAAATGTAGACCAGCCTAGGGGATCAACACAACACAGCTGATCCAACGCCGTGAATATTAAGTATAGGAAACCACCTACATTAAACTATTGTCGCGATTTCAATTCTCGATGTATCCCAGATAATAGGTAATGAGGGGCAGTATTTGTATCTTTTGTTTGATTTTTATTACTTCATCATCATTATAATGGTCCACAGGTGAACCCGGTTACGGATGAGAATTGCCGCTGGAATTACAAACACCCTGAGGTATCTAACCACACGGGAAAGGTGCCTGGGCTTCAGAAGTTCGATGCTCAGTTCTTCAAAATTCACTACCGGCTTGGCAATAACATGGACTCTATGAGTCGCAAGATGCTTGAACATGCGTACCAGGCTATTTATGATGCAGGTTATTATGTTTTTTTAACATATATTTTTTTAATACTTATAGGATTTTTATCCTTGAAACTAAACAATACTACAAGAAATAGAAAAGGCTCACAATGGCGTCTATTATTATTATTTTGGTTGTAAGGGCTTGGTCAATGACCAATAGCTACTGCGACCTGAATAGATCTATTGTAGCTGTCACCCTAGACCTAAAGGTTATTTCCTAGGCCCACGGACTTCATGAACCGTGTTATGGTTTTGGAGGGGAGGTCCCTAATGTCAGTAGGTGTTATTACGTATCCACCTAGATGGCGACTCCTGCTGTAAATGGCGTCAATGCTCGACACCAATATCTCGCGTTTCATTTAGAAGACCTGTTCAAAGACACCTAACTATTAATCATACCAATCCAAATAAAGACGAAAAGATTTTCTGATTCCTATTTAGCTTTATGGGCAATTTTGATTAGTTATAATTTATAATAATTTATTTATCAGAAAGATAATAGGTACTATCCGACATATCTTCGACGTTACTAAAGCTGTTCTAAGAATAAGTGAGTGTATGGCCATGGCCACAGTATAAGAAAGAGTATCTATTACTAGAGTGTGGCTACACTCAGCGGGACCCCGTGTCGTAGAACGATGCAAGTATGTCTGGGATTTAGTTCCGAATTTGTTCCGTCAAAATGGAAGAATGGCATAGGTTTGAAAAAACCTACAGCCAGCGGGACCCTTTTTAATTATAGGGCACAGGAACTAGAAATGGGTGTCAAAATTTAGTTCTACTCTCCTTTATTACGTTTTAAGTGAATACAGTGTCCTAGCGTTTATAGTTAAAAAAAAAATCAGGATTTGAAAAACCTTCAGCTAGCGGGAGCCATTTTAGGGTTCCGTACCCAAAGGGTGAAAACGGGACCCTATTACTAAGCCTACGTTGTCCGGCCGTCCGTCCGTCTGTCCGTCCGTCCGTCTGTCCTACCTATTTAGGGCTGTAACTTTTGAACCGTAATAGCTAGATAGTTGAAATTTTCTCAGATTATGCGTTATTGCGGCGGATTTGTTAACAAATAATAAAAATGGCAGAAAGTTAAAAATTAAGGGGGGGTTTTCAACAAGAAACTAGTTTTCATCAACGTTTTTTCTTCACGCTCTATAGTAAAAACGGTAATACATACAAGCGTCAAACTTAGTGTGATTATAGAACAAACTCTACAAAATAACAACAAATACTAAAAACTGGCCAAGTGTGAGTCGATCTCGCGCTAAAGGTCCCGGACAAAAAAAGTTTTTATTCTAAGTTAATAATGTTGTGTTCTGTGGTGGTGTGGTACGGAACCCTCAGTGCGCGAGTAGCCCGACTCGCACTTGACCGATTTTATTATTTATAAGTCACAGGAACTCCAAATGGGTGTCAAGATTTAGTTCTACTCTCCTTTAGTACGTTTTAAGTGAAAACAGTGTTCTAGCGTATGTAATTTCAAAAATAACAGGGTCCGAAAAAACGACAGCCACGTAGTTAGTAAAAAAGGGTCCCGCTGAGTGGAGGTTTTTTCGGACCCTGTTATTTTTGAAATTATATACGCTAGAATACTGTTTTCACTTAAAACGTAATAAAGGAGAGTAGAACTAAATCTAGACACCCATTTAGAGTTCCTGTAACTTATAAATAAAAGGGTCCCGCTGGCTGGAGGTTTTTTCAAATCCTGTTTTTTTTTTAAACTATAAACGCTAGGACACTGTTAGGAGAGTAGAACTAAATCTTGACGCGTTCATTAAACAGGGCCCTGGTCCAACCATCAGTCGCGTTTATTAAACAGGGCCCTGCCCCCTTACCCGCACTTTCGATCTTCACTATATCGCCAATGTTTCGGTCCGCACTTCATTGTAATAGAGTTGAAATTGGAACGAAAACATTCATGCAAAAGTTCGAATCGAATGTGCGGGTAGACCCTCTGGCTTGACACTGACGTCGATACTCGATCATTAGTAGTAACCATAAAGTTATTATACCTTACGGAATAGAGGAACTGACAGCTGAGAGAGCGAGATGTACTTAGCGGCACCACTGTATAATAGAAAGAGATACGCGACGCGAGGCAAATAGAACCGTTTTTTGGGATCTTATTGCAGAGTAAAAAATCGATTTCTGTGAATATATTATGCGAATCGAAAGTGAATTCGTAGATAATTACACTATTTCATTAGATTATCCACGATTTCACGTTAGGGTGCGTCCACATATGGCGAACGCGCCGCGAGCTGCGCGGGTGCATTTTTTCCATGTGTGTTGCTACTGCGCAGTTCGCGCGCCGTTCGCGAGCCGTTCGCGAGCAGAGTTCGTCAGATGTTGACGCACCCTTAGACTCAGAATTATAGACAGTGCTCTTGCAGTGCTCGAGTTTTTTCCTGCAAATAATCTCCTGAAATTAGCCTGGAAACGGTTTCATTCGACAACTCAAGTCAGTTCCTCTTTTACTGTAAGGTATTTATTTTTTTAATAACTGTATGGTAGTAACACAGAGTATACTACTCTAATTACTACTGTAAAGTATAATAGTGTGGTTTATGCGAATGTAAATTATGATGTCGGTATTATTAATTTGAACTATTTGTTTTTGTTTGTAAGTTATTGTGTTTTTTAAATAATCTGTACATTGTTGATAGGTGTAAGTCCAGATCATTTGTCTGGGAAGAAAGTCGGTGTCTACACTGGATCCTGCTTCTCTGAGACCGAGAAGGTTTGCTTCTACGTGGCCAGTTCACGAGCTGGTTTTGGCATAGCTGGGTACTTATAATTTATTTCATGCTTGTGAAAACGAATATAATATATTCGTATATATATATATATATATATATATATATATATATAATATATTCGCATATTATGCGAAGCATAACATCAACGAATATTTCTGAATTATCAAGTTGTGGTATCGATACAGGAACTTAAAAATCAATCGATAGGCCTACTAATTGTACCGAATACCGATTAACTACACTTGACTTAGAAACTGCTGGTCAGATGTTTCTTATTTATCTGGTTTTCTGTCAAGTCGATAGCATTATTTTATTACATTGACCAAGGATTTTCGCTCACCCTCTACGCATGCCATTGAATATGACTTGCCATGGCGGTGAATGTCAAGAGAAGCTTGTCGCGCGGCCTCGCTGGGCGGGCAGATTGACCCCGGAGAGCATAGTTCCACCAGGTACCAGGGGGGATGGTAGCTCGGCCATCGGCCTCGAGCTCGGCTCGGCCTGCGGTCTTGCAAAAATTACTAGGGGGAAGGGAGACGGGTGGGAATACAACGGACGTATCGAAGGTTCAGTACGTCGCTCAGGAAGTCAGTCTCCATAATATGTCATATATAGCGTGTGCATAATGCGTTTTTGTTTAAAAAATTATAATGAACTATGTATCTTGTGAACAGATGTAGCAAGAATACCAAGACCAAGAATTTTCGCCTACCCTCTTTACCCTCCCTACGCATTTTAGTTTGACTTGCTATCTTGGTGAATGCCGAGAGATGCTTGTTTATTACCCAGAGTACACCGGACGTATCAAAGGATTAGTACAATACAGGTACCTCAGGAAGGTTCTCTTCATAAGTTATGCACAGCGCGTGCATCGTGAATTTTTGTTTAAAAATGTATTATGAATACATCGGTATTTTGTGAACAGATGTAACAAATCCATGTTCGCGAACCGTATCTCGTACTGGCTGAACGCGAAGGGTCCTTCGATGTCAATCGACGAGTCGTGCTGCAGCTCCATCGCGGCGCTGGAGCAGGCCTACCAGTCCATCGTCCGCGGCGAGTGCGAGGCCGCCATCGTGGGCGGGGCCAACCTGTGTCTGCATCCACAGTCCTCCGTACACTATTCAAGGTAACCGTGATTTTCTTACTCATTTCCGTGGACACCGGATAGGGTACATATAAAAGTGCAGGAATGCATCAATTTATGAGCAATGCTCTTGTTGGTGGAAGACTATCGGATCAACTTCATGATGATGTAATACAAACACGTGTTCTATTTCTCATTCACAGAATCATGACATTCTGTGCAGATGGGAAAACGAAGTCCTTTGACAAGAACGCGGATGGTTGTGCAAAATCTGAAGCAATCAATGTATTATTTCTACAAAAAGCAAAAGTTGCTAAGCGGTATGTTTCCTCTATTTATTGGTTTAATGTAGTTGTGAAAAATTTTACTCAGGTGAACTGAAAGAGGGAATTGAATTTCCAGCATCTATGCAGAAATACTGTACATCAAAAACATTTTTACATCGATCTTAGAAGGAGAAACAAGTCCAAAGTACGGATTCTATCGCGATCCCATGAGCATGGTTGAGTTTATGAAACAGTTCTATAAGGAAGCAAAGGTGTCTCCTCACGCAGTAGAGTACGTTGAAGCTTTTGGATCAGGTAATTCAAATTTATCTAAAAGTCATCTTTCTCCTTTTATTGCTTGCAAAATACAACAAAAAATGTTTAATTCATGAAAGCAATTTTCATTTGGCTAGTATACCAAAACGCATTCTTTCCATCTACAGCTGTACCTGAAGCTGACAAGGCAGAACTGGAAGCCATCGAAGAAGTGTACTGCAAAGACAGAAGTGATACACTCCTAGTGGGCAGTGTCATGTCGAACATTGGCTATGGAGAGGCCGCTTCGGGAATATCTGCCATTACCAAGGTCTGATTTTACATTTGAAAATTTTGAAGGTTAATAGGCTTTGGATTATCTGATTCGAAACAGTATTTCCACCGAACTTTGTTACAGGTGCTACTAGGATACCATAAAGGAAAGCTGGCGGCAAACTTGCACTGTGAGAACCCGCGGCAGGATATTGCCGCTCTGAGAGATGGTCGTATGCGCATCGTCACTGAGCACCAGAGCTTTGGCCGCACCTATACTGCTGTGAATGGGATTTCAGTCACCGGTGTTAATGCACATGTGTTACTGCATGGAAACTACAAGCCCAAGGTTCAAAATAGCGCCAATATCTAAACTATTATAAAACTGTAACAGAAGTGTGTCTGTACATTGAAGATATTTACAAAAAAAAAAATACGATATGGTTTTTAGATGTCCCTGATTCGAAATCACCAATTTTTGGATTTTTTGTCTGTCTATTTGTTTGTTTGTTTGTTTGTATGTTTGTTTGTTTGATTGTTTGTTTGGGTGTTTGTTTGTTCGAGTATCACGCAAAAACTACTGAACCGATTTTGATGAAACTTTTTTTGTTTGATAGCTTATCATCTGACTTAAAATCTGGTATATAATTTATGCGGACGAAGTCGCGGGTAAAAGCTCGTATTTAATATAATCCTAATATAGTAAGTTCCACTGTAGGTGAAAGGTAGCCGGCTTACTCTACTTTATGAATATGGACATGACCGGAAGAAAACCGGACATTAATAACTTACCCTTCCTTTACGTCGCGCAGTTGGTTAAAAAGATAAATTGTTATAACATGTGTTATCCAAACAAATGTATAGAGTATTGTAGTGTAGTGTAGTGTAGAGTATAAATGTTGATAATATTTGACTAATGAATAGCTATAAGAATAAAAAAATGGCTCATACAAATCTTTCGAACAAAATTGTTGCTCAGCGGATTTTCTCACCCAGTTAGGTGTACTTTGGAAGCCGATTCCAATATGAAATGGCCTATTAAGAGCCACTTGGAAAACATGAAAGAAAAGAATATAGTCCTTTTTACTAGAAGCACAATCTCGATCAATATTGACTTGCTTCTAATTTATACATACTAACCTGCCTTCTTTCTGAAATCCAGACTAAATTTCAGGAGTAAGAATATACTTACTATTTTCAGGATGTCAACCGCTACAAAACGTCTATACCGCATCTTGTAACCTTAAGTGGAAGGCAAGATAGCGCTGTCAAGAGAATTCTGGAAGATTTGAAGACTCGGGACATTGATCCTGAGCAGCTGGCCTTACTACACAATATCCATCAAACGAGGATTTCTGGCCATCTGGGCAGAGGCTACGTAGTACTTGGTAAATTTTAAATTATGTGCTCTTCATGTTAAAATATAGATAATTATTGAACTTCAAAAATTTGATACATTCAAGCTAAATTTAAATACGTGGGAATATTATAATACATAAACAAATAAATAAAATATGATAATGATATAAAATTACAGATAAAGGGACATAAAACTAAACTAGCCTAGGATTTGGTATAGTTTCGATTCTAGTGGGACGGTATCCAAAACGCTGGCGGCATTTCGTCGCTAAATATCTATGCTGATCCGTTGAGCGAGGAATACGCCAGCCGTTGGGTTCCGTTTGATAGGTCTTTAAAAAACGCCTGCGAGCAAGGTTTCGACACCAAATCCCATACCAAATACTATTGGGTGCCGATGTCCCTGAACTAGTAGGCCTTTTGTTTTTCGCGCACCAGCCGTTCGACTCGTGCCCTGTCAATAAGACGAGGCCAGTGTGTCCACACTAGCGCCCGGCCCATCTTCCAGGGGACAAGAGACATCCCGGTCATGGCAGGAGAATCTTCAGCACCACAAGGACATTAGTGGTGGATGTCCAATCCACATAATCCTTTCAAAAGACTTTAGCGCTTGTAATAATGGCATTGTATGAGAACAGGCCTACAGGGACTGAATTGCTCCAGCAGTGAGGACGTATCATTGAGATAGTAATATGATATTGATATTGTTACTTTTAGCCACGAATGAGGAGCAGAAGACAGTCAGCCTTGCAGAACAAGTAAGCTACTTTGATGACGCTAAACGTCCTCTGTGGTTCGTCTACAGCGGCATGGGCTCACAGTGGGCTGGCATGGGAACTCAACTTATGCGTATACCTATATTCGCTGCCGCCATTGAAAAGTATGCCAATTGAATTACTATTTATTTCTACTTGTTGATAAAGTCTGGGTATGATAAAATTTATCAAATATTTGTAGGTGTCGTAAAGTGCTTGAGCCAAAAGGATTGGACATCGTTCATATAATAACCTCGCCTGACAAGACAATTTTCGACAACATTCTACACTCCTTTGTTGGCATCGCAGCAATTCAGATCGGTCTCACTGATATTCTCTTCGCTCTAGGATTGGTGCCGGACATGATTATTGGTATTTATGTTCTAACACAGAGTTCTAATGACGACTATTATTTTCAAATTGTATCTGTTATCGAATTTGGAGATATTAATAACTCCATCATTGTATATTTAAAACTCGTGTTGCAAATGTGAAAACAGGCCACAGCGTGGGTGAGCTGGGATGTGCATACGCCGATGGCTGCTTCACCGCGGAGGAGATGATTCTGTCCGCGTACAGTCGCGGCTTGGTCTCCGTACAGACTCCTTTCATCCGCGGCTCTATGGCCGCTGTCGGTATTGGATATCAACAAGTAAGATTTATTTTAATCATATAGGCTTGTGCCGCAAAAACCATAGCGTTAAATAAAACGAATGCTTGGTACCTATGTTATGCAATATTTTTTTGCATCATCCATCACCTAAACATAGCACTTCAATTATTTCGTAGATGGTGAATCTGCTCCCTCCGGAGATAGAAGTGGCCTGTCACAACGGACCAGAATCCTGCACGATATCAGGACCAGCAGATGCAATGCGAGAGTTTGTCACTAAACTGACTGCGCAAAGTATATTTGCCAAAGAGGTGCCGTGCTCAAACATTGCTTACCATTCACGCTACATAGCTGAAGCAGGTATATTAATCTGCGTCCTTTGTGATGATAAAGTGTCGATAAAATAACTTCTTATAACTTGTGTGTCATTGTAATATCATAGGTCCTGGACTACGGAAGTATTTGAGCGAGGTTATCAAGAATCCGAAACCGCGTAGTGAGCGCTGGGTGTCTTCTTCGGTGCCTGAAGAGAGATGGAATGAACCATTTGCAAAACTCTCTTCGGCAGAGTATCATACTAATAACTTGCTGGTAATCTTTTAAGTCCCTTTGTTTCGTTCTTAAAAATATAATATCTAATCTTTTTTTGCACCACTATTTTCATCAAGCTATTTACCATTTGATTTACAGAACCCAGTGTTGTTCGAAGAAGCTTGTCGCCATATTCCAGAAAACGCAGTTTTGGTGGAGATAGCCCCTCATGGTCTAATGCAAGCGATTCTGAAGCGCTCGTTGCCAGCGACCTGCCACCATATACCGCTCACGAGGCGCGGACATCCTGATAATAGTTTCCTTCTTCTCGATGCTATTGGAAAGTTAGTAAATACTCGTAGATAATAGAGTAAAATGCACGCGTGAGTAAGAGTTGACGGAGTAATTTCAAATGACGTCAAAAAGCCTTTGACATGACTGTCTTCACAAAGGTCTATGGACTATCTAAAAAAAAAGGTTGATTTGGGTTGTATTATTTTAGTTTAGTTTGATCTTACAACTTAAAGTCTGAAGCATATTTTCAGATTGTACATGGACGGATACTACCCAAACGTGGAGGTGCTGTATCCAAAAGTGGAGTTCCCCGTATCAACAGGTACACCCATGTTGTCTCACTTAGTGGAGTGGGCTCATGATGAGGATTGGTTAGTAATGACAAAAATGGGTTAAATAATGATAACGATATAACTTATGTTACTTATTAAATATAATATGTTTAGGTCTTTACCACTGTATGTGTCAGCTCGCCAAAAGATGGCTGCGTCTTGCAAGTTTAAGGTGTCGATATACGATGAAGAACACAGCTATTTGCAGGGAAATATGATAAGAGGTCAGCAGTTCGTCGTTTAGAAAATTTGTTTGGCCCGTTATGAGTGTTGTCAATGATTTTGATAGAAAATGCTTGTCAACAGGAAAAACTGTATATCCTTTCTCTGCTGCTCTGGTGGCTGCATGGGATACGCTGGCGATGACGCTTGGTATGGTCAAAAAGCAAATGTCAGTCGAATTTTACGATGTGCATTTATTTGCTCAACCTCCATTACATGAACAAAGGAACTTGACTCTCAATGTGTCCCTGCACAGGGGTACAGGCTACTTTGAGGTACCTACTGTTATCTGTAACTTTTAGTCATTATGAATATCTTTTCGATAGAGCGAACATATTTTAAGATTTACCAATAAAACATTCCAGATTATGGATGAAAACAGGAAAGTAGCTACAGGCTACATTATTGGAATTTTCGACCCGAATAATAACTCATTGGAAAATGAGTCACTCATTACGTCATCAGAAGGTGAAATTGATTTGAAACTTAATTCCGAAGATATTTACCAACTTATGTATGAAAGGGACTACTCCTACAGGTGAGTTTTAAATGTATGTTTTGAAGCATGAATATTCAAATAAACTTTACTAAGATGAAAATAATTTTTTTGTTGCAGTGGTGACTTCCGCAGTATCTACAAAGCAAACTCTTCATTAACAAGAGCTCAAATAATCTGGAACAACAACTGGGTGACTTTCCTCGACGGTATACTACAGCTGACAGCTCTGAGGCAGACTCACGACACAGTGTCGCAGCCCAGTCAGATCAGACGACTTTGTATCGATGTTGGTGAACACCTCAAGGAAATAAATGATAATATTGACGGAAATAAAGTTCTAGCAGCTGCAGTATCCAATTCACGTAACATTGTAAGGTAAAGTGATACTCTAATGGTACTAATGGTATAATAAAGACATAGACTGACCGTATAAAATATCCCAATCCATTGCATGTTTTATGAGTCTAGTCGACTACTAAAAATGCTTCTGAACATTTCTTTGATAAATTGTATGTTTAATGATTTTATCTTGAATATAGGACCAGAGCTTTTTTTCTTGAAATCATATAAATAACGTTCAAAAATGTTCCAGGTGCGGAGGAGTCTTAATGAATGACACCTTTTTCCATGGATTGCCGTCCTTAAGTGAGCAAGCAGTTGCAATGCAGACATTGAAATTCGTTCCCCGCTCTCAATCTGATACAGATGTGAGTAGCTAAAACATAAATATGGCAGGCGGTTGACCACGATCTCACCGGTTCGAAAGTACCGATGAATAATAATAAATTATGAATATAACCCAAAGAAAATAGCTAGAAACACTATTAAAACAAATAATTTCGGTTTCAGACTAACACCGCACTACATATTTATTTACAAATGGTCGTAGAAAATATGAACAAGGAATCATTAAATATTTTGAAAATAATTGACAAAAATTCTATAGAATTTGACAAAATTAACATGTCTTCAGTGGATATTCCTGGAATAACTTTCCATTACCAACAAATGCGAATAGAGAAAGTGCTAGAAATGAGAGACTATTTCTTAAGACGTGTTGATATCATACTGGTTCAAAACCTTACAGCAGATAAAAGCGTAAGTAAATTTACGAATACATTTTAGGAGAAGCCTTTAATTCCTACATCTCATGCTGTTTTCAATATTGACTTTTACTATCCGCAGCTATGCCGAACATTGTACCGAGTGCTCCAACGTGACAGTTTCCTCGTAAACTTAGAGTCTACCGATGAACAGAATCAACCGTCAGCTTTATACCATGTGGTATCCTCTTATAAAGACACCCACACAAAGTTAGAATTGGTTCGTTGGAGACCCACTCAAATATCAGCAGCACCCCTCGTAGTCAACGTGCGAGTTCGTTCTGATCTAACTCTGTTGACAACAAAACGAGATAGTCTGTCTCAGAAGCAAAATATGGTAATCCTGTCTTCTTACCCCCCGGTGTCAGGACTGAAGGATCTTGTAAAGCAATGGAGGAGGGAATCTGATGGTAACCAAATTTATTTGGTTGTGTCTGACAAACATAATATTGATAAAATTCCTGAATTGGATTTGGCATTTAATGTTGTGGATGATGTAAGTGATTTGTATACCTAAATAATCATGGGTATTAACCATGAAGTGCTATGTTAACCTTAATGATTTACATAACTGTTCAGGGTATATGGGGAGGAGAGTACTACTTGCCACTGAGAGAGAGAGTGACAGTGGAGCGCAGTGTGGCACTTCGTATCGGACAGATTGGAGACCTCGAGTCTTTACAGTGGATCGAAGCAACTGAACCTGTGGGGCCCGGTATTACAGTGACGGTAAGACTATTTGATTAAATTGAAATAGCGGAAGATAGGTGACGTTCTTGCTTTATGCACTCGAAAAATGGACCTGCTTTTCATGTACTTACGAGTGAAAAGTAATGCTGTGTGATTTGTTTTTTCTTCTTGAATGATTTGTAAAAATGAGTAGGTATTAAGCATGCGAAGGCATAGTGGTACCTTTATCCTGCCTAAAATAAAAAAAAGTATCTAAAACACGCAATGCCGCTCTGTAAATTAGTTGACGGGGCCTATTTATGAAGTCCATGCGCTGGTCACCTATTTTGCTATTTTAATTTAAACTAAGGTAAGACTTAAATTATATTTCAACTTTGAATGTTCGTTTCAAAGTGAATAACGCTATTAAATCTAATTATTGGCAGGTCCATTACGTCGCAATAAATAATCGAGATGTCAAAAGAGCTACCGGCATAATTTCGGTTAAAGATGACACAGAAACTGAAACTAGTTTTGCAATGGATTTTAGTGGAACTACTGACAGGTATAACAACTTTGATCATAACTTTTTAGTCGTCAAGCTAACAATCTAAGTAAGTTTATGATAATATGCATTTAGCGATAAACCCTTTGTTTTTGACAAGCAAAATTGTATTTCTACATTTTTGCAGCGGTGACCGAGTGATGGGTATTGTATCTAGTGGAGCAGCGAGTGGACGCGTGAAGGCGCGACCTGAGCTCTTGTGGCCGGTGCCGGCGCACTGGAGCCTCGAGGATGCAGCCACTGTACCCAGTGCCTATGCGCATGCTTTCTACTGCTACGTGAGTTCTTATCGAATCATAATAAAACCGCCAAATTGTAGAATATACTCAATATATACTCAATATATCCCAAAGCAAAGCACGAATAAGGCTGAGGGAGTGGAAAGTAGGTACTCCACCGCGTGGGCCAAGTCCGGCTTTGCGGAGGCCAGAGTATTTTTAAACCATCTATGTGATTCGAATGACTTAGAATAGATCTATGACCTTTTATCCAACCATCTGCTTGATGAATACAATAAAATAGTTTGGGCTTTCTGGGCCCCATGAGCCTTACGATGCCACTGATTAAATAATAAAAAGAAATGAACTAAGAAATGTCTTCCATTAGGCTATTAGGGCAGATCTCCTGCCTGGGATGTCAGTCCTCGTTCATGGCGGCACGGGAGCTCTGGGCCAGGCAGCTATAGCTATTGGTTTAGCGCACGGTTGCAAAATATTCACCACTGTCAGCGATGAGTGCAAGAAACGGTTCTTGATGAGATTGTTCCCTGAACTAAGAGGTAAGAATATGTGTCAAAATTCAAAAATTCAAAATTCTTTTTATTCAAAATAATATCATATAGATAGCTTTTTGACGTCATTTTTTGACTCTACCACCGCGTCGGAAGGTGTTCCGTTGAGAGATGCGGCCAGAAACTCTACAACACACATCTTTTAAAGAAAACAAAATGTACAAAGTACAATTAAAATACAATATTGCATTACATAGTGTAAAATTGTCAAGACCAGACATTTTGGTCATTCAAATAATCATCGAGTTTATAGTAACCTTTTTTACAGAGGACTTGTTTAACATGGGACTTAAACTTTTAGTCTGGTAAGTTTAGAATATCCTCTGGTATCTTATTTATTATAAAAGCGTATACAGTGCCCCATGAAAGATGTGTTGACTTTACTGAGTCGAAAATGTGGGAATACTAATTTATTTTTATTTCTTGTATTGTAATTATGAACGTCACTGTTTTTGGGAAAGAGAGACAAATTTTTCCGAACATATAAAATATTTTCGTAAATATGTTGACTGTAGAAAGTCAAAATACTGATATCTTTAAAAATATCTCCTAGTGAGTCTCGACAACGCAGATTATAAATGGCTCGAATTGCCCGCTTTTGAATGATAAAGATAGCCTCAACATCTGCAGCACGGCCCCACGGCAAAATACCATAAGACATGATACTGTGGAAGTAGCTGAAGTATACAAGTCTTGCAGTAGCTATATTAGTTAGCTGTCTAATTTTCCGAACTGCATAAGCTGCCGAGCTCAGCCTACCCGCTAGGGTTTCTATATGTGGACCCCATTGTAGCTTCGAGTCAATTTTTATCCCTAAAAATACAGTATTACTTGTGAAATGCAATATATCGTTATCTAAAGTTATTTTATTTTCATTATTTATAACGTTTGGTAGAGTGAATTTAATAAATTTAATTTTCTTTGCATTTAAAGCAAGATTATTAACACTGAACCAATTCATAACTTGTCGAAGAGTGTCATTTACATTGTCATTAATATCATCAACATCTTGCACCTTTCTACTTGTTTTGAAAATAAGAGAAGTATCATCAGCAAATAACACTATGTTCGATAAGTTCTGTACCATGTAGGGTAAATCGTTTATATAAACCAGAAAGAGAAATGGACCCAGTATAGATCCCTGTGGAATGCCCATTTTTACTAGTGAGCCAGACGAATTTGTTCCATTGATACACACCCTTTGGATTCTCTTTTCCAAGTAAGATTCTAACAGATCCAGAGCCTTGCCTTGAATACCGTAGTGGTTTAATTTGATCAACATTGTTTTATGATCAACACAGTCAAATGCTTTGGATAAGTCACAAAAGACTCCGATTGCATTTTGGTGCTCCTACCAAGCGCTAAAGATATGCTGTATCAGCATAACTCCAGCGTCGATTGTTGAGCGACCCTTGGTGAATCCAAACTGTTGCTCATGCAGCAGCCTCTTGATATTAAAGTGGGAGAGCATTTGACTGAGTATAATCTTTTCAAAAACTTTGAGGTCGAAAGTTACTAGGGTCGGTTTTATTACCCGTTTTGAAAAGTGGTATTACTTTTCAAAACGGGTAATAGTAATTGCTGTGTTTTATTAAGTCAGGGAAAGTTCCTGAGTCAATGCAGCAATTAAACAAAGATCCTAAATAAGGTGCTAAAGTTTTAATTACGGAGCTGAAGAGCTTGACTAACATACCCCACAAATCTTCAGTATTTTTTTGGTTCAATGCTTTGATGACTTTTACTATTGTATGAGGGTCAAAATGGTCAAAACTGAATTGGAAGTGCACTCGTTTACATTATTTTTTAGCAAAACTTCGGCAAGAGCATGAGCAGAGTTCAAGGATTCTGTAGTCTTTACAGGAATGTTGGTAAAGAAAGATACAAACTCCTCAGCCACTTCCGCCTCTGAGCTAACTACACCATGATCTGTTTTAATTGAGATGCCTTGTTCTCTAGGTTTTATTTTCCCAGTTTCTCGGTTAATCACATTCCAAACAGTCTTAACCTTGTTGTCTGACCTCCTAATTTTATTACGGATATGTATAGATTTTGCTAAGATGCAAACTTTTCTAAATATTTTTGAATAGTTCTTAACGTATTCCTTAAATGTTTCACTATGGATATAGGTCTTTGTAAATAACCATAGTCAGACCTGATCTTTGCGGATTTTGAACAAGAATGTTTGGGTATAATAATTAGTTTGATCTTCCTTAACTGTTTTTCAGAGGAACACATTGGGTATTCTCGTGACGCCAGTTTTAGAGACATGGTGATAAAGGAAACTAACGGAAACGGATGCAATATTGTCTTCTGCTGCGTGAAAGGAGAACTTAAAAATGTATGTAGTGTTTAAGAATTCAAGAAACAATATTAACAATTTCAATTTTTATCTATGGTACCATAGAGGAAGGAAGTATAGAGATTCATGCGCTGTGTACGGCAGCCGGTGAGGCAAACGGGGGGACAAACAAGAAGATAGTAAAAACTATACGCGCGAGAAAGACAAAAAATATCTTCTACATCTACATAGCTTCGTGCTTATCTTCTCTTTTTCGCCTGTAAGTTTGTCCTTCACTATAATTTATATGACTGGCAATATCTATTGTCTTCTCTTTTTCGCGCATAGGTTTGTCCTTATTTGCATTTGCAAAACAATATTGTTTAAAATAATATTAAAAATGCTTTTCAACAATTAATTCAACTTGCTTACCTATGAAAAGGTATTCCTTGACATTTGCTTACATTTATTGAATTGTTTGTGCAGTACCTCGGTACACACTACGGCATTTTTTATGCAGATAATTTTTTTTTCAATGAAACTGATACACGTGACCGCAGTGACAGAGCGACTAAACGCCAGAGTATATCGCCGCAGTTGAATGGGACAACGTTATGAAGCGTGATGTTCACTCTATACTTCCTTCCTCTATGTATGGTACTTCAAGTACCTACCTACTAACATAGTTATAATTTTAAGTGAATTTTGTTACTAACATATATGGACAAAAAAGTCTGAAATAAATGATATACATTATACAATGTACCTATATTCTAATTTACCTTTTTAATTAAAATATCTTTATTTATTCCAGAGTTCTCTGAGTTGTACCAAGTTTTGTGGTATCGTTCTAGACATGGTTCAGCTTCCACAAAGAGAGAAATATTCCTTTGGCATGTCTCATCTCCTGGAAGAGAGAAATTATTATCTTATTGACTTCACATCAATCTTCACCAACGATAATGTAATGGAAATGAAGGTCAATATCTGTTGAGAGAGTTCTTATGAAAAAAAAAACAGTTTCATTAAGTCATACTAACTTCCTGTAACATTGCAGAAGCTTCAAACGCTCATTAGTGAAGGTATCGCCCGCGGGTATGTACGGCCTCTGTCTAGAGTCACATATGCGCCACACGAAGTTTCGCGTGCCTTTCGTCTGGTTTCCGCAAGTCGTCATCGTGGTCGCGCTATCATACGGCTGCGGGAACCGGTTCAGGTCGTTCAATCAAGGTACAAAAGCCTTACATGAAGACACTTTATGCTTTGGAATATGGTACGACTACCGTTTCTAAAATTAAGTATTTTTAATGATTATCTTTATTACTAGGGTCTACTGTTCGCCGAATCTTTGCCACTTACTAATATGTGATGGAGACATAATAGGACTACAACTGGCTGACAGACTGATCACCAGGGGTGCCAGGAAGCTATACCTTCATTGCGGTAATATTTCGACTCATCTTCAGCTCAAAATCAAGTGAGTTACCCACAAAGTAATCCCAAGTGTCTTAAGTTGAGAACATAAAGTTATTATACCTTACGGAATAGAGGAACTGACATGAGTTGTCAAATGAATTGCCTCGCGTCATGTATCACTTTCTACTATACAGTGGTGCCGCTAGGCAACCGCTAGGTACATCTCGCTCTCTCAGCTGTCAGTTCCTCTAATATGTAAGGTGTAGTATACCGCACGAAATTCTAGCGCTGGAATCAGTTAATTTAGACGAAAGTAGTGCATAGTGCCTTGTATATACGGTCAGCGCATTCAAGGTCAGCGCTAGAGATTCGTGCCGCAACTTATAACTTTATGGTTAGGAAGAAAGAATCCAGTTAACGGAACTATTCTTGTAAATAATATAATCTTGTATACTTATAATTATTTATAGAGCTTGGGAAAAGCTTGGTGTAGAAGTAAAAGTATCTTCCGAAGACCTGACGAACACAGTGAATGTTTGGAGTTTAATAAACAATTGCAATCGCCTGGGACCCGTAGAAGGTTTATACGTAGTCGCAACATCTAGCCCTGCAAATGCTGTTATTGTTAGCCATTTGGATTTGGTATCGAGGAATAATTTATATCCATATTTAAGGTAAGAATACGCTAAATATTGCTTCCGATCAACTCTCATTAGTGCGTTTTGTTTTACTGTTTTATATAGGCTGAACCCTGATCTTAAATTATAAAAATAATAGGAAGATGGTCAAAAATGGACAGTCATTGAAATTGTTCCCATGAAGACAAGATTCTTGATTCGGCAGATTCTAGTTAAACAGATTTATATTTCTCCAGATACTTCGCTGTTGTGTCCGACGACGGTAATATGATCGGTGAAGAAACTTGTTTTTCTCGAGTGCGTAATGGGTTACCAGGAACAATGATAAACCTTCGGTTAAACAAAGTAGGTGAATGTTACGCTAACGCTACGTTAAGGAGTTTTCTAGGATTCTAGAAATTTTTTAATTAATTTTATTTGTTTTAGGTTGGAGAAGCAAACAATTCTAGAGACGTACTGTCTTGGCGCAGTGCTATCAATGCTATAGAGTGTGCTTTATGTTCGTCCCAGGCTGGAATTCTTGCGTATCCCAAGAAACAGTCAGCACCGTCCTTGCTGCAACAAATCCTTGATATCGCTGGTAAGAAAATACTATACGAGATTGTATAAGAGAAATGTTTACTTGCAAACTTTTGTTCAAAATTTTATTTTTTTTATTTTTACCGTTTAGAATGAACCTTTCCATATCTTCCCATTGGGTGTCGTAAGAGGTTATACGGTTTTGTGAGCCCCTGATAAAGTATTACAAAAGGCTTATAGCCACCTATTAACACTTGACATATTATCCTTCCTGAAATATTAAATAAT
The DNA here is from genome assembly GCA_922987775.1 of Agonopterix subpropinquella. Taxonomy (NCBI): domain Eukaryota; kingdom Metazoa; phylum Arthropoda; class Insecta; order Lepidoptera; family Depressariidae; genus Agonopterix; species Agonopterix subpropinquella. Next base: position 17,090,824 of record OV277712.1, read on the forward strand.
ATAAGTATATGCTAAATGTGAGCCTTGTTATAACTATAGCATATGCTCATATTATGTTCACGACTGTATTCTCAGAGGGGGTAGTCTAAAATATTTCAAGTGTCCATCCTCTAAGACCAAGACCTCCGAGTTTTACAAGTTGCATTACAAGTGCCTCCTATCCATTACAAGTTACGACGGGCTCACCGTCACACTGGACAGAGTTTCGGTACTACTAGCACAGTCAAACGTGGATGTCTCACTAGTAATACCGGACTGAGTTTTCTTGTTGTTCTATGTTGCTCTATGCGCTTAAAAAGATATATAGTTGCAGCGGGGTTTCTGAAAGGGATTTCTGGCGATTTTGGCATATGCATATTTTTTTAAAAGCAGCTTTAGCAGGTGACTAAATAAATTTTCAGAAATAAAGATTTTGGATGAAATAACTCAAAGCTTCACTCTGCTAGACTTGGGGATGGAGGTCGCGAAGGTGCCGGCAATTTCTTCTTTCCTGCAAGACCATCATAATGTTTCATTGCCAGAGGAACAAATTCCACAACTGACTGTGCAACAGTAAGTTCCATATAATATTGGATAAAACTTGTTTGCTAGTACCTCTTTCTTCATATTTTAAGCGATGACTGATAAACTGAATTAGAAATAGTCCATTTTTAGGGTTCCGAAGTCAACAAGGAACCCTTATAGTTTCGCCATGTCCTTAGCTCAGAGATGCTTAATACTAGAAAGCTGTAATTTGGCACATGTATACATATTCATCACGCTGACAAAGTGGTAAAATAAAATCTTGCAAAATATTTTTTTTTTTGTGTACCTCCCCTACACGTTAAGTAAGGATGATATTTATTTTTCTCGTCTACCCCATGGTGTGGGGTATCGTTGAATAGGTGGTTTAAAAATATTATGGCTGTGAAAAAACATTTTTCGATATAAGGATCCGCTAGCGAAATATTAAGCTTTAAAGTGAAAATTTTTGTTAGAGTCAAGTGTCCTCCCTCCCTGCCAGCTAAACGGTTCTTTCTGGATATGTGAAAAAATTCATGGCAGTAGTATATATAACGTAATTATAAGGAAAACTATCACCGCTAAGTAGGCTTTACAAGTTTACGAGTAATAGTCGATCAACTTATAAAATGTACTTTTTAGAGTTTATTATATTATGACGGGCAACTAAGGAACCCTATCCTGCGCGTGGTCCGAAACGCACATGGCCAGTTATTGTATCTACTATTTCCTGACTGCATTTTATAATTTTTGAGATATACAATTTTTGTGTCTTTGTTACCTCTAAAAGCATTAGATTATGGTATAATAGCCAGTAGGCCTAGCCTGCCACCCCTGAGAAAATGATAGAAATCGAGGTGGGCCTCCATCTTTGTTGCTTTATGTATACCAAAAAAAAGAGCGCAATTATGATGATTTTCTCCTTTTGTAGTTTTTTAGTGGGTGGCATGCCAGCCGTGTAGGTCAGATTTGGAGACGTCTTGAACATTACTTTGCTATACGAACATAACTTCTCCAATCTGTACTGGACCCGCGTCGCGTGCTGGAGTATTGTACAGCTGAGGGGCTTGTGCAGTAATCATAACCCTATAAACGTCCCACATGCAAGGCACAGGCCTACCTTCAAGGAGGGTGTATGGGTGTTATCTCCACAACGCGTGCCCGATGCTGATTGGTATACTTCACATACGCACATCAGAATTTCATCTTCAGCGTATGCAGGTTCCTCACCATGTTTTCCTTCACCGATTGAGAGCAGTCGGTATTACCTACGTACATAAGTCAGTAAAAGTTATTGGATGCACCAATAACTTTTACAATAGCATGTCCGTGCGGATTCGAACCTAGACCCTTATAATAGTGTATATACCTGTTCGCAACGCGCCACTAATGCTCAATCGCCACCGACCTGGAGTGCGATTTTTGAAAGTCACCTGCTGAGTAAAATGGCCGTTATTCACAGATTTCCCAAAGTTAGCATTGTTTAATCTTACCTGTGACTAAATTCTCATACCCATAAGTTCAATACGAGTGCCCCTACCCACTCGTATTGAACTCATAGGTATGAGAAGGCTTTTGTATAAGATTTAAAATCCGTTCAAGCTCACCAGTGACATTGAAAAATCGCACTCCTGATCATTATACAGTGGGACGTATAAAAGCCTCCACAATTTCCCGCTGCCGCTTCAATGGCATGTCATTGAATTTAACTTGCCATAGTTACTAATCAGAGTTGGAGGCTGATAATGATAATAAATAGCTCACTACAAGAAGAAGAATGATTATGAAATATTGCTATCCTTTATTTTGATACCCGAAAACAAATATATACTTATACTTACTATATCCATTTTGATCTATTTACAGAATACAAGAACTCGATGAAGTAATATCAGGCACAGAGCCCAAAGAAGTGCGGGGCTTAGAAACATTCTTCTCCTACGTGGACCCTGATGAACTCCTTGCTACGAATGAAATTGTGTTCCTGTCTACCCTCACAGTGAACAGCGTCAATGTGGTATTTTCATTTTGCACAACACATACACTACATATATATACACACACACACACTATACACTACATACATAATACATCACATCATCATCGTTTTGCATACTAGTATGCAGTTTCATTTGCCCCCATTCCATTTCAATTTCCCTTTTCCATACCTATATCTGTTGTATACATGTTGTATAGATTTGAGTCGAGTAGGCATTGTAGTTTGATATGGAACAGCTGATTTTTTTGCGATTTCATGTTTGCTCCCATAGTAAAAGTTGTTCAGTTTGATGGTCTATTTAAAAATGTCGATTAGGTAAGAAAAAATCATCCGGTATAATGTATGTATTAGGGATGCAACGATTCGGCCATTACGATTACGATTACGATTTCATAATCGTAATCGTAATCGTTATTTATTACGATAACCGATGCATTACGATTATTTAAACAAATTTAGTGGAGATTATCCTCAGAATGAGTTCTCATAGTGTTTCCTAGCATTCCAATGAAAGTTAAATCATTAAAAAAAAAATTGTTTTTAAATTCCAAGATTTTGTAAAGTCAATGGTATACTTGGCCAGGATTCTGTGGGTCTACCCGCACATTCGAACTTCGTAATTGCGTGAATGTTTTCGTTCCAATGTCAACTCTATTACAATGAAGTGCGGACCGAAACAGGGGCGATCATCGAAACATCGAAAGTCCAGGTACAGGGCCAGATTCGTTGACACGTGGAGGCTAATTTGCTTTGAAAAACACAATATTGAACAGATATCTCGTCCGATTTACGTGGGAGATTAATCTTTTGAAATTAATGTCGAAGAGATATCGCGAGAACGAAGATGTATGTAATACTTCAAACCGAAAATCAAATCAAAGACATCAGTAGAATAAAAAAAAGAGATTCAAGTCTGACCAAAAAAAAGTCAGATTTTGCTCAAAATGAGCTAAAATGGCAGCGAAAGACCCGATTTTTCTAAAGTTGTTTTTCGGCTCTGGAATCTAGTATTCAGGTCTGGTATTTGTGAACAAATGCAATCTGATTGAGAGTTTTTAATTCATTTTAATAATCGTACGATTCTTACTACGTTGCATTGCATCGTTATTAAACGTGATTATTACGATTACAGATGCAAAACGATGCACCGTTTCGTAATCGTTGCATCCCTAGTATGTATATGGGGGTAAATATGGAATAGCAGAAAAAAGATCTATGTTCCTATTTATTAATTAATTGTTATTATGTTTAAGTTATGTATGATTATTGATTATTTAAAGGCAAAATAGCAAAACCGTCTTACCAATCTTATACAGGGTGTAACAAAACACCCTAGTATACTTAAAGGGTTGCTTCCGACCATCAAACTGAACAACATTCACTATGGAGCCAACATCGAGAAAAAATAAAAAGAATCTTGTCCCATACAAAACTGCAGTACCGACTCGCCTAAAATGTATGGGACAGCAGATTTTTTTTATTTCTTCTCGATGTTGGCTCCATAGTGAAAGTTGTTCATTTCGATGGTCTGAAGCACCCCCGTAAGTATTACTAGGGTGTTTTGTTACACCCTGTATACAAAAAACAATTCTAATTCGCTCTTAAAAATATGCACCAATTATTCTCAACTTCGCGTTATTATCTCAGGGTGATGACGAGGTGGACATATCGCAGACATACCTGTGCGTAGTGCCCGGACTGGAAGGTCATCACGGCAGGTTCCGAGAGTTGTGCGAGAAGCTTAAACTTCCAGCAATAGTGCTGCAGCCTGGATTCGACCATAGACAAGAGACCCCTCGTCAAACAGCTGAAAGACATGTCAAGGTATTAATAATCCCCAGCGTTTATTATTCTAACTAACTTCTACGGCCTCAGTAGAGGACAACGGGAAAACATAATATGACCGCTGTTTTCTTACTTGGGGCCAACGGGAATTTCTCATTATACCAAAATTGAATGAAACTATTACCTGGGCCTAACTACACTAACTACTGGTGGTATATACCACCATTATTATAGTTAGGCCATACCATACCATATGGTACCATGTAAGTCCACCACCACCCAGTGTATGGAGTGGGCCGATTGTTTTTGTCAAAATTGAAAAACAAAATAAGGCAATAGAATTACTTCTTGAGTAAATGCGGTTTCCTTAGGATACCTATTTAATTTGGGAGCAGTCAATAATTTCAAGGGGTGATCCACAAGAACATTGTACAACTTTTTGTCATCCGATCGATCGGATTGTGATAAATGGTTAATAGTCTTCTAACGTCAGAATATTTTGTTCACCAGATTCTGTTGAAATATTCTTCAACAAAGAAATTCTACCTGGTCGGTTATGAAAGCGGAGTTATAGTAGCCCTGGAAATAGCGGCCATTCTCGAGAATATTGGTGAGTAAACATTGAACACTGCAAAAAGGCGACTAATATGTGAACTTTTGATATCACCTTAGCCACCTTTTTTCGTATCAGATCAGCAAAGTGTTGTTATGTAATCTCCAACCATATCTGCTAATTTGTTGTTTTGCATATTTTACAGGATTAGTGGGCACAGTATTCTGTATCGGTGGCACCCCTGAGGAAGTCAGGTCATCAATCGAGAGGCAACTATGCGATCTAGACTCAGATGAAGCCTTACAAGACGCCGTGGTGCGTCACATGTTTTCACTCATGGTAAACGACACAGAAGGACTCGACAAGGCTTTGCAGAGGGCATCGACATGGCAGGAGAAGGTGGAAGCCTGTGTGAGAATGTTGTTGGGACGTGTCGCCCATTCAGCGCAATACGCTCGGACCCTGATCGATGCAGCTTATATGCGAATCAAGCAGGCGCGACTTTATAAAGTGGAACCTCATCAACTTCGCTCACGAATCGTCCTTCTTCAACCGAGGTCCAGCCCGGAGAGGTCTTCGACAACATCAATGGATATTCTCCAAGAATACTCTCAACAACCGGTGATAGTTCATGAGCTACATTTGCCGCTAGCACACGCAACCAAAGACCTGCGCTGTCCTGCAATAATCAACAAATATCTTGACGAGGACATATTAGCAGCATTCGAACAGAAGAATTTGTGCGATAGTTATGTTATGAGTAGATACACCTTGACGAAAGATGAAGATATTTGTGTTGTGTAATATTTGTCTCAATTTATTTTCATTTGGTTGTTAGCCCCATCATTTAAGTAGAATTTAAGATGAACCTCCCACTAAACGACCTTGACCTTTTCAGAACCGTCTCACCTCTACTAAACTATGTAATTTTAGTAGGTATACCTATTTTTGGCTGGCTTGTCCTTCATTATGTCACTATGGAGGAAATCAAATTCGAAAATATTAAGAATTTGCACAAAATTTTTAAATTATTTAATTATCTCATAAGACAGTAACTGACATAAAAGTATAATTATTAACTCATTAAATATTGGTCTTAAGAAACATTACAAAAATTACATTTTTAGATCAAAATATTGTCTACACAATAATGGTTTGTTTCGCAAGTAAAAGTAACTTTATAACCCAGTAAAATTAAGCTGAAATATACCATTCAGGAGAAGTAATTTCCGGAGTTTTGAAACTTTTTTTAAACGTTCCTTTGGTACGTAATATTGAAGAAAAAAAATAGTCTAGGAGTGCGATTTTTGAATCTCATTCGCTGAGTTCAGTAGTTGAAAATGTCAAAATTACTATGGAGCGATGATAGCCCATACGGAAGAGAGCTAGCGCCTCAATTCTGAGGCCGCGGTTCGATTCCTGGCCTGTACCACTAAGTTCTTCGGAATTTATGTACGGTTGTATTTATCATTTACTAGCTCGGCGGTGAAGGAAAACATCGTGAGGAAACCTGCATTCCCGAGAATGAAAAGAAAATACCATAAGTTCGGAGGTATGCGTAAATATGGGTGAGCTTGGGGCGAACACAAAAGGACCAGCACTGGTCTCCGTGTTACAACGACCCTTGCTTGCAATAGCCCAACCACAAATAATAATAATGGAGACGTGCATCTTTCTACTGCTGATTTGACATTAAAAAATCATACTCCAGGAGTGCGATTTTTGAAAGTCAAATCAGCAGTAGAAAGATACTTATCTCCATAGTAATTTTGACATTTTCAACAGCTGAACTCACCGAATGAGATTCAAAAATCGTACTCCTGGTGAGCTCGAGGAAAGGTTGGCGGTGAAAAAAATCCAAAATTGCGATATCCAAGATGGCTGCCATGGAAATTTCAAACGCCAATGCAGCTTTTAAGGGTTCTCCGTACCGACAGAAAATTTGTATCTGGGGGTTTTCGGGGTTGCTGATTAAGAATATGAAATCATTTTGTTTTAATCTTCAACTTTCATGAGGGTCACCATACAAATTTCATAATTTTTGAAATGCTGTTACTTTCTCGGCCCCGTAGCCCTCAAAGGTTAAGTCTTATGACAAAAATGCATATAACTTGTTTTATAGGAAATTTTGTCAGGTTTAATTTGTCCGTACAAAGTATTTCGATACGACTTTCAGATTTCGAGAAATAAGCGAAAAACTGAAAAAAGTCACCTTTAGAGCCCCCCCCCCCCCCCCCCTTCCTCGAGCTCACCCCCTCACCAGGACTTTTTTTTTTCTTCAATATTACGTACCAAAGGAACGTTTTAAAAAAGTTCCAAAACTCCGGAAATTATTTCTTCTGATTTATATAATTTTACTGGGTTATTAACTTATTTATAAATAAAGTAGATGCCCGTAATACAGACTTTCAAATGTTTTAGCTTTACTTTGAACTCAAGTTTCATTGTAGGTAGGTAATATTTGTTTTACATAAAAACAACTGTAGATTGTTTAAATACTTAACATAACAATAAAATTAATATTTGTTCCATATGTAGAAATATAAGAAATGTACTTTATGGCAAATAAAGCCGAGATGTTGAATATCATTGGTAAATTTTTCATTACGTGTATAATTTTTATGTCTTTCAAATAACGAGAAGACCAGCAAAATATGGCCCGGCCCAGCGTTTTGTTTCAACAAACACAATCAGCGTGAGGTAAATTAAATATGTTGTATTGAATAATTTATTTATTTACAACACATATATAAAATAGCGACACTAAAACAATAAATACAAATAAAGTGAGTTAAAACTAAACTACAGTGACCTACATCATCATAGGCCTTTACATCTGTTGCAGATGATTTAATCAGTGTTTTTGGAGAAGCACTTTTTCTCATGGCTGTACAGTCCTATACGAGAGCCGCATACACGTCCACAGCCTCTACAATAGAACTGTACGCCGGTGGATGACGAAGGGATTGTGGCAGCATTATGCCTTTTGTCACGTTTCTCTGCCAGGTGTGCGAACCAGGCTTCGTCATGAGTAGTCCGACCCTCTCTTGTTTTCCCTCTCCAGCCTCCTCTATTTTCCGCGTGCTCTTCCCAATTTGTGGGGCTGATTCCGAAAGCGGTCAGGTCTCTCTTGACGCAGTCCTTAAATCGCAGCATGGGTCTTCCGACTGGCCTCTTCTTATCTGCGACCTCACCAAGAAGGATGCGCCTTGGCAAATGTTTTGTTACTAAAACTAGCTGTAAGATACTTGTATACTAACACTATATGGACATCTTGTCTGAAATAAATTATTTGAATTGAATTGAATAAACTATCCTCAATATGTTGTTGTGATAAGTAAGTTATACATTTTGCTATAATCTGCATGGAATAATTATATTACTTGAAGTAAAAATCAATTAGACCTTTTTATTCATTTAACTACGCTACGGAACCATTTTGCTGGTACCTACCTATTAATAGAATACTGTATTTTCTGCATGACGCTTGTAAGGCTAGGCGCAAACGGGCCACCGACCACAGCCACCGGTGGCCAGCGACCGCGACTTAACACACTTTTTCATATATTTGTTAGACGCGCCCGCACACGTGTAGCCGGTGGCCGCCACTCGCTACAGTAGTGTCCGCGACTCGCCACTAGTGGTCGCTACGTGACACACAAAACGCTGACACCCGCCACTGTCGCACTGCTCCACCCCCCGCGCAGTTAACCGTCCGACCTTCTACGTATCGCACGCGTACCATCATGGAGCACGACGCCTCAATGGATGTTGATACATTCATATCGGAAATCCATTGCGCGAGCAAACTTTCCGTGTCAGAATCCATCTTCACACTGCGCGCAACGAGAAGTCGAGAAGGTTAAAAATTGTGGCGGTTTCCAGACACCGGTGGCTGTCGCTCGCTTCTGACACTAAGCTTAATGTGGCGGTGGCGCGCTACAGCCACCGGTGGCTGTGGTCGGTGGCCCGTTTGCGCCTAGCCTTAGGTATTCGGTATTTTCTGTTAGTACCAGGTCGCTGAGTTCAGCAGTTGAAAATGTCAAAATTACTGTGGAGATATGCATCTTTCTACTGCTGATTTGACTTTCAAAAATCATACTTCAGGACTGCGATTTTTGAGAGTCAAATCAGCAGTAGAAAGATGCGTTACTCCATAGTAATTTTGACATTTTCAACTGCTGAACTCAGCGAATGAGATTCAAAAATCACACTCCAGGGTTTATATTTGAAACACCGTTTCTCATGTCCTTCATCGAAGACCATATCAAATCGTGCTCCAAAATTGATGATATTTATTTGCATCTTATCTGTAGATTTTTTTCTGGCAATTTTTAATTGCACTCGAGAGCAATGAAAACGGGTCACCAACATACCTACCTTAATATCTCCGAAACTAAGAATCTAAAAAAAAAAACAGAAAACATAGGTAAATAAAACAAAAGAGATAAAAAGAACAAAAAAAGAAAAAAATTATATCGCAGCCGATGACTATTAAAATAAATAAAATAATAAAAAAAACAAAAAAAAATCATTTATTTAAGGAAACTAGGTCCCATACAAAGAGCATTACGTAGGTAGTTTGTCAGAGAATCAAGTGATAATAGATTAAAATTAAAATTGAATTAAATTAAATTAAATTAAATATTACATTACATTATTACATTTACATTTATATTATAAGTCCAATTTCTCCATACAGAATGTCTTTTACGTTCGCATCTATAATAATAATTGGTTATATTGGAATCGGTATCAAGATTCGTGACTGAGCTTGCAGAATTTTTTTTATTTTCTGTTTTTTTTTTAATTCTGTTTTAATTTTTTTCTAATGACTGAATAATTTACAGAAAAATTGAATAAGCTGAATCGATACTTCAATTGTTTGTCCGTCTTATTTTAAAACTATGCAATATCGTTTTTTGGAGATGCATTTATTTAAAACAAAATCCGTGTCCACGTCACTCTTTCACCTGGTCTGATACATTTTTATGCGTACAAGATAATTCATTAATTATACAGGGTTATTTTTATATCACTGCGTATAACTTCAGCATGTATTCTACTCAGCAAACTGAACAACTTTCACTATGGATGGCTCCATAGTGAAAGTTCTTCGAAAACGCGCAAAAAATCAGCTGTCCCATACAAAACTGCAGGACCTATTCCACTCAAATGTATGGGACATCCGTTTTTTTTTTTTGCGATTTCGAACGTGGCTCTATAGTGAAAGTTTATTGTTTCAATCTAATTCTTTTGTTATAAATCAGTTGGGGTGTATGAGGTTTTGCGCTAATTTATTAACACGTTGTATATACGGCCGAATTGAGAAACCTCCTTTTTTGAAGTCGGTTAAAAATAGATCGGCAAAATTGAAAAACTGTTTTATGTGACCGACCACATTACTAAGTGTCAATTTATTAGTGGTTCTCAACAAAGACCCATGGTAGTACGGAACACTAATTGCCCGAGTCCCGACTCCCACTTGGCCGATTAATCAAAATGAGTGGACATTCTCCATTGTCCAGGTCGAAAACATTATTAATACGACATTCATAGGTTGTCGACCTAGATATTTAAATATAACCTTGGTGACTTATTTTATTATCCAGGCACTAAAGCAGTAGGTAACAAATTTTTATAATGCCATTTCAAAAACACCTGAATACCTAAGATTCACAATCCATTCTCATCATCGTGTATTATTCTCTTTTCTATTTCATCCACCTCCAGAACTATGCAAAGAACCAAAGGGAGATGGAAAAAATCCATAATTTATATTTTCTTCAAATCATTGACAGCATGGCATGCCATGTTAAACCCTTGGTGGAGTGGAGAGCGTCGGTGGCGCATTGCGGAGAGGTATGGAAACTCAATCTTGATGTCCGGGTTCGAATCTTGCCACATGCCCATGTACCAATGAGATTTTATAACTTACGTACATACGTAATATGGAATGCTCTCAACCGTTAAACGAAAACATCGTAAGGAAACCTGCAAACGCGGAAGAAGAAATTCCGATCCGTATGTGCATAGATTATTTCTGTGACTTCAGTACCTACTACTGAAGTCTAACAATCCATATTGCGCACGCGTGGTGGACTAACGCCCATACAGGGTGTATGAGCGTAGGGGGTGTGTGGGGTGTATGTACTGTAGAGATGGTATATCACGGGGTTGTCTAAAACTGGCCATACAAGGTTGAATTGGGAACACGAATCCGAAAAGAAACAAAGATTCAAAGCGATAGGTTTTTATCATATCCCTGGGACAAAAGAGGGATTGACGCATAGATTTATATATTACTAGCGTAATATCTAAATCTATGCGTAAAATAAATATATTGTATGTCTTTGGATTGACGTCTCGTTTTATAATACTTTTCCATACAAAAGAAATATAGTTATTCATCAAGTTATCTACGTGTATTTTATTATGAGAACCGCTCGCAGCCAAGCAGAAGTAAAGCTATACCCGCTACAGTACTAACATCAGGGTAGACCTGTGCCCTGCAGGGGAACGTGTAAAATAGGCTGATCATGAATGGTGAAAAGATTTATTACACTTTGGCACTGGAAAAAAATGCGACCATGTAGAGATTTACCAGTTTAAAAAAATACAAAATAATTAAAAAAAATTGTTTGCTTACAAGAGCGTAATCATTTGTGTTTGTTTTATGGATTAATTGATGCTTCTAGCGAATATCTATCATACCATGAAACATCAAATAAAAAAAACATAGTTAGAAAGCAGATATTGTCTTTTTATGGTTTTTATAGTCTTTTTTTTATTTATTAATTTCTCTAAAACTATGATAGATAAAGACAAAAGATTTTCAATAAAAGCTTTGATTGAATGTAATCTTTCCAAAAAGAGCATAAAATAAGATGACCGCAACTTTGGGAAAATCCCACACTGTGATGTTGCTTGTAGGTAGTGGGAGTTTGTTTTTATCACAATTTCTCCAGAACAAGAACAAATTCGCGACAAGTAATCCATTATTTTCAGTAAATAGAATACCTTTAATAATGCCACCGAAAAAACTGTTTATAACTTGTGAAATCTGTGGTGATCGAGCCAGTCGCAGTGATTGCGAAAAAAGGATGTTTATGGCTAAATTTCCTCGGGATGAGGCCCGGTGAGCATTGGATTAGATATTTTTAGTCATAAGTGTGAATATGATAGTGTTTTAAGGTAAAAACGAATAAAATCTGGTATTTAATTTTCATAATATTGTGTACTTTTAAAATAAACCTAGCGGCGTTATTCCCCTACGCTGTCTCAGCGGAATAAGTGGTCACCAAGTGTGACGTAATATCGCAGCAATGCGCGGTGCGAATCAAATCAGAAGTTCTTGCGTTGCATTCGTGCGAGCTCGCAGATATTTGCGATGCGATGCGTCGTCGCAGTTGTGTGGCGACTCTATGATAGACAGACAGAATGGTCGAAAATATAAGGGTTCCTTGACTACGGAACCCTAAAAAGAATCTACTGTTAAAAACATTTGAGTCGAGATAGAGTCGAGTGAAAAATTAAAATACATAAATATTTTATTTTATTACTAAGTACAGGGTGTACAATAAAATGGGACAGCTACTCAAAGGGGTGCTTCAGACCATCAAACTGAACAACTTTCTCTATGGGACCAATATCGAAATCGCGAAAAAAAATCTGCTCTCCCATACAAAACTGCAAACATAACTCGACTGAAATGTATGGGACAACAGATTTTTTTTTTCGCGATTTCGATATTGGTCCCATAGAGAAAGTTGTTCAGTTTGATGGTCTGAAGCACCCCTTTGAGTAGCTGTCCCATTTTATTGTACACCTGTATATTATAACTTTTTCGTCAAAACCCTTAGTACATCTCTGTGCAAAAGTACGTTAAACTGTAGAATATGATAAGGTATTATTTTATTTGTTCAAAAAATTACTAGCATAATTAATATAAATAATTATATATATTATACTCTCAGCACAATAATTCGATTAGTTTGCAAAGTTCGGTGTAAAAGTGCAGTTGATAAGAAATTAGCCTGTTTAATATTATAATAGGTAAGTTAGCTAGGCCACAGATTAGATAATACTATACCTAGTATACCATTGGCATACCATTTTGTTTATTATGATAACTTTGAACTTTTGTCGCCTATAAATAATAATAATACAGCTTGTGTCGAGTTGTTGGTGAGTGGCGTTCACCACGAACCCAAGTGCTCCTTGAAGTCCCTGATCCTCGTCTCCGACTTCTCTTTGCTGGCCGGTTGAAGTGGACGCCAAGACGATCTTATTCACACCTCTGTGCCCTTTTTTGGTTGGAGTTGATAGAGCTATAATGCTGGAAGCTATGAATGATCTGCGAGGACTATTCTTATAAATCCTGAAACCTGCAAAATGCTAAAAGTGAGCTTTGCTGCTACTGAACGATTAAAAATAAGTACTAAATCTTTCTTTGCTGTAACTAGCAAAGAAATATTTTGTATTATTAGTTTTCTACTTCTGACTGCAAAGAAACACAAAAAAGTGACCACTATTTGCGGTTTTTAATACAGTTATTAGAAATAATTACAATAATATGGCCTGTTCCTTGCAGCAGAGATGATAGAAGCTAATGTTGATGATACTTACATTATTATTGCAGAGTAGGTACCTAACATAAAATGGCGCCTACACCACAAGAGTACACTGTACCGGACGATGTGGCCGCAGGGTTACAAGGGGAGCGAGTCGTCATCTCCGGCATGTCAGGCCTCTACCCGCAGTCGAATCATGTGCAGGATCTCTCCGACATACTTTACAACAAGGTACGATAGTACGCTGTATCGGACGATGTGGCCGCAGGGTTACAAATCATGTGCAAGATCTCTCCGACAAACTTTACAACAAGATACGATAATACCTACACACGCACAGGGTGGTTCCAGCATAAATAATATTAAAACGATCCTAATCATAACCACGGAATACACAGGGTGAACGGTAATTGGACCTCTTTCTTGAAAGTGGACATACTAGAGGTCATCTGCAACAAAGTAAGCCCGTTAACTGGGGGTCACAAATAACAGTTGGTGTGATGGTTTCACGAACTTTACAATACCTAATAGTAAAAAAAAAAAAAAAACACTCTGGACATTCACTTGACACTTTTCTGAAAGCTGAATACAGTCTTTCTTAATATTCTAACGGTTTTTTCTGTCCATCCAACTTATCAACTTTCTTCAATATCCTAGAAATCACGAAATAATAATTATGCTGTTCACTAATTCATCATCATCATCATCATTAGCCTTTCCATCTATAGAAGATGATAAATCATCTGTTAAAAGCCCGATACGAGATACGAGAACGACAGGTGCGGCCGCATGTACGGCAAGTAAAATTTTAGTTTGCTGTGTCAGTTGGGTTTTTAAGTCGAGCAGTGCCTCCTTTCCCGCTTCTTTCCTTTCACTAATTACCCGCTTTGATATTATCTCTTTCCTATTCTAAGCAGCTATCTTAAATTATCTTCCTACTTCACGTGATCGCATCGGAGTTTTAAAGAACCATATATTTTACATTATTTATTTTACATTATTATTATTTTTATATTATTTGCCCAAATGTAGAAATCACAAGGTGCTATATCCGGACACCTCACTGGCCAGGGGATCAAACCACCGCGACAGAATCATCGCCGTAGATAGCTTAATCCATGTTTAAGCGCAATTTTACGCAATGAATTATTCTCGATGCTGCTGGCAGATCAAAGATCAGGGGCGTTATTTGTGACTTTTTATATGATTTTTATTACTTCATCATCATAATCACGTTCCACAGGTTAACCCGGTGACGGATGAGAACTGCCGCTGGGATTATAAACACCCAGAGGTTTCACATTACACGGGAAAGGTGCCTGGGCTTCAGAAGTTCGATGCTCAGTTCTTCAAAGCTCACTTCCGGCTTGGAAATACCATGGACTCTATGAGTCGCAAGATGCTTGAGCATGCCTACCAGGCTATTTATGACGCAGGTTATTACAAAATTTTTAATAATATATAATTACTTCATCTTATTTTTAATTTGATCGCAAATATCTTGAGACAAAACCGCCCCCGCCACAATAGCACGGCCGGCGAGTTCTTTGTCGAAAAACTAATTTCATCCCTCCATCGAGGGGCGAAGGGCAATTTCACACATAATTATAACAGCGACGGCCAGCGGTGCGCCGGGCTCTTAAATGATTTAGACCTGTAGTATGACTTATTTCAGTTTAAAAGACCTATTGAAAACACGTCTCTGGATGGGTTAAGAGTAGGTACAATTTTATGGGTTATTATTATGTCTTCATGACTGTTTCAATAAAACAGTAATTTTATTAACATGTGGCATCCTTATAAAATCGGTATATACCTTGTGGAAACTATATACCTCCTACCACAGAGTACTATAATTACTACCGTAACTAACTTTCTGTTGGTTGGTGTACCTTAATAAATAAAATAAAACATTGTCGATAGGTGTAAGTCCAGAGCAGTTGTCTGGAAAGAAAGTCGGTGTCTACACTGGATCCTGCTTCTCTGAGACCGAGAAGGTTTGCTTTTACGTGGCTAGTTCAAGAAATGGATTCGGTATAGCTGGGTAAATATGATAATTCATTTCTGAAAAAAAGAAGACATGCAAAACTAGCCCATACTTCCAACTCCTCAAGTAGTATTTTTCATTACGGACTGTTGGTCCTACTGCTGAGTTCCCCTAGTAGGTCCAGTATGATTTTCAAATACTCATGGTCCCACTGCTTGACATGGGTGGAACTATCAGGATTTGTGAATACTACTGGACCCACTCGTGTTGAAAAAATAATAAGGCCACAAGTGATATTTTTGAAAGCTAGCAACGTTTCTCCACTCCCCGAAAGGGATTTTGGTCGTAAGTTTATGTAAGTACATAATATTTTACTGCCGTTTTCTCGTGGACCAAATATTTTGTTCCTACTAGTAGATCCACGAGGGAAACCTATTTCGGCTAGTCCCACAGGTGTCACAGGAATCAGAAATCCAGTTATCTAGTTTTACGATCAATACTTTACTTTAAAGATCGATCGATGGCCATTACTTTTTGACTTAGAAGCTAGTGGTCCGACGTTTCTTTTTTTATCTGTTCTCCTGTAGAGTTGATGGCATGCCATGACATTGAGTTTAACTTGCCTTCGTAGTTTGCAACGAGAAGTTTGTTCATGGCTCAGAGTGCCCCTGATGAATGAAAGGTTCAGTACGTCACACTGGACTGCGCATGGACGGTGCATTTTATGTTTAAACCTGGTTTAAACATTTGTTATTTAATCCCTCAGTTTAATCCATAATAAATATAATACTAATTTTTTTGTAAACAGATGTAGCAAATCCATGTTTGCGAACCGTATCTCGTACTGGCTGAACGCGAAGGGTCCTTCGATGTCGATCGACGAGTCGTGCTGCAGCTCCATCGCGGCGCTGGAGCAGGCCTACCAGTCCATCGTCCGCGGCGAGTGCGAGGCCGCCATCGTGGGCGGGGCCAACCTGTGTCTACACCCACAGTCCTCCGTACACTATTCAAAGTAACCATGATCTTGCTACTCAGATTTCAGGATGAATAGAATAAGGAAAAAATGTGCATCAAAACATAAATGCTGTTATCAGTGGAAAACTATGGGATCAACTTTATGACGCTTTGATAGCAACAAATGTTATATTTCTCATTTTTACAGAATCATGACACTCTGTTCGGATGGGAAAACGAAGTCCTTTGACCAGAACGCGGATGGTTGTGCAAAATCTGAAGCAATAAATGTATTATTTCTGCAAAAAGCGAAAGTTGCTAAACGGTATGTTTCTTACTTAATGCAGATGTTCAACAATATTAAACCCAGATAAACTATGATAGGAGATTAAATTTTCAGCGTCTATGCAGAAATAATCTACATCAAAAACATTTATACATCGGTCTTGGAAGGAGAAACAGGTCCAAAGTACGGATTCAATCGTGATCCCAAGAGCATGGTTGAGTTTATGAAACAGTTTTATAAGGACGCCAAGGTGTCTCCTCACGTGGTGGAGTACGTTGAAGCTTTTGGATCAGGTAGTTCAAATTTACCTAAAAGTCATCGTTTTTCTGGTACGATTTGCAAATATTGTTTGATTCACGAACTCAATAATTTTTCTGTTTAGACAAGAATATCTGAATACATTCTTTTTCTATCCATAGCTGTACCCGAAGCTGATAAAGCAGAACTGGAAGCCATCGAAGAAGTGTACTGCAAAGACAGAAGTGATACAGTCCTAGTGGGCAGTGTCATGTCGAACATTGGCTATGGAGAGGCCGCTTCGGGAATATCTGCCATAACCAAGGTCCGATTTTACAATTGAAGGTAACTCTGGACTTTGAGCATATTTGATCTTAAACTGTATTTCATTTGAAGTTTTGCTACAGGTGTTACTAGGATACCACAAAGGAAAGCTGGCGGCAAACCTGCACTGTGAGAATCCGCGGCAGGATATTGCCGCTCTGAAAGATGGTCGTATGCGCATTGTTACTGAGCACCAGAACTTTGGTCGCACTTATACTGCTGTGAATGGAATTTCAGTCACGGGCGTTAATGCACATGTATTACTGCACGGAAACTACAGGCCCAAGGTTCAAAACAGTAACACAATAATAATATTAAATCATCCTAAGTATAAGTCCTACTGTTGGTGGCGGGGAGCCGGCTTATTCTAATGGGTGTACTGCTAAAAGCTGGCACTGTCATAGTATTTTCACAACTTGTACCAAGCTACAGGTTCCATTTAATGAATATTGTCATCTAACGGCGATCTCCGGACTCCGGACTGAATGCTTCACGTTTCAAAACACAGATTCAAAATATTTTCTTGCTTCAATCAGTTCTTATTATGGTTATTATACTAACCAGCCTTTTTCCTGAAATTATGACTAATTTTTAAGACTTAGATTGTATATTTTTCAGGTTCCCAACCGCTATAAGACTGCTATACCGCATCTGGTAACCTTAAGCGGGAGACAAGATGGCGCTGTCAAGAGGATCCTGGAAGATCTGAAGACCCGGGACATCGATCCTGAAGAGCTGGCCTTACTACACAATATCCATCAAACGAGGATATCTGGCCATTTGGGCAGAGGCTATGTAATACTAGGTAAATATAATTTTATGTGTTTTTCGTGTGACAATAAAGAATAATTATTTTAATCTCTAAAATTCCAGGTGTACATTTTAAAAGCAAAATCTAGCAGCAATCTTCTCAGAAGTATTCAGCGTTTGAAATAATGATTTTATATGAGAGAAGGCCTGTGCCGTGGAGACGTATAGATGATAATGATAATGATATTTGTTACTTTTAGCCAAGAATGAGGAGCAGAAGACAGTCAGCCTCGCAGAACAAGCGAGCTACTTCGATGACGCTAAACGTCCTCTGTGGTTCGTTTACAGCGGCATGGGCTCACAGTGGGCTGGCATGGGAGCTCAACTTATGCAGATACCTATATTTGCTGCCGCCATTGAAAAGTATGAATATGCCAAATTACTTTATTTTATTTTTCCTTCTTGACAAAGCCAGAGTGTGATATGATTTGTCAAATATTTGTAGGTGTCGTAAAGTGCTAGAACCAAAAGGAGTGGACATCGTCCATATAATCACGTCTCCTGACAAGAAAATTTTCGATAACATTCTGCACTCCTTTGTTGGCATCGCAGCAATTCAGATTGGTCTCACTGATATTCTTTTCGCTTTAGGATTGGTACCGGATATGATAATTGGTAAGATTCACACTTTTACTAAAATATTCATTGAATAAAATTGGGAGTAATCATGAATATTATGTTCAAAATGAATCTGAGCTCAAATCCTGAGACAATATCTCCTTCATTGAATATTCAAAACTTGCAAATGTGAAAACAGGCCACAGCGTGGGTGAGCTGGGATGTGCATACGCCGATGGTTGCTTCACCGCGGAGGAGATGATTCTGTCCGCGTTCAGTCGCGGCTTGGTCTCCGCACAAACTCCTTTCATCCGCGGCTCCATGGCCGCTGTCGGAATTGGTTACCAGCAAGTAAGGTTCATTTTAATCATAACGTAATGCAAGCTTGTGCAGCAAAATGATTGAAGCGTTCAATTCGATACAACTAATTCTTGGTAGGTATGTTATGCAATGTAATATATTTTTCATCATCACCCGGAAATAGCATTTCAATTATTTCGTAGATAGTGAATCTGCTCCCTCCGGAGATAGAAGTCGCCTGTCACAATGGACCAGAATCCTGCACGATATCAGGACCAGCAGATGCAATGCGCGAGTTTGTCACAAAGCTGACTGCGCAAAATATATTTGCTAAGGAAGTGCCGTGTTCAAACATAGCTTACCATTCACGCTACATAGCTGATGCAGGTATGTTAATCATGTGTCTCCCTGTGATAATAAAGTATCGATCAAGGAACTTCTTCTAACTTGTGCATCATTGTAAACCCATAGGTCCTGGACTACGCAAGTATTTGAGCGAAGTGATCAAGAATCCAAAACCACGTAGTAGGCGCTGGGTGTCTTCTTCGGTGCCTAAAGAGAGATGGAATGAACCGATTGCAGAACTCTCTTCGGCAGAATATCATACTAACAATTTACTGGTAATCCTTTAAGTCCAGTTGTTTTGACATAAATTAGATTCTTAAATATCTCTTCTTTCTAATGCACCACTATTTTCATCAAGCTATTTACCATTTGATTGACAGAACCCAGTGTTGTTCGAAGAGGCTTGTCGCCATATTCCAGAAAACGCAGTTTTGGTGGAGATAGCCCCTCATGGTCTAATGCAGGCGATTCTGAAGCGCTCGTTGCCAGCGACCTGCCACCATATACCGCTCACGAGGCGCGGACATCCTGACAACGCTTTTCTTCTACTTGATGCTATTGGACAGTTAGTACCTACGTAGTTAACACGTAAATGCTCAAGCCGTTAGTAAGGTGGCGGAGTAATTTCAAACTACGTCAATTTATAAGCGTTTTAAATTACTGTCTAAAGACTGTCACGAAGGCCTTTGAACGGTCGTGAAAAGAAAATTTATTTGGTCTTGTTTGATCTTACTCGTTATTGTTCGAAGCATATTTTCAGATTGTACATGGAGGGATACTACCCAAAAGTGGAGGTGCTGTATCAAAAAGTGGAGTTCCCCGTATCAACAGGTACACCCATGTTGTCTCATTTAGTGGAGTGGGCCCATGACGAGGATTGGTAAGTGATGGAGACAATGAGTGAACTAATGATACCGAATGATTGATTTTCTTACTTTTTTAATATCTGTTTAGGTTTTTACCACTATATGTGTCAGCTCGCCAAAAGATGGCTGCCTCTTGCAAGTATAAGGTGTCGATACACGATGAAGAACACAGCTATTTGCAGGGGAATATGATAAGAGGTCAGCAGTTTGTCGTTTTGAATTTTTTTTGGCCCATTATAAATGTTGCAAAATTTTTGATACAAAATGCTTGTCAACAGGAAAAACTCTATATCCCTTCTCTGCTGCTCTGATGGCTGCATGGGATACGCTGGCTATGACGCTTGGTACGGTCAAAAAGCAAATGTCAGTCGAATTTCTCGATGTGCATTTGTTTGCCCAGCCTCCATTACATGAGCAAAGGAACTTGACACTCAATGTGTCCCTACACAGGGGTACAGGCTACTTCGAGGTTTTTATGTAACCATAAGTTATTGTAAATATGTCCTTAGTATAGCGGACATTTTATATTTATCAACATACAATTTTCAGATTATGGATGACAACAGAAAAGTGGCGACGGGCTACATTCTTGGGATTCGTGACCCGAAATTTAACAAGAAGTCACTCATTATGTCATCAGAAAGTGAAAATGATATGAAACTTAATTCTGAAGATATTTATCAACTTATGTACGAAAGGGATTACTTCTACAGGTTAGTTTGAAATGAGCGGATAAATGAAAGACAAGAAATAAACTTGATTATTTTTGACAACGTGTGTTGTGACAAAGTGCGAATTAGCTGTGTTAACTTTACTATGACCGAAAGACCATCTTTGTTGCAGTGGCGACTTTCGCAGTATCTATAAAGCAAACTCTTCATTGACAAGGGCTCAAATAATCTGGAACGACAACTGGGTGACATTCCTCGATGGCATACTGCAGCTGACAGCTCTGAGGCAGACTCACGACACAGTTTCGCAGCCCAGTCAGATCAGACGACTTTATATCGATGTTGGTCAACACTTCAACGAAACACATGTTAATGTTGATGGAAATAAATTTCTAACAGCTGCAGTATTCAATGCACATAGTATTGTAAGGTAAATCTATAATATAATGGTAGGTGCTTATGCTTAGTGAATAAGGTTATTAATATAATCAACATTTTCGTTTGTTCTGACCGTACAAATACGTTCCAATGTACTAGTCGACTTTTAAAAATATTTCCAAACATTTCTTTGTTGATTTGTTTATGAATAATTAATTTATCTTGGATAGGGACGAACTTTTTTTTCTTGGAACCAGATAAAGAAAATTCGTTTTTTAATAAACTCTTCCAGGTGCGGAGGAATCTTAATGGAACACATCACATTCCATGGATTGCCGTCATTGAATGAACAAGCAGTAACAATGCAAACATTGAAATTCGTTCCCCGCACTCATACTGGTGTTATAAATGTGAGTAACATGAACATAACAATTTTGATCCTAAGGGTCGATTCACACCAGAAGAGCATCGATTTAACCTTTATTCGCTAGTGATAAGATTGCCGCTGCGAGCAATGCTCTTCGATGCTCTTCTGGTGTGTATCGACCCTAATAAAAACAACGATCTCACCTGTTGGAAAGTATCGATGATAAAAAATATTAACATACTCCAGAGCAAATAGTAAAGACACTATTTACAACTTTAATAATGAATTACATTTTCAGACCACCGCCGCCCTACATATTTATGTACAAATGGTTGCAGAAAATATAAATAAGGAAAAAATTACTATTTTGAAAATAAATTATACACATTCTGTCGAATTACACAAAATAAAAATGTCTTCAGTGGATATTCCTGGAATAACTTTCCATTACAAACAATTGCATAGAGAAAAACTGCTAGAAATGAAAGACTGTTTCTTGAGAGATGTTGATATGATTTTGGTTGAAAACCTTACAGCAGATAATAGCGTAAGTAGATTCACCTGTAATTTTTAAGAGAAGCCGTTCATTTCTACACTTTATTCAGTTTTAACATTGTCTGTTACTTTGTTGTTGTCCGCAGCTATGCCGAGCATTGTACCGATTGCTCCAACGTGACAGTTTTCTTGTAAACTTGGAGTCTACCGATAAACTGAATCAACCGTCAGTTTTATACCATGTGCTATCCTCTTATAAAGACACCCACATGAAGTTAGAGTTGGTTCGTTGGAGACCTACTCAAATATCAGCAGCACCCCTCGTAGTCTTCGTGCGAGTTCGTTCTGACATAGCTCTGTTGACAACAAAACGAGATAGTCTGTCTCAAAAGCAAAATATGGTAATCCTGTCTTCCTATCCCCCGGTGTCAGGACTGAAGGATCTTGTAAAGCAATGGAGGAGGGCATCTGATCGAAACCAAATTTATTTGGTTATGTCCGACAAAGATAACATTGAAAAAGTCCCTGAATTGGATTTGGCGTTTAACGTTGTAGAGAATGTGAGTGATTTGTGTAAATAATCATGAGTACATAACTAAGTATTATAGTAACATTCATGATTTACATAACTGTTCAGGGTATATGGGGAGGAGAGTACTACTTGCCACTGCGAGAGAGAGTGACTGTGGAGCGCAGTGTGGCACTTCGTATTGGACAGATTGGAGACCTTGAGTCATTGCACTGGATCAAAGCAACTGAACCTGTGGGGCCCGGTATTACAGTGACGGTAAGACTTAGATTGTATTTCACACTTTGAATCGTCATTTTCAAAGTGAATCACGGTAATAACATATTTATTTTTTGGCAGGTGCATTACGTTGCAGTAAATAATCGAGATGTCAAAAGAGCTACTGGCATAATTTCGGTTAAAGATGACACAGAAACTGAAACTAGTTTTGCAATGGATTTTAGTGGAACTACTGACAGGTATAACAACTTTGATCATAACTTTTTAGTCGTCAAGCTAAGTTCTAAGTGAAGTAAGTTTATGACAAGATGCATTTAGCGATAATTCTTTGTTTTTGACAAGAAATGTTGTATTTCTACGTATTTGCAGTGGTGACCGAGTGATGGGTATTGTATCTAGTGGAGCAGCGAGTGGCCGCGTGAAGGCGCGGCCTGAGCTCTTGTGGCCGGTGCCGGCGCACTGGAGCCTCGAGGATGCGGCCACTGTACCCAGTGCCTATGTGCAGGCTTTCTACGGCTACGTGAGTTCTTATCAAATTAAATTAATTCCACCGACTGTAGGATTCCAACGCAAAACAAAGGACTCCTTTCACGAATAAAGTTGAGAGGAAGTGGAACGTACTCCATCGCGCGGGCAAAGTTCGGATTTGCGGATATAAGCAAATGGTCAATTGGCTGTTAGAGTATTTTCATGCCTTGGAATTGATCTACAACTTTTTATTCGCCCAACTGATTGATGGGCCTCACGATACACTGAGGCGCTCAAGATGAAATACTTTACCACTAATACGATCTCCCATCCAATAACTTGCCGGGCTTTGCTGGGCCGATGATCATTGCCAAAACTGAAGCTCCACTGTGCCAGCGAGAGCTTCGAGCACTCCTAAAAACAAATATTAAATTCCAAGTAATGTTTTCCTTTAGGCTATTAAGGCAGATCTCCTGCCGGGAATGTCAGTCCTCATTCATGGCGGCACGGGGGCTCTGGGCCAGGCAGCGATAGCTATTGGTTTAGCGCACGGTTGCAAAATATTCACCACTGTCAGCGATGAGCGCAAGAAACGATTCTTGATGAGATTGTTCCCTGAACTAAGAGGTAAGAAAATGTCTGCATAACATAGTCAATCCTGATATTTACCGAATTTGAACAAGATTGTTCGGTAGGTATAATATCTAGTTTGATTTTTTTTACGGTTTTTCAGAGGAGCAGATTGGGTATTCTCGTGACGCTAGTTTTAGAGACATGGTAATAAAGGAAACTGACGGGAATGGATGCAATATTGTCTTCTGCTGCGTGAAAGGAGAACTTAAAAATGTATGTAGTGAAATTTGAGAATTCAACGAAAAATTTAGATTTACATAAATAGCTGTATCGATATTCTAATATACACACGGCGACACATCAAGCTATACAAAACCAACATAAGCTGGCCGCGCGACGATATAAGTTACTCGACCTACGCGCGTCTAGCTTACGTTGGTTCTGTATAGTTTGATGTGTTGTCGTGTGTATTATATTTGTGGGTGTTTGTTTTTTTTTGTGTTTGACCATGTGGTATATGTATTTTGTCATTTTCCAGAGTTCTCTGAGCTGTACCAAGTTTCGTGGCGTCGTTTTAGATATGGTTCAGCTTCCGCAAAGAGAAAAATATTCTTTTGGCATGTCTCACCTACTGAAAGAGAGAAATTATTTTCTTATCGACTTCACGTCAATCTTCGCCAACGAGAATGTAAAGGAAATGAAGGTCATTGTCTCTTGTGGAAATTGTTATGAAAAAGACAAGCAGTTTCATTAAGTCATACTAACTTCCTGTAACGTTGCAGAAGCTTCAAACGCTCATTAGTGAAGGTATCGCCCGCGGGTATGTAAGGCCTCTGTCTAGAGTCACATATGCGCCACACGAAGTTTCGCGAGCCTTTCGTCTGGTTTCCGCAAGCCGTCATCGTGGCCGCGCTGTCATACGGCTGCGGGAACCTGTTGAGGTTATTCAATCAAGGTACAACATGGCCTAACATAATACCCTTTGTACATTTGCATATGGTACGAAATTTTTCAATAATATTAAGTATGTTGTAATAAATATCT
Organism: Agonopterix subpropinquella; assembly: GCA_922987775.1. NCBI lineage: Eukaryota > Metazoa > Arthropoda > Insecta > Lepidoptera > Depressariidae > Agonopterix > Agonopterix subpropinquella. Next base: position 17,115,646 of record OV277712.1, read on the forward strand.
TTGATTACTAGGATTTTTTGCTCGCCTGGTCTCTGCCAACTACTAATATGTGATGGAGACATAATTGGACTAAAACTGGCTGACAGACTAATCACCAGGGGTGCCAGAAAGCTACACCTTCATTGCGGTAATATTTCGACCCATCTTCAGCTCAAAATTAAGTGAGTTATCTCAATCCAATTACTGAAATCAATCTTGTGTCGGTATTCGACTTACCTGTAAATAATAATCTTGTAAACCTATTAATAGATCGTGGAAGAAGCTTGGTGTAAAAGTAGAAGTATCCTCCGAAGACCTGACGAACGCAGATAATGTTTTGAGTTTGATGAACAATAGCAATCGCTTGGGACCTGTTGAAGGTTTATACATTGTCACAACATCTAGCCCCACGAATGTTGATATTGTAATCCATTTGGATTTGGTATCGAGAAAATTATGTCCATCTTTAAGGTAAGCATAATATGCTTCTGGTAACATTTCGATTACTTTCTCCATAGTTTTGATTGTGTCTACTAAACAATAAGATGCGATTCGTACTCAATTGTCCAAAATGGCTAGTCAATTAGTTATTGAAATTGGCTCTCTTATTCGGTTAAAGACAGATTTTGTTTCAGTAGATTCTGGTAATGACAGATTCTTATTTCTCCAGAGACTTCACTGTTGTATCCGACGACGGTAATATAATCGGTGAAGAAACTTTTCTTTCTAGAGTGCGTAACGGGTTACCAGGAACAATGATAAGCCTTGGGTTAAGCAACGTAAGTGAATAATACGTTACGTTTAGCAGTTTTCTAGGATTTTAGACGTTTTCTCAATGAACTTCATATGTTTTAGGCTGGAGAAACAAATCATTCTAGAGAAGTACTTTCATGGCGCAGTGCTATCAATACAATAGAGCGTGCTGTTTCTTCATCACAGGGTAGAATACTTGTTTATCCCAAGAAACAGTCACCATCGCCTTTGCTGCAGCAAATACTAGCTATAGCTGGTAAGGAAATACAATAAGAGAAATAATGTTGTTTCATAGAAGCTTTCATTGAAAGTGTTTTTTTTTGGCTTAGAATGGACTACCAAATTTCTTGAAGAAGGCGTTATACGTTGCGATATAGGGATAGGTTTTCAAGGAGTGCTTTATTTGTGGGCGCCCTGATTTACATAGTGTTATGAAAGGATAGTTACCAATAGCTTATTTGATTTGATTGATAGGTGATCAACACAATGACACGTCATTCCATCCTAAAATATTAAAAATGTTATAAATTAAGTCCGGTAAGCAGAATGGAGTGCACATGTGTCAAATATTTTTATGACGCGATCGAGCGAACTTCGAGTGATTTAATTTTTAGTGGATTTAACACATCTCAATCCGCTCCGCATTGGTGGACACCGGACCTTATACTTAATTGTCATAACGGCACACAGATAGTTGATTATGATTAATTGATTAGTCACAACGGGGTTTCTGAAAGGCATTATTGTAGAAGGCGTATGAATATTTTTAATAAGGTTCAAATACATAAGCAGGTGTCTAATTTTATTTCAGAAATAAATATTTTGGATGAAATTACTCAAAGCTTTACTCTACTAAACTTGGGGATGGATCTTGTGAAGGTGCCGGCAATTTGTTCTTTCCTGCAAGACTATCATAATGTTTCTCTGGCAGAGGAACAAGTTCCACAATTGACTGTGAAACAGTAAGTTCCATGCAGTTTGAATAAAAATTATTTGTAGCTACTAACTTCTTTCTTCTTGTTTTATAAGTGATAAGTGCGAGGATCTTCTCCAAGAAGATTGGCTATGTAAGCCACATGAGAGCTCATCAACGCAAACAACGGAGTTGAAGCAGTCGCCGTGACCGAAATCGGTCAGGAGCAATCAAATCAATCAATCAAGATAACAATATAACTTTGAGAAACTGATATACATGGTGATGGCGGGGAATTCGAAACTCCTTCTCAGTCTGATCCAGCTATAGGAGCTCCCAAGCTGGTGTGATCCTCTTCTGCCTCGGACGGAACGCAAGGTTTTTCCCTCCCCAACCTCTTGAGTAACCGGGCAGATCAAGGAACTTCTATGTCACCGTCTCACAACTGGTCAATATGACTATACGATTCTCTGCCCACCGAATCCTTTACCTCATAATCAGTTTCACCTACCCGTCGTGTAACCTACCCAGGCGACCACTTATCCATACCCTGATTTTAGCGCAACCATACCTCCTCTCCGGACCTTAAGACGCGGGAACCTTTAGGGCCGCTATCTTTTTGCCTATTTTGTACCTCCTTGACCTTATTCTCCCGGTCGGGTTTCAAGAGATCTAATTTAGTAGGTACGTAATCGTCTACCAAGCATTAGGGCCGCGGGACTCTCGACTGTGGTGCCGTGCTCTGTGTTACAATAATGAAACAAAAAGGTTTTTAAGAATAAATTTTATCATGGCCTTCCCGAACACCCTTTTTAATCTCCTTCTTAATCGTGCGCACCGCATTCTCCGCTGCCCCGTTCGATGCGGGGTGATATGGAGGCGAAAACGTATGATTGATCCCCAACCCTGACACGAACCCCAAATACTCTTTAAAGTTCACTCAATCTATTAATACTGTTATATATTGAATTTGTATCTACCTACATAACAGGCAGGCGGTTGATCAAAAAGTTATTGTCTCCTACCTACGTGTTTCACTTTATAAATATATGTGCTAAAGTGCGGATGCTGTGTTTCATTCTCTGAAAACATTCTAATGGCGACGAAATAAATCAGTGAAAGTAATTAAATACGAACGTTTGAGGACCATACAAGTGCGGTGAAAATAAAAACAATGTCGATTGGTGCGATTAAAGAGTTTGACGTGGGCGGAGGAAATTGGAGGTTATATGTAGACCGGTTGAAAATGTACTTTAAGGCCAACGGAATAACGTCGGAATTGGAGTTACCTACTTTGATATCAGTGGTTGGTGATCAAGCTTACGAGCTCATCGTCAACTTAGCGAGCCCGAAGAATCCTACTGAATTGAAATTTAATGACGTTGTGAAGTTGATGGAAGCGCATCTACAACCGAAACCTTCGATCATGGCTGAGCGATATAAATTCAGGTTGAGACGTCAGCAGCACGGAGAAAACGTGGCACAATATATAGCGGAGCTGAAACGCATGTCTCGTCATTGTGAGTTTAAGGACACAATGGACGAGAACATAAGAGATCAGTTGGTGTGCGGCATCCATAGTGATGTCATTCGTCAAAGGTTGTTCGCAGAGCAGGAGCTGTCGTACACAAAGGCAGTGTCACTAGCTATGTCGTTGGAAGCTGCGGAAAGAGATTCTGCGTCGGTAGAGAGAAGGGAAGTCGGAGATCGTGCACTCGAGGGACTTCATGGACTTTCTACAGGAACACGTGGCAGCAGTGGCGGTACCAAATTTGGCGGAAAAGATGATCGGGTGGAGTGTTCAGCATGCGGGTATAAAAATCATGATTTGGCAAGGTGCAGATTTAAGAAATATCTTTGCAGTGGATGCAAAATGGTGGGGCACTTAAGGCGAATGTGTCCACGTGCCAACGAGGAATTGAACGGAAAGGCACGGAAGCCTAGGAGTGCCGGAAGGTCCAACCGTGGGCAAGCTACCCACTTCGTGGCAGGAGAAGAGGCTGAAGATGACCATGAGGTGTCCTACTCTCAATCTTCAGAGGAAGAGGAAGAACCCATCCATCAAATGTCTTTGAGGCATTACCCGGCGGTAAGCATACCCATTTCAATACAGGGTAAGACTATTCAGATGGAAATTTATACCGGAAGTGCTTGTTCTTGTGTTAGTAAAGAAACATATGAAAAATATTTTAAAAAATTGATACTTAGGCAAAGTGCGTTAAAATTAAGCTTTTACAATGGTAGTAAAATAAGACCATTGGGTGTTATAACCCCTATTGTACAGTATGAGGATAAGTGTGAGCCGCTTGATTTGTATGTAATCGATGGAGGAACCACCTCCTTGTTGGGAAGACAGTGGTTGTCAGAGTTAAAAATAAAGCTCCCTTTATACAATGTAAACAATATATCTAATGATGTCGGTTCAAAAAATAATGTCATGAAAATTGTTGACAGGTTTAAAGAATTGTTCGATGGCCAGTTGGGCCAGTATACGGGAGGGCGAGCGACGCTGCACGTGCGGGAGGGGGCGGTGCCGGTGTACTGCCGTGCGCGGCCCGTGCCCTACGCCATGCGCGAGAGGGTGGACAGAGAGCTTGATGCCATGCTGGAGAACGGAACGATCGAGCCGGTGGAGCACTCGCAGTGGGCTACTCCCCTAGTGTTAGTTACCAAACCTGATGGTAAGGTACGTGTATGTGCTGATTTCAAGGTGACCTTAAACCCCGTTTTAATGATTGATAAGTATCCTTTACCTCGAATAGAAGACTTACTTTCTACCCTTAGCGGAGGGGAACAATTCTCAAAGATTGATATGTCTCAAGCGTATAATCAAATCGTTTTAGATGAGGCGTCAAGGGACTACACGGTGATCAATACACACCGGGGCTTATTTAAATATAACCGACTGGTGTACGGGTTGGCTTCGAGTCCTGGTATTTTCTCCAGAATTACAACAAATCTGCTATGTGACATACCTGGGGTGTCAGTTTTTAGTGATGATGTATTGGTCACGGGGAAGTCTTAAGAAGACCACCTGCGGTCGCTTCAGGAAGTTTTTGAGCGTTTGAAGCAAAACGGTTTAAAATTAAATAAAAAGAAATGTGTATTTTTTGCGGATTCGATTTCTTTTTTGGGTCATATTATTGATAAAAATGGTGTCCATACTGACCCAGAAAAAGTGAGCGCAATTGTCAATTTGCCTAAACCAACAAATGTAACAGAACTTAGATCGTTTATTGGCATGGTGAATTTTTATGGGAAATTCATAAAAAACTTAAGTACTCTATTAGTTCCATTGTACAATTTGCTAAAAAAATCGTCGCGGTGGTTATGGAATTGTGAATGTGATATGGCGTTTAAAAACGTTAAACGTTTGTTAACGAGTGCAAAGGTACTCGCACATTATGATCTTGACCAACAGCTGATAGTGACGTGCGACGCAAGCGCGCGGGGGATAGGTGCCGTGTTAGCTATTGTGAGTGCAGGTGCCGAGCGACCGGTTTACTATGCGTCTCGAACTCTAAACAGCGCTGAACAACATTATAGTCAGATACAGCGGGAAGCCCTAGCTATTGTATTTGCAGTCAAGAAATTTCACCAATATCTATATGGTAGAAATTTTTTACTACGCACTGACCATAAGCCATTGATTGCTATTTTTGGTCCAAAATCTGGAATTCCAGTTATGGCTGCCAGCAGGTTACAGCGATGGGCGGTAACTTTATCGGGTTATAATTTCGAAATGGAATATGTAAGAACGGATAAGAATGCAGCTGATGCCTTATCAAGGTTACCGTTACCAGAATCTTCAGCGCCTGAGTCATTAGAACAGACGTACTTACATTTCGCACAGGATGCTTTATTACTAGATCATAAAATGTTGCGTACGGAAACGAAAAAGGATATACTTCTAGCACGTGTATATAATTATGTACGCGACGGTTGGCCTGAAAGCGTCGACATTAAACAGTTGCAACCATTTTTTAATCGTAGACAGGAAATATATTTGGAATTAGACTGTTTAATGTGGGGTCATCGAATTGTGGTACCACAGTCATGTCAAAAACTCGTGTTAAATGAGTTACATGAAACGCATTTAGGGGTGGTCAAAATGAAAAGCTTGGCAAGGAGCTATGTCTGGTTTCCTGGAGTCGATGAGGCCATAGAAGCGGTGTGCCGTGAGTGCACGACATGCGCGGCGCATGCGGCGGCGCCACCGGCCCACAGCCCGCAGCCCTGGGTTTGGCTGGGCCAGCCTTGGAGAAGACTCCATCTAGATTTTTTAACTCCAAAAGCAGGTAGCTCGTTTTTGGTAGTAGTCGACTCAACCTCTAAATGGTTGGAAATATTTAAAATGAATAGTACTACCGCAAGCGAGGTAATTAGAAAGTTAAGAGTGTTGTTTGCCCAGTTTGGTTTACCATCACTCATAGTATCGGATAACGGACCACCGTTTTCCAGTGCTGAATTCAAATCTTTTTTGTCAGATAATGGGATCTCGCAATCATTTTCGGCGCCTTATCACCCATCATCGAATGGCGCGGCTGAAAATGGGGTTAAAATCTGTAAAAAGGTTATTAAAAAAGCGATTACTGACAAAATAGATATAGAAAAAGCATTACAAAGATTTTTATTGCTATACCGTAACACAGATCACGCCACGACAGGTCAAAGTCCAGCTCAAATATTGCAAGGTAGGTCATTACGCACTAGACTTGACGCGCTCAAACCGGACAGGGAAGATAGTGTACGGCGTGCGCAGGAACGTCAGGCGCGTCATGATCGCGGCTCGAACAGAGAATTAGAACACGGTGATGACGTACATTTGAAGGATTATAGTCGTCGGGGTGAATGGGTGAAAGGTCAAATTATAGAAAAATTAGGTAAGACAAATTATAGGGTACGAACTTCTGACGGCAAAGAATCACACCGACATGTAGATCAGTTAAAACGGAGGTCTAGTATTGGGGTCAGCACATATCCATCAGTCGGTACGCATGCTCCATCAACTAGTGATCCTAACAAAGCATGTAGTCCACTGCCGGTGGTCACTTCGTCTCCATCGGAGCGTAGAAACAGTGAGGAATCTGGTTCTGAACCTAATAATAGTGACGGCGGCGGCGGTCCATCGTCACCGGTGCCTTCGGCACAGCGGCAAGTGTGCCGCTCCCCTAACGTGCCGCCTCGCTCGCCCGCATCTGTGCCTGAACGTGTAAGGCGCACACGCTTACCTCCTAAGCGTTTCGGATTTGAAATCGATTAATACTGTTGAGTAAATTGTTGTAGTCCTCTATAAGCTGGTCTCCTAGGAATAAAATAGTATTACGATATTTCTATTGATTGTTATATGTATATTATGTGACTTAGTCATTTGGTATGGTCTTAACTATGTAGGTACCTACTTAGTTCCTGATTAGCTACCAGGCCTACCTAGTAAGTAAGGTAAATATCATTTAACTGGGTTGCATTATGTTTTGGTTTCTTTGCATTATGTTTTGGTTTCTTTTCTAAATAAGTGGTGAGGTGTTATATATTGAATTTGTATCTACCTACATAACAGGCAGGCGGTTGATCAAAAAGTTATTGTCTCCTACCTACGTGTTTCACTTTATAAATATATGTGCTAAAGTGCGGATGCTGTGTTTCATTCTCTGAAAACATTCTAATAGCTGGCGACGGTACTGGGTACTTGGAAAATCTCTAACCACTTCGTTCTGGCGTCAAAGACCACAAGAAATAGTCTATTGAAAATGGGGCCCAGGAAATTAACATGGATCCGTGTCCAGGGGCAGCCTGGCCACGGCCACGGGTTAATCACGTACCTGTGCGGTGCGTCCGCCTCCACCGCGCACGCCGCACACTCGCGACACTTTAGAAATTGTACATTTTCTAACAAAACATTGGCTCACTGCTACATTATAAGCAATCACATTCTACATAAGAATATCATTGCTTACTATGCAGCAGTGAGCAAAGGTTTTGTATAGAATGTCATTGGTAATAAGTAATTTAGATTTATATTTTTAGATACAATATTTCGTTGTTTAACTACCTAAGCATTAATTTGTAGTGGCTCAGTAGTGTGGTCACCGTGTTACCAGGTTATCTCTGACATTGTTGAGAATATGCAGAAAAAATTCTTGAGATTGATTAGTTTTAGTTTTGGTTATGGACGAAAATTATCAAATTATGAGTCTCAACTGAGTCACTTTGGTGTCACTCCTTTGCATTTAAGACGCCAGTAACAGGACCTGATCATCCTTCATAAAATTGTCCATTCTTATCTGGTAACACCGCCCCTTCTGTCCTCCCTTAGCATTAATACTAACTACAAATTTTGCAAACCTAAAGTTTTTCGCTAGATACGTATACAAATAATACATCGTACTATAACCCCATTGTAAGAATGTACAGGGCATTTAATGAAATTTCAAGAGACGCCGAACCACATCTTAACCCGGATCTGCTTGATCCCAGGCCCGGCATTTTTAAGAGAAAAATTATTAGAGTCCTCAAGTAGTCTGTCACCATTATACTATAATTAAGTAGCTGTAAAATAGCCTTAAACTAGCCATAAGTTGCCGTTGTTGCAGTTGTTTGTTGCCGTAAGCTAGTATGTGTACCCAAGTAAATTGTTTCTTTGTAATCAAATCAATCATCTGAGACGGTTTCTAAACGTATTACCAATTTTTTTTTTTTTTTTAATTTTCTAAACGTTTTAAGCAAGCTGAGTGTACACGCTTTGGGATCCATTCTAGTTATGATTTTGTATTAGCCATGTAATTTAGCATAGTATTGAATGTGTTCTGTTGTGTATGCCTTAATAAATAAAATAAATAAAAAGATTGTGGTAGCCGGTCAGAAGCTTTGGCGTCTTGAAAAATACATTGGAATCAAGTTAACTGACAACTTGAGTCTACCAATCCACACTAAGCCCACGTCCCACGGCCTCAGTATTCCATATCTCACATGGACGACTGAGGCTTATGATGCAGTGGAAAGTATTACAAGCCTCCAAATTTTCCTCTGCCGATTCAATGACATGTCATTGGATTTGACTTGCCATCGTTGCCAATCTGAGTTGGAGTATGATAATGATGATGAAATATTGTTGTCTTTTACTGCATCACTCGAAAACAAATATAAAGCAATATCTTACAATCTTCATTTTGATCTATTTACAGAATAAGAGAGCTAGATGAAGTAATATCTGGCACAGAGCACAAAGAAGTGCGGGGCTTGGAAACATTCTTCGCCTACGTGGACCCTGATGAACTCCTCGCTACCACCGAAATTGTGTTCATGTCTACCCTCACAGTGAACAGTGCTATTATGGTAATATTCATTAATTAAGCACAACAAACGATATCCGCCGCGTAGTCCCAGCATCGCCCATAGCCGAGGGGTGCCACTTGGGCAGGTTACTTTATTTCATTCACTGGTTCGGTAGACCTACGGTCTCCCCATAGTCCGCAGTAAGAAGCAGTCGATGCTCCCTGAGTAATGCTGTATCTGTCATTTGGAAAAAAAAAACAAATGATATGAACATACGTACCAAAGATTTTTTTTGGTCTACCAAAAAAAATCTTTGATATGTACTTTGGTTCCACATTTGAGCGATAAAAATTATTTTAACCTGTAGGGCTAGCACGTTGCACGTGATACGGCAATATTACGTCTTTTACACGCTATGTCCGCGCGCAAATAGAAAGAGCGGAAGCGTGATAGCGCTTTATGACGCTAGCATACTAGCCATGCTGCTGGTGCAGTAAATATCATTACCTAGCTGTTCAACTAGGAACCACAGCAAGTTTAACGCATACGTTTAGGCCAAGATTGATCAGGGGGTCATTGTAATGTTTCGTCATACTATATAGGGGTAAAAATGGAAGAGCAAAAAAAAGTATTTCTTATTAATAAATTGTTATTATGTTTAAGTTTCGTATTTTGTGTTTGATCCCATAGTCTTCCATCGACAAGAGCGTTATTGCTCTTAATAATTTTATGCATTTATTATTCTCAACTTCGCAGGGTGATGACGAGGTGGACATATCGCAGACATACCTGTGCGTAGTGCCCGGACTGGAAGGTCATCACGGCAGGTTCCGAGAGTTGTGCGAGAAGCTTAAACTTCCAGCAATAGCGCTGCAGCCTGGCTTCGACCATAAACAAGAGACTCCTCGTCAAACAGCTGCAAGATATGTCAAGGTGATAATCATCAGCTTCTATCATCCCGGGTACTTCTATGGCCTGATTAGGTGACATCGGGGAAACAAATGCTCGCTGTTTCCCTTTGGGGGCCAACAAGATTTTCTCGCTATCACCCTCTTTAATAGAATTCATCCGTTACTAGGGCACAGACCTAACCTCTTGGTGATGGTATGTGATATTTGTATAAGTCCACCACGCGAGCCCAGTATTGCTGAAATTCACATAGTATAAGAGATAAGTGTACTTTTTGCAACCATCAGCAGCAAGGCTGATTCAGTGTTTATGGGTGTAGAGCATCTCTGTGATGGGGATGGACCAGGTCTGCCTGCATAACTCCAGTCGGTTTAAGAGTTACTGATGATTAAAGGTCTGTAAAAAATTAACGTCAGCTGCACGGCTGATCGTATGATATTGTTGTAGTATGCACTGTAGCTACGAGAACAGTACAAAAACTGTCAAGTTCTGTCAGTCGGTTTAGGAGATACAGCCAGTCAAAGTTCCGACCTTTGAACGGCTGTATCTCCTAAACCGACTGATGAACCATGTCAGTTTTTGTACTGTTCACATAGCTACAGTGCATACTACAACAATAACATACGATCAGCCTTGCAGCTGATCGGTAATTTTTTACAGACCTTCAATCATCAGTAACTCCTAAACCGACTGGAGTTATGCAGGCAGACCTGGTCCATCCCCATCACAAAAAAGCTCTACACCCCATAAACACTGAATCAGCCTTGCTGCTAATGGTTGCAAAAAGTACACTTATCTCTCGGAATAACATAAACATCAACAATTCTTCAGCGAATACATTCAGGTATTCTTACCATATTTTCATTTGAGAGCATTAAGAGCAGAGTCATTAATGGCTTGGTATGATCCACAAGAAAAATGTGCAACTGTTATGAAGTATAGATCATAATATTATCTCATATTATTATACTCTACTAACGCGTATACACCCTTACTGGGAGTAAGCATGTGCTCTGCAGTGGGACGTATATTGGCTGTGATGATGATTATGCTGTTTAAATCTTGGTAAATAGTCTTGACGTAAGAATATTTTGTTCACTAGATACTGTTGAAGTATTCAATGATGAAGAAATTCTACCTGGTCGGTTACGAAAGCGGAGTCATCGTAGCCATGGAAATGGCTGCCATTCTCGAGAATATTGGTGAGTAAAAACTTAAACACTGCTGTTATATGACAACTGGTGTCTAAATCTGATATTATCTTTGCTACTTTTTTCATAACACGGTATCCAAGAATAGTAACGTCCAATAAAATCTGCTAATTTGTTGTTTTGCGTGTTTTACAGGATTTATCGGCACAGTATTCTGTATCGGTGGCACCCCTGAGGAAGTCAAGTCGTCAATCGAGAAGCAAATATGCGATCTAGACTCAGATGAAGCCTTACAAGACGCCGTGGTGCGTCACATGTTTTCACTAATGGTAAGCGATACAGAAGGTCTTGACCAGGCTTTGCGGAATGCATCGACATGGCAAGAGAAGGTGGAAGCCTGCGTGAGAATGTTGTTGGGACGTGTCGCCCATTCAGCGCAATACGCTCGGACCCTGATCGATGCAGCTTATATGGGAATCAAGCAGACGCGACTTTACAAAGTGGAACCTCATCAACTTCGCTCACGAATCGTCCTTCTTCACCCGAAGTTCAGCCCAGAGAGGTTTTCAAGTCTGCCCACGGAAATTCTCCAAGAATACTCTCAACAACCAGTGATAGTTCATGAGCTACATTTGCCGCTAGCACACGCAACCAAAGACCTGCGCTGTCCTGCAATAATCAACAAATATCTCGACGAGGAAATATTAGCAGGATTTGAACAGAAGAATCTGTGTGATAGTTATGTTATGGATGGCTACACGTTCGCGTAGCGAGAAGAGGACGATAATATTTGTGTTGTGTAACATTTTGTCTTAATTTATTCTTATTTGGTTTTTAGTCCCTCATTCAAGTTGGAGTTAGACAAGCAGAATCTGAGATAGATACATACAAATACAATTAAATAATTATGTACTTAGTTATAAAACGTGGTTATAAAAGTAAGTTATATTTTATTTGTATGGAATAAATGTATTTTGGAGCAAGACAACTAGAGATCTTCCTATTGATTTACACAAAAAAAATCATCCTGCATAATTTTCCATCTTAGGATCTGATTTCAGAACAGAAATTACTTACAGTGTTAATTTCTGAAAGAAATTTTCTCATAGACCTTCTCTCGGCAATATGGATGCCTCTTTCTGAAGAAATTTAATGGGCTTCAAATTAGATTTTATTTGGTCTTCGCGGAGCGCAGCGAAGATTAAATGAAATCTTTGTTCCTATTTATGATACCTATCGAATAAATTATTTTTTTGACCAACCCATATACGGCGAGATATAGGTATTGAGCACATTTTCAACAACATTGTGGTGGTCCAGTGGCCAGTAACCATGGTTGCCGTGCAGAAGATGATGGTTCATTCCCCATCCAGGCCGACCAATGAGTTTTTCGGAATTTAAACATGTACCATTTGTAACAACACTGGTTTTTTGGTGAAGGAAAACATCGTGAGGAAACTTGCATGCTTCAGTTTCGAGGCATGTGTAATGTTATATACTGTACCCACTGTCCACAATAAGTGGCAACGGGCTAACTCCCCGTCATGGACAGAGGTACTACTACTGAAACGTGGATGTTGAGAGTTTTCAGAATATCTCTTACTAACCCCCTTGGGGAATATACCTAGTCGTGAGCATATTATGCATGCAACCTACGCTCGTCAGTAGGCAATAAATTAATAATAAGTATTGCATTTAATTTTATTTCTCTATTGAATGCTACGAATAATAAACAAGTATATTATTCGTAGATTGAATGCAAATGTTTTTCGGGTGTTTCTAAGTAATGAGGTCGCATACATTTTTGGCAAATAATTACTGTGATAAACACGGAGTGTTACAAGAACTCCCCTGCCAAATATAAAGAATAAATAAATAGCGAATTATAAAACCTGTTCCTCCATATGTAGAGAGTACATATGTTCCTTGCTCCATATTATTTTATAGTTTAGGAAATGTTCGCAACTTCGTCCACACCACAAGTTCCTGTCATCGCATCGTAGCGAGATAAAGTATAAACTAGTTTTTAAGTCCAATCATAAGCACGAAACAAACAGTACCTATTATTAAGGCTGCACTGAGCCTATTGTGCTGCCCCCAATCGTATTTTTTTTCTTAACAATTAAACATTATTTCCAAAAAACAAGAAGGTCACATTTGTAAACGTGGGGAACCTATCGGTGTGGCCGAAGCATGACCGAAGGATAAATCCGCAGAACTTTCGATGTTTATTTGAACGGAACTACTTAACTACGGTAGTACATATAATAGTCTGTGGGAACTACCAAGAAATACAGAATTTGACACTCGATTTCCGACAGTGATTTTCGTCTCGATGCACACTGCCCGGCGCATGACGGCCGGCGCATGTGTCCGACGGACTCGTGAGGTGAGCGTGCCTGTCCGGTCAACGGGGACGGAAGCAGTCGACAGGGACGGATTGCGAATGAAATTCCCACACATTGTATTCATTGCTGATTTTCATTTTACACTGCGGATTTGTTTTTATAATGTTTGAAGTTATTATCTTTAAACTGCCAAAAGTGGCCACTTCTGGCGGTTTTAATGATAATAGCTGCAAGCATAAAACATAATAATCCGTAATGTTTCGATTAATTTAAAGCCAATCAAGATTACAATATGACATTCTTTTTTTTTTGGAAATGTTGTTTAATTCTTTAGAAATAAAAATACGATTGGGGGCAGCACAATAGGCTCGTTAGGCTCTTAAAATAGTTCTAGTAGTTTTTGTTTGATGCTCGAACAAGCTCTGGATTCAGGGGACACCTAAATACCATAATTATCGTAAACTTTTATACAATAATATCTTTAATTTACAGACACACTTCTGTGACAGCTCCTAGTGTAGATACTGAATATAAATATTTAGGTAAATATAAGGCTACTTGACAACTAGTCAATTCAGCTACTCTTTATCGGATGTCAAAACGTGCGCTTTGTATGAACATTTGTACTGAATAAAGAGTTGTGACGTCATCAACATTTTATAACATTTTAATGTTTATCTTGTTATTAAAAATAGTATTCAGGCTAAAAACTCAATGAAAATTGGAGTTTAGCGTTATTTTCTAACCTTTTTTTTTAATGAGAAGATAAAAATAAAATATATTGTATGTAAGTAGGTAGTACAATTACATTGGGTCCGGTCCGGGTTCCAATCCGCACGGAGGAAATTATATATGTACCAATTACTTTTCCTAGCTTTTACTGTGTATGTTTTGGTGTGAAATAAAGTATATCACGACTTACTGTAATTTTTTTCATAACTATGTTTTTGTGTACAATAAAGAATCTATATTGATTGATTGAACTTTTACTGCACTTTGCATTTTTCACCTAGACAATTCTAGACTGCTTTAAATATAATAACAAAGGTGACCTTTTCTAATCCAGGCATTAAAGCAGTGACTATTTTTTATAACTCCACTTCAAAAACACCTGCTTACTTTTTACAATCCATTCAAATCAATATGTCGTATTTCTGTGGTAGGACTTCGTCATAATCCGAGCTAGAAAAAAATCATTTGTCTTCGATTCATACGCTAAATATATCTCAACTGAAACTTCATTCGACCGCATGCGGATCACAATTTTTTACATCGTCACATGCCAGCCGTTTGACAGACCGTTCAGACGTTTCAATAAAGTTACTTTTTAAATAAATTACGTTAAACAAAACTTTTGGCTATAACAGAACAATTTTATTACAAGACACAGGGTGTAATTGTTTAATAAATTAAATAGTTTGACCACGAAGAATGTTAAAATTCCTCGTGGTCAAATCAGTTTGACTACTAAGTTTGACCACGAGAAAGGAAGGCAAGCTGTCAATGTCAATCACATAGTCAATAAGTCGAGCACAGCTGAATATACAATGCGATACTGAAATTGAATTTTAAATTAGTGCGATCGGGGCCCCAGTTGACTCTTTCTATGCCACCTCTTCGTCAAAACCCTTAGTACATCTCTGTGCAAAATTTTTGTTATGTATATGTGATTACTGATTACTGATTAGGTATATAATGGATTTTAAAATGGCATAATATTACATTCTCGCAATACGATAAATTGGAGTACCTAGTTTACAAAATTCGATGTGGAAGTGCAGTGAATTCTGGTTTGATATATATTTTTTGTTTTTATCTTACGTATATAAAAAGTTATAGTTGGTATATTTTTAATTTTAATGATCAGCCTATCATCGTCCACTGCTGAACATAGGCCTCTCCAAATAGTAGCTTATCTATGGGCCTCTCTCTAGGCACAAAACTCTTCCCTCGGCTTTCCTCATCCAGTCGCTCCCCTCCACGTTTATTAGGTCATCTGTCAGCAGTCTGTCAGCGGTCCGCAGGGCGTCTTACTCTACGCCTGCCAGTTCGTGGTCTCCACTCATAGATAAGCTACTATTTGTCTCCACTCTAGAACTCTGACTCCCCATCGGTTGTCATTTCTTCAACAGATGTGACCAGCCCATTGCCACTTCAGCTTTCAAATTTTGTGATCCATTTCAACAACTTTAGTTTAATGACGTATCACCTCATTCCTGATATGGTTTCTCAACCCAGCTCTCTCCATAGCACCCGAAAAAACTTTAAATGGAAACCTAGTTCTATGGTGAGGGGATCTGCTAAAAGAAATCTCTTTAAAGATAAGCTCGTCCTTTGTATTTGTTTATTATGCTGTTTAAAGAAGTTGGGCGGAGGGCCATATAATTTGAGACCCAGACATAGAGGTCCCATACATGAATGCAACTTAGTAATACGAGAGAGTGAAACAAAACTAAAAATTTGTTAATTGGTTTTAACCTGTAGAAGTTGGGGGAAAGGTATTTCTCCTTATGATACCTTTTGTATCAAGTGTGTGAAACTCATAATCTTTCTTATTAGATAGTCCACTCAATCTTCTACGCATTCATTGTGTTTATTTTAATGAAAATTCACCATAACCGTACAATACGAAATCACACACACTATCAGTTCAACCAAGCTAAATACGTTCCGTAACGACCAAAAAATACCTCTGAGTGTAGGATAGCTGTCGTGGTTGCGTTTTGCTACTGCTTTTTGGACGATTTGTCTATTTTAATAGTCATTTCTACTTTTGAATCCGGACTTCTGGAGATGTGGAAGTTTTTTAAAAAATGCCTTAATTTTTTCTGTTTGTAATAATTATGACCACCTTCCTGAATGGCTTTTATTTTTCGTAAAAAATGGCTGGGTCAAAATCTGCCGATCTTCTTTATATATTATTTATATATCATCAGATCTTCACCAAATTGAAATGGTATCCCCGGGAGTATACCCTTTCCAATAAAAAAAGAATAATTAAAATCCTAGTACTCTGTAGAAAGTTACGCGTGATCATACATAAACAAAACAAAAAAATATGTATACGCGTCGAATTGAGAACCTCCTCCGTTTTTTGTTTTTAAGCTGACTGCGCGTAGGTTGAGTAATGATTGCGTAGCTTAATGTATCGCCGTGTGTACTATAAAGTGTTAAAATAAATATATAGGTTACTAGCGGCCCGTCCCGGGTTCGCACGGGTGGACGTCTAATCTTTTCTAGCAATAAATATAGCCTATGTTACTCAGGGTGAATGCAGCTTTCTAATGGTGAAAGAATTTTTTAAATCGGCCCAGTACTTTTTGAGCATATTCATTACAAACATACAAAAATAGATACAAATCTTTCCTCTTTATAATATTAGTGTAGAAATAGGTACAAATCTTTCCTCTTTATAATATTAGTGTAGATTATTGGCAGGACGGACGCATTGATTGAACACCTTCGTTTTGAGGCATTTGATGTGTAGACCCTTAGTTTAAAAGGATGCCTAGTATATCGATTTCACCCTGTTCACCCCGAGATGATCAGACCGTCAAACTGAACAACATCTATCTCTATAGACACCAACATCGAAATCGCGAAAAAAAAAATCGGCTCTTCCATAAAAAACTGCAAACCTACTCTAGCCAAATGTATGGGACAGCTGATTTTTTTGCGACCCTTTCGGTTCGAACTTCATTGGAATAGAGTTGAAATTAGAACGAAAACGGTCACGCAATTGCGAAGTTCGAATGTCCGGGTAGACCGCCAGTGTAGTGGCGTTTTAGTGGGGCACATGTAGTGGACTAACGCCCATACACCCTCCGTGAGAATAGGCCCTGCAGAAGAGAAGATAGAATCTGATGATGATGATGATACTTACATGATTATTGCAGAACAACGAACATAAAATGTCGTCCACAACACAAGAGTACTCTGTACCGGATGATGTAGCCGCAGGGTTACAAGGGGAGCGAATCGTCATCTCCGGCATGTCAGGCCTCTACCCGCAGTCGAATCATGTGCAGGATCTCTCCGACATACTTTACAACAAGGTACGATAGTACGCTGTACCAGACGATGTGGCCGCAGGGTTACAAGGGGAGCGAGTCGTCATCTCCGGCATGTCAGGCCTGTACCCGCAGTCGAATCATGTGCAGGATCTCTCCGACATACTTTACAACAAGGTACGATAGTACGCTGTACCAGACGATGTGGCCGCAGGGTTACAAGGGGAGCGAGTCGTCATCTCCGGCATGTCAGGCCTGTACCCGCAGTCGAATCATGTGCAGGATCTCTCCGACATACTTTACAACAAGGTACGATAGTACGCTGTACCAGAAGATGTGGCCGCAGGGTTACAAGGGGAGCGAGTCGTCATCTCCGGCATGTCAGGCCTCTACCCGCAGTCGAATCATGTGCAGGATCTCTCCGACATACTTTACAACAAGGTACGATAGTACGCTGTACCAGACGCTGTGGCCGCAGGGTTACAAGGGGAGCGAGTCGTCAACTCCGGCATGTCAGGCCTCTACCTGCATTCGAATCATGTGCAGGATCTCTCCGACATACTTTACAACAAGGTACGATAGTACGCTGTACCCGACGATGAGGCCGCAGGGTTACAAGGGGAGCGAGTCGTCATCTCTGGCATGTCAGGCCTCTACCACAGATTACTGATGTGTAGCAAGCTACAGATGTGACAGTAAGAGGTCCAGAAAGCGAATTGATCACAACTAGAATTAATTTACTTGTGATATTCAAATCAACCTACAAAAAGTTATAATATATTCCCCCTTAAGAATAGTCACTCCAAAGAAGCATTTTTCTCAGACAACATCAGGCCTGTCTCACTCCAGCCTGTGTAACATGACAGAGGTGAGAGCGACACAGGTCACTTCTAAACGTCAAATTGGCGGTTATCTCCATAGTATCTCACTCAAATTTGACGTTTAGAAGTGACCTGTGTCGCTCTCACCTCTGTCATGTTACGCAGGCTGAGCTCAGGTACGTTTGACAGCCGGACACCTACGAGGTGTGCATCGTCGCTCATTGACATAAGGCTCATTTTATTTTTCCTGAAGTGCGCGTTCGAATTTCGAAAAATCGGGTTGAGTGAACTATCTGTTACGGTAGTAACTATTAAATAATCCGTGACTACGTGTAGGTAACTACTATTAATTTACTTTTAATTTATTACTGAGACGATGTACTCTATTAGAACGTTTGGTGTTAATATAAATCACCTTTAGAACGCTGTTGTATATACAGGGTGTACAATAAAATAGGACAGCTACTTAAAGGGGTGCTTCAGACCATCAAACTGAACAACTTTCTCTATGGGACCAATATCGAAATCGCGAAAAAAAAATCTGCTGTCCCATACATTTCAGTCGAGTTATGTTTGCAGTTTTGTATGGGAGAGCGGATTTTTTTTTCGCGATTTCGATATTGGTCCCATAGAGAAAGTTGTTCAGTTTGATGGTCTGAAGCACCCCTTTGAGTAGCTGTCCCATTTTATTGTACACCCTGTATATTAACCACTAATAGGCCATTTATAGATTAAACAGGTTTATAACAACTCGTAGGTGTTACTTGGGTATGTTGAGTCGTGTCCTATTCACCGTCGCGGCACACACCGGTACTACCTACTATGTATTTCTTATAATGTAAGTACTCTGTTGTTTCGTGTGTGCCTTTAATGGTGAATAAAGATTTTTCTTTCTTTCTTTCTTTCTGTACTTATATATATATAAAAAAAAATATTTTTATGTAATAAACACATTTAAACCATATAACAGTTCACATTCATGCTAAAAAAACTGCATATATCAGGATAATAATATATATTTATTTATATGAACGTGGAAATGCATGATCTTACTTTGACAAATAAATCTGGTTGGCCGCCAGAAACCACCAGCTTTCGGCCGGGACGACCGATGAAATATTGAAGGTAGGTAAAGGTCTAACCTTTTATTTGGCATACATTTCATCGATATTTGGTTGGCCAGCACAATCTGCCATACTTCGTAACACTAACTAAAACCAATCGGATAAGCATAATTCTGTTCATAAGCTCGATGGGTAATTAGTCTCGTCTCAGAGAGGTTGCTAGTCACCCTCAGGCACAAAACCCACCAGGATATGGGTCGGCCGACCAAGTTTTTTCGCATCTTCTAATAGTAAACTATTGCATGAAAACTGAATTATTCGTAAGCTCGATGGGTGTATGACTTCTTCACAGCCGCGCCGCCCGATCTAATGCTACATATATTTAAAAAAACCAGACGAATTGAGAACTCCATTTGTTGAAACCGTTTAACATGTTATTTTGTTAGGCTATCACGTATATATCCTGTATAATAAGAACACATTAAATTATAATTTTACAAAACAAGTTTTTATAAACCAGTCTTCGAATTGCCTGCCTCAATTTCTGCAGGATGTTAATCTCCATTCAGGAATTTGAGAGACAAAATGTAAACAACGGTGATACAAGTGTAGAAAATACAATCTCCGTTCGTTCGTTGTTTCTGCACGGGATCGGATCGGAGTTTTAACTAACAATGTCGTTTACTCTGACCACAAATGTAGTACTTAATGCTAGGGATGCAACGATTCGGCCATTACGATTACGATTACGATATTAATCGTTATCTATTACGATAACCGATGCATTACGATTATTTAAACAAATTTAGTTGAGATTATCCTCAGAATGAGTTCTTATAGTGTTTCTTTGCATTCCAATGAAAGTTAAATCATTAAAAAAAAACTAAAGAATTCCAAGATTTTGTAACTTTTTCTACTAATTTGAGATCGAAGTCAAAGGTTCACTTGGTCTGATTTTTGGATGCGTAGAGCCCAATTTGCTTTAAAAATCACAATATGGAACAGGATTCTGTATAATCTAATATTTAGTCCGATTTACGTGGGAGAATGTATGTAAAACTTCAAACCGAAAATCAAATCATTGACCTCAGTAGAATTAAATAAAATATATAGCTAAAATGAGAGTCAAATCTGACGAAAAAAAAAGTCTGATTTAGCTTAAAATGCTAGTCAAAATGAGCTAAAATGGCAGCGAGAAATCAGATTTTTTTTAAAGTTGTTTAACGGCTCAGGAGTGCGATTTTTGAAACTCATTCAGTGAGCTCAGCAGTTGTAAATGTCAAAATTACTGTGGAGATATGCATCCTTCTACTGCTGATTTGACTTTCAAAAATCATACTTCAGGTGTGCGATTTTTGAAAGTCAAATCAGCTGTAGAAAGATGCGTATCTCCACAGTAATTTTGACATTTCCAACTGCTGAACTCAGCGAGTGAGATTCAAAAACCGCACTCCTGGAGTCTAGTATTGAGGTCTGGTATTTGTCAACAAATGCAATCAGATTGATTTTTTCAATTCGATTTAATAATCGTACGATTCTTACTACGGTGCATTGCATCGTTATTAATCGTGATTATTACGATTACAGATGCAAAACGATGCACCGCTTCGTAATCGTTGCATCCCTACTTAATGCTATATCCGGGCAACTTGCTGGCCAGGGGATCAAACCGCCGCGACTGAATCATCGCCGTGGATAGTTAATGCGCCATTTTACGCGATTAATTCTCGATGCTGCTGGAGGATCATAGACCAATGGCATTATTTTTAACATTTTGTATGATTATTAATAACTTCATCATCATCATCATGGTCCACAGGTGAACCCGGTGACGGATGAGAACTGCCGCTGGGAATACAAACACCCTGAGGTATCTAACCACACGGGGAAGGTGCATGGGCTTCAGAAGTTCGATGCTCAGTTCTTCAAAGTTCACTACCGGCTTGGCAATGCTATGGATCCTATGGGTCGCAAGATGCTTGAACAGGCGTACCAGGCTATTTATGACGCAGGTTATTATGAAATTTATTATTATTTGACCTTTACCACGGCGCGGTGCTGTTTCGTGGAAAGTTCAGGTGGGATCGTGTTCTGTTTATCATGTGTGATACTGAGTGAGTGCAAACAAGAAACAAATACGCATTGCTTAACATTGATAACTGCTGAGGTAACCAGAAATGCGTTGAGGGGGTGAGGTAAAAAGTTGGTGGGAGGAAGGGAGTGTCCGTACTGTATGTTTTAATAGATACCCTTTCTTATACTGTGACTTAGCTATCGATAAAAAAATCGCATTGAAATCAATTTACACATTTCGTCGCTTGGTGGCCACAGACAGACAAACACACACGTACCTTCTCGTAGAAAAAACCGCCTTCAAAAAAACTAAAAAGTTAAAAAATAATATTGCAGCCTATGACTTTTTCGTTCGCATCATAAGAACATTAATTTGTTTTATTGAAGTCGCTGTCAAGCCGGTACGATTCGCGACATGGCTTGCATTTTTGGCTTGGCTTGACACCGACTTCTATAAAACAAATTAATGTTCTTATGATGCGAACGAAAAAGTCATAGGCTGCAATATTATTTTTTAACTTTTTAGTTTTTTTGAAGGCGGTTTTAATTTTTTGTTAAAATTTAGTTTATTTCACAATTTTCAGTGGTGAATTCATTAGTTCGATTTAATAGGAGTGCTTTAAATTAAAAAACGCACTAGTCGGCAGTACGATTTTCGAAGGTTCCCCTCGATTTCTCTGGGATGCCATCATCAGATCCTGGTTTCCTTATCATGGTACCACCCTCGGGACATCTCCTTTCCAACAAAAAAAGAATCATCAAAATCGGTTCATAAACGACGAAGTTATCCGCGAACACACATAAAAAAAAAAATATATATATACGGTCGAACTGAGAAACCTCCTCCTTTTTTGAAGTCGGTTAAAAACATGTCACACTTATAACACTACAGGGTGAAATTGATATCATTAGCATCCTTTTAAACTAAGAGTCTACCCATCAAACTGAACAACTTTTACTATCGGAGCAAACCAATCGGAGCAAAAAAAAAAATCTGCTGTGGCATACATTTGTGTCGCGTAGGCAGGCATTGCAGTTTAGTATGGAACAGCAGATTTTTTTGTTGCTCTGATAGGTTTGCTCCTGTAGTGAAAGTTGTTCAGTTTGATAGGTAGACTCTTAGTTTAAAAGGATGCTAATGATATCAATTTCACCCTGTACTTATACAGGGTGTAACAAAACACCCTAGTAATACTTAAGGAGGTGCTTCAGACCATCAAACTGAACAACTTTCACTATGGAGCCAACATCGAGAAAAAAAAAAAAAACTGCTGTCCCATACATTTGAGTCGAGCCGGTATTGCAGCTTTGTATGAAACAGCTGATTTTTATTTCGCGATTTCGAAGTTGGCTCCATAGTGAAAGTTGTTCAGATTGATGGTCTGAAGCACCCCCTTAAGTATTATTGGGTGTTTTGTTACACCCTGTATTATTTTGTGCATAGGATGCATAAATGGATGAGTGTTTCGTGCATGCTACATTGAACAGAATCAGGTATTGAACAGATTTTAAATTAAATTTCGTTTTAGCAGAAATAGCTCGTTTTCAGTTTCAATAGAAATATCTCTAGCTCTAAAGAAAGAAATAACATGTAATATACCATTTTGAAATCTATATTAAATAGGCAACTTTTGAGAAAGTTCGCCACCCTGCCTGTGTAACATGACAGAGGTGAGAGCGACACAGGTCACTTCTAAACGACAAATTGGCGGTTATCTCCATAATATCTCACTCAAATTTGACGTTTAGAAGTGACCTGTGTCGCTGTCGCTCTCACCCCTGTCATGTTACGCAGGCGCTCTCACCCCTGTCATGTTACGCAGGTTGGTCTCCATACATTTTTTTTTAGACCCCACGTGCTCGAACTTGGGTGAAAATCCCAGAAAAACTTTAATGTTGACTTTAACATTATTTTAATAGGACAACCCCACTTTTTTACTACACTAACTGTCTTATGCTTGTCTATACTAGCACCACTTTAAGGTGGAAAATATTATGCAAAAAGCAGACTGCAAAAATCTCTTCCTTTATGGCCATGACGGTCAAAACAGTGACAAAGGGCAGAGTGCAAGTTTCATCAAAATCGGTTCAGTAGTTTTCAAGATATAAATACAATGTAAGTGTGACGGCCTGATTTGTATGTATAGTATTTACGCAATAACTTCGGCATTTCATGAACGATTTTGGATGATTATTTTTTAGTTCTGAAGGATTTACTCCCGAGATGGTTCCATTTTAATTGGTGAAGATCTGATGATGCGCTTCGGAGCTACACAATAGAACTCCTCAAAAGTTGGCAGCACATCATCGGCGATTGAAACATTTTGCTTTGTATCGATGTACCCGCTTTGCGTGTGTAACTGATATTTGAGTCGAACTAATGTATTTCACCACTAAAAATAGTGAAATAAACAAAATTTTACGAAAAAATTAAAACCGCCTTCAAAAAAACTAAAAAGCAAAAAATAATATTGCAGCCGATGATTTTTTCGTTCGCATCTAATAAGAACACTAACTTGTTTTATTGGAGTCGGTGTAAAGCAAAGAAACTAATGCAAGAAGCCTTGTCGCGAATCGTACCGGCTTGACAGCGACTTCGATAAAACAAATTTGTGTTCTTATTAGATGCAAACTAGAAAATCATCGGCTGCAATATTATTTTTTGCTTTTTTAGTTTTTTTAACCGACTTCACAAAAAGGAGGTTATCAATTCGATATGTATGTATGTAATATAATTGGAATTGTAAAATATTCACAAAAACTGATAATCTATTAGGGCTTCCAAACAAATATGCAAAAATAGGTGTATGTATGTTTGTCCACGCATTTCTCCGAAACTATTGATCGGATTGTGACCATTCTTTTTTTATTAGCTTACGTTTACTCCAACTTAGGGATATCTGATATTTGAGTCCAACTAAAGTATTTCCCCACTAAAAATTTTGAAATAAACAAAATTTTACAAAAAATTTAAACCGCCTTCAAAAAAAACTAAAAAGGTAAAAAATAATTTATTGCAACCGATGACTTTTTCGTTCAAATCTAATAAGAACATTAATTTGTTTTATTGGATTCGGTGTCAAGCCAAAACTAATGCAATCTCTGTCGAGAATCTGACCGGCTTGACAGCGACTTCGATAAAACAAATTAATGTTCTTATTAGATGTGAACGTTGTCTAGTCATCGTAATACAAGTCCAGGCTAGATTCTGGTACTTTAAATGTGACTAGATAATTTGTGTGACATTGTCCAAGATATTTATATTTATTTATTATTAGATGTGAACGAAAAAGTCATCTGCTGCAATAAATTATTTTTTACCTTTTTAGTTTTTTTTTTTTAAGGCGGTTTTATACACATTTCAATATCCTTTGCCGCATTAAAAAATGCCGTCCGGGACAAAAAATTACTAAGGTTGCATTGATATGCCATTCTTGCTGTTTATTGGTATACATACCTTAATATATGAAATAAAATAAAACATTGTCGATAGGTCTAAGTCCAGAGCAGTTGTCTGGAAAGAAAGTCGGCGTCTACACTGGATCCTGCTTCTCTGAGACCGAGAAGGTTTGCTTCTACGTTTCCAGCTCAAGAACTGGTTTCGGTGTAGCTGGGTAATTAATATTTATTTAAATTCTGAAAAAAAAAGGAAAACATGCGAAGCTAGCACCCTAACACCTCAAATATTTTAACGATCAATGCCTCCACCAATCCGCATCAGGCCCCGGTAGAATATACAAATATATTTTTTTTTATTTTGACACACAGGTAAAATATGATATTACAGTAGTAAAAAGTATCTCTGCGGCCTACCAAAAGGCATACAAAATATTTAGGTACTGTTTATACCTGAAAAAAAAAACGAAAAATTAATTAATTTAATTAAGAAATCAATAATTTAACTATAAAACGTCCTAATGAATTAACACAAAACTAGAAAGCAGAATTGAATTATCATGTTTTCAACATAGGTATTTTTTTTTTTCAAAATATTAAATAATTTGATTGTTAAAGGACTTGGCCAAAACTTCATAGACCGAATAGACCGATACTTATTGCACCGATATTGCACCAATATTGCTCCAATATTGCTCCAATATTGCACTAGTATTGCACCAGTATTGCTCCAGTATTTCACTAGTATTGCACCGATATTTCACGGATATTGCACCAACATTGCACCAATATTACACCAGTATTAGTGCCACTTCATGTTATGATCTATATTATGCAAGCCTAAAAATTTCGTGGTTTTTGATTCTCCTATAACATTGCCTTCATATACTATGTTAGTAGGTATAACATCAGACACTGTGTGTCTGAACTACATAACTTTAGTTTTATTTAGATTTATCCTTTGATTTTTGTTTTATAACCACTATATTTTGTCATTTTATACCACTGTACAATCGTCCGCAAATAAAATCATTGGATTTTTGGTTGATTTGGGAATGTCATTGATGTATATCAGAAAGAGTAGAGGCCCAAGGACACTGACATAATTATATTCTATATCATTCCGCGTGTGATTTGAATTCTATGACTCAGGTAGGATTTTAATAGGTATAATATGTACCCTTTAATTCGATATGTCTCTAGTTTATGCAAAAGTTTATTGTGCTCTACATAGTCGAAGGTTTTAGTCATATCCATGTATAGGGTAAACACAGTCTATCTTTTGTCCATTCGCGGCTATACCATATTTAAAAATTCGTAAATAGCAGCATCGATCGTTTTGTTTTTCCGAAATCCCTTTTGTTCTTTTGTAAAGTATGTTATGCGAATCAAAATATGAGTAGGTACTATCGGTTTAAAATAACAATGTGCATGACCTCGCTCGCAAATGTGACGTCACTCAATCACACGAACTTCACTCGAGTCATTCAAATTATTATTTCCTTTACATAGAGTCTAATTTCCTTTTTCAACCGAGTGAAGTTATCGAACGGCCCTTCAAGGTCATGCTCATTGCTATTTTAAACACATACAACACACACACACGCACACAGTACATATTTTCAAAAATAACCTTTTTTAATATTTTGGAAAAATTTTTTACTAAAGCTATTGGTCATGCTTTTCATCCTTTTTTGTATAAAGGTATGTAGAACTATATACTATTACCTATTCTGTGATAAAGGTTTAATTATTATAGTTTTTAGCTAAACCTTGTTCAATACATGGTATGGCCCACTCCCTTTGCCCGTTATTCGTGAGAGGAGGCTTTTGCCGTGCAGTGGGATTCTACAGGCTATAACATTGGCTATAACTTACTTTATTATGATCAATGCATGCTTGAGTTTAAAAGATCGATCGAGGGGCCTAATAGTATCGAATACTTACTTTTTAACTTAGAAGCTGGTGGTCCGTTTCTTATTTTACTTGTTCTCCTGTCGAGTTGATATCATACTATTGAGTTTAACATACCTTCGCTGTTTGCCAAGAGAAGAGTTCGTTGATGGCCCAGGCCAGGGTGCCCAAGATGAATCGGAGGTTTAATACGTCGCTCAGAAAGGCTCATGGCAGGCATGGCAGTCATGTATGGCGCATTATACAGTGTGTTTTATGTTTAAAAAATTATAATACATATCTAAGAAATGAACCTTTTTTTTTTGTAAACAGATGTAATAAATCTATGTTTGCGAATCGTATCTCGTACTGGCTGAACGTGAAGGGTCCTTCGATGTCGATCGATGAGTCGTGCTGCAGCTCCATCGCGGCGCTGGAGCAGGCCTACCAGTCCATCGTCCGCGGCGAGTGCGAGGCCGCCATCGTGGGCGGGGCCAACCTGTGTCTATACCCACAGTCCACCGTACATTATTCAAGGTAACCATAATCTTGCTACTCGGATTTCAAGGACATTGAATAGGACAAGAAAAATATGCATGCGTTCATTTTAATTAAGACTAACGCTCTTGTCAGTGAAAGACTATGGGGTCAACTTTTTGACGCTTTGATAGCAACACATGTTCTATTTCTCATTCACAGAATCATGAAACTCAGTGCGGATGGAAAAACGAAGTCCTTTGACCAGAACGCTGATGGTTGCGCAAAATCTGAAGCAATCAATGTATTATTTCTCCAAAAAGCGAAAGCTGCAAAACGGTATGGTTCCTTCTTTAACAGTTGTGGAAAATTTAGTGAACCAGATGAACTATAATAACTGTAAATTATATTTTTAGCATCTATGCTGAAATATTGTACATCAAAAACATTTTCACATCGCTCTCGGAAGGAGAAACAGGTCCAAAGTACGGATTTTATCGTGATCCCATGAGTATGGTTGAGTTTATAAAACAGTTCTATAAGGAAGCCAAGGTGTCTCCTTACGCAGTGGAGTATGTTGAAGCTTTTGGATCAGGTAATTCAAAAATTCACAGATTTACAGATTCACCGATTTTGCAGTCCCCGCAAGAATCGGACATTTACGAAAAAACAAACCAATCGAACCCACACTCGAGGAGTTTGCTACTAGCCGTTGAAAAACCTATCTACCTCCTGGCTCCATCATGAGATCTACGATACCATGTGTAATATATGGGACTCGTCAAAACAAATCAAACGAGCCCAAACTCGAGGGATTTACTAGAAAACGTTAAAGAGTTCCACTATCCACCTTCCGGCTCCATCATGAGTTCCAAGACACCATGTATAATGTATGGGACTCGCCAAAACAAACCAAACGAGCCCAAACTCGAGTGAACTCTTCAATAGCTACTAGTAAACCACTCGAATTTGGGCTCGTTTGGTTTGTTTTGACGAGTCCCATGCATTATACATGGTGTCTAGGAACTCATGATGGAGCCAGAAGGTAGATAGTGGAACTCTTCAACGGTTACCAGTATACAACTCGAGTTTGGGCTCGTTTGGTTTATTTTGACGAGTCCCATACATTATATTGTGTGGTATATATTTATTATTATATCTCATGATGGAGCCAGGAGGTGGATAGGTGGAACTCTTCATAATTCATAATTCATAATTCATAATCGGCCAACGACAACGGCTAGTAGTAGACCCCTCGAGTTTGGGTTCGCTGAGTTTGTTTTTAGCAGACTCAATACATTACTCATGATGACCAGGGTCTGAAGATGGAGCCAGGAGGTGGATAGTGGATTCTCCAACAATTACTAGTAAACCCTTTGAGTTTGGGCTCTTTTGTTTGACGATTTCCATATATTACAGATTGTATCGTAGATCTCATGATAGAGCCAGGAGGTGGATAGTTGGAACTTTTCAACGGCTAGTAGCAAACTCCTCGAGTTTGGGTTCGATTGGTTTGTTTTTTCGTAAATTTTTGTATTCATTTTCAATGCTCCGATTCTTTCTCCGAGACTGCGAAATCGGTGAATTTTATTTACAGAAATACCTACCCGTTTTTCTACAATACCAAATCTATAGGGACGACCTACACAATTATTAACAGATTTAAAAAAAAAATCGCCATTTTCTAGCTAAACTCTCTAGGGCTCTAGGACCTTTTTTCATTTTTCTTAAACAAACACCCCCCAAAAAACCAGACTTTTTTTACATTTTTCAAAATTAAGAAAAAAAGTTACCGGCCGATTTAAAAAATTCAAACGGTCCATAAATTCCTCAACTCGTGGTACTATTCGAATAGTGCCACTCCCATCTCGATCCTCCCAAAATCCTCGGAGCTATGGCCAAAAATACGTCTCTCTTGAAAAAGTCGGGCGGCGAGCGGGATTCGAACCCACGACCTGCCTATCCGGGGCATGCAATATAGATTGAAAATTTCGTCGTGGCCTGCGGGGCGCCGACAGCTCTGTTGGAGAGGAGCATGCCCCGGATAGGCAGGTCGTGGGTTCGAATCCCGATCGCCGCCCGACTTTTTCAATCTTTAATTTGATTAAGCTAACATGGCATACATGTAAAATCAATAAATTCGAAAGAAAAAATGTTTGATTCATGAGCTCAATTATTTTTATTTGACAAGAATACCCGAATGCATTATTTTTCTATCCATAGCTGTGCCCGAAGCTGACAAAGCAGAACTGGAAGCCATTGAAGAAGTTTACTGCAAAGACAGAACTGATACACTGCTAGTGGGCAGTGTCATGTCGAACATTGGCTATGGAGAGGCCGCTTCGGGAATATCTGCAATTACTAAGGTCCGGATTTATATTTGAAGGTAGCTCTGGATTTTGGATTATTTAATCTTCGACTTTATTTCGTTTGAAATTTTGTTACAGGTGCTACTAGGATACCATCAAGGAGAGCTGGCGGCAAACCTGCACTGTGAGAATCCGCGGCAAGATATTTCCGCTCTGAAAGATGGTCGAATGCGCATTGTTACTGAGCACCTGAGCTTTGGTCGCACCTATACTGCTGTGAATGGGATTTCAGTCACCGGTGTTAATGCACATGTGTTACTGCACGGAAACTACAAGCCCAAGGTTCAAAATAGTGCCAATTAAATTATTTAATCATCTTTTGAGTGTAGGTGACATGGCCAGCTTATTCTTATGTCCCGAGCGTAGGTACTGTTAGAAGTTAGCACTGTTTAGTATTTTCGCAAGTTTCGTATCTACTGGTTCCATTTAACTAATACTAGCTGTTGCCCGCGACTTCGTACGCGTGAAAATTTTATTTTTTCGTAAATTTTCCAATGTTTTTAATAGTTATTCTGCTATTCGGGACGGAGCCAAATACAACAAATCAAAAATCATGAAAATCGGTCCAGCCGTTCTCGTGTTATAAGTGTTCGAACAAACCCGATTTTGTTTTATAATATACACCACTAGTTTTTAATTACTAACATAACTTTAAGGATGTATTCAGACCATGAATCTAACCAACTTTCCCTAAGGAACATGGGTCGAAAAATGAGAAATTTTTTTGGACCTTCGGCCGATCGATTTTCTATGGGAGGTCCAAAAAATTTTGTCGTTTTTCTACCCATGTTTCTATGGGAAAGTTGTTTAGATTCATGGTCTGAATACACCCTTAAAGTTATGTTAGTAATTAAAAACTAGTGGTGTATAGATTGTCACCCAACGGCAATTTTCGGTCTGAATGCTTGACGTGTAAAAAGGTCATAGATTCTAAATAATTGCTTGCTTCAATCAGTAGTTATACTAACCTGCCCTTTTCCTGATATTCTGTCTCATTTTCAAGACTAAGACTAAGGTATTTTTTCACAACTTTCATATCTACTGGCTACTGGCTCCGTTTAACTAATATTGTCGTTCAACGACTCGACAACGACGAATCTCCGGACTGAATGCTTCGCATTTCAAAGACGCGGATTCAAAATATTTGCTTGCTTCAATCAGTAATTTATACTAACCAACATTTTTCTAAAATTCTGACTAATTTTCAAGACTAAGATCGTATTATTTTCAGGATCTCAACCGCTATAAGTCTGCTATACCGCATCTGGTAACCTTAAGTGGGAGGCAAGATAGCGCTGTTAAGAGAATCCTGGAAGATCTGAAGACCCGGGACATTGATCCTGAGGAGCTGGCATTACTACACAATATCCACCAAACGCGAATCTCCGGCCATTTGGGCAGAGGCTACATAGTACTTGGTAAACTTTATATTATGCGTTCTTAGTGTGTAATTTTTTTTTTTTTTACCTGTTTTGTCCCACGCCTTGGCAAAGGTCTCCCCCAAGCTCTTCCACATCTCTCTATTCGGTGCTACGTCGTAAAATAAGTATTATTATTTAATTTCAAACTTTTCGTACATTTCAGCTAAATCTAGTGCCAGCAATCAAATATGTCTTTAGTAATTATATTTTATGAGAGAAGGCCTGCGTCTCAGTGGTGGAGACCTTTAGATTATAATCATAATGATATTGTTACTTTTAGCTCAAAATGAGGAACAGAAGACAATCAGCCTTGCAGAACAAGTGAGCTACTTCGATGACGCTAAACGGCCTCTGTGGTTCGTCTACAGCGGCATGGGCTCACAGTGGGCTGGCATGGGAGCTCAACTAATGCGGATACCTATATTTGCTGCCGCCATTGAAAAGTATGAGCATGCCAAATTTTGCGTATTTTTCCATAGTATTGATAAAGTCTGTTACTGAGGAGTGATAATAATTATGATTTCTCAAATATTTGTAGGTGTCGTAAAGTGCTAGAATCCAAAGGAGTGAACATCGTCCATATAATCACGTCTCCTGATAAGACAATTTTCGATAACATTCTGCACTCTTTTGTTGGCATTGCAGCAATTCAGATCGGTCTCACTGATGTTCTCTTCGCTTTAGGATTGGTACCGGATATGATAATTGGTATGTTTTCAAATGTTACTACTATCAATTGAGTAAGATTGGGTCTAATATTGAATATTATGATCAAAATTGTACCAGCGTTGAGTATTTGACCTCGAATCCTGATATAATATTATTATCTGCCTCATTGAATATTTAAAACTCGTGTTGCAAATATTAAAACAGGCCACAGCGTGGGTGAGCTGGGATGTGCATACGCCGATGGTTGCTTCACCGCGGAGGAGATGATTCTGTCCGCGTACAGTCGCGGCTTGGTCTCCGCACAGACTCCTTTCATCCGAGGATCCATGGCCGCTGTTGGTATTGGTTACCAGCATGTAAGGTTTATTTTATTCATAACGTAACAAACTTGTTCCACTAATGCTTGGTATGTAATGCAATTTATATTTTTCACCATCACCTGAAAATAGCACTTCAAATACTTTGTAGATGGTGAATCTACTCCCACCGGAGATAGAAGTAGCCTGTCACAACGGACCAGAATCCTGCACGATATCAGGACCAGCAGATGCAATGCGCGAGTTTGTAACTAAGTTGACTGCGCAAAATATATTTGCCAAAGAGGTGCCGTGTTCAAACATAGCTTACCATTCACGTTACATAGCTGGAGCGGGTATGTTGATCTTGTGTCCTTTGTGATGATAAAATATCGATCAACGAACTTCATCTTACTTGTATATTATTGTATAACCAATTAACCATAGGTCCTACACTACGGAAGTATTTGAGCGAAGTGATCAAGAATCCGAAACCACGTAGTGAGCGCTGGGTGTCTTCTTCGGTGCCTGAAGAGAGATGGAATGAACCAATTGCAAAGCTCTCTTCGGCAGACTATCATACTAATAATTTGCTGGTAAAAGTTTAAGTTCCTTTATTATGACATATCTCATATTTATTTTGCACCACTAATTTTCATCACGTTTTTTACCTTTTGATTGACAGAACCCAGTGTTGTTCGAGGAGGCTTGTTGCCATATTCCGGAAAACGCAGTTTTGGTGGAGATAGCCCCTCATGGTCTGATGCAGGCGATCCTCAAGCGCTCGTTGCCGGCGGCCTGCCACCATGTGCCGCTCACGAGACGCGGACATCATGATAATGCTCTCCTTCTACTCGATGCTATTGGAAAGTTAGTACATAGTTAACATGTAAATTGTAAGGGAAATATTTTTTGTCTATAATGTAAATGCACTCCCTTAGTGAGGGGAAATAAATGTCAATTACAGAGATTCTGATGACAGTATGACTTTTCACATCCAGTGCATGTGTGTTTGGTCTTCTTATCATTTTTTGCAAAAAGATATTGCCATAATTATAATATGCGTAAACTGAACTAAATGCGACATAATTTCCAGATGGTCCAGAATAAAATATGTAATGATTGACATGATTGACTGTTGTCGCGTTTTTTAAAATATGCAAGTTTTTTTATAGACACATTTTTTTCGTAATTTGTATGGCTATTTTGAAAGTTCCTATAGGTATTTTGTTTTGTAAGTTTCATTAATTTGCTACCTAAAGCATCACGGCTCCCGTCAGCGGCCGACTAACGGGAGCCGTAATACTTTAAGACTTACTAATACAAAACTCTTTCGTTATAAACAGTTATTATTTTGAAATGGATTTATATACCTTTCTTTATAAAAACATCTGTACTTAAATATACGATATAATTTATAGCCGTTTTTAAATATGGGTAATATGGGTATCCTATACCCTACCAAACACTCAGTGTAACATTTTTCACCAGACTCCCGCCGGGTTAAAGGTCAACTTTAATTAATTTGGACTCATTTTTTGGTAAAGTTGGATCTTACACGTTATAGTTCGAAGCATATTTTCAGATTGTACATGAAGGGATACTACCCAAAAGTGGAGGTGCTGTATCCAAAAGTGGATTTCCCCGTATCAACAGGTACACCCATGTTGTCTCACTTAGTGGAGTGGGCTCATGATGAGGATTGGTAAGTGATGACAACAATGGATAAACTAATGACCTGATGAATGATTTTCTTACTTATTTTGATATTATAATATTTTTAGGTTTTTACCACTGTATGTGTCAGGTCGTCAAAAGAAGGCTGCCTCTTGCAAGTATATGGTGTCGATACACGATGAAGAACACAGCTATTTACGGGGAAATATGATAAGAGGTCAGCAGTTCGTCATTTTAATATTTTTTTTGTCCCATTATGAGTTTAGTTTAATGTTTTTGATAAAATATGCTTGTCAACAGGAAAAACTCTATATCCCTTCTCTGCTGCCCTGGTGGCTGCATGGGATACGCTGGCTATGACACTTGGTGTGGTCAGAAAGCAAATTTCAGTTAAATTTCTCGATGTGCATTTGTTTTCTCAGCCTCCATTACATGAGCAAAGGAACTTGACACTCAATGTGTCCCTTCACAGGGGTACAGGGTACTTTGAGGTAACCTTCAGTTATTCTGAATAACTTTTAGATAGAGAGAACATTTTTTTTATTCAAATTTTCATATACCAAATTTTCAGATTATGGATGAAAACAGGAAAGTGGTTACAGCCTACATTATTGGAATTTCTAAACTAAAAATTTGCAAGGAATCACTCATTACATTCTCAGAAGGTGAAATTAATTTAAATCTTTATTCTGAAGATGTTTACCAACTTATGTATGAAAGGGACTACTTCTATAGGTGAGTTTTAAAGCGAAGCGATGCAAATAAGGAAATGAATTTCATATTTTTGACAAATTAATCATGTTTTGAAGCATGTATAGTCAAGAAAACTTTACTAAGACTATAGGACAATCTTAAAAAAAAATTATTTATTGACTTTCTCTAACATTCTATTCATCTTTGTTGCAGTGGTGACTTCCGCAGTATCTACAAAGCAAACTCGTCATTGACAAGGGCTCAAATAATCTGGAACGACAACTGGGTGACTTTCCTCGACGGTATACTGCAACTGACAGCTCTGAGGCATACTAAAGACACAGTGTCGCAGCCCAGTCAGATCAGACGACTTTGTATCGATGTTGGTGAACACCTCAAGGAAATGAATGTTAATGTTGACGGAAATAAAGTTCTAGCAGCTGCAGTATCTAATTCACGTAACATTGTAAGGTAAAGTGATAAATTATACTAAAGACAAAGACTGACCGTACAAAATATCCCAATCTATTGCATGTTTTATGTACTAGTCTTCTACTAAAAATGCTTTTGAACATTTCTTTGATAAATTGTATATTTAATGAAATTTATCTTGATATATAGGATCAAGAGTAGTTTTTTTTTTCTTAAAATCAAATAAATGTTCCAGGTGCGGAGGAGTCTTAATGAAACACGTCATATTCCATGGATTGCCTTCCTTAAATGAGCAAGCAATTGCAATGCAGACATTGAAATTCGTTCCCCGCTCTCAATCTGATACAGATGTGAGTAGCTAAAACATAAATATAGCAGGCGGTTGACCACGATCTCACCCGTTCGAAAGTACCGATGAATAATAATAAATTATGAATATCAATTCAATTCAATTCATTTATAATCCAATCTACCCCAAAGCAAATGGCTAGAAACACTTAAAACAAATAATTACGGTTTCAGACTAACACCGCACTACATATTTATTTACAAATGGTCGTAGAAAATATGAACAAGGAATCAATAAATATTTTGAAAATAATTGACAAAAATTCTGTAGAATTTGACAAAATTAACATGTCTTCAGTGGATATTCCTGGAATAACTTTCCATTACCAACAAATGAGAATAGAGAAAGTGCTAGAAATAAGAGACTATTTCTTAAGACGTGTTGATATCATACTGGTTGAAAACCTTACAGCAGATAAAAGCGTAAGTAGATGTAAGACTACATTTTAGGAGAAGCCTTTAATTCCTACATCTCATGCTGTTTTCAATATTGACTTTTACTATCCGCAGCTATGCCGAACATTGTACCGAGTGCTCCAACGTGACAGTTTCCTCGTAAACCTGGAGTCTACCGATGAACAGAATCAACCGTCAGCTTTATACCATGTGCTATCCTCTTATAAGGACACCCACACGAAGTTAGAGTTGGTTCGTTGGAGACCTACTCAAATATCAGCAGCACCCCTCGTAGTCAATGTGCGAGTTCGTTCTGACATAGCTCTGTTGGCAACAAAACGAGATAGTCTGTCTCAAGAGCAAAATATGGTAATCCTGTCTTCCTACCCTCCGGTCTCAGGACTGAAGGATCTTGTAAAGCAATGGAGGAGGGAATCTGATCGTAACCAAATTTATTTGGTTGTGTCTGACAAACATAACATTGATGAAATTCCTGAATTGGATTTAGCATTTAATGTTGTGGATGATGTAAGTGATTTGTGTACCTAAATACTTATGGGTATTAACCATGAAGTGATCCTTAATGATTTACATAACTGTTCAGGGTATATTAGGAGGAGAGTACTACTTGCCACTGCGAGAGAGAGTGACAGTGGAGCGCAGTGTGGCACTTCGTATCGGACAGATTGGAGACCTCGAGTCTTTGCAGTGGATCAAAGCAACTGAACCTGTGGGGCCCGGTATTACAGTGACGGTAAGACTTAAATTGTATTTCAACTTTGAATATCAGTTTCAAAATTAATTACGCTATAAAATTTAATTGTTGGCAGGTGCATTACGTTGCAGTAAATAATCGAGATGTCAAAAGAGCTACCGGCATAATTTCGGTTAAAGATGAAACAAAAGCGGAAACTACTTTTGGAATGGATTTTAGTGGAACTACTGACAGGTACAACAACTTCACTTAAAGCTCTTCAGCCTTCGAGCTAATTTATGCATTAAGCGTTAATAATTTAGATACAATTTTATTTTCAAATGTTTGTAGTGGTGACCGGGTGATGGGCATAGTGTGTAATGGAGCAGCGAGTGGGCGTGTGAAGGCTCGGCCTGAACTCTTATGGCCGGTGCCGGCGCACTGGAGCCTCGAGGACGCGGCCACAGTGCCCAGTGCCTATGCACATGCTTTCTACTGCTACGTGAGTTTTTCTCGAGTTAAGAAATGGGAGTGGGTTGTACTCCACTACAAGGAACTATTCCTGATTGGTGAAGTCAAGTGGTCAACTTTCTGATTGGGTATTTTCAAGCCTCCGGAATAGGACTTGGAATAGGTCTACCGCTATCTATCGGAGCTATCCGGAAAAAAAAAATTTTTATAGCGCCTTGGCAAACCAGGCGCTCGAGACGAAATGCCACTAAAAGACCTAAATAGACGGTGTTTAAAATTCGGTGATCGTTTCTAATTCCATATACAATACATTCCATTCTTAAAATCAAATTTGTACTTAATAATTCACGGAAAAAGTCTTCCATTAGGCTATTAAGGTAGATCTCCATTCGATGATGTCAGTCCTCATTCATGGCGGCACGGGGGCTCTGGGCCAGGCAGCGATAGCTATTGGTTTAGCGCACGATTGCAACATATTCACCACTGTCAGCGATGAGCGCAAGAAGCGATTCTTAATGAGATTGTTTCCTGAATTAAGAGGTAAGACATGTCTCTGATCTGAATTTAAGTATTCCAATTTTGAATAATAATTGTTCAATGTAAGGCTCGATCTTGAAGATTTTTCCGCAAAAGTACACCGATGTTATTTTAACGGTTTCAGAGGATCATATTGGATATTCTCGTGACAGTAGTTTTAGAGATATGGTATTAAATGAAACGGATGGAAAAGGATGCAATATAGTCATCTGCTGCTTGAAAGGAGAACTTAAAAATGTATGTAAACTTTTATTGCACTTAGTAATTACCGATTTCCTAATTTATCCTCTTAACTATCATTATTGCATCACTTTCCAGAGTTGCTTTAGCTGTACCAAGATATTTGGCGTCGTTCTAGACACTGTTCAGCTCCCGCAAAGAGAGCAATATTCTTTTGGTATGCATAACCTCCTTGAAGACAGACATTATATCCCTATTGACTTCATTTCAATCTTCGCCAACAAGAATCTGAAGGAAATGAAGGTGAGATAACAGCTGTTATGCAAAAAAAGGAATAGAGTGTCAGTTTCAGTAATACTAACTATTCTGTAATGTTTCAGAAGCTTCAAACGTTTATTAGTGAAGGTATCGCCCGCGGGTATGTACGGCCTCTGTCTAGAGTCACATATGCGCCACACGAAGTTTCGCGAGCCTTTCGTCTGGTTTCCGCAAGTCGTCATCGCGGTCGCGCTATCATAAGACTGCTGGATCCTGTTGAGGTCATTGAATCAAGGTACACCGTTCTAGCATGAAAAGACTTTTGAAAATCATTTTCAAAGATACTCATTTCTTTAACCACCTGATACTATACAATTATGCATACACGAGCTTTTACCCGCGACTTCGTTCGCATAAATTATATACCAGATTTTAAGTCAGATGATAAGCTATCAAACAAAAAAAGTTTCATCAAAATCGGTTCAGTAGTTTTTGCGTGATACTCGAACAAACAAACACCCAAACGAACAAACAAATAAACAAACAAACAAACAAACATACAAACAAACAAACAAACAAATAAACAAACAGACAGACAAAAAGTCAAAAAATTGGTGATTTGGAATCAGGGACAGGTAAAAACCATGTCGTAATCTTTTTTTTGTAAATATCTTCAATGTACAGACACATTTCTGTTACAGTTTTATAATAGTTTAGATTAGATATAATACTGTGTCCCTTTGGGGTAGGCAAGAACAGTTCATTGCCATCAGCTACGATCTTGATACACCTATTTTTCCTCTTTTACAATCATAAGTCGGTATCAGGTCGGTATCCATCGCCTGATCGGTATAACAATATCAGCTGTTTTCTGTCTAGTTTTGTATTTTTTTTAGTGCGAATAAAGCTTAACTTTTTAGTAATTTTTCATCATCATCATCGTCTTATTTAAGATCTACCATTGTAAGTATATTATTTGCCAATCATGCCTCCTCTCAGTTTGACAAATTCCACAAGCACAACACCAATATTTTCTTTCACCTATTAAAGTAGGTGCTCGGCCCGCCTGTTGCCGGCGGCGGCCGCACACGGCCCGGTTGTGGAGTCGGTAGTGAACCTGCCTGCTGTGCCGAGGGTCGCGGGTTCGAATCCCTTAAGGTGGTTTCAGTCCATACAAACGTTTGACGCACAATACGCGTAGACGGAATAAATAAAAGTAATATTTTGTATGTGGAAAAATTGTTTAGAACATCTAGATGTCGCGTATCAAATAACATTTGCAATTTATAATGTAATTACGGAATATACTTAAAGCTTTGAAATTTTTCATACAACATTTTCAAAGCTTTATATCTTCGTAATTATATTATAAATTGCAAATGTTATTTGATACGCGACATCTAGATTTTTTAATCAATTTTTCCATATATACAAAGTTACTTATATCAATACCGTCTACGCGTATTGTCCGTCAAAGTTTTGTATAAAATTGACCCCTCTGCAACCGCCTTAAGGGACAAATATTATTTTGTATGATGAATATGAATATTTGTACCCGAGTCATGGATGTGGTTTCTGGCGGACTCGAAGTTGACAAGACAGACGTCACTTCCTCAACGCTCTCCGCGCGACGCGCATACGTAAATCCGTAACCGCTCCAATTGTTTTATATGCATAAATATTGAGGAAATGTCTATTAAATTAAAAGAAAATTTTTTGTATGACAATATATTTATTTATTTTTTAAATAGCTCCGTCTTCCTCCACTCTTTCCATTTAATACTAAATTAAAGAAATTGTCATGTTGCAGCAACGAAAATGTCAAATATAATATTTTAATCATCTCTGATCACTAGGGTTTTCTGCTCGCCGGATCTCTGCCAATTACTAATATGTGACGGCGACATAATTGGACTACAACTGGCTGACAGACTGATTACCAGGGGTGCCAGGAAGCTATACCTTCATTGCGGTTATATATCGACACATCTTCAGCTCAAAATAAAGTAAGTGGGTAAGGGTAACCAAGTAATACCAAGTGAATTATACTTTAAAATGTGTGGATTTATTAAGGCCTTTTAGTGTTCCTTACCAAAATTGACAAAACGGAATATCTAATTATGGAATCACCTCCCGGTTTCTGTCCGTCCGTCCGTTCGTTAGTCACACGCATTTATCTCAGAGACCTCTAAACACCAGAAAGCTGAAACTTTTGCACTGTTATAGCAATTCTTAAAGCATCACGGCTCCCGTCAGGGAGTGCGCGACTGACGGGAGCCGTGATGCTAGCAGTCACATCGAAATAAGCATTATATATTGGGAGGCTGTCAAAATATGTGTTTTTTCCCCTACAACATCGTGTATTTATAAATCTACTGAAAGCTAAATGCGAGACCAAAAAATAATATTTAAAAAAGTTTGATTGACTGCCCGGTAGCACAGTCGGTTGTGAACCTGCCTGCTGTGCCGAGGGTCGCGAGTTCAAATCCCGTTAGGAACAAATATTTGTATGATGAATATGAATACTTGTACCCGAGTCATGGATGTTTGTATCTATATATGTATTCTATATCGTTTTCTAGTCATCATAATACAAGTCCAGGCTAGATTCTGGTACTTTAAATGTTACTATTTTTAGATAATTTGTGTGACATTGTCCAAGAATTCCAAGATATTTATTTATTTATTTATTTTATTTTATGATAACTTTTCCCCCACTAATTTTTAGAGTCCTAGTTAATGAAATCATTATTGTGTTGGTATTGGACGTAGCAATAACATAATATAGTAACTATTATGTGTCAAATAAACGTTTATTTTATTTATAATTTTTTTATAGATCGTGGAAAAAGCTTGGTGTAAAAGTTGAAGTATCCTCCGAAGACCTGACAAAGACAGATAATGTTTTGAGTTTAATGAACAATAGCAATCGCCTGGGACCTGTAGAAGGTTTATACGTTGTCGGAACATCTAGCCCTGCGAAGGTTGTTACTGTTAGCCATTTGGATTTTGTCTTGAGGAATAATTTATATCCATCTTTAAGGTAAGCATACACTTACATTCCGATCCATTCTTCATAGTGCGTTTTATTTTACTGTTTTATATACGCTGGACCTTAGATCTTATAATAACAATATGATTAATGGGCTGAACAGTGAACAGTAACTTTTTGTTAAAAATGGGCAGTCATCGAAATTGGTTCCTTTATTCGGTTAAAGACGTCCTTGATTCGGCAGATTCTGAATAAAAACGATTTTTATTTCTCCAGATACTTCGCTGTTGTCAGTGACGGTAATATGATTGGTGAAGAAATATGTCTTTGTCGAGTGCGTAATGGATTACCAGGAACAATGATCAGCCTTGCTTTAAGCAAAGTAAGTGAATGCTATGTTATAAAATAAAATAATAAATAAAAATAAAAATAAAAATCTTTTATTTCAGACAACATAGTCCATACAAAAAATGTTAGTAGGTACTGGAGAACTTATAAACTATGTTAGTAGATTATAACATAAATAAATAAATAAAACATCAAGCAGTGGTGGCTACTTACTTCCCTACCTGGCAGATCTACCGCATGCCGAACACATGTAATTCAGTAAATCTACCAAGCAGAGGGGAGTCCATTCTGTCAGCAATCATTTTCAGCACTCTGTTCGAGCTCGCACGAACACGGTGTACCGCTGATGCAAGTTTCTTTCGCATAATTGCGTAAAAGTCATCTGTACTTGCATCAGCAAACATTCCGGAGGCACTACAGTAGCGAGGGAGCCCGAACAGAGCCCTGAAGTTGTTATTGTATTGAATACGCAAGGCACTGTAGGCTTTTTGGGTAAAATCAGTCCAAAGGGCGCTTGAGTAGAAAGATTGACAGTATGCTTTGAAAAGCGTTAGTTTGACTGTTGCTGTACAACCAGCAAACCTTTGAACCAGCATATTACCCCTCACCGACAATGCCCTGCGCTCCCTATTTACATCCAGATCATCCTTCAGATCTTCTGTTACAATATGCCCAAGATATTTAAATTGCTTCACACGGGTCAAGGGTACACCGTTTAAGGTTACTGGTGGTATAGTACTGGGGCATTTATTTTTACCCAAAAAAATCATGAACTCAGACTTCTTAACGTTGTACCTTAACCCATGCTCTGCAGCATATGTTTCGCATACACTCAGCAGTTGCCTAAGCCCAGCAATCGAAGGGCTCAACAGCACCATGTCATCGGCATAGCTCAGGTTATTCACACATACATCATCCACATGGCATCCCACATGCATGCTGCTGAGCCCCTCGATCAACTATAAATTGAATTCTATAACAACAACTAATTCATATATAAATTAAAAAGAGTAGGTGAGGTCAGTCCCCCTTGCCTAACTCCACACTCCAATGTATACTCGTCAGAGAGAGTGTGTTTCGTTAAAATTATTTCTAAGACTTTAAACATTTTCTCAATGAACTTCATTTGCTTTAGGTTGGGGAAACAAATAATTCTAGAGACGTACTGTCTTGGCGCAGTGCTGTCGATGCTATAGAGCGTGCTATATGTTCGTCCCAGGCTGGAATACTTGCATATCCCAAGAAACAGTCTCCACCGTCTTTGTTGCAACAAATAATTGATATAGCTGGTAAGTTAACTGTAATAAGAAAATATTTGATAGATGGACACTTTTGTTTTGTTACCGGCTTAGAATGGATTATCTTTCTTAGATATTCTAATGGTATATCTTTTCATGAATGTAATAGTAGGTTTTAAAGGGATAAGGTTTCTTTTGCGGGCCATCATGCGGTAATATTGTGTTGTGGGTGAAAAGCTATCGTCACTACAATAAATAAATCCGCACATGCGTCGTCAAACAATTTAATCTAATCAAATAAACCGCCCCGCACCATATCCCGCCCAAAGGTACCCATGATGCTGGCTGCATTGCCTCTCTGGATAGCCAGTGATATCCTTTGGACGAGATACGACCCAGACCGGCAGTACGTCTCTTGAGACGTCATACCATTCTGAAACCTTCACTATACCAAAAGGGGTCTTGATATAACACAGTTGGTTGTAGCCGCTTGGTTTCTTATTGTCGTCGGTGTATGTGCGAGTATGTTGTTCTAAAAGTTTCGAAGAATAAATCATACAGTTACAGAACTATTTCATTTATTTATTTTTATTTAAATTTTATTGGAGAACCATCAGCATTATAATAGGTACTTTGTCAATGCTTAAGAAAGAATTCTAAAACGAAAGCTTCAAATCGGCAACATGCTTTGCCATAATGGCACAAGATTTGAATCAGCAATATGATAATAATACAAGGAGAAAAAGAAAAAATCTAAATTCCAAACAATAAATTCAAATCTTTACATTCAAAATCTACATCAAGCTTCGTCAAAATTCAGCTTGACGCACATTCGAAGACGCAGCTCTACGAAACCCCGGCTCAAAAGTACCCGTGACTGGTTGGTCATCCATGACACTGGCAGCATTTTGCCTTTGGATGGCCAATTAAATAATCACGGTGTTTCATTTCATTTCAGAAATAAAGATTTTGGATGAAATAACTCAAAACTTCACTCTGCTAGACTTGGGGATGGAGGTCGCAAAGGTGCCAGCAATTTGTTCTTTCCTGCAAGACCATCATAATGTTTCATTGTCAGAGGAACAAATTCCACATTTAACTATGCAGCAGTAAGTTCCTTGCAATTTGGATAAATCTTGTTTGTTGAAACTTTTTCATTAGTTTTCAGAAACAACATTTCGTTTCGTGTCGTTGTTATCTAATATACGACGTGTTAATAAATAAGCGCAAAACCTCATACACCCCAACTGATTTATAACAAAATTAATTAGATTGAAACAATAATTTCATAATTTTGACAGTTAAAATTTAAAGTTATTCGCATTTTAAGTTTTGAGTCAAAAATGATTTGCTATCATTTCAGCAATGAATGAAAGCGCTACCGAACTCATGGATACATTTTAAGAATCTTGTTTTGGTAGTAAGTAGGGTGAGTGTGCCTGTGCGGTCAGTTGACATCGGGCTCAGTAAATTTTTAATTTTTGAAATAAATTATTTAATATTTTGAAAAAATTACCTATGTGACATGATAATTCGATTCTCCTCTCGATTCTAAACAAACTACTTTCTAGTTTTGCGTTAATTCATTAACACGTTGTAGATTAGCTAACAACGAAATAGGTAGGTCAAAGGCGTCTTGAAAAGTACTTTGTCAGGAAGTTGACCACTAACTTGACTCTACCATTCCACTCTGAGCCCACGCACGTGGTGAGGTATGGACTGCTAAGGCGTATTCAGTGCACAGTATTATATAAGCCTCCACATTTTTTCCTCTGCCGGTACAATGGCATGACAATGAATTTGACTTGTTATCGTTGCTAATCAGAGTTACGGCTGATAATGATTATGAAATATTTTTGTCCTCTATTGCATCACTTGAAAAAAAATGAAGCAATTTATCTTACAATCTTCGTTTGATCTATTTACAGAATAAGAGAGCTAGATGAAGTAATATTAGGCACAGAGCACAAGGAAGTGCGGGGCTTAGAAACATTCTTCTCCTACGTGGACCCTGATGAACTCCTCGCTACCACCGAAATTGTGTTAATGTCTACCCTCACAGTGAACAGTGCTACTATGGTAATATCCATTAATAAAGCACAACAAATGATATCCGCCGCGTAGTCCCAGCATTGCCCATTGCCGAGGGGTGCCACTTGGGCAGGTTACTGTATTTCATTCACTGGTTCGGTAGACCTACCAGGGCGTTCCGCCGTCACTGGTGTGGTCCCCCCATAGTCTGCAGTAAGAAGCAGTCGATGCTCCCTGAGTAACGTTATAACTGTCATTTTGAAAAAAAAAAAAACAAATGATATGGACATACGGACTTTGGTTCGACATTTGAGCGATACAAATTATTTCAACCTATAGATAGGGCTAGCACGTTGCATGTGATACGGCTATATCACG
The DNA here is from genome assembly GCA_922987775.1 of Agonopterix subpropinquella. NCBI lineage: Eukaryota > Metazoa > Arthropoda > Insecta > Lepidoptera > Depressariidae > Agonopterix > Agonopterix subpropinquella. The sequence continues at coordinate 17,160,136 of OV277712.1, forward strand.
TCTTTTACACGTTACGTTAGCGCGCAAATAGAAAGAGAGCGGAAGCGTGATAGCGCTTTATGACGCTAGCATACTAGCCATGCTGCTGGTGCACCATATATCATTACCTAGCTGTTCAACCAGGTATCACAGCAAGCAGCACGCATCCGTTTAGGCCAAGTTTGATCAGGGAGTCATTGTAATGTTTCGTCATACTATTTATAGGGGTAAAAATGGAAGAGCAAAAAAAAAGTATTTTCCTATTAATAAATTGTTCTTATGTTTAAGTTACGTATTTTGTGTTTGATCCCATAGTCTTCCATCGACAAGAGCGTTATTGCTCTTAATAATTGTATGCATTAATTATTCTCAACTTCGCAGGGTGATGACGAGTTGGACATATCGCAGACATACCTGTGCGTAGTGCCCGGTCTGGAAGGACATCACGGCAGGTTCCGAGAGTTGTGCGAGAAGCTTAAGCTTCCAGCAATAGCGCTGCAGCCTGGCTTCGACCATAGACAAGAGACTCCTCGTCAAACAGCTGAAAGATATGTCAAGGTGATAATCATCAGCTTCTATCATTCCGGGTACTTCTATGGCCTGATTAGGTGACATCGGGAAAACAAATGCTCGCTCTTTCTCTTTGGGGGCTAACGGGGAGTCTATTTTCTCGCTATCACTCTCTTTAATAGACTTCATCCGCTACTAGGGCACAGACCTTACTTCTTGGTGATGGTATGTGAGCCCAGTATTGCTGAAATTCACATACGCATCAACAATTCTTCAGCGAATACAATCAGGTATCCTTACCATATTTTCATTTGAGAGCAGTCAATGATCCACAAGAATAATGTGCAACTGTTAAGTATAGATCATAATATTATCTCATCTCATATTATAATATTCTACTAACGCCCATACACCCTTCCTGGGGGTAAGCATGTGCCCTGCAGTGGGAAGTATATTGGCTGTGATCATGATGGTTATGCTGTTTAAATCTTGGTAAATAGTCTTGACATAAGAATATATTTGTTCACCAGATACTGTTGAAGTATTCAATGATGAAGAAATTTTACCTTGTCGGTTACGAAAGCGGAGTCATTGTAGCCCTGGAAATGGCTGCCATTCTCGAGAACATTGGTGAGTAAAAACTTAAGCACTGCTGTTATATGACAACAGGCGTCTAAATCTGATATTATCTTTGCTACTTTTTCTCATAACACGGTAGCCAAGAATGGTAACGTCCAATCATATCTGCTAATTTGTTGTTTTGCATATTTTACAGGATTTGTCGGCACAGTATTCTGTATCGGTGGCACCCCTGAGGAAGTCAAGTCGTCAATCGAGAGGCAACTATGCGATCTAGACTCAGATGAAGCCTTACAAGACGCCGTGGTGCGTCATATGTTTTCACTCATGGTAAACGATACAGAAGGACTTGACCAGGCTTTGCAGAATGCATCGACATGGCAGGAAAAGGTAGAAGCCTGTGTGAGAATGTTGTTGGGACGTGTGGCCCATTCAGCGCAATACGCTCGGACCCTGATCGATGCAGCTTATATGGGAATCAAGCAGATGCGACTTTACAAAGTAGAACCTCATCGACTCCGCTCACGGATCGTCCTTCTTCACCCGAAGTCCAGCCCAGAAAGGTTTTCAAGTCTGCTCACGGAAATTCTCGAAGAATACTCTCAACAACCGGTGATAGTTCATGAGCTACATTTGCCGCTAGCACACGCAACCAAAGACCTGCGCTGTCCTGCAATAATCAACAAATATCTCGACGAGGAAATATTAGCAGCATTCGAACAGAAGAATCTGTGTGATAGTTATGTTATGGATGGCTACACGTTCGCGTAGCGAGAAGAGGACCATAATATTTGTGTTGTGTAACATTTTGTCTTAATTTATACTTATTTGGTTTTTAGTCCCTCACTCAAATTGGAGTTAGACAAGCAGAATCTGAGATAGATATGTATACATATACAACGTGTTAATGAATTAGCGCAAAACCTCATACACCCCAACTGATTTATAACAAAATAATTATATTGAAACAATAATTTAATTATTTTGATAGTTAAAATTTAAAGTTATTCGCATTTTAAGTTTTGAGGCAAAAATGATTTGTTATCATTTCAGCAGTGAAAGAAAGCGCTAACGTACTCATGGATACATTTTTATAATCTTGTTTTGGTAGTAAGTAGGGTGAGTGTGCCCGTGAGGTGGGTTGTCATCGGGTTCAGTAAATTTAAAATTTTGCAAAAAAATTATTTAATATTTTGAAAAAAATTACCTATGTTGAAACCATGATAATTCGATTCTGCTCTCGATTCTAAACAAACTACTTTCTAGTTTTGCGTTAATTCATTAACATAATTATGTACTTAGTTATAAAACGTGGTTATAAAAATAAGTTATATTTTATTTGTATGGAATAAATGTTATCTGGAACAAGACAACTAAATATCTTCTTATTGATTTACACAAAAAATATATATCTGTATAATTTTCCATCTTAGGATCTGATTTCAGAACAGATATTACTTGCAGTGTTAATTTCTGAAAATAAATTTTCTCTGCCGCTTTTGTGTGTTCCGTATAATTTTATTTGTATTGTATCTTGTCCTTGTGTTTATACTAGTTGCGGTAGCCTGTAAGTAGATGAACATAATGTTTGCCTAATTTTATGTAGTTTCTTGAGTTTGTAAGGTGTTTCATCTGTTAGGAACCCTAAATAAATAAATTAAATAAAATTACTCCTTCTCTCGACAATATGGATGCCTCTTTCTGATGAAATTACAAGGGCTTCAAATTAGATTTTAGTTGGTCGTCGCGGAGCGCAGCGAAGATAAAATAAAATCTTTGTTCCTATTTATGATACCTATCGAATAAATTATTTTTTTGACCAACCTCTGTACGGCGAGACATAGGTATTGAGCACATTTTCAACAACATTGTGGTGGTCCAGTGGCCAGTAACCATGGTTGCCGTGCAGAAGATGATGGTTCATTCCCCATCCAGGCCGACCAATGAGTTTTTCGGAATTTAAACATGTACCATTTGTAACACCACTGGCATTTTGGTGAAGGAAACCATCGTGAGGAAACTTGCATGCTTCAGTTTCGAGGCATGTGTTATAAACTGTACCCACTGTCAACAATAAGTGGCGACGGGTTAACTCCCCGTCATGGACAGAGTTTCGGTACTACTAGTGAAACGTGGATGTACAGAGTTTTCAGAATATCTCTTACTAACCCCCTTGGCGGCCGCGTACCGGAAAGCGCAGCGTGGGTAGGCCCCTCACACGGTGGACCGACGACCTGGTGAAGGCGGTGGGAAAACGCTGGATGAGGGCAGCGCAGGACCGGTCGTTATGGCGATCCTTGGGGGAGGCCTATGTCCAGCAGTAGACGTCCATCGGCTGAGATGATGATGATGAACCCCGTTGGGGAATATAGTCGTGAGCATATTATACCTACGCTCGTCAGTAGGTAATAATATTGCATTTAATTTTATTTCTCTATTGAATGCAAATGTTTTTCGGGTGTACCTAACTAAGTAATGAGGTCGCATACATTTGGCAAATAATTACTTTAATGTGATAAACACAGAGTGTTACAAGAACTCTCCTGCCCAATATAAAGAATAATAGCGAATTATAAAACCTGTTCCTACATATTATTATTAGGAAATTTTGTCCGCGACTTCATCCACACCACTGTCATCGTAGCGAGATAAAGTATTTAAACTAGTTTTTATCTAGAAGTTTTTAAGTCCAATCAGCATTTGAACAAACAGTTTTAAGAGCCTATGTCGAAAAATAATTTTAGCGAAACGGACGTGTGATAGCTTATATTACTGCCAGATGCGAGATAGTACTGTAGCCACGGGACTTTTTAATTACAAAAAAGATTACCGATTGCCGTTTTGATATTGTTGTAGGGTACTAAATTGCTAATATAAAAACCCCAGTCTTAAAGATCACAACCCGCCGTAGCAAAAATAAACTAAAAAAAAATTTCTAAAATTTTTGAATTTTAAGGTTACCGCTTTTTTTCTATCCTGTCATGTTCTACACCTTAGTACAATATCCATACGTAATAGTAAGACTTTCTAAAGTTGCCATACAAAGCTGTAAGACCAGATGAAAAAGTCAATTTCGATGGGTCTTATAGCTTTGTATGGCAACTTTAGACAGTCTTACTATTACGCATGGGTATTGAACTAAGGTGAAGAACATGACAGAATAGAAAAAAAGCGGTAACCTTGAAATTCAATTTGAGAATTTTTTTTTAAGTTTATTTTTCTACGGCGGGTTGTGATCTTTAAGACTGGGGTTTTTATATTAGCAATTTTGTACCCTACAACAATATCAAAACGGCAATCGGTAATCTTTTTTGTAATTAAAAAGTCCCGTGGCTACAGTACTAAGAGAAAGAGATGGGGCGGCGCGCGCGCGTGGAACGAATCAAGCGAAAAAACAAACTTTATTTGATTGTGATTGTACTATTTATGTTAGTTCAATTCTGCTCTAATCAAAACTTAGATAATAGCAATCTCTTTTTATTAAATCAAGTCTGATGTTTGTATTATTCACCGTTTAGTAGTTACAAGCGTTTATAGACAAAAACGGAGGCTAATTTGGCTTGTTTTTCTATCGAGAAAATTTGTCTTAATCGTGTTTTGGCTCTAATCAAAACTTCAATTATATGTTCAATTTACACATATCCGCAAATCATACTTCTACTATTAGTACTTCATGATATATGGAGCTTTGAAGAATCCTATTTTTTTTACACAGCCCCTTAATTAAGGCTGCACCGAGCCTATTGTGATAAACTAGTTTTAAAGTCCAATCATAAGCATTGAAACAAACAGTTTTATTACGGCTGCACCGAGCCTATTGTGCTGCCCCTAATTCTATTTTTTATTTCTGAACAATTAAACGTTATTTCCCAAAATCAAAAATATCACATTGTAGTCATTGCTGATTTTCATTTTATCGGTTCACTGCGGATTTGTTTTTATAATCATCATCATCATCATCATCTCAGCCGATGGATGTCCACTGCTGGACATAGGCCTCCCCCAAGGATCGCCATAACGACCGGTCCTGCGCTGCCCTCATCCAACGTTTTCCCGCCGCCTTCACCAGGTCGTCGGTCCACCGTGTGAGGGGCCTACCCACGCTGCGCTTTCCGGTACGCGGTCGCCACTCGAGAACTTTTCGGCCCCACCGGCCATCGGTTCTGCGAGCAATGTGCCCCGCCCACTGCCACTTAAGTTTAGCAACTCTTTGGGCTATGTCAGTTACCCTGGTTCTTCTGCGGATCTCTTCATTTCTGATTCGATCTCGCAGGGAAACTCCGAGCATAGCCCTCTCCATTGCCCTTTGGGTGACTTTCAGCCTCTTTATGAGGTTGATGTTTTTATAATGTTTGTAGTTATTATTTTAACGATAATAGCTACAAGCATAAAACATAATAATCCGTAATGTTTCGATAAATTGAAAGCCAATCAAGACTAGGTACAATGTGACATTCTTGTTTTTTGGAAATGTTGTTTAATTCTTTAGAAATAATAAAAATACGATTGAGGGCAGCACAATAGGCTCGTTAGGCTCTTAAAATAGTTCTAGTAGTTTTTGATTGATGCTCGAACAAGCTCTGGATTCAGGGAACACCTAAATACCATAAATATCGTAAACTTTTATACAATAATCAATGACGTTTTATGACAAACATCTTAGATCTTTAATTTACAGACACACTTCTGTGACAGCTCCTAGTGTAGATACTAAATATAAATATTTAGGTAAATATAATTACATTGGGTCCGGGTTCCAATCCGCACCGAGGAAATTATAAATGTACCTACCAATTAGCTTTTTTACGTAATACCGACTGCTCTTAAAAGGCTAGAAGAATAACTCTAAACAAAAGCAACTTAGTTTTTGGCACCCAATCTTCTTCTTATCATGTGGGCAGAGCCCTGGTGTCAGAGTTTTTTCAGACCGCCTTTCGGCCTCTGACGTGGTTTTTATGTAACGACTACTACCACTAGAGATAGTAGCCGGGACCAACGGCTTAACGTGCCATCCGAAGCACGGAATCACTTTTCTTTTCAGACAATCAGGTGATTCAGCCTGCAATGTCCTAACCAACTGGGGAAAAACGCACAAAGTGACATATCACTAGGTGTCCCCCGTGGGAATCGAACCCACGACCTCCGTATCGAGAGCCAATGCTCTTAACCATTAGACCACGGAGGCAGTAGAGGCACCCAATGAAAAATTACATTTTGTATGAGTTTTGGCGGCAAAGTGTAGTTTTTAAGGAACAAACGGTATACTTTTTTGGTGCCACTTTTTGAACTTGATTTAAATTTCTATACTTAAAAGGTGAAGTAAAAATCAGCATACGCTGAAGAAAAAATTATGATGCGTATGTGAAATCTACCAATCGGCATTCGGACGCGTGGTGGACTAACGCACACACACCCTCCTTGAGGGTAGGTTTCTGTTTCTGTGCATGGGACTGTGTGTGGGACGTTTATAGGCTGATGATGATGATTAGGTAAACGAAATAAAGCAGTGTATGCCGTACCTACCGAATTTGTATGTAAGGTAGGCAGGATCAACTTTAAAATAAACAGAAAATAAATTATAAATAATTTACAGGGTGTAAACTTAGATGTGTTATATACTTAAACGGGTGCTTCAGACCATCAAACTAAACAACTTTTACTACACCTTGTATTTTTACCTAGACAAGTCTAGACAGTTTTAAATATACTAACAAAGGTGACCTTTTCTAATCCAGGCACTAAAGCAGTGACTAATTTATATAACTCCACTTCAAAACTATTTACCTGCATACGCTTTACAATCCATTCGCGTCAACAGGTCGTATTTCTGTCACAGGGCTTCTTCACCATCCGAGCTAGAAAAAATCCATAAATAATTTTGTCCTTGATTCATACTGTCATTAAGTCTTGATCCTTGCTCAGTTCTGTGAACTGATCGCGCTAAAAAAATCACAACTGAAACGTATGCAAATCACAACTTTTTACACACTCGGTATCACGCTTATCACTTGACAGCTCATGACAGCCGTTTGACAGAACGCTCAGAGACGTTTCAGGCTGTCAATCACATAGGTAGTTAATAAGTCAAGTTTAGCGCGATACGGAATTGAGCACAGATGAATAGAACCTAAATTGCAATGTGTTTAGAACTGAAATTGAATTAGGATTAAACTTAGATACTTATTTTAAATTAGTGCGCTCGCGGCTCTTCGCCAAAACCTTAGTACATCTCTGTACAAAATTTTAGTTACGTAGATATGATTAGGTATATAATGGATTTTAAAAATGGCATAATATGTATTACATTCCCGCAATAAAATAAATTGGACGTAACTACCTAGTTTACAAAGTTCGATGTGGAAGTGTAGTTGATTCAGGTTTAATACATATATTTTTTGTTTTATGTAAGTAAATAAAAAGTTTTAGTGTAAGTATATTATTTAGTTTATGATCATGATCAGCCTATCATCGTCCACTGCTGAAAATAGGCCTCTCTCTAGGCACAAAACTCTTCCCTCGGCCTTCCTCATCCAGTCGCTCTCTTATATCCAGCGGGCCGCAGGGCGCTCTACTCTACGCCTGGCCTGCCAGTTTGTAGTCTCCACTCTAGAACTCTGACTCCCCATCGGTTGTCATTTCTTCGACAGATGTGACCAGCCCATTGCCAATTCAGCTTGCAAATTTCAACCACTTTAGTTTTCTGACGTATCACCTCATTCCTGATTGGGGTCTTTCAATCCAGCATAGCTCTATCCATAGCACCCTGATCGACTTTAAATTGATGACCTCGTACTGTGGTCAGGACAAGTTTCCGGTTTTCAGGTAAAGTCTATGCCGAGATTAAACTTGCTACGCATCCCACTGAGGTCCTGGCCCTGCTGGCCCTGTACCCGGAGTTTCGATGTTCGATATATCGCCTCTGTTTCGGTCCGCACTCCATTGTAATAGAGTTGACATTGGAACGAAAACGGTCACACAATTGCGAAGTTCGAATGTGCTGGTAGAGGCCCTGTAGCGATTCCGCAATGACGACAATTTCATTGTGGAAAAGCAGGTGTGAAATGAAACCGCATGTTTAAAAAATGGCCCGTCCTTTCCAAATTGAGCATCTTGCAGACATTTTGGGACTCAACAGTTAAAGGAAATAAGGTCCTCCTGTCTCACTCCACTTTGCATCTAAATTGGCTTCGACTGCTGATCGTGTAATACTTGAACGGTTATAATATAACATAAGGCTCTCATAGTCCATAAAGGCTAGACACAGAGGCCGATTTTACTCTTCATATGTCTTACCGTGTGGGTGTGGCCATGCATGGTGCTGTAGCCTTTTCAAAACCCGGCCTACCCAGAGTAGGCTGGGCTAAAACTCGTAGAATTTTTGAGCAAACTAGTTTAGAAACTGTTAATATCCTCGAGAACAACTTTAAGATATAGCTCAGAAGTGAGATCAGTTTGTAGATATTGAGGAGGGTTTTATTTCCATTATTGAAGAAGAAGACCACAGCACTTCCGCTCCGCGCTTCCAGTGTTTTGCCATTGTAAATGCCATTCAGGACAGGAGTACCCCGAGTCTTCAGAAGCTATGTTGTTATTCTGTCTTCACCTGGAGCTAAGATATAATTTTTTAGTTGTTTGAAGGCCTTTCTAATCTCGCTCAAATCGACGTCCGAGATGTGATCAGTGTAGTGGCGAGTGGGGCTAGGCAAAAAGAGTTTAACCTACAACGTGTTAATGAATAAACGCAAAACTAGAAAATAGTTTGTTTGCAATTTGCAATTATTTCGTTATTTTGCGTTTATTCATTAAAACGTTGTAGACCTACGTAACAGGAACTACTCTCGAATGGTGAGTGAAAACATTACTAGAAAACCTGTAAGTATACGCTGAATAAGGAATTCTGATGCATTACAAGTATATGTGCATTCACCAAAATCTGCATAAGGCGCAGAGGCGCAGAGGCGCTGCGGTAGTGGATTAACGCCCATACGCCCTCCGCCTCCGTGAGGATAGGCCTGTTCTCTGCAGTGGAGATGATAGAATCTGATGACGATGATGATGCTTACATGATTATTGCAGAGCAACGAACATAAAATGGCGCCCACACCACAAGAGTACGCTGTATCGGACGATGTGGCCGCGGGGTTACAAGGAGAGCGAGTCGTCATCTCCGGCATGTCAGGCCTCTTCCCGCAGTCGAATCATGTGCAGGATCTCTCCGACATACTTTACAACAAGGTACGATAGTACGCTGTACCCGACGATGTGGCCGCGGGGTTACAAGGGGAGCGAGTCGTCATCTCCCCGGCATGTCAGGCCTCTACCCGCAGTCGAATCATGTGCAGGATCTCTCCGACATACTTTACAACAAGGTACGATAGTACGCTGTACCCGACGATGTGGCCGCAGGGTTACAAGGGGAGCGAGTCGTCATCTCCGGCATGTCAGGCCTCTACCCGCAGTCGAATCATGTGCAGGATCTCTCCGACATACTTTACAACAAGGTACGATAGTACGCTGTACCCGACGATGTGGCCGCAGGGTTACAAGGGGAGCGAGTCGTCATCTCCGGCATGTCAGGCCTCTACCCGCAGTCGAATAATGTGCAGGATCTCTCCGACATACTTTACAACAAGGTACGATAGTACGCTGTACACGACGATGTGGCCGCGGGGTTACAAGGGGAGCGAGTCGTCATCTCCCCGGCATGTCAGGCCTCTACCCGCAGTCGAATCATGTGCAGGATCTCTCCGACATACTTTACAACAAGGTACGATAGTACGCTGTACCCGACGATGTGGCCGCAGGGTTACAAGGGGAGCGAGTCGTCATCTCCGGCATGTCAGGCCTCTACCCGCAGTCGAATCATGTGCAGGATCTCTCCGACATACTTAACAATAAGGTACGATAGTACGCTGTACCCGACGATGTGGCCGCGGGGTTACAAGGGAAGCGAGTCGTCATCTCCGGCATGTCAGGCCTCTACCCGCAGTCGAATCATGTGCAGGATCTCTCCGACATACTTTACAACAAGGTACGATAGTACGCTGTACCCGACGATGTGGCCGCGGGGTTACAAGGGGAGCAAGTCGTCATCTCCCCGGCATGTCAGGCCTCTACCCGCAGTCGAATCATGTGCAGGATCTCTCCGACATACTTTACAACAAGGTACGATAGTACGCTGTACCCGACGATGTGGCCGCAGGGTTACAAGGGGAGCGAGTCGTCATCTCCGGCATGTCAGGCCTCTACCCGCAGTCGAATCATGTGCAGGATCTCTCCGACATACTTTACAACAAGGTAAGAAATACACACACACACAGTGTTTCAGAATAATAATGAAGCGTCCATGTCATGGATTTTTTGAAGATAAATACCTGACTAATGTATTTGCATAAGAACCACACACACAAAATAATTATACTTACCTATAATATATTATAGTTGTCAGCCATCATGATATAATAAATGGGACAAGATCATAGAGAAAATAACGCGCTCCCCTGGGGTAGAGATGTTGTATCGAACTGTGCACAGATACTCAACTGGGCCTGACGTCATAATAGCGGGAAGTAGCGTATTTAAATGTTAACCCTTCCCCTCACCCGTTTTTCACCCCCTTTGTTGGCGACAACATTTTCTATAGAAACAAGCCGATATGCCATCTCTTCTTACTCTATGGACAAGATAGCCCAAGAAAAACATTCTGTAAAAAACTAGCCAAGTCTCGATGGAGCTGCTTGTTTATCTCTAAAAAGTAATGAAATCTAGACAAAGTCGTGCCAAGTCTAAGGTTCCTTACTGCGATTTCTTTATTATTATAGTTAATCTTGTATGACTTGGCCGTTGAAGGGTACACAAGGGTACAAAACCAGGTGCTCCATGACACCATTGCAAATACGCAGCTTTATCAAGCCTACAATTGACTGGATATTGAATCAACGTTTTCCAAGTGGCAATTCTCCATCGTCAATGGGTAGCGGTTCTGGCGACAGATTGGTGCAATGGTGTCATGGAGCACCTGGTTTTGTACCCTAAGTCATGAAGTCACACAACATTAACTATAATAATAAAGAAATCGCAGTAAGGAACCTTAGACTTGGCACGACTTTGTCTAGAATTCATTACTTTTTAGAGATAAACAAGCAGCTACATCGAGACTTGTTGGCTAGTTTTTTACAGAATGTTTTTGGTGGGATTTCACTTCTTTTTGTAGAAACGTGGGCATATTGATTTATTTTATTAGATGTTGGGCTCTTATGTTTTCTAATCAGGGTCACCACTGGTGATCCTAGTTTTTATAGTTTTCCCTTTATGTGGCCATTAAATCCTAACTCTGTACCAAACAGCTCTCTGAGTTTATGGGAAGTACTAGTTCTATTTTGATGATCATGAGTGAGTGAGCGTGATAAAAGCGAAACTTTGCTTTCGCTTAACTTCGGAACTAAATGACAATTGAAATTTTGGATTTTAAGTAAATGATTATAGCTTACTGGATGACGAAAAGAAGATTGGCAGATTTGGACCCAGCCATTTTTTACGAAAACTAAAAGTCATTCAGGACGGCGGTTATAATTATTATAAACAGAAGAAATTAAGGCATTTTAAAAAAAAAACTTCCACATCTCCAGAAGTCCGGATTCAAAAGTAGAAATTACTAGTAAAATAGACAAAACGTCCAAAAAGCAGTAGCAAAACGCAACTACGACAGCTATTTTGATCTAATATTGTCACTGAGGTATTTTTGGTCGTTACGGAACGTATTTGGCTTGGTTGAACTGATAGTGTGTGTGTTTTCGTTTTCTTCCATTATCATAATATGGTAGGGTAGACCGGGGGCAATAGTACCACGGGTCAATAGTACCATCGCCTATAACTCTACAACTACATCGAAATATGCATGTGTGTGTATACACGAGTGTGCCTTGAGTGTGTCTCAACCTGTCCACTAGTCGGCGACTCGCTGCCGCGCGAGATGCACATGATAGAAGACGATTTGTATTTTTGACTGACCATGGTAAGAATTTACGATTTACGTTTTGTACTACTGTTTATAATTAAATAGTTGTAGTGTGAAAGTTTAACTGAAGTATGATTCTCTAGTTATTAAAGTTTGCAATGTATCACAGTGTGGAGGTCAGTTAGATATAGAAATCGAGATTTGTGAAGTTTAGTGGGTGTGAGTAAAAAAGGACAATTGTACCACAACACTCGGGGTCAATTGTAACGTTACAATTGACCCCGTGCTACAATTGACCCCGAGTTTTTACTCGGCTGCTAAAACAATTAGTGTAATGTTTTCAAGATTCATGTACGTATGCATGTATGTGAGTTTCTTTGTTCCATCATAACTTTTAGAACCCTTACCTTTTAACATACGACTAACTTTTTAAACCAACCAATATGGCGACTGTCACAGTTCTTCAGTCTTTTTTTTTAATGTACCGCTCTAGTCCATGAGCCAGCGGTTACTGTAGGACGATATTAATCATATTTGCCAAACTATCTATATACCTTGTTTATTTCACTACCTATAATTTATTTTGTTTTATCTTACCTAAATAGATGCCGCGAAATAGACCAAGAAAGACAGATCGAGGCACGAAGGATCTCCTATTGTATGAGCAAGCTTATGAGGAAATTTTAAAAGGGCGATCAGTAAGAGCTTCAGATGTTATGCATCAAAATGTTGGACAATGTGTGTTGATTATATTTTGACTAATAACGAATAATAATTGATCTCTTCGATTTAAGGTCGTGATAAGTATAAAATATTTTTGTAACAAGTTACATCTTGGGTATTTTAATTTATACCTTTGATTCATCCCGACGATTCATTTCGACACTTCCGGGATCTATATAAATTATAATACCCGCAATGTTATCTGTTTTTACTGAATCGGATAATACTAGGTACTGTATTATTTAAAAATAATTTGCTGTGAAGGATGGGGTTGATTGTACCAGGGGTCAATTGTAACTGTATGGGATTAGTAATTGTTAAATAATTCGATATTTTTGTTGTATTAAGATGTTGTTATTACTGGAAAGGTGTGCTATGAGCACCCTGATGTGTTTTTTATAAAAAGTTGACATTATATGTTTCAAAAACTTGGAGAATATTATAATACGTGTAATTTAACTGAAATGCTAGCTTTGTCTAGTCTAAATACGATTCTCTATTATTAAGACTGATGTAACGTAACAGACTGATTCGTCTTAAGAAATTAACAATAAATACTGACTGATTAGTGCATTATTTTGGATTTTATTTACCTTTGTTTTTCTGGTACAATTGATCCGTACTAGGGGTCAATTGTAACAAAAGGACTTAATGAACAAAAACTCAATTTGCACAATTCTGATACGATCAAATAGAAATTATTTTCTTAATTCTGATAGCCAATTAGACTAGAATGTTATATCCTAAGCGATTTTTACGTGGTGGCCTTAAATTCTGAGTTATGGGTCATTATTTATAAACTGGTACCATTGCCCCCGGTCTACCCTACGGTTATCCTGAACTTTCATTAAAATAAACACAATGATTGCATAAAAGATTGAGTGGACTATCTAATAAGAAAGATTATGAGTTTCACACACTTGATACAAAAGGTATCTTATGGAGAAATACCTTTCCCCCAACTTCTACAGATTACAATCAATTTACATTTTTGTTAGTATTGTTTCACTTTACACGTATACTAAGTTTCATTCATGTATGGGACCTCTATGTCTGGGTGTCAAATTATATGGCCTTCCGCCAAACTTCTTTCTGCGTTGTGGTCTTATCCAGAGGTTCACAAAAAGGGGCCTGAAAATGCGGCGAAATGGTTCCAGTAAAGGATGGTACGGCCTTGGTACGGCAGTGTTTGCTTCGCGCTCGACTTTGGCAGGGGCACTGCCGTCCCCCCCGATTTCTAGTCCGTGTCTATGTGACAAACAATTTCCAAGATCGACAGTAATCGATCGATGACAATGTCCAGATTATGGGAAGAGATTATGCGGACCAGCATAAGAAGATTGCTGATTGCCCCATTTTGCGCCAGATGTACAGAGCTGGGTACACACTGAAAGTTTTTAGAAAATATATAGTGGATATAAGTAGGAGGTTGGGAATAATTTTATTATTTTTAGAAGTATCCTCAATTCTTTAAGATTGAAAAATTAAGTCTCGGGACTTATTCCCCGGAATTCCCTGGTTTGGAAGAGTGCGGGTTCAAGTCCCGCCCAAGACTTAATTAATTAAATTAATTAATTAATTAAATTTTTCAATCTTTAATTTGATTTGAAATAGCACAACATGGCTGCTACATGTTTAAAATTAATAATATTTGAGATATCCTCCATTCCATTTCATGCATCGTCGCATTCGATGGAACCTCTGAGAGAATCTGTGAATCCCCTCTGCTATACTATGGTATTATTGAAATCGGTTTAATTATGGGGATCTAGGATATCTAGGATAAAGCTTGCTGAAGCGATAATATTCATGAAGGACCTTTTAAACTTATCTCATAGCAATGCTGAAGCTTTGCTTGAATCTGCCGGTAGGTAGCAAGGAAAAATACTTTTTCCACACTTATCATTAATTGTGGAAAAAGTATTTTTCCTTGCTAAATCTTTTATCTTGCCTCGCATCACGCACTTATCAAATTGCCGCCAATTCATTAAAACCATGGATTTAGAATGATAATACCATACCTACTACCATACCTATTTCCAGCTTCCTGATTAAAACAAAATATTATCATTTCAGCCATAGGGTACCAAAGAGTTTTTTAGAAGGAAAAAAATATTTTTTTCACTAATTGTCACCAACTAGCAACTGGTCCGTTCTAAAAACTTTATCAGAGGTTCGGTATTGAGGAAAGGAGGGGAAAGGATACAAGATATTAATTCAGTATAGGGGCATTATGCTTACCTTTATTATGATTGTTAATTTATTACTTTATAACCATCACAGGTGAACCCGGTAACGGATGAGAACTGCCGCTGGGATTACAAACACCCTGAGGTGTCACAGCACACGGGGAAGGTGCCTGGGCTTCAGAAGTTCGATGCTCAGTTCTTCAAAGTTCACTACCTGCTTGGCAATAGCATGGACTCCATGGGTCGCAAGATGCTTGAGCATGCATACCAGGCTATTTATGATGCAGGTTATTGAAGAATTTTTATTATTTTCAACTAAGTATTTAGATTCCAACGCGTGTTTTGATTTCTATAGAAATGCTCTGTTTATAATTCTAAACGTTTTCGATAGGCGTAAGTCCAGAGCATTTGTCTGGGAAGAAAGTCGGCGTCTACACTGGATCCTGCTTCTCTGAGACCGAGAAAGTTAGCTTCTACTTGGCCAGTTCAAGATCTGGATTTGGCGTAGCTGGGTAATTACTATTTGGTTCATAGTTTTGATTTAGAATTTTAAATCGAGCTGATTGACTCAGAAAGTCAGAATAGAAGCTAAAATACGAGGGAGTGGGCTAAACTGCAGCATGCCCTGGTAGCCAGATGTATATTATTAATTCCTTAGCATTTTATAAACAGATGTAGCAAAACTATGTTTGCGAACCGTATCTCTTACTGGCTGAACGCGAAGGGTCCTTCGATGTCGATCGACGAGTCGTGCTGCAGCTCCATCGCAGCGCTGGAGCAGGCCTACCTGGCCATCGTTCGCGGCGAGTGCGAGGCCGCCATCGTGGGCGGGGCCAACCTATGTCTGCATCCACAGTCCTCCGTACATTATTCAAGGTAACCGTATACTTACTCATAGTGCTCCGCACATTATTCAAGGTTCATAGGCGTAATGAATGATTGTTACTTAGCTTTCATAGTGGGGGATGAACCATGTGCTAACAGTTCATGCATGTAAGAATTTAAGAGCAACTTTGTGGTCAGTGGTCTGTACGGTTAGTTAGTACGGTTATTAGTTTGCATGTTTTGCCCCACAAGAGGGCACATCTGTCTGTCTGTGGTATACTACTATAAGATACAAATTTATGAGGCTGTGGCAGACTGGGACGAAAGGAAGGAAGGACGGACGATCTTATGAGGGTTCCTTTCCGAGGTAAGAAACCATAATACCTACCAAACAAGAAATACCTAGTTACCTATTTACATGTTCTTATTCACAGAATCATGACACTCTGCGCAGATGGTAAAACGAAGTCGTTCGACCAGCACGCTGATGGTTGTGCAAAATCTGAAGCAATAAATGTATTATTTTTGCAAAAAGCGAAAGCAGCTAAACGGTATGTTTTCTGTGTTTATTATAAAACCTTCTTTAAATAAATCCCAGGTCCATTTATAACGAAATCATATTTACAGCGTCTACGCAGAAATATTGCACATCAAAAACATTTTTACGTCGATCTTGGAAGGAGAAAATGGTCCAAAGTACGGATTCTATCGCGATCCTATGACAATGGTTGAGTTTATGAATGACTTCTATAAGGAGGCCAAGGTGTCTCCTAACTCAGTAGAGTACGTTGAAGCTTTTGGATCAGGTAATTCTAATTTACAGTCATTCTTCATTATTCCATAATAAAAAGAAAAGAAATTCTGGTAAGGTTTATAATTAAATAAACAATAAAAAATAATGTATTTATGATCATAATAATTATTCATTTAAGAAGAGAAAAAAGAGAACCAAAATTGATTATTTCCGTTTCCATAGCTGTACCCGATGCCGACAAAGCAGAACTGGAAGCCATCGAAGAAGTGTACTGCAAAGACAGAAGTGATCCACTCCTAGTGGGCAGTGTCATGTCGAATATTGGATATGGAGAGGCTGCTTCGGGAATAACTGCCATTACTAAGGTCCAATTTTACAATTGAAAGTAACTCCGGACTTTTGATTATTATTCTGATGCTCAACTTTATTTTATTCGACCTTTTGTAACAGGTGCTACTAGGATACCACAAAGGAAAGCTGGCGGCAAACCTGCACTGTGAGAATCCGCGGCAGGATATTGCCGCACTGAGAGATGGTCGTATGCGCATCGTCACAGAGCACCAGAGCTTTGGCCGCACCTATACTGCTGTGAATGGGATTTCAGTCACCGGTGTTAATGCACATGTGTTACTGCACGGAAACTACAAGCCTAAGGTTAAATAGCGCTAATATATTTCATCATTTATCCGTCCAAACTTATAAGTCCTACTGTAGATAAAGATGGAGTCAGCCGGTCGGTTTGACGTTTACGAAGGAAAACTGTTAAATAATGTTGCTTCAAAGTACTTGACTTTATCCTGAAATTCTACAAAATTGTCATTACTTAGGCGCGGTTTATACAGAACAGACGTGTGGCGGTGGCGGATAGTCAAAGTAACACAATATAAACCTTATAGTACGTTGCATAGCGTCGTTCGGAGAATTACCGAGAATCGCGCCCGCGCCTCCAGGCGACGTCGGAGGCGCGGGCGCGATTCTCCTTTACGACAAAAACGACACTATGCTGCGTACTATAAGGTTTATATTGTGTTATTTTTTGACTATCCGATCCACTACCGCCACACGTCTCTTCCTTATAAACCGAGCCTAAGATTGCATTATTTTCAGGATCCCAACCGTTACAAGACCGCTATACCGCATCTGGTTACCTTAAGTGGGAGACAAGATAGCGCTGTCAAGAGAATCCTGGAAGATCTGAAGATCCGGGACATTGATCCTGAGGAGCTGGCCTTACTACATAATATCCATCAAACAAGAATTTCTGGCCATATGGGCAGAGGCTACGCTGTACTTGGTAAATATTATATGTTTTTTGTGAAGTAGAAGCTGTAGACAAAATATGTCTACAGCTTCTACGCATCATAATTTTTATAGTGGACATGGCCCAAACAGTTGGATATACGTACGTATAAGCAGCAAATGTAAATGAAATTTTTTCGTTTAGCGACGAATGAGGAGCAGAAGACAGTCAGCCTTGCAGAACAAGCGAGCTACTTTGATGACGCTAAACGTCCTCTGTGGTTCGTCTACAGCGGCATGGGCTCACAGTGGGCTGGCATGGGAGCTCAACTCATGCAGATACCGATATTTGCTGCCGCCATTGAAAAGTATGCTTAATTAGTTATTTATTTCTACTTGTTGATAAAGTCCGGTTGTGATATCATATTTCAAATAATATTATTAGGTGCCGTAAAGTGCTAGAGCCAAAAAAAGTGGACATCATCCATATAATTACGTCGCCTGACAAGACAATCTTCGACAACATTCTACACTCGTTTGTTGGCATAGCAGCTATACAGATTGGTCTCACTGATATTCTCTTCGCTCTAGGATTAGTGCCGGATAAGATTATTGGTAAGTTTTTCCATTTGTATTCTTGAGTAAGACTCGATCGAACAAGAAAGTCAAGTTTTATCTGCCCTCGAATCCTGCGGTAGTCTGTGCTTTGTCGAATATTAAAACTCGTATTGCAAATGTTAAAACAGGCCACAGCGTGGGTGAGCTGGGATGTGCATACGCCGATGGTTGCTTCACCGCGGAGGAGATGATTCTGTCCGCGTACAGTCGCGGCTTGGTCTCCGTACAGACTCCTTTCATTCGCGGTTCTATGGCCGCTGTTGGTGTTGGTTACCAGCAAGTAAGATTAATTCTTAATTCTTATCTTACCGAAGCAAGCTTTCACCGCAAGAACTATTGTAGCATTCAACAACTAATGCTATATATACATTGTACATTATAATATTATGCATTTATTTTATCATCACCAGAAAATAGCACTTTCAATTATTTCGTAGATGGTGAATCTGCTCCCTCCGGAGATAGAAGTGGCCTGTCACAATGGACCAGAATCCTGTACGATATCAGGACCAGCCGATGCAATGCGCGAGTTTGTCACTAAGCTGACTGCGCAAAGTATATTTGCCAAGGAGGTGCCGTGCTCAAACATAGCTTACCATTCACGCTACATAGCTGAAGCAGGTATGTTAATCTTGTGTCTCCCTGTGATAATAAAGTATCGATCAAGGAACTTCTTCTAACTTGAGCATCATTGTAAACCCATAGGTCCTGGACTACGGAAGTATTTGAGCGAAGTGATCAAGAATCCGAAACCGCGTAGTGAGCGCTGGGTGTCTTCTTCAGTGCCTGAAGAGAGATGGAATGAACCAATTGCAAAGTTCTCGTCAGCAGAGTATCATACTAACAATTTACTGGTAATCCTTTAAGAATCTTTGTTTTGACATAAATTAGGTTCTGAATAAAATAATGATCATATAAACTTTCTTTTGCGCCACTATTTTTTAATCAACTACTTAATCACTATTAATTTGATTGACAGAACCCAGTTTTGTTCGAAGAGGCTTGTCGCCATATTCCAGAAAACGCAGTTTTGGTGGAGATAGCCCCTCATGGTCTGATGCAGGCGATCCTCAAGCGTTCGTTGCCAGCGGCCTGCCACCATATACCGCTCACCAGGCGCGGACATCCTGACAGTGCCTTCCTTCTTCTCGATGCTATTGGAAAGTTAGTGATTTGGAACATAACATGTAAATGCTCTAATGTAACGTGAATAACAGACCTCTAGTAAGTAAGACTACAGTATTTTTAAGATACAGCAATACGAGACAATAATCAATGTCAGTCATACTGCTGTCATTTTTAACATTGAAAATGTTTTTTGTCGCTTCGGTATAAGGCCCGATTTTCTGGGGGTTATCTCTAATGGGGTTATTCAGAAGTATAGTAAGTTATAGCGATGCGGAGAAAAAAATTAATTCAGTTCATTTGGCAGATTTTTTTTCGAAGGCTGCTGTGAATTTTTTTAGCTCATAGAACACTTTATTGTGCTTGATTATAAACATAATTTCAGATTATACATGGAGGGATACTACCCAAAAGTGGAGGTGCTATATCCAAAAGTGGAGTTCCCCGTATCAACAGGTACACCCATGCTGTCTCATTTAGTAGAGTGGGCCCATGATGATAATTGGTAAGTAATTATTACCGATATACCGAATGATAGATTTTCTTAGGCTAGTACATATTTAATAATCTGTTCAGGCCTTTTCCGCTGTACGTGTCAGCTCGCTACAAGATGGCTGCCTCCTGCAAATTCACTGTATCCATACATGACGACGAGTACAGCTATTTGCAAGGGAATATGATAAGAGGTAAAGGCCGTTTTGATCAATTTTTTGCAGATTGTGAGTGATGTAAATTGTATTGACAGAAATTGCTTATTGATAGGTAAAATCCTGTATCCCTTCTCTGCTGCCCTGGTAGCTGCATGGGATACGCTGGCTATGACGCTTGGGATGGCCAAAAAGAAGGTGTCAGTAGAGTTCCACGATGTGCATTTGTTTGCCCAGCCTCCATTACATGAGCAAAGGAACTTGAGACTCAATGTGTCCCTTCACAGGGGGAATGGCTACTTCGAGGTAGGTACCTGCCCATCTTAAGAAGTTATTGAATATCTCCTATAAGTAAATATAACTTTTTATTTCTATATCAAATTTTCAGATTATGAATGAAAACAGAAAAGTGGCTACTGGCTACATTATTAGAACTTTAGACCCAATATTTGACAAAAAGTCACCCATTACATCATCAGAAGATGAAAACTATATGAATCTTAATTCTGAAGACGTTTATCGACTGATGTATGAAAGGGACTATTTCTACAGGTGAGTTTGAAGGCGGAAAAGTGTGATGAAAGAAATAAACTTCATATTTTTAACAAATTACTATTTTCGTTGTTTTAAGACTGTAAGACAATCTTTGTTGCAGTGGTGACTTCTGCAGTATTTACAAAGCAAACTCGTCATTAACAAGGGCTCAAATAATCTGGAA
Organism: Agonopterix subpropinquella; assembly: GCA_922987775.1. Lineage (NCBI taxonomy): Eukaryota > Metazoa > Arthropoda > Insecta > Lepidoptera > Depressariidae > Agonopterix > Agonopterix subpropinquella. Next base: position 17,180,999 of record OV277712.1, read on the forward strand.
CGACAACTGGGTGACTTTCCTCGACGGTATACTGCAGCTGACAGCTCTGAGGCAGACTCACAACACAGTGTCGCAGCCCAGTCAGATCAGACGACTTTATATCGATATTGATCAACATAACAAAATGAATGTTGACATTGAAGGAAATACAGTTATGGCAGCTGCTGTATCTAATTTATATGATTTTGTAAGGTAATATCACAGTGGATAAAATATAATAGGTAGAGAGCAAGCTGCAAGACGTGACGGTCGATGCCGATGAGCAAGGCGACAAAATGACGGATAATCTAAACTATTATAAAACTGTGACAGAAGGTGTGTCTATACATTGAAGATATTTACAAAAACAGATTACGATATGGTTTTTAGGCTTCCATGATTCCAAATCACAAATTTTTGTTTGTTTGTTTGTTTATTTGTTTGTTTGTATGTGTGTTTGTTTGTTCGAGCATCACGCGAAAAGTACTAAACTGATTTTGATGAAACTTTTTTTATTTGATAACTTATAATTGGACTTAAAATCTGGTATATAATTTGTGCGAACGAAGTCGCGGGTTAACGCTATGAATAATAAAAATCATACCCTGGGCAATCAGCACGCTTCTGGCAAACGATAGTAAATCTTCTTTGACTCTCGAAGAACTCGAACTATTTTAGATGAGTTTAATCTGTGTAATCTATTGCTTCAAGTTTGTGATAATATTGAGATGAGGTGCATCATCACTACATAGTATAAAACAAAGTCGCTACCCGCTGTCTTTCTGCCCCTATGTATGCTTGTTTTTTTTTATAGATATAGTGATTCAAGCGGAAGGTTTAGGTATATCATATATCAGTATTGCACCCGTGCAAAGCTGGGGCGGGTCTAGTATATTATATGAACCACATCTTGATCGTTAGATAGTCCACTCAATCTTCTATGCATTCTTGAAAGATTTAGGTAGCCATTAGGTAGTCAATTTATTTGTCTTTTCATTATATCACAGCAAAATTTCAAAATTTTACGCAGCATATTCACGGGGCATATTATAAATATTCAGATCATCAAAATGAATAACTTATACTATCGGAGCAACATTAAAATAGTGAAAAAGGAGGTTGATTAAGGAGAATTCTCACCCCGAGCATTCGTTTCGCAAATGAGATTAAATAATTAGTATCATTTATTTCTTCATCATCATCATCATCATCTGAGATGATCATCGGCTGAGAGCCGATGGACGTCCACTGTTGGACATAGACCCAATGACTCAAGGATCGCCACAACGACCGGTCCTGCGCTGCCCTCATCCAACGGGTACTCGCTGCCCTCATCCAACGGGTTCTCGCCGCCCGCCTTCACCAGGTCTTCGGGCCATCTTGTATGGGGGTATTCCGTGTCGGGCTATGTATTACTGATCACTGTTGGTTCGTTGTAGTTGTAGATATGTGCTGGTGTTGTTGTCGGGGGCGCGAAATTATCAGACGAGAGGAAATTGCCAACCTTATATTATAATTTTAAAGACCCTGGCAAAATCTAGTAGGTAAATAATAAAATTGTTCCAGTTGCGGAGGATTATTAATAGAACACATCATATTCCAAGGATTGCCATCATTAAATGAACAAGCAATTGCAATGAAAACATTGAAATTCGTTCCCCGTTTTCAATCTGATACAGACGTGAGTAACAGAGATTTATATTTAGATTTTCATTTATAATTTATGGAGTAAGTTTTACTAAAATTAATTTCAATAAATATAATAATCGAATGTATTGTCGTACTCAGTGCTCGTATGAATAAAATGCTGTCAACTGCAAAAATAAGTCTACAAATAATTGCGATTACAGACTACAACCGCACTACAAATTTATCTACAAATGGTCGCAGAAAATATGAATAAGGAATCGATGCGTATTCTAAAAGTACTCCACAAAGATTCCGTTGAATTTGACAAAATTAACATATCTTCGGTAGATATACCTGGAATAACTATCCATTACGAAATAATGCAAATACAGAATGTGTTAGAAATGAGAACCCACTTCTTGAGAAATGTTGATCTACTCCTAGTTGAAAATCTTTCAACTGAAGATAGCGTAAGTAGATACCACTCTGTGACCAATAAATTTTTAAAGAACCCTATTAGCCCTGACACGCAAGTGTTTTTAACATTGATTGCTATTATCAACAGCTATGCAAAACATTGTACCGAGTGCTCCAACGTGACAGGTTTCTGGTTAACCTGGAGAAAAATGATGAACAGAATCAACCGTCAGCTTTGTACCATGTTTTGTCCTCTTATAAAGACACCCACACAAAGTTAGAGTTGGTTCGTTGGAGACCCACTCAAATATCAGCAGCACCCCTCGTAGTCGACGTGCGAGTTCGTTCTGATCTAACTTTGTTGACAACAAAACGAGATAGTCTGTCTCAAAAGCAAAATATGGTAATCCTGTCTTCGTACCCCCCGGTGTCAGGACTGAAGAAATTTGTAAAGCAATGGAGGAAGAAATCTGATCGCAACCAAATTTATTTGGTTATGTCTGACAAAGATAACATTGATGAAGTCCCTGAATTGGATTTGGCGTTTAACGTTGTAGAGAATGTAAGTAATTTGTGTAAATAATCATGAGTACATAACTAAGTATTATAGTAACCCTCATGTTTTTACATAACTGTTCAGGGTATATGGGGAGGAGAGTACTATTTGCCACTACAAGAGAGAGTGACTGTGGAGCGCAGTGTGGCACTTCGTATCGGACAGATTGGAGACCTTGAGTCCTTGCAGTGGATCGAAACAACTGAACCTGTGGGGCCCGGTATTACAGTGACGGTAAGACTTTGATTGTATTTCACACTTTAAATTGTAAGTTCCAGAGTGAATCATGGTATAAAATTTATTATTTCTCAGGTGCATTACGCCGCAATAAATAATCGAGATGTCAAAAGAGCTACCGGCATAATTTCGGTTAAAGATGACACAGAAACTGAAACTAGTTTTGCAATGGATTTTAGTGGAACTACTGACAGGTATAACAACTTTAATCATATCTTTATAGTCGTCGTAAATTTAGCGATAATCCTTTGTTTTTGACAAGAAAAATTGTATTTCTACATTTTTGCAGTGGTGACCGAGTGATGGGTATTGTATCTAGTGGAGCAGCGAGTGGGCGCGTGAAAGCGCGACCTGAGCTCTTGTGGCCGGTGCCGGCTCACTGGAGCCTCGAGGATGCGGCCACTGTTCCCACTGCCTATGCGCATGCTTTTTACTGCTACGTGAGTTCTTATCAAAATTATAATAATACTACTAACTGTAGGTTCCCAACGCAAAGCAAAGGCCTCCTTTCACGAATAAGGCTGAGAGGGAGTAGAACGTATTTCACACATCGCGGGCCAAATCCGGATTTGTATAGGCAAGTTTGTGGTCAACTTGCTGTCAGAATATTTTCATTCCGTTTGATTAGGCGTCTGACTTTGAATAGATTACCTTAAATCCACCCAAGTGCTTGATGGGCCTTACGATGTACTGAGGTGCTTAAGATGAAATACTTTACCGCGAAAACGATCTCCCATTCAATAACTTGCCTGCTGGGCTGATGCTTATTACCAATACTGAAGTTCCATTGCGCCAGCGAGGGCTTCGAGCACTCCTAAAAACAAATAATAATTCCAAAAAGTTTCTTTCATTAGGCTTTTAAGGCACATCTCATGCCGGGAATGTCAGTCCTCGTTCATGGCGGCACGGGGGCTCTGGGCCAGGCAGCGATAGCTATTGGTTTAGCGCACGGTTGCGAAATATTCACCACTGTCAGCGATGAGCGCAAGAAACGATTCTTGATGAGATTGTTCCCTGAACTAAGAGGTAAGAATAATATGTCTCATAATTTATACCTGATCAAATTTACGGATTTTGAACAAGAATATTTGTATCAGATAGTTTGATCTTTTTGTTAACGGTTTTTCAGAGGAACACATTGGATATTCTCGTGACGCTGGTTTTAGTGACATGGTAATAAAGGAAACTGACGGAATTGGATGCAATATTGTCTTCTGCTGCGTGGAAGGAGAACTTAAAAATGTATGTAGAGAAATTTCAGAATTCAAGGAAACAATTTAGATTTGTATTTAATTTTACTGATATCCTAATTCACCTTCGTAATTAAATGGGTACCTATCGTTTTGTCATATTTCAGTGTTCTCTGAGCTGTACCAAGTTTTGCGGCGTCGTTCTAGACATGGTTCAGCTTCCGCAAAGAGAAAAATACTCTTTTGGCATGTCGTATCTCCTGAAAGAGAGAAATTATTTTATTATTGACTTCACATCAATCTTCGCTGACGAGAATGTAAAGGAAATGAAGGTCAATGTCTTTTATGGCAATTGTTATGAAAACGACAAGCAGGTTCATTAAGTCAGACTAACTTCCTGTAATGTTGCAGAAGCTTCAAACGCTCATTAGTGAAGGTATCGCCCGCGGGTATGTACGGCCTCTGTCTAGAGTCACATATGCGCCACACGAAGTTTCGCGTGCGTTTCGTCTGGTTTCCGCAAGCCGTCATCGTGGTCGCGCTATCATACGACTGCAGGAACCTGTTGAGGTCGTTAAATCAAGGTATCACATGGCCTAACATAATGATTCTTTGTATATTTGCATTTGGTACGAAATCATTTAATAAAATTAAGTATATTTTAATGACTCTTTGATTACTAGGGTCTACTGTTCGCCGGATCTTTGCCACTTACTAATATGTGATGGAGACATTATTGGACTACAACTGGCTGACAGACTGATTACAAGGGGTGCCAGGAAGCTACACCTTCATTGCAGTTATATATCGACCTATCTTCAGCTCAAAATCAAGTGAGCTATCCCAATCCAGTTACAGACACACAACCCGGGCGAATTAACTTGGCACCTGGCTCGCACGTGGCTCGGAATTTGACATCCCTCCTGCTACCCCCCCGCGGGACCTAGCCGTTGCCGTGCGCGGCCGTAGCATAGCATTTCAAATATTTCAATTACCGTTGCACGTGTCCCTGCGCTTATTACAAGCCACGTGCGAGCCAGGTGCCTAGTCAATTTGCCCGGGTTGTAATTCTTGTGTCGGTATTCGACTTAGGTACCTATAAAATATAATCTTGTGAACCTATTTTTAGATCTTGGGAAAAGCTTGGTGTAAAAGTAGAAGTATCCTCCGAAGACCTGACGAATACAAATAATGTTTTGAATTTGATGATAAGTAGCAATCGCTTGGGACCTCTAGAAGGTTTATACGTTATAGCAACATCTAGCACTGCGAAGATTGTTATTGTTAACCATTTGGATTTGGTATTGAGGAATAATTTATATCCATCTTTAAGGTAAGTCGGAATACGCTTACATTCCGATCCATTCTTCTTATTGCGTTTTGTTTGACTGTTTTTATACATTTACGCTGAACTTCCGAACTTAGAAATTTCTTATTTAAAACTCTTAACATTATAAGATAGTGGATATTTAAACAAAAATACAAAAAATACTTGATATTCATTCGACCTCTAAATGATGTCATATCAGACGCTGAATGGGCTTAAATCAGTTGACTTTAGAACTTTTTAGACTTATAGAAAATTAACTATAGCTTGGATATCGAAAATAATGAAAGTAGTTGTGCATATTATATTAGCCTAATCTATGAAACTAAACAGCAAAAAAAAAATACCAGAAAAAACTTAACATACCGTGATGGGCAGTCATAGAAATTTTTCCCTTTATTCGGTTAAAGACGTTCTTGATTTGACAGATTCTGGTTATAACAGATTTGTATTTCTCCAGATACTTCGCTGTTGTATCCGACAACGCTAATATGATCGGTGAAGAGATATGTCTTTCTCGAGTGCGTAATGGATTACCAGGAGCAATGATAAGCCTTTGTTTAAGAAAAGTAAGTGAATATAAGTGTTACGTTTCGTTAAGGAGATTTCTAGAACTTTAGACATTTTCTCAATGAACTTAATTTGCTTTAGGTTGGGGAAACAAATAATTGTAGAGACGTACTATCATGGCGCAGTGCTGTCGATGCTATAGAGCGTGCTGTATGTTCGTCTCAGGCTGGAATACTTGCGCATCCCAAAAAACAGTCACCACCTTCTTTGTTGCAGCAAATACTTGATATAGCTGGTAAGTTCATATTTTAAGAGAAATATTTGCTAGATGGACACTTTTGTTTTATTACCGGCTTAGAATGGATTATCCTATATCTTTTCGTGAATATCATAGGAGGTTTTAAATGGATATCATCTTGTAATATTGTGTTGTGGGTGAAAAGCTATCGTCACTTGACACGTCACTCCATTCTGAAACCACTTTTGGTATAGTTAAGGCTGTGGTTAAGGTTTCAGAATGGTATGGCATGGCGTGCTTACAATGACAGTAGGTTGTTGCGGTTGTCGCCGGTGTGTGTATGTTGTTCTAAAAGGTTCGAATAATAAATCGTACTGTTACAGAACTATTTCATTTATTCGTTTTTAATTTTATTGGAGAACGAACAGCAATCGTCTACACGCTTTTTCAGAATGGCACAAGAATCCAATCTGCAACATGATTTATTAAGAGAAAAAGAAAAAAATCTAAATTCGATACAACAAAATCAAAACCTTTACATTCAAAATCTACATCAGGTTTCAACAACATTCAGCTTAACGGACATTCAAAGACTCAGCTCTACGGAACCCCGGCTCAATAGCACCCACGACTAGTCGGTCATAATGACGCTGGCAGTATTTTCTCTTTGGATGGCCATAGATTCAAAAAATAAGCAGGTGTTTAATTTCATTTCAGATATAAAGAAATTGGATGAAATAACTCAAAACTTCACTCTACTTGACTTGGGGATGGAGGTCGCAAAGGTGCCGGCAATTTGTTCTTTCCTGCAAGACCATCATAACGTTTCATTGCCAGAGGAACAAATTCCACATTTGACTAGGCAGCAGTAAGTTCCTTGCAGTTTGGATAAATCTTGTTTTTTTCCATCTTTTTAATTAATTTTCAGAAACAACATTTCGATTCGTTTCGTTGTTAGATAAGATAAGATAGGCTTTTATTCATTCCTAACTATATATAATATATACATTGACATTATAATATTCCAATAAACAATTAACATAGTTTCATTATCATTACGCATGCAATATTCAAAGCTGCAATATTTTACACAATTATATTTAGTTTTGTTTCACATCTATTCCATCATTTTATCTCGTTTGCAAGGACCGCCTACGGTGGTAAAAGCCTCCTCAAATATGCCTCACTCAGCTCTATCTCCAGCTAGCCTGCTCCATGTTTTGCCGGCAATGCTTGCTATATCGTCGCTCCATCTTTTACAGGGTCTACCACGTTTTCGAGTTCTATATAGCGGGTACCAGTTTGTTGTCATTTTAGTCCAGCGATCATCTTTTATGTTATCGTTTCGTTGTTATCTAATATAAATTATCTAACAACCTAACGAAGTAGTTACCTAGTTCAAAATCTGCGGCGTCTCGAAAAATACTTTGACAGGAAGTTGACTCTACCATTTCACTCTGAGCCCACGCACGTGATGAGGTATGGACTACTGAGGCGTATTCGTATATTCGCAAAATTAGGTATATAAGCCTCCACAAAAGCTAATGACTAAAAATGGAGCCATTTTTTCTTTTCGTCTATTTTTTTAGCACCGCGATTAAAAAAACTTAAATATTATAGTTTAGAATAAAGTTACAAACAAAACTGGTTGTGACAAAGTATATCTCTAAACTCAGTCCGAACGGAGAGCTTGAAGTTAACGTAATGAATAATTATATTATATTTACTCTATGATATTATCAACTTCAAGCCTTTATAATATCTCCGATTGTACTGAGTTTAGGGATATACTTGTCATAACATGTTTTGTTTGTAACTTTATTCTTAACTATAATATTTAAGTTTGATTGATGGCCGCGCCAAAAACGCTTGATGGCGCGTCTTTTCCTCTGTCGGTACAAGTGGCATGTCAATGAATTTGACTTGCCATCATTGCCAATCAGGGTTGGAAGCTGATAATTAATATGAAATATTTTATTCCTTTATTGCATCACTCGAAAACAAATATGAAGCAATACCTTACAATCTTCGTTTTGATCTATTTACAGAATACAAGAACTAGATGAAGTAATATCAGGCACAGAGCACAAGGAAGTGCGGGGCTTAGAAACATTCTTCTCCTACGTGGACCCTGATGAACTCCTCGCTACTACAGAAATTGTGTTCCTGTCTACCCTCACAGTGAAAAGTTCTAATATGGTAATATTCATTAAGCATAAAATGACACGGATTCACGGACTTTGGTCATTTGAAAGAACTGTGTCAACCAAATTCAAATTTTTTTATCATAGCTGTGCAACTAGGAAACACAGCTATTCGGCCAAGTTTCACCATATTTATCTTTATCTTTAACAGCATACATTAAAAACGGAATTAGCAAAAAAAATTAAATTATTTTCTTATTAATAATTTTTATTATGTTTAAGTTACATATTATTATAACGAGGAAGGCAAATGGCAAAACCGTCTCACCAAAGTTTAAAAAAAAATTAAAATTATATGACATGTGTGTTTGCCCCATTGACATCGACAAGAGCGTTATTGCTCTTAATAATTATGCATTCTTAACTTCGCATTTTTATCTCAGGGTGATGACGAGGTGGACATATCACAGACATACCTGTGCGTAGTGCCCGGACTGGAAGGTCATCACGGCAGGTTCCGAGAGTTGTGCGAGAAGCTTAAACTTCCAGCAATAGCGCTGCAGCCTGGCTTCGACCATAGACAAGAGACCCCTCGTCAAACCGCTGAAAGATATGTCAAGGTGATAATCATCAGCTTCTATCATCCTGGGCACTTCTACGGCCTTATTAGGCAATTATTAGGGGACAACGGGAAAACTTTCTTTCTCTCTAGGAGTCAACGGGGAGTCTATTTTCTCGCTGTCCCCCACTTAAATAGAACCCACTACTGAGGCACATACTTATTCTCATTGTGATGATCCGTGGTATGAGAGTAAGTTTACCATGCGTGCCCTGTAGTGGTGAAGTTTACTTTCGCATCAAAATTTCTTCAGCGAATACAGGTTTCTTTACAATATTTTCATTTTAGAATAAGTCAGTAGAATTCAGTAAGGTATGATCCACAAGAATAGTTTGCAACTGTTATCATATTAAATATCTCATATTACTATGCTGTTTAAATCTTGGAAAATGGTTTTCTGAAGTAAGAATATCTGTTCACCAGATACTGTTGAAGTATTCTATGACGAAAAAATTTTACCTGGTCGGTTACGAAAGCGGAGTCATAGTAGCTCTCGAAATGGCTGCTATTCTCGAGAATATTGGTAAGTAAAACCTAAACACTGCTGTAATATGAGAAAAGACTAAGCGTAAGCTCTTTATTTTCGGATATCACCTTCCCTACCTTTTCTCGTATCACAGCAGCCAAAAGTCGTAGCCTCCAATCATATCAGCTAATTTGTTGTTTTTCATATTTTAAAGGAATTGTAGGCACAGTATTCTGTATCGGTGGCACCCCTGAGGAAGTCAAGTCGTCAATCGAGAGGCAACTATGCGATCTAGACTCAGATGAAGCCTTACAAGACGCCGTGGTGCGTCACATGTTTTCACTCATGGTAAACGATACACAAGGACTTGAACACGCTTTGCAGAATGCATTAACATGGCAGGAAAAGGTAGAAGCCTGTGTGAGAATGTTATTAGGACGTGTTGCACATTCAGCGCAATACGCTCGGACCCTGATCGATGCTGCTTATATGGGAATCAAGCAGACGCGACTTTACAAAGTGGAACCTCATCAACTTCGCTCACGAATCGTCCTTTTCCAACCGAAGACCAGCCTAGAGAGGTCTTCGTGTACGCCCACGGAAATTCTCCAAAAATACTCTCAACAACCAGTCATTGTTCATAAGCTACATTTGCCGCTAGCACACGTAACCAAAGACCTGCGCTGTCCCGCAATTATCAACAAATATCTCGACGAGGAAATATTAGCAGAATTCGAACAGAAGAATCTTTGCGATAGCTATGTTATGAAAGGCTACACATTCGCGTACCCAGAAGATGACGATAATAAATGTGTTGTGTAACATTTTGTTTTAGTTTATTCTTATTTGTTTTTTAGTTGCTCACTGATCTAGTTGGACTGACAAGCAGAATCTTAGATAGATATATCTGCAATAAAATAATTATGTACGTATAATGTTATTATAGTAATTATGAAATTAAGAATTCGATGTAACCAATTGTATTGAACCTTTTTGACTAAATTATTTTTCATTTTCATTTTATTTGCATGGAATAAATTGTTATTTGGAGCAATACAATTAGAAATCTTATTGATTAACAAAAATTAAATTCTTCCTGTATTTCCAGGACAAAAACTGTAGTTTTCATTTCCGAAAAGACATAATATTCTCATAGACTTAGGAATTTCGCTTCCCCTTTCACCTGACACCTACTCCTTGTCGATATGGATGACTCTTACAAAAAAAGGTTTTGTATAAAACTATATTTTATTCTAACTGACCCAGTGTGGTAATTCACCATTCCTACTTCTGGCGCAGTCGGGTATAAATACCTTCACGTCCGTAAACAACTGCAATATAAAATCGATGTTTTTAGGTGTGATATTGGCTTAAATCCCTTCGAAACTATTATCATGGAGCTGGTCATCATCAGACCCTAAAAATTTAGAATCACCGGAATGTTACTAAACTTCAAATGTTTATGATTTTTTTCAGATTTTATAAATTTTTCTGATTTGAAAAAAAATATTTTTAGACTCGCTTTTTCCCCACACGACACTGTAGTTAAAAGAAAGTAGGTATTTTTTTTTTTTTTTTTTTTTTTTTTTTATGTGTGATAGGTAAGCATTTGACCCCAATCTCACCTGATGTTGAGTGATGATGAGGCCGAAGATGTAGCATGCTTACCTAGAAAGATGCCTATTCACTCTCGCCTTGAAGAGGCCCAGGTTGTATTGCTCAGGGAACAGGTCCGCAGGCAGGGCATTCCACTCCTTAGCCGTGCGCATAATAAAAGAAGAAGCAAACTTCTTCGTGCGAATTGCTGGTAGGTCAACGACATAAGGGTGGAAACCCAGTCTGCGTCTCGTCCCCCGCAGATGAAGGGGAGACGGTGGTATCAGATCGTGTAGTTCAGTCGCACACTCTCCGAAATGTATCCTATAAACCCTTTCCCCTTTCCTTACCATTCTACCCCCGAAAATTGTCCCACAAACATAAAAATGTAGCATTTAATATAATCACGGACAGTAAACGAGACAATAGAACTTTTATTATTATCACTGCTCTAGCCGGTCACTGTCCGCGAATGTGTTAAGATATTGAGCCATTAATTGCTATATCTATGCTAAGTTTCAGCTTCCTATGTGTTACGGTCTCTGAGAAAAATGCATGTGACAGACAGACGGATGGACAGACACCGAGGTGAACCATAAGTGTTCCGATTTGGTACGGAACACTAAAAGCAGATATGTTACTAGCGCGCGCAAAGTGAAGACTCGAAAACGATCCAATTAGGCGTCTTTCAATTGTCTGAGTTTCAAGAAATCCTATACAGGGTGTAACAAAACACCCTAGTAATACTTAAGGGGGTGCTTTAGACCATAAATCTGAACAACTTTCACTATGGAGCCAACGTCGAGAATAAATAAAAAAAAATCTGCCGTCCCATAGGTACATTTGAGTCGAGACGGTGGTGCTACAGTTTTGTATGAAAGAGCGGATTTATTTTTTGCGATTTCGATGTTGGCTCCATAGTGAAAGTTGTTCAGATGATGGTCTGAAGCTCCCCCTTAAGTATTACTAGGGTGTTCTGTTACACCCTGTATAATGAGATAGACGGCTGTGGCGTACCTATAGCTCTCGTCACCAGCCGAGTTCCTTCAAGATGTGTCGCGCGCGACACAATAGGATATTTGACAGAATGTAAAATATAGGATCTATTGATGGCATCCGCATTGAATGTGAATTTTGGAAACCAACATACTTGATATTTTAAGAGAAAATCGAGAAAGAAAATTTTTTTTTTGTCTACTTTAGTCACGTGATCGTAAACGATTGTGATTGGCTGAATGGTAGATGACGTCAACCATAGAGTAAGAAGAGATGGCATATCGGCTTGTTTCTATAGAAAATGTTGTCGCCAACAAAGGGGGTGAAAAACGGGTGAGGGGAAGGGTTAACATTCAAATACGCTACTTCCCGCTATTATGACGTCAGGCCCAGTTGAGTATCTGTGCACAGTTCGATACAACATCTCTTCCCCAGGGGAGCGCGTTATTTTCTCTATGACGTCAACTGTATATGTGGTCACATAGATAGTAAAATTAATTCATTTACATAACGAATAATTAGCATCTATTTAATGCATTTTGTTTTTCGAGTTGTGTATGTAAATAAATTGCATAAAATTAGCAAATGACACTATTAATTTACATAATGATAGATACAGTGTGAGTTCTCTCACTGGTTCCGGGGCGCTTCGTTGCCACTGTGGTTGGGACGACCCATAAAGATATTAGTAGAGACAACGGTCTATCTATATTTACGCTATGTCTATACCATCCAAACTTCTTGGGGACGATCTCGTCGGACTCGAGAGGATTTTAGTTTAAAATCAGGAGGCTGTTAAAATTGATACCTAGTAAATTATAAATATATATATGTAGAAAATAAAATAAATATTATTACGTGCAGCTACATAGTTAGCATTTAGTGTTATAAAATTATAATTTGTTTTAATGGCAGATTACACACCGAGGGCAGGAAAGTAAGAAAGGTCTCAGATCTCGCCGAGGTCAACAAACATATGATCGGAGGCTTTCTTATTTACTGCCCGAGGTTAGTACTCTATTTTTCTCCCCGACGGAGGCGGACAGCGGCAACTTCGTTTAGCGCAGCGGGACGAAAGTTGACGCTTTCTGCCCGGAGGGATGAAAAATTATTTTTCATACATTTTCGTACACGAATTAGAAAACTCCTCAAATGAACACACCGTACTTATTCAATAGGTGGACACATAATACTAGTTAACCTAAGTGACCTATTCAAATCCAGGCACTAAAGCAGTCATATCAACGTGTGTACAGGGCTTCATTCTACATCAAAAGGGAAAAATAAAAAATAATATTTTATTTTATAGGGTTCCGTACCCGTGCAACACGGGAACCAAATTACTAAGTCTGCAACGTCCGTCCATCCATCCGTCCGTCCTAACTTTAAAGGGCTGTATCTATTGAACTATATAGGTCTGTTAGGTAGCCGGTTGATTTTCACAGAATATGTGTTATTATTTGGTTATTATTTCTGATTTGCTAACAAATAAAAAGCAAAAAGTGAATAATTAAGAATATACTTACCATACCAGAAACATGTTTTTAACGTTTTTTGTTTTTGCTCTATCATAGAAACGAAAATGATGATGATGATGATAGAAACGGTAATATGTACATTCTTACGTATAAACAAGCGTTAAATTTATTTTGCTTATAGAGCAAACTCTATAGTATAACAACAAATAATACAAAACAGAAAAGTGTGAGTCAGGATCGCGCTGAGGGTTCCAGATAATTTTTATTTTTTTATTTAATTGCGTGGTGGTCTCACACTAAAAGACAAAGCGGGATTTCGGAAGGAAGGAAGGTGGCGCCTTATTTTTCACCAAAAACGGAGTGGACATACTATATCCAAATAAGTTGCCATCACACCTACCATTACACCCTATTATGGATACGCATGTTCAGTTTTGCGATATGGTCTAATCATATGGGGAAACATGTCACAAGGCATTTATAATACACTTCTATACTATTCAGTATCTACGTTGCATTCGAGCCTTTACTCGACCGTCTGACTTCGTGTCGTCCATTTTTCAAACAGTAAAAATTGTTCAAAAAAATCAAAATCTTTTTCTGGAATCTAAAGATAAATGTCTTCCCGCGAATTTCGGTCGCAACTTGGTCGCAATATGTATAAGCTACAGAACCCATTTTTTTAATTAGCCGTTTTTTCTAAGAACCGCTACAATGATGTGCATTAAGATTTATAACAAGCTACCTGACCACTTTAAAGATTATAAAATTTAAAAGAAGGTTACTTACATGTGAGGCTATCGGAAAAACGTTTTTATAGTACGAAAGAGTAGGTATCTGAATTATAGATAGTGTTAAGTTGTATAATTAATTGTTATAAAATTATGTAACCTATCAATTTTATGATTTTAATAAAATTATTGTCTCTCTGTGTCTGTAACTAATAAGTATACTGACTTCTACTAGTTATACGCATACCTTTCTTAACATTTTATTTTTTGCTGTTGTTGACATCATCTAATGGAATTACTGTATTATTGCATTTTGTTTTACGTAGATTCTTACCTTTTAAATTACATTAATTTATTAAGTACAGTAGTTGTATGAATAATTAATTTGTATTCTTAATGTCTTTTCTTTGTTCTCTTTGCGCAAGTCTGGAAAGACAGGGTTCGGTGAGCCATACTACTTTATATTGCAATGTGAACAGCATAATGCCTACCTGAATACCATACACAATAAATGATCTGATTGATTGATTGAACCACATGAGTGTAATTGCCATAAGAGGTGAAGTAATCCCTTCATGCATTGGCAGAATCTGATGGTCACGCCGCCGTGTCGCTATCAATGCAATAAAGTATTGAGTGTTGACTATGAATAAACCTACTTGTTTACATACATATTCTCACGCCTGTCTCCCACTGGAGTAGGCAGAGACATCGGAACGCCGCGCCACCTGCTACGATCCTGACATACCTCTCTAGCTTCCTCCACATTCATTAGTCCTTTCATGCATGCTCGTCGGTTTCGGGTAGATCTGACCTGGCCCTTTTTAAGCACGTCGCCAATTTTGTCCGTGTATGTAACATCTAGACCGTCCCCTTCCAACATTTCCACTTACGCTTGCCCTCATCAATCTGCTCTCATCCATTCTTTCCACATGACCAAACCATCAACAAACCTTTCTCTATTTTTGTCACTACATCCTCTTCCAGACCACAGCGTACTCTAATAATTGACCATGAACTTAGAATGATAAAGGATACCAATCCACCTTACAAGCATGGAAATTCGAAAATTGACCATGGCGGTCCGTAATGTTCGACCTTCTTTCGTAGTCGATATTTCCATCGTTTTTGTGTCCCTTTCACAAAAAATTTAAAAAATTAATACAAACTTTTTTTTTTAGTTTTTGTCATTGGATTAGAAAGGGACAAAGTAATGTCGAAAACATAGACAGGAATTTACAAAATAAGAACGATCATTACCCGTCCATCAAGTATAGCGCCTCAATTACTGAGGCCGCGGTTCGATTCCTGGCCTGTACCACTAAGTTCTTCGGAATTTATGTACGGTTGTATTTATCATTTACTAGCTCGGCGGTGAAGGAAAACATCGTGAGGAAACCTGCATTCCCGAGAACGAAAAGAAAATACCAAAAGTTCGGAGGTCTGCGTAAATATGGGTGAGCTTGGGGCGAACACAAAAGGACCAGCGCTGGTCTCCGTGTTACAACGACCCTTGCTTGCAATAGCCCAACCACAAATAATCAAATGCCAGTTTCCTGGTATTGACACAGGTATTGATTACAATTTATAATAGAGCACCTACTTCTTATCGCAGCAACTCTCACCGATCCCCTTCCCCACTAGGTACCCAATCGTAGTCCGCGTAGTCCCAGCAACGCCCATTGCCGAGGTCCGTACCTTAGGGGTGCCTCTTGGGCAGGTTGCTTAAGTTCATTCATTGGTTCGGCAGACCTGCTAGGGCGCTTCGCTATCACTGATGTGGTTGTGGTCCTCCCATAGTCCGCAGTAATAAGCAGTCGATGCTCCCTGAGTAATGCTGTTGGTCAATTAAGAAAAAAAAATGTATTATATACAGGGTGAAATTGATATCATTAGCATCCTTTTAAACTACCCATTCCTACCCATCAAACTGAACAACTTTTACTATGGGAGCAAACCGATCGGAGCAACTAAAAAATCAGCTGTTCCATACTAAACTGCAATGTCTAATCGACTCAAATGTATGCAGCAGCAGATTTTTTAGTTGCTCCAATCGGTTTGCTCCCATAGTAAAAGTTGTTTGATGGGTAGACTCTTAGTTTAAAAGGATGCTAATGATATCAATTTCACCCTGTATATCACTTCACTACATAGTATAAAACAAAGTTGCTTCCCGCTGTCTGTCTGTCCCTATGTATGCTTGGATCATTCAAACCACGCAACGGATTTTGATAGGAGTTTTTTTAATAGATAGATTGATTCAAGAGAAAGATTTATATGTACAGGGTGAAACAAGCATATATAAGTAATATCGCAGTAGTGGTTTCCCCTTCTATCAGATTCAAGGGAGTAAGATTGTGAGAGTACATCTGTGTTTAGATCGCAAACTTTATGCCTTTGATTCCTGACTAAGCACCTATCTGCTTCCTGACTTCGCTCTGTGGGACCCCCATGTGAAGTATCAAAATCCTTAGTACATCCCTGTACAAAAGGTTAGATGTGATATTTTATTGATTAAAATTTACTTAATTGCATAAGTACTATTATTAATTATTATATAAATAGATTCTCGTACTGCAATTGATGGAGTAGTTGGCAAAGTTCGGTGTTGAAGTGCAGTTGAATCGACAGAAGCAGGTTACTAAGTTATAGTCCGTATCCGTAGTATACTTAGTTTATTTCGACCACGGCGACTGCTTCAACTCCGTTGCTGGCGTGGATGAGCTCTCATATGGCTAACATAGCCAATCTTCTTAAAGATCCACGCTCATAGCGGACACTTGAGCACGCCGTTCTCATAATGCTTTTAAATTTATATTAGTATCTATAGATACACTAGCTTGCCATCAAACAGGTAAAAAACGTACACTTCGCGAACTGCAGACGCACCATTTATTATCAGGCAGATTATTTATGTACAATAAAAACAATAGAAGTATCAAAACACTGCCCTGAGGGACTCCACATGTATACTATTATGCGCAGAAGCTGTTTTGTTTAACTTTCGTTCATCTCTATGTATGCATCGGCTTTCTAGGTAACTCCCCAATCAATTCAACTTTCGCTGTATCTTGAATCCCAGGCACGAGAAAAGACATCGCAGAGAAACATGCATACGCTGAAGAAGAAATTCTGCGGGAATCCCTTCCCTTCTTTCTTTTCTTCTCTTCTGAATTGATGCGTAAAGTTCAGTTTATGTCAGAATGTGGCGTGTTGTAATGTGAAATAATCAATCTAATCTACTCACCAATCTACATTGGGCACGTATGGTGGACTAACGCTCAAACCTACACCCTCTTTGAAGGTAAGCCTGTTTCCTGCAGTAGAGAGAATAGAAACTGATGATGATACTTATATTACATTGCAGAGCAACGAACATAAAATGGCGCCTACACCACAAGAGCACGTTGTACCGGACGATGTGGCCGCAGGGTTACAAGGGGAGCGAGTCGTCATCTCCGGCATGTCAGGCCTCTTCCCGCAGTCGAATCATGTGCAGGATCTCTCCGACATACTTTACAACAAGGTACAATAATACGCACGGACCGTGTGGTTCAAACTTATAATGGCACCCAATATCGTCCCGTAAGTAAAGAAAAGCATCGTGTGGAAACGCGTGCATTTCATTTTTAATGGACGAACCTAATTATAATCACACAATGTAGAACGGTAATTCGAATTGTTCCTTGAAAGAGGTCATACAAAAGGTCATTTGCGACCTTAGGAGTGTGTAATTTCTATAAACTCGTTAACTAGCAGACAGAAATGAGTGGTTGCAACTTGGAAAGTTATGGTGGTCTTACAATTTTGCTATAGGTAAATACTCTTGACATTCATATGATATTTTTTCTGAAAGCTGATTAATGAACGATTAGTTTTAAAAAAATCCATACCCAAAAACCCAGAATCACAGAAATAAAAGATCTGAGAAATGTATCAAAATTTCATCGAATAAAAATTACGACACATGACATGCAAATTACAGATATTAGTTCTGTATCGTTCCTTGTTTTATAAGCATTCTGAAAAAATACCTACAAAGTTGTGATATATAGCACAAACTTGCACGGGTTTGTAAAAAAAGAATACTAATAAGATATATAATTTGAACGTTAATTCCTTTTATTTACATAATTATTTTTCTTATAAAACATCGAAAACAAAATTTACGGATCTTGTTAAAATTATTACCTGCCTCTATTTACTTCGGCGCACTTCAGTAAAATTTCCGAGTCGACATTTTCTCTTTCATGTACTGGGCAGCAGTTAAAATTTTCTTTTAGGGGTCCTACTTGACTGGAGTACGTAAGACCATGTCTTTCATGTGTCCCAAATGTAGATGGATCAGAGTATCGAACCAACGCGACTGATCCAACGCTATAGATAGTTTACATACGTTAAACCACCAATGTCGTGATTTTACGCGATAAATTCTCGATGCTGCTGGCTGGAGGATGCATCCCAGAGATCTATATCAGCTAAAATAGCAGAGGCATTATTTGTAACTTTTTGCTTGATTTTTATCACTATTCATCACCATTATCACGGTCCACAGGTGAACCCGGTGACTGATGAGAACTGCCGCTGGGATTACAAACACCCTGAGGTGTCGCATCACACGGGGAAGGTGCCTGGGCTTCAGAAGTTCGATGCTCAGTTCTTCAAAGTCCACTACCGGCTCGGCAATACCATGGACTCAATGAGTCGCAAGATGCTCGAGCATGCATTCCAGGCTATTTATGACGCAGGTATAAACTTGCTTTCTTTTTCAAATATTCATATGGGGTTTTTAATATTGAGGCTATGCCAGCCAGCCCCATCGTGCCTAATCTAAGCCCTCCTAATAAACAAAGTTTAAAACCTAACACTAGATAACTAAAAGGAAACTAAGCTAGAATGTAATTTTAAGATTTGTTTTAAATAATCTATTCACTGTTGATAGGTGTTAGTCCAGAGCATTTGTCCGGGAAGAAAGTCGGTGTCTACACTGGATCCTGCTTCTCAGAAACCGAGAAGGTGTGCTTTTACGTCGCCAGTTTAAGATCTGGTTTTGGAATAGCTGGGTAATTATTATTTATTTCTTGCTTTTGACAACGAAAACACGCGGAGTTAATCCAAACTAAGTAGTATTTCCGAATCGTCTAGTTTAGTATCAACAGTATCAATGATTGAGTTTAAAAATCAATTGACATAAGCGTAGTAGTGTCAATTAATACTACTTGACTTTACTTCATTTACTTTTTGACTTAGAAACTGTGAAGCTGGTTTTCAGAGGTGCATGTGTTCTTTGAATGTCATCATCATCATATCAGCCGAAGACGTCCACCCAAAAGGGGGGTATTTGCCAAAATCGTCACGCTTGGCAGGCGGGTTTGCAGTTCTTTGGATGTCATAGACCAAAATCTTTCTTTTATCCTCTACGCCATTGAGTTTGACTTGGCTATGGCGCTATGGCGGTGAACGCAAAGTGAGGCTTGTTGACGGCCTAGAGTACAACGGAAGTAGTATCCAAGGTTCAGTACATCGTCGTCGCTAAGGAAGTCTCTTCATAAGTCATGGACATGATTTTTGTTGAATTTATAATGAAATGTGTATTTTGTAAACAGATGTAGCAAAACTATGTTCGCGAATCGCATCTCGTACTGGCTGAACGCAAAGGGTCCTTCGATGTCGATCGACGAGTCGTGCTGCAGCTCCATCGCGGCGCTGGAGCAGGCCTACCAGTCCATCGTCCGCGGCGAGTGCGAGGCCGCCATCGTGGGCGGGGCCAACCTGTGTCTGCATCCACAGTCCTCCGTACATTATTCAAGGTAAATGTAATTTTATTACTCAGCTTTCGTGGGCACTGGATCGGATACGCATAAAAGTGCAGACATGCATGAATTTAAGAGCAACCTAAGTAGCACACAAGATGTACAGGGTGTACAATAACATGGGACAGCTACTTAAAGGGGTGCTTCAGACCATCAAACTGAACAACTTTCTCTATGGGACCAACACCGAAATCGCGAAAAAAAATTCTGCTGTCCCATACATTTCAGTCGAGCTATGTTTGCAGTTTTGTATGGGAGAGCGGATTTTTTTTCGCGATTTCGATATTGGTCCCATAGAGAAAGTTGTTCAGTTTGATGGTCTGAAGCACCCCTTTGAGTAGCTGTCCCATTTTATTGTACACCCTGTATAGTAGCTGTAGCTTGTGTGTTACTTAGGATTGCTCATGTTTGCACTTTTATGCGTATTTCGTGTATTAACGTATTACTTGGGATGCTCCTGTCGGTGTAAAACAACGCTATCTACTTTATGACCCTGTGATCTATCACAGGGTTATGGGTCAAGGTCAGTTATGTTTCTAAACACATAATCATTTTCTTATTCACAGAATCATGACACTCTGTGCGGATGGGAAAACGAAGTCCTTTGACCAGAACGCTGATGGTTGTGCAAAATCTGAAGCAATCAATGTATTATTTCTGCAAAAAGCAAAAGTTGCTAAACGGTATGTTTCCTCTTTCTATTCTAGTTGTGAAAAATTTAACCCTAGGTGAACTATAATAGGAAATTAAATTTCCAGCGTCTATGCAGAAATATTGCACATCAAAAACATGTTCACGTCGATCTTGGAAGGAGAAACAGGTCCAAAGTACGGATTCTATCGTGATCCCAAGAGCATGGTTAAGTTTATGCAAGAATTCTACAAGGAAGCCAAGGTATCTCCTCATGCAGTGGAGTACGTTGAAGCTTTTGGATCAGGTAATTCAATTTTACCTAATTTTGAAGTCATCGTCTCCTGGTTCGATTTGCAAATATAAAGAATGAAAAATGTTTGATTCATGACCTCAATTATCATTTGGCAAGTATACCAGAAGGCATTTTTTTACTACCTACAGCTGTACCTGAAGCTGACAAGGCAGAACTGGAAGCCATCGAAGAAGTGTACTGCAAAGACAGAAGTGATCAACTCCTAGTGGGCAGTGTCATGTCGAACATTGGCTATGGAGAGGCCGCTTCGGGAATATCTGCCATTACCAAGGTCCGGTTTACTCTGGACTTTGCATTACTTAATACTCAACTTTATTTTATTCGATCTTTTGTAACAGGTGCTACTAGGATACCACAAAGGAAAGCTGGCGGCAAACCTGCACTGTGAGAATCCACGGCAAGATATCGCCGCACTGAGAGATGGCCGTATGCGCATCATCACAGAGCACCAGAGCTTTGATCGCACCTATACTGCTGTGAATGGGATTTCAGTCACTGGTGTTAATGCACATGTGTTACTGCACGGAAACTACAAGCCCAAGGTTCAAATATCCCCAATACATTTTATCATCCTAAGTTTAATAAATAATAATTATAATAAATAAATAATAATAATAAGTTTAAAAATACCAGCGCAAGCTGATAAATTATAAAGACAACAAAATAATAAATGTCATTTAAACATTACCAGCGCAAGAATGTTTATGTTATCTTATCTTTTAAGTCCCACTGCAGGTGGGAGGGAGTTGGCTTACACTAATAATTATGTGGGTTGATTCGTCCAAGGAGTATTGGTTGATAGAAGCAAATTTTTGCCTACTTGCTGTTATAGTATTTTCACAACCATCGTATCAAGCTACTGGTTCCACTAAACGAAATATATTCCATATTGAAACCCAATGGCAATATCCGGGCTGAATGCTTCACATTTCAAAGGACACAGTTTCAAAACATTTACTTGCTTCCTCAGCCTTTTCCCTGGAATTCAGACTTATTTTCAGGACTAAGATCGTATTATTTTCAGGATCCCAACCGCTATAAGACTGTTATACCGCATCTGGTAACCTTAAGTGGGAGACAAGATGGTGCTGTCAAGAGGATTCTGGAAGATCTGAAGACCCGGGACATTGATCCTGAGCAACTGGCCTTACTACACAATATCCATCAAACGAGAATCTCTGGCCACCTGGGCAGAGGCTACGTAGTACTTGGTAAATTTTATAATTTTGTTGTGTTTTGTTAACGTTGAAAATGTTTTTTTTTTGTCGCTTCCATATACGCCCGATTTTCAGCGAAAGTGCGACATCGCCCTGGTGTCCTTTGTTTTGGTCTACTTGGCTGAATGGGGTAACAAAAGACGCGTCTCGACGATGGCTACAAAAAGTAAATGCATTTTTTACCCAGTTTCGGTCAGAAAAAGTTCACATCTTGAAAACGAAATGAGATTTGGAAAAATAAAAAAAACCTTAAATAAAAAATTCATAGACTACTAATTATGACGACGATAAGTGTAGCGACACGCCTGCGGAACTTACAGCGCCTAACGTTGGATTGAATGCTTTTTCCTATACCGGCGACACACCAGTAGCGCCATTTTTCCTAGTAGGTAGACGCGATGTAGACGCGTATTCAATCGAACGTTCGGCCCCGTACGTTCCGCAGCTGTGTGTTCCGCTACACTTAGATTTTAGGCTATATAAAAAAAAATTGGAGGTGCGTTTTACTGATACTGATAAAAATGCAATTTAGTTCACTTGACAGATTCATTTTCAATGTACCCGAAGGTCATGGAAGACACGAGAGCTGTGAATTTTTTAAGTGAAAATATAGATACGGAAAAATCCAGTCCCAGCAATGCTCTTAAAAGTTTTCAGCTTGTACATGTCATAATTATAATGGGCGTGGCCTAAACAATCAGGATATAGGTAGCTAATATTAATGATATTGGTTCTTTTAGCCACGAATGAGGAGCAGAAGACAGTCAGCCTCGCAGAACAAGTGAGCTACTTCGATGACGCTAAACGTCCTCTGTGGTTCATCTACAGCGGCATGGGCTCACAGTGGGCTGGCATGGGAGCTCAACTAATGCGGATACCGATATTCGCTGCCGCCATTGAAAAGTATCCAAATGATTTATTTATTTCTACTTGTTGATATAGTCTGGCTGGTTATGATACAATTTATCAAATATTTGTAGGTGTCGTAAAGTGCTTGAGCCAAAAGGAGTGGACATCGTCCATATAATAACCTCGCCTGACAAGACCATTTTCGACAACATTCTACACTCCTTTGTTGGCATCGCAGCAATTCAGATCGGTCTCACTGATATTCTCTTCGCTTTAGGATTGGTGCCGGACATGATTATTGGTAAGTTAAACAATTTTATTGATATTGAGTCAGATTGGAACTAATGACGAATATTGTTTTCCAATTGTATCTGTCTTCGAATCCTGAAATAATATCTGCTACATTGAATATTTAAAACTCGAGTTGCAAATGTGAAAACAGGGCACAGTGTGGGTGAACTGGGATGTGCATACGCCGATGGTTGCTTCACCGCGGAGGAGATGATTCTGTCCGCGTACAGTCGCGGCTTGGTCTCCGTACAGACTCCTTTCATCCGCGGCTCCATGGCCGCTGTCGGTATTGGTTACCAGCAAGTAAGGTTTATCTTACCATAACAAGCTTGCCCCGCTAGAACTATTGTAGTGTTCAACAGCTATGTTTATACTATTGTATTTGTTTTATCATCTTTCGAAAATAGCTTTTCAATTATTTCATAGATGGTGAATCTGCTCCCTCCGGAGATAGAAGTGGCCTGTCACAACGGACCAGAATCCTGCACAATATCAGGACCAGCAGATGCAATGCGCGAGTTTGTCACTAAGCTGACTGCGCAAAGTATATTTGCCAAGGAGGTGCCGTGCTCCAACATAGCTTATCATTCACGCTATATAGCAGGAGCAGGTATGTTGTTCTTGCGTCACTTGTGATGATTAATAGATAATCATCTAAAGAACTTCTTTTAACTTGTGTATTATTGTAAAACCGTAGGTCCTGGACTACGCAAGTATTTGAGCGAAGTGATCAAGAATCCGAAACAGCGCAGTGAGCGCTGGGTGTCTTCTTCGGTGCCTGAAGAGAGATGGAATGAACCAATTTCAATGTTCTCTTCAGCAGATTATCATACTAATAATTTGCTGGTAATCCTTTAAGTCCCTTTGCTTTAACATAAATTAGTTTCTCAAATATCTCATAATTATTCTTTTGTGACACTATTTTTCACTAACTCACAAAATAAAGAACGAATCTTATGACTACACAGAATTATTCAAATATTGTAAATTACTGTCATACAGAGTAAAATTAAACTAGCTGTATTAAAAGAAGAACATATAAATGTCAAAAAATCTAATTTCCAAGATCTGTACAAAACACTAAAAACGAAAAATCTGTATGTTTTCAACTACGTATATCTTGCTTAAACTCATTAATAGTCTACCGGATAAGGTGCAAAATGTATATTTGTAATGCTAAATTTAAAAGTAAGTACACAAAAAGATTCCTGATGAAAACGATGTGAGCTACCTATTGTGAATGTTTGTATAAATATTCACAATGGGTAGTTCACATCGTTAGCAATTTGCATCTGGTTCTTGTTGTTTTCAATAAATTATTATGTACCTACGTAAGCCACGCAATTATAGTTAATCCGAACATCGTAATTGTAATATTAGAACTCCCTTTCTTCATATAAACCCTAGAGGTTTCTCTAATGCTTTTAATACTTCCTGTAATTTTACTTAATGTTTTGTACAATAAAATAAAATAAATATTTCATTGACAGAACCCAGTGTTGTTCGAAGAGACTTGTCACCATATTCCAGAAAACGCAGTTTTGGTGGAGATAGCCCCTCATGGTCTGATGCAGGCGATCCTCAAGCGCTCGTTGCCGGCGGCCTGCCACCATGTACCGCTCACGAGGCGCGGACATCCTGACAACGCCTTCCTTCTACTCGATGCTATTGGAAAGTTAGTAGTTAACACGTAAATGCACTAATAGGTTCAAGCCCTTAGTAAGTTCGCCGAGTAATTTAAAACCATGTCAAAAGGCGTTTCGAAGGCCTTTAAACAAAATAAAAATGTTATTTGGGCAGTAATTTTTTACTTCAGCCTAATCTTACACGTTATAGTTCGAAGCACATTTTCAGATTGTACATGGAGGGATACTACCCAAAAGTGGAGGTGCTGTATCCAAAAGTGGAGTTCCCCGTATCAACAGGTACACCCATGTTGTCTCACTTGGTGGAGTGGGCTCATGATGAGGATTGGTAAGTGATGGAAACATCGAGGTAAATCCTAGACAATTTAATAGTAAGGACTGGCCTTGCGGTAGCATTTCCCCTCTGCCACGGTATTAGATCAATTAATCTTGCGCATTTACACACAATTTTATACCTTATTATCACTAAACGAGACAGCTTATAATAGCGAAACAATAATTTTGAACTTAGAACGTTTGGGGTTCACACGAGACTACTTTTCATGATTTTTTACATTCAAAATTAGAATCTAATGTTATAGGGAATAAAATCCAAAGTTGCGGATTTCATGTTACCTCGCCCCCCGCAAAAAGTGGCAGAAAATTTTGATAGGAGAATGACACGCGTTACGCGTCCATACTATTAAATTGTCTAAGAGGTAAATGAATGGTACATAATTATTAATTTTCTTTCTAATGAATGAAATATCTCTTTAGGTCTTTACCACTGTACGTGTCAGCTCGCCAAAAAATGGCTGCCTCTTGCAAGTTTAAGGTGTCAATACACGATGAAGAGCACAGCTATTTGCAGGGCAATAAGATAAGAGGTCAGCAGTTCGTCGTTTTCAACAAATTTATGGGCGATTGAAAGTTTTTATTGGTATTGATAAAAAATGCTTGTCAACAGGAAAAACCCTGTATCCATTCTCTGCTGCCCTGGTAACCGCGTGGGATACGCTGGCTATGACTCTTGGAATAGCCAAAAAGCAAATGTCTGTCAAATTTCTCGATGTGCATTTGTTTGCGCAGCCTCCATTACATGAACAAAGGAACTTGAGACTCAATGTGTCCCTACACAGGGGTACAGGGTACTTTGAGGTACCTACTGTAACCTTAAGTTATTTAATATTATCTCCTAAGTATTGCGAACATTTTAGATTTTTTATATCAACATTTCAGATTATGGATGAAAACAGAAAAGTTGCGACTGGCTATATTCTTGGAATTCTTGATCCGGAATTCAACAAGTCACTCATTAAGTCTTCAGAAGATGAAAATGATATGAACCTTAATTCTGAAGATGTATATCAACTAATGTGTGAAAGGGACTACTTCTACAGGTGAGTTTTAAAGCAGGAAAATGAGAGAAACCACTTGTATATTTTAGATAATAAATTATTAATGTTTTGAAGCATGAACATTTGGTCAATTACACTTTACTAAGACCAAAAGATAATCTTTGTTGCAGTGGTGACTTCCGCAGTATCTACAAAGCAAACTCTTCTTTGACAAGAGCTCAAATAATCTGGAACGACAACTGGGTGACTTTCCTCGACGGTATACTACAGCTGACAGCTCTGAGGCAGACTCACGACACAGTGTCGCAGCCCAGTCAGATCAGAGAAATCTATATCGATGTTCGTGAGCACCGCAACATAATTAATGTTAATGCTGGCAGAAATACAGTTCTAACAGCTGTTGCTAATTCACATAACACTGTAAGGTAAAGTGATATTATATCATTGTTTTTAGACATTAAAGTTTGTTATTTTGCAAAAGATTAATCGAATTCACAAGATAATTAAATTCTACGCTAATCCCCGACTTTCACCCTTACCTTCTTTTACCAGAACGTAGGCGTAGGTATATTGGTGACGAAAACACGTTCCACTCCTAGCAATTCAACTTTGTAGCAAGTAGCGCCAGAGCAAGCGCGTTTCTTACGATATAAATATACTGAATTTTATTCCACGCTGTGGTGCCATAAACGGCGATCCCAAGAGCATTTTTTTCTTGGAATCAGTAAAAGAAAGTAACAGTTTGGCATAAAATGTTCCAGGTGCGGAGGAATCTTAATGGAACACATCACATTCCATGGGTTGCCGTCTTTAAATGAACAAGCAATTGCAATGCAAACATTGAAATTCGTACCCCGCTCTCAATCTGATACAGATGTGAGTAACAAAGACACAAATATTTTTTTAAAGATTAAAATAGAAGGCCTTGACAACGATCTTACCCGCTGGAAAGTAGGTAGCTATTGTCCAAAACAAATAGTCCAAAACAAATAGCTTAAAACAATTATTTATTCTTACGATTTCAGACAAACACCGCACTACATATTTATTTTCAAATAGTGGCAGAAAATATGAATAAGGAATCAATAAATATTTTAAAAATAATTAACAACGATTCTGTCGAATTTGAAAAAATTAACAAATCTTCAGTGGATATTCCAGGATTAACTTTCCATTACGAACAAATGCGAAGAGATAAAGTGCTAGAAATGAAAGACTATTTCTCAAGATATGTTGATATCATCCTGGTTGCAAACCTTTCAGCAGACAATAGCGTAAGCAGATTTATTAATAAACTTAAACGTCTACTCTTTATCCTGTTTTTAATAATATTTGTTATTATCCGCAGCTATGTCGAACATTGTATCGAGTGCTCCAACGTGACAGCTTCCTCATAAACCAAGAGTCTGCCGAACAAAAAAATCATTTATACCATGTATTATCCTCTTATAAAGATACCCACACGAAGTTAGAGTTGGTTCGTTGGAGACCCACTCAAATATCAGCAGCACCCCTCGTAGTCAACGTGCGAGTTCGTTCTGATATAGCTCTTTTGACAAAAAAACGAGATAGTCTGTCTCAAAAGCAAAATATGGTAATCCTGTCTTCTTACCCCCCGGTGTCAGGACTGAAGGATCTTGTAAAGCAATGGAGAAGGGAATCTGATCGTAACCAAATTTATTTGTTTATGTCTGACAAAGATAACATTGATCAAATCCCTGGACTGGATTTGGCGTTTAATGTTGCTGATAATGTGAGTGATTTCTCTATAAATAATTATGGGTATATGACTATTATAGTAAACCTTTATGATTTACACAACTGTTTAGGGTATATGGGGAGGAGAGTACTACTTGCCACTGCGAGAGAGAGTGACAGTGGAGCGCAGTGTGGCACTTCGTATCGGACAGATTGGAGACCTCGAGTCCTTGCAGTGGATCGAAGCAACTGAACCTGTGGGGCCCGGTATTACAGTGACGGTAAGACTTATATTATATCTACATAGCATCCTATGATGACATCACATTTTGACTATCAGTTTCGTAATGTATGATGATTAAAAATTTATATTTTTAGGCTCATTATGTGGCAATAAATAACAGAGATGTTCAAAGAGCCACCGGTATAATTTCGATTGAAGATATCACAGGAGCTGAAAGTACTTTTGCAATGGATTTCAGTGGAACCACTGACAGGTACAACAACCTTTGCTCAAAACTTCTAAGCTTCGTTTTACCAAATGATTGCACAATTTAATTTCCAAAATGTTTGCAGTGGTGACCGAGTGATGGGTATTGTATCTAGTGGAGCAGCGAGTAGGCGCGTGAAGGCGCGACCTGAGCTCTTGTGGCCGGTGCCGGCTCACTGGAGCCTTGAGGATGCGGCCACTGTACCCAGTGCCTATGCGCATGCTTTCTTCTGCTATGTAATTTCTTTTTGAATTTTCCCAAAACCACCAATTCATAAAAATAAAAACAGTTATTGCCTGTAGAATGCTACTGCCTCCTATTGAGGAGTAGGGGAAGGGGTGTTACCTACTCCACAACGCGGGCCAAGTCCGGATTGGTGAGGCTTTATGTCGCCAGCCAGGTTGTCTATCCAAATCTTACTTGGAAATCTTTGAATAGGTCTACCGCCATCTATCGGATCTATCTATCTATTGTGCTATCGATTCGGAACAGAGACGCTCAAAATGAAATGCCATTAAAACGATCACAAGTCTAGCAGGATGGGAATTGGTGCCAATAAGATCAACATTATTAATTGTGCTTAACTTCGGTGATTGTTTCCAATAACGAAGATCCACTGAGTCATCGAGTGCGGCGGTGATTCTTAATAATCGAATGAGTATTAATTAAAAGAAAATGTCTTCCATTAGGCTATTAAGGCAGATTTCCTACCGGGGATGTCAGTCCTCGTTCATGGCGGCACGGGGGCTCTGGGCCAGGCAGCTATAGCTATTGGTTTAGCGCACGGTTGCAACATATTCACCACTGTCGGCGATGAGCGCAAGAAACGATTCTTAATGAGATTGTTCCCTGAATTAAGAGGTAAGAAGATGTCTTCATAACTTAGTCAGACTTTATAAAATTTTTGGATTTTGTGTCAGAAAGTTTGGGTATAATAATCTAGTTTGATCTTTGTTAACGGTTTTTCAGAGGAACACATTGGGTGTTCTCGTGACGCTAGTTTTAGAGATATGATAATAAAGGAAACTGACGGAAATGGATGCAATATTGTCTTCTGCTGCGTGAAAGGAGAACTTAAAAATGTATGTAGTGAAATTAAGTGAAAAAGTTTCAAAATATAGATTTGCACATAGTTTTACCGATATTCTAAAACATTCTTAATTAAATAAAATTTATGCAAATTCCAGAGTTCCCTGAGATGTACCATACTTGGTGGCGTCGTTCTAGACATGGTTCAACTTCCGCAAAAAGAGAAATATTCATTTGGCATGTCTCACCTCCAGAATGCGGGAAATTATGTTCTTATTGACTTCAAATCAATCTTCGCGAACGAGAATGTGGCTGAAATGAAGGTTAACGTCTCTTGTGGCAATTGTTATGAAAAAGAAAAGCAGTTTCATTAAGTCATACTAACTTCCTGTAACGTTGCAGAAGCTTCAAACGCTCATTAGTGAAGGTATCGCCCGCGGGTATGTACGGCCTCTGTCTAGAGTCACATATGCGCCACACGAAGTTTCGCGTGCCTTTCGTCTGGTTTCCGCAAGTCGTCATCGTGGTCGCGCTGTCATCCGATTGCGGGAACCCGTTGAGGTCGTTCAATCAAGGTACAGCCTTCTATGAAAAGCATCTGTAAAAGGCTAATCTTTATACTATAGCTAAATCTTTGACTGCCTGATTTTTTTTTTTTTTTTTTTTTTTATTAACTATGGGTTTGCTCTTGACCTCAATCCAGTCCTCAGGACGAAGATGGGGTCGTAGATGTAGCGAGCTTACCCAGAAGATGCCTATTCACTCGTACTTTAAAGGAATCTGGGTTGTAAGTACTCGGAAATACTGACGCAGGTAAGGCATTCCACTCCTTGGCTGTGCGCATTATAAAAGATTCAGAAAGGCGCTTGGTGCGGATATGTGGGATGTCAACCAAGAAGGGGTGATATCCCGCGGTGCGTCTGGAAGTCCGATAGTAGAAAGGGGAAGGTGGGATGAGCTCATGTAGCTCTTGGTACAACAGACAAAGTACAATATTTCAATTATTTATCCATAATCATCTCTTGCGGATATTCTCCAATCCCGTCTTCTCTCTGTAAGATACATGTGAGTTCTAGATACGACAAGGATAATATCAATATTTTCTTTCCCCTATTAAAATATGTGATAAATAGCTGTCTTTCTCTAATTTTAAAAATTGTGGCCGCAATAAAAGTGTCTAAATATTATGTTTAATGATCTTCGTTTTACTAGGGTCTTCTGCTCGCCGGGTCTCTGTCAATTACTAATAATATGTGATGGAGACATAATTGGAATAAAACTGGCTGACAGACTGATTACCAGGGGTGCTAGGAAGCTACACCTTCATTGTGGTACTATTTCTACCCATCTTCAGCTCAAAATCAAGTGAGTTATCAATTATCATGTAATCCCAATTGTATTAATTAAGGAAGAAAGAATCCATTTACTGAAATCATTCGTGTGTCGGTATTAGACTTGCCTTTAAATCATAATTTTGTAAACCTATTTATAGATCGTGGGAAAAGCTTGGTGTAAAAGTTGAAGTATCCTCCGCAGACCTGACGAACTCAGTGAATGTTACGAGTTTAATTAACAATAGCAATCGCCTGGGACCTGTAGAAGGTTTATACGTTGTCGCAACGTCTAGCCTTCGGAAGGCTACTATTGTTAGCCATTTGGATTTGGTATCGAGGAATTTATGTCCATCTTTAAGGTAAGCATAATGCTATTGCTCACATTCCGATCAGTTTCTTCATAGTTTTGATTGTGTAGGCTGAACAATAAGATGCGATTCGTACCTGTTTGTCCAAAATGGGTAGTAAATTAGTCATTGAAATTGCTCTCTTAGTTTAAAGACAGATTTTTGTTTCGACACATTATGGTTATGACAGATTCTTATTTCTCCAGATACTTCGCTGTTGTGTCCGACAACGGTAATATGATCGGTGAAGAAACTTGTCTTTCTCGAGTGCGTAATGGGTTACCAGGAACAATGATATGCCTTGGTTTAAGCAAAGTAAGTGAATGTTGCGTTCAGTTGCGTTACATTTAGGAGTTTTCTAGAACTGAGCATTTTCTCATTGAACTTTGTTTGTTTTAGGTTGGGGAAAGAAGAAACTTTAGAGATGTTTTATCATGGTGCAGTGCTGTTGACGCCATAGAACGTGCTATATGTTCGTCTCAGGCAGGAATACTTGTTTATCCCAAGAAACAGTCACCACCGTCTTTGCTGCAGCAAATACTTGATATCTCTGGTAAGAAAATACTATAAGAGAAATGTTGGTTAGACGGAGACATGTTTTTTTAGAATGGACTACCTGTACCTACCTATCTTTTCGGGAATATCGTAGGAGGTGTCAAAAGGATGAGGTTTCTTTTGCGGGCTATTGACCTGTATTATTGTGTTGTGAGTAAAAGGCTAACCAGCTATCGTCACTTGACATGTCCGTCATACCATTCTACCTACAAATGCCAAAAGAGGGTCTTGCTATAGTTTAACAAATAGCGTACTTAAAATTACAGTCGTGGTTTTTTTTTGGTCGTCAGTGTAAGTATGTTTCTCTAAAAGGTTCGAAGAATAAATCAAACAGTTACGTAACTATGTCAATGCTTAAGAAAGAACAAGCTTCAAATGGACAACACGTTTTGTCTGAATGGCACAAGATTCGAATCTGCAACTTGATTTTGTTATTAGAAAAAAGAAAGATAAACAACATTCGATGCAATAAATTCAAAACCTTTACATTCAAAATTTGCATCAGTTTTCACCAACATTGACTGGCCGTAACGCGGGCAGTATTTCCCCTTTGGATAACTAAAGGTTCAATGAAATAAGCAGGTGTTTAATTCCATTTCAGAAATAAAGATTTTGGATGAAATAACTCAAAACTACACTCTACTAGACCTGGGTATGGAGGTCGCGAAGGTGCCAGCAATTTGTTCTTTCCTGCAAGACCATCATAACGTTTCATTGCCAGAGGAACAAATTCCACATTTGACTATGCAGCAGTAAGTTCCTTGCAGTTTGGATAAATATTGTTTGTTCAAACTTTTTCATTAATTTAGATTTTATTATTTTCAGAAACATTTCGTTGTTACCCATTGACCTCTTATATTAGTGTTATTACTTAATATATATTATTTATAACAATGAAATAGATTGGTTTAGCCATGTCAAAGACTGAGGCGTCTTGAAAAATTGTTACTTTGGCAGGAAGTTGATCACTAACATGACTCTATCAATCCACACTGGGGCCACATGGTGAGGTATGGACTGCTGGGGCCTATGCAGTGGGAAGTATATAAGCCTTCACAAATTTCTTCTGCTGGTACAATGGCATGTCAATGAATTATTGGACTTGCTATCGTTGCCAATCAGAGTTTGAGGTTGATAATGATGATGAAATATTGTTGTCCTTTATTGCATCACTCGACAACAAAATTGATAAGTAACAATATTTTTAATTTTTATTGATTTACAGAATACGAGAATTAGATGAAGTAATATCAGGCACAGAGCACAAGGAAGTGCGGGGCTTAGAAACATTCTTCTCCTACGTGGACCCTGATGAACTCCTCGCTACCACCGAAATTGTGTTCCTGTCTACCCTCACAGTGAACAATTCTAATATGGTAATATTCAATAAGCATAACAAATGATTCAGTCTATGGTTCGACATTTGAGAGATAAGGATTATGTCAACCTCGTCCATAGGTTGATGCATGTATCATTTACCTAGCTGTGCAACTATACTTTAACACGGCTAGCTTATCGGATACGTTTAGGCCAAGTTTGACCAACGGCTGTAGTATGGCAGCGTGATATAGCGCTAACGCGCCTTAGCTCTATTTTTATTTTGCTCGCGTACGAACGAGACAATAGTACTTTATGATACAAGTGAGCAAAGTCATTACAGCCGAGGCAGGATTGTAGCACGAGCGCAAGCGAGTTTTTCAACATACTTGCGAGGAAACATTAAATAAAATGTCGTACAATACAACAATTTTAGACAAATATTTGTGGAAAATGGCAAATGGGGTTTTTTTTTTTGCGTTCCGTGCCTTAGGTTGAGATACCACCTTACCTTGTATAGCCACTTTACGTTTACGAGCAAGTATGTTGAAAAATAGCCTTATCTCCTGAGTAGAAGCTCAGGTTTGTTTTTTGATCACTGTCCTGAATTTCCATGGTTAATTTGTAGGATCAAACGAAAAAGATGTTATATTACTATCTAGGGTCTTCCTAATATGCTGACGGTTTTTTAAGGGGATGACCAGACCATAAAACTGAACTTACTTCGAAATCGTGAAAAAATCGGCTGTTCCATACAAAACTGCAATTATTCTCGACCAATAATATTGTGTGCGACAAAAGTAGCTTAGTTTTATGGACTGAACGTCGTCTTTAAAATCCATCAGCATTTCAAGGATGGATCCCTTAGTCTTACAATAAATCTACAAGAGCGTTGCCCTTATACATTGGTAGGTATCCTAAGAGCGTTGCTCATAAAATATGCATTCATTATTCTCAACTTCACATTATTATCTCAGGGTGACGACGAGGTGGACATATCGCAGACATACCTGTGCGTAGTGCCCGGCCTGGAAGGTCATCACGGCAGGTTCCAAGAGTTGTGCGAGAAGCTTAAACTTCCAGCAATAGCGCTGCAGCCTGGCTTCGACCATAGACAAGAGACTCCTTGTCAAACCGCTGAAAGATATGTAAAGGTGATAACCACAAACTATGATAAGCATCAGCTTCTATCTTTCCATGCACTTCTACGGCTGATTAGGGGACAATGGGAAAAAATATTCGTTTTGTTTCCCTCTAGGAGCAAACTGAGAGTCTATTTCTTCGCTACCCCCCACTAAAATATAATTACCCATTGAACCATCCATTTGTTGATACGTAAAATGGTTTCAAGTTCACCACGCATGCCCAGGAGTGCAATTCTCTAAGGTAACATTCTTCTTGCATCCTTCAGATTGTCGAAGATTTCATATTAAGTTCATACCAAATTGACAGCTCGCCGATGTTTCATCCGATATTTGCGCTTAGAGAATTGCACTCCAGTATAGTGGTGAAGTTCACTTTCGCATCAAAATTTCTTCTGAGATCATAAATATCTCATATTATTATGTTGTTTAAATCTGGGAAAATGATCTTCTGACATAAGAATATTTGTTCACCAGATACTGTTGAAGTATTCAATGATGAAGAAATTCTACCTGGTCGGTTACGAAAGCGGAGTCATCGTAGCCCTGGAAATGGCTGCCATTCTCGAGAATATTGGTGAGTAAAAACATGAACTGTAATATGAAAAAAAGGCAACTAAGCGTATTTTCTGATATCACCTTAACCACCTTTTCTCGTATCAGGCAGCCATGAGTCGTAACCTCCAATCATCTATCTGCTATTTTACAGGATTTGTCGGCACAGTATTCTGTATCGGTGGTACTCCTGAGGAAGTCAAGTTGTCAATCGAGAGGCAAATATGCGATCTAGACTCAGATGAAGCCTTACAAGACGCCGTGGTGCGTCACATGTTTTCACTCATGGTAAACGACACAGAAGGACTCGGCAAGGCTTTGCAGAGTGCATCGACATGGCAGGAGAAGGTGGAAGCCTGTGTGAGAATGTTGTTAGGGCGTGTGGCCCATTCAGCGCAATACGCTCGGACCCTGATCGATGCAGCTTATGTGCGAATCAAGCAGGCAAGAATTTACAAAGTGGAACCTCATCAACTTCGCTCACGAATCGTCCTTCTTCACCCGGAGTCCAGCCCAGATACGCCCACGGAAATTCTCCAAAAATACTCTCAACAACCAGTCATAGTTCATGAGCTACATTTGCCGCTAGCACACGCAACCAAAGACCTGCGCTGTCCTGCAATAATCAACAAATATCTCGACGAGGAAATATTAGCAGCATTCGATGAGAAGAATCTGTGTGATAGTTATGTTATGAATAACTACACGTTCGCGTTGCGAAAAGATGACGACAATGCATGTGTTGTGTGAAATTTGCCATCATTTTTTTTGTTTGTTTTTATTCTGTTTTTATTAGTCTTTCACTCAATTTGGAGGTAGACAAGCAGAATCTGAGATAGATATACAATTAAATAACTATGTAGTTATAAACCGCGGTAAAAAAAGTAAGATATTGTATTTGTATGGAATAAATGTTATTTGGAGCAAAATCTCTTATTAATTTAATCTTATTAATTTACAAAATATTAATTCTTCCTGTATTTTTCATCTTATTTCAGAACAGAAATTGTAGTTTTCATTTCCGAATTTTGTCATTTCCACTTTTAGTCCTTCTGTCGACAATATGAAACAACGGAAAAAAATATTTTTTTCTCAAGCATAAATACATGGAAACTTGGAAATATGAGCATTATTTTGCCAACCTTCTTCGAGATAAATCGAAATTGCTCTGGCTGTACCAGCATTAGGTTTGTCCCTTTCTAATCCAACGAAGAAAATAAATATTTTTGGAGTTTTTGTTCAATTTTTGATCTGATAGAAAGGGACAAACCTAATGTTGGAAACATCGACGACGGAGAAGAACGAAAGAAGGTCGAACATTGCCGACACCATTGGCAATGTTCTTGTTTCCACGTATGGATCCATTAGCTGAGCAAGTAATCACTACGTTTTAAACCATGGTCTCGCCCTACAGCCTAAAATTGCTTGATGGTTTTTGAAATATGATAGTCTTTACATTCGTAAAAATTGTGAGAGTGACATAGGGTCGTAGACAGAGAAGGTACTAATCAGGAAGAATATAAATTAGAAACCCATTAAAAATGTTTAACTTTGGTTAAAATGTATATATTGAATTGACTTAAATTGCATCAGTTGTGTAAGCTCGACGGGAAGCTGGATTAATCAAACTCGTTCAATGCCAACAATTAAAGTTTATTGTTTAACACTTCACTAGTTTTATACATTACACGATTCAATCACTTCATAATTAATTTTTAGGATCATTATTCACGAAACATGTTAACACGTCAATAGCTAGTTTTCGAATGATAACCGTTTTGAAAAGAGTGAGCGAACGAACGAACGGCGAATGAATCGATTCAAAGAATGATCGATAACGAATCGAGTTGATGAGTTGTACCTCAATGTTGCCAGCATAGATAAAAAGTAAATAGGCGATGGTCTATCGATATGCTCGTTACAGTCGGCCATCCTCCCCAAAACGAGTCTCTTCGTTTCTCATAAATTAAAAATGGGTAACGTTACTTAATGCAACTGCTAACAATAAAATTATCAAATATTATCAAATAACATATTTCTCAAATCATATTTAATTATTTACCAAACACAAAAATGGTCAAGAGCGTTTTTCTAATCTATTGCAATTTAATATTAGTTAATTCATAATTCATTTACTGCATCATATTGAAAGTACATAAAGGTGGTTATATACAATTTGTAGTATCTCATATGATACTCATTTATGGGCACAGCAAAACCTATCTATAAATCAGAATTTTCAAAAAACAGTTTGGCTGCAGTGCTCGTATAACATTTGGACCAGCGGACGGTGCTCTAGCACCACATGCCCTGTGATAGGCAGCATCCTCATATGTCCAAATGCTATGCTTCACTTTAATATCAAGATCATTAAACAAACAAAATCTATATAGTACACTTAATTTAAATAACGATAACGATTCAATCCTAGTCTTGTGCTGATTTATTACAAATATTTAATCACTTGTCCATAAAAAATCTCTTTCCTTATTTTTATTCCCTTAAGCCAGGTGGTGAAGTGAAATCGTTCAAATATACAATACCATTGACTGTAGTGCTATAGTACCACTCAAGGCTGCGCTTCAACGCCGTTCTTGCCCTCGTGTGATAATGCAACACCCTCACTTTCACTTGTATCAAATAAGTGTTACAGTACCACTCTGGGCTGCGCTCCAGCGCCGTTCTTGCCCTCGTGTGGTATTGCAACACACTCACTTTCACTTGTATCAAATAAGTGCTACAGTACCACTCTGAGCTGCGCTCCAGCGCCGTTCTTGCCCTCGTGTGATACTGCAACACCCTCACTTTCACTTGTATCAAATAAGTGCTACAGTACCACTCTGGGCTGCGCTCCAGCGCCGTTATTGCCCTCGTGTGATAACGCAACACATTCACTTGTCAAATAGTATGTTTCTCCTTCGGGCGGCAAGTTCATATGCCAATCCTGCCCGACATACCACTTCGACTCTTAATCACTATCCAACATAATCACTTTCCAATTCCTTTAATCATTTATAATCTGATTCGTTATGTATAATTCAATTCAAATTGAATTACGTGCAAAAATTGGATCAATAGTTTTAGGGTTCAGATTTCGAATTAATTGTCCAATGAGTAATACTACTGGCTATGTGCGAAGTGCGTAGCGGGAATAGTCAAATCGATCTCAGCGCATGCTGTGGCAAAATTGTGAACCATTTCCAGACCCAGATCAACCTGTCAAATTCGCTTTAGAATCTATGCAAATCCTATGCACGCTCACGTATTCACTAAAGTTTCAGAACTACAACGAATAATTAGTATCAACTAGACATGGATGAGGTGTCCATGCCGAAGTTGGCATCCAGGTGCTAGGGGATTTCAGTTTAACCATTACTGTCTTCTCTTCAATAAATACATATTCGATATGTCAGCTAATAGATAGTGAATATTTTTAATACAGTTAATCTTAACCTAACATCTAAGTACAAATAATGCTCGGGTCCGTAATGACTCTGATGGTGCTGATGTTGTGCACACAGACAATACGATACACTTTGCATTAAAATTTAATTAAATACAAATCCATTTCACTGTGACAGTCAATAATTTATTAAAATTATTGACTGTCTGGATTATTAAATCCAAAGGAAAATTCTCATTAGCTTAATCTTTATTAATACTCGGGGAGCAAGCAGGCAACACATAAAATTCACTGCAAGGAAATTTTTGACCAATCGCTACTATATAATTATTATCATGTAATTTCCCTTTTCTGTGATGATATCTCTGAATGACAATCTTATATTCTAGAATAAATATATATTCTAGAATAATAATATATATATTCTTACCATACTGTTAATTCACTTGCTTGCTAAGAATCTTTTAGTTGGTCAAGCTCAAATAAACCTCTGTATACAAGGCGTTGTGCTCAAACGAAATAATTATCATAAACAATATAGTTATGTCTATTGTCTCTGCCTACCCCAATGGGACACAGGCGTGAGTATATGTATGTATGTATGTAAAAATATAGTTTGGGCTCATGGTCATGCATCATAAATGCTACTTAGTTTCTGCCTTTTTTATATGTGAAGGAATATGATGGCAAGTTTACATGTTCGTTAAAAACATCGAAAATTACCTACTTAAGTTTTATAACTATGTTCACTGGTCGGAAAAGCACTGAAGTCGTCCGTGTATAATATAGTTAAGATGAGAATATCTGCATTAGTATAATAATCTCAAGATCGACCGCCGTTTCTTTGTTTAACTACAACATTCGTCAACATTGATAGAAGAGTTATCCTGAGTTCTGAGTTTTCCTTTACTCTGTGATGGTCCTGTCTGTTATGATTGGGCACTGGCGTAACGTATAACATAAAATAAGAATAGATTAAAATGATAATTATTATAATTAGAATAAAATGTGTAGCAACTTAGAAGTCGCGGGCAAAGTGAACTACAAAGCTGCGTATACTTTCTGGATACCTAGCAAAATGTCATATTATTTATTTTAAAACCTCAATCTTATGTGATTTGAAGAGACTTTCATATAAATATTATCGTTTCTCGTTTTTCGTTTCTTCAGACCGCAAGCATACTGGTAGCTAATATCTTGCTGAGTATTTATCACTGTCACTATCACTTTTACTATGAAACTCATTCCTAACTTTGTTTCATAGAGATTTCTCGACATTTAACCATTCCCAACCCGGTTTTAGGACAACAAAAGCTAAGCAATGGGTGGTTCAATAATATCGCAACCGTGGGATTTCAAGAATTAAGAGTCTCTTTCACAGCTAAACTCTTATATCTTTCTGAAATGCTTGGTTTTCAGTAGATGCCACATTAATAGTCTTACTTTCTATTAGCAACGCCATTCATTCGTAAGACAGGCTTTTTCTGTAAGCCTGTGCTGTGCTGTGCTGTGCTGTGTAAAAGACTGTTGTAAAATAATCATCCACAGCAAAACTTCAAATACTACTCTCAATCTTTGGATACTTGAACTTTTAGTTTACTTATAACTGTGTCGACACAATACGTAACCGCACAGGTTGCCATATGAAATTAAATTTCAGAGCAACGCCGTCGCAAGTCAAATTTCACTTTTATATGTATATATTTTTTTGCTTTTAATATGTAATACCTCTAATGGAAAATCTGTTAATAATGCTTCTTTACACTCAAAAGGTCTACAATGTATCATCATACTTGATATAAAATGTTTGCATACCTTTATGGTGCAATATATGCAGGAAAATTTTATTGCAGTAAAATCTTCACTATCACTATCGTATATTACTTTTGCAAATGTACTATAATTTAATCATTAACATTATTGGTCTGATTCTGGTAGCTTCAATGAGACCAGATAATCCGTAGTCCAAGATATTTATTTATTTATTTTTAGTATCATCATCATCATCATCATTATCGCTATCGTTTGAAATTTCGAAAAATACGTACGTTACAAATATAATACCTGTCTTAGAATAAAGTAATTTTATCTATTCGCCTGTCACGAGTTTCACGAGTTATTACGAGTTGTCACGAGTTATCACGAGTTGTCACGAGTTTTTCACGAGTTGTTACGAGTTGTCACGAGCTGTCACGAGTTGTCACGAGTTGTCACGAAATGTCACGAGTTGTCACGAGTTGTCGCGAGTTGTCACCTGTCACGGTTCACGAGTCACAGTCATAGTTCACGAGTCGTACACGAGTCACATTGCACAATCAAAGCATTCAACTATGGTTACAACCATAATACTTGCCTAAGATAATAATGTATCTATTCATGATCACGACTCGCGGTTCACGGGTCGCGGTTCTTCTCGAGTCTCCCTTCTTGAGTCTCAATCCATGAATCGCGGTTCACGAGTCAGTTCATGAGTTGCAGTGCACGAGTTGCAGTTCACGAGTCATATCGCATAAATTAAAGGGACAGAGTCTGTTGAAATAATTATAATATCTCACTCCTAGTCTGCGCGCGATTTTCTATCAACTAATCTGTGCATGATACAATTCACTGTTTGCTTATCTACAGTTTTACAATCACACTATAAACTTTCTTCCTATTCTATATTTATAAATAATGTATTTTATTCAAAAGTTTATTGCAATTATCGAAGAGATTCACCAAGGCGTGTTCTCTCAAGCATTTCTGTCGTAGTTTAACTGAAAATAAATCTCTCCTCATAATGCTTTCATTCGATTTAGAAATGCTTAACAGAGGGCGGGCCTTGGTGCATGATTTCAAGTCTCAACTCAACCTTCAGTCAATTCAGGCCAATTCAAGCCTGTTACAATTTCTGTACCTTATTAACTAATAAGTATTAATTTTATCTGTCTATAGTGGGTCAAATGGAAATGATTCACGATTCCTCAAGTTTCAAATCCCTAGTACAAGAAGGTTCCTTATGTCTTTGTTCATATTGATTATGAGATTCAGAACGCGTCGCTTTGATGCCTTCTTTCCGCGGTTCGGAAACTAAAAATGTTGACATAAATCATCATCACTTTCATATGTTCGTAACTAATTCATGTGTACTTGTTTCGTTACTTGTGATCTCGAGTTTCCAGGCAATTTCTCATGAAGGCCACGGTCGCTTCCTTGGGTGGCGGCACCGCACCAGCAATGAAAGCAGCAGTGATGCTGTCCATTGTCAACAATGACTGGTTTCTCTATTCTCGTCACTTGGTCTCTGAAACTTGAAATAATATGTGGTTAGTCAATCTTGCGATTTTCTGAACAACATGACGACTGTTGTCATCTAAATATACAGCGCATAAAGCTGTTCGCTTCAAAATTTATCCAAATCGGCCATACATCACTGACTAGGTTTACTGTAAGTATATCTGTCTGTCATACAAGTCTGTCAATCGTCCCTCAATATGCTAATAATGTGATATACATTCAACTGGGCCACGTCATTAGGAAATCAAATGCCTCAATTTTGAAACAAAATATTTAATTTATATTGTCCACTATCTACTAGTCGTGTCGACGGGTTCACTACCAGTCGTACTGGCCATAATTTGTGCACATCCAGTGAAATGAGGACATTTTATTTCATTTGTTTTCAGTATATAGAATATAATATTTTTGTTTATCCTCTCGGGGATATAGTCGTAAGCGTTTGCATCAAAATAACAACACTGCCGATCAGTTTTAATGTTTGCCTACTCGCTTCTCACTACAATGATACAAGTTTCAGAAAAATGTAAATGTAGATAGACCATGAGATGGAATGGAAAAACATGTAGGTACCTCTATTCTGTCCCGCGTTTTATGCAGACTCAGTCACGTGTTAAAGTGTAATGTAATGTATAAATGTTACACTATGGTCTTATCAAACAAAGAATAAAAATCTGCGCGTTTCCGTCTGATTCCTCTGATATGGCAAGTGCCATTTACATAGCTAGTCGATTCTTGTACATCAAAATGCGATTCACAAAGTATATACATGACAGAATTATCCCAAGATGGTTTTTAATAGACCATACGCTAGGCTTTAGGCTATTTCATAGCGTTTATCACATTAACGTTTAAGAAACAGAAATTGAGCAGAAATATACATTACCTTGATATTGACTTCGTTCGGTGGGCGTTATGCAAAGAAAATTTTGCATTGTCCTGCCACTTCTGAAGATGTAAGCTCGACGGGAAGCTGGATTAATCAAAATCGTTCAATGCCAACAATTAAAGTTTATTGTTTAACACTTCACTAGTTTTATACATTACACGATTCAATCACTTCATAATTAATTTTTAGGATCATTATTCACGAAACATGTTAACACGTCAATAGCTAGTTTTCGAATGATAACCGTTTTGAAAAGAGTGAGCGAACGAACGAACGGCGAATGAATCGATTCAAAGAATGATCGATAACGAATCGAGTTGATGAGTTGTACCTCAATGTTGCCAGCATAGATAAAAAGTAAATAGGCGATGGTCTATCGATATGCTCGTTACAGTTGGACCAATTTTGATTTAATACAAGTTGAATACCTACCCACCTACAAACTAACTGAACACGGACGAGTAGGTATGTACCTACCTACCGGATAATGATTGAAAAAAGCTGACATCAACACAAAAAAATCGTTCGCGAACTGTACATGACATAGACTCGACGTAGAGGGAATCACTATAAAGAGAATCGGCGTAAAGGGAATCGACGTAGAGAAACTCGGCGTAAGGGGAACTCGCTGCAAATGGAATAACTCGTTCAATTCACGCTCCCTCTCTGACTCCCTCGGGGAATATAGTCGTGAGCATATGCATGTATGCATGCAGCAATAACCTACGCTGCACAGTAATAATAATGCATTTCATTTCATTTCATTTTCATTATTTCTCTATTGAATGCAAATGTTATTCGGGTGTACCTAAGTAATATAAGGTCGCATACATTTGGCAAATAATTATTTAAAAGTGATAGACACAGAGTGTTACCAGAACTCCTACCAAAGTGTAAGACTGCTCACAAGCGTTGAAGGAAAACATCGTGAGTAGACCTGCATACGCTAAATAAGAAATTCTGGTGCGTATGTGAAGTCTACCAATCCGCATTTAGATGCGTGGTGGACTAACGCCCATACAAACTAGGTAAATGAATTAAAGCAATGTATGCCATAGGTACCTACCGGATTTTTATGTAAGGTAGGTAGACCCACTTAAAAATAAACAAAATACAAAGGGTGTAAACTTAAATGCGTTACAACCCTCCTGACCACCAAACTAAACAACTTTTACTACACCTTGTATTTTTTCACCTAGATAGGTCAAGACGGCTTTAAATATACTAACCTTATATAGGTGACCTATTCTAATCCAGGCACTAAATCAGTGACTATTTTTACCCGGTTGAGCGACGAAAAGGAAGGGTAATAATATTGTGTTTATCAGCCTATGTATGTATGTATGTATGTAAGTTTGTTCCTTTATGGAGACCAAACGCGTTGGCCGATTTTGATGATTCTTACGTCAATCGATTTGTCCTAATTCTGCGAGTAACTAACATGACGGTAACACTAACATGACGGTAATCAAAATTCAATATGCTGACAACCAGATGCCACATTGAGAAAATGAAAAAAGAAAAGTTGACGATCTATGTATGTTGAGTAGCGTAGCATTGAAGGTACCTATTTGAAAATGGGGTAAATATATTTATTGAAGAGAAAGACAGTAATGGTTAATAGTAATAATAGTATAAAAAACATAAACATTTGAAAATTTTCTTTTCTGGGGACCGATCCCGCTAAATAAATCATATTTGGTATCTAATCACTTGACAGCTAATGACAGCCGTTTGACAGATCGCTCAGACGTTTCAAGCTGTCAATCACATAGTCAATTATTAATTTTCTTCCTTTTTTCTTTTTTCGTTTGTTGTAACCAACCTCACACCTGCTTATGCCTATTGCATGCCGTGGTTGCCTTTAATTGAGGTGGCACACGCCTTTTGTCTGTCTATGTATTTGTGATTAATATTGTGTTCACCTTGTCGGCGATCCTAAAGAAATAAAATAAAAATAAAATAAAATAAAAGTCAATAAGTCAAGTTTAGCGCGATACGGAATTGAGCACAGTTGAATAGCAACTGGATTGCAATGTGATTAGAACTGAATTTTGACTGAATCTGAATAAGGATTGAA
Source organism: Agonopterix subpropinquella (assembly GCA_922987775.1). NCBI lineage: Eukaryota > Metazoa > Arthropoda > Insecta > Lepidoptera > Depressariidae > Agonopterix > Agonopterix subpropinquella. Next base: position 17,225,327 of record OV277712.1, read on the forward strand.
ATTTGATTTTTTTTAATTATTACGATCGGAGCTCTGGTTGACTCTATACAATGACATCTCTTCGCCAAAACCCTTAGTACATCTCTGTACAAAATGTTACTTATGTAGATGACTGTGATAAGGTACCTACCTAAGTATATAATGGCCTTTAAAAATACAAAGTATTACATTCTCGCAACATAGTAATACATTGAAGTACCTAGTTTACAAAGTTCAATGTGGAAGTGCATTTTATGTAAGTAATAAGTTAAAGTGGGTAGGTATATTTACTTTATGATCATGATCAGCCTATATCATCGTCCATTGCTGATCATAGATCTCTCTCAAGGCGCGCCATAAAACTATATATTCGGCCTTCCTCATCCAGTCGCTCCCTGCACTACCTTTGTTAGGTCGTCGGTCCAGCGGGCAGCAGGGCGTCCCACACTACGCTTGCCAGTTCGTGGTCACCACTCTAGATAACTCTGACTCCCCATCGGTTGTCATTTCTTCGACAGATGTGACTAACCCATTGCCACTTCAGCTGGTAACTTATTATTAATAGTGCTTCAGCTTGCTAATTTTCTAAGCTATGTCAACCACTTTAGTTTTCTGACGTACCTATCTCCTCAGTCCTCATTCCTAATGTGATCTCTAAATTGTATTGTTGTATTTGTTGTATTGTATACACTAGAAGGCAGAGTTAGGCAAAAGTGGGCATATGGAGTACTGAAGAAGTTAAGATAGACTTAATACTACTTTATGTAAAGCATAGTATAAAATAAGATAAACTCACGAAAAACTTCAGTACGATTTAAACGAAGTTATGAACTAAAGTAAAGGTATGTAAGATATCTACAATACTAGATTTGAAATTTCGCAAAACAACTGTAAAGAACTAATCAAGGTTCATAAATCCTTGGTTCATACTATTTTTTCTTTTCATACATACAATTTAGATAAATTATGGTGGCAACATTTTCCAATAATCTATGATGAATGATAAACAAAATGGCTCTGCTAATTATTGTAATTTTATAATGCATTAGGTATTTCTTCGACACGAACAGTGAAACAATGAAGAAGAAATTATGATGCATTATAATATGTGAAGTTTACCAATCTGCGTAGGGCATCATGTAGTGGACTAACGCCCATACGCCCTCAGTGACGGTAGGCCTCTTCCCTGCAGTGGAGATGATATAATCTGATGATGATACTCAGGTACATGATTATTGCAGAGCAACGAACATAAAATGACGCCCACACCACAAGAGTACGCTGTAACCGACGATGTGGCCGCGGGGTTACAAGGGGAGCGAGTCGTCATCTCCGGCATATCAGGCATCTACCCGCAGTCGAATCATGTGCAGGATCTCTCTGACATACTTTACAACAAGGTAAGATAGTACGCTGTACCGGACGATGTGGCCGCGGGGTTACAAGGGGAGCGAGTCGTCATCTCCGGCATGTCAGGCCTCTACCCGCAGTCGAATCATGTGCAGGATCTCTCCGACATACTTTACAACAAGGTACGATAGTACGCTGTACCGGACGATATGGCCGCAGGGTTACAAGGGGAGCGAGTCGTCATCTCCGGCATGTCAGGCGTCTACCCGCAGTCGAATCATGTGCAGGATCTCTCTGACATAAGTACAAGTACTTAACAACAAGGTAAGATAGCACGCTAATACGCACGCACCGTGTGGTTCGAACATAAAAGATAAAGTAAACCAGCACTTCTGTTAAATGTGTTACAGTCAAAAATCATAGGTAACCGGTCAAAACCACTTTTGACTGCAAAAATCAGGCAAAAGTGGTTTTGACCGGTCTACTCCAAATGTAGTAATCACAAGGTGCTATATCCGGATACTTCACTGGCCAGGGGATCAAACTACCGCGCACCGTGACTGAATCATCGACGTGGATAGTTTATGCGCCATTTTACGCGATGAATTCTCGATTCTGCTGGCGGATCATAGACCAGGTTATTTGTAACTTTTTGTAATGATTTTATTACTTTATCATCATTATTATGGTCCACAGGTGAACCCGGTGACGGATGAGAACTGCCGCTGGGATTACAAACACCCTGAGGTATCTAATCACACGGGGAAGGTGCCTGGGCTTCAGAAATTCGATGCCCAGTTCTTCAAAGTCCACTACCGGCTTAGCAATACCATGGACTCGATGAGTCGCAAGATGCTTGAGCATGCGTACCAGGCTATTTATGACGCAGGTTATTTCTTAATTTGTAATATTTAATTAGATACTTACTAAGTAACTAAGTACTACTTAGTTATTTTTAATTCGATCGCAAAAATATCTTGAGACAACTGGCCCCGCCATATCACCACGGCCGGCGCAGCGCCGTATCTTGGAAAAATCTAGGTCGAGAAAGAATTTCATCATATAACGACGGGCGACTGCGCTACGCCGCGCCGTGGTGATATTGTGGCCGGGTTCTAAAATGATATTATTTGACTCTCGTAGTTAAATAAATAAATAAATATCTTGGACAATGTCACACAAATTATCTAGTCACATTTAAAGTACCAGAATCTAGCCTGGACTTGTATTATGATGACTAGACAACGATATAGATTACATATATAAATACAAACATCCATGACTCGGGTACAAATATTCATATTCATCATCATATAAATATTTGTCCCTTACGGGTAGTTATAGTTATAATACTCTTTGGTTATAATAAGTTGGGTTATTATTAAAAATTTTCTTCACGATTGTTTCAAGCATACCCATAAGGTCAAAGAGAATTTGAAACGCTAATGCTTCATAAGATTGGGGATAGTAATACAAATACAAAATTACTAAGGTTGCGTTGCTATGTCATCTTGCTGTTAGTTGGATGTCACCTAAATAAATTACAATTATAATATAAAACATTGTTGATAGGTGTAAGCCCAGAGCATTTGTCTGGAAAGAAAGTCGGCGTCTACACTGGATCCTGCTTCTCTGAGACCGAGAAGGTTTGTTTCTACGTGGCCTGTTCAAGAACTGGATTCGGTATAGCTGGGTAAATAATTATTATTTATTTCATTTCTGAAAACAAAAAGAAGCTAGTACCGCTTAAACCTCAACTAGGATTTTCTGAATTATCTAGTTTTACGATCAATGCCTCCTCCAACTCCAATCCCCATCAGCCCCCCCCCCCCCCCCCCCCTGGCCTTTGCCCTGCTGTGGGTTTCTACAGGCTGACTTTTAGGATCAAAATCAAGTGAGTTAAAAGATCGATCCATGGGCCTTGATAATATCGAATACTTACTTTTTGACTTAGCAGCTGGTGGTCCGTCGTTTCTTGTTTTACCTGTTCTCCTGCACCGGTGTGAAATTGGTAGCCAAAAGTAGTAGCTTTTTATAACCTGACCAAATTAAGGAGTCGTCAAGTTTAATACATTATTAAGCTTTAAAAACATGCAAAAATAATAAAATGAAAGTGTATTATTATAATAACACGTTTCCTACGTAAAGTGCATTAAAAAAAAGTTCATATAAATAACTTTTTTTTTCTATACATTACATTGTTCGAGATTGGTTCCAACCATGATGCCAAAAGACCTGACAGGTTAAATTGTAGGTAGCCATAATATATGAACACTAAGCTATATTTTCAGCTTTATTTTATATGGTTTGATATGGTATGTGTGCTCGATATGGCAGACAAAATGTAGGAGAAATTTTTTCGCAATGGTAAAAAAAAGCTACTGCAAGTTTGTGGTATGATGCAAGAGACCTGACAGGTTAAATTGTATAAAGATATAATACTTGAATACTAAGCTTTATTTCAAGATACATTTTATCAGGTTTGATATGGTATGAGTGTTCGATATGATCGACGGAACGTGGGAGTAATTTTTTTCGCTAAAGCGCCAACTAAAATGCTAGCTACTGGTATGTTACAAAAGACCTGACAGGTTTAGCTGCAAATAGGCATGAAACTTGAACACTAAGCTGTATTTGAAGACTAACTTTATAAGGTTTGATATGGTATGAGAGCTCGATATGCCCGACAAAAGGTAGGAGAAATTTTTTCGCTGTGGTAAAAAAAAGCCACTGCAAGATTGTGGTATGATCCTAGAGACCTGACAGGTTAAATTGTATATATACATAATACTTGAACACTAAGCTATATTTTAAGACTAACATCATAAGGTTTGATATGGTACGAGTGTTCGATATGATCAACGGAATGTGGGAGTATTTTTTTTCACTATAGTACCAACTAAAAAGCTAGCTACTGGTATGATGCAAGAGACCTGACAGGTTTTATTGTAGATAAGCATAATACTTGAACACTAAGCTATATTTTAAGACTAACTTTATATGGTTTGATATGGTACGAGTGCTTGATATGACCGATGGCACGTGGGATTTATTTTTTTCGCTAAGGCGCCGACTAAAAAGCTAGCTACTGATATGTTAAAAAAGACCTGACGGGTAAAATTGTAGATAGGCATCATACTTGAACACTAAACTGTATTTTAAGACTAACTTTATAAGGTTTGATATGGTATGAGTGCTCGATATGGACGACAAAAGGTAGGAGAATTTTTTTCGCTCTGGTAAAAAAAAAGCTACTGCAAGATTGTTGTATGATGCAAGAGACCTGACAGGTTAAAATGTATGTAGACATAATACTTGAACACTAAGCTATATTCTTTGATAAATTTTATCAGGTTTGATATGGTACGAGTGTTCGATATGATCAACGGAATGTGGGAGTATGGGAGTATTTTTTTTCGCTATAGTACCAACTAAAAAGCTAGCTACTGGTATGATGCAAGAGACCTGACAGGTTTTATTGTAGATTAGCATAATACTTGAATACTAACCTATATTTAACGACTAATTTTATATGGTTTGATATGGTTTAAGTGCTTGATATGAACGATGGCACATGGGACTTATTTTTTTCGCTAAAGCGCCGAATCAAATGCTAGCTACTGATATGTTACAAAAGACCTGACAGGTTTAGCTGCAAATAGGGCATGATACTAGAATACTAAGCTGTATTTGAAGACTAACAATATAAGGTTTGATATGGTATGAGTGCTCGATATGCCCGACAAAAGGTAGGAGAAATTTTTTCGCTGTGGTAAAAAAAAGCCACTGCAAGATTGTGGCATGATCCTAGAGACCTGACAGGTTAAATTGTATTTATACATAATACTTGATTACTAAGCTATATTTTAAGACTAACTTCATAAGGTTTGATATGGTACGAGTGTTCGATATGATCAACGGAATGTGGGAGTATTTTTTTCACTATAGTACCAACTAAAAAGCTAGCTACTGGTATGATGCGAGAGACCTGACAGGTTTTATTGTAGATAAGCATAATACTTGAACACTAAGCTATATTTTAAGACTAACTTTATATGGTTTGATATGGTACGAGTGCTTGATATGACCGATGGCACGTGGGATTTATTTTTTTCGCTAAGGCGCCGACTAAAAAGCTAGCTACTGATATGTTAAAAAAGACCTGACGGGTAAAATTGTAGATAGGCATCATACTTGAACACTAAACTGTATTTTAAGACTAACTTTATAAGGTTTGATATGGTATGAGTGCTCGATATGGACGACAAAAGGTAGGAGAAATTTTTTCGCTCTGGTAAAAAAAAAGCTACTGCAAGATTGTTGTATGATGCAAGAGACCTGACAGGTTAAAATGTATGTAGACATAATACTTGAACACTAAGCTATATTCTTTGATAAATTTTATCAGGTTTGATATGGTACGAGTGTTCGATATGATCAACGGAATGTGGGAGTATTTTTTTTCGCTATAGTACCAACTAAAAAGCTAGCTACTGGTATGATGCAAGAGACCTGACAGGTTTTATTGTAGATTAGCATAATACTTGAATACTAACCTATATTTAACGACTAATTTTATATGGTTTGATATGGTTTAAGTGCTTGATATGAACGATGGCACATGGGACTTATTTTTTTCGCTAAAGCGCCGAATCAAATGCTAGCTACTGATATGTTACAAAAGACCTGACAGGTTTAGCTGCAAATACGGCATGATACTAGAATACTAAGCTGTATTTGAAGACTAACAATATAAGGTTTGATATGGTATGAGTGCTCGATATGCCCGACAAAAGGTAGGAGAAATTTTTTCGCTGTGGTAAAAAAAAGCCACTGCAAGATTGTGGCATGATCCTAGAGACCTGACAGGTTAAATTGTATTTATACATAATACTTGATTACTAAGCTATATTTTAAGACTAACTTCATAAGGTTTGATATGGTACGAGTGTTCGATATGATCAACGGAATGTGGGAGTATTTTTTTCACTATAGTACCAACTAAAAAGCTAGCTACTGGTATGATGCGAGAGACCTGACAGGTTTTATTGTAGATAAGCATAATACTTGAACACTAAGCTATATTTTAAGACTAACTTTATATGGTTTGATATGGTACGAGTGCTTGATATGACCGATGGCACGTGGGATTTATTTTTTTCGCTAAGGCGCCGACTAAAAAGCTAGCTACTGATATGTTAAAAAAGACCTGACGGGTAAAATTGTAGATAGGCATCATACTTGAACACTAAACTGTATTTTAAGACTAACTTTATAAGGTTTGATATGGTATGAGTGCTCGATATGGACGACAAAAGGTAGGAGAAATTTTTTCGCTCTGGTAAAAAAAAAGCTACTGCAAGATTGTTGTATGATGCAAGAGACCTGACAGGTTAAAATGTATGTAGACATAATACTTGAACACTAAGCTATATTCTTTGATAAATTTTATCAGGTTTGATATGGTACGAGTGTTCGATATGATCAACGGAATGTGGGAGTATTTTTTTTCGCTATAGTACCAACTAAAAAGCTAGCTACTGGTATGATGCAAGAGACCTGACAGGTTTTATTGTAGATTAGCATAATACTTGAATACTAACCTATATTTAACGACTAATTTTATATGGTTTGATATGGTTTAAGTGCTTGATATGAACGATGGCACATGGGACTTATTTTTTTCGCTAAAGCGCCGAATCAAATGCTAGCTACTGATATGTTACAAAAGACCTGACAGGTTTAGCTGCAAATAGGGCATGATACTAGAATACTAAGCTGTATTTGAAGACTAACAATATAAGGTTTGATATGGTATGAGTGCTCGATATGCCCGACAAAAGGTAGGAGAAATTTTTTCGCTGTGGTAAAAAAAAGCCACTGCAAGATTGTGGCATGATCCTAGAGACCTGACAGGTTAAATTGTATTTATACATAATACTTGATTACTAAGCTATATTTTAAGACTAACTTCATAAGGTTTGATATGGTACGAGTGTTCGATATGATCAACGGAATGTGGGAGTATTTTTTTCACTATAGTACCAACTAAAAAGCTAGCTACTGGTATGATGCAAGAGACCTGACAGGTTTTATTGTAGATAAGCATAATACTTGAACACTAAGCTATATTTTAAGACTAACTTTATATGGTTTGATACGGTACGAGTGCTTGATATGACCGATGGCACGTGGGACTAAATTTTTTCGCTAAAGCGCCGAATCAAATGCTAGCTACTGGTATGTTACAAAAGACCTGACAGGTTAAGTTGTAGATAGGCATGATACTTGGACACTAAGCTGTATTTGAAGACTAATTTTATAAGGTTTGATATGGTATGAGTGCTCGATATGCCCGACAAAAGGTAGGAGAAATTTTTTCGCTGTGGTAAAAAAAAAGCCACTGCAAGATTTTGGTATGATCCTAGAGACCTGACAGGTTAAAGTGTATTCATACATAATACTTGAACACTAAGCTATATTTTAAGACTAACTTCATAAGGTTTGATATGGTACGAGTGTTCGATATGATCAACGGAATGTGGGAGTATTTTTTTTCGCTATAGTACCAACTAAAAAGCTAGCTACTGGTATGATGCAAGAGACCTGACAGGTTTTATTGTAGATTAGCATAATACTTGAATACTAACCTATATTTTAAGACTAACTTTATATGGTTTGATATGGTACGAGTGCTTGATATGACCGATGGCACGTGGGACTAAATTTTTTCGCTAAAGCGCCGAATCAAATGCTAGCTACTGGTATGTTACAAAAGACCTGACAGGTTAAGTTGTAGATAGGCATGATACTTGGACACTAAGCTGTATTTGAAGACTAACTTTATAAGGTTTGATATGGTATGAGTGCTCGATATGCCCGACAATGGGTAGGAGAAATTTTTTCGCTGTGGTAAAAAAAAGCCACTGCATGATTTTGGTATGATCCTAGAGACCTGACAGGTTAAATTGTATATATACATAATACTTGAACACTAAGCTATATTTTAAGACTAACTTCATAAGGTTTGATATAGTACGAGTGTTCGATATGATCAACGGAATGTGGGAGTATTTTTTAAACGATTTTATTTAACTTCGAAGCTGTCTAACTATCTAACTAACTAACAATGGATTCTTGTAATCGAATTCTGACCCATTTCCTATCAACCGATAAAGTTAAAACTTTACACACACGTATAGTTCTGATGACAATACAATATTATGATAACATGGAGTTGATCTGATGATGGAGACGGAAGGTGGTCAAGGGATTTCCTCGATGAATTATAGCAGAGGACTCATGTTTGGTATCATTTAGATTGTTTCGATGAGTACTTTATGGTACCGGTAAGATTGAGGATCTGATGATGGAGACGGAAGGTGGTCAAGGGATCTCCTCGATAACTTATAGCAAAACACTCGTGTTTGGGCTCATTTCAATTGTTGCGACGAGACCTTTGTGGTACCAGTAAGATTGAGGGTCTGAAGATGGAGACGGAAGGTGGTCAAGGGATCTCCAAGATGAATGAAAGCAAAACAGTCGTATTTGGTCTTACTTCAATTATAGAGATGAGATCTTTGTGGTACCAGTAACATTGAGGATCTGATGGTGGAGACGGAAGGTGGTCAAGGGATCTCCTCAGTTAATTGTAGCAAAACACTCGTGTTTGGGCTCATTTCAATTGTTGCTATGAGAACTTTGTGGTACCAGTAAGATTAAGGATCTGATGATGGAGACGGAAGGTGGTCAAGGGATCTCCAAGATGAATGAAAGCAAAACAGTCGTATTTGGTCTTACTTCAATTGTAGAGATGTGATCTTTGTGGTACCAGTAAGATTGAGGATCTGATGGTGGAGACGGAAGGTGGTCAAGGGATCTCCTCAGTTAATTGTAGCAAAACACTCGTGTTTGGTCTTACTTCAATTGTAGAGATGAGATTTTTGTGGTACAAGTAAGATTGAGGATCTGATGATGGAGACGGAAGGTGGTCAAGCGATCTCCAAGATAAATGAAAGCAAAAACAGTCGTGTTTGGTCTTACTTCAGTTCTAGAGATGAGATCTTTGTGGTACCAGTAAGATTGAGGATCTGATGATGGAGACGGAAGGTGGTTAAAAGATCTCCTCAATGAATTATAGAAAAACAGTTGTGTTTGGTCTCACTTCAATTGTAGCGATCAGATCTTTGTGGTATCCGTAAGATTAAGGGTCGGATGATGGAGACGGAAGGCAGTCAAGGGATCTTCTTGATGAATTATAGCAGAGCACTCGTGTTTGGTATCATTTCAATTGTTGCGATGAGAACTTTGTGGTACCAGTAAGATTGAGGATTTGATAATGGAGACGAAGGTGGTCAAGGGATCTCCAAGATTAATTAAAGCAAAACAGTCGTGTTTGGTCCTACTTCAATTGTAGAGATGAGATCTTTGTGGTACCAGTAACATTGAGGATCTGATGGTGGAGACTGAAGGTGGTCAAGGGATCTCCAAGATAAATGAAAGCAAAACAGTCGTGTTTGGTGTTACTTCAATTGTAGAGATGAGATCTTTGTGGTACCAGTAACATTGAGGATCTGATGGTGGAGACTGAAGGTGGTCAAGGGATCTCCAAGATAAATGAAAGCAAAACAGTCGTGTTTGGTCTTACTTCAATTGTAGAGATGAGATCTTTGTGGTACCAGTAACATTGAGGATCTGATGGTGGAGACTGAAGGTGGTCAAGGGATCTCCAAGATAAATGAAAGCAAAACAGTCGTGTTTCGTCTTACTTCAATTGTAGAGATGAGATCTTTGTGGTACCAGTAACATTGAGGATCTGATGGTGGAGACTGAAGGTGGTCAAGGGATCTCCAAGATAAATGAAAGCAAAACAGTCGTGTTTGGTCTTACTTCAATTGTAGAGATGAGATCTTTGTGGTACCAGTAACATTGAGGATCTGATGGTGGAGACTGAAGGTGGTCAAGGGATCTCCAAGATAAATGAAAGCAAAACAGTCGCGTTTGGTCTTACTTCAATTGTAGAGATGAGATCTTTGTGGTACCAGTAACAGTGAGGATCTGATGGTGGAGACTGAAGGTGGTCAAGCGATCTCCAAGATAAATGAAAGCAAAACAGTCGTGTTTGGTCTTACTTCAATTGTAGAGATGAGATCTTTGTGGTACCAGTAACATTGAGGATCTGATGGTGGAGACTGAAGGTGGTCAAGGGATCTCCTCAGTTAATTGTAGCAGTACATCTGTGTTTGATATCATTTCATTTGTTTTGATAAGGACTTTTTAGTCCGGGTAAGACTGAGGATCTGATGATGGATGTGGAAGATGGTAAAGGGATCTCCTCGATGAATTATAGAAGAAAACTTGTATTTTGTCTCATTTCAAATGTTGCGATGAGAACTTTGTGGCACGTACCAGTAAGATTGAGGGAGTGATGATGGATATGGAAGACGGTCAAGGGATCTCCGCGATGAAATAGAAGAACATTCGTGTTTGATGTAATTTAAATTGTTACGATCAGAACTTTATGGTACCAGTATGATTGAGGGTCTGATAATGGAGATGGTGGATGGTGGACGAGCGATCTCCTCTACAATTGTAGCAGATCATTCGGGTTTGATCTCGTTTCAATTGTTTCGATAAGAATTTTGTAGTGTCAGTAAGATTGAGGATCTGACGATGGAGACGGAAGGTGGTCAAGGGATTTCCTTAGTTAATTGAAGTAGAACACTCGTGTTTGGTCACATTTAATAGATTTTGTTGAGGATTCTATAGTCTCGGTTAGATTGAGGGACTGATAATGGAGACAAAAGGTGATCAAGGGAACATCTCAGTAAATTGTAGCAGAGTCGTGTTTGATAACATTTAATTGGTTTTGATAACGACCTTATAGTTCCGGTATGATTGAGGGTCTGACGGAAGGTGACTAAGGGATCTTCTCAGTAAACTGTTGCACAACATTCGTCATTGGTATCATATAATTTTTGAGAGAGAACTTAATGATAGGTACTGGTAAGATTGAGTGTCTGATAATGGAGATGGAAGGTTGTCTAAGGATTTATACACTTAAACCTAATTGTAGCAGAACACTCATGTTTGGTATCATTTAATTTGTTTCGATTAATACTTTTTTAGTCTCGGTAAGATTGAGCATCTGATGATGGAGACAGGAGGTGGTCAAGGGATCTCAACTAATTGTAGGAGATCATGACTCAGAAACTAAAAAGTAAAAAATAAAATAAGTAAAAAAAAATTTTTAAGTAAAACGATTTTATTTTAATAAAACTGCACGAAACGGTAAAAAATAATTTTGTTAAATTTTCGTACTATGTTGCACCATACTATACTGTTAGCTGGAAATTTGTGAGTATAACCTATGTTAACCTTTCTTCAAAATAATTATGACGAAAAAAGGTATTACAATAGGGATTCATATTTTAGATTAATACTTTGTTAATTAATTTTGATTATAAAATCGTGGGCGCTTGCTAGTAAAATATAAAACTTTCCTAGTAATTTTGCTATCATTCTTACCTATAGCAGGCCTGTCTCACTCCACAGCTCAGGTAAGTTTGACAGCCGGACACCTCCGAGGTGTAAATCGCAATAGGTTGCCACTCACCCCACGGTGGTCACCAAAAAGATTAAAATAAGGTACAGCTTGGCCAAAAACGCCACTGTCGCTTTACATTGCAACACTACACTTCAACCTAAACTATTTTGATACTTGCTGTATTTACTCCAAAAGTTTATGCAAAACGTTATCTATATTTAGCTAAATTTAGCTCTGGCAGCTGCGAGGCTAGTACGTCAACCCGCGATAGCGACATTTAACATATCCATCTGTAAAATTTAGTATTTTATCTCGTTCGTTCGCGCGCAAATAGAAAGAGAGCGGAAGCGTGATAGCGCTGTATCACGCTACCGCGGGTTGGTGTACCTACTAGCCCCGCAGCTAAATTTTACTCCTTGCAGAAAATTTAAATTTATGCAACTGCATGGCTAGCATGGCAGCGAGATATAGAACTATCACACCTTCACTATCTTTCTATTAACGCACGAACCAGCGAGATAAAAGGAATGATATAGCCGTATCACGTGCAACATGCTATGCCTTCTGTATTCTAGAAGAAAATAATGAAAACGCATAATAATATGGAAGTAATAAATACACTTTATATTGTACTTTCAAATTATTTGTTTCTGAATTTTATCAGTATACGATTGTCATATTTTCGAAGGTCCGATATTTGCATTTCTTCTTTTTACCATTTCCATTTCCTAGCATGGCAGTTTTTAATTTATCGATGCATTTCGGGCGGATTAATTTTGCGGTTTAAATGTTTTCCTGAAAACAATAGAGAAAAACCATAAAAAAGCAATCGAAAAAATGTTTGTCGCTGTTAAAATAAACTAAGCAAAACAAAAAATATCACATGCGAGAATGACATGCGACGGTCAAAATTATGCGGTCGACGCATACCTACTTAAAATATGTACAATTTGGAACCTCGTGCAACCCAAACTCGAAAGGAAATCCCCTAAATGATTATCTTTCAGATGATAACTTACGATAATTGATATAATTTATTGACAACTATTGTTAAAATGCAATATTAGAGTAAATAAATACCTACCATATCAGCTAATCGCTTGTAAATAACATACAATTTGTTCGAAGTTTCCCAGCATGATATACCTCCAAACGTAACAGAAAATAACATACTGAATTACTAGACTAGCACCACTTTTTGTTGCTTTATCCATTTGAAATAATAATTAGGACAAAACTAAAGATTTTACGGTAAATTTTGATTTGAAACGCATAAAACTGCACTCGATGTTTGACAGTTTGACGTTTTCCATGATGTCATGATAATTAAAAAAGTTTAGTTCCGATCGTAGAAAAATTCTTCGTCTATGACTTGCCGTCATTTTGTGAGTACTGAAAACCCTAGCGATGTCACGCTGTCAGCACGTTAAAGAATGAAAGAAGGAGACTTTGTAAAGGAAGCTGTCATGCCTAATGATTCGGTTCATTTTTGTTTGCACACGCGCCGTTGTGACAGTTGGTAGGTTATTCGCGAGTTGTACGATAGGACGGGTGCGAATAACTTTGCACCTTATTGCTGTGACGAGAGAGTCGTTATTTATTTAAATCTGTTTTGGAAGTGATCCTTCTGTACGGGTAGTACTAGTATTTATTCTGTGCCTATAAGTACAGACAGGTACGACAGCCTTCATAGCTCGATACCATAAAACAATGAAAACGACATCGATATACTAGGCCTATTTGAAAATGTTTGGATGTAATTTTGTAAGTTAAATAGTAGGTATGTAACATTTGAGTTATACCTATTGCTATGCAAGCGCCCACGATTTTATAATCAAAATTAATTAACAAAGTATTAATCTAAAATATGAATCCCTATTGTAATACCTTTTTTCGTCATAATTATTTTGAAGAAAGGTTAACATAGGTTATACTCACAAATTTCCAGCTAACAGTATAGTATGGTGCAACATAGTACGAAAATTTAACAAAATTATTTTTTACCGTTTCGTGCAGTTTTATTAAAATAAAATCGTTTTACTTAAAAATTTTTTTTTACTTATTTTATTTTCACTATAGTACCAACTAAAAAGCTGGCTACTGGTATGATGCAAGAGACCTGACAGGTTTTATTGTAGATAAGCATAATACTTGAACACTAAGCTATATTTTAAGACTAACTTTATATGGTTTGATATGGAACGAGTGCTTGATATGACCGATGGCACGTGGGATTTATTTATTTCGCTAAGGCGCCGACTAAAAAGCTAGCTACTGATATGTTAAAAAAGACCTGACGGGTAAAGTTGTAGATAAGCATGGTACTTGAACACTAAGCTATATTTTAAGACTAACTTTATAAGGTTTGATATGGTATGAGTGATCGATATGGACGACAAAAGGTAGGAGAAATATTTTCACTCTGGTAAACAAAAAAGCTACTGCAAGATTGTGGTGTGTTGCAAGAGACCTGACAGGTTAAAATGTACATAGGCATAATACTTGAACACTAAGCTATATTCTTTGATAAATTTTATCAGGTTTGATATGGTCCGAGTGTTCGATATGATCAACGGAATGTGGGAGTATTTTTTTTCGCTATAGTACCAACTAAAAAGCTAGATACTGGTATGATGCAAGAGACCTGACAGATTTTATTGTACATAAGCATAATACTTGAATACTAACCTATATTTTAAGACTAATTTTATATGGTTTGATATGGTATGAGTGCTTGATATGACCGATGGCACGTGGGACTTATTTTTTTCGCTGTGGTAAAAAAAAGCCACTGCAAGATTTTGGTATGATCCTAGAGACCTGACAGGTTAAATTGTATTTATACATAATACTTGATTATTAAGCTATATTTTAAGACTAACTTCATAAGGTTTGATATAGTACGAGTGTTCGATATGATCAACGGAATGTGGGAGTATTTTTTTTCACTATAGTACCAACTAAAAAGCTGGCTACTGGTATGATGCAAGATTCCTGACAGGTTTTATTGTAGATAAGCATAATACTTGAACACTAAGCTATATTTTAAGACTAACTTTATATGGTTTGATATGGAACGAGTGCTTGATATGACCGATGGCACGTGGGATTTATTTATTTCGCTAAGGCGCCGACTAAAAATAAATAAATAAAAATAAAAATCATTTATTTCAGGAAACCAGGTCCCATACAAAGAGCATTACATAGGTAGTTTGTCAGAGAATCAAGTTATTATAGATTAAAATTAAAATTAAAATTAAATTACACATTACATTACATTATTACATTTATATTATAAGTCCAATTTCTCCAGGTACATACACAATGTCAATTCAAATTTGCACATAATTATCTCGTGTGAGCAAGATCACTCCACCAGTATCGCAGTCCGCAAAAAGCTAGCTACTGATATGTTAAAAAAGACCTGACGGGTAAAATTGTAGATAAGCATGATACTTGAACACTAAGCAGTATTTTAAGACTTACTTTATAAGGTTTGATATGGTATGAGTGCTCGATATGCCCGACAAAAGGTAGGAGAAATTTTTTCGCTGTGGTAAAAAAAAAGCCACTGCAAGATTGTGGTATGATCCTAGAGACCTGACAGGTTGAATTGTATATATACATAATACTTGAACACTAAGCTATATTTTAAGACTAACTTCATAAGGTTTGATATGGTATGAGTGCTCAATATGGCCGACAAAAGGTAGGAGAAATTTTTTCACTTTGGTAAAAAAAAAGCTACTGCAAGATTGTGGTATGATGCAAGAGACCTGACAGGTTAAAAGGTATAAAGACATAATACTTGAACACTAAGCTATATTCTTAGATACATTTTATCAGGTTTGATATGGTCCAAGTGTTCGATATGATCAACGGAATGTGGGAGTATTTTTTTCACTATAGTACCAACTAAAAAGCTAGCTACTGGTATGATGCAAGAGACCTGACAGGTTTTATTTTAGATAAGCATTATACTTGAACACTAAGCTATATTTTAAAACTAACTTTATATGGTTTGATATGGAACGTGTGCTCGATATGATCAACGGAATGTGGGAGTATTTTTTTTCGCTATAGTACCAACTAAAAAGCTAGATACTGGTATGATGCAAGAGACCTGACAGATTTTGTTGTACATAAGCATAATACTTGAATACTAACCTATATTTTAAGACTAATTTTATATGGTTTGATATGGTATGAGTGCTTGATATGACCGATGGCACGTGGGACTTATTTTTTTCGCTAAAGCGCCGAATCAAATGCTAGCTACTGGTATGTTACAAAAGACCTGACAGGACCATAACAAACCTTATAAAGTTAGTCTTCAAATACAGCTTAGTGTCCAAGTATCATGCCTATCTACAACTTACCCTGTCAGGTCTTTTGTAACATACCAGTAGCTAGCATTTGATTCGGCGCTTTAGCGAAAAAAATAAGTCCCACGTGCCATCGGTCATATCAAGCACTCATACCATATCAAACCTTATTAAGTTAGTCTTCAAATATAGCTTAGTGTCCAAGTATCATGCCTATCTACAACTTAACCTGTCAGGTCTTTTGTAACATACCAGTAGCTAGCATTTGATTCGGTGCTTTAGCGAAAAAAATAAGTCCCACGTGCCATCGATCATATCAAGCACTCATACCATATCAAACCATATAATATTAGTCTTAAAATATAGGGTAGTATTCAAGTATTATGCTTATGTACAAAAAAATCTGTCAGGTCTCTTGCATCATACCAGTATCTAGCTTTTTAGTTGGTACTATAGCGAAAAAAAATACTCCCACATTCCGTTGATCATATCGAGCACTCGGACCATATCAAACCTGATAAATTTTATCTAAGAATATAGCTTAGTGTTCAAGTATTATGTCTCTATACATTTTAACCTGTCAGGTCTCTTGCATCATACCACAATCTTGCAGTAGCTTTTTTTTACCAAAGTGAAAAAATTTCTCCTACATTTTGTCGGCCATATTGAGCACTCATACCATATCAAACCTTATGAAGTTAGTCTTAAAATATAGCTTAGTGTTCAAGTATTATGTATATATACAATTCAACCTGTCAGGTCTCTAGGATCATACCACAATCTCCACGATATTTCCTATAGAGAGAGGAGTCCGACAAGGTGACCCTATCTCACCTAAGATATTTTCAGCGGTTCTGGAAATGATATTCAGGAATTTGTATGATGATGATGATGAATATGAATATTTGTACCCGAGTCATGGATGTTTGTATCTATATATGTATTCTATATCGTTGTCTAGTCATCATAATACAAGTCCAGGCTAGATTCTGGTACTTTAAATGTGACTAGATAATTTGTGTGACATTGTCCAAGATATTTATTTATTTATTTATTTTTATTTATTTATTTACAATGGGATAAAAACGGACTCAATATAAACGGTGAAAACCTACATCATTTACGCTTTGCAGACGATCTGATCCTGTTTTCTGAGTGCCCAGAAAGGCTAGAGCAAATGCTACAACAATTATCAGATCAAAGTGCGAAAGCAGGGCTGTCAATGAACACAAGTAAGACCAAAATTATGACTAATGCCTCACAGACATATAACATCACAGTGAATAAGAAGCAAATAGAATACGTAGAAGAGTATATTTACCTAGGACAGTTAATATCTGCAACCGATACTATGCATAAAGAAATTGATAGAAGAATAGCTAACACTTGGAAGAGGTTTTGGTCCCTTAGTGAAGTTATGAAAAACAAGGACATGGCAATTATCTCTTGGGCTCTCTTATGGCTCCTCTCTCTATAGGAAATTCCACCCCTGTTGTTTCCAGCCTGACTTGTGCGGTACTTCTCAAATAGATGTTCTTAAGTATTTGTATATATTTTCCTTGTATTCCCTGTCTATGTAGTGCTTCCCATATATATTCATGTTCCAAAGAATCGAAGGCTTTATTAAAATCGACGAATCCCAAATAATATGTTTTGTTATATTCTTTGTATTTTTGTAGAACTTGTCTAAGGGCATGTATATGATCTACGGTCGAATGTTTGCTACGGAAACCCGCCTGTTCTTTTGGTTGGTTTTCGTCGAGTAGAGATGTGATTCGAGACAATATTATCTTGGAAAAAACTTTATAGATATTAGACATCAAACTAATTGGTCGATAGTTACCAATTTCTCCTTTATCTCCCTTTTTATGTAACAATATTATTATAGATTTGGTCCAGTCAGCGGGAATATTTTCGGTTTCTATAATTTCGTTAAATATGTCCGTTAGTATGGGAGCAATCGCTGGTATAGTCGACTTTAGTAGTTCATTAGTTATTTGATCGGTTCCAGGAGTTTTGTCCCCTTTTTGTGTGTTAATGGCTCTTATTGTTTCTTCCTTTAGTATTTGCGGTATTGACTCTGAATCTATTCTGTTGTTTTCCTTTAAAGCTACTTTAGGGTTCTTACTTTGGTACAGGTTTCGATAATAGTCTGTAGCTACTTTAAGTATTTCTGGTCTTTTGCTTGTGGTGTTTCCATCTTTAGTCTTCACATTTGGCATCCAATCTTTTTTCATATTCAGTTCCTTAATAGCCTTTTTTATTCCACCGGTTCTTTCAATATGTCTTTTCAGTGTATCTTGTCTCTTTAGTTTATTATCTTTTCTAATATGTTCATTTATCTTTTTACTAATTTCGGCTATTTTGAATCGATCAACTTTATTGTCCTTTCTATGTAATAGTTCTTTCCTTTCCTGGAGCAGCTGTAGTGTCTCGTTAGAAACTGCCCTTTTGTTTTCTTTATTTGCTTGTTTCTGTTTTTAATAAGTTTAGAAATGTTTCATATTTTTCCTGAATTTGTGTGCTTTTTCCCTCGTCTTTTTCTATTAAAGCTTTTAAGTTAGTTGCAAGCTTGTCGCTATTGCCGGTACAAACAAGGGCTGAGCTGTCGCTATGAAATCTTCTGTTTCTCTTTATGTGCTCGCCTGTCAGTTTAGCACGAACCATTTTGTGGTCTGAATGGAAGTTAAGATTATGTATTGTTGATACATCTTTAAAGGTTTTGGCTTTATTTGACATGATAAAATCAATTTCATTTTTATGAAGTCCGTTTGGGGAAATCCATGTCCACTTCTTCGTTTCCTTTTTCCTGTAAAAACTATAAAGAATTCTGAGGTTGTTTTCTAAAGCGAAGTTTACTAATCTGGCTCCATTTTTACTTCTTTTTCCATGTCCGTATTTACCTACAGTATATTCTTCTCCTCCATTATTACATTTTCCTATTTGTCCATTAAAATCACCCATTACTATAATGTTTTTATGTGAATTTTGAATAGTGGTTTGTAAATCTTCATAGAATTTGTCGATTTTTGCTATATCTTCTTTCTTGTCCGATTCGATTGGTGAGTATGCTTGAATGATAGACCATTTTTCCTCTTTATTTAAAGGCAGCGTTATGTTCAAGATTGTTATTCTTTCGGAGATTCCTTTGATTTCTTCTATTCTGTGTGCAAGTCTCTTTTTAATTAAAAATCCCACACCATATAGTCCTGGTGTTTCACCTTTATAGTGTAAGATATAATTTCCATGGTCTTCTATCCCTTCTCCATATCTTCTCATTTCACTAATTCCTATAATATCCCATTTTATTTCTGCAATGGCTAATTCGAGTTCAAGGAGTTTCTCAGGAGTTCGTAGTGTTCTTGCGTTAAAAGTGGCTATGTGTATATCTGAAGTACATTTGACTTTCTTTAGAGGGTCGTGGTCTTTTTCCCCCACGAGGACCAGTCGGCTTGGGGGAGGGTGTTTTGTTTCTGTTGGTTTCTTTTCATGCTTCTTTTTTATTTGTTTTTTCCGATCGCCGGTATATAGTTGCTACTGTTTCTTGCCCGTTGGGCCGGTTGAAAACGAGTGAGAACGACCTCGCAACATATCAAACGCATTTGTTCTGTTATTCTTAGATGGGGTTAAAGTCTGTTGCTTCCATGGTTGTGGATTGGTTTGCGGGGAGGTAGATATTTCCCTTTTCCTTTTATCCTTAGCGTTTGTTCGTTCCTTGACTATGAGCTTATCATAATTTATATAGGCGATGTTTCCTTTGTTTCTTTCTTCAATTAACTTTGGTTGTAATGCCTTTCTCTTTTCTAAAATTTCTTTCGAGTAGTCTTCCGTGACAAACAACTCCTTCAATTTCTTTTTGTTTCTCATAATTTCACTCTTTTTCCATCCGCCAACTAAGGAAAGGCGCGTAGGCCTCGGTTTCTCACTTTTAGTCGTGTTTCCAATACGATGGATTTTATTAACTTCCCAGTCTTCTATGGTTATGCCTAATTCGTTTGAAAAAATTTCCTTTATATTTTCAAGTAATTCCCATGTAGACTTCTCCTCTTCTTTCAATCCGTATATTATTATATTATTGCTTTTCTTGTCTCTCTCCAGAAATTCTATCTTCTTTTCCAAGCTTTCCACTTTTAGTTTCAGTTTTTTATTTTCTTCTAATACGGGTTTCAACTTTTCCTCCATTCTATCCAATATAGTATTAGTTAGTTGCACTGTTTGATTTTCCATCTCATTTTTCATTTTGTCAAACAAAAGTTGAAATTGTGCATCCACAGTGCATCCATGTTTCATACGTGTAATGGAACGTAATATTATTTTATTTTCTTTACTGGCAACACTATGATGGTGACACTGACAGTTGTGTTGTTGACAATGACTAGTGACAACTTTCTACAATTATGTTAGTCTATGGATAGTGAATTCTAACCTCAAATAATTTCTTCGGTTTTATTCCTCTCAATTCCCGTGGAATCCAACAAGTATACGATAACTATTATTTCCAACGCTCAGTCTCACTTAGTTTCTTGTCTGGATACGCTTTTATTACGGAAATGGTGGCTTTTATCTATTTATTTTGTGTCTTGTTTCGGAGTAGCAATACAGTGATGTTTACGATACGGGTACCGGAACCGGAACATATCGAGCACTCATACCATATCAAACCTTATAAAGTTAGTCTTCAAATACAGCTTAGTGTCCAAGTATCATGCCTATCTACAACTTACCCTGTCAGGTCTTTTGTAACATACCAGTAGCTAGCATTTGATTCGGCGCTTTAGCGAAAAAAATAAGTCCCACGTGCCATCGGTCATATCAAGCACTCATACCATATCAAACCATATAAAATTAGTCTTTAAATATAGGTTAGTATTCAAGTATTATGTTTATGTACAATAAAATCTGTCAGGTCTCTTGCATCATACCAGTATCTAGCTTTTTAGTTGGTACTATAGCGAAAAAAAATACTCCCACATTCCGTTGATCATATCGAACACTCGGACCATATCAAACCTGATAGATGTTATCTAAGAATATAGTTTAGTGTTCAAGTATTATGTCTTTATACATTTTAACCTGTCAGGTCTCTTGCATCATACCACAATCTTGCAGTAGCTTTTTTTTTACCAAAGTGAAAAAATTTCTCCTACCTTTTGTCGGCCATATTGAGCACTCATGCGATATCAAACCTTATGAAGTTAGTCTCAAAATATAGCTTAGTGTTCAAGTATTATGTATATATACAATTCAACCTGTCAGGTCTCTAGGATAATACCACAATCTTGCAGTGGCTTTTTTTTTACCACAGCGAAAAAATTTCTCCTACCTTTTGTCGGGCATATCGAGCACTCATACCATATCAAACCTTATAAAGTTTGTCTTCAAATACAGCTTAGTGTCCAAGTATCATGCCTATCTACAATTTACCCTGTCAGGTCTTTTGTAACATACCAGTAGCTAGCATTTGATTCGGCGCTTTAGCGAAAAAAATAAGTCCCACGTGCCATCGGTCATATCAAGCACTCATACCATATCAAACCATATAAAATTAGTCTTAAAATATAGGTTAGTATTCAAGTATTATGCTTATGTACAAAAAAATCTATCAGGTCTCTTGCATCATACCAGTATCTAGCTTTTTAGTTGGAACTATAGTGAAAAAAAAATACTCCCACATTCCGTTGATCATATCGAACACTTGGACCATATCAAACCTGATAAAATTTATCTAAGAATATAGCTTAGTGCTCAAGTATTATGTCTTTATACATTTTAACCTGTCAGGTCTCTTGCATCATACCACAATCTTGCAGTAGCTTTTTTTTACCAAAGTGAAAAAATTTCTCCTACCTTTTGTCGGCCATATTGAGCACTCGTACCTTATCAAACCTTATGAAGTTAGTCTTAAAATATAGCTTAGTGTTAAAGTATTATGTATATATACAATTCAACCTGTCAGGTCTCTAGGATCATACCACAATCTTGCAGTGGCTTTTTTTTTACCACAGCGAAAAAATTTCTCCTACCTTTTGTCGGGCATATCGAGCACTCATACCATATCAAACCTTATAAAGTTAGTCTTCAAATACTGCTTAGTGTTCAAGTATCATGCTTATCTACAATTTTACCCGTCAGGTCTTTTTTAACATATCAGTAGCTAGCTTTTTAGTCGGCGCCTTAGCGAAAAAAATAAATCCCACGTGCCATCGGTCATATCAAGCTCTCGTTCCATATCAAATCATATAAAGTTAGTCTTAAAATATAGCTTAGTGTTCAAGTATTATGCATATCTATAATAAAACCTGTCAGGTCTCTTGCATCATACCAGTAGCTAGCTTTTTAGTTGGTACTATAGTGAAAAAAAATACTGCCACATTCTGTTGATCATATCGAACACTCGTTCCATATCAAACCTTATGAAGTTAGTCTTAAAATATAGCTTAGTGTTCAAGTATTATGTATAAATACAATTACCCTGTCAGGTCTCTAGGATCATACCAAAATCTTGCAGTGGCTTTTTTTTTACCACAGCGAAAAAATTTCTCCTACCTTTTGTCGGGCATATCGAGCTCTCATACCATATCAAACCTTATAAAGTTAGTCTTCAAATACAGCTTAGTGTTCAAGTTTCATGCCTATTTGCAGCTTAACCTGTCAGGTCTTTTGTAACATACCAGTAGATAGCATTTTATTTGGCGCTTTAGCGAAAAAAATAAGTCCCACGTGCCATCGGTCATATCAAGCACTCATACCATATCAAACCATATAAAATTAGTCTTAAAATATAGGTTAGTATTCAAGTATTATTCTTATCTACAATAAAATCTGTCAGGTCTCTGGCATCGTACCAGTAGCTTGCTTTTTAGTTGGTACTATTGCGAAAAAAATTACTCCCACGTTCCGTCGATCATATCGAACACTCATACCATATCAAACCTGATAAAATGTATCTTGAAATAAAGCTTATTATTCAAGTATTATATCTTTATACAATTTAACCTGTCAGGTCTCTTGCATCATACCACAAACTTGCAGTAGCTTTTTTTTACCATTGCGAAAAAATTTCTCCTACATTTTGTCTGCCATATCGAGCACACATACCATATCAAACCATATAAAATAAAGCTGAAAATATAGCTTAGTGTTCATATATTATGGCTACCTACAATTTAACCTGTCAGGTCTTTTGGCATCATGGTTGGAACCAATCTCGAACAATGTAATGTATAGAAAAAAAAAGTTATTTATATGAACTTATTTTTAATGCACTTTACGTAGGAAACTTGTTATTATAATAAAACACTTTCATTTTATTATTTTTGCATGTTTTTAAAGCTTAATAATGTATTAAACTTGACGACTCCTTAATTTGGTCAGGTTATAAAAAGCTACTACTTTTGGCTACCAATTTCACACCGGCTTCTCCTGCCGAGTTGATGTCATACCATTGAGTTTAACTTGCCTTCGCGGTTTGCCAAGAGAAGTTCGTTGATGGCCCAGGGTGCCCCAGATAAATCTGAGGTTCAGTTCGTCCCTCAGTAAGGCTGTCCTTCATGAACAGCGCGTGCACCGTGCGTTTTATATAAAAAAATGCATATACAGGGTGAAATTGATATCATTGGCATCCTTTTAAACTAAGAGTCTACCCATCAAACTAAACAACTTTTAGTATGGGAGCAAAACGATCGGAGCAACTAAAAAATCTGCTGTCCCATACTAAACTGCGATGCCTACTCGACTCAAATGTATGTAACATCAGATTTTTTTTTGCTCCGATCGGTTTGCTCCCATAGTAAAAGTTGTTCAGTTTGATGGGTAGACTCTTAGTTTAAAAGGATGCCAATGATATCAATTTCACCCTGTATATTTAATCCAAACGAAAAATAATTTTTTGGAACCAGTTGTAGCAAAACTATGTTCGCGAACCGTATCTCGTACTGGCTGAACGCGAAGGGTCCTTCGATGTCGATCGACGAGTCGTGCTGCAGCTCCATCGCGGCGCTGGAGCAGGCCTACCAGTCCATCATCCGCGGCGAGTGCGAGGCCGCCATCGTGGGTGGGGCCAACCTGTGTCTACATCCACAGTCCTCCGTACATTATTCAAGGTAACCATGATCTTGCTACTCGCATTTCAGGAAAATGGAGAGAACGAGAAAAAAGGGCAGGCGTGCATTAATTTACCTAAGACGTTTAACGCTCTTGTCAGTGGAAGACTATGGGATCAACGCTTTTATAGCAACACATGTTCTATTTCTCATTCACAGAATAATGAAACTCAGTGCGGATGGGAAAACGAAGTCCTTTGACCAGAACGCGGATGGTTGTGCGAAATCTGAAGCAATCAGTGTATTATTTCTGCAAAAAGCGAAAGTGGCTAAACGGTATGATCCCTACTTAATGTAACTGTTAAAAAATTTTACCCAGGTGAATCTATAAAAGGAAATTAAATTTTCAGCGTCTATGCTGAAATATTGTACGTCAAAAACATTTTTACATCGATCTTGGAAGGAGAAACAGGTCCAAAGTACGGATTCTATCGTGATCCCAAGAGCATGGTTGAGTTTATGAAACAGTTCTATAAAGAAGCCAAGGTGTCTCCTCATGCAGTGGAGTACGTTGAAGCTTTTGGATCAGGTAATTCAAATTTACTTAGAATTCATAATTTTTCTGGAACTATTTGCAAATATAGACCCCTTCATATCCTCGTGAAAAGATTTTATCAGTCTCATCGATTTCGGTGGGCATCCTATTCTATTAAGGGCAAAATTCAAAATTCAAAAATTTTTTATTCAAAATAATATCATATATATTATTATTATATATATATTATTATATATTATATATTTATTTATGAAAGAAAACGTTACAGAATTGACAAAAAATAGTGCAGTAAAAACCTATTTAGGTTTATCTATGCACTATCGACTCGTCTAGGACGTCTTAATTAACAGTTAGGATAACCAATATGTTATGTACTTAATTACGTACTTACAATATACAAATCTTTACTACAAGATATACATAATAGGCATTTACAATAATAGAAACCAAGAGCAGAGACAAGAAGAAGAAAACAAAAACTAAGGATTCAACAAAACACGTAATCGAATCATTATGAGATACCTACAGATCACAGGTTGGACAGGTATTATGGAAGTAGGTACAAACATTAAGCAGTCCCATGTGTGTGTTTAAAAACTAGACAAGGAG
Source organism: Agonopterix subpropinquella (assembly GCA_922987775.1). Taxonomy (NCBI): domain Eukaryota; kingdom Metazoa; phylum Arthropoda; class Insecta; order Lepidoptera; family Depressariidae; genus Agonopterix; species Agonopterix subpropinquella. The sequence continues at coordinate 17,250,734 of OV277712.1, forward strand.
GATAGTTGAACCGGATCGTTATCTGTAATATATTTGTAGTAGTGAGGAGTGCACTGTGTACCTACGGGTTATAAAAACTTAGCTACTCAGACACAGCGATCAAGGCTCATTTCACAGGATGTTCCGAAAACGAACTGCTAGTATGCAAAAGAAATATATATATAGATAGCTTTTTGACGTCATTTTTTGACTCTACCACCGCGTCGGAAGGTGTTCCGTTGAGAGAAGATGCGGCCAGAAACTCTACAACACACATCTTTTAAACAAAACAAAATGTACAAAGTACAATTAAAATACAATATTGCATTACATAGTGTAAAATTGTCAAGATCCTTGTATGTATCCTTGGGCGATGTAAAGACCCTTCCTGCTGACGCTATCGAAGACCATATTTAGGTCGACGAACGCAATCAGCAAGGGAGTGATCTGCTCCCTACACTTCTCCTGCACCTGCTGAAGTGTGAAAATCATGTCCAACGTTGATCGCTGGGCCCAGAAACCACATTGCGACTCAGGATACAAGCGCTCAGCAAGTTTCTGCAGTTTACTGAGAAATGACTCTAGCAAACAATTTACCTACGAAGCTGAGCACGGATATGCCGCGATAGCAGTACCAGTCGCCGGGGTCGCCTTTTTCCTTGTACAGTTTGATGATGTTTGCGTCGCGCATGTCCTGCAAAACGGTTTCCTTTTCCCAGCATTTTCCGAGGAAATTGTACAACGTATTTGATTCACGAACTAAATTTTATTATTGAATTAGGAAATGAATGCATTTTTTTCTATCCACAGCTGTACCCGAAGCTGACAAAGCAGAACTGGAAGCCATCGAAGAAGTGTATTGCAAAGATAGAAGTGATACACTCCTAGTGGGCAGTGTTATGTCAAATATTGGCTATGCAGAGGCCGCTTCAGGAATATCTGCAATTACCAAGGTCAGATTTTATAATTAAAGGTTTTATAATCAAAACTTTGAATTATTTGATCCTTAACTTTATTTCATATGAAGTTCTGTTACAGGTGTTACTAGGATACCATAAAGGAAAGCTGGCGGCAAATCTGTACTGTGAGAATCCGCGGCAGGATATTGCCGCCCTGAAAGATGGTCGTATGCGCATTGTTACTGAGCACCAGAAGTTTAATCGCACTTATACTGCTGTGAATGGGATTTCAGTCACTGGCATTAATGCACATGTGTTATTGCACGGAAACTATAAGCCCAAGGTTCAAAATAGTGCCAATAATATTTAATCATCCTAATAATATGTCCCAATGAGGGAGCTGGTTTATTTTTATGGGCCTAGCGTAGGTACCTTTAGAAGCTAGCACTGTCATAGTATTTTTAAAATTTTCGTATCTACTGGCTACTGACTACTGGCTCCGTTTAACGAATATTGTCATCCAACGGCAATCTCCGGACTGAATGCTTCGTATTTCGAAGATGCGGATTCAAAATATTTGCTTTCTTCATTCAGTAATTATACTAACCAGCCTTTTTCTAAAATTCTGATACATTTTCAAGATTAAGATCGTATTATTTTCAGGATCCTAACCGCTATAAGGCTGCTATACCGCATCTGGTAACCTTAAGTGGGAGGCAAGATAGCGCTGTCAAGAGAATCCTGGAAGATCTGAAGACCCGGGACATTGATCCTGAGGAGCTGGCCTTACTACACAATATCCACAAAACAAGAATCTCTGGCCATCTGGGCAGAGGCTACGTAATACTTGGTAAAATTTATTTTCTATGTTTTTCGTGTGTAAAATAAAGATTATTATTGAATTTCAAAAATTTCACATATTTCAGCAAAATCTAGTTCTAGCAATCATCTCGAAAAGTAATGTATTTTATGAGAGAAGGCCTGTCCGGCAGCAGTGGAGACATTATGATAATAATAATTGTTATTACTTGTAGCCAAAAATGAGGAACAGAAGACAATCAGCCTCGCAGAACAAGCGAATTACTTCGACGACGCTAAACGTCCTCTGTGGTTCGTCTACAGCGGCATGGGCTCACAGTGGGCTGGCATGGGTACTCAACTTATGCAGATACCTATATTCGCTGCCGCCATTGAAAAGTATGAACATGCAAAGCAAATAGCATTTTTCCATGTTGGTCTGGATGTGACGTTGTGATTATGATATGTCAAATATTTGTAGGTGTTGTAAGGTGCTAGAACCAAAAGGAGTGGACGTCGTCCATATAATCACATCACCGGATAAGACTATTTTTAATAACATTCTGCACTCCTTTGTTGGCATTGCAGCAATTCAGATCGGTCTCACTGATATTCTCTTCGCTTTAGGATTGGTACCGGATATGATAATTGGTACGTTTTACAATTTTACGAAAATATTAATTGAGTGAGATTGGGTGTAATCATGATTATTATGTTCTAATTGAATCTGACCTTGAATTCTGAGACATATCTCCTTCATTGATTTTCAAAACTCGTGTTGCAAAATGTTAAAACAGGCCACAGCGTGGGTGAGCTGGGATGTGCATACGCCGACGGTTGCTTCACCGCGGAGGAGATGATTCTGTCCGCGTACAGTCGCGGCTTGGTCTCCGTACAGACTCCTTTCATCCGCGGCTCCATGGCAGCTGTCGGGATTGGTTACCAGCAAGTTAGGTTAATTCTTAATTAATTCTTTCTTATCTTACCATAACAAGCTTTCACCGCAAGAACTATTGTAGCGTTCAACAGCTATGTCATACTATGTATTTGTTTTATCATCATCCGAAAATAGCTCTTCAATTATTTCGTAGATGGTGAATCTGCTCCCTCCGGAGATAGAAGTGGCCTGTCACAACGGACCAGAATCCTGCACGATATCAGGACCAGCAGATGTAATGCGCGAGTTTGTCACTAAACTGACTGCGCAAAGTATATTTGCCAAGGAGGTGCCGTGTTCAAACATAGCTTACCATTCACGCTACATAGCTGGAGCAGGTAAGTTGATCTTGTGTCCCTTGTGATGATAATTAGTCTCGATCAAGGAACATCATTATACTTGTATTTTATTGTATAACCATAGGTCCTGGACTGCGCAAGTATTTAAGCGAAGTGATCAAGAATCCGAAACCGCGTAGTGAGCGCTGGGTGTCTTCCTCGGTGCCTGAAGAGAGATGGAATGAACCAATTGCAAAACTCTCTTCGGCAGAGTATCATACTAACAATTTACTGGTAATAGTTTAAGTCCCTTATTAATTAGGTTCTTAAATATCTCATCTGTCTTTTGCACTACTTTTTCATCAAGCTATTTACCATTTGATTAACAGAACCCAGTGTTATTCGAAGAGGCTTGTCACCATATTCCGGAAAACGCAGTTTTAGTGGAGATAGCACCTCATGGTCTGATGCAAGCGATCCTCAAGCGCTCCTTGCCAGCGGCCTGCCGCCATGTACCGCTCACGAGGCGCGGACATCCTGACAATGCCTTCCTTCTACTTGATGCTATCGGAAAGTTAGTACATAGTTAACATGTTAATGCACTGACGTGTTAGAGCCCATAGTCCCATAGACAGTCCTTTCAACAAGGCCAACACAAAGACTTTTGGACTAAATTATTAATTTGATTTAAAGAAGTTAATAATTATTATGGTCTGTATATCTTTCCTTCAGTTTGATCTTACACGTTAAAGTTCTTAGCATATTTTCAGATTGTACATGGAGGGATACTACCCAAAAGTGGAGGTGCTGTATCCAAAAGTGGAGTTCCCCGTATCAACAGGTACACCCATGTTGTCTCACTTGGTGGAGTGGGCTCATGATGAGGATTGGTAAGTGATGACAACAATGTTAAACTAATGACCTGATGAATGAAATGATGACTATTGAGTGATTGATTTTCTTACATATTTTTAGGCCTTTACCACTGTATGTGTCAGCTCGCCAAAAGATGGCTGCCTCTTGCAAGTACAAGGTGTCGATACACGATGAAGAACACAGCTATTTGCAGGGAAATATGATAAGAGGTCAGCAGTTTGAAAATTTGTTTGGTCTATTATAATTTAGGAGTGTTTCAATATTTTTCAAGAAAATGTTGTCGACAGGAAAAACTCTATATCCCTTCTCTGCTGCTCTGGTGGCTGCATGGGATACGCTGGCTATGACGCTTGGTGTGGTCAAAAAGCAAATATCAGTCGAATTTCACGATGTGCATTTGTTTGCTCAGCCTTCATTACATGAGCAACGGAACTTGACACTCAGTGTGTCCCTACACAGGGGTGCAGGGTACTTTGAGGTAACCTCAATTATTTATTCTGATTATCTCCTATAAGTATAGCAGAAGTTTTGGATTTATTCCTTCACAGCGGTAACGGTTACTTCTCGAGTTACCTAGTGTAACATCTAATCATAAATTATTCTGATAATCTTCTAAATATAGCCAACATATTTTAAGATTTATAAATTCAAATAACAAAGATTAAGGTTTATGTATATTAGTATCTTTCCTATTTTATTTATTTATTAGGTACATTTTTATTAAAAAACAAATTTTCAGATTATGGATGAAAACAGGAAAGTGGCGACGGGATACATTATTGAAATTTCTGACCCAAAAAATAACAAGGAGTCACTCATTACGTCATCGGAAAGTGAAATTGATTTGAATCTTAATTCAGAAGATGTTTACCAACTTATGTATGAAAAGGACTACTTTTACAGGTGAGTTTTAAAGCAAAAAAAAATAGAATAAAGAAATGCTCTGGATATTATTGTGAAATAATTCATCTTTTGAAGACTGAATAGTCAAGTAAACTTTACTGACACTTCAATCAACAAACAAACAAACAATCAAATAAAAAAACAAACAATCTTCGTTGCAGTGGTGACTTCCGCAGTATCTACAAAGCAAACTCTTCATTGACGAGGGCTCAAATAATCTGGAACGACAACTGGGTGACTTTCCTCGACGGTATACTGCAGCTGACAGCTCTGAGGCAGACTCACGACACAGTGTCGCAGTCCAGTCAGATCAGACTACTGTATATCGATGTTGGTGAACACGTCAAGGAAATGAAGCTTAATAGTGGAGGAAATACAGTTCTAACAGCTGCAGTATCCAATTCACATAGGATTGTAAGGTAAAGCTATACAGTAATAGTAATAGTAATAGTAATATTTATTTGACAGCCAAAGATATACACACATATTACATCGACCTCTGCACTAGGCAGCGCCTGTATCGCGGGATCAAACAAAATGGTAGAGTCTTTTTAATAAACCATTTCAGAGAATATTTATCTTGGATAGGAACTGATTATTTTTTCTTGGAACCAGATATAAATAAAATCCGTTCCGGAATTTCCAGATGCGGAGGAATCTTAATGGAAGACATTACATTTCACGGATTGCCGTCATTGAACGAACAAGCAGTAGCAATGCAAACATTGAAATTCGTTCCCCGTATTCATACTGCTACAGACGTGAGTAACAAGAACATAAATAAATTTAATAAAAACCACGATCTCACCTGTTGGAAAGTATCGATGACGGTACGGCGGGTGAGAAGGGTTTGAATCATGTCATGTCCAGGGTGAAAACTGAATAGCTGAGGGCCTAGCGGGTCATGAGACATTACCGAAAAAGTTGTTGCTGGCGCTGAACATCACGTTTCTTGGAAAAAAATTCGATGTCTGAAATTTGTCTGAAAATGACCCCCTGTGCACGGGGCTCATATCTGAAACTTCTCAGATACTTTTTCGGTAATGTTTCATGACCTGCTAGGCCCTCAGCTATTCAGTTTTGGCCCTGGACATGACATGATTCAAACCCTTCTCACCCGCCGTACCATGACAAAAAATTATTTAACAAAACAAAGCAAAAAACAAAATCCTGTTTGCTCCAAAACTAGGAACCTAAAGAGAACCTAGAAGAAATACTAATAACTAATGATATTGTTTTCAGACCAACACCGCACTCCATATTTATGTACAAATGGTCGCAGAAAATATGAACAAGGAATCACTAAATATTTTGAAAATAATTCACAAAGTTTCTGACAAATTTGACAAAATTAACATGTCTTCAGTTGATATTCCTGGAATAACATACCAGTACGAACAAATGCAAAGAGAAAAAGTGCTAGAAATGAAAGACTGTTTCTTGAGAGATGTTGATATTATTCTGGTTGAGAACCTTTCAGCAGATAATAGAGTAAGTAGATTCACCAATTAACTGTAAAAAAGCCTTTCATTCCTAAACTTTAAACAGTTTTGACATTGTCTGTTTGTTACCTATTGTCCGCAGCTATACCGAACATTGTACCGAGCGCTGCAACGTGACAGTTTCCTCGTAAACCTGGAGTCTACCGATGATCAGAATCGATCGTCAGCTTTATATCATGTACTATCATCTTATAAAGAAACCCACACGAAGTTAGAGTTGTTTCGTTGGAGACCTACTCAAATATTAGCAGAACCCCTTATAGTTAAAGTGCAAGTTCGGTCTGATATAGCTCTATTGACAATAAAACGAGATAGTCTGTCCCAAAAGTCCCAAAGTATGGTTATCCTGTCTTCCTACCCCCCGGTGGCAGGACTGAAGGATCTTGTAAAGCAATGGAGGAAGGAATCTGATCGTAACCAAATTTATTTGGTTATGTCCGACAAAGATAAAATTGATCAAGTCCCTGAATTGGATTTGGCGTTTAACGTTGTGGACAATGTAAGTGATTTGTATAAAAATAATCATGGGTACATAACTAACACAGTATTATAGTAACTTTCATGATTTACATAACTGTTCAGGGTATATGGGGAGGAGAGTACTACTTGCCACTGCGAGAGAGAGTGACAGTGGAGCGCAGTGTGGCACTTCGTATCGGACAGATTGGAGACCTCGAGTCTTTGCAGTGGATCGAAGCAACTGAACCTGTGGGGCCCGGTATTACAGTGACGGTAAAACTTAAATTGTATTTTTCTCACTATGAATTTTATTATCAGTTTCAAAATGAATCACGCAATTAAAAATTTTTTTTGTCAGGTGCATTATGTTGCAGTAAATAATCGAGATGTCAAAAGAGCTACCGGCATGATTTCGGTTAAAGATGACACTGAAGCAGAAACTACTTTTGGAATGGATTTTAGTGGAACTACTGACAGGTAACAACAACTTTAAAAGTAACATTATATCCGTCAAGCTAACTTCTAAGTTCATGACATGATGGATTTAGCGATAATCCTTTCTTTTTTAAATTTTATTTCTACATTTTTGTAGAGGTGACCGAGTGATGGGTATTGTATCTAGTGGTGCAGCGAGTGGGCGCGTGAAGGCGCGGCCTGAGCTCTTGTGGCCGGTGCCGGCGCACTGGAGCCTCGAGGATGCGGTCACTGTACCCAGTGCCTATGCACATGCCTTCTACTGCTACGTGAGTTCTTATCAAATTATAGTAATACCACCGACTGTAGGATCCCAACGCAAAGCACGAATAAGGTTGAGAGGGGATTTGAACGCACTCCACCGCGCGGGCCAAGTCCGTATTTGTATATGCAAGTTAGTGGTCAACTTGCTGTCAGAGTATGTTAATGCCATCTGATTAGGCCTCTGACTTGGAATAGATTTTACCTTCCTTGATGGTCCTTACGATGCACTGAGATACTCAAGATGTGAATACTTTACCGCCAAAACAAGCTCCCATCCAATAATTTGCCTGCTTGGCCGATGCTTATTACCAATACTACAGAGTACTATAATTTACTACTGTAACCAATACTAAAGCTCCACTGTGCTAGCGAGGGCTTCGAGCACTCTTAAAAACACATATTTCAATCCAAGAAATGTCTTCTATTAGGCTATTAAGGCAGATCTCCTGCCTGGGATGTCAGTCCTCGTTCATGGCGGTACGGGGGCTCTGGGCCAAGCAGCGATAGCTATTGGTTTAGCGCACGGTTGCAAAATATTCACCACTGTCAGCGATGAGCGCAAGAAACGATTCTTGATGACATTGTTCCCTGAACTAAGAGGTAAGAATATGCCTATATTTATAGTCAACGGATTTTGATCAAGAATGTTTGTGTATAATAATTATCTAGTTTGATCATTCTTAACGGTCTTTCAGAGGAACACATTGGGTATTCTCGTGACACCAGTTTTAGTGATATGGTAATAAAGGAAACTGACGGAAATGGATGCAATATTGTCTTCTGCTGCGTGAAAGGTGAACTTAAAAATGTATGTAGTGAAATTCGAGAATGCAAGAATTGATTTTTAATATTCTAACGTTCTTAATAAAATATCGTTTTGTCATATTCCAGAGTTCTCTGACCTGTACCAAGTTTTGTGGCGTCGTTCTAGACATGGTTCAGCTTCCACAAAGAGAGAAATATTCTTTTGGCATGTCTCATCTCCTGAAAGAGAGAAATTATTTTCTTATCGACTTCACATCAATCTTCGCCAATGACAATGTAAAGCAAATGAAGGTTAATATCTTTTGTGGCAATTGTTGTGGAAAAGAAAAGCAGTTTCATTAAGTCATACTAACTTCCTGTAACGTTGCAGAAGCTTCAAACGCTCATTAGTGAAGGTATCGCCCGCGGGTATGTACGGCCTCTGTCTAGAGTCACATATGCGCCACACGAAGTTTCGCGTGCCTTTCGTCTGGTTTCCGCAAGCCGCCACCGCGGTCGCGCTATCATACGATTGCGGGAACCCGTTGAGGTCTTTCAATCAAGGTACAACATGGCCTGACATGAAGACCCTTTATGCATTTGCGTAATTGGTATGAAATCGTTTGGTAAAGTTACGTATATTTGAGAATCTCTGTTTACTAGGGTCTTCTGCACGCCGAGTCTGTGCCACCTACTAATATGTGATGGAGACATAATTGGACTGAAACTGGCTGACAGACTGATTACCAGGGGTGCCAGGAAGCTACACCTTCATTGTGGTAATATTTCGACTCTTCTTCAGCTCAAAATCAAGTGAGTGAACGAATCCAGTCAATGAAGTAAAGTAATCTTTATTTGCTATTGATCAGGGTTCACAAAAATTACAGGTTAAATCGTTCAAATCATTTCTTGTGTCATTAGCTATCTAAACTTATAAACTATATTATAAAACTGTAACAGAAATATTTCTGTACATTGAAGCTATAATAAAAAAAAAAAATTATGACATGGATTTTTTTACCTGTCCCAGATTCCAAATCAATTTTTTTTGGATGTTTTGTCTGTCTGTTTGTTTGTTTGGGTGTTTGTTTGTTCGAGTATCACGCAAAAACTACTGAACCGATTTTGATGAAACTTTTTTGTTTGATAGCTTATGATCTGACTTGAAATCTGGTATATAATTTGTGCGGACGAAGTCGCGGGTTAAGTTAACCCGGTTAACGCTAGTAAATTATAATCTTGAAAATCTATTTATAGATGTTGGAAAAAGCTTGGCGTAAAAGTAAAAGTATCTTCTGAAGATCTGAAGAACACAGTGAATGTTTTGAGTTTAATTAACAATAGCAATCGCCTGGGACCTGTAGAAGGTTTATGCGTTGCCACAACATCTAGCCCTGAGAAAGTTCTTATTGTTAGCCATTTGGATTTGGTATCGAGGAATTTATGTCCATCTTTAAGGTAAGCATACACTGCTACACATAGCTGCTATATACTGCTCACATTTCGATCATTTCTTTGTAGTTTGTTTTATTTTACCTACCGTTTTAAGTAGGCTGAACCTTAGAATATTATATAAGACAGGATTAATGGGCTGAACCTGTAATATGTGATTAGTACCAGATTGTCCAAAATGAACAGTCCTTGAAATTTCTCCCTTATTTGTCTGAAAACGGATTCTTGAATCGATAAATTCTGGTTATACCTAACTGATTCTTATTTCTCCAGATATTTCGCTGTTGTGTCCGACGACGGTAATAGGATCGGTGAAGAAACTTGTCTTTCTAGAGTGCGTAACGGGTTACCAGGAACAATGATAAGCCTTCGGTTAAGCAAAGTACGTGAAAAGTTATAAAACGTTACGTTTAGGTCTTTAGACATTTTTTCCATGAACTTATTGATGAACTTATTTTGCTTTAGGTTGGGGAAACAAAGACTTCTAGAGACGTACTGACATGGCGCAGTGCTATCAATGCTATAGAGCGTGCTATATGTTCGTCTCAGGCTGGAATACTTGCGTATCCCAAGACCCAGTCACCACCGTCTTTGCTGCAGCAAATTTTTGCTATAGCTGGTAAGGATATACAATAAGATAAATAATGTTGTTTCATAGAAACATTCGTTTAAAATGTTTATTTCTTGACGAAGGTGTTGTACATTGCGACAAAGGCATAGGTTTTCTTATACAGTGCTTTATGTGTGGGCGGACCCCTGACTTACATAGAGTTATGAAAGACCAGCTAACAAGCCAATCAACATAATGTAAAGTCATTCCATCCTGAAATATTAAAAATTAATTCAGTCAAATTGTGTTTTTACTCGGAAAGTTTTGGGGTAGTTCTGATTTCTTCCATCCTATATGTATTTTGGGGTGCTGAATCCAGTGGCTGAATACGAATATTGGTGGTTTGCTGACAAAATTTCGTGACGCAACATACAGGTTGTAACAAAACACCCTAGAAATACTTACGGGGGTGCTGCAGACCATCAAACTGAACAATTTTCAGTATGGAGCCAACATCGAAATCAAGAAAAAGAAAATCGCTCTTTCTTACAAAACTGCAGTACCGTCTCTATTTTTTTTATTTTTCTCGACGTTTTGGCTCCATAGTGAAAGTTGTTCAGATTGATGGTCTGAAGCACCCCCTTAAGTATTACTAGGGTGTTTTGTTACACCCTGTAGACAAAATCGCAAAAATCAATCCTGGCAAATCCTGGCGGATGATTTCAACGGCCCGTGGATACTACGACAGATAGAGTATGGACCTCAAACAAATGTCATAGAGGAACCTGGTCAGATTTGGATGGCGGTAAAAAAAATCCATAATGCGAGATCAATTGCAATTTGTACTCAAAAGGGCCCCATTTTGAGTACAAATTGACTGAACTAAATGCTGTTCTTTAGGTACCAAAGTGGAGTGGAGCGCAGATGTGTCAAATCGACCAACGAAATTAGCGTACATTTTTGAAGTTAAACTTTTTATGGGACGGCTTTGAAATTCAGATCCGCAACCTTTTCGTGTGATAGAAGTTCGAAATCTTGACACATCTTGATCCGCTCAGGTTTGGTGTATATCGGACCGCGCTTAAAAAAATATTATAGTTGATTATGATTAATAATTGTTTAGTTACAACGCGGTTTCTAAAAGGCATTATTGTCAAGATCGTGTGCATGTTTTTTTAATAAGGTTCAAATACATAAGCAGGTGTCTAATTTCATTTCAGAAATAAAGATTTTGGATGAAATCAATCAAAGCTTCACTCTACTAGACTTGGGGATGGATCTTGTGAAGGTGCCGGCAATTTGTTCTTTCTTGCAAGACTATCATAATGTTTCTCTGTCAGAGGAACAAATTCCACAATTGACTGTGCAACAGTACGTTCCATTATTTATTATACATATTAGATAAAATTTGGTTGTACTAACTTCTTTCTTGGGTATTGCGAATTTCCTATGTTTCTTTGGGAAAGTTGTTCAGTATAATGGGTACAATCACCTTTAAGTAAATAAATAAATAACGCTCACAGGCACATACATTGTAATGATCCCAAAGCAAGCCTTAGGCTTTTTGTTATGGGAATCATACAACAACGGCACAAACATATAACATCCATGACCGAACCGGGATTCGAACCCAGGACCCTGGTTTGGCAGTCCGGCATGGTAACCATTACACCAACCGGGTCGTCGTTAGTAATGCAACTGTTTATCCTAACACCCTGTATAGCCAGGTTAGGGGCTGAAAAGTACATTGACATCAAGTTGACTACTAACATGAGTCTACCAATCTACACTGAGCCCACATGGTGAGATATGGACTACTGAGGCCTATGCAGTGGAAAGTAAATATTAGGTATACTTAAGCCTCAAACATTTTCCTCTGCCGATTCAATGGCATGTCATTGAATTTGACTTGCCGTCGTTGCCAATTTGAGCCGGAGGCTGTTATTATGATAAAATAATTATTGTTGTCCTTTATTTCGTCGCTAGAAAACATTTAATATGAAGCAATATATCTTACAATCTTCATTTTGATCTATTTACAGAATAAGAGAGCTAGATGAAGTAATATCTGGCACAGAGCACAAGCAAGTGCGGGGCTTAGAAACATTCTTCTCCTACGTGGACCCTGATGAACTCCTCGCCACCACCGAAATTGTGTTCATGTCTACCCTCACAGTGAACAGTTCTAATATGGTAATATTCAATAAGCATAACAAATGGTACGTTCATTGGTTCGACATTGAGAGATAAGGATTATGAGAACCAGCCTAGCTAGCACGTTGCATGTAATACGGCTATATCACGTCTTTGATCTCGTTCGTTCGCCCCAAGTAGAAATAGAGCGGAAGCGTGATAGCGCTATATCACGCTGACATACTAGCCAATGTGGCGTATAACTAGGAGACACGGCTTGTTTAATGAATACGTTTAGGCCAAGTTTGATGATCGGCGCAGGGGGTCATTGTAATGTTCTTTATTTTGAACTCGGGTGTGTTTTTGGAAAACTGATCTGAATTTTCAGGATTTTTTCAGAAGAACAAACGGAACAGCATTCTACAGGGTCCTTCTTAATATGCTGGCTGACACTTTTTTAAGGGGGTGATCAGACCATCAAACTGAACAACTTTCTATTTGGGACCAACATTGAAATCGCAAAAAAAAAAATCTGCTGTCCCATATATTTGGCTCGATTAGGTTTGCAGTTTTGTATGGAAGAGCTGATTTCTTTTTCGCGATTTCGATGTTGGTGCCATAGAGAAAGTTGTTCAGCTGGACGGTCTGATCATCCCCTTAAAAAAGTGTCAGCATATTAAGAACCCTGAATATGGGGGTAAAAATGGAATAGCAAAAAGAAAATGTAATTTAATTATCTTTTTAGTAACGTTTTATTATAACGAGGAAGGCAAATGGCGAAACCGCTTCAAAAAACAAAAAAATTGTGTGTGATCCCATAGCTGTTTTCAATCGAAAAGAGCGTTGATTTTAATACTTAATAATATACATTTATTAGTCTCAACTTGTGCAATTATTATTTCAGGGTGATGACGAGGTGGACATATCGCAGACATACCTGTGCGTAGTGCCCGGCCTGGAAGGTCATCACGGCAGGTTCCGAGAGTTGTGTGAGAAGCTTAAACTTCCAGCAATAGCGCTGCAGCCTGGCTTCGACCATAGACAAGAGACTCCTCGTCAAACAGCTGAAAGATATGTCAAGGTGATAAACATCAGCTTCTATCATCCCGGGCACATCTACGGCCTTATTAGGAGACAGTTGGAAAACAAATGCTCGCTGTTTCCCTTTGGGGGCCACCGGGGAGTATATTTTCTCGCTATTCCCCCTAAAATAGAACCTAATATTGGCTAACTTTACATACGCATCAATATTAGTTCAGCGAGTACCTACTGGTTTCTTCAGGATATCTCCATTTGAGGCATCTACAAGAATAATGTACCACTGTAATTATACCTCATAATATCTCATAGGCTGTTTAAAATCTTGATAAACGATTTCCCCGTCACACTGGACAGAGTTTCGGTACTACTAGTGAAACGTGGACGTTCTGAGGTTTCAGAATATCTCTGACTACCCCCTTGGGGAATATAGTCGTGAGCATATGCTTATGCTTATGCTAAACGATTTTATAGTCTTCTGATATATTCACCAGATGCTGTTGAAGTATTCTATGACGAAAAAATTCTACCTGGTGGGTTACGAAAGTGGAGTCATAGTAGCCCTGGAAATGGCTGCTATTCTCGAGAACAATGGTAAGTTAAAAACATAAACACTGCTGTAATATGAAAAAAGGTAACTATGCGCTATATTTTCTGATATTGTCTTGTCTTAGCCCCTCTTCTCGTATCAGGGCAGCCAAGAGATACCTCCAATCATATCTTCTAATTGGATTTGTTGCATATTTTACAGGATTTGAAGGCACAGTATTCTGTATCGGTGGTACCCCTGAGGAAGTAAAGGCGTCAATCGAGAGGCAAATATGCAATCTAGAATCAGATGAAGCCTTACAAGACGCCGTCGTACGCCACATGTTTTCACTCATGGTAAATGATGCAATAGGTCTTGACCAGGCTTTGCAGAATGCATCAACTTGGCAGGAGAAGGTAGAAGCCTGTGTGAGAATGTTGTTAGGACGTGTCGCCCATTCAGCGCAATACGCTCGGACCCTGATCGATGCAGCTTATATGCGAATCAAGCAGACGCGACTTTACAAAGTGGAACCTCATCAACTTCGCTCACGAATCGTCCTTCTTCACCCGAAGTCAAACCCAGAAAGGTCTTCGTATACGTCCACCGACATTCTTCAGAAATACTCTCAACAACCAGTAATAGTTCATGAGCTACATTTGCCGCTAGCACACGCAACCAAAGACCTGCGCTGTCCTGCAATTATCAACAAATATCTCGACGACGAAATATTAGCAGCATTTGATCAGAAGAATATGTGTGATACTTATGTTATGAATTCCTACACGTTCGCGTTGCAAAAAGATGACGATAATGCATGTCTTGTGTAACATTTGTCTTTCGTAGATTACACACCGAGGGCAGGAAAGTAAGAAAGGTCTCCGATCTCATGTAATTGTTGACCGAGGCGAAACCGACGTCAAAAAAATGTGATCTGAGCATAGATATAATATTGTACGTAATATATCTATGGATCGGAGGCTTTCTTATTTTCTGCCCGAGGTTAGTACACTATTTTTCTCCCCGATACGTCGGGGCGGTAAACGAATAGCGGGACGAAAGTTGACGTTGACAAGGGGTGAAAAATTTATTTTCATGTGCTTGTTAGTGCCAAATCAGTGAAATATTAAATGAAATGATTTTCTAATAGAAAAGTAAGTTTAATATTTGCCTGGAATAAATATTATTTGGAGCAAAACAATATAAGGCGCTCTTATTCAATTACGGAAAAAACGCTTTTTAAAGACATTACTCCTTCTTCCCTCCACGGTATGGATGCCTCTTACTGTAACAAAAAGAAACGTTTTGGTTATCGATGGATCTGTGGTAGTCGAAGAATGTGGAATAAAAGAACGGTTTAGTGGTGGTAAAGGTATCTTTAATTGAAAATCCTATGATTCTAATAGGTACCCGAAAATAAAATATGACAGCAATTCATGTAGAATGTGATTCCTTTCATTTATCTGCGTATCGGGCGAACTGCGTATGTGACGAACTGCGTATGTGACGATCTGCGTATTTCACAAACTGCATGTGTCGATCAGGATATGTACCTACGTATCATTTTCATTATCTAGGTCGTAGGTCGTGGGTTCGATTCCCACGGGGGACACCTAGTGAAATGTCACTTTGTGCGTTTTTCCCCAGTTGGTTAGGATATTGCAGGCAGAATCACCTGATTGTCTGAAAAGAAAGATGATTCCGTGCTTCGGATGGCACGTTAAGCCGTTGGTCCCGGCTACTATCTCTGGTGGTAGTAGTCGTATCTAACATAAAAACCACGTCAGAGGCCGTAAGGCGGTCTGAAAAAATTCTGACACCAAGGCTCTGTCCACACTATAAGAAGAAGATTATCTATTGCATACATGACGGACTGCGTTTGTGACATGCAGTGTGTAATCCCATACAAAGTAAATATCTCACAGACACAAATCTTGCTCAACAAAGTTTGGTCATTTACTAATAGCTACTGCGACCTGGACAAATCTATTGTAGCTGTGATCCTGGACCTAAAGATCCTTTCCAAGGCCCACGGATTTCATAAACCGTTTTATTCCATTTGAGGGGAAACCCCTAATATCTGCAGGTGTCATTACATATCCACCTAGATGGCGATTCCTCCTGTGAATGAGTACTTCGGATTCGCAGATGTCTATGAACATTTCCTCTGTTTCACAGCAGAATCTGCAAGAGGGTGAATCTACAAGCCCTATTCTGTGTAGTTGCTTGTTTAGCTTGCTGTGTCCTATAAACGTTCGTACTAGGATCTTTCTAATATAGCCGAAATAGGTACTTAATAAATTATAAGTAACTTACGCTGGTATAGTAAGCGTGTAAATTCCAAACTTGGTATTGACGTCTTCCAGACGGAATATGCCTTCTATGTATTCCTTGTCGGCTGGGATGGCTGGCGTCTCAAACACCAGGTTCATTATGTAGTCCTCTACGCAACTGAAATCCAAATCTGACCATTAAATAGCTTTACACATCTTGACTTTATTTTACTACTCTACTTATTATTGTTTATTTTAGGGCGTTCTTCACCACTTCTTTTTTATTTATAATTAATGGACTCTTGTTTGTGCGTTACCACTGCATTTCCCCCAGTGTCAACTAGTTTGTGGGAGTATCTAACTCAATCTCAGGGATTATTTTGGATCAAGAACAAGAAGAGATTGCTGATTGCGGAGCCTCGTTGCAGGCAGACACGCGAACCGCGCGAACACGGACTCACGGAACTCCTACCTTACTAAAAAGTGGTGAAACTGGTTGTGTAAATATGAATATTACAGAATAAAGGTAAGCGCATATTAGGGCGGGCCGTGTCAGGGTGGATCGGGCTGTATCGCTGCGGAAAATGTGTACTTCGCACACTAGAGCGAGCCGGGTCGTATCGCATTAACGGTACCTAGGTACATCCGTTCTTGTCTTGCACGAATCCGTACAAAACATGGACTAAAATCTCAGTCTGCCTGACTTTTCTTTTTGAAAAAGTTGATTTTAAAGTTGACATAAAAAATTGATAATAAAATTGGCAACATGCCTTGTCCATGTACAGTCAAAAATCCACAACAAGCGGCCTGACTTTTAAAGTTTTTGCCGCTTTCTTACTTTTTTACGAGGGTACCGAGCCTATTGTGCTGCCCTCAATCGTAATTTTTTTATTTCTAAACAATTAAACAACATTTCCGAAAAACAAGAATGTCACATTGTAGTCCTGATTGGCTTTCAATTTATCGAAACATTGCGGATTAATATGTTTTTTGTTAGGATAAAGAGATCATTCCTCTGAGGTTTTATGCTTGTAGCTATTATCGTTAAAACCGCCAAAAGTGACTACTTTTGGCGGTTTTAAAGATAACAACTACAAACATTATGAAAAAAAATCCGCAGTGTCCTTATAAATTGAAAATGACTACAATGTGACATTCATGTTTTTGGAAATATTTTTAAATTATTAAGAAATAAAAAATATACGATTGGGGGCAGCACAATAGGCTCGGTGCAGCCTTAAGTGGTTGCCGCTCTATTGATATTGTTTCATTTGGGATGGCAAAGCAAAGATAACTGAATACTTACTAGGCGCACGGTTGATAAGGCACGAGCTTCTCGATCCTGTTAGGACGTATCTCCTCGATGAAGGGATCCGCGACTAGTTTGGCAGTCGCTGGTTTTGGTGGAGCACCTTTACGAGGTGTAGGAGTTGGCGCGGGCGGCTGCAAGGCAAATATTGGTGTCCGTATTGCTAACGTACAACTTTGCATCGATTTTTTATATTGTTTCTTACTACTGGCTACTTAATACTTAGTAACCTAATGTATTGTTGGATATTCTTTGAAAATACCTTCACAGCACCGTAAACAACTTCAATCAGACTCTGTACTTCAGCCTCCAGGATCCTGAGGAACTTGGAGACGTTCCATTTGGTCACCTCCTTGTGATTGCCGAGGAGAGAGAGTAGCGGTGTGATATCACATTTTGCCAACCTATGAAAAAAGAACGTTAATGTTGTATTGTATCCAATTGAAACTCGTGAACATGTCAACACACGAGGGGTACACTAAGGGAGCGTCTCCATTAAATAATGCGAGGCGAATCTCATCCAATCTCACGTGGGTTCTCCGCAAATATCACTAAATTCTTTTTTCCGCAAGAAAAAGTGTAAAATTGCGATAAAACTGGGCTAAATTAAATTAAGTAAAACATGTTCTGAGCAGTCTTAATTTTATTAATAGTCTGAAATAACGACTATACGAATACTACTAATACTGATATACGAATTTCAAGTTTGTAGGCTTTATAGTAGGTAATTGGAGATTCGCGATGAGTCAATGAACCGCGGAAACGCAAAATCATTCGCATTTGGCGTTTCGTTTGCTTGGTTTGTTTCGTACTGTGAAACCATGGCCATTTTGGTATATCGGTATTGATTGAGCGGGCCCGTTTTTTACAACTCGACTTCTTAGGTGACTATTCTGCGTGAGGTGGGAATGACTTAGGCCATGGCTTAGAGGAAGCCGGTAGGTACGCGATAACAACATACAGCTACTGTTTCTCTTTCTGGATTTTCATAATTTTCTTGGGCTAATAATATGTAACCAACCTAACCAGCTCATCGATTCCTCGTAACACCTTCAGTATAGTAATGACAGCCGCATCGTTGAGACTCTGCATATGTTGCGTGCGCGCGCGCCGTACCTCCAACTCTGCCGCCATCTCAGCTATGCGTTTATCTTGTTTTTCTTCTCGTGCCTCGTTCATGTCGCGTTGGTCAACTGAGTATCATGACGAGAAGTTTTTGAAGGAGTTTGGCGTATAACAATTCATTCGAATGGGGTCCGTATTTTGGATGTGGACATCCACATCCAAAATGGATGGTTGGATGGTCCAACCACATGGTTGGCGTAGGCCCATTGTAAGAGGAGTGCGAGTTAAGATGATTATACCCAACAGTGTGGCTTAGGTACTGGGCTAATGATGATTCGTCAGCAATCTCGCATCTCAGGATGATGCTGTTATTACGATGAGTGGGTGACTGATGTCGAAACACTATAGCTGAATGATATTTATGCCCTAGATAAGAAACCGCAAAGGCGGTTTAAGTAACTGACTTCAAATCCAAATGAATTTTTTGCCATCCTCTTACTTCAGAATCATCATATTCATCATCAGCCTATATACGTCTTTCTGCATGACACAGCTCCTCAAGGCTGGGCGTTAGTCCACCACGCTTGCCCATGCGGATTTGTGGATTAGAATTTCTTCATCAGCGTATGCAGGTTTCCTTCGGACATTTTCATTCACCGTTACAGAATTATCATTCCTAATTTGAGTTTTATGCTGTTTAATATTATGATCATTATTGAAATTATCACAAAGAGATTCAAACAAATTATCACCTATTTAATTAGTTACATACGGATTCTCTGTCTGAACAGTTCAAGATCGCGCCTCATGATAATGGATTCCTGTAGAACTTCGCACAGGAGCACGAAAGTAGAGAAGTTTTCAATTTCTCCAGTTTGGAAACGGCTTATTATGGTGCTGACTTTCTCTGAACCCGCGTATGCCTGGAAAATCGTAAACACAGTAAAACAATTAGATGATTAAGATTTCTCATAAAAGATTTTCAGTCAGACATGAAGGACATTATATTTCATATTCATTTATTTGCAAGTCACAAGTTAAAGTTAGTTAGTTAGTTGGCCAATCTGGCAAATAAAAGGCAACTGCAAAAAGGGGACTCACGAATATTTGCTCAAGCAGCAAGTCATAACGCGCCACTTCCTGCTCGCACCTCTGCACTTCCTCCAGACGCTTTATCTCTTCCTTCTCATCAGCCTCGCAGATCCTAATGGAACCCTTGACTCGGAGGAACTCCTCCAATTTTGCCAGGTGGTTTAACTCACCTTCGAAGGATTGCATTTCCTGTTGATTGTTAATGATGGTGAACTGGTTATTTTGAAAGGTGGAGCTTTACTAGTCAGCGCGTCCTGATCTTAGAGCTTTTGTTGGAAGCTCTCAGGTCCTAATAGGGCAACCAAACCAGTGAAAAAACTAAAGCTACTGGTCTAAGGGCTACGAACTACGGCATAGGGTGTTGCTGAGGTTACAGGGTGGCTATGTTAGCCCGGTCCTTATAGTAAGAGTAACGAAGTTTCATTGTACCTACCTGTCATTGTACTATGAATATTAACCAATTTCTTTCAATGAAATTTTTTAAACACGATTTACAAACTAGTATTTGTTTGTGTTTTATCATATTTTTGTTAAATTGTCAAATAGTTTCAAAGTTAAGAAGGCTAAAAGATTTCCTTATAAATCTTAAATTAATCCTTGGATTTCAACTATTATTTTAACGTGAATTGGTAAAATAGGATGAAACTTCGTTTGTATGCAAAGCGCTCGGGCGCCCCGAATGAGTACCTATTATACAGGGTCCAACTTAAATGTAGCTGACAGTTTTTTACGGGATAACCAGACCAGACCATCAAACTGAACAATTTTCTCTATAGGAACAACATAGAAATCGCGAAAAAAACTGCAGATTTTTTTTGAACCAAATGTATAATATTTGGTTCGAGTAAGTTTGTAGTTTTGTATGGAACAGCTGATTATGTTTCGCGATTTCCATGTTGGTGCAATAGAGAAGGTTGTTCAGTTTGACGGTCTGATCATCCCCTGAAAAAAGTGTCTGCATATTAAGAAGGACCCTGTATACTCTTAAGAAGCGTCGGTAAGATTTTTTGTTGAGAGTTCTACTAGTTAAATAAAAACTAGTTCGTGTATGTATCTGTATGTTGTTGTATGTTTACTATTCGTCGCTCTATTTTACTAATAATCCTCACCGATATATCCCTATTAAGTTGATACAACCCCTTCCATTTCAAGGCTTCCAGTTTCCTGCAGCACTCGTCCCTGTCTCCGAACGCAGTTGATGAGATTTCAAATATATCCATCAGGTATTCTTTTCCTTTCACCAGCTTTCCAATCGTGCGGTTCCATTGGATGTTGAAGCCATTCCTTAGAAATTTTGTTATATTCGTTATCAGCCTGCTATTATTCCGATTACTGGGGCACCATACTCATGGTGAGGCCGTAAGTAGGTACCTACGGGCGTTAGTCCACCATGCGTAGACTCCAAACAAACGCGTGGCAGTCTTAATACTTCACAAATTTATGTACATATCAACATTTTCAAGATCCCTTACGATGTTATCCTTCATCGCTTGAAAACAGTCGTTTATTACGTAGCTGTACCTACATGAGTTAGAAAAACATTTTTACATGGAGTGCGGATCTAAATCAGGAGCAGAAGAGTGCCACAGGACGTCCTGAATTCGAATTTCTCGGACCAGAAGGCCCAATTCCAAAAAAAAAAAATTGCTTTTTGGGATAGATCCCATAAGAAAAAAGATTTTTATAGTAATTTTTGGATTATGGGTCGTTGGGGTTGGTTCCCTAAAATATATAGCAAAAAGCCACCTCTCAACAAGGAGCCGATGTATCTCCTCCCTAACTCGCTTATTGTCATCATTGATCACGCAGAATCTCTTAGTGGCCAAGTCCAGCCTATTCTCCATGCGACGAAGACGGTTGGCTGCGTTCTCTATCATTCCCAGTTCCTGAGAAATATTCTTCTTTAGTTTCCTAATTTAGGTAAAAGACATTGCCCAATCCCGTTTCGCCTACAAATCTGGACAATTTGGATTTGAATATTAAGAAATGCCACGATAGAAAAGAATAATTTTCATTTCCTTGGGAAGTGTGATATTCCCCCTATTTTGTGTAAGTATAATTTTAGCTACCATACTCTTTGTATTTGTTCATTGATCATACTCACTCGTTAGTTGTGAAACGATTTGAAACGAATACAGTTCGTCACGTGGGCAATGTATTTTTATAATTAAGCTTTAATTAAGCAAGCTAAATAAACTTAGTGTCAAAATGAAACAACTCATAATTTTCTTTGACTTATAATTTTGTGGCCAAACCAGACTCGAAACTACAACTGCAACAAACTAGAGCAAAAAAGCTTTTGAAAAGGCTTTCTTATTAGTAATCATTCTTACATCGGCCTCAGTGGGGACTTTTTTGAAGAGTTCTACCAACTGCTTCTGGGCGAGGTAGTTGAGACAGTCCAGTTCAGCTTGCTGGGCATTCTCATCTCGGAGCTGGGACATCAAGTGTTCGTATTCGACGATGGATTTCAGAGTTCCTTGCTTCACTTGACCGTCTCTGATGGCATGCTGGCCTTTTCTTGCGAGCTGGAAATATAACATTCATAAACAATAAGTTACTGAATATTATTATAATTTAGGAATGCTTGTGTTAACCTGACTTAGTTTTCTGAGGATGAACCTAATAGCTCTAAGACCTAAAGTACCTAAATTTTGCTTGAATATTACGATTAAACGAGAACTTGAGTAGGTATTGATTTTGTGAGCACGGTTTTTCTAGAACCCGAACAGTCGGTAACAAACAATGACAGTTAAAATATAAATCTGATTATGTTTTTTCATGCTTGGAAGCAGATTTCAGCTTCAACAGGGATCTCCTGACATTTATTTGCCCTTTCAGACTCTTAGATATTATCAGAGATTGGTCTTGATCGACAAAGAACTAAAGTCACAATGACTGGATCACGTCCAGGCTATCCGCACCTTCGTAATATCCTGCATTCATTACAGCGAATGTTTTCCAGATTCCGACACCTTTCGGACATAAACTTTACTAACATTGATACAAAGCCGAGTTTCCTTCAGCTCGTGGGTCAATATGCCGAGCTGCTTCTCCTGGGGTGCCAGCTGTGGTATACCGGCTGCTCGTTTCTCCACGCTGCACATTGGCGCCAACTTCTTGAACTGGAAAGCAGTAATTTGATAAGAAACTTTTTTTAGGGTTCCTTACCCAAAGGGTAAAAACGGGATCCTATTCATTCCTAATTCACATCATTTCATATTGCTTTATCTGCATCCATTATATGATAATGACCAGATATAATTTGGTATAATCAGCGATATAATACAGGTTCAGTATATATCATAATGTAAAGTCAAAAAGTGTACCTACAGTGACCTACAGTTAATAAAGAGGTTATTATTCTTTACCATTCGCTGGACATTGCTGAGTTCAGCCTCCGGATCGATGGTCTTCTGTTCAACTTGTTGCGGCATTTTGAGATTTTAACTATTTGTTTTCTTCAAGAAAAAGAACAGTAAATTAATAATATCAAACGAAATGTTGAGTACTTTATTCTGAGTTGATTCTGAGGTACTTTTGACAGAAAGTTTGATTGACAGAAGAATTTAAAGTCATTTTCAAAGTTTTCTTCTTTATCAAGAAGATTACATACCTAGGTATACAGGGTGTAACAAAACACCCTAGTAATGCTTAATGGGTGTTTCAGACCATCAAACTGAACAACTTTCACTATGGGGCTAACATCGAGAAAAAATACAAAAAACCAGCCGTCCCATACAAAACTGCAGTACCGACTCGACTAAAATGTATGGGACAGCTGATTTTTTTTATTTTTTCTCGATGTTGGCCCCATAGTGAAAGTTGTTCAGTTTGATGGTCTGAAGCACGTCCCCTTAAAGTATTACTAGGGTGTTTTGTTACATCCGGTATAAGCTTAGCTCATGTCCTCGAAGAGTTAACCACAGAGTTAACAAAACTCTACTAAGATAAGAGCTCTTTGCATCAGAGCTTGTTTTTCTTGTTAATATTTTTAATGCCGTCAGGTTTTTTGTTTTACTTAATAATTTAGCATTGGTCATATCTTCATGGACTTAGAATGATAAAATACCTATTTCCAGCTTCCTGGTCGTCTTACATCATAGGCGAAAAAAACGTACATTCTTCAGTGTATATTTTATTGTTGTGTAATAAAATCTAACCAATGCTGGATTGATTTTTTCACCCCTAAGGGCGCACACATAACTGCGAATTCGCATCGCATTGCGAGCACTACGATAAAAATTAACAATAAGTCATCGTAATAAATAAGTCATCGAGCGCTCGCAGATATTTGCGATCGATGCGATGCGAATTCGTTGTTATGTGTGGGAGCCCTAAGCAGTTAGGACGTTTAAAGAAGAAAACTAAATAAAATTCTTGCTTTATTTATTAATTCCACAAACATATTATGTGTAAGTAGCTAGTCATGTTCAAATCTTACATTATTTAAAGTTATATAATACGGTACCTACTAGCAGCGACCCTAGCACCACTACGGATTTCCATCGATTTCTTTCTACTTGATAATAACTTTTAAAAATCCAGCCTTCAGAGTACACGGTAGAATTTGTGTTATTTTATATTAGTTAAGAGTTTAAGCATTAAATTATGCTCACGACTATATTCCCCTAGTGTGTAGTCAGAACACATTTCAATTTGGTCAGACACTTTAGCGCGCGACTGTCCCATACAGACGTAGGGACAGGCGAGGAAGCACGTGCGACTGCGTTTGAGCGGCGCTTCCCTTCCCCGCTGCATTACCCGCTCCTCGCTAGCATCTAGAGTACCTCTTTCTTGTCTGACTATAAGCGCTCTCACAGACGAGCGACACTTTGCGGTTGCCGGGTGTCGCGGAGGGTCGCGCGACCCTAAAATGTATGAGCGCGGCACTCTGCGACCCATCGCGACGGCAAAGTGTCGCTCGTCTATAAGAGCCGTAACAGTAGCTAAACTGTTCAATAACAGATGCAATTATAATGGAAAACATATTTCATTTATGCAGTCACTTTTGAAGTAGATTACTATTATAACTATTGTAGTATAAAACATGTTGAAAATATTGTTTATACATTTTTAAATGTCACCAAAGGGTTGGATTCTTTTTTTCGTGTCGGCATGAGCATGCTGTAGTGGAAAGTTTAGCCAATCAGCAATGATGATATCGAGGCTGACTGTCATGGTGCGCCAGGTGAACAACGAAATTACAATCAAATAAAAGCGTATCAATGGAGACTCGTAGTGGTGCCCGTGTCACAGCTGGTGGCGCCTTAAGTACTTATGAGAGGTGCTTATTTAAGTACACTTGCTCTTTTAAAATTTTATCGATGATTTTTCTTAAGTTATTTGTTTAAGCCCTCAGATACAGGAAAAGTCAATAAGGACGTTATTAATTGACGAACCGACCTTATTTCGATTAAATAAGGGTGTCTTTAAGAGTAACTGATTGTAGTTTCGTCTTTAAAAACCATTCCTGTATCTTAAGGGGTATTACAATAGGTTATGGGCCCATGATCTACCTTTTTTATAATTTTTATTACGTGGTTCATGTAATTCCAGATTCTTTTCGATTATTAATTATTTGTTTATAAAGTTTCAATACCAATAACCTATTGTAATATTTAACTAAAGAAATCGTTTAAATATGGAATGACTAAGAAGTTTAATACTCGCCATACAAAATTATAGATCGAATGACTCGATTGCGAAACAGACCAGTAATAACTATAGTGTATTTCATACATAATATTCAAATACGTAAGAAAATGTCTCACGACTAAATATCCCGTGAGGGTAGTTAGAGATCTGTGTTAGAGATATGTAAAAACTGAAAATACCACGACCGTACTGACCAACCTAGTTGAGATCGAGATGGAAACAGTATTGAAAAATACATTGCTTTGCATTGAACACGGTTCACGAAGAGTCTTCCCTCATGATGATCTGATCCCTCGATATATCCGGTGCACACTGAACTGCAATTCTCTAAGACTAGTTGGCAAACCACCACGAGATGGTGAGTCAGACTTAATGACATGACATCGACTTGGCAAAAGAAGAAAAATAAAATTTTGATATCTTTGACGAATCGCTTCGAACATTGAAGGTCCACTACGCCATGAGCGTGTTTCGTTTCCACCATTAAAACTCCTGAAAACCAGGATCAACAGCAGCGACCACTCACAACAGTTGACAATGAAATCCAGCGAGCCCCGGGGATGATTCTAAATTGTAGTGGACCCCGACTAAATTGTCTTGGAACCCAGAAAATAAATTAAAAATAGGAGGAGAGTCGGAATTTCCGTAACATGTCGTAATATTTTCAGTTCACATAATTTAAAACGTGATTTTGTTTCTCACTATTAATTTTCGCATTCTCGTTTATTCGATCCTTTGAATTAATATTAGACTTTTGTGCTAAACAGAACAAAAGAAATGTATTGTTTAATAAAAAAGTTTCGCAGTAAAATATAAGATAAATAAAATATTTTTGAATTTCATTCTCTATACAAATTGTAACAGAAACGGTAAATCTCCAAAAGAAATTTAAAGTTATTTATTTTTAATGTAATTTTTAATCAGAAAAATAAAATTGCAAGTTGCGCCTTTGAATTATATTCGAAAAATTATTTCCTTTATAAATCCCACTGGAGGTCACATCCAAGAAGGGGTAAAATATAAGTCCACGTATTTTTTCCCATCTTTCTTATAATGACAATCTCTCTAAATCTCATTTTAGTTCATGTTTCTGCCGCAACATGGCGAAATATTATTTTTCTGATCAGTTTTTAGGATCAAATTTTTTTCTGTTACACCACGAATAAGAAAAAGCAGAAAGTAATCGGAAAAATTAATACTTTTATAATTCAATAATTAGTTCAGTCTTAACAATAAATTAATAAAATTATATTGCAAAATGTCTTTTCATGAAAGTACAATGTAATAAAATATTTTACATCTAACTACCTAACATCAAAATAAGATTTCACTGTGCCGTTTAAGAAATCGAAAAAAAGATCCAGCTTAACTTTTCTAACATTGATTGTGATACAAATGAGCGATAATTCATAAGTTATAGTTCGTAAGTAGAGCGATGGTACAACATAATACGATACAACATAAAATATATACAAAAGGCGATGTCAAAAATGCGATAAATGTAGTACTTACGACTTGAGACGTACGAGTATAATATACCTACAGCTAGATGATATATGCTGCGGTATGATATTAATATTATGCTTCTCATATTAATTTCAATAAAATATGTTTCACCGTCCATGCCAGTCTTTGCCAAAGTCAAAAACTGATTTCTTTTTCTGAAAAATCGCTCATTGTCCCAAGTGTAAAACAGAACTACTGACGCGAAATACGCCCAAAATAAAATTAAAATACATTATTTAATTATTTCAGTTGAGGCATTATCAAATACCTAAATTATACATAATTAATTAATTATTAAATAATTTTTCAAAGACAGAAGGCACTATCTTAAGGCCAGGTACAATCTAAGGCACAATAAAAACTTCATTATATTATTGCATTACATTTTACATTATCATTATGTCACTAAATTAAAGGTGTATTACAAATATTCGTGGAAAATTACTATTTATTATCATATTTATTAAATTATAATTCTAAATTGCAGCAGATCATGTTTCGATTGTTTCTTTAACTGTGTTATTTAATATTTTATTGTAAATAATATGGCTATTTAAATTATTTTTTCATTATTTCCGCAGTATTCTATTAATTCTAGTTACAATTTAAGTGCACCAAAATTCACATAAAGTGTTATATAATTCCTAAACTATACAAAGTTGTATAATCTCATATAGGAATGTATTATGTACATTTAAGGCGATAATAGGTTAGAGCATTGGTTAGACGGTTAGGATAAAACACAAAATGGCTGAACAACAGAAAAAAAATAGGTTACTTTTTGGGTGAAAATATTACAGAGTCGTGCATAATTATATCTACAAAAAATACAGTTTATATTATTTTGTTAATATTGTAAAAACAGTTGAGTAATAAGATATTTACATAAATACCAAGTACGGACATTATAAAGGTGATAAGTTCTCTTGGATTTTTGTCCGATGTGTAAAATTAATCTGTTGTACCTAAGCCGCCCTAACTAATTCAATTTATTTATTAAAAATTTTCTAATATATTTTTTATCAATACTACAGTTGGTAGTTTAAGTAAATGCCCAATTTTTAAGTGTAGTTTTGTCTCCAGCCATTGATAGTAACATTTAAAATAAAAAATAGGGATATACTGCCAGGATTCATAATTTCATAGATTATTATCAATGAGGTGGGAATCAGTTGGATTTGAGCAAGTAACATAATTATATTTTATTAAAAATCCCAATTTCTTAATCCTGGCATCCCTTTTAAGTATTCCTAGTGTTCTTTCATTTCTATTTAAAATAAGCTCAGTAAAACATTAAAAATTAACCGTAAAGTTACCAATAACATTCTAAATAAGACACTAACTATCACTGCAAAAGTGTAAACATCACACGGTTTATAAAATAAAATTAGCACGCACCCTAAAATCGCTGCAATCGTGAACGCGTCCGCAAAACACAAAATGGCGGACGCAAAGGCCCATAACCTAAAATCTTTTTTGTACATTAGAAACAAAACTGCAGCTGTAAATGTAACTGTATCAAATTGTTTTAAAATAACAAGGTAGATTGATATGGTAGTTACGTCTATGGCTTCAAAGAGGCGCACCAGGAGTTGGGTACAGCAGATCACCGCTGAAAAAATCCAAGTAATCGCGATGTTCGAGTGGGGGCCACGGGTTCCGGCAGTTTCCTTCTCTTCTCGCTCGTGAGCTTGTGTTTCATTTGCTCATCGATCAGCTCTTGCATGTCCATCTGGAATTAGTAAAACAAATCCTTATTAAAACAATTCATAAGCACATTCAAACCAACGCTTTTTCCACTCTCTGAAGCCGTGATGGGTTGCCTGCCGTCACAGATTACCCCCAATAGACTGATATTAGCAACGCGAGTGAGCGAGCTCGAACTAGTGCGACCTTGAAATGGCCAATCACGTTGCATCGTTTCGTGCCCCGCTACCCGCACCTACCGCCAAAAATTGTGACTCTGGGCGTGTACAAAATTTTCATCATCCGGTATCTATAATCTGTGCCTGCCGTGCAGGAGGCGATGGTTCGATCCCCGTCCAGGCCGAGTAATACGAATGAGTTTTTCTGAATTAACGTACAATTTGTAACACCACACTGGCTTTTCGGTGAAGGAAAACATGCTTCAATTTCGATGCATATATTGCAGCTACTGTCCATTCTAAGTGGCAACGGGTTCACTCCCAGTCACATTGGACCGAGTTTCGGTACTATTCACTAATAGTGAACACGTTTCACTAAACGTGGATGTTCTGAGTTTTAAGAATACCTCTGACTACCCCCTCGGGAAATATAGTCATGAGCATTCTGCTCTTTCCACATGTCGTCTGCGATACAGAAGTAAGTCTTCTCCCATAAAACATGCTTCTCTTTTCACACGAAGTTCTATAGTTGAAGACTGTATTTGATGATTATACGAACTAATATCAAAATGGTACAAACCTGCCACTGCTCCAACTGTTGGCCAAGGTCCACCTTCTGGCGAACAGCTTCATATAACTGACTGTTGGCTTGCATTAGTTCAACTCGTGTCTTTGCCAGGGCCACCTGAAACCACGTGGAATAATTGTTAAAATGGAAATATGATATAGTAAGAACTAGTGGAAGTTTGTGTATAAATTCGGTCGCAGAAATTCTAAGTAACCTCAGGGCCAAAGAGTACTTATTGCTCAGGCCTTTGATTTGATTAACCGAATACTGTCACTAAATGACAGTATTGCCGCTAAACGGTATCACTCATCATGTTATCGTAACGCTTTTAAACGACTGATACAAACAGAAAGATAATCATAATCTACCGGCGAAGCGTCTTTTTGAGTTGACCTAATCATGGAAAAATTGCAACCGGACGAACGGCATTCAGGGGTTATGATACCTACTCTGCTTGATGCTTGCGAGATTTAGATGCTGTGAATAAGAACAAAATTCAAGAATCTGATCACTTCAAAAATAACATGAAGCGAATTATGCTGGATTCATGCTGGCTTCACATAGTTGTGGTGCCCAAGAAGCCTATAGACTCTGCTATTGAGACGTACCTCAGCTGTTTTCTTCCTCTCGATAGCTTCGTCGCGCTCCTGCCTGGCGCGCGTGACGGCTTCGTCGTTCTGAAGGCTGCTGTAGTTTGCGTCGTTGAGCAGCTTGTCTCGCTCCTCGTTTGCTGAACGCAGCTCCACTTCTGCGACGGAGAGCTGGAAGAGAAGATGAATGATTTTATTATGCGTGAACTTGAGTCTGTTGTAATACCTTTCTTGGTCTCTTTGCTACAACTACCAACTACATATTATACTAATATGGGTAAGACGCGGAGCTTTAGCAAGGTTTTTTAACATATTTTAGGGTAGATATTTCATGGGATGCTATTTAATTAATTATAATTTAAGACTGTAAAGTATACAAGAGTCCTTCTTCTTCTTCTTATCGTGTGGGCAGAGCCCTGGTGTCAGAGTTTCAAGAATCCTATGAAAATGTATTGTTTGATACAGTGGGACTGTCAGCGTTTTGTCTGTGGAAAGGAAGAATAATATAAAGAGTATCAGTCTCGTATTATTCTTCCTTTCCTAAGAGAATACAAATAAAAAACTATAACAATCGATCTTTTATTAGGATCTTAGCTCCAAAAAACTACTTTTCCACGTAAGTAAAAGGGAAGGGACCAATATTATGAATTCCAAACATGGGTTTCAAATCGAGATATTATTTGCCAGCGACACAGAATAGTTTACCAGCGATCTACTTAGTAATAACCCGCAACCTACCTACCCTGCAAGCAGGTGTGACAAGATTATGGAAAGAAGGAAACAAAAAACAGATATTCTAATTCTATCCTAACGTAACTTTTTTTTATGTGGGACTCACTCGCGGTATACTCACTAAACCCCTGCGGCAGCCTTCCTCTGCAGTGGAAGGATCTCCTGGTAAGCTTAGCTCCAGGAGATCCCCTCTGTATTTCCCCCTTTAACCTAACCTAACCTAACCTGCAAGCTGCAGCAAGCAAGCAGCTGACAAGATTATGGAAAGAAGGAAACAAAAAACAGACATTCTCGCGATTTCAGAGTTCCTACCATAGAAAAAAGATATTAACATCTGACCTACATTTTCTCAAGTCAATTATGTTCTTAACAAATTACAATGGAATAAAAGTTATGATCGTGGAAGCGACATGATAAAACAATGTTACTTTCTTTTCCTTTTCTTCAGAGTGATCTGCGGAAGTGTAAAAGTATAACACGGTTTGCGTGGGAGACTGAAGAAAACAGAAATTTTTAAAAAGCATAACAATTTAAAACGTAATTGATAATTCTGCAGCAAGTGACGCACACCGATGAGATTTGTAATAAAACATGTTGTTAGGCAGTAAATTGCACTGCTTTGAAAATGAATATCTATCATTCATTCAGTAGGAGTTTTTTAGAAATGTTTGACCCTTCGTCGCTACATGGACTCTACAGCAATATTCGTACTCTACACAAATGATAATCTTTTTTTTTTTTTTAGAATAGAATACTTTATTTTCCAGAATACGGTACAAACATAGTTAGAACATATTCAAAATCCAGCATATTCTGCCATTTTAGGCGTGAAAATATTAATATTAAAATTTTACATTCAGTCATGATAATGAGGATTTTTTTATGTAAACAACGAATTATAACAATTAATACATTTAGCACACCTCCATTAAATCTAATGCTTCTTTTACTTTCTGTCGTATTGACGTAGTAAAAGCTAGCAAGAGATTTAATGGAGGATTAACTTTAATGAGCATTTCTGCAACTGAGTGTAAGGCTCTGATTAGATTATGATTTGTGTAGAGTACGAATATTGCAGTAGAGTCCATGTAGCTATTTATAACTAAGTATTTATGTGTAAATGCGGTATAAAAATAAATCGCTTTATGGGAATCCTGACATCTATCTTCACTCTTGATTCGAGCTTTCATCAGTCAATCAACTCGATAAGCATCTACGCCATCCTGCTGCAGGATAGAGTACCTAATCAAAAGTGATGACTGATGAAGGATAGACTATGCCCCAGAAATTAAGACGATATTTAGGCTGATGGAGATAATATTAACTAAAGAGACAATTATTTAAATGAGAAATCTACGGTAATTACACGGTTTAACACGTTTTAAGACGTTTTAACACTATTTACCTAAGTATTTAGTTCATTCCAAAAGTAACGCTCTGTATATCAGCCGTAATAATTTCGAATCCCTATGAATTTTGAAGTTGATTATAAAATTGGAAATCGCGTTCACCGAAAACATTATTTTACCAAATGACCCGTATAATTATGAAATCACAAACATAATCGTAATTCAAATGAGACCTTGAACAAAACACCTATCGTAACTACACAAATAGCTACAAAAAAAAAGAAAGTGGAACATCGCATGCTATAAACCCATTTGAGGAAAGACGTAAAACAATCGTGTTCTAATGTGAGAACTAGCCTTATACATTATTTAAGATTAAATGCGCAAAAAGATATAATAGTTTCATTATGGATTACAAGAATAAAGACTACTCTGGTCTTTTCACGCGTGGATTGCTTGCGTGCTGCGTGGGTTAGAAACTGGCCTATATTTTTGCTGGCTATAAGTTTTTAGAGCGGATCTGGCAAGGTACTATTTAGCGACTTTGTTCAGAATTTGAAGTCGACACGATAAGCAAGCAAGCGGATCTTTTGAGTGAGTTCACACGACTGAAACGCTTTATTGATTTGTCAACTGGAATCAATAAAATATTTACTTAGTGCTTGTTTTAACTACGTCAGTCAACAAGACAAAAAGTGACACCAAGAGATTTAATGGAGGATTAACTTTAACGATCTGCAACTGACAGTAAATCAAAAGGGCACGCTGATCTGATATGAGGTATTTTGTCAAAGAAGAATGGCGGATGCCGTTATTTCGGTCTAAGAGGGCTATTGGAATCCAGTGGCGCCCTCGTCACAATAATAAAGATTGCTCAATCAAGAAAGCCTAAATTAAAAAGTGCTCAACAGATAAACTACAAAAGCCTTCAAGCTATTTTCATAGAATACTTTTATAGGTTTTTTAAAGGTCTAAACATACAAATTTTGAAAAAAGAAAAAAAAACGGCCGCTTTTGTTTTTATTCGAAATTATCTAAAAGTGGAATGTTTAGAACCTACAAAAGTATTGTATAACAATGGGTTGAAGGCTTTTGTAGTTTATCTGTTGAGCACTTTTTTAATTTAGGCTTTCTTTATTGAGAAATCTTTATTATTGTGACGAGGGCGCCACTGGACTCCGATAACCCTCTTGTACATAAATGAAACTTCGCAATACGTGTAGAGTAAAAAAAAACTAACAAATAAGTAAATTGATGGTGATCTGCAGAAACTGAGGGCAGTTAGGGTAAAGGTCTTTCTCTTTAATGATACTTTAGCTAGCATCTGTTTCATACTATCATGAATCAAAATGCAAGGAACAGCAGATTTTTGCTGTTTTTTTTTTTATCCTGTGGGCAGAGCCCTGGTGTCAGAGTTTTTTCAGACCGCCTTTCGGCCTCTGACGTGGTTTTTATGTAACGACTACTACCACTAGAGATAGTAGCCGGGACCAACGGCTTAACGTGCCATCCGAAGCACGGAATCACTTTTCTTTTCAGACAATCAGGTGATTCAGCC
Source organism: Agonopterix subpropinquella (assembly GCA_922987775.1). NCBI lineage: Eukaryota > Metazoa > Arthropoda > Insecta > Lepidoptera > Depressariidae > Agonopterix > Agonopterix subpropinquella. The sequence continues at coordinate 17,284,114 of OV277712.1, forward strand.
TGCAATGTCCTAACCAACTGGGGAAAAACGCACAAAGTGACATATCACTAGGTGTCCTCCGTGGGAATCGAACCCACGACCTCCGTATCGAGAGTAGGGTTGCCAACCCTACTATATAATATAGTATCCTACTATATTAGGGGCCCTACTACTATAATTCTCAGAAAAATATATAGTAGGCAAAACTACTATATTTTGATGAGCAAATAATTTATAGAGAATTTACATATATTGGTACTTACAGTACGACCGTAAAGTCTAGAAATTAAATAAATCGGAACTAAACTTTTTCATTATCATGACAACATTATGAAAAACGTCAAACTGTCAATCACCAAAATTTCAAATGCATGTTTATGCATTTCAAATAAAAATTTACCGTAAAATATTTGAATTTGTCCTAATTATTATTACTAATGGATAAAGTAAAAAAAAGTGGTGCAAGTTTAGTAATTTACTACGTTATTTTCTGTTATGTTTGGAGGTATATCAAGCGGGGAAAATTGGAATAGATTGGATCAAAGAGTAATATAAGTATATTAGAAAAGAGAACCCACTCGTGGCAACATTATGCATCCACCTTATGTCAAATTGAAGGCTAGCTAACGCCATCTGTGTTTCTCTGAAAATAATTCTACCTATACTATACATACCTACTTATATGTATATACTTATATACTCATACCGTTGTTTGAATGCAAGTTTTCGTTCAATCCCGCACCGATGGAGTGAAATTCCAGTATCCTTACTATTCCTGTAATCTGTACATTGGTAAGAGAACAACTGAAACTCCAGAAAATCACTAAATCGGCACAAAATTGAACAAAAACTAAAAACAACACGCACATTATGCAAGGTACGTCGCCATTATGTAAATTTGTCAATTTGACATTGACATAGACAATATAATCTTTTTTTTTCATAGTAAAAGATATATTTAACAGATGGCAGCACTTTCTATGCAAACTGAATCGGAAAAACCACCAAAAGGCAAATGTCCTCCGCCTGGATTGGATGTTGTTTTACAAGCGATTTGCTGATATGGTAGGTATTTATTTACTCTCATGTTGCTTTTTAACAATAGTTTTCAGCGTAATTATATCAATTATCGTCAGTTATCATCTGCAAAATAATCATTTAGGGCATTTTCTTTCGAGTTTGGTTCGTTTGGGGTTATGATCGTTTGTTGATAAAACTGACGTTATTGTATGCGTGGACCGCATAATTTTGATCCTTGCAAGTCATTCCTGCATGTTTAGTTTATCTTCACTGCGACTAGTTAATATTTTATCGATTACCTACTTTTTTTTTATCGTTTTCAGGAAAACATTTATATCGCAAAATTTTTCTGTCCGGAATGCATCGATAAAAAAACTGCCATGCCTAGAAATAGAAATTTTAAATAGAAGGAATGTGAAATATCAGATCTACGAAAATACGAAAATAGTAAACATCGTATTCAAAAACAAATAATTTGAAAGTACAATATAAAGTAATATGCGTTTTCATTATTTTCTTCTAGAACTAGAATACAGGAGGCGTAGCATGTTACACGTGATATGGCTATATCATGCCTTTTATTTCGTTCGTTCGCGCGCAAATAGAAAGAGAGCGAAGGTGTGATAGCGCTATATCACGCTGCCATGCTAGCCATGTAGTTGCCGAAATTTAAAATGTATATTGGGTGTAAAATTTAGCTGCTGTCAGAGCCAAATTTAGCTAAACATAGATAACGTTATGCATAAAATTTCGGAGTAAATACAGCAAGTATCAAAATTGTTTAGGTCGTAGTGTAGTGTTGCCGTGTAAAGCGACAGTGGCGCCCTCATTTAATTTCTACTCTTTCTGGTCGGGCTGTAGGTCCAATAAAAATGACCAATAACTTAACATTATTTTGACAATTTTCTTTCTCTTCATCACATTTTGTTCCATAAACAATTTTCTACTAAATATACAACTGAAAAATGATAACGACTTTTCCTAAAGTCAGATTTATCTATTTTTTTAGAAATTATATTATCTCTGTATCGAATCCAGCGACTTCTGCGTTTACAGGATGCATTGTTTTCTATAACGAATACGAAATAGAGAAATTATTGTTCCTTAAAAACTTGGTATTCAAACCAAAAAGTAGCAAACAAATTAAATTAACAAATTCGAAACATACTATATTTTTTCTTATTTTTTCCCGATCTACTACCTATATTTTTTTGGGCTTTATGGCTCGAAATACTATATTTGGTCTAAAAAAAAGTTGGCAACCCTAATCGAGAGCCAATGCTCTTAACCATTAGACCACGGAGGCAGCTTTTTGTTGTTGTACAGTTAAAACTTAAACCCACCGATTGACCAACAGCAATGCACCAATAACTAATGCACCTAAGTAACTAAAATGTCGTCAGGGGACAACGTTAATTACAAAACTAAGGGCCACTTGCGCCAAAATGCTGGGTTATATTGCGTAACCCCGTGTTTAGTAGCACCGACCTAAAGTGTTATCGAAGATTGTCTTGCGCCAATGAAAAATTGTTCAGAGTTAACTAACCTGACAGTTCTCTATTTTTCGCTGGCAACATCCTAAATGACCATAGAGTTTATGTAATCCGACAAAATATGAAAAGTGAATGATGAATGAACATTATATGCACGTCTCTTTCGCACTGCATTTCTTTGTATTTATCTGTCTCATTTGTTTTATTTTGGCAATGACATTTCGTTTTCATCGTTTTGTTTTAAAATCATTCAGTTTTCAATCATATCAACATGTCAACAAAAACAGCTGTTGCCTCAATTTTGACATTTAGCCATATTTAGCATGTAGTTTAGTGACTTAAACCTACCACATCGGCGGTTTATAAATATAACACATGTTTAGCCCCCTAAAACAGGATGGTGCAAGACATAATTATAATTTAATTCCAAAGTAGCGTCTAGTTCCGAGTTAATGACGATAACCCTGCCTGGCGCAAGCGGGCCTAAGACATTCTATTTTATTATTAACTCACTTCATTTATTTATAGCCAGTTCAAACACGTAAGTACTTAAATAAAGCTGAATCTCATAGCCTTGACGACAAAGGTTCTACAAGATGGCAAGGTTGAAACTTTCACGGCAAGTCGTTAGGCTGTATGACGATAATGCCTCTACCTTTTTAATTTTGACATTGAACAATTTATAGTGGCTCTTTGGGAGCTCGGAAGTTGTGTTCGGCGATGATAATGCTGAATGTGATGTATTTCGAATTTTGTAGAAACTAGTGGACTGAGGAATATGGAGGGACCACACCAATGACGGCGAAGCGCCCTAGTAGGTCATGTCAACCGAACTAATAAATAAAACCGGTCAAGTGCGAGTCGGGCTGTTCGCGCACCGACCGAGGGTTCCGCACACCACCACAGAACACAACATTATTAACTAAGAAAAAAAACGTTTTCGTCCGGGACCTTTAGCGCGACACCGACTCACACTTGGCCGGTTTTTAGTATTTGTTGTTATTCTGTAGAGTTTGCTCTATGATCACACTAAGTTTGACGCTTGTGTGTATTACCGTTTTTACGATAGAACGTGAAGAATAAACGTTGACAAAAACTAGTTTCTTGTTGAGAAACCCCCTTAATTTTTAACTTAAACATTTTTATGATTTTTTAATAAATCCGCCGTAATAGCGCATAATCTGAGAAAATTTCAACTATCTAGCTATTACGGTTGAAAAGTTACAGCCCTAAATAGGTAGGACAGGCGGACGGACAGACGGATGGACGGACGGACAGACGGACGGACGGACGGACGGACGGACGGGCAACGTAGGCTTAGTAATAGGGTCCCGTTTTCACCCTTTGGGTATGAAACCCTAAAAACTTAGGCAACCGGCCCAAGGGCACCCGTAAGAGGGAGGTTACACGTTCAGTATTTCGTCATTCTTTTTTTTTTTTTTTTTTTTTTTTATTAACTATGGGTTTGCTCTTGACCTCAATCCAGTCCTCAGGACGAAGATGGGGTCGTAGATGTAGCGAGCTTACCCAGAAGATGCCTATTCACTCGTACTTTAAAGGAATTCGGGTTGTAAGTACTCGGAAATACTGACGCAGGTAAGGCATTCCACTCCTTGGCTGTGCGCATTATAAAAGATTCAGAAAGGCGCTTGGTGCGGATATGTGGGATGTCAACCAAGAAGGGGTGATATCCCGCGGTGCGTCTGGAAGTACGATAGTAGAAAGGGGAAGGTGGGATGAGCTCATGCAGCTCTAGGGCACACTCACCGAAGTACAATCTGTAGAAGACCGACAAGCAGGCCACTCTGCGGCGGTGGGCTAGGCTATGAAGCTTGGCCTCCACCAGCTTACTATCGCCAATGAGCCTCCTGGCTCTGCGTTCAACCGAGTCGAGTGCGGCAAGTTGATACTTGGCTGAGCCATCCCACAGGTGGCAGCAGTACTCCATACATGATCGGACCTGAGCTTTATACAATACTAAGAGCTGTCCAGGAGTGAAGTACCGCTTCACCTTGTTTAAGATGCCCAGCTTTTTGGCCGCAGTTTGAGCCTTAGACTCGATGTCAGCGCCGAAGTTGAGTTTTGTGGTCAAGCTTATACCCAGAAGCCCAAGACTGTCGGAAACAGGGACAGATGTACCCCGGAAAGTAGGAGTCAGATTAAACGGACTCCTTTTTGCGGTGAACAGACAAGCCTGTGTTTTGGTGGCGTTGAAGTTGACTAAATTATTGTCACCCCACTGGGAGACAACACTTAAAGTCAAGTTTGTCCGCTCAACCATGGCCTCCCTCTGCGAGCGTATTTTATCCCCGCTGGCCCCTGCGCCAGATACATATCTCTCCATGACAGTACTGTCATCTGCATACCCAACAATACCTGACACAAGGAGGTCATTGATGTGCAGCAGGAAAAGTGTCGCGGAGAGAACAGACCCTTGAGGAACTCCAGCATCAATTGCCATAAGGTCAGAAGAGCAGCTGTCAATGACAACTCTAATCGACCGTTCTCTCAAGAAATCAGATATCCAGCTGCAAAGATCAGCGGGGATGCCATAAGCGGGAAGCTTGCTCAGCAAACTAGCGTGCCATACCCTGTCAAAGGCCTTCGAGATGTCAAGTGATACAGCCAGTGCTTCACCGTGCTTCTCGATGGCCTCGCCCCAGCAGTGCGTCACATACACAAGAAGATCCCCAGTCGATCGCCCCCGGCGGAAGCCATATTGGCGATCACTGAGTAGATCATTGTCTTCTAGGTATGACAGCAACTTACTGTTAAGTACTCTTTCCATGACTTTACAGAGAATGGAAGTAATGGCGATAGGGCGGTAGTTGCAGGGGTCGGCACGACTGCCCTTCTTGGGTACCGGTTGCACATTCGCAAGCTTCCAGGATTTAGGCACCGTTCTTGTTCTGAGAGAGAGGCGATACAGGCGTGTTAGAACAGGAGACAACTCAGGCGCACAATATCTCAACACTCTTGCAGGTATACCATCAGGACCACTGGCCTTATTCACATCCAGACTACGCAATGCTCTGCGGACCTCTTTTGTATGTATTGTGACCTCCGGTATCGAAGAATCACAACGAGGGATGGTTGGCGGCTGTTTGGCACCAGCGTCCAGACGTGAATTGCTCGCAAACAGAGAAGCAAATAAATTAGCTTTCTCAGTTGCGGAGTGAGCCAGCGACCCATCAGGCTTCTGCATGGGAGGCAAAGTGGGACGGCAGAAGTTGGATTCGACCGATTTTGAAAGGGACCAGAACTGTTTACTACCAGAAGGGTAGGATGCCAGTTTGGCTCCAATGCGGCTGACATGGTCGAATCGAGCCCTCCGGATCACCCGTTTGCAGGACTTGGCGGCAGAATTAAAGGCCCTCTTCTTCGCGCGAACCCTACGAGCTCTAACTTTGCGGTCGCGAGCTTGGACCCATGCTTGGTAGGCGGCTTCTTTTTTAGCCTCAGCGCGAGCACAATCCGCATTGTACCAAGGTTGGGCTTTGTGACCGAGTGAGATGTCGGAGAAAGGAATATAATATTCCATTCCCTGTCGTATCACGTCCGCAACCGCATCAGCCGAACTAGCAGGGTCACTCGAAGAAAAACACACTTGCCGCCACGGGTAAGACGCAAAGAAATGCCGCATCTCATCCCAATCTGCCGACCCGTATCGCCAGACTCGCCTCGTGCCCTTAGGGCTGTCATCGGGAGGAGAGCAGATCGACACGGATTTCACCAGACAGTGATCGGACGTTCCCAGCGGGGCAGAGACCGATACTGAGTGCCTGTCTGGATCTGAAGTCAGCAGAAGGTCCAAACAATTGGGCGTATGACCATCAACATCCGGTACCCGCGTTGCTTGATTCACCAGCTGGGTGAGATCTAGCGATAATGCAAACTTGCGCGCCTCTCTCCCAGCATGGTCAGTTAACTGGAACGGGAACAGCCACTCGCTATGGTGGGCATTGAAGTCCCCCAGAAAAACAAGCTCCGCCGTTGGATACCTTCGTTGGGCTGTCTCTGCCGTCTCAGTGAGATACTCCATGAGCCTGGTTGTCTCCTGGTCACCGTCGTGCGATCGATAGACACCGACGTAGAGAGATTTCTCCATTCCGGTGTCTACAAAAAGCCATAATACGGAGAACCCGGAAACCTCAAAGCAACGGAGACGCCGACAGCAAATGTCGTCGCGAACATACACACAGACCCCAGCTCGCCTCTTGAACTTATGTTCCAACGAGTATCCTGGGTAGTTGAGGTACGCCGTATCAGACGGGGTTGCTATCTGCGTCTCCGTTAAAAAGAATAGGTGTGGCTTCTCGGTCTCGAGGTGGTGGTGGACCGGATCGAGATTTGAGTGCAGACCTCGTATGTTACTGAGGTGCACTTTGAGTGGGAGGAAGTGCAGCCGTTGTCTAACCATTTTCTTTTTTGTGACTTTGTTTTTCATAGTTTGTCGAGTGGTGGAGAGGTGGAAAAAAAGTCGAGATGCCACTCAGGTACCCTAGAAGACCTCATGAGCTCGACTGACTGGTGGGAAACTCATTTGGAGACTGCGGGGACGCCCGAACCCCCCCGCAATGGCCACCGGGTCCTCCCTTCCAGTCGCCAACTGGCACGGTGGAGCATTGCGGGATTTTTCGCAAGTTGTGTGGGGCAGCCTTTCACACGTGGCTAGCGCACTACTTGGGCCCCCTACTAACTGCGGTCGGCCAACGACTGTCACCGTGCTTCGGATCCCGCTACCCTCCAAAATGAGTTTCCCGGTACAGTGTTGCTCAGAGGTCAAGACCGGTTCTGAGTAGCGCAACTGACTTTTTCCCATTCCCCAATGGCGCTGGGACTCCTGCACACCGACGGAATGCAGCAAGCTGCTTGGCGCCGGACTCCGGCAGGAGGGTGGTCGCGAGCCAGGCGGCTCCTTGCGGAGCCTACCACCGCTGTGGGGGATCGTTCAGCCGACACCACGAACTTGTTGTAGTCTGTGGCGGCGTTGCCCAGGGTGGACCACTAGGAGGTAGATCCCCAACCACCCCAAAGTTTTCACCCCATTCTGGTCCATCAGTCTGGTCACGTTTATTTGATTTGAAGGGAAACTGATATACTGAAGCACCATGTTAGTCGGGTCAGTCTCGAGTCAGTTTCCCTTCAAATCATGACCAGACTGATGGACCAGACTGACGAAATACTGAGCGTGTAGCCCGCCTCTAAGGGGTACGGTCGGCATTGGGTGTTGTTGGGAGTACGCAGCAGATTGGGTAGCGGGGATCGGTGAGAAGAAAGAAGAACTAACAGCAACTAAATAATAACGCGATGGTGGTATATGTGTGGTCTAGTCCTCTCCTGACAAATCTAGGAGTAGTAGGTGCCCCATATTTTGTATTGTACCTAACTTGATTTGCTTTCATTGAATAAGTTTTGGTAATTTTAAATCTGTTTATAATTATGATATGATAGATTGCTAAATCCTTTATACCAGGAGATCGATTTTTGAATCTCATTCGCTGAGTTCAGCCGTTGAAAATGTCAAAATTACTATGGAGATACGCATCTTTCTACTAGTTACTGATTTGACTTTCAAAAATCGCACTCTCGAAGTATGATTTTTGAAAGTCAAATCAGCAGTAGAAAGATGCATGTATCCACAGTAATTTTGACATTTTCAACTGCTGAACTCAGCGAATGAGATTCAAAAATCGCACTCCAGACATGAAAATTTCGACCAAAAACAAATTCTCACGACCATTCAAAAGCGTGTCACAGAAACGTTCTCAAAAATGAAAAAGAAACATCCATTCAATAATAATCCGATTGTTATTGTTCTGACAAACAATCGTCTCATTGTCGTCGAATTAATCGATTCAACGGTCGGCTGTCGGTCTGATAATCTCGGGTCATCCTCGACCGAAAGTAAACAAGGTGAAAGTGAAATGATTACTGTACTTAACCCTTCTTACGTCAGTCCTTAAGGCAGCAACACCAGTGACTCTTCATTAAAAAAACCACGATGGTGTCTTTTGGAGTTGTAAGAAACTTTTCTACAATCACGATAGTCCGCTACACTTCTGGGTTGTCAAAAACATTGCTACAACTACAACTACAACTACTTTTATTAACATAAACACAAACATAGCAAAATCATTATTACAAGTTCAAGTTAGAACCCTGACTTCCTAAAAATTTTAATGAACTTCAAGAATCAATGCAGTTCCATCCTTAAGTTCTTATATCCTAAAAAAAGGTAATAATTACCGAATATTCAAGTTTACTAACATTATTAATTATTTAACTATGAATCAACACAATTTTATGATGTGTGTGTGATGATGATGATTTACTTTTATAAGTGTAATATTTCTGCAAGTTTCTCTTTTAGCCTTTAATAAGTCAATGCTTTTAGCATAATAAGGGTTTCAGAATGGAAAAACGTATTAAACTGATGATAATTGGGTAACTTTTTCCTTACAAAAACACTGCAAGCTGAATCCAATTACATATCCTTTAGTAATCTTGTACGATATGTACAGGAAGAAGAAGAATGGAGCAGTTATTTAGTTATAGAATAATATGCTACCAAATAAAGTATTCAGATCAAACAGTTGGTTTGATTGAAAAAAAAAAAACCTTTATCGAGTTCCACACTGAAAAAAAATTTGTTAACTTCAACCAACATCATGAATCCATATGAGCCGGTCAACATCATGACTTCTCCGACTAAGAGAACTTTGTCAAACGAATTCGGCTTGTTGTTACAACTAACCATCTTTTGTTTTTAGTAAACAATAATAACGTCATTTCAATTATTTTGGTGCTAAGTAAGAGAAATTATTATACATCTAAGTTGGCTCGCATTTTTTTCAGTGCATTCGTAACAACTGTTTGGTCATACTGGGTGGAACAATACTAAAGCCATGCCATGTTTCAATGAATTTTCCTAATTTATGAACGTGCTCTCAGATAGTGAAGGAAAACATCGCAGGGAATTTTGAAGATATTCTGCGTGCGTATGTGAAGTCTACTAATTCGATTTGGGAGGGCCTGGTGGACTAAAGCCCTTATCCTCCTTGAGACGAGGCCTATCTGTGACCAAGTGGACGTGTATACTGATACTGAATAACAAACCCAGGAATCGATAATACCGTCCGTGTGGAACAAGCTTACCTTTATAGAAAGCTAAAGGTTTGAGAAAGGTTACGTGTAAGTTTCCTTCGTACTTTCTGAGGTCAAAGAAAACAAACTTCAAATCTTCCCTTTCATTGTGTTTTTGTGGTCGAAAGGCTAGTCACCTATGACCGCTTTAAGCACGTCATTCCATCTTGAAACCTTCAATTAAACCTAAGCCTTGCTACAACTGCCTGCTAAAAAAATCGGCAATTGTAGCATTGACTACCCCGAAAGGGATTATGGTTGTGAGTTTATGTGTGTATTTTTTGTGGTTGTTTCGCTCTGGAATCTAGTATTCAGGTCTGGTATTTATCAGAAAGATTCTTACTATCCACGGTGCATCGCATTGTTACAAATCGTGATTAGGATTATACAACGTGTTAATGAATTAGCGCAAAACCTCATACACCCCAACTGATTTATAACAAAATAATTAGATTGAAACAATAATTTAATTATTTTGATAGTTAAAATTTAAAGTTATTAGCATTTTAAGTTTTGAGGCAAAAATTATTTATCATTTCAGCACTGAAAGAAAGCGCTAACGTACTCATGGATTCATTTTTATAATCTTGTTTTGGTTGTAAGTAGGGTGAGTGTGCCGCCCGTGCGGTGGGTTGACATCGGGTTCATAAAATTTTAAATTTTGCGAACAATTCTACACTAATATTATAAAGAGGAAAGATTTGTACCTATTTTTGTATGTTTGTATGTTTGTAATGAATAAACTCAAAAACTACTGTGCCGATTTCAAAAATTCTTTCACCATTAGAAAGCTACATTCACCTTGAGTAACATAGGCTATATTTATTGCTAGAAAAGATTAGACATCCACCCGTGCGAAGCCGGGACGGGCCGCTATATTTAATATATTGAAAAAATTACCTATGTTGAAACCATGATAATTCGATTCTGCTCTCGATTCTAAACAAACTACTTTCTAGTTTTGCGTTACTTCATTAACACGGTGTAGATGCACCACTTCGTAATCGTTGCATCCCTATTAAAAAGATCGTTGGTGTTTGGAATTATGGCCATAAGCTTATGTACATATGTAGTTGTAGGTACCTATACCTAGACATTACAGGATTTGCGGACAAAAGCTAGTAACTTATAAATCCTTTACAGGCTTAGTCTACGACAGCCTAGGTCATTGCCCCACGTCAGTCGAGTGTGCTGACCGCCGATCTGACGTCACTAAAACTCCACCACAAATATCAAGTCCTTTGAACAAAGCTACTTTCATACTTAGGACGTCGTAATAAGAGTTTTTTAGAGGGATTTCTCGACGTGGAACAAGAGGGCACTGCGGCAGCCTTGCAGGTAAGATTTCGTGTTTAGATTGTGGTATACATTTAGATCCGTGAACCTTGTGGCGTTTGTAATAGAGGCTTGAGGTTTTTTTTAGCAGTCTATTAAAAAATAAACTATTCCTGCGACTAGGTAAGGAGCCATCCATATATTTTGCCAAGGAAATTATGTGGTTAAGGTTTGAAATATTTGGTTTTTCACATTCGAGTGACCGGTCAGCGCAGGACCGGTCGTTATGGCGATCCTTGGGGGAGGCCTATGTCCAGCAGTGGACGTCCATCGGCTGAGATGATGGTCACTCGAAACTGTAAATTATTCTGTGTTTTATGTTCTCAGATGTAGAAATCTTTTGTTCATCTGACTGGCCTGATATCGGGTCACTGGGAGAAAGAAGGTAAAATACAGGAGGCGGATTTGACCTACCTTTGCAGCATCGGCCTATCAACACACCGACCGTTAGAAAGTCTCATAGGAACCAGATGTGCTATTTTTTAACCTCAGTTATTTTAAAATTTTCTTATATGAATTGGACTGTGTGAGATTCAAAAATAGCTCTAAATTAACAAAATTCTACACAACCGTAGGCTTTGTTTCTATCACAGCAGTGTAAAATATGATTTACAGGGTCCTTCTTAATATGCTGACACTTTTTTAAGGGGATGATCTGACCATCAAACTAAACAACTTTATCTATGGGACCAACATCAAAATAGCGAAAAAAAACAGCTGTCCCATACATTTTTGGCACGAGTAGGTTTGCAGTTTTGTATGGAAGAGTTGTTTTTTTTTTCATATTTCGATCTTCGTGCCATAGAGAAAGTGGTTTAGTTTGACGGTCTGACATAGTCATAAAGAAGGACCCTATATGTATATCTATCAAATTACACAAACTCTTAGCACAAGTGGCATTTATTTTCTGCCATGAGAAATCCGATCCCTGTTTATTACCCTGAATTGTCTAAAAACACGATTTAGCATGGCCTTCCTACACGAACACTGTATCAAAAACGTGATACGGCTAACAAGCTTCTCTAAGGATAATCTTACAAGCCAATTACGTTATTATATCAAGCCATACTTTTAGCGGAATAGTTGATTAGGCTGGTCCATTTGAATATTAATTGGATAAAATTACATTCTAAGGAAGATTATAATGTTAAAAACAAATGAGTATACAGGGTGAAATTGATATCATTAGCATCCTTTTAAACAAAGATTCTACCCATCAAACTGAACAACTTTCACTATGGGAGCAAACCGATCGGAGCAACTAAAAAATCAGCTGTCCCATACTAAACTGCAATGCCTACGCGACACAAAATGTATGCAACAGCTGATTTTTTTTTTGCTATGATTGGTTTGCTCTCATAGTAAAAGTTGTTCAGTTTGATGGGTAGAATCTTAGTTTAAAACATGTTTAAAAGGATACCAATACCAATGATACCAAGCGCAGCCAGGTCCCTGATGCGGAGGCAAGGGTTTGGCGTGTGTCAGAATAATAAATAAATATCTTGGACAATGTCACACAAATTATCTAGTCACATTTTAAAGTACCAGAATCTAGCCTGGACTTGTATTATGATGACTAGACAACGATATAGAATACATATATAAATACAAACATCCATGACTCGGGTACAAATATTCATATTCATCATACAAATATTTGTCCCTTACGGGATTCGAACCCGCGACCCTCGGCACAGCAGGCAGGTTCACTACCGACTGTGCTACCGGGCCGTCAATAATTCAGCGACTATATTGTGCGCGTTTAGAAGTGGGTATTACTTGCGTCATATTATTGGTTGGGTATAATATCATACACACACTATTTACTATATACACACACTATATACATACACTATATACTATTTACATACACTATATACTACATACCTACATTATATTTATTATAAATTATTTATTACACTACATAATTAAACTTTAAAGTATCCTTTAAGCACACAGTTGGTTTGCGGAGAGTAACAGCACAGGAGTGGTATTTTTGAGTCACACGTTAAAATCCACTGCTGATTTAGAAGTGTAAAAATTACTATGGAAATTATGCATCATTCGATCATGATTTTGAAAGTGTGAGATTCGGAAATTGCACTCCTGCTCTGTCAGGCACGGCAGAAAATCAACGCCTTGCTTATCAAGTAAGGCACTACGTTGAGTCGTGTCCTATTCACCGTCGCGGCACACACCGCTACTACCTACCTACTATTTCTATTAATGTACTCTGTTGTTTCGTGTGTGCCTTTAATGGTGAATAAAGATTTTTCTTTCTTTCTTTCTTTCTTTCCAATGATATCAATTTCACCCTGTATAGAACCACAAGATGCCTAGATTATCCGACGGATTAACATTGTCTTAGGGTGGTTGTGTCTAGAAACTTAGTATACAAGGTGTTAACTTAAATGTGTAGGGGGTACTTCAGAACTACATATTTCTATGTCGTAAAAAAAAGGTTTTGCAATAGAAAATGTTGATGGCTACTTTACCCGAATGTATGGATATAGAACAGATTTTTGGATAGTATGTAAAAAAGGTTTGATTGGCTTTTCCAAGCTTGCTAGTCTGGTTATGGCCTTGACTTTAGCGTTGAATTGAACGAATCTTCTCCATGTATGAGTCGTATTTTCAGAAAAGAACATTATAAAGGTGAATATACAGGGTGTAACAAAACACCCTAGTAATACTTAAGGGGGTGCTTCCGACCATCAAACTGTTAATTTTTCACTATGGAGCCAACATCGAAATCGCGAAAACGCTCTTTCATACAAAACTGCAGTACGTCCCGACTCAAATGTATGGGACGGCAGATTTTTTTTATTTTTCTTACTTTGGCTCCACAGTGAATGTTGTTCAGATTGATGGTCTGAAGCACCCCCTTAAGTATTACTAGGGTGTTTTATTACACCCTGTACTATGGTTTGGTAGCCTAAAGTTTAGGAAGTTTTGTATTAGCCAAGAAAAGAAACAACAAAACCTAAAGAAAGACTATAGATAATAAAATTGATACAGCCCTTTTTAAACTTAAGGTAAATATTTAAAGCTTGAGAACTTCCAGCCAGAATGCCAAATAAATCAATTCATATTTAACAAAAATTTTTGCGTGTCCAAAATTAACATTTGACTATTTTAGAAACAACCAAAAAAGAAGTCACTACTATTTTTGACAAACCTACTCATAGGCAAAGAAAATATACACCATAGGTACCACACCTAAAATATTTAAATCTGTTCCAAAAGCCCAGATTTTTAACAAAACATCTAGAAATAAAACCGGTCAAGTGCGAGTCGGGTTACTCGCGCACCTAGGGTTCCGTACCGAACACAACATTATTTATTAACTTAGAAAAAAAAACTTTTTTGGTCTGGGACCTTTAGCGCAAGACCGACTAACACTTGGCCGGTTTTTAGTATTTGTTGTTATTCTGTAGAGTTTGCTCTATAATCACACTAAGTTTGACGCTTGTATGTATTACCGTTTTTATGATAGAGCGTAAAGGAAAAACGTTGATAAAAACTAGTTTCATGTTGAGAACCCCCCTTAATTTTTAATTTTTTGTCATTTTTATTATTTGTTAACAAATCCGCCTTAATAACGCATAATCTGAGAAAATTTCAACTATCTAGCTACTACGGTTCAAAAGTTACAGCCCTAAATAGGTAGGACGGACAGAATAGGTAGACGGACGGACGGACGGACAGACGGACAGACGGACAGACGGACGAACGGACGGACGGACGGACGGACGGACAACGTAGGCTTAGTAATAGGGTCCCGTTTTCACCCTTTGGGTACGGAACCCTAAAAACGCCACAATGACTAACAGTGTCCCACGCAAACCTACACGTTATTCAAATTTCACATCTCTGGTTATCCTTTAAGCCGATCATGGTCAATATGGATTGACCTCAACCCGATTCGGGCATAAAACAATTAGACGAACCAGTTTTATTGTGTTGCTTTAGTGGAGGAATGCAGGGCCGGAGTCTGTGGGATTTTTGAGGCCCTGAGGCGATATTTTAAGTACAATAAGCACGGTACAGTCTGGCAAAAAAGAGTTGGGAAAAAATTTGCAAGAACGTCAAAATCACACATAATCTGGCAACAACACCATACTAAATTAGCTTCTGCTATCACCAGGACTATTTTATGTGTAAACCAAAACCACGCACAGTGAAAATGTTTGCCACGTCAAAAATGTCTCTATAGTAAAATAAAATAAACAAGCTGGCCTTTAAGTAGCATAGCATATGCTCACGACTATATTCCCCTAGGGGGTAGTCAGAGATATTCTGAAACTTCAGAACATCCACGTTTCACTAGTAGTACCGAAACTCCGTCCAGTGTGACGGGGAGTGAGCCCGTCGCCACTTGAAATGGACAGTAGGCCTTTAAGTAAAGATTACAAACATCGAAAATAACGAGGTAGGTCCCTATTCTAAGGTCCTACTATGTACAATAGTACACCACGACAAATGGGGCCCAATTACCAAAAGCGTCTCTGTAAAGATAAACTAGAAACTTCAGAAACATGATGTCAGAGCAATGATCTCAGCCAGAAAGCGAGAATCGGCCGAGCTTCGTGCCTGACATATTAAATCATGTTTTTCCATACGATTAGATTTCTCTAACTACCAATAGTTAGTAGCTTTTACTCGCTTTTGCTTCGCAAATTGCTTGTACATCTTTCTTACTGACATTGACTGATGCTCTTTGTAAAATGCATATTCTTGGTAAATCAGATAATTTCAAAAATGTGCGGCCAAATATTATCTGTATGCGTAAGTACAGTTAATTTGTGAGCCTATAATAATATCACTGCTGGAAATATGTAAACGAAATAATTCCCGGCATAAAGCTATAAAAAGAGACGAAATGATATTTAAAGGTTCATAAAAGCCGTTAGTCAAGTTACTTTAACCGTAAAAACTCCGTACAAACCGTACTGATGTTTATCTTCACCGGTTTTGTGCAATAAAGTTCACTTTGTTTCTCGTTTTGAACGTTTTCTGCAGCCATGTTATAATATGTGTAATGCTGCATTAGTTTTATTGCATCATACACTAACTCTCTTGTTTTCCAGGGGTGGTTAAGATGATCAAGCTGAATGACTGGTCCTTCAAAATTCATGACATATTTTATTTCTAACAGTATGCGAGTCTAGATAAGGGTATGTCGGTGAAAGGATAGAACAATTATTTTGTATGATGGACATACATTTTGTGGAATTTGGTTTTTGTGAAATGCCTTTTGTTCTATGTATATTATTACATTATTTGTTTATGGGGGTCCGGGTTCGAATCCGCACGGACAACATGCCATGTACCAATGAGTTTTTCTAACTTATGTACGTAAAACCGACTGCTCTCAAACGGTGAAGGAAAATATCGTGATGAAACCTGCATATCCTGGAAAAGAAATTCTGATGTGTATGTGAAGTCTACCAACCCGGTACAATTGGGCATGTGTGGTGGACTAATGCCCATACACCCTCCTCGAGGGTAGGCCTGTGCCCTGCAATGGTACGTTTATAGGCTGATGATGATGATGATATTATTACAAGTTAGGCAGACTCAATACCATAGTACAATTACTGAACCAATGTTCTGAGCATGCCTGGAAAATCAAAGGTCGTGGATTCGAGTCCTATTAGGGCTAGAATTCTATGCAAGATCTAGCGACAAAGCTAGAAATCCGTCATGCTCGCGTGGCATGCGTAAAATAACAAAGGTGGGGGCAAATCTCTATCTTTTCTTTGGGGGCGGCATGTCATCCACTGCGAGGGACAAATTTTGTGATTTGTCCGAACTTCGACGTTCATAATACAAGTGCGAATTGAAAAATTGGGGGATTGTTATGTGAAATTAGCTAAGCGCTGGAAGCTGCGCGCTAAGAGCGCTTACAGACGAAAATGTATGAGCGCGACGCTCTGCGACCCACTGCGACAACAAAGTGTCGCTCGTCTGTAAGAGCCCTAAGAGGGTAAATTGAACAAAGTGATTATTTTGACAAAGGTATTAGATTAGAGCTTTTATTCACCGGAGACGTACATGGCAGAAAGCGACCAAGGTCAATTAGCATTTGCTTCGCTGACTTGCAAACCTAGTCCGAGACCCGACCGTAAAATTATGCACCTCTATTTCATAGGCGAACGAAATGTGATTCTAGTGTATGTTACACAGGGGTTAATTCAACGCCGCCAAGTTGCCTAGAAAAATCTTGCCGCAAGTACCTTTCCATTATGATTTTTGGTATAACTTTTTCCACCTGTCTGTTCGGGAAGTAAATGAGGTGCCATCGGAAGGAGACTGATCTAATGTACTGGAAAAACTAGGGTTGCCACCTCTTAATCTGCCGCAAATATAGGGTTGCCAGGATAAAAAATGACTTCTTTAAACCTGGCAACCCTATAGTTGCGGCAAGAGGTGGCAACCCTAGTTTTTCCAGTACTTTAGATCGCCTATGAAATAGGTGCATCATTTTACGGTCGGATCTCGGCCTAACCGATAATCCTAAAGAAGGTGAGGTGAATGGAAAATGGAAAAATAATTTTTGATAATATTTTCGACAGTCTAACTTCAGGAGTGCTATTCTCTAAGCGAAAACATCGGTTGTAACATCGGCGAGCTGTCAATTCTGTGTGCGATCTCCGACGATCTAAAGATGCGACGATGTTTGCGCTTATAGAGAATAGGGATGATGACAATTTTTATTTTATTTCTTTTTTAAAAACTTTTTGATATCTTAAACACGAAAGGAACACAGATTTTTTAGTATCTTCAAAAATAACAGAAATATAAGTGTTAAAAATTTACGGTTAGAGCGAGAGGCAGATATAAAGGGAGTGACGTGATACCCTCGTATTTTAATACAAATAATAACGAAGTTTCATACAAACATCTGTTTTACATGAATGTGATAGAAGACGATAAAAAACGTATTTCAATCGCTTATAACTTTTTTGTTTTCTGTTTGATTAATTTTTTTTTAACATTTTGTTATTGAATTAAGAGGGGGTCATACCTATTTTGTCTGTTTTCGAACCGATTTTTGAGAACCAAATTATTACATTTAATATATATAGTTCACATAACAGTTCACATACGTTCTTTCTGCAGGGCATCTAACCGTTGAAAACACGATTCTATTAAATTTTCTCGATAGAAAAGAGGAGCAAAGTAAGCTCGATTTCAGATTTATAACCAGTTTTACAAGAATCACACTACACCCTTTCTTCTGAATATACCATCATTTGAAACGTAAATCTAACCGATGGATTTTTTCCCAAACACCCAAGAGAAAAGATATTGATGAAAAATGTGTTTTTTTGCGATCTTGCATTCAATTGAAGCGGGATGGCTAATTGCGAAAGTTTGCTTGTTAGAAAGAGAGGCTTGTTCTACTAATACCCAGCCTTAAGCCTTTTTTTGGAATTCGTTACAAGATATGAATTTCCAGGATCAGTCATCATCCCTATTGCACTGTAGCTCTTTTTCTATTGACTAAGACTTAAAACTGTAGATCAGTCGTACAACTGTTGTTCAGAGCAATAGTATACTATGTATTTGGATAAACCGTTTTAAAGCTATCACGACGGGACGCGGTCACGTAAACACGTCCACTACCTTTTAGCTGGAAGGTGTTCAAATAAAATAGAAATACTTACAGTATTTTGCTACAAACCTGCATCTGCAGTGCGATAAATTTGGGGACATTGAACCCAATGAAATAGCTCATTGCTTTGGTTTCTTTGGAAGTAGAAGAAGTAGAAGTTTCTTTAGAAGTGGATAACGCACTTCCCCGGTTTGGAAGGGTGCGGGTTCAAGTCCCGCCCGAGACTAAATTTTTCAATCTTTAATTGATTCTTTGGAAGTAGTTGTTTTCGAATAAAAATCTGGTAGATAATCTGATATTTGAGCCATAGCGTAAATACCTTTTTTTTATTAATTACTACTTTTTACTGCGGACTATTGGAGGGACCACGAAGGGTCTACCGGGCCAAAATGAATGAACTTAAGCAACTGACCTAGGTGCACCAGAGGGGTACGGACCTCGGCATAGGACGTTGCTGGGACTACGCGGCGGATCGGATAGCGGGGATCGGGTCTATGCCCGCGTGGCGTGCGGGGTACGGCGGGGGACGGGCGTACCCTAACTAAATTAGATGTTACGGTACGCGCGCAGGCAGCGTGGGCCGGGACGCCCTCCTCCCGGCCCCCGCACGCCCCGCACGATTGGCCTGCCGCGACCGCTGAGCTTCACCACTATTAGTTCTTTACACTATGCTTGAGCTGTGAGACTGAGGTTCTTAGTCATGTTATTATATCTCGTATTATATCCACCAGGGATATCATCATCAGCATATACGTCCCACTGCAGGACAAAGCCTGCCCTCAGGGAGGGTGAATGGGCGTTAGTCCACCCCACCACGCCCACCAAGGATATCATCATCAATATAAAATTGTGTTTTCACCTGGATTATTAGCGCAAGCCCGACTCACACTTGGCCGGGTTTTATAAAGTGTTGTTTTACTTTAGAGTTTGCCAAGTTTAACGCTTGTATGTATTATCGTTTTTACGATAGAGTAGAGATATTATTTTCCAAAAAAAAAACTTTGAAAAAATAATTGTTTTTTGTGTGATCCCTTAGTTTATACTTTTTGTTTTTGTTATTTGTTAGTAATTCTAACATAATTATTGTGTGAAACAACTAACGATTTCAACCGGCTACTAATTACCGGTTCAATACAGGGTGTTACAAAAAAACAAATAAACATTTAGGGGGGTGGTTAAGACCATCAAACTGAACAACTTTCACTATGGGGCCAATATCGAAATCGCGAAAAAAAAAAATCATCATCATCATCATACCAGCCGATAGACGTCGACTGCTGGACATTGGCCTCCCCCAAAATGAGGAGAATTGTCATAATCGCCATGGTACGATGCGTTTGCGATGTTCCATACTAAACTACAGATCTACTCGAGCTAAATGTATGGGACAAAATATATATTTTTTCGCGATTTCGATGTTGGTCCCATAGTGAAAGTTGTACAGAACGGACGGATAGCGTAGGCGTAGTAAAAGGGTCCTGTTGGCACCCTTTGGGAACGGAACCCCAAAAATGTTTATTAAGTAAGTGATTTCAGAGCTTCAGGTACGGTATTCAAAACTGCATTTTGCATCGATTTCAATAGACTAGCCAACGGTTCACCCCGTTCGGTGAACTTTTAAATCGAATCGATTCACGGTTATTACTCGGTGATCGATTGAAATACCGTTTGTTGCAAATGCAATCGATTTACCTAATGCTCGTGGATTGGATTCAAATCGTTCGTGCGGATTTCGTATACAGGCTGTAATCTTAAATGCGTTAAATATATCAAGGGTGCTTCAGACCACCAAGTTGAACAATAATTGGAGCTAATATCGACATCGCAAAAAAATAATCGTTGTTCCAAAAAAAAAAGGTATTCTGGACCCAAATGCATGGAACAGCAGTTTATTTTCCCAATATTAATCATAGTTCAGTTTGGTGGTCTGAAGCACAAAAGTATGTAACGCATTTACAACCTATAAATTCAGAAAATCTTTGATTACAGCACGGATTGGATTAGGGGTTTTTCAGGTCAAAAAATCAATCACGGTACTCCGTGATTGATTTTTTTTTTTTTTTTTTTTCAATTAGTTTTGACGTACAGATGCCGCTGTTAACGCGAAGCTCGAAGCTCGGTTACTCAGATATAATAGCCGAAAAATCTCTAGAGCAAGACCTTGACTGCGCAAAGTCAAAGTCATCATAATTTATTTAATATAGGAGCTTGAAGCCCACTTATTAAACATCAAATCTTTTTTTGAACGTGTTGTCGCTGTGTAGAGAAGATGCAAACAGAAACTCTACAACATAACAAGACTTAATAACTAAATACGCAGAAACAAAATTTCTAGGCAAAAGCTCTACTGCGCAGGCAACAGCAGCAGGCCGTTGTTGGCCAAGTTGTTGGCCGGGCTACTATACAATAATCGGGTATTAAATAAGTACAAACCTTAGAAGACAGATCGGCAATAATCTCATTCTTCTCATCGATCTGCCTCTCGCGCTCCATCGCTCTCCTCGCGTGCGCAGCGATCGAGTCCCTAACTCGAGAGCCTTCTAGAGTGGCGTAGGCTGCCACGGCGTCGGCGCAGGCAGCGGCGAGCGCCCCCCGACGGAGGGTCTCCCCTTCCTCCCCGTCGAGCGATGTGAGGGAGAGGTCCGAGTGTAGTCCTGGAGGAAAAATATTTATGTTAGATCAAATGATAGAGGCTGTAGGGTGTTTCTGACGGATTTCCGCCACGACGACAGCTTCAACTATTGTTGGCGTTGATGAGTTCTCATGTGGCTGACATAGCCAATCTTTTTAGAGAAGATCTTCAGATAATTATAGCGGGCAAGTGACCATGCCGTTCTTATAGTTATATTAGAACTCTGGTGGTCGGGCTTTCAATTGCATCAGGTTTGGCTTGCTGTAGTATAATGAATGGCAACTAAAAAGGAGGATATGACACTTACATGTCATGTGCGTCTTCTACATAGAGAATTTACACGCTACTTCATGGTCTTCTATAATGAAAATCTAAAGAGTTCACCAGATGTCGAATTTTTTCCGCGCCGGACAAAAATGACCATGTCCTCATACAGTATGTCATTTAAGACGGAATTTTTGGTTGACTTTACTTCCTAAAGTTCCATACTGTCTTTTATTTATCATGGACAATGGGTCCGGCGAACAAAATTTCTGTCCAATGGAGAAGACTTGATGCAACCAGTACGGTTGGTGGAGGCAGTTGGTGTCAATTGTGGTGTCAAGGGTATTTTCAAGGTGAGAGGAAACTGTAATATCTTGGGCTATATGCAAACAGTGGCTTCCGAAGCAAGATGCATTAAAAACGGTCACCAAAGAGATATCATCATCATCATCTATCCCACTGCAGGGCACAGCTCTAACCTCAGAGGCCAATGCACCCTGTATTGGCGTTAGTCAACCACGTGTTCCCTATGCGGATTGATGAACTGAAACATACGCATCAGAATTTCTTTTTCAGCGTATGCAGGTTTTGTTCAAGATGTTTTCCTTCACCGTTTGAGGGCAGTTGGTATTACGTACTATCGGGGACTTTTCCGCCTGACCACTTAAGAAAAAAATCGCATAATTTCGCCCAAAATGTATTGTTTAGAAACTATTATTAATTGGCCTATTCATCAATAGGGCGGGGTAAGACATCGCTTTTATTTTTTAGTATGCAAGCAAAAATGAGCCTAGTGGTGGTCTGTCCGCGATAAGTGGAAAAGTCCGCGATAGTACGTACGTTAGAAAAACGAATGGCATGTAGTCTGTGCGAATTCGTACCCAGAACCTCGTGATTGAGACCTCTCCGCAACGTCGGACGTTCTTTAGAATACAACGACATGCATCGATCCAAAAAAGCTATTTCAAAAAAGTAGCGATCGTCAATATCTCAATTGAATTTTTACGACATGTCATCTACTTACTACCTATACATCGAATATGTTAGCTCCCATCTTTGTTAATAATTATTATGTATGTATTACATGTTTAACATTATATCACATGTTACTCGTATGTTTAAAATAACAATGATCCATCAGCGTCAATCGATTCAAAGTTCACACGGCCTGTTGGGTTTACCGAACTTATGCAACTGGGTACAAGATAACAATAGGTCGTAAGAATTGACCGTGCCTGATGATGATGACGTATAAAGGGCCGTTAACAAAGGTTTAGACGGCCTACAATTTGTTGGTCAAATTATGAACCTTGTGGATGCAAAAAGAACGGCAACGATTGAAGTGACAAATATGACCTGTGAATGCTTGTCCGGACTCTCCGGACACAGCATACAAAAATTTGAAATTGAAAAGATGACGTCAGCAAATGCGAAACCAAAGAAATTGAACCTTAAATTAAATTAAATTAAAAATTATTTATTTCAGATTATTCATCCATATTGTTTAATATTTTGATTGATTAAGATGTCTGTGATAAATTCATTTTGTATAAATTAGTAGTTTTAGCTTGACATCATGTATTATTTTTGTGGATAAATTGTGAAATTTTAATGTAATAATTTGTAAATCTTATTTTATCTTGACATGCTTAAAATTTGCACGCCTGCGAGCAGGCTGGATACACTTGTGCTAAATAATATCGATGAAGATCTATTGTAAGAAAACTGTATTCATGCAAATAAATGATTTCTATTATATTCTTTCTATTCTATTCTATTCTGTGTTAGTAAGAATTGTCTTATAACTAAGTTAACTAGTTCACAAATGAATACATTACAAATATACAAATAAGTCTTCTTCGTAGGTAAAGAGTAACCAGTGCGCGGTAACCAGAGGGCGATAGAGGGGGTGAGGTAAAAAGTTGGTGGGAGGAAGGGAGTGTCCGTACTGTATCTAGTAATAGATACTCTTTCTTATACTGTGCTAAGGGTTCTAAAACTGTAGGTAAAATATCCAAGGCCTTAATAAACCGATCACAAGTGATAACAACCTCATTGAGCTTATTCTGAAGTCGCTGTTGTAATTAAAAAATCATTTTTGAGTAGTTTTTGGCGTTTGGTTCCTCCTGCATACGCTGAAGAAGAAATTCCGATGCGTATGTGAAGTCTACCAATCCGCATTAGGCTCGCGTGGTGGATTTACGCCCAACCCTCCATGAGGTGACCTGCAGTGAACGTATATAGGCTGATGATGATGAGTTGCTTTTTTCGAAATTGAATTCACTCAGAATTTGCATAGTGAACAAAATACAACTTTTAAGTTACAGAAAAACAATAATTCCAGTGTATTAACGATTATTTCCTAACTTAACTATAATGCAAAGTTTGGTCTTTAGTCCGTCAATCAATCATTGACATCTATATTATACCTCAATAATGCATGACTCAATGATGTTCAATACAGATGATGATTAAGAGCCAATTTATGAGCTCAGTAACTTCTTAGTACGTAATGTTCGATTATAAATCCAAGGTCTCTAAATTGCTTCATTATCACTTCACTTTAAATTTTGCAAGATTTGTAACATCCATCAATAAATTAAAAGGTATTTGCAAAAGAATTACTATATTGAATTGTCAAATTGCCAAAGCTGGCCTGAGTTCATTTCGAACTCCAGTCCAGTACCTATTCCTAATCTAAATCGACTCTGGCGACTGCTAGTCTTTATAGAAAAGCAGTAAGGTACGTTCATCATCATCATCATCTCAGCCGATGGACGTCCACTGATGGACATAGGCCTCCCCCAAGGATCGCCATAACGACCGGTCCTGCGCTGCCCTCATCCAAGGTTTTCCCGCCGCCTTCACCAGTTCGTCGGTCCACCGTGTGAGGGGCCTACACGCTGCGCTTTCCGTTACGCGGTCGCCACTCGAGAACTTTTCGGCCCCACCGACCATCGGTTCTGCGAGCAATGTGCCCCGCCCACTGCCACTTGCTTGCTTATCGTGTCGACTTCAACTGCCACTTAAGTTTAGCAATTCGTTGGGCTATGTCAGTTACTCTGGTTCTTCTGCGGATCTCTTCATTTTTGATTCGATCTCGCAGGGAAACTCCGAGCATAGCCCTCTCCATTGCCCTTTGGGTGACTTTCAGCCTACGTTGGATATTTTACATTACATATGTGCACGCTAAACACAGATGCACTCTCTCGTCTTTACCCTCTTATGTCTGGTGGAATGTGAGAGCGGTACGATCAGAGATGGATGTCATATTATGCAGCTGACGTTAAAGATGTGCAAGACGGCTGAAGGAATAAAACAACACTACTAAAACAAAACTACGAGTACCTGTTACTTAAAAATATTGTTGGTAGTTGTAGAACCATATGCATGTGAGGGTTATTTTGTAATAAGAAATCTGAAACGATTATAAGCACAAAACCTAAAATAAAAGATGCCAAATGACAATGCTGCAATCATACCTATCACGCTAATTGACAAAAGAAGCAGATTGCCCCTCTCTTCTTATTAACATTCAGGTGAGTCGAAGACTAGAGTCAATTTTTCAGTGCAGGGCACAAACAAACAGGTACAAACTGGTACAAACAGATATCTCGCAACAAGAATAATATACTGACTTCAATATACGAGGCTGATTTGACCTACTTCGCGATTTCAATTTATTCTCAATACAGATCGAAATAACGAAAATAATTACGTACAAATTAAAATCAATAACGTAATACGAATCGTAACATAATATCAATAATTTTGTATTGCTACATAAACGGTTCATGAATATAACACAATTTATATCATAATTTTTATTGATTTACTGTTCAATAAAGTTTGTGTAAAATACAGTAAAATTACATTGAAAATGTCGTTCTCTGGCTTAGTGGGCTCGGTGGCGAAATTGGATAACGCAATTCCCCGGTTTGGAAGAGTGCGGGTTCAAGTCCTGCCCGAGACTCAATTTTTAAATCTTTAAGTTGATTACTTTGTAAAATTTAATCCGTATTTAATATTATAAGTAGATATTTCTTACAATAGTTATGTAACCGCAGATTATTTAATAGCCCCTGTCGCGTTTGAAGTTTCAACCACAAAAGCCCTTGTATGGTGTGCTTGGTTACATTCTACAGTTTTTATCTCTCAAAAGATTATAAAACGGTTCAGATTCTTACAAGATTTTGTTACAGTTTCCTGTTAAAAGGTGATGGATTGTGTTTCATTTAAATAGTAGTTTAATCTTTAGCGATTGCTACTTAGGTACTGTTCCCCCAGATATGACAGCCCGGTAGCACAGTCGGTAGTGAACCTGCCTGCTGTGCCGAGGGTCGCGGGTTCGAATCCCGTAAGGGACAAATATTTGTATGATGAATATGAATATTTGTACCCGAGTCATGAATGTTTGTATCTATATAATGTATTGTATATCGTTGTCTAGTCATCATAATACAAGTCCAGGCTAGATTCTGGCACTTTAAATGTGGCTAGATAATTTGTGTGACATTGTCCAAGATACTTATTATTTATATTTATATTAAAAAATCTTCTAAACAAATTAGAACCTAAGTAGTAATCTGAAGTTATAACCTACATCGTCATCAAAACTTTGTGGTTTTATTATCAATGTAAACTAAACATAATAACATTAAAAACTGTTTGACAGACATCGCACAGCCTAAACTGCTGAAGATAGGACTATGTTTGAAATAACACTTTTTTTATACAGGGTGTAACAAAACAGCCTAGTAATACTAAAGGGGTGCTTCAGACCATCAAACTGAACAACTTTTACTATGGGGCCAACATCGAGAAAAAATTAAAAAAAATCAGCTGTCCCAAACATTTTAGTCGAGTCGGTACTGCAGTTTTGTATGGGACAGCAGATTTTTTTTATTTTTTCTCGATGTTGGCCCTATAGTGAAAGTTGTTCAGTTTGATGGTCTGAAGCACCCCCTTAAATATTACTAGGGTGTTTTGTTACACCCTGTAGATGCATGGATTTACTAAAAATGTTTTTTCTTAACGAAAGGGGATGAAATGAGGTCAAAATATTTGCATAGAAAATCTAAATCCACGGGAAAACCCAATAAATTATAATGAAGTTAGTGTCAGATAAATCTAACAAGTAGGTAGGTACTTGATACAAAAACGGCCCGACGAGTCAAGAATTATTTAAGCTCATCTTACGCATTAAACTCTTGTTAAAAATAAGCAAAGAAGTTAAACTTTCACAATAGCAGTGTAATTTCTACGACACTTTCCCGTAACTATAATGTAATATGGCATAACGAGTGTAATTTCACGTATTGTCCACGCTACATCACATCATGCTTCAATAAGGAACTTTGTGTCTTTCGGTTAAGGTAATATCATCAGTAAACTATCTTCATTTACACTCACATACCTACGTTATAATTTAAAAAATATATACAGGGTGTACAATAAAATGGGACAGCTACTCAAAGGGGTGCTTCAGACCATCAAACTGAACAACTTTCTCTATGGGACCAATATCGAAATCGCGAAAAAAAAATCCGCTCTCCCATACAAAACTGCAAACATAACTCGACTGAAATGTATGAGACAGCAGATTTTTTTTTCGCGATTTCGATATTGGTCCCATAGAGAAAGTTGTTCAGTTTGATGGTCTGAAGCACCCCTTTGAGTAGCTGTCCTATTTTATTGTACACCCTGTATAACTCGTGGTCGTGAAAATTAAAAATTAAATAAAGAAAATTGTAACTTTTTACAAGTTAAAAACATTGTATTTGCACTAATACACTTAGAAATTGCAAATATTATTGATTTTAAATATTTTACAACCATGTTGTGCTATGCGGGTTCGAATCCCGTCCGAGACTTAATTTTTCAATCTTTAATTTGATTTAGAAATTGCTCTCTTATAAGTGTTGAAATTTACAGTAGGGAAGACGTAGGGAACCCTAACAAATAGCATTTGTTGTTGTTTTTTACTTTTAGTATTAACGCAAGTTTTAAAAACGTTACCTGTTACTAAATCAAGTTTTAAAAACGTTACCTGTTACTAAATAGCGTCGATTTGTCAAACTTTTTACGACATAAACTGTTAAATTAAATTAAATCAGTGTAGGTAGTTCCTAGGTGTTAAATTAAATTAGGTTAGTACATTACGTACAGTTTTTTCTTTACGTAAATATTAATAATGTGCGTTGCAAAACCGCACATTGATCGTGCCTTAAAAAATACGTAAGTAACGCATTTTGCAACGTGCAATATTACCTACAATAAATTATTGAATCTACTTGTAACATTTACTTGTAAAGTTGCGTTTTGTGGCGTATCGCCAATCTAGACCAAAAGGTTAATAATTCGCCGGCTCGATTTCGTTTTTCCGAATAAAAACTAAAAGAGTTCCGTGACTGACTGACTGACAGACAATGCACAGCCTACTGAAGATATAAACATGCAAAGGACTTTCGAAAATCGACCGGTAAGTAATCGGGTAAAAAGCTCGCAAGTGTATAAAAACCTATTATATGCTATTGCATTAGTATTTTACAGGGTGTAAGTGACAGCCTAGCAAATACTGATGGAGCCTACCTCAGGAAACGCGAAAAAAAATTATCTGTCCCATACAAAACTGCTGTACCTCTCCAACTCAAATTATGGGACAGCTGTTTTTTTCGCGTTTCCTGAGGTAGATTCCATAGTGAAAGTTGTTCAATTTGATGGTCTGAGTTCACTGTTTCAGTATTTGCTAGGCTGTCACTTACACCCTGTATACAACGTGTTAATAAATTAGCGCAAAACCTCTTACACCCCAACTGATTTATAACAAAATAATTACATTGCAACAATAATTTAATAATTTTTATAGTTAAAATTTAAAGTTATTCGCATTTTAAGTTTTGAGTCAAAAATGATTTGTTATCATTTCAGCACTGAAAGAAAGCGCTAAAGTACTCATGGATACATTTTTATAATCTTGTTTTGGTAGTAAGTAGGGTGAGTGTGCCCGTGCGGTGGGTTGTCATCGGGTTCAGTAAATATTAAATTTTGCAAAAAAATTATTTAATATTTTGAAAAAAATTACCTATGTTGAAACCATGATAATTCGATTCTGCTCTCGATTCTAAACAAACTACTTTCTAGTTTTGCGTTAATTCATTAACACGTTGTATAAGGTTAGTTTATTTTAAACCTGCTGAATTTACATTACAAGTGGCTCTCTACAAGTGTCTCACTACCCGTCATACTGGACAGAGTTTGAGCACTGCTAGTGATAATCTTCATAATGTTATTATTTAGAATATCTCTTATTACCCCTTTTTGCTTATTCAATGCGCACTGGTTTATACCTCTGTGATATAACCGTAGTCAGTCACAATATTTTGAAAACTGTTTACAAAACATTGGCACACATTGGTAAGAATCGTGTCGTGTCAAGTCGTGCCAAGCCCTGGCGTGACTGGCAGCTGTTCGGCAATGATATCACTGCTGTGAGCTATGTGTTCCTGGTAGACAATATGGTTTGCCGTTTTTAATTCGCATATCAGAATCAGAAACCTGCATACACTGAAGAAGAAATTATGATGCTATTGAAGTCTACCAGTCTACATTAGGCACGCGTGGTAGACTAATGCCCATACACCCTCCTTGAGGGTAGGCCTATGCCCTGCAGTGGGACGTTAATAGGCTGATGATGATATCAGAATCGTGGTGGAGATCGAACAGGTACTGGCTTTGATATTCAAAGCTTAACGGCGATCCATTTCATCTATTCGATGTTATCTTACAGTCTGTATGTGTCTTCACTCTAGTGAGATGATTACCAAGGATCGAGAACCTACCAACCAAAGAACCACCACCAACCAAACAAGACCTACCAAGGATTATTGGAGTACCAAGATTAGGTACATTGTTCTATTCAAATATGTATAAGGTCTAACAGATCTGGCTGTAACTATTTTAAGGGAATGATCCGACCATCAAACTGAATAACTATACGACCAACGATGAAATCGCGAGAAGAACATCTGCTGTTCCATACAAAACTTCAAACAAAGAGGTCGAGAGCAAACCCATTAGTAATACATTTTTTTTACTTAACGAATCTACCCATTTACATGGGGACACGGACAGCTGATTTATTTTTCGTGTATTCGATGTTGTTGGCCCCATAGAAAAAGTTGTTCAGTTTGATGGTCTAATCATCCCCTTAAAATAGTAGTTTCACCTAAAATTAGACTTTATACATAATTTGAATGGAAAGCAGACTTAATCACAGTCACAGATTACCCTTGGATTACCCCCAATAGATACCGCATACAGGGCCGCCGACGCTCGCCACACATCTATGGTTTTTCACTGATATAAGCAATGCGACTCGAGCTAGAAGAAGTGCGACTTTGAAATGGCCAATCACGTTGCACCGTTTCGTGCCCCGCTACCCGCACCTACCGCCAAAAATGGTGACTTCGGGCGTGAACAAAATGTTCATCATGCGGTACTTATCTATTGGGGGTAATCTGTGATCACAGTGCAGTGTTATGTAGGTATTCTAGCTAGATTCTAGCTACAATCTTGTTCCATTTTTCAAGGAATCCTGCCTGGTTGGTAAACAATTTATAAAATTGCCAGGTCGAGGATGTACAAAAATTCTTTATGCTTTTTACCATATCACGATAGCCTAGGAGCCTTAGGGCATTTTAAAACTAAAACTCTTCAAAAAGGTGAAATTGGACGTGTCGCAATGTGAACAGAGTCGCCTTCAGTGTGCTGTGGTCTTATTAACAACATGAACAACGACAAACTGATGACAAAGTCACGACTCAGACTTCTGGTAAGAGGAATAATTTACAGATAATTTGAGATCATTTTGCATTAAGCACGATTTGATATTGATTATCAAATTGAATTTCCTGCCAACTTTATTGCTGGCAAGTCCAGGAAATTGTACTAAAGGTCAGAGTCATAAATTCATAATTCTTTATAGTTTTGTTATAGTTACGTTTGACAGGGGTGGCCAACACAGTTTTTCTTTGGGCACGAGTTTCACCTTAGAATTGACTTTTCATTTTCCATCACCAGTTTTTATTAAATAAATTAAAATAAGCGATACGTTATATTTCCGATTTAATTTTATTCTTATTCATAATTTTCATAAATTTCATTTTAAAATTTTTCTGAGCTTTCTGACATCATGAATTTATGACCATTATTGGCCGAAAGGATGATTAAGAAAATTTCTGATATATATGTATATATGATGATAAGATTCAGGCAAAGGAAATGCATCCTATTCAGCCGTGATTTTTCACATAAGTAATTCGAAAAGTAATGGATAGAAAAACATGCTATTTTTTCAACGTTTTTTAAATACTGTGGACATTGTGGTATGTGGTTTTAATGTGCTTTACAGCGGGCCTGGGGATTCTCGGATGCGTAAAATGTGACTTGCTTGAGTGGAGCTCCACGAACGATTGCCCATCTCACATCGTGCCCTGCGTGCCCTAACACCTGCACGCAGGAGGAGCTCATGACCGCTAGCGACGGTGCAGTATCGTTTGCCCAATTGGGTATTTGACTACATACATACATACATACATTTTATTTTTATCTTCTCAGTAAAAAAAAGGTTAGAAAATAACGCTAAACTCCCATTTTCGTTGAGTTTTTAGCTTGAATACTATTTTTAATAACAAGATAAACTTTGAAATGATAAAAATTTTGAAATTTGATAAACTATAAAATGAAATGTTGATGACGTCACAACTCATTATTTAGTACAAAAGTTCATACAAAGCGCACGTTTTTACGTTCGATAAAGAGTAGCTGATTTGACTAGTTGTCAAGTAGCCTATTCTGGCAAGGTGTTGAAGTCGACACGATAAGCAAGCAAGCGGGCCTTACTTGACCGCACGAGCTTTACAACATCGCAGTTTTATTCGCCCTACAACTCAGACACGCGATGTATTGCCTTACATTTAGTTACAACAAATCCTCCCACATGACTCTTACGCCCTTCAAATAAGCATGAAAATAGCTTGATTGGCGGTGCTTAGTGAGACTTTTCGTTCAGGTATTTGTGCCAAACTTACTAATGAAGGAAGTCTGGGTTTAGCACGATTTGTGTTGTTAATTGTTGTTAAAAGGCCTTGTTGTAAAATGATGGATATTAATCTATAGATGTTATTTAAATGACGATTGAAGTGTTGGCGAGCTATATTTCTATCACTGAGAGTTAATGATGTTGCGGGGTGGGACCATTCGTTAGAAAATCTCGAAAGAAATTATTAATTAAATGAAGAAAATAAAGAAAAATTATGAAAAAGAAAAGAAGAAGAAAAAAAGAAAGAAAAGGTTAGAAAAAAAGTTAATTATTATTTTCTGTTAGAAAATTGCTGTTGTGATAATCTATTTATGGCATTTTTAGATCATCATATTATCTAGAATCTAGGTAATGGTATGTGTCGCACGTAAAAGTGACTTTAGACGTGATTTCGATATCGTTCCCACAGAGAAAGAAGTTCAATATTTAATGTTCTAATCATCGCCTTAAACGGTACCCGGTTAAACGGTACGGTACCCGCCCATGGACGGGGAGTCCCTCGGGACCCCGGACAAGGGAAGAACTCCCATCGAAAATTCCCAACCGATGGGAGTCTCCTTACTCCCTCATCCTTCCTCCTATCCTCCAAATTTCCCCTTCCACTTACCCTTATCCTATCACTTTCCCCCTCCTGGAGGAGAAAACCTCGACTCTAAAAACCCCAATCCAAAGGTGTCAACCGAACCGTGCCCATGGATGCGTGGCTGAGGGGGTGCTCAGTCTCGAACGGTGTCTCCCCGATACCGGGCAGATTCGGGGATGCCTCTTTGCCTTGTCCTGGCAAGCGGGGCTCTGCTGGGATGGACTGATATAATTCCCTTGCTACTCGTGGGAATAATAATGGAAGAAAAACTTAAAACAATTTTAAAGTTAATGCCATCTCTGGGCGTAACAGGGAACACCTTTGGAGGGAGCGGCTCAACAAGCACCCCTACCAAAAACACGGAGGAGCCGATGATGGAGGAAGGTTCAGCAGCCTCCCCTTCGTCAGACGGCTCCAGGATGTTGGAAGAAAGCCTTCTAACATCACCTGCATCCTCGACCGCGGGCGCAGCTGAGGAGACGGAAACCAGGACGGCCGAAGTAACCTTCGTACCGCCTAGGAGTCCGAACCAAAGAGGTGCTCGTAGGAAAAGGATGTGTGGCTCTGCTCGAAGGCGCTACAAAACGCTCGTTTCGGAGGGCGTCGACCCGACTGTAGCATTCGAACAGTGCCACAAGACACTCGAGGAGCTGGGTATGGCCCAGCAGCAGTACGACCGTAGGCCATATAAAAGGACCCGGTCAGAAGAAGTGTCTCCTAAAGAAGGTGTCCACAAGGCACCGAGAGTGGACGGGAATCCGCATCGCGTCACCTCCCCAAAGCCATCCACCTCTGCCGAGCCAGTGGGACGTTAATAGGCTGATGATGATATCAGAATCGTGGTGGAGATCGAACAGGTACTGGCTTTGATATTAAAAGCTTAACGACGATCCATTTCATCCATTAGATGTTATCTTACAGTCTGTAATGTGTCTTCACTCTAGTGAGAAGATTACCATGGATCGAGAACCTACCAACCAAAGAACCACCACCAACCAACCAATACCTACCAAGGATTACCGGAGTACCAAGAATAGGTACCTACATTGTTCTATTCAAATATGTATAAGGTCTAACAGATCTGGCTGTAACTATTTAAGGGAATGATCCGACCATCAAACTGAATAACTATACGACCAACGATGAAATCGCCAGAAAAAAATCTGCTGTTCCCTACAAAACTTCAAACAAAGAGGTCGAGAGCAAACCCATCAGTAATACATTTTTTTTACTTAACGAATCTACCCATATACATGGGGACACGGACAGCTGATTTATTTTTCGTGTATTCGATGTTGTTGGCCCCATAGAAAAAGTTGTTCAGTTTGATGGTCTAATCATCCCCTTAAAATAGTTTCACCTAAAATTAGACTTTATACATAATTTGAATGGAAAGCAGACTTAATCACAGTCACAGATTACCCTTGGATTACCCCCAATAGATACCGCATACAGGGCCGCCGACGCTCGCCACACATCTATGGTTTTTCACTGATATAAGCAATGCGACTCGAGCTAGAAGTAGTGCGACTTTGAAATGGCCAATCACGTTGCACCGTTTCGTGCCCCGCTACCCGCACCTACCGCCAAAAATGGTGACTTCGGGCGTGAACAAAATGTTCACCATGCGGTATCTATTGGGGGTAATCTGTGATCACAGTGCAGTGTTATGTAGGTATTCTAGCTAGATTCTAGCTACAATCTTGTTCCATTTTTCAAGGAATCCTGCCTGGTTGGTAAACAATTTATAAAATTGCCAGGTCGAGGATGTACAAAAATTCTTTATGCTTTTTACCATATCACGATAGCCTAGGAGCCTTAGGGCATTTTAAAACTAAAACTCTTCAAAAAGGTGAAATTTGACGTGTCGCAATGTAAACAGAGTCGCCTTCAGTGTGCTGTGGTCTTATTAACAACATGAACAACGACAAACTGATGACAAAGTCACGACTCAAACTCCTTAATGGCATCAACTATGTTGTTAAGAGGAATAATTTACAGATAATTTGAGATCATTTTGCATTAAGCACGATTTGATATTGATTATCAAATTGAATTTCCTGCCAACTTTATTGCTGGCAAGTCCAGGAAATTGTACTAAAGGTCAGAGTCATAAATTCATAATTCTTTATAGTGTTGTTATAGTTACGTTTTGGCGTCGACCCGACTGTAGCATTCGAACAGTGCCACAAGACACTCGAGGAGCTGGGTATGGCCCAGCAGCAGTACGACCGTAGGCCATATAAAAGGACCCGGTCAGAAGAAGTGTCTCCTAAAGAAGGTGTCCACAAGGCACCGAGAGTGGACGGGAATCCGCATCGCGTCACCTCCCCAAAGCCATCCACCTCTGCCGAGCCAGTGGGACGTTAATAGGCTGATGATGATATCAGAATCGTGGTGGAGATCGAACAGGTACTGGCTTTGATATTAAAAGCTTAACGACGATCCATTTCATCCATTAGATGTTATCTTACAGTCTGTAATGTGTCTTCACTCTAGTGAGAAGATTACCATGGATCGAGAACCTACCAACCAAAGAACCACCACCAACCAACCAATACCTACCAAGGATTACCGGAGTACCAAGAATAGGTACCTACATTGTTCTATTCAAATATGTATAAGGTCTAACAGATCTGGCTGTAACTATTTAAGGGAATGATCCGACCATCAAACTGAATAACTATACGACCAACGATGAAATCGCCAGAAAAAAATCTGCTGTTCCCTACAAAACTTCAAACAAAGAGGTCGAGAGCAAACCCATCAGTAATACATTTTTTTTACTTAACGAATCTACCCATATACATGGGGACACGGACAGCTGATTTATTTTTCGTGTATTCGATGTTGTTGGCCCCATAGAAAAAGTTGTTCAGTTTGATGGTCTAATCATCCCCTTAAAATAGTTTCACCTAAAATTAGACTTTATACATAATTTGAATGGAAAGCAGACTTAATCACAGTCACAGATTACCCTTGGATTACCCCCAATAGATACCGCATACAGGGCCGCCGACGCTCGCCACATATCTATGGTTTTTCACTGATATAAGCAATGCGACTCGAGCTAGAAGTAGTGCGACCTTGAAATGGCCAATCACGTTGCACCGTTTCGTGCCCCGCTACCCGCACCTACCGCCAAAAATGGTGACTTCGGGCGTGAACAAAATGTTCATCATGCGGTATCTATTGGGGGTAATCTGTGATCACAGTGCAGTGTTATGTAGGTATTCTAGCTAGATTCTAGCTACAATCTTGTTCCATTTTTCAAGGAATCCTGCCTGGTTGGTAAACAATTTATAAAATTGCCAGGTCGAGGATGTACAAAAATTCGTTATGCTTTTTACCATATCACGATAGCCTAGGAGCCTTAGGGCATTTTAAAACTAAAACTCTTCAAAAAGGTGATGTAATATTTGGTGTCTTCAATAAAATTCTGTTTACTTATACACTTGTTTTATTATAAAGTTAATTATATCTTCTTTACAAAATGCACACCGCATGCCGGGGTCCCAGAGAGAACAGCGGGCAACCAGAGAGACTTTTGACATCTACTTTTTATTTTTTAAATTTAGACACGTTTCGTTCTATGAATACTACATCATACCGCTTTAGTAAAAAAAATTATAAAAAAAAAGAACCTTTTGTATCATACAAAATATTCAACTGAAACTAAATCTCATTTTTCCCATAGTACAATTAAAGAATGTATTCTGCTCTCTTCTCCCCTTAATTTTAAAGTTTAATCTTAAAATTAACACACTAACAAAATTTCCAAATATAATTACTAATTACATTGTTACACATACTACATGTAAACCACTTCAACACTGGATAAGTTCATAATACTGATTAAAAATCAAGTCCTTACTTGCAAGATTGACGCTGTTGATATTAATATTATTGAGTAATTTTAATTTTATTAATGAACTCAGGCTTAAAATTGGACGCACATCTTTTTTAATAATTATAAATTCAGCCTTTAATTTTTCTGTTCCTTTCAAACTACAAACTTTTAATATTATTTTCCCCAGTGGTATTATTTTATTTCCCCCAAAGCCTCAAGTAAAATCTTTTAATGAGATTACATTAACTTGAGCTCCCGTGTCACATTTTAATATTAATATCTTATTTTCAATTCTTAATTTTGTTAACCATTCATTATTTTTGTTAATATTATTTTTAATTTGATGTCACATTTTAATATTAATATCTTATTTTCAATTCTTAATTTTGTTAACCATTCATTATTTTTGTTAATATTATTTCCAATTGAATGGCATTCCTTTACTAGTCACATATCGTGAACCGAGTTATCGTTAGTGTTCGTATTAGTACCCGAGTCATCAAGAGAATTAATAGTTTTGTTCCTACATCCTTGTGCAAAATGATTAAGTTTTTTACAGTTTGAGCAAATTTTACCAAAAGCCGGACACTGTCGTGGTCCATGATCTCTATTACATTTTAAACAATGATAAAACTGACTATTATAATTGTTACTGTTCTTTTGAGACTTTATTTTGTTCGAATTGTTGTAATACTTAGCTTCATTCTGAAAATTCTTGGTACGTTGTTGATTCTGGACAGCATCCACCGATACAGTTTCCGCTTGTTTCTGCATAATTTTGACATGCTCTTTAGACAGTTCCTGTTGTAATGCTTTGTCTCTGATGCCCAATACAATTCTTCACTAATTTTCTTATTTCCGAGTAGAAATTGTCAAAATTTTCGTCCTCCTCCTGAATTCTGTTATTGAAGTTAAACGTTGGCTCGCTCAGCTCGTTCTGTTTCGGTTCGAAATACTCATCTAAAGCTTGAATTAAGTCTTCATATTTTGGTGTGTCTGTATCTTCTTTTTTCTTAATCAAATTGAAATATACGTTTTGACCATCCTGTCCTATGGAATTCACCAAGATGGCGGATTTCCTCGCGTCGGAAACTCTTTATTGCTGCTTGAAATTTTTCCATTTTGGAAGCATATCACCCACAGAATCTAGCTGCAGCGGCGAAGGCATTTTATACTCAATTGGTGTTAACATGACGATTTCTTCCTTTTCTGTTTCCGCCATTCAAATATCGTAAAATTATTTCTTCTAATAATTAAAACTCGACGTTCGACGTTTCGACGGTTCGACGAGCGGCTGCGCCATGTAATATCTGGTGTCTTCAATAAAATTCTGTTTACTTATACACTTGTTTTATTATAAAGTTAATTATATCTTCTTTACAAAATGCACACCGCATGCCGGGGTCCCAGAGAGAACAGCGGGCAACCAGAGAGAATTTTGACATCTACTTTTTATTTTTTAAATTTAGACACGTTTCGTTCTATGAATACTACAGGTGAAATTGGACGTGTCGCAATGTAAACAGAGTCGCCTTCAGTGTGCTGTGGTCTTATTAACAACATGAACAACGACAAACTGATGACAAAGTCACGACTCAGACTCCTTAATGGCATCAACCATGTTGTTAAGAGGAATAATTTACAGATAATTTGAGATCATTTTGCATTAAGCACGATTTGATATTGATTATCAAATTGAATTTCCTGCCAACTTTATTGCTGGCAAGTCCAGGAAATTGTACTAAAGGTCAGAGTCATAAATTCATAATTCTTTATAATGTTGTTATAGTTACGTTTGACAGGGGTAGCCAACACAGTTTTTCTTAGGGCACGAGTTTCACCTTAGAAATGACTTTTCATTTTTTTATCACCTGTTTTTATTAAATAAATTAAAAATAAGCGATACGTGTGTTTCCGATTTTATTTTATTTTTATTCATAATTTTTTTTCATTAATTTAATTTTTTATTTTTCGGAGCTTTCCGACTTCATGAATGTATGACCATTATTACCTCGGCCCAAAAGGATGATTAAGAACATTTCTGATATACCTATGTCATAATAATATGATGAGAAGATTCAGGCAAAGGAAATAATCTTATTCAGCCGTGATTTTTCACATAATTCGAAAAATAATGGATAGAAAAATATGTTATTTTTTCTACTCTTTTTTAAATACTGTGGACACTGTCGTATGTGGTTTTAATGTGCTTTACAGCGGGATTCTCGGATGCGCAAAATGTGACTTGCTTGTGTGGAGCTCCACAAACGATGGCCCATCTCACATCGTGCCCTGCGTGCCCTAACACCTGCACGCAGGAGGAGCTCATGACCGCTAGCGACGATGCAGT
Organism: Agonopterix subpropinquella; assembly: GCA_922987775.1. Taxonomy (NCBI): domain Eukaryota; kingdom Metazoa; phylum Arthropoda; class Insecta; order Lepidoptera; family Depressariidae; genus Agonopterix; species Agonopterix subpropinquella. The sequence continues at coordinate 17,322,489 of OV277712.1, forward strand.
ATCGGTTGCCCAATTGTGTATTTGACCACATACAATATATTTCATTTTTATCTTCTCAGTAAAAAAGGTTAGAAAATAACGCTAAACTCCCATTTTCGTTGAGTTTTTAGATTGAATACTATTTTTAATAACAAGATAAACTTTTAAAAGTAATGAAATGTTGATGACGTCACAATTCATTATTTAGTACAAAAGTTCATACAAAGCGCACGTTTTTACGTTCGATAAAGAGTAGCTGATTTGACTAGTTGTCAAGTAGCCTATTCTGGCAAGGCGTTGAAGTCGACACGATAAGCAAGCAAGCGGGCCTTACTTGACCGCCCGAGCTTTACAACATCGCAGTTTTATTCGCCCTACAACTCAGACACGCGATGTATCGCCTTACATTTAGTTACAACAAATCCTCTCACATGACTCTTACGCCCTTCAAATAAGCATGAAAATAGCTTGATTCGCGGTGCTTAGTGAGACTTTTCGTTCAGGTATTTGTGCCAAACTTACTAATGAAGGAAGTCTGGGTTTAGCACGATTTGTGTTGTTAATTGTTGTTAAAAGGCCTTGTTGTAAAATGATGCAGATTAATCTATAGATGTTATTTAAATGACGATTGAAGCCTTGGCGAGCTATATTTCTATAACACTGAGAGTTAAAGATGTTGCGGGGAGGCACGGTTCGTTAGAAAAACTCGAAAGAAATTATTAATTAATTAAACAAAGAAAATAAAGAAAAATGATGAAAATGAAAAGAAGAAAAAAAAGAAAAGAAGAAAAAAAAAAGAAAGAAAAGGTTAGAAAAAAAGTTAATTATTGTTTTCTGTTAGAAAATTGTTGATGTGATAATCATTTTTAGATCATAATATTGTCTAGAATCTAGGAAATGGTAATGGTAATGGTATGGTATGTGTCGCACGTAAAAGTGACTTTAGACGTGATTTCGATATCGATCCCACAGAGAAAGAAGTTCAATATTTAATGTTCTAATCATCGCCTTAAAAATCATCAGCGTTTAAGCAGGACTCTACAGGGTGAAATTGATATCATTAGCATCCTTTTAAACTAAGAGTCTACCCATCAAACTGAACAACTTTCACTATGGGAGCAAACCGATCGGAGCAAAAAAAAAAATCTGCTGTTGTATACATTTGAGTCGAGTAGGCACTGCAGTTTAGTATGGGACAGCTGATTTTTTAGTTGCTCCGATCGGTTTGCTCCCATAGTAAAAGTTGGTCAGTTTGATGGGAAGACTCTTAGTTTAAAAGGATGCCAATGATATCAATTTCACCCTGTATAGGCATAGAGTAAATAAATTATACACAAATATTTAACTAAAATTAATTATTATCATTGGTTTTATTTTCCGATAGTTAAGTATTTCGGTAGTGCAGTTACCAACTAACAGCATCTCGTGATCGTTGTAGTTTAAACAATAACCGATGTGGAAATCAATAGATTACCTCTAATCTTTATCTGCTACTATGTAACAATCGATCCACTCGCGTGATAACATCGCTATTCGCTAGGTATTTAGGTTACCAAATCCATTCGCAGACGTATCTCGGCCATACTAATAGCTTTCCATTTCTTACGGCTGACGGATAGAGGTAGAAACAATTTTTTGGTACCTACGTGTTTCGATCAAAGATAATTTGACTTGCTTCCTATACTTAGAGAAAAGTTGATTGAATTATTTGAGTTCTAGGTCGAAATTGAAACCATTGCTAATCTATTCTGCATACTGGTCAGAAACTTTGCTATAACACCGGCTATCTAAGCTTGCATTTCAGGATGGAGTGACGCAAAAAATAGCTGTTAAAGAAACCATATAGTTGACCCATAACGCCATGGTGACGATTTTTGGATTCGCTATATGGTTTGCGTTTTTTTTTTTGGATTCGCAGAAGTTATTATGTCACTAATGATAACTGTGAAAGTACGACCTTGATTTATTGATTTGGACCGTATTCATAGAAGCTAAGTAAGCAACTTACCGCATTTTACACACTTGGGCTGCAGATTATTTAATAGTCTTGGGCCGTGTGTTGGAATAAATGGTAACACCTGGGAGTATATGCGGATTATTATGCCGATATAAAAGCTAAAGATATAATTAAAACATCGCAAAATTAAAGACCTCAAAATTATTTACTTAAGTATTTGAAATATCTCTGACTGACGTCGAGGAATATACTTGTGAGCATATTATGCTGCTGAGTTGGACATTTCTGACTAGTACCTACATGTGCATAAAGCAAATTGTCTAAGAACCTTACCTGAATCATCATCATGGCCAGTATTAAGCTGCAAAGCAAGCGTTCTCAGCTGCTTGTAGACCTGGACAGCTTCGCTCCTCAGCCAGCCATCGTCCTGGTCCTCTGGTTCCGTCTCCATCTCCGCGTGGAGAGACCTGGCTGCATCAGCAGTGTCCGCAGGGTCGGGGGCTCCGATCCTCTCGGCCAGAGTGTCGTGGGATCTCTGGAGACGCTCCAGTTCTTTCAGTGTGTTTTGATAGAGGTGTTCCTGTGAGAAGACAGGTTGCATTAGGTAGCTGTTGGAAATGGCAATACAATGCGTTTCTTGTTTTGTATCCGTACTTATTGATATTGTCAATTTATGTGTGCTTATATGTATTTATTCCGTCTAAATTGTTTAATAAATTTTAAGAAAGGACATGACTACTGGTTTGATCCCTAAAAATTGTTATTTTCGTCACTGGAGTGCGATTTTTTTATCTCATTTGCTGAGTTCAGCAGTTGAAAATGTCAAAATTAATGAGGAGATATTATGCATGTTTCTACTGCTGATTTGACTTTCAAAAATCTTTCAAAAATCTTTCAAAAGTCAAATCATAAGTAGAAAGATGCATATCTCCATAGTAATTTTGACATTTTCAACTGCTGAACTCAGCGAATGAGATTCAAAAATCGCACTCCATGTGAGCGAGTGAGTAATTAATTCCTTCTTATTGTCATTTGACAAGTTATTCTCTCTTGATACTCAAATTAAATGTGTGCTATGGTTGCGACGTGTATTGCAATAGTAGAACTGCATGCGTAAGAAATATTTGGTAGTTGGCAAAGTTTTTGTCTACTTCAAAACACACAAGAATGAGCCAACTTCTATTCAACAAGATGCCAATCACGATATTCACAATAATCTTTTTATGAAAAGAATTAAAATCTTTGTTTCCATGTGAACCAACAAAATGGAATCAAAAGAATATATCTGACTTCATGATCACAATGACCTTGTTAAAGTAAATAATTAAGACATTGAGAACAAAAACCCATTAGATAGACTTAGACTAGAGTTTATTAAACTTGAGTTGCTTAACTTGATACCTTCACAAGATGGTCTTATAATTACTGCCCATTGTTACATCAAGAAGATGTCTTCATGTAATGAAGAAAGGCAATTAATATTTTTAGGTCAAATGATGAGGACAATTTGAACTATAAATTAAAAGCATAATTAAGTTGGAAAACGAAAAACAGATTAAGATAGAAACATACATAACAATAATAATTAAAAATGTTGAGTAAAGATTGAGAAGAGGAAATACAAGAAGGTACAAATAAGGCGGTCTTACAATTGTTATATTACTAGAAATCATCTGAAAGCTAAATACGTGACTATGTAAAAGATAATACAAAATGTAATTCAAGGAATGTAATACATTTATTGGTATTATTTAAAATAGAAGAGAGAGGAATAATTTTAAATTATAGAAATCCAAGGATCACCAAAAGGAACAATAAGCCTCAAGTAACAGCAAACGTATTCTCAATAAATAAAGCCGCCGATAAAAAAAAGTTGCTTCAACAGTAGCAATCTTAAAAGCAGACCATTAATCAACAACATGGTTACATAAAGTCCTAAATAACTTCGATATTGATCACGATGAATCATCGGATCGTATCTCTGTGCATTAGTTAAACAGACAACATTATACGCTCGAGATAATGTTCATATTGATTGTAATCTTGTTGATTGCTCAATGTTAATGTGCGATTCAGATAAAATTGAGGTTAATCTCGATCTTGAGGTAGGTTTTAAAGTATTCCCATTTCCCATTGGAGCTGCAATCCCAAAATTTCCTGTCCTATATTTTTCACGTTAGTGACGATAGTTTGAATGCAAATCTGGTCGTCGTTGTTCTTGCGTCAAACATTGAACTACTTTGCACACATTTTAATGTCTAGAGTCGTGAAGAAGTTAAGATTTTAAGAAGCCTAGTCCACAAAAATCCATATGAAGTTATGGTAGGATTAAACATTGAGGAACAACTTAGAGTCGAGAAACACTCATCGATTAGCATGGGATGTCGTTCGCAATGCAACTTTTGTATGACCAAATCTTCATTTGCCGTTGATGAGTATGTCTTTACCCTGACCCAGTTTTGATTTATAAATTATGTCTTTCAATTACAGCCCCTGGTTCTTCAAACTAACCTGTTCTTTCAACTGCCTCTCCAACGCCACTATCCTGTCGTTGGCCTCATCTAACTGCTGGTTAAGGTTGTCCTTGTCGTTGAGAGAGCTGGTAAGTCTTCGTTCTAGCTCTGACTTCTTGTCACTGACGAGCGCTAGTTCCGCTTTGAGGGATTCAAGACTGTGGACGTGGTCCTGAAATAAATGGAATGATTAGTGATTTGGACTGCGAAATTCTGAGTTTTGTCTTTGACCCGATTTGCTGCGGGAGTATTGATTGTATAATTAATTACTAAACTAGAACAATCATGGCAAACCACAAGTTGCTGGCAAGCGGGTGGTTTTATTTGTTCATTTATCAACAAAAATACGTAACGCTCGAACGTGAAATTTTTCTCAATATTACTTATGAATAAAAAAATAATGGGAGTACGACTAGGTAACCAGAAATTGTAAGTTCGCTTCGATTTATCTACAATTATCTGCCAAAATGTCCAGTTTTCAATTAACCCTTAATTATTATACAAAAACAATCAATTGAATTCTCTCATTCCAACTGAGATATTTTTTTTCTGGCATTGTAAGTACATAACCAAATTTGTTATAGGTGGCCGTTGGGCACTTCAAGAAAAAATTTGTACAATTTTCGAGATTTCTGTTCCAAAACTTTACATAAACAAGATCTTACCTGTAAGCTAGTCTTCCTAATGGAGCACTGGTCTTTCAAACCCTCTAGCTGGGCCACCAGCTGGGCTTCCGTTGCTGATGACTCCTTGAGCTGGACAGTTAGTCTGGAGTTCTGGGCCGTCAGCTCTGCGATCAGGCTGGCTTTTTCCTCATCGCGCTGTTGGAGAAAGAACAGTTTTTAGCTATTATTCAGAGAGTAATATTGTGTTCGAGAAAAGAAATGAATAATGTTGAAGGTCTTTGTATTACAGTAGGATTCTACAGGGTAAAACTTAGATCAGATGCTTATTACTGTGACGTAAATGGTAGTTTCATTGACTGTCCCTACATTGGCACTGTAATAACCTTCATATTAATAATACTAACACCTAGGTTTAAGATATTGTTAATATAACACGCTATGTATCCCATGTTGCTCGAAATAAATTATTTTTATTTTATTTTATTTTATTTACAGTATTTTTTGGTGCGAGCTTAGATTTTTTCTGACTAAAAGCACAATCATGATTTGATGTTTTTGTATTCCGGGTCCTTAGATAAATAAATAAAGCTCACAGGCAAGGCAGGTAGGCAATAAGTTAATAGTACAGCTAGGTTTAAGATATTGTTACTAACACGCTATGAGTCCCATATTGCTCGAAATAAATTATTTTTATTTTATTTTATTTTATTGACTGTATTTTTCGGGTGCGAGCTTAGATTTTTTCTGACTAAAAGCACAATCATGATTTGATGTTTTTGTCTTCCGGATCGCTAAATAAATAAATAACCCTCACAGGCAAGGCAGGTAGGCAATAAGTTAACAGTACAGCTGGTTATATATAACTACACGCTTGACAATTTCGTTGGTGCTATTAGCACAATATCTGATGTAATGTTATGATTATATCTATGTGAAATTGTTATACCATACCTAGTTAATGTTAAAACGAATAACCTGGTATTCAAATAAAAAGGTAATAAATGCAATAATTAAATTTAAGTTATACCTACTATTATACAAATACAAATCAATTGTTATATTATGTTTTATTACATTATTCAGTGCCAAGCTAAGATGTTTTTATTCTTTTCCAAGCCTATTGTTTAAAACATCCTAGAATATTTCAAAACATATATAAATCTTTGATCTTAACGCCAAAAGCCAAGCGTGGTTAATTTAGTTAATGGGTGTAACTAGAGCTTACATTATCACTGTAACTTCAACTTTAACAGTAAGGTTTTAGAGTTTAAATTGGCTTTGGATTACTGTCAGGTTTTTCCTAGATTTTGGAAGGACGTCGCAGGCCGTGACGATGAGATGTTGCGACATCATTATCGCAAGATTCTGTATTTATATGAGTTTAATTTGAGAATTAGGTGGTTCTAGACAGTTGTTTGCAAATAAATCCCAACAAAACAAAAAAAAAACCGAAACCGAATCTGACAAAAAGGAGCCCTATTTGGTAAAAGAAGAAGTGCGTTTGTACGCCTTCACTGATACAAGGAAGGAGATTTAAGTGTGTTATCATCATCATCTCAGCCGATGGACGGACGTCCACTGCTGGACATAGGCCTCCCCCAAGGATCGCCATAACGACCGGTCCTGCACTGCCCTCATCCAACGGGTTCCCGCCGTTTTCACCAGGTCGTCGGTCCACCGTGTGGGGGCCTACCCACGCTGCGCTTTCCGGTACGCGGTCGCCACTCGAGAATTTTTCGGCTTCATCGGCCATCGGTTCTGCGAGCAATGTGCCCGCCACTTTAGTTTAGCAATTCTTTGGGCTATGTCAGCTACTCTGGTTCATAATCTTAATTCATAATTCTGGTGTGATCTAATGTGTTGTTAAGTTGTAATTAAAGTTCCTTTAGATTTAGTGGTAACTTGTCTTATTTTTACTGGTCTCAATAATCTCAGTAAGTACCTTTATAATATTAAATTCTTTTCCAATAGTTTTCAGGCTATTGACATCACTTATGCCTTCTCTTCCAGATTAGCACGAGTGTGATGCGAATGTGGGTGGCTGTAGTAGAAGGAAGATGTGTGGATCATGTAATAATATGAAATTAAAATACTGGATTAATTATGTGAAAGATGTCATGCATAAAAAGGGAGAGAGCGATGAAATGACGACTGGTAGAATTAAAAAATATAAATGGAAGATGGCCATATTGCGCCGACCATTAATACTGGAGAAAGGGCAAGAGGATGCTGATTATTGTGAAAGAAGAACGAGTTGAACGAAAGTTTGAGTTTAATAACTGTGTAGTAGAATCAGATTGCGTCACATTGTGGTTTGACTGTGGTCCTAACCACAAATTATACAGGATGCAGTTGTCGGATAACAAAATATGTGAGGGCATCCTCTATAATGTCAGGGGTACCTACTGTCACAGCACGGACACGAAGGTGGGCTCAGAAACCATGACAAATTGACAATTTCATTTCTTCGTTGTCTCCAAATTGTTGGTCAAAGTCACGAAAAACGATAGAATGCTCTTATAACTTTGAAATTGGTACTCTTATAAAATCAAAATATATAGGGTTAATACGCTGACACCAACATCGAAATCACGAAAAAAAAAATCTGGTCTTCCATACAAAACTGCAAACCTACTCGAGAAAAATGTATGGGACAGCAGGTTTTTTTTTTGCGATTTCGTTGTTGGTCCCATGGAGAAAGTTGTTCAGTTTGATCGTGCAAATATCTTTTTGACGACTAAATCTTCCAGAGCGGAAGTGTTATTATTGTGGAGAAGAAGTTGCCAGAAACTCTAGCTATTCATGTCAAAACGAATCAAAATTTAAATGATAAAAACATTAACCTCCTTCTGGTGTAGTCGGGTAAATGCTTAGTTCAGACTAAACAAAACAGGCGCGCCTCTAATTACGAGTGACCATGAAATGCTTTCCACTTGGGGGCGCAGGCTTCCATAAACTCATGGAAATGCGCAATTTTAACTATGGAGTGTTGCTTTACATCGATGGGGCCTTGGTTTTATGCAATTGTGTTTTAAAAGTTATAGAACCACGAGTTTTCTAGAGCAATACAACCTATCTACTCGTATCATCATTGTATACAGGGTGAAATTGATATCATAGGCATCCTTTTAAACTAAGAGTCTACCCATCAAACTGAACAACTTTTACTATGGGAGCAAACCGATCGGAGAAAAAAAAAATCAGCTGTTGCATACATTTGAGTCGAGTAGGCATTGCAGTTTAGTATGGGACAGCTGATTTTTTTAGTTGCTCCGATCGGTTTGCTCCCATAGTAAAAGTTGTTCAGTTTGATGGGTAGACTCTTAGTTTAAAAGCATGCCAATGATATCAATTTCACCCTTTATAGTTGGGGAAATCTACAGATTTTTGTATGGAGTAGATTGCAGTAATTGCACTTTAGGTGGTAGACACTACCTGAAAAACTTAAATTCTCAATAATCCCCGATTTTGTATTGTATATTATTGAATAATTTTAAGACATATACAAAACATTAAATTTAGGTATGAACAAAAAATTTAAAACTGGTGATTTTGTACAGGACGGCTTCGTTTAATACTTTTTACTTATAACTATAATAATCCCTGGTTAATATATCGTAAAGAGCAGATATTTAATATTTTTGTAAGTATTCAAAAATTATAACCTCAAAACTAAATTCTTTAACATAACCAAAATTTTACAGTCTCTTTTGCTGGTTCTGTTACTGGAAGAAATATCTTTAGAAATAAGCGTGTCCTTTCTACATTAATATCGATTTTAAGGTATTTCTCAGGGTCCTGAGCTTATAATACCACGAAATCTCCACAAAAGTGTTTTAAATTAACAGTAATATTAGTTCAAACACATTTTACTAAAGTTTCTTTAATGCAATCTCAAACCGCAATTTTCCTAGACTAATAGTGCATTAAACCATAGAACAATTAACCAATAGACTCCTAACATAAAGCAAAAAATTTCCGAACACCTTAGGGACTATTATGAATTTTAGGGATTATCACACACATGCTTCGTAGTCTTCGTACCTCCGATTGTGGCTGAATCTTTTCATACGATCAAATGTATGGAGAAGAAAAGTATGTAGTTCACCAATTCTGCCGCTAATTTAGAAAATAAATAAACTAGGAGAGATCAAGCATACATAAATTGTGTGACGGATAGCCTAATTTCGTATACACCGTGACAGTTTCACGTCTTCAAGATACAACAAGTAGTATTGCATAACATTTGGTAACCCTTCACGTAGATCTTTGAAAAAAGGAAATAAATAAACTTTTAAATACGGTACATTAAATAATGTAGAAAAATTTTACAGCAGGCTTTAGGCACACCTTGGGCAATTCATTTCATACAAATGGGCAAAATTGAAAAGAAGAAGGAAGCATGTGCGATACTTAGTAAAGTGCGAGCGAAACAGGAATACCCATTCATTTGCTTACATTTTACGCCACGATCCTGCCAGAGGGGGTGATGTAAGAAATTGGTGGGAGGCAGGGAGTGTCTGTACTCTATGTAGTACTAATACTAGATACTCTTTCTTATACTGTGCTTTAGGCGTAACCTACCAACAAACTTAGAGAACTAATTTCATTCAAACTGTCTGTTTATTTTGCAGTCTTTGATATCTAGGTACTTGGTAAGTGTGGTAAATTACATCTTTAACGGTTTGTTATCTTATCGAATTTTAAATTAAAAAGGTGAAATCATACTATGCATTTGAGTTTAGAATTTTTAATTTTTTTCCTTAAATTTGTTTTGGCCCAAGTAAATTTACTTGTGATGCAATATAGCTCATGCTGACTAGAAAGAAGAAGAAGAAGAAGAATTCGAAAACTAGAACTATAGTTGGTTGATCATAAGAAATTAATTCCATTCACCTGTCTTCACAAAAAGAAAACTAGAATCTGATCTGTTCACTGGAGCCTATTGAATATTGATTAGACGTCCACAAATAATGAGATGAGAAATACGTACCTATTTCAAAAGCGTAACGAACTTTTATGCTTCTAAAAACGTTCAAGTTTATTATCCAAAAAAATAAACAAATAGGACAAAAATTAGGCAAGCACGTTGTACTGGACGAGTTTTTTGACAAAATCGTAAGGTTTCATTAAGGTATGGGTCTACTGCACGCGATTTAGTTGGTGTTTATAAAATTTTAGCTAAATTATGTGTGTCATGTGTCCGTTGTTTAGTGTGGGATTTTAATTAGTTAGTTATATTCTGTAGGATCCTACTGCAGAGTAAAGCCCTTTCTCTGTCACTAATGCGTGTGAGGTAGCTTATACTCAACTATACCACACGGGTCCAGTGCGGATTGGGAGTAATTTTTTTCTATGGACAAATATTTGGAAGAACTGATTTTTTTTCATACATACATACATAAGCTCACGCCATTGTCCCAAGGGGGTAGGCAGAGACCACAGATCGCCACACGCTACGACTCCGACAAAAGCCTCCTCCTCCTCTCTTCTCTCCTCCTCCTCAAAGCGATTTAAAAAAAGTTACGCGTCGAAAATGGTTAAAATGGTGACTCATCCTATTTTTTACTACTCTATTTATATAAAAATATGATACAGTGTTAGGTAGGTACATACAAATGATTTCCAGTTCTTGGCGTTAATTGTTATACACCTTGTAGGTACACCTATTTAACTTTCCTTTTATTGTTATTTTAGTCTACTAGACCATACCATCTATTATCTATCTCTGCTCACTTGGAACTCCAGGAACTGTTTCGAAAGATACAGGACTTTATTAAAACCGCTCGCGCACAGCTAGGCCAAAGAAAAGCTAGGCCTATTCCCGCTCATCGCCTGCAGTGGCACCACGCAACTAACCTTGGCTTAGTTCGGAACACTACGTAGAGAGGTAATGCTGTCCATTTTCAATGTTAATTACAACTAAATATACCTAGTGAATTTAGTTGCAAAGTGTGTTTTTTGCGGTTAACTTAAGGTCAAGTATAAGTTATTCATTGTTTCAGTTTGGGAACCGTTTTATGACTATCACTTTGTTTTTATTGACTTAAACGTACTAAGATAAAAAATTCCAAAATACTAATTATCTATAAACAAGTACATAGGTACTGACTGGTACTTACGTATTATCTAAAACTATACAAATAAACTCATGTTGTATGATGATATTGATGATGATGTATTGACGTGTCAAAATGGTGATTGGTGCCTTTCACACACAAAAACACTACATAAGAACTATTATCCCTTAGTCGCCTTATTAGACACCGACGACAAGAAACTGGATTGTCTAAGGAATAGACCGATATAATCTAAATTTATTTGTCTAATCTTATAATATTACTTCAAAACCTCAAACTTTCTCTTTAGAGCCAACACCAAAATCGCAAAAAAACAAAATTTTGTTCGGTATTGGCAGGATGTAAGGAAAAGTATAGATATCGATATAACTATTTTTTTTAATACTGAATCGAATAGACTCCTATATGAAACCACAACTTTTTATTACATTGGAACTTATAAATCATCCTATATCGATATCGAGAAAGAACTAATCATATAAATAAATCAAATGCAATAGATGGCATGTCTTCCATCAATTCCATGCCAATTACTTACCCTATCGGGAAAGTTATTAGGAAAACAGTAACTTAGCAGTAAAGTGGAACAACTTATCCAATATCATTATATCAATATAGCAAATTGCTTTCGATGTTGGAAACTTATTTAAATGTAATAAATCTTCTAATTGGTTATCTTATCCCATCTTGACTATTATAAAACTGTAAATTTTTGAAAAAAGAATTTAGTTTGTTTGTTTGTTTGTTTGGGTGTTTGTTTGTTCGAGTATCACGCAAAAACTACTGAACCGATTTTGATGAAACTTTTTTTGTTTGGTAGCGTAATATCTGACTTAAAATCTGGTATATAATTTATGATTTTATCATAAATTTTATCATATCATAAATTAATTTATTTATCATAAAGTTATTATACCTGTCGGAATAGAGTAACTGACATGAGTTGTCAAATGAAACCGTTTTTTGTGCATTTGTCGGTCGGCACTTATCGGCACCCTAAAACTTCGAGTTCTGTGTATAATTGTGAATCTAACGTGAAATCGTATATAATTTAATGAAATAGTGTTAGTATATTTCACAAAATAATCTACGACTTCACTTTAGATTCACTAATTATTCACAGAGCACGAATATTTACCCAGTCGATTGTGCCGACAAGTTCCCAAAAACGGTTCTATTGCCTCGCGTCACGTATCTCTTTCTATTATACAGTGGCGCCGCTAGGTACTATCGCGGACTTTTCCGTCTGACCACCACTAGGCTCATTTTTGCTTGCATACTAAAAAATAAAAGCGATGTCTTACCCCGCCCTATTGATGAATATACCAATTAATAATAGTTTCTAAACAATAAATTTTGGGCGAATTTATGCGATTTTTTTCTTAAGTGGTCAGGCGGAAAAGTCCCCGATAGTACATCTCGCTCTCTCAGCTGTCAGTTCCTCTATATGATACCTTTATGCTTGGCCCCTTGACAAAGTACGTTACGTTAGCGTTAACGACAGTAGAAAAAATAAGAAAATGTATGGACTTGACGTATGGTGGCGAAAGCAAACGTCAAAATGTTTCGATCGCCAATGTCAAATCCATACATTGTCCGTCTACGACTCTACGTCAATAGAAATGTCACTTTGTCTATAGGCCCTGGATTCTTATAGATATTAAAAACGAAAGTATAAACAGTGACCTATGATCTCATGAAGATCGATCATGCTTGGCGTAAAATAAATGCCATTACAGTCTTTATTACACGTAATTTTGTCATTCGAATTGGAGAGGACACCGACAAGATGTCAGAGGTCGTAACATCAAATTAGTGGTTTGCAAAATGTTAACCACAACTTTTGCCATTTGGCACTACTACTTTTTTTACTATTTAGTAAAAGTTAGTTCAGCTTCTATTAAGTACATCAATATCAAGCAATAGTTAAAAGTACAGCTTTAAGAAGACACGGTTGGTGTGATTATAATGCTGGACTGCCAAACCAGAGCTCCTAGTTGGGTTCGAATACCGGTTCTGGAATAAATGTGAAAGTATGTTTGTGCCGTTGTTTTAATGTTTTCATCATAACAATTTGCCTTGTTGTTCAGCCCTGCGAGATCGAATCAACAATTGCCTTGTTGTTCAGCCCTGCGTTCGAAAAGAGGTACATTGTATCCTATTTTGAATAAATATATTTTGAGTTTGAGTTTGAATCAGAAATGAAGAGATCCGCAGAAGAACCAGAGTAACTGACATAGCCCAAAGAGTTGCTAAGCTTAAGAGAATTCTACTCGGAGCGCGCTCCATACAAACGTAGTATGGTGATATTTTCAATACTATCTAATTAAAGTCAATGTAATTTTTCAAAAACAATCAAGTAACTAATCTCTATGTCGGTATGAAGTCAGATTTTCATTAAAATATACAGTTTCAATGCTAGGATTAATTTAAGATTTGTATGGAAATATTTGTGGCACTGTAACTTTAAAACTATAAATTTTATCGAAAATCTGACTTCATACCGACATAGAAATTAGTTACTAGATTGTTTTTGAAAAATTTCATTGACTTTAATTGGATAGTATTGAAAATATCACCATACTACGTTTGTATGGAGCGCGCCAACGGTAGAATAGCCTTAAGTGGCAGTGGGTGGGGCACATTGCTCGCAGAACCGATGGCCGGTGGGACCGAAAAGTTCTCGAGTGGCGACCGCGTACTGGAAAGCGCAGCGTGGGTAGGCCCCTCACACGGTGGACCGACGACCTGGTGAAGGTGGCGGGAAAACGTTGGATGAGGACAGCGCAGGACCGGTCGTTATGGCGATCCTTGGGGGAGGCCTATGTCCAGCAGTGGACGTCCATCGGCTGAGATGGTGATGATGATGATCATAACAATGTACGTAATATGTGTCTGTGAGCGATTAGCTTCACACAGGTGAAGCTAATCTAATAGTTTGTTAGTTACATACCTAGATGTAATGTAGGAAGTCGATTTTAACCTAACTTCGATATGACGTATCGATTTGAAACTTTGCAAGTATATGCCATTCGGATGACAATACAATAATTTGGTGCCATCGAAATTATAATATGAAGATGGGGTCAGGAGGTAGGTAGGAACTTTTCAATAGCTACTAGTAAACCCGAGATTGGACTCATTTGGTTTGTTTTGACGAGTTTTTAAAGAGGATATCCTTGCATACAAACAAAGATCCAATGGCATTTTTGAAATACGATCTAGAAATTAATCACTGTGCATGTGGTTTGTCAGATTTCCGTTTAAATATTCAGTTTCAATACTAGGATTGTGTGGAAATCTTTGAATCACTATTACTTTGACAAAATAAAAGCACAGAGATTAGTTTCTAAATCTTGTTTTAAACATGAAATAGCCTCTAATTGGTTAACATCCAAAATATAATTAAACTATTTAACTACTACTTTATGTATGGAGCGCCCTAACGGTTATATCGTCTTCATATTTATCCCTTACCTGTTTAACCGAAGTATCCCTGCTGCCGATCTTGGTGGTGAGCTCCTTGATGTCATTCTGAAGCTCCAGTATCCTGGACTCATATTCTCCCTGGGTCGTATCCAGCCGCCGTCGCAGTAAGTGCTTCTCTTGCTCCAATTCCTGGAGAAAGAAAAGGATGGTTATAGTAAACACAAACACAAAGACATGGTATACATAAACTGATTAGGGTACAAACAAAGGCATAAACTTTTATGTTTCTAGTCGACAGAAAACCATTTGTCCATACTTCCAAGTATACAGGTTTAAGGAAAAGTATATTAACCTTTAAACCCCATACTCTGTTCCAAACTGAACAACTTTGACTATGGGGACAAACCTGTCAGAGCAAAAAAATGTCAGCTGTTCCATACTAAACTGCAATACCTGCACGAATCAAATGTATGAGACGGCTGACTTTTTTTGTTCTGACAGGTTTGCTCTAATAGTAAAAATTGCTCATTTTGATGGGTAGAGTATGTTGTTTAAAGGTTAATGATACTTTGCCATACACCCTGTATAAATGCAAAATTAACTCTGTTTGTTTGTCTGTAGCCTTTTCAAGCCTGCAACTAAACAGATTTCGATCAAAGAACTTTGGCGAATTTGGACCCAGCCATTTTTACGAAAACTAAAAGCCCTTCAGGACGGCGGTCATAATAATTATAAACAGAAAAAATTAAGGCATTTCTAAAAAAACTTCCTCATCTCTAGAAGTCCGGGTTCAAAAGTACAAAATTACTAGTAAAATAGACAGATCATCCAAAAAGCAGTAGCAAAACGCAACCATGACAGCTATTTTCATCGAATATTATCACTGAGGTAGTTTTTGGACGTTACGGAACGTATTTGGCTTTATTGAACTGATAGTGCGTGTGATTTCGTTTGATTCCATTATCATAATATTATTGTAAGGTTATCGTGAATTTTCATTAAAACAAGCACAATGAATGCGTAGAAGATTGAGTGGGCTACCTAATAAGAAAGATTATGAGTTTCACACACTTGATACAAAAGGTATCATAAGGAGAAATACCTATCCCCCAACTTCTACAGATTACAACCAATTTTTTGTTTTGTTAGTTTTGTTTCACTCTACACGTATTACTAAGTTTCATTCGTGTATGGGACCTCTATGTCTGGGTCTCAAATTATATCGCCTTCCGCCAAACTTCTTTGACAAGGATATAGGTTGCATTCTGAGAATGGACATAGGCTACCTTTTGTCTAAAAAAAACGGATGGAGATGAAATTTTGTATGAAAAAACCCATCATTTCTCTAGTTTAAAATTACTTGATTGCTTGGTTAATGTCCAGAGTCAGTAAGTGATAAAAATGTCAAAGGATTTATATTGTAGGTGTTTATAAGAATTGTTATGTTGTAGAGTTTCTAGCCGCATCTTCTCTACAGGACATCACGTTCCGACGCGACATAGCTTAAAAAAAAATCATAATTAATAAGTTGGCTTCAAGTTCTTTTACAGGGTGTAACAAAACACCCTAGTAATACTTAAGGGGGTGCTGCAGACCATCAAACTGAACAACTTTCACTATGGAGCCAACATCGAAATCGAGAAAAAAAAATCCGCTCTTTCATACAAAACTGCAGTACGTCTCGACTCAAATGTATGGGACGGCAGATTTTTTTATTTTCTCTCGACGTTTAGCTCCATAGTGAAAGTTGTTCAGATTGATGGTCTGAAGCACCCCCTTAAGTATTACAAGGGTGTTTTGTTACACCTGTATTGAATAACTTATTTTGACTTATTTTTGACAACACTCCTTAACGTTCAGAACAATTGACAAAAAAGTTTAACAATAAACATGTCTTATTCAATTTCACTTCGTGCATTGTGCTCCAACGTATCACAATATTCACAATGAGAAATTAGGCACCGGCGTACAATGAGGCTAAGATCTAGCCCATTGTTCAGACACTCAGGTTGTTCTGGCTCACAATAGTCGAGACCTTTGATTGTATTGTAAGAAATGAGATAGATTAGTCTAGGAAATTCCGAAACGTACTTTGAAATGTAGGTAGGTAAGTGCCTTTTACCTTTTGCGATCGAATTTCATCTTTTTAAAATAAAATACACATTTCCAGCTTGTTCCAACCCTGATCAACCCTCTCTGGGCACAGGCTACCTTCATGGAATTAAAATACATATATTTATGATGTCATATTATATTTTCAAGACTTTTTCTCTCAACAAGAAACAACGAAATTTTTACAAAAGTTCATCAAGTATTGGGTTTGTAAATTCTGACTAAAGAAACTAATTTGTAAGTACTCTTATGTGTAGAAATTATTGTTTGGGGTCTTTGGAACGCTTGAAACGTACTTGAAACTTTAAATAATGTAAATAGGAACATTTCTACAACTTCTTAGTTCTTCTTATCGTGTGGGCAGAGCCCTGGTGTCAGAGTTTTTTCAGAACGCCTTACGGCCTCTGACGTAGTTTTTATGTAACGACTACTACCACCAGAGAAAATAGCCGGGACCAACGGCTTAACGTGCCATCCGAAGCACGGAATCATCTTTCTTTTTCAGACAGTCAGGTGATTCAGCCTGCAATGTCCTAACCAACTGGGGAAAAACGCACAAGGTGTTCCCTGTGGAAATCGAACCCACGACCTCCGTGTCGAGAGCCCAATGCTCTTAACCATTAGACCACGAAGGCAGTTCTAGAACAGCGACCATCTCGTTAAGTGCTAAGGAGTATTGAATCAAGGTTTCTTGCCACCCCTAAAGGAAAACAACAAGAGTATGCAGGTTACATTTTTAGGGTTCCGTACCCAAAGGGTGAAAACGGGACCCTATTACCGTCTGTCCGTCTGTCCGTCCGTCCGTCTGTCCGTCCGTCCGTCTGTCCTACCTATTTAGGGCTGTAACTGTTGAACCGTAATAGCTAGATAGCTGAAATTTTCTCAGATTATTACGGCGGATTTGTTAAGAAATAATAAAAATGTCAAAAAGTTTAAAATTAAGGGGGGTTCCCAACAAGAAACTAGTTTTTATGAACGTTTTTTCTTCACGCTTTATCGTAAAAACGGTAATACATACAAGCGTCAAATTTAGTGTGATTATAGAGAAAACTCTACAGAATAACAATAATAGATATATATACTATTATAATAATAGATACTAAAAACCGGCCAAGTGTGAGTCGGTCTTGCGCTAAAGGTCCCATACAAAAAAAGATTTTTTTCTAAGTTAATAATGTTTTGTTCTGTGGTGGTGTGCTACGGAACCCTCGGTGCGCGAGTAGCCCGACTCGCACTTGACCGGTTTTATTAGTATCTAAGTGCTGATAAATAGTTTGTGCGGATACTCTAAACATGCATTCTAATCATCAAACTGAATGGAACAGCTGATTTTTTCACGATTTCGAAGCTAGCTCCATATCAAACGTAGTTCAGTTTGATGGGTAGAATGCATATTCAAATTCAAATTTTTTTAAGTATTCAAAATAATATCATATAGATAGCTGTTTGACGTCATTTTTTGACTCTACCACCACGTCGGAAGGTGTTCCGTTGAGAGAAGATGCGGCCAGAAACTCTACAACACACATCTTTTAAACAAAACAAAATGTACAAAGTACAAATAAAATACAATATTGCATTACCTACATAGTGTAAAATTGTCAAGACCAGACATTATGGTCATTCAAATAATCATTGAGTTTATAGTAACCTTTTTTACAGAGGACTTGTTTAACATGAGACTTAAACTTTTTGTCTGGCAAGTTTAGAATATCCTCTGGTATCTTATTATAAAAGCGTATACAGTGCTCCATGAAAGATGTGTTGACTTTACTGAGTCGAAAATGTGGGAATACAAATTTATTTTTATTTCTTGTATTGTAATTATATAGGTTAAGGTATCCGTACTGACTATGTAACCATCAGCATAATGATGTGATGTGATGTCTCATAATATATTATTAATCCTAATTAAAAAACTTTACACAGAGATAAACAAGAAATACAATTAAACCACAGGTATAATTAAATTCCTAAGTAATTGCGTTTGATATAAAAATACTTTTATTACGGTATAATACAAAAACCGTGTAACCTATGCTTTTCATATCTATCAATCTCATAAAACAATAGATGGGAAACATAAAATGGAGGACGGAAACACAGCTTTATTCTTCCGCAGCGGAAACTGTGACTTTTTCGTCTTTTTTGCTAATTCCATTGCCAATTAAACCGTTCATTAACGCTAATTGAGTTTATTCACGAAATTGAAAAAGAAATTACCTGGTTAGGTTGATAGAAAATGTTTTTTTTTGGTTTGTACCTTTTGGCTACGGCGTAGTCTCTACTACGAAAACGATTATGATTCCATTCAGTGACATAATATGGGGGCCTATACAGGGTGTAACAAAACACCCTAGTAATACTTAAGGGGGAGCTTCAGACCATCAATCTGAACAACTTTCACTATGGAGCCAATGTCGAGAAAAAATAAAAAAAAATTGCCGTCCCATACATTTGAGTCGAGAAAGTACTGCAGTTTTGTATGAAAGAGCGGATTTTTTTTTCGCGTTTTCTATGTTGGCTCCATAGTGAAAGTTGTTCAGTTTGATGGTCTGAAGCACCCCCTTAAGTATTACTAGGGTGTTTTGTTACACACTGTATGGTCAATACAAGGTGTAAGGGAAGAGCTTCCGAAAACTAAAGGGGGTGAAAGTACTCATCAATATGAACGACTTTTACTGTGGAACCATGTATAAGATCTCAAAAAAATTAGCACCTCCATACATTTTGCGCTGTCAGTGGAGATAGCAGATTTTTGTTGAGATCTCATAGTTGGTCCCATAGTAAAAGTTCTTCAAATTGATGGGTACTTTCACCCCTTTTAGTTTTCGGAAGCGCTTCCCTTACACCCTGTATGATTTGGCTGGATGTACGTCCAAATGTAAGCTAAATGGAAGAGGCATTGTTTGATAGAGATAGAGTTTCCTATATTAGTACTTCGAAAGTCAAAGTGTGGGGTTTAAGCGACAAATGCATTTAAATTGACGACCCGGTTGGTGTAATGGCTAGAATGTAATGGTTACCACACCGGACTGCCAAACCAGGGTCCTGGGTTCGAATCCCGGTTCGGTCATGGATGTTATATGTTTGTGCCGTTGTTGTAAGGTTTCCATAATAAACAGCCTATTAATAGTGCTTTCTTGGGATCATTACAATGTATGTGCCTGTGAGCGTTATTTATTTATTTATTAATTCAAAAAATGCGAAATACTTTGGTATTTAAGTGAACCTTATATAAAATTGTGCATCACACTGAAAATAAATAGAAAATGGATGAAAATAACTAACTCTGTGATTTTTTATTATGTTTACTTCCATCTATTATGATTATGAAATACGTAAAATGCGCAATTATTTATTTCCATCTATAAAGAATATTTATGTTATGTTATTATGACTTTTAATACCCAGCGAACTAGTAATATCGGTGTTTTTTTTTTATTTTTTTTATTTCTACTTCATTAAGTAATGTAAAAAATACACCCTCGGGGAACATTGTCGTGAGCATATATTGTGTACATTTATAATTAGAACAGTATAAGTTATACTTATATGACAATGGGGCTTAAAATCACCTTGAGTTTAGACTTCATTTGTTTATGTGTCATATTTTTGCATGCGCAAAATGCGCTCTACGTAAAACTGAATAATACTGAAAAACAGACGCGACCATGCGTAACGATAGTCTTTTGTCTTTTCCAATGAATACACTTTTAATTGCGCATGAAATCGAAACAGACTTGCCAAACATTGCCCTGTTGTTTTGTTATTTTCAGTTGTGTAAATAACAAAACAATATACAGGGTGAAATTGACATCATTGGCATCCTTTTAAACTAAGAGTCTACCCATCAAACTAAACAACTTTTACTATGGGAGCAAACCGATCGGAGCAATAAAAAATCTGCTGTTGCATACATTTGAGTCAAGTAGGCACTGCAGTTTAGTATGGGACAGTTGATTTTTTAGTTGCTCCGATCGGTTTGCTCCCATAGTAAAAGTTTTTAAGTTTGATGGGTAGACTCTTAGTTTTAAAGGATGCTAATGATATCAATTTCACCCTGTACATATTGAAAACAATTATTATCGACTAGCTGTTGCCCACGACTTTGTCTGCATTGACTTTAAAATGTAGGTATCCAATGTGTTAATCCAGAACCACAACCAACCGACAAACAGGTTGTAAAATTAAATGGGACACTTATTTAAAGGGGTGCTTCAGATCATTAAACTGAACAATTTTCTCAAAGGGACCAATATCGAAATAGTGAAAAAAAAACAGCTGTCCCATACATTTTAATGTTTGCAGTTTTGTATGGGACAGCGGAATTTTTTTTCGCGATTTCACTGTCGGTCCCATAGTAAAAGTTGTTCAGTTTGATGGTCTGAAGCACTCCTTTGAGTAAGTATCCCATTTAATTTTACACCCTGTATAAAGCGAAGTCTCTTTCCCGGTAGGTTAGGCAGAAACCTTTTTGTTTAAAAGATGTGTGTTGTAGAGTTTCTGGCCGCATCTTCTCTCAACGGAACACCTTCCGACGCGGTGGTAGAGTCAAAAAATGACGTCAAATAGCTATCTATATGATATTATTTTGAATAAAAAATTTTGAATTTGAATTTGAATTGAACCATTTATAACGATCATAATGACAGAAAATGGAAATTCGTGAGGTAAAAACAAACTTATATTCACTTATGTTCCAAACAAAACTATCAATTGAAGTTCAATAATATACAGTTAGGGTAAACAGTTGCATTACTTTATTTTTAAGGGGTTATTGTACCAGTGATACTGAACAATATTTCCTAAGAAACATAAATAGGTACGCAAAAAAACAATTTTAACTTTCCATACCTAAATGCAGTAAGCTGATCTAACGTTTGTATGAAAATTCGATAAAAAATTTAGCGAATTTCCTGTAGGTTTCTTAAGGAATGTGTTCAGTACCATGGGTACAATCACCCCTTAAAGTAATGCAACTGTTTATCCTAACACCCTGTACTTGTATATAAACTCACGACACGACCATAATCCCTTTCAGAGTGTACAGAAACTTTACTAAACTGCTATAACTCTACCAACTTTAAGCATGCAGTTGTATAGCATAGTTCACCTTTAGTTTGTTGAAAATATGTATAACTCCTTCAAACTCCACCTGTTTCAAAGCATTACTTGTTTTATTGGTGTATGGACGTGGAGTGGAGACAAAAGATATGAAATATGTCAACTGCGTCACATAGTCTGTTTGATATTTACTGCAGTTGCGTAAATATTACAACAGTTCGTCTGTGTATTCGAATTTATACATTTTCTTGTTCGATTAATTGTTGAATTTATATTGAGGTCAGGTTTTCAGAAATATTCATAAAGTTCCTTCTTAACTTGCTGACGGTTTTTTAAGGGGATGATAACCATCAAATTAAACAACTTTTTCGCGAAAGAAAAGTCAGCTCTCCTATGATACGAGTAGATTTACTGTTTTGTACGAAATAACTGTCTTATTTCTCTCGCGTTTTTGATATAAGTAGGTATTTGAGAAAGTTTTTTTAGTTTGATAGTCTGATCATCAACAAAATGCATGACTTTGCTGTTCCATAGAAAAAGTCAATGATGACTCGACCCAAATGTACGAAACATAATTTTTTTTTTGTGATTTCAGTATCTGTCCCATACTGAAGGTTGTTCACGGTGATTGTCTGAAGCAACTCCTTAGTCTGTTTGCACCATGTATCAAGAAAGAACCTATAGTTCTCGCTATACAGGGTGTAACAAAACACCCTAGTAATACTTAAGGGGGTGCTTCAGACCATCAATCTGAACTACTTTCACTATGGAGCCAACATCGAGAAAAAATAAAAAAAATCTGCCGTCCCATACATTTGAGTCGAGACGGTACTGCATTATTGTATGAAAGAGCGGATTTTTTTTTCTCGATTTCGATGTTGGCTCCATAGTGAAAGTTGTTCAGTTTGATGGTTACACCCTGTATTTTCCTTCACCAAAAGCCAGTGTTGCTACTAATCGTCTCTTAAAACTCAATGACGAGTTTGGTCGTTAGACTTCCTCGGCCAATATTCAAAAGACGATTTCATAAACGAATGTAGCTACAAGACTTTATTTCAAGACAACAATAATAATAATGACTACTCTATTTAACAACAAAGTGGCATTTCAAAACAAGTTTTGACATTAGAAACTATGGTAACAGGGTTGTCGAAAGTCATTGTTGTCATTCTGAACATCGCGGCCCAGTTGCACCTATTCATCTGCCAAGTTCTCGCACTTACATGCGTTGGTACAGTCAGCAGAAATCTGCTAAGATTTACAGAACAGGCTCACATTTTCTAGATACCATAAAATGCAGTAATTTTCACCACTTGGCCTAGAAATTAGACTAAAACTATAGATATAGATAGTACGGTGTGGGGAACTACTACAGATGGTCAGCACCCACAAGTTATAGCAAAGATGCCATCATCATCATCATCATAGGCCTTTACATCTGTTGCAGATGATTTAATCAGTGTTTTTGGAGAAGCACTTTTTCTCATGGCTGTACAGTCCTATACGAGAGCCACATACACGTCCACGGCCACGACGTTCGGAAAATTTAGTGCAAGAGTATGGGATAATAAACATCTAACTACCAAGACTAAAGATGCCAACAGATGGTGATACCGGCGCTCGCGGAAATATGCTCCATACAAAGACAACGTTCATCGTAAATACGTAACTCGTAACCTACTACAAATAAGGTTCACAATCGAATGCAAGACATAAATCGCGCAAGAGAAATAATCACAGAGATTCGATATATATACAAGGTCCAACTAAGAACTGTTGGACCACGGCCGGTCCCCAGGCATCACACCTAGCCTGGCGGAAGTACTTCCCTTTTCAATGGAGGAACATTCCCAAGTAGCACCTCCATAACGGTTTTAGTAAGATAAAAAAGCGTTTTTTAGGATTCCGTAGTCAAAAAAGGAGCATTTATACTTTCGTCCATTCTGTCTCTATGTATGTCCCGACTCAATTACTCTCTCATTTTTGAACCCTGTCATATTGTTATTTGTGGTTGGGCTATTGCAAGCAAGGGTCGTTGTAACACTGAGACCAGCGCTGGTCCTTTGTGTTCGCCCCAAGCTCACCCATATTTTACGCATACCTCCGAACTTATGGTATTTTCTTTTCGTTCTCGAGAATGCAGGTTTCCTCACGATGTTTTCCATCACTGCCGAGCTAGTAAATGATAAATACAACCGTACATAAATTTCAAAGAACTTAGTGGTACAGACCAGGAATCGAACCGCGGCCTCATGATTCAGGCGCCAGCTTTCTTCCGTATGGGCTATCATCGCTCCGATCAGATCAAATTTGGCATAAGATATATTTTGGCATAAGATATATTTTGGATATATTTGTTTAGAATAGTAAATATGGTAATACCATACAATGGAAAGGGTTGTTGTGGGTACTCAATCGTTACGTCTCAAGGTGTCGTTGGATAGCTCTTGTAAACTGGAACTTAACACCCATACAAACTTTTGTATCTCGAGATACATGCGCTCAAAGTCAGAAACAGCCCGTTTGTAAATATATCACTGAGAATACAAAACCCTCTTAAACGTGCCATAGTTGGTAGAAAGGCACTTGTTTTGCAGACAGTACCTTGATTATCAACTTATGTGAACCTCTGAACCATAAACGCACGCACGGAACGGAGAGCATCTGTGATAGTAACTATCGTAACTGGGCCGTTTTCTCAAGCTCATCCCTGTGACAGGTGCACGGCAGAGTAGTAAGCCAAGTTCTGCATAATGCATTTAATTTTAACTTAGATTCTGAAAAAAGTGAAATCAAATCATTCTAGACCAGTATGACCAAATCGGTCGCCCAAATATTTTAGTGCATTTGGTCCTGTTAAATCTGGTAAATATTGTCACCAAATAAGTAATATAAATTTTATTGGTAATATTTGACAGTAGCAGTGAGATTGTGATAATACATTTAAATCAAACCTTACCTAACTTAAACATTGTTAATCAACACCATTGAATTGAAAAAGAGAGCCAATATATCCTCAGCTCTACCCATCCCAGAAAGCCTAGAACTCTCGTTTTTGCCAACTTAGCTTAAGAATTTATATTGTTTAGTTATTAAATCGTGTTACGTTGTAGAGTTTCTGGCTGCATCTTCTCTACAGCGACAATACGTTCCGACAGATTTGACGATTAATAAATGTGCTTCAAGCTCCTATTATTGAATAAATTATGTTGACTTTGACTCTGATTTTAACGTGTCAGTATCACTACGTACCGCAAAACTTGGCATCTTTTTACAAGCATGTTATCACTTTACCTCAAACAAAGAACCTTTATTATCTCAAAATGTCACCTCCCGGATGCTTGAAGGATGGGAAGTTCTTATTGTTATCGTCTAAGTGTTTAAATGCAATCGTGTGACAGAAAAGAGAAAATTAATGGTTTAATATGATTTGTGAGCGCATTGTTGCAATTTGGGTCATGCCAGTGTAGTGTTAAGGTTATTATTTGTTTGTGATCATTATTATATTAAATATCTCTTTTTAGCTCGCCCTTTGTACATGTTTTCTAAATTTTCTGTATTTTTATGTCAGTGTGTACAATAAAGTGTTATAATAATAATAATAATAACCCCGCGGGGGCAGCTTGTGGCGAGCTGACGGTGAGTGGCGACACCGCGGACCCCTATCCAGGGGGACCATACAGACATGCGCTAACACACACACACACCCACACACACCCCCCCACGCCCACACACACAGTAACACACCCCCCTACCTCTGGCTTGCCTTAATTGGCCGTCCAGAGTGGAATCGCAAGAGCAGAACCTATGCTCCAGGTTGGAAGTGTATTGCACGTAATGGCATAATAACGGGGAAACCCGCTCACGGGGGTAAACCCCGCGATGGTGAAACCGGAGCCGCACCTCTCGACAACCTTCAGCCGCTCAATGAGATGTTGCCCCATTGTCGCACTTTGTGCGTGCGGCCGTTTTATGGGGCCCACTCGACGAGTCGGCGAGTCACCGCCTGCCCTATTTACAATTTTGAGACTAGTTGTCATGGCAGGCGTCCGTTAGTCTCCTCCCATAACCCAGTATCCATCCATCCAACTTTCACCTCCATAGCCCAAGACCTTATTTTTCCATCGCGGCCATAGCGCCGTACTCCAATAGTCTTTACACAAATGGCGGGGACCATCCCCGTGGGTATCATGTTGTACGCTCGGAGATGGTATCCGCCATTTGTGTATCCCTTACATTTAGATTAACTTGTCTTTTGAACGGGCCTCTACATGTTGGCTTCGGCCCCATGCACGCCTTCCAAAGGTCCGGGACTTAATTGCCCGTGATTACGGAACGTAAGACATACAATAATAATAATGAAAAACGTATTTTGAAAGCACTACTTCCTATGGCTATACTTATAAAATGAGCGCGCATCTCTGTTTGTACCGATACATACAGGGTCCTTCTTAATGTACTAACACTTTTTTAAGGGGATGATCAGACCATCAAACTGAACAACTTTCTCTATAGGACCAACATCAAAATCGCGAAAAAAAAATCTTCTGTCCCATACATTTGGCTCGAGTAGGTTTGCAGTGTTGTATGGAAGACCTGATTTTTTTTTGTGCCATACATAAAGTTGTTCAGTTTGATGGTCTGATCATCCCCTTAAAGAAGTGTCAGCATACAGGACCCTGTATACAGGGTGAAAAATTAAATGAATTAAGTATTCATCGGGGTGCTTCGGACTATCAAATTGAACAACTTTTAATATGAAGCGAAAACTGAAGTCGCGAAAAGAAAACTAACTGTTCCACACTTTTGGGTCGAGTAACTTGACGTATTCTATGGAAAAACAATAATTTTCTGAGTTTTCAACCCTCTATAATTAATAGTTAGATTTAAACCCTGTATATTAGTCACTTCGATTTGAGCATGTAAATACTTCAAATATCTTTTTTTTTTTTCGATTTTGGAAGCAATCTACCTTGAGCGACAGTGTCGAACACATTTTGACATTAATTATAATTAGGACCATATTCTTCGATCTTTGTACCCATACTAATCGTAACCATAGTAATCCTAACCACGAAATCAAAGACGATCAAAACGTCCTTAAAATTCGATTAGCGTCCATTCCACCATATGAATCTAATCACAATACATTATGCAAACAGTAGCAATATTAAATAGGTACCTGTCTGTAAAAATCGGGCACAAAAACATAAACGCGAGCACCTCACGATCGCATCGGGTGATATCAGAACACACTGCTCGGACGTGCATGTCTATTAAAGATAGTCAGCGAGGCGGCACTCTAGAAAAAATATAACTAAATAGAATCCCACCATCTTTTTTCTTGTTGTGCCATCTCCAATCGGAGGTTGGCTTCTCTATCATTAGGGCTATTTGGACACTGGAGACTGCAGCCCGGCCAACAGTGAGGTGATGTTCATATCGAACCATTGACATAGGTTTGAGGGCTGATTTTAAGAAAGGAATTGCTTCTTCTACCAGGCATTCGTCTCCCCAAAACATTTCCCTGCAGAATAATCTGGAGAAGTTCGTATTTTTCACTTCTCATAATCTTTCCTTTGAAGAGCTCAAAAGTTTATAATTATGCTAATGATGGAAATTCCTCGCTAATGTGGTTCAAGGCAGCCTCGACCACTTGGGCAATCTATAAACGATATTGTTCATGTGGTAGAGGAATAAAAACACGATAATAGAACATAATTTTTCAAAGGTACTGCTTGAGGAATGCATTGGGAACCAAAACCTCTCCTTCCAATGACCGCAAGCGATTAGGATGCGAGACGCACAATGCGGCGCAAGAGTCGTCACGATTGCGCCTGCGATTGCGATGGCGGTTAATGCCGTTACAGAGGCGCAGTCAGTGATTTACTCACAAGTTTTTGTTTTCAAAATGATCTACGAGAGCCCCAGTAAACTACAGGGCCTCTACCCGGACATTCGAACTTAGCAATTGCGTAAACATTTTCGGTCTAATGTGAACTCTATTACAATGAAGTTCGGACCGAAAATCGAAAGTTCAGGTACAGGGCCAGGCTCATGGTAACTATTGACATGTATTTCTTCTGCTAAAAATGTTATTCTTGCATTTACTTTATGCCTTAGATTCATATTTCGTCGACCAATTTTGACGTACCTTATGGATCTCTTCACCACGATGCCAAGTCAACCTGTCAAACGGCCAGCTAATGTGATCCCGATAAATATCGAAGGATTCTTGCAGGATAAGTCAAAGATTCTCTGTGAATTATGCGTTGCGACATTCTATGTGTAATAGAGACCCATCGGGATACCATCCAAAGCAGGCCACAAGTTCCTACTCCTACGCCTAATGAATCTTCTTCTCCGCATCGGGCACACCTGGTGGACTGATGCCCATTGAGGGTAGGCCTGTGCCCTGCAGTGGGACGTAATATAGACTGATGATGAATCACTTCTTTATCTAGCTTCCGAAGCAAAATTCACTTGATTTTATTATCATCAGGATTTCTTTCTCGGTTTATTTCGAGGATAGATCTAGCCTTCTAGCCGAAGTCATACAGTTTAACTTGTCATCATAGTGAAGAGACTTGTCAACCAGCATTAGAGGCTTGCTAATTTATTACTTTATCCTCGCATTGCGCGTCATAAGACAGACAGAAACCTAAGTCCCTCCCAGTGGTTCGTGACACATGCGCATATTAATTCGTCTCCACGACACACATATCCAGCGGACTATTGCCGTCCTGCTTCACTTTCACCACTTTTTTGTGCTCGTGCTCTATCTATTCATTTCGCTTTTGTTACAGTATTTCCCTTTCTTTGAGATTGTAGAGATTTGCTGATGACGAGAACGAGATAGTTTGCATAATCAAAAAGAAATGGAGATGAAGCTCTGACAAGTTGGCGGTTGTAGCAAAGGTTCTGAACGCCCCAAAATAGGTTATGATATTGTAAAGAAAAGAAAAAGAAAGAAAAATTTAAAAAAAAAATGAATGAAATGAATGAATGAAATGATGATGATGATTGAATTTGAATTGAATTGTGTTTATGTTCGTTTTATAAGAGAGCGTCGTTGTCACATTGTAGAGATGTACAGGGTGTCACGAAACACCTTAGTAATACTTAAAGGGTGCTTCTAAAAAAAAACTGCTGTCCCATACATAACGTCTTCATACCGACTCGACTAAAATGTATGGTACATCAGATTATTTTTATTATTTCTCGAAGTAGTGAAAGTTGTTTTGTTTGATGGTCTGAAGCGGCCTTAAGTATTAGGTACTAGGGTGTTTTAATTGTTACATCCTGTATATGGAGGGAGATGAGAAGGGGGATCTGGATTATTATTATTATTATTTATTTACAGTACACAGATATATTTTCGAATCAGCGTGCATGTTATGCCATGCATTAATTATATTTTTTAACTAATATGTGTATTATTGCTCTCAAACAACGAAAGAAAACATCAAGAGAAAAACCTCCATTCGCTTAAGATGAAACTTTTGATAGGTAAACGTGAAGTCCACCAATCCGCATTTGACACGCATGCGGGCTGAATGTGGTCGGTATTTTCTTGTTTTACATTACATGCCTCGTTAACAGCAGATTTTTCTGTCGAGATTTTGATACTTATCCCATAGAGAAAGTTGTTCAGTTTAATGGTCTTATCAACTGATTAAAAACCGTCAGCATATCGAGAAGGACCCTGTATATTGTGGTATAAATTTCGGTTCAATATTGCTTTCAATTCCATTGCTTCAATGGCATTGAGACATCTAAATTCATTTCAATTTGATTATTGAAAGCTAAGTATAGGAAATGCGTGCAATGTTCAATGTTTTTCAATGGAATTGATGCAATTTGGTTGATCCGTGTAATATCGCCTTAACAGAACAACATTGTTGATTCTCTTATAGCATACTGATGACTCTGGTCTCTCTGAAATTAGTAAAGGGACTGTTCAATTTTGTTTTAATGTTAGTCAGTTGTCGACACTGACTGTTGTTTGGTGTTCCGTCAGAAGTATACAGATAAATAGACTATGTACTGTGATATGAACTGTATATATAACCATATTGTAATAGTTATTAAGTCGTATTATGTTCTGTTTCTCTACAGCGACAACAAGTTCAGACGCGGTGGGAGCTTCAAAAAAAGATTTGACGGTGGGCTTGCAGCTCATATCCCTAATATTATAAATGTGAATGTAAGTTTGTTTGTTAGGCTTTCACGTGAAAAATACTTAACCGATCATCATGAAACTTTGTACACATATTCTTGGAGGTATTAGAAGTAACATAGGATACTTGGAGTTTTCCAAACTCCACGCGGACGAAGACGCGGGCAACAGCTAGTATTGAATAAATTATTTTGAGTTTCAGTTTGAGTATGCAATACCTACATTTCTCACTAGATATCCATACATGTTTGTTTATACTTAAAGCTTCAACCAACCGTAAAACTAAGTAGAGTAAGCATTACTGTAATAAAATAGCATTAAACTGTATTATAATATTCAAATTACTCATCTTACTTCTTCATTTTGAAACCTGAACCAGTACATTATTATATTATTTAAACCGCATATAACCTGAGCTTAAGAATTTATATTGTAATAGTTATTAAGTCGTATTATGTTCTGGTTCTCTACAGCGACAACAAGTTCAGACGCGGTGGGAGCTGGTTGGTTTCCCGATCATTAATTTTAGTGTTTACCTTGACTTTTGTGCTAAAGATATGACTTTGAGATAGACGCAGAAGACGTATCAATGCCACTTACGCGAGAGCATCGCTTCTATGTTTTTGCTCTCCTGATTCTCGCGCGTATCGCAGTGTGAGTTAATAATAAAAATATAACAGCCTTACACCCTCTTAGTTGTTTCCTTGAGGCCTCCTTACTCGAGTCCAGACCCCCTAGCATGATTTCTCTACTTGCGCGCGACTCGGCTTTTTCCCATACTACAAGTCGCGGCAAGCGCGGCTTTCGCTCTCCGAAAAGCGCGGGAACAGGTTATTTTGTATGCAGCGAAGGCGCGCCGCGCGCGTGTAGAGAAATCATACTAGACCTACAGGACGGTTTTGACATTTTTGTCGTACAAATTATGTCAAAAACGTCCTCCACTCGAGTAAGGAAATGTCAAGACAACAACTAAGAATACGGGTGTTAATGTTTATGTAGCCAGTTGGCTAGCTAGGAGGGGGGGGGGGGGGGGGGGGGGGGAGGGAGGGGGGCATTCTGAAATGCAATGCTAAAAATAAACCTTGCTGTAATTACACTCAAAGGTGTTGTTTATTGT
This sequence comes from Agonopterix subpropinquella, assembly GCA_922987775.1. Classification (NCBI taxonomy): domain Eukaryota; kingdom Metazoa; phylum Arthropoda; class Insecta; order Lepidoptera; family Depressariidae; genus Agonopterix; species Agonopterix subpropinquella. The sequence goes on from OV277712.1 coordinate 17,353,548, forward strand.
TACAAAGCTTCTAACAATCCCACGGGGAATACAACATATTAACTAACGTTGCCGTGGGTATGTATAAAATAATACATACCTATTTCGGCCAAAACTTTTCGAGCACCGTGAGTAAATGCATTCATCATACAGCTAAAACACATTGCAAGCGCTTTCATCTAACCAAGAATTTCACGTCCTACATAATTGTAAGAATTAAGGCTAAGTAATGATTGCTATCTGACAGCCAATAATTAAACGCTGTGCGATTTAAGTCAGCAGTGACAAGCGGGGACAATCACAAAACAATAATTATGATGGTACCTTATATAGGATTTCGACAGCTGTGGCCGCCCAATTACAAACAGGGCCGCCAGATTGTATAATTGGATACAAAAACTGTATAATTGGGTGGCAGTTTGTATCCTCAATGTATCCTGTACTCTCATGTATAATTGGATACAACACAGGCATAAAACTAATTAACAAGAACAGACCACTAACATAGAAGCCGCTACTTAGTCACAGTCATAGATACAATAGATTTTCAACCATACTTAGACAAAGCTCATGCTCAAAAGAAGTTCCTGATCCTCAGCCTGAATCTCGACCTTGTTATTGTGTTTAGATTAGAACAGAATGTTATAATTACCAATAGATGCTTCAAAAAAAGTTGGTAAGAGAATTCCAGTTATGAATAGGTAAAAAATTTCGAATAATGTGATCAATATCATCAAAAAATCTTCGTTTTTTACCTCTGATTCACTGGCGGACTAAGGGGGGGGGCGGAGGGGCGGTCCGCCCCGGGCCCCCAGTCCTGGGGGGCCTCCGAATCTCGAGAAGAGAATCCCTTTTTAATCAAAACCAAAATAATGACGTTTATATAGCAAGTAAAGACACCGTTTAGAGTTGGAGGCCCGGGCCTCAGGAGGCCAGAAGCAGAACAGGTTCTGGGACTGCAGTTTGAAGTTGGAGGCCCCGTAAGTTAGTCATTGAAAGTCAAAGAAGGAAATAGAGTAGGTACAAAATATTGCGAATTTGCGAGCTCGCTTTGCTCGCTCAATCTTTTTCAAGTTGTTATGCAGTTAGCATAATTATGAGCTCGCTTCTTGAAAGGTCAATGTTGGAATTAGAATGTGTTTCGAAAATTTGAGCTTGCTTCGCTCGCTTGGTTTTTTTGATAGCTTTCTGTGCTTTGAGACTGAGTTCATGCTACAACCCAGTCATAATTATAGAATCGTTCGCTCTGGTTTTAATTTTATACGCCAATATACTCACCTACTCTATTTCAAGATGAGCTCTACAATCGAGTCATTATAAGCATTAATTATTATAAGCTCATTTCAGCTATTTGTTTAATACATCAATCGCCTCGATTTCGGCATGAGCTAAAAAAGTCAAGTTATAATGAAGCAAAATCTCGAGCTCGCTACGCTCGCTCCTGGCTAGACACATTGCACTAAAATCTTGAGCTCACTTTGCTTGCTCCAGAATTCAGTGAAGTCTCGAGCTCGCTTCGCTCGCTCTTGGTTTTGGATGGTACCTATGTCTTTTCATAGTATACAGTTGCAGTTGCACTGTTGGTGTGCTGTTAAATCTTGAGCTTACATTGTTCATTCTAGATTTTAAGTCGTAAAAAAACTCGAGCTCGCTTCGCTCGCTCAATGATTTGAATCTTATTCGACTGATCTCATTATATTGCAGTAAAATTTCAATTAGCTTTACCCGCTCCAGAATTCAGTGAAATCTCGAGCTCGCTTCGCTCGCTCTAGGTTTTACATTGTACGAATGTCAGGCTCGCTTCGTGTTGTAGGACCTGGATCTCCCTGGGACAAAATACTTCCTACCTATGCCTATGGAAGGAAGGGGCTCCGATGTTAAGTTTTTGCCACGGCTCGAAAGAATTGTAGATATCAATTTCTGGAAAGACCGGGGGCCTCATTTAGTTTTGCCGCCCCGGGCCTCCGGCGGGCTTAGTCCGCCGCTGCTGATTGTACCTGCAAGGCAATTTTGTATAATTTCGCGGACATGGTTGAATAATTATGAAAAATATACTGGCAGCACTCTCTAACTCTTTCTTCTACTGTTCCCGTACTCTCATGAATCTGTTGGACCGGGATACCGCTTATTATTATTTGAGGTTTTGTGCCACGTAGACCGTTGCTGGTCCTTTGTGAACGCCGTTAATAGTTCCTTACCTTGTGCGGCCAGAAATCGCAGTAGATTCTTGATCGGGATAGTTTGTATCTCATCTGGTGTCAGCACCTGCCTACCCAGATGAGTGCTGCGTTTGTACATCAGGGGGCCACAATCACATAGGAGGTGCAGAGGAGTTTCCATCTCCTCCTTGCAGAATCTGGGATACCGTTAAGATGAGAGAAGAGATCAGATTCGAGTCAGTCACAAGATGTGCTAGAGATGTTGCCTGAATAGACAAGATATTTTGATGCATCTTTCACTGTTCAAACATAATAATTGAGTAGTTTTTAATACATTTAGAGATGAATTCTCAGGTGGATGAAGATGTGGATAAAATGATATTGTGATGAGATTTTGTTTTGAGCCCCGTATTATTCAGAGACGAATTCTCAGGTGAACGAAATCGAAGGCAAAAGTTTGTTGATTGCAATATTTTTTTAAAACGCTCTTCGCTCCGCCACCCGCCGCCTCTTATCACTAAGTCCTAAGCGCAAAGGTCACACGAACGCTTGGGCAATGGCTTCCGCAAAAAGCCTTTGTTTTATTTCGTTGCAACACGCGCAAGCGCATTCTACCTGAGAACTTCTAGATTTTTTAGAAATTCTTTATTTGTTTTAGGTATTAATGTTTGACAAGTGGTATAACATATATAAGGCAAGCGTGAGTGGGAATTTCGAAAGGGGACCTAGATGTAAGGACACGAAACCGACGAACGTACATGAAAGGACATACTTTGAGTAGGTACCTACGTAGTAACTTATTGGCTGTGGTCGAGAAAGCGAGAGAAGTTTATCAGGATCGTAGCATGTAGCGTTTTTTTTATCTCTGTCTATCCCAATGGGAGACAGGCGTGAGAATATGTATTAATGTTTTTAATACACAGTCATACTGGGTGGTTTTGTAAACAATTTCCAGAACCTAACTGACCATCTGAAAAACAACTTTGAGTCGAGTAGGCATTATAAATAAGTAATAAAGCTATAAATAAGTAATAAAGCTATAAATAAGTAATACATATTACATATTAGATTTTATTACCATTGTTACTCCACTGTAACATTAATTTTCATTTTATTTTAGTGTAGGTATTCTTGTGTATATGCCTGTATACAGGGTGTAATTGATATCAATAGCATCCTTTTAAACTAAGAGTCTACCCATCAAACTGAACAACTTTTACTATGGGAGCAAACCAATCGGAGCAAAAAAAATCAGCTGTTCCATACTAAACTGCAATCTGCAAACTGTACTCGACTCAAATGTATGCAACAGCTGATTTTTTTTTGCTCCGATCGGATTGCTCCCATAGTAAAAGTTGTCCAGTTCGATGGATAGACTCTTAGTTTAAAAGGATGCCAATGATATCAATTTCACCCTGTAGAGGTAGAGTATAATGAAACTATAGCATGACTTCACATCCACAATGTATATTGTAAATACTTATAACTCAGTGTGCACAATAAAGAATTATTATTATTATTAATTATTATTATAAAACTTTCGTTTATAATTTGATTTGAAAAAAAAATATTCGGGCTCCCCGAAGGGGTCTTATCGGGCGTTCGGGCGTTGCTTGGACTACGCAGGTCGATTGGGTCACGTCCTCGCGGGGACCAATGGGAGTCCTGTACTATTTTTGAATCGTAAGATTCAAAATCATGATCCAATGATGCATAATCTCCATAGTAACTTTGACATTTTCTACGGCGGATTTGAACGTGTGACTTTCAAAAATCCCACGACTGCACGTAATAAGGCGAAGCAGCTATTACAAAAAAAAATTATATTATGCTTTTTTAAATAACTGTATAAGATTTATTAATTATAAAGAAAATGTCACAGTAAAACTAAAACATCCTAAAACTAAAATATCCTAACACTAGAATATCATAAAACTAAAATATATATAATTATAACTGTATAATATAATCAAGAAAAAATATTTTCAAACAAAACGGCAGTTAACTAAGCAACCATCTAGCAGTCATTAACGAACGCAATTAGAATGTGACGCACAAATTGTCTGTAAAGTTGTCGAAGCAGACATAACGGGTTTTAAATGACAATTTATTTACCTTCGCTTTATAAGAGCTACTCGTGTTTTAGTTGGAAAGCTGCTGGTGATTAATAGTTTGTATAGAAATTTCCTTTTAATTCTGGTGATTGACACTGCCAGAAAATGAAACGGAAATGGGCAGGCCATGTCGCGCGTATGAGTCAAGAAAAATGGACTAAAAAAGTAACAATATGGACCGGACCACCTGGAAAACGAGCAAGAGGTTGACCGCTAGAACGACGGGCAGATGAAATTAGAGAAATAGCAGGAGAAAACTGGATCAATATAGCAAAAGATAGAGAAACTTGGAATGAATTGGAGGAGGACTATACTCTTGGAGAGGTCCTTAATAACTAGAAAAGAAAAAATTAAATAAATATGTGTATGAAAATTGTATAATGGACATTTAAGATAAAAGCGATAAAATATAATGAATTGTATAGCGTGTGAAAATTGATAATTACCTGTAATAATTTCAAATGTACTTATACTATATAAATTATTCAAATTATATAATGATTTGTGAAAAATTGTAATGTGCATGCAATTTATTAAAATAATTCTGTAATAATAGTTATTAAGGAAATAAATGGCTTAAATAATAAAATAATAATAATAGAAACCTTTTAATTCTAATGATTCGTTATTTGATTTCGACAGCGACTGGCAAGTTATCGGAGCAGCCAGGTGTGCATATTTAAGTGCATAAGTCTTCTTAATCATATCTATCGAAAGACGTGCACCGTGCACTGCTGGTTATAGGTATACCTCACCCAAGGATCGCCACAACGACGGGCCTGAACAGCCTTCATCCAACGAGTTTCTTCTGTCCATCTTGTCGCTGTGCTTTCTGATGGTACACGATCATCACTCTAGAAGTCTTCGGCCCCATCGGGGCCGAATTCATTGGACTATGTCGGCTGTTCTATGAACCTCTTCATTTCTTATTCGACCTCGCAGGGAAACATTACCCTTTGGGTTACTTTCAGCCTTTTTACTAGACATTGAGTGAGCGACCACGTCGGCCACGTCTCAGTTCCGTATATCGTCACTGGCAGTAAACACTGGTCCAAGACTTTCATCTTGAGACACTGCGGTATTTGGGACGATAAGATACTATGCAGTGCATAAGTTGTCTAATCGTTACCCTCCCGAGCACAATGGAAGGGGAAACCAGTACAATCAGTGACTATAACCAACAGAGACCCAAAATAATAGGTGCGAGGGCGTCAGATATGTTGATGATGCCTATTACCCAAGCCGGTCTTGATCATCAGATCATTTAGTTTAGATCATTAGGGTAGGCAGCGCCAATAACTCCTGATTTCACTACGCCAATGGCAAAATCTGACGAGACTAGTCGTCTCTTTCGACAACCGCCTAGTTCTGGGCTGAACATGACATGGTTTTGTTTAAATCTATCTAAACTATAAAACCATTAGGTATAGCTGCCTATAATTTTCACTTATAGAATCGATACCTTCCCTTCGATATCTCCGACCTTTCTCAAAGTCGAAAACATTACGAAACCGCAATATTAAGGCCGTGCCCTGCCCCGTACAATTTAAACCTAATGATATAATTGTATCTCACACCGAACAATACGTCCAACGTAAACGTAATACTACGTTTCTACTGACCTTAATTCTACGTATGGTGGGGTCTTGGACATCTATAGAATTCGTACGTGAAGAAAAACATCGTGGTGAAACCTGCATGCTTCAATTTCGAGATGTTATTATTGTCCATTAAAAAAAAGGTAACAGACTAACTACCCGACAGTACTGCAATATGGATAGACTGATTGTCATTTTCCTAAGCACCTCTGACTGCAAATTCTAGACTTGATTCCGCAATTAGGTAGATTGTTTGTATGGAATTCGATATAACAGCATAGTGGCATAATGTTTACAATTTAACATAGTTTCGTATTGGACCGCGATAAGTGGCCAGTGGCCACTGTTTTATAAATTTGTAGAAATCGAACAAACATTGCGTTACTAGCAGAAAATACAAATTACAAACCATAAACATCAAGATTTTTAGAAATAGAAAATTTGTGGAAGTATGATTTGGATGTAGAGGATGTTGTGACAAAGATAGAGAAAGGTATGTTGAGATGGTATGGTCATTATGGAAAAAATGGATGAGAGCAGATTGACGAGTGCAATTTGTAAGGCAAGTTGGAGAGGGACGGCCTAGACATACATAATACGGACCAAATTGGCGACGTGCCTAACAAGGGCTAGGTGAGATCTACCCGAAACCTACGAGCATGCATAAAAGAACTAATGAATGTGAAGGAAGATAGAGAGGTCTGTCAGAATTGTAGTAGATCGCATTCCGTTTTCTCTGCCTACCCTAGTGGGAGACAGGCATGAAAATATGTATGAATTGGAGTAGTCAGAACAAAAAACAGTATTGGTCAGGTCACCCACCCTTTGCTACAGTTTCAAATAAAACAAGTTTCACTTTACTTTCGCCGTCTAATTACAATTACACAGGAGACGATAATTCACAGAGCACCGCCATTATTTCCATACATTTTGTGTACGTTCGGCAACGCATTGCGAACTTGCGACCAGGGTTGCCAAGTGCCCGCATTTTCATATTTACATTGCCTTTCCTTATGTTTTTCCTTTTTCAAAATTGTACATTGATTTCCGCTCGTGGATATTCTGAGGTTTCAGAATATCTCTGACTACCCCCTCGGGGAATATATTCGTATTATGCTTATGCTACATTGATTTCCTAGCCGTTTCTTTTTTGTCTTCTGAATTTTTGACTTCTCCACTTAGAAAAAATAGATCATCCTATCCTTGATGCAGATTTGCCGTCAGAGACGACTATATTATATTTTATGATAAAGTATTTTTTTTAATTTTTTGGTTTTAAAAGTCACTGACTGCTAAACAAAGATCAACACCGACGACTGTGAAGTCAAGCGAGCTCCGGGGCATTCCACTGTCTCTGAACGCGCTGCAAATAATGTTCAAATAAATAGAAAATCATCTGAAAAGACATTTATTTATTTATACTATGTGGCTGACAACCCTGGTCGCAATAGCGGACTAATTAAAACAAATGATGTAAGCTACAAAATGATAGTGTATCTTTTACACATGTTTCGCTAATTATGTCTGAATAATTACATTTTGACATGGTTTTCTGTTATTTAATGATTCGCTTGGATTTATTTCGTAATGTTACAAAGATTTTGCAATCAATGTTATGGTTTATTTTGCAGAGTCAGCAAATTTACTCACATGTGCTTTCATACTTACCTATAGCACTTTCAAAATGTCATGTGTACCTGCTGTGTAGGTCAATCATGAATGTTATTGTTTGTCTGGTTCCCTTGACAAATCTTGTAGCCAGTATGGAATTAGAACACATCTATTAATAATAGCTTGTACGGCACCCGATGTACGAGTATCCTACAGTTCCTCATGGTACAATAATATACTGCGCCTGGTATTCTCTTCCGATCACGTGACTGACCACGTGACTGACACAAGCCTACGTCATCATACCCTTTTACCATGTTTAGCGGCCATTTTTTTGTGACGTAGGCTTGTGTCACTCTGGGAATAGAAGACCTTGTTTTTTTAGACTATGCAGTTCCTCAAAGGCTTAAGAGCCGTAAGATCTTCTTGAAGTGTCTAGACCCAATTCAAAGTGAGGCTCAAGCTAGACATGGTAAAACACCACACTCCCTGACCCGTTTGTCCCTCTTATGGAGAGCCAGGACAAGACCTGACCAGGCCGGTATAGAGGTGCTTAAATAGACTCCAAACCCAAACGGCTCGAGTAAATACAACCTCTTCATGTTGGGTTACATGGACGGGTCTGATCTCCAGTGTGCATGCGGTGTTGTCCCATAGACATGGCCCACCTCATATCCTGCCCTGACACCAGCACGAGAACGGAGCTTATGGACGCTGCCGGCAGTGCTATCCGTGTGCCGAAATACTGGGCTGGGAAAATTTAAAATGACTTGCCATCGACTCGATAGAAGAAGATATATCGTAGGATCCCGTTGCAGGACAAAGGATCTCCTCACGAATGTAGAGATAAGCTCGCCCTTTGTACATGTTTTCTCAACTTTGTGTAATATTATGTCCTTGTGTCATCATCATCATCATCAGCCTATAAACGTCCCACTGCAGGGCACAGGCCTACCCTCAAGGAGGGTGTATTGGGCATTAGTCCACCACGCGTGCCTAATGCGGATTGGTAGACTTCACATACTCATCAGAATTTCTTCTTCAGTGTATGCAGATTTCCTCACGATGTTTTCCTTCACCGTTTGAGAGCAGTCGGTATTACGTACATAAGTTAGAAAAACTCATTGGTACATGGCATGTTGTCCGTGCGGATTCGAACCCGGACCCCCATAATTGGGAGTCCATACCTCTCCGCAACGCGCCACCGACGCTCATGTCCTTGTGTACAATAAAGTATTCTAGTAAAAGTGAGAAGGAGTATGCCATGCATGGGCAATTGGGCATGTTATTCATTTATTTAGTAAAAATAACGTTCTAAGTTGTAATAAAATAAATGACAGACTGTGATCTATGCGTGCCGGTAACATATCGATCAACTATATTTATAGCACATTATAGTAAACGGTGGTAAACGTTATCCAATGGCTGTTTACGTAAGTGTGAAGTCGATGCAATGCTGTGAACAGACGTGTGGACTGTTTTACTTTTTATAGTTACGTGTTAGGGTGTACATTGACAGATTACAGTGCTGGGTTGTAAGAAACATATTCTCACGACTATGTTCCCCGAGGGGGTAGTCAGAGATATTCTGAAACTTCAGAACATCTAAGTTTCATTACAGTAGAAAATTTGTCCAGTGTGACGGGGCCCCTCGCCACTTATCATGGACAGTGGGTACAACACATGCCTCGAAATTGAAGAATGCAGGTTACCTCACGATGTTTTCATTCAGCGAAAAGTCAGTGGTGCTACAAATCGTAAATAAAATTCCGAAAAACTCATTGGTACAAGTTGGCCCGGACAGGCATCGAACCATCGCCTCCTGCACGGCAGGCAAGGTTACTTTATATTTTTTAACAAACACAATACCTAACTTAACCTAACCTGACATGAAGCCCCATTGTACAGAATCGATAACCGACCAAAAGTTTATTTATTTATTTCATGTATAAAGACTGAAATGTAACAGTATTATATTTTTACTTTGTTGATTAACATTTTAGAAATTCGTCCCTATTTTTCATACAAATTGGTATAGACGTAAAACCAACGACGAGGTGGTTTTTGTCATTTCTTTGTGTCACTATCTATTTGTAAACACCATACAAGAATGCATACAAGACATAATAAAAAACGCTAAAAAAACGCTAACGCTAACGTTAAAACGCTTTAAATAAGATGGCGTACATTATGATGGCATCTTATTTTGGGCGTGTAACGTCACTTTGACAGCACTAAAGTCAGCTGTTGATTTTCTGTCTCTTTTCTTAATCTTATTTTAGAAAGTGACAGGAATAAATGTAGTTAAGTTAAGTCGTGGCACAGTCCGAATCGGTACCATTGTGCTACTTTGACTATCCGCCATCGCCACACGTCTCTTCTGTATAAACCGCGCCTAAGGGAGCAATTTTCAACTGTATTTATACAAATAGAATATTTCATTTCATTTCAAATTTTTGTTCTGTGATTCAAAATAGCGTTAAAATTATATTGCTATTTGGAACATAGTATGTCGCGGTTTTCACTCCCATTAATCACGTTATTTCTTTAACATATTTAATCATTCTAGCAATTCCTTCTAATTATATGGAAGCACATAACACTTTCTCATGGTTTTCTTATATTCCCCGAATGATGCTTCATTAATAATCTAAGCCTACATCATTAGTCAATAATAATTGACTTAGTTACATGAGACTTCAGTGACTTAACACTTAGTAAGAAACTGCTAATGTTTGCGGAAATATAACAATGATAACAAAGGTGTTCTTGTGAGCTCTATATAGGCTTATTGAGAACAAGGAAATGTATTATAAACGTAGCAAACAAATTACGGGAAAAGAAACATAAGATTTGGAGGAGCACGTCGAAAAAAATTGTATCTACGGCAGTTTTGTATATAAATGATTTTGGTTTATTGCGTTTTCGGACTTGGCTCTACACTACAGGGTCCTTCTTAATAATAATAATTATGCTGAGACTTTTTTCATGATCAAACTGAACAACTTTTTCAATAGGACCAACAATGAAATCTTGAAAAAAAAATCTGCATAGCATAGCATATGCTCACGACTATATTCCCCGAGGGGGTAGTCAGAGATATTCTGAAACTTCAGAACATCCACGTTTCACTAGTAGTACTGAAACTCTGTCCAGTGTGACGGGAAGTGAGCCCGTCGCCACTTGCAAAAAATCTGCTGTCCCATACATTTTGCTCGAGTCGGTTTGCAGTTTGTATATGGAGTAGCAGATTTTTTTTTTGCGATTTCAATGTTTGAAGGCAAAAAAAATAAGCTGTCCTATACAATTTGAATCGAGTATTAGGGTTAGATCAAAGTAAAATGTATTAGGTACCTATGGCAGTTTTGTATAAAATTGCTGATTTTGTATTTTTTTTGCGTTTTCGAAAGTTGGCGCTTTAGTGAAAGTTGTTCAGTTTGATGGTCTTAACCACCCCTTTAACCACTCGTTTAAATACTACCTACTAGGGCGTTTTGTTAATACATAAGGGGGTGCTATAAACCGTCAAACTGAACATCATTCACTATGGAGCCAACTTCGAAATCGCGATTAAAAATCTGCTGTTTCATAGAAAACGGCTGAAACGACCGAAATGTAAGGAGCAGCAGATTTTTTTTCGCGATTGCTATGTTAGTCAATTTACTTACTTTAATGCCGATTTAACAGAACAGAGCTAAATTTTTTAATACGATTTCAACCAAAACTATTTTGTGTGCAGTGGACTTACTATTACATTCACAATCGTACTCACAATCGAAGAAAGTGAATGAAATTATCAGCAAGTTGTTTTACCTGTAACAAAAACACATAATTAAGTAAAATCTTTAACATAATTGAGTATAAAACTATGCAATCATGGAAAATGGAAACGTTGTTGAACACATAACAGCAATAACTAAGATCGTATGAATACCTAAAGTGAAACTACATCGTGATAAATAGTAGAATAGATCGAATAGCAATAGTTAATTACAAACTTTCATACAAACAAACATCATTTGCGTTGAGAAAACTTCGAAAGAGAATCAGATGCTAGAAATTATAAAATGCCTAAATGACCACTTCGGCTTCGTTCAATTATTTTTTATTTTTAAATATTATTTTTATGTTGTTTATTATTTAGGGTTACCAACAGATGAATCACATTAGAAACTTTATACAGGGTTAAATTGATATCAATAATTAATTAATAAATAAATAACGCTCACAGGCACATACATTGTAATGATAGGCTTTTTAATATGGTAACCATACAACAAAGGCACAAACATATAACATCCATGACCGAACCGGGATTCAAACCCAGGACCCTGGTTTGGCAGTCCGACGTGGTAACCATTACACCAACCGGGTCGTCAATCATCATCATATCATTAGCATCCTTGTAAACTAAGAGTCTACCCATCATACAAAATGTGATGTAAAAACGTAAAAGCTATGGAAAGAGTTTAGCCTCTCAATTGAAAAGAAGAAGCCAATAAAGGAATCTTACTGTTTTCTTCAGATTAGCCTCAAAATCAGAACAAGAGAAGTTTTCTAAAGACAATAAGCTGCCTACATGAAGAGTCACGACTGTTCAAGATTAAACCAAAACGAATAGCTAAACAAAGAAACGCCCTTGCTAAACTGAGCTTATAAGACAAAGGCAGCTCAGTGATAATATCAGTTGCAATAATACGCTGTAAGTCTGTGTACTCGACTGACTCGGGTTTATAGTGTGGTTCAAGGCAGAAGAATGTTGATAGATTGATACTTTGGGACCAATGATTTTTTTTTTTTTTTTATTAACGATGGGTTTGCTCTTGACCTCAATCCAGTCCTCAGGACGAAGATGGGGTCGAAGATGTAGCGAGCTTACCCAGAAGAAGCCTATTCACTCGTACTTTAAAGGAATCCACATCCACATTAAGCTGGGTGGTCGCGTTGTAGGTTTGTTATTGGTTAGTCGGGCCGCGTGTCATTCTTCGGTTGCCTCCTCCCCAGCCTCGAGTATGATACGAAATAAAGTACGGACACTCCCTGCACAAATGTTTACTTTACCCGGAAGACGGGAAGAAGACTACAGTAGGCAATGGTCAGTATGGCATGTGCTTACATCTTCTTATCAGGGTGAGCCCTTTTGTATTGAAGTATCCAGCGTGGCAAGATAGTATTCTTTGCCCCTAGCAAATTCGTGAGATGGTCTCAAGCTTTTTAGGCCTAATTAATCTCATTATCCACCATTCGCTCCACCCGCTCTGACCATTTTGTACGTGAATTTCTAGCGGCAGTGCCACTGCTTAAATGATTTGTCATGTACTAGTGATTTCGCAGCAAAGCGGCGTCTTTAATTTGTAAAGAAATGTATATCGTTTGGTATTCTTCTAATTAGATCATTATTAGGTTAGCCTTTTCTTAAAGTAAATCTGAGTGCACAATTATTTATATTAGTTGCAACCATGACCGCAGTTACATTCACCCCTCGCTCATGACTTGTACCAAACGACATCCATCCGTAACTTGTAAGTAATCTTATTGTAGAGTGTATTGTATAACGTTGTATTTGTTACGAAAGTATGCAAGTCTGTGACATAGCTTGCTGCGCAGTTTATGTCTAGTTAAACTAATTATCTGCTTAGTTATTGACACACATTTTTGCAGCGAATTGTCACGTTTCATACACAATATCGCGATGGGTTAAAAATCTTTCGTAACCGTGGCAATACAGCAAAAGCTATTCTTAAAATTATGCCTGCATGTTCTCACGCGTATATGTCTTGAGAGGAGCCTTAGCCCTGAAGTGACGTGAATGTGAATGCGAAAGTCTGAAATTAGTGATGGAGCCCGGTTACACGTTCAGTATTTTGTCATTCTGGTCCATCAGTCTGGTCATGTTTATTTGATTTGAAGGGAAACTGATATACTGAAGCACCATGTTAGTCGGGTCAATCTCGAGTCAGTTTCCCTTCAAATCAAATATACATGACCAGACTGATGGACCAGACTGATGAAATACTGACCGTGTAACCTCCCTCTTAGAATGTATTTTCCAAATTAGATATCTCTAGAAAAGGTGCACTATTTCGAGACGCGAAACCAACTAAATGCATACCTACTTACGCTTTATAAAAATAATATACTTACCTACAATTTGATAATTAGAGATGCACAGTTTCGTGTGAAATCTTATTGCCATGGACTGTTCAATGGGTGTCATAATATTTTTTGTGTGGATGTAGGTACATTGGAGATATTTGCAAGATTATTAATTGGTGGGGTTTAGAAAAATAACGTTTTTAGAATACGAAATGGAATGCTTAATTTGTGTCTGTTTTTCTGTTCGTTTTTTGCACGCATCACTTAAAAGCTTCTGATCCGATTTGGATGGGGTTTCCACAGAGGCATAGGGCTTATTAGTTTGCTTTGTTTTACCGCAAACGGTGTAGTCAATCAAAACTTATAAGTATTTAAAGTCAGTAAGTAGGTATAGTCTTGCCCGTGGGCCCGATTTCGCGTTGCATAGGAAGGATTGGAGGTAAAGAGGGAAGGCCTTTGCCCAGCAGTGGGATAAAAAATAGGCTATTGAAAAAAAGTTGGTAGTCTGCGCGTACGGAGTCGCAGGCGCTGCTAATCTATAAAGTAAACTATCGCAATAATAAACCTAATAAAATTCCTCTAATAATGAAGTGACTTACCGTTTTTCGCCAAAACCGTGAGTTTCATAAGATTCCAAACGGACCTGCACAATCTTACCGCCCGATGTTCCCATCACGAGTTACGATCACGACTCCTTATTACTATTGCATGCTAGACGTGACAACAACCATTATCATCTACATCTTTAATAAAAAGAAGCTAGTCGTATTAGCGACCCGCACTGAAAAAAATGCGAGCCAACTAAGAAGTATTTTCTCTTAATTAGCACCAAAATAATTGAAATGACGTTATTATTGTTTACTATAAACAAAAGATGGCAGTTGTAACAGCAAGCCGAATTCGTTTAACAAAGTTCTCTTAGTCAGAGAAGTCATGATGTTGACAGGCTCATATGGATATGATGTATGATTATCATAAACAAGATCTTGGTTGAAGTAACCAATTTTTTTTTCAATGCGGTAGTAATGGTTTTACCTTATCATGCGTTGGACTATGGGTTATAATTATAATCCCGATTCGGTCATGGATTGTTTCCGTAATTTAAAAGCATAAATAGCCTATGTTGCTTCAGTTTGGAATCATGCGACACAGGAGTGCAATTCGCTGTTAAAAACATCAACGAGCTCGCATCCTTCAGATCGTTTGAGGTTTTATATGAGTTTGACACATGAAGTTTAAAGTTCGCCGATGTTTGAACGACGAATGGGACGATGTTTGCTCTTAGTGAATTGCATTGCTGATCCTAATTCGTGTATGAAAGTTGCATAAACTATTTGGGATTACAGCACAATTCATATACGAATCGGGATGTGTGCAATTAAAAATTGATCATTAGAACAACGTTTTGCTTATCTCGAGTTTTTCTTTTACTTAGACTCACTACTTATGAAGTACATAAAATAATTGCAATCACTATTTTGGTACTCTACTTCTCTACAATTTCAATCAATATTTTTTGATCACTATTTAACGGATTGAATCTTCTCCTTTTTAGCGTTCCCTTCGTTGCATTGTTGCGTATGATACTCATTCCTGATTTTCGCATTTGCGTGAGGAACCCAATTTGTATGAAAATAATCATTATTTGCCACTGCAGGGCTCCTATCAAGACAAAAAGGAAGATTTAGAATAACATTCAATCGACTCGATGGATCTTTCTTATCGTGTGGGCAAGGGCAGAGCCCTGGTGTCAGAGTTGTTTCAGACCGCCTCGACTCGATTGATGAAGAAGTATTATTTCGGTATTACTTAGTAGGTGGCTACTGTAGGTATTTATGACTTAGATATCTAAACTAAAAGAGTAGAGAAAACCTGTAGAAGATTCAGTAGAAACCCACCGTAGAAAATCTCAAAAACATTTCATAGAATTTGGAGACACTGAATCATATCGATGGGTTACGCTATTGGGTGCGAACTTTCAAATAAAATTGTTCAAAATTTCATAGAACAAGATGGAATCAAATTACCCGGTGCTTAGAAAGTTCGATCAGACCTAGTATTAGGCTTTAAGACAGATCGACGCGAATGACCTAAGTTAAAGAGCATATCGGATCTTTGCAATTTTCGAAAGTGCATCTTAATACGGCTGCATGATGTTGCGCAAGCCCATTTAAATTATAGTGAAATGCTACTTACTGCAAAACCGAAATAAATTTGTATCAGAAAGATAGCCCTTTAGATCGGGCGTGTGAGAAATAACACACATATATCCCATGCGGATAAAACCTAGGATAAAACCCACATTTATTGTAAGCTATTAATAGAAAAAACACCCATCGTGTGTTTTGTTGTTTGCAAATAAAAATATTTTCTTTCTTTCTTTCTTTCTTTCCATCTTTGTTTGTCTATTTTTATTAGCGAGAAGTCAACTGTATTCCAGTGGATGACATTATAAAAATATCAATGTCATTACAGAAACACTGACCTTCTACGGTTAATCGGTTATTTATAAACTTGCACTTTCTACAGCATTATACCTATCATTATACTTAGAAAGAAAAAAGGAAGTTGTGACCACATAAAGTTTAGAAATAAACGCCCTTTATAAACTAGTTCCAAGTTATAATTAAATAGAAAACCTTTGAAATGGCGACATTCGCGAAACACTTTCTTATCCGGTGATTCTAGACGGAATTAATTATAGTAGTGGAAAACTGCGGAAAATGTTTCGAGAAATCCGGTGGCACATAATGTTAAATTTTAAGGTACGTATATAACTCGTACGTATATAGTTCCATATTTCATTGTGTCGAAAGTCATCACTATAGATCGGTAATTTTTTGTGCGATTGGCGGCATTTTCAGGGTTGGTAATATGCGAGTTTTTTGTGGCCTTGAGTTTTACGAAGGTACTTTATTTCCGAATATTATTTGTACGATTGCAGACAATTCCGATTTTAATTATGCCCGAAAATAAATAATTCCGTCATGCCTGCCTCTTCTTGTCAGTTTTTCCAATTTGTATGAAATGACAGGTCCGTCTTCCACGAGAGGTGAGATACTTAAAAATAGGTGGTACCATACTCGTTCTTATACAGTTCTTTGAAATTAATTGTTCACCCATTACTTAGGTATTAGAAGGTAATGGTCCCAATTGGACAACTGCCAATTACTAATCGATTAGTCACACCACTGCAGTAGGAGGAAGTGGTCCAACTGGGAGCAATTATAATTGATTTATGGACACAAACTGGGCATTTACTCGATTGCTAAACAGTTGATCTAATTCGTATTGAAATTTAGTTTAATAGTTAGTTAATAATAGATGGTTTGTTCTACTCAACATTCCTGGGCAATTGAATACGTCCTTTCAGTATCTAAAGCAAAGCTAGTGTATATTATTTCTAAACGAGCTTTTACCCGCGACTTCGTCCGCATAAATTATATACTATATTTTAAGTTAGATGATAAGCTATCAAACAAAAAAGTTTCATCAATATCGGTTCAGTAGTTTTTGCGTAATACTCGAACAAACAAACAAACAAACAGACAGACAAAAAATCCAAAAATTTGTGATTTGGAATCAGGGACATCTAAAAACTATGTCGTATTTATTTTTGTAAATATCTTCAATGTACAGACACATTTCTGTTACAGTTTTATAATAGTTTAGATTGGCATAGTCCTACCACTCATTGGCGTAGCAAGGGGGCACAGGTGGGCGACGCTCACCTCAGAAAGCTCGTTACCTCCCTTAAAAAAATGGAAAGTAGTGAAGAAATAGTTTCACAGTCATGATCTTGTGAAATTGTAGCCAAAACTTCGAGGCAATACTGCAAAATTTCGAGCTGGCTTCGCTCGCTCCAGATGTATAGGCGTGCAAGGGCTGAAGCACTTGTACCACAACTGTTATTGTTGCTGAAATAATAGCGTTCTTTCACCTTTATAACAATGTTTTACAACCTCTTTAAAAATCCCAAGCCTAATTACGGGGAGCATCAGGAAAATGTACTTTTGGATCCGACCTTACCACGAGAAATGTGAGTCTTGCCACTGGGGCGGTAGCTATGAGCTAGGTGGCCGGTTGCCTTCCTCAGGGAAAATCTCTAGCTACGCCAATGTTACCACTTACATGAGAGGGGTATGCTTAGATGGTCACGTAGAGAGAATGAATGAAAGAAGACTTACGAATGAAATTTATCGAGCGCAGGTGAGCGGAAGTGTTAGGAGAGGCCGTCCGAGGAAAACATACCACGATCAAATCAATGATCTTATCCGAAAAGGACAAGTGCGTTAGCACCCTCAATCAACGGAAGTGCATGAAAAGATGTATGAATGTTAATGAGGCTAAAGAGGTAAGTATGTCAGAGTCGTAGCGTGTGGCGGTCCGTGGTCTCTGCCTACCCCCTTGGGACAATGGCGTGAGCTTATGTATGTATGTATGTACCACCTCTTAAGTCCTGTAAAGAACTAAGTACACAATGTAAAAAGCTTCCTGACCCATGCTTCAAAACACCAGAAGCTAAAAGTAAGTGTTAATTTGCATTACCTATTCAAACAGCAGATCGAGTTGCGTAAACTTATTGCATTGGTGCATGTAATAAATATAGTGTTGCGGAACCGGGTAGCTAAGGTTTCAAGTTTAGAATGTCTAGGAAATTCATAGATCCTCGATACGACACTGCATGCATAATATAAACGTGATTTCTCTTGTCTCAAATAACCCTTTGACAAGGAAGTTGATATGGTTAGAGAGGTGTGTTATTATAACATAAAAACATAATTTAAAAGGGTGCTTCAGATCATTAACTGAAAAACTTACATTATGGAGTCAACAACCGAATACCGAAAGAAATCTATTATTCCACATAAAATTGCAATACCACTCGACTTTTTCTGATGATTACTTAGTATATACGAAGGGTAATGGAAACCTTTGCCCTTTGACAAATACTTCTTATAAGCAGTACATGATCACAAACTACTTATTTTTGGAGATAGTGGACAGATTTAATAACAACACGAACAAATGGTCTCATTAAATCCATAGACCAGTATAAACCTGGAATTTCTGATAACACGATCGCAGGGAGTAATAAAATAAATAATCATTGCTTGTAAGTGAACCACTCTAAATTATGTCCCTGAACGTTACTGGTAACCAATTAGGATAAAATTGCTTGCTCTACATTTTCTAGCCACGTAGCATACCAACATTATGATTATCCAACAGAATGGCATTGGCCGTGGAAATTATAATGTGCTATGTTACTATTTTAAATTGGAGGAAATTCACGTAAATTACCAATGTAATCTGCACGGGGGCTACGTGGTGGAACTGGTGGAGAATGACCTGAGGCCTTTGTCCCGCAGTGGGATTCTAAAGGCTATTGGATATAACGAAATGTTATCTACTTTAGTAGATATCACTGCAGAATCGACAACTTCGATCTAAATATTTGGTGTAGTATGACTTTTCTATTATTCCTTCATTAAGAAGGAAAAACAAAAAATAAATCAGCTGTCGTCGGTTTCAGGTTTCAGCGGTTTCGATGTTGGTACCATAGAGAAAGTTGTTCAGTTTGATAGTCTAATCATCCCCTTAAAAAACCGTCAGCATATTAAGGACCATGTAAAGATTAATACATCAACACACAACAACATTAAGTTTTTATTTTATACTAAATATTAGTGTAGATATACAGGGTGAAATTACGTCAGAGGCCGTAAGGCGGTCTGAAAAAACTCTGACACCAGGGCTCTGCCCACACGATAAGAAGAAGGGTGAAATTGATATCATTAGCATCCTTTTAAACTAAGAGTCTACTCATCGAACTGAACAACTTTTACTATGGGAGCAAACCGATCGGAGCAACAAAAAAATCATCTGTTGCATAAATACGAGTCGAGTAGGCGCCGCAGTTTATTGTATTGTATATCATTTATTTCAGACTTCTTTTGTCCATATGTGTTAATAACAAAAATGCACTTATAACTATGTTAGTAGGCAGAATAACAGAAGTTTAGTATGGAATAGCTGATTTTTTTTTTACTCTGATCGGTTTGCTCCCATAGTAAAAGTTGTTCATTTTGATGGGTAGACCCATAGTTTAAAAGGATGCTTTATGATATCAATTTCACCCTGTATAGGTAGCATTTCTTGAACTTATGTCCCACAAGTTTACAAAGCATTTGACCTTGATTTGTATGGAAATCCGGGAAATACAGCAATTAGACGCTACATGCATCAATCCAACCTTGTATGGAAAGTTTTAAAAAACCTGTCGCAAAAACAAGACAGGAAGTTTACATCCTCCATTCATAAGTCTAGACTGCAGTTTAAGCCTAAATATGGACCTAGAATCTGAGACTTAGCTCAAACAGGCTTTACAACTCGATCTAGACCAGATTTGACCTGAATACCTTAAACTGAACCCTGTGATTTATAAGTGGTTTTAATTTGTAATAATTTTAATTCGTTAGATATTTTAATGGTTTTAAGCAAAAGTGGAACGTACATTTTTCAAAGGACCTACTGATTAAATTGGAGGCTCTGGTATTTGGTGTTCTGGAGACTTTTGATGGGATCAGTATTGAATATGAATTATGGAAACCAACTATTTAGTCAGTTAAAAAAATACTGGATATAAGCATATGTTCACGACTATATTCCCCGAGGGGGTAGTCAGAGATATTCTGAAAAATCCTCATTTCACTAGTAGTACCGAAACACTGGATATTTCAAGAGAAAATCGAAAAAGAAAATATTTTTTGTCACTTTAGTCACGTGATCGTAAGCGACTGTGATTGGCCGAATGGTTGATGACGTCTACTATTTGTAAACAGTTGCGTGTAGAGTGTGAGTCTCGTACAAAGTTTACAAGCAGGTGACGTCACCTGCTTGTTGCCACGTATATTGTCAGGAAAAGCGTTTTCGCAGAATATTTTCTTTTTCGTACCAGAATTGGCAAAACGTAACACTTACCTTATGTTTTTGGTTGTTTTTATCAGTTTTCATGGATTTTATTCCAGATAGTTAGTAATTGAGGTAGAACATGCGTACCTACAGGCAGACAGAGAGAAAAGAAGACTATCAGGTCCGGAATCCACCAAAGGGGAGCGGAACGAAGAAGAGCGGAGGTACTGAGCGGCTAGGTATCCACTGAAGCTGAGCTGAGTGGAGATGTGTTCTGGCTTGTTGACAAGCGACAACACCGGGCCTTCATCATCATCATCAGCCTATAAACGTCCCACTGCAGGGCACAGGCCTACCCTAAGGGAGGGTGTATGGGCATTAGTCCACCACGCGTGCCCAATGCGGATTGATAGACTTCACATACACATCAGAATTTCTTCCTCAGGGTATACAGGACCCTTTATTTGACTACGGAACCCACAATTTTCAAATTCATAACCATAACGTTCGATGGCACGCTCGTGATCTTCTGGTTAATAAATACTATAGAGTTACAAAGCCAGATGACAAAATTACGCAAGTTAGAATTACGGCAGTTTTCACGCTTCATCGCTTAAAATGGCAACAAACCAGAGGTTTTGTTGACGATTTTATGTTTATAGTGTCATTGTCAACTTGTCTGTGAATTGAGAGCGTTGCTGGGGAAAATATTTTTTTATCTAGATACAAAAAAACTAGAATAGACTTTTTTTTCCTTAACTCATCGTTTAACACACAATTGCTGCATTGCGAATGAAAGAAGATCAAAAGTCGTCGAAACGAATGGTATGGGAAATACAGGATGTTAACAAATGAAAGTGAAATAAAAACTGAAAACAACTACTAAAACCGGAACAAAATCGCAACTGAAGATATTTTCCAAATATTTTCTTTGACTGAAGGCTGATACACAAAATTATTTTAACTTTTCATACAAATACGCCGCAACGATATTTGATTCTATCATCATCATCAGCCAATGTCTACTCATTAAAGAGTAAAGCCTTCCTCTTTATGCCATCTTCAAAATGTGTATGAAAAATAAGTTAAATTAGTTCAGAAATTGAAACATGAGATTGTAAGTTTCCTCATTTGATTTTTAACCGACTTCAAAAAAGGAGGAGGTTTCTCAGTTCGACCGTATATATTTTTTTTTAACCGACTTCAAAAAAGGAGGAGGTTTCTCAGTTCGACAGTATATATTTTTTTTTTTTTATGTGTGTTCGCGGATAACTTCGTCGTTTATGAACCGATTTTGATAATTCTTTTTCTGTTGGAAAGGAGATGTTCCGAGGGTGGTACCATGATAAGGAATCCAGGATCTGATGATGGAAACCCAGAGAAATCGAGGGGAACCTTCGAAAATTGTAGTGCCGACTAGTGCGATTGTTAATTTAAAGCACTCCTATTAAATCGAACTAATCAATTCACCACTAAAAATTGTGAAATAAACAAAATTTTAACAAAAAATTAAAACCGCCTTCAAAAAAACTAAAAAGTTAAAAAATAATATTGCAGCCTATGACTTTTTCGTTCGCATCATAAGAACATTAATTTGTTTTATAGAAGTCGGTGTCAAGCCAAGCCAAAAAATGCAAGCCCTGTCGCGAATCGTACCGGCTTGACAGTGACTTCAATAAAACAAATTAATGTTCTTATGATGCGAACGAAAAAGTCATAGGCTGCAATATTATTTTTTAACTTTTTAGTTTTTTTGAAGGCGGTTTTAATTTTTTGTTAAAATTTTTTATACAAGGATTACTTTTATTAGGGTAATTACAAAGTAGTACAGGATCGCTCGTTGTGGCAATCCTTGAGCTATGTCCAGCAGTGAACTTAGACCATCGCCACCTGAACTGCTGAACAACTTTCACTATGGAGCCTACCTCAGGAAACGCGAAATTAAATCAGCTGTTTTATACAAGACTGCTCATTAAAATTCGGATACCTACCCGACTCAAATGTAAGAAACAACCTTTTTTTTTGCGTTTTCTGAGGTGTTTTTCCTCCGTAGTAAAAGTTGTTCAGTTTGATGGTCTGAGTTCACCGATTCAGTATTCGGAAGGCTGACCCTTACACTCTGTATATCATCCTGCATCCTTGCTTGGTCACCCGTATAGTGGCGGAAACATCACTACAGTTGCATGAGCCGACCCCAAGTTATGGGATAAGGGCAGGAAGATGATGATGATGATGATTTAGAATAGTTTTGGCTGTTAAAAAGATACAAGTAAATATATACATTCAATCATTGTAACTAGTACAACGACTCGCCAATGACTCACTGATAGAGATCGACCTCATTTAGCGGTCATGTTGTGCTATACATACATACTTACAGATAATTTACTAGTTTAGTACCTGAGAAATTGGTATTAGATACGATTTCAGTTAAGATTTCTTCTACACCATTTTTGTGGTCTTAAGCAAAGTCTCGTATCACCGCTTGTACGTCATTCCAATGAACTTTTTTTATTAATTTAGTTCCTAAAAAACATATCAAGACTATGCCTGCTTTTTTCTAAAGGCCAAGGCATCGAGCCCATACAGTGGACGGCCTGAACAGGAAAATGGTAACCTATTCTATTTGTGCACATCCTAAAGATAAAAGGTGCGACAAAGCTTTATCGCGCTCATCGTGCTCATTCTAGGGTCAAAAATGGGTAGGCGACCAATGGGTAGGTGACCTATAGCACAAGCAGCACCTACCTATACAGGGTGGCCGGGGAGTTGACGTTCAAACGTAAAATTTAGGTCCGGTATGTCGTGGGGTATCCGAATCACCCCCATGTATGTTCCGCGATTTTTTATAGTTTTCGAGTTATGATGATTTTTCCGATTTTTTGAGGAAACTCGACATGACCGGCTTGAACAACTTCTAAAAAAAAAAGTGTAACACTTTTTAGAGATTCTTTTTTTGCAACTTAATCTTCACGAATTGTGCCTTTATTCATAACATCATCAGCATCGTAACTTTGATAAAAGTTATGAAAATATTGGTCTAAAGTTAAAAATTTGCGATCCGTGAATTATGACTAAATTTTCAACTTTAAATTAAAACTCTAAACAGGTGACCTTATGATTTTTTAGCCAATCCCAAAAATGCGCCCAACTCTCAGCTTTCATAATCATAAATAAAAAGTAGTACTTAAAAGGGCTAATTTGGCTAGAATTGATCTTCAAAGACAACAAGGCGGAGAACTCTTAAAATATTTTTTTTTATTTTTGCCATAATTACCACGCCTAAGGCTAAATAATGATTAAAGAATGCTGGAAACCGAAACGGCGACGGGTTATGCCGGACTCTTACCGGCTAAAACCCCACCGTGTTCCACCTCATCGCATATTGCCGTAGAGCCTGAGGGCCCGTGAGGAATCTTCCACACTCTACGGCGCAGCGACCGACCTTACCAGGTCTCATCTCTGTTGGCCTTGACAAGCCTACAGGCCTTTAGGTGGTGCGTGGGAACACGCACACACAGGCGCGTGCGGTGAAGGTAGGCAAAAAGCAGTGAAACCTTAATAATTTCTAAACTAAAAGCATTTTGTTTACTCAATGACTTTTAATTGGTTTAATTACCTGTATTTAAACAAATCAAAGTCATTTAGTGAATTAAATGCTTTTAGTTTAGAAATTATTAGGCTTTCACTGTGTTTTGCCTGCCCGCAGTGCAGAAACCGAATAATTTCTAAACTATGTGTCTAAACACACTATACCGAAAGTACGCGACCGAAGATCCGCGGCTGAGTTTACGTTCCGACCATGTTCCGACGTATTCGGGTAATATGACACACCATAAGCGCCGAACTTACGCGGCAGAAATTCAGTTGCGTAAACTTGCGTAACTTTGTTCAGTGTCTCTAGCGCTGTCGTGGCGTTGTGCCGTATTTCTACACGGACAGACAGACGGGGAAACAAAGTGATCTTGCGTTGGTTCCGTTATTACTTTTGATGTGCGAAAAACGAAAAATGGACTATTTTACAGTAATAGCAATTGCTGAGGCTTTAGAAGAAGACAAATACAGGAAAGAATATTGGGTGCACCCATTGAATTCTACGAGACTACAAGATGGCCAGTTTCAACGTTATGCAAAGTACAGAGCCTTTCCCGATAGGTTTTTCAATTATTTTCGCATGACGATACAATCTTTTGATGAACTGTTATTTCTCATCAGTAACAACATTTTGAAAAAAGATACTACATTCAGAGATTCCATTTCACCTGCAGAACGATTGATGGTCACTATAAGGTAAGTAAATTAATGATCCATATTTGCAAATCTTCATTTATTTATAGGTATACACTTATATTATTATATTCATATTACTCCTAGACATTATGAGTGCTTATTAAATGCAGCAATTTACGATTCGCTTTCATCAGAGTTGTTATTAGGCAATAAGCCTGATTGAGTTTCAATATTATGAGTTTGTAATATATCTTCAATGTCTTCAGTTGAATAATGCGAATGTGCGGGTGAGTCGATACTATCGTCTACGTAATCATGAGTACGAGTCGTATAACCATAATTATCTGAATTGTTGTTGGAGCTAATTTTTGAAGGATTATATTCATATGCACTGGTAGATGGAGTTGATGACAATGATGTAGGTTTGCTATACTTTATTCTTTTTATTGCAGTCATAATTTCAAATTTAAAATCGAATTTTTCACTGTCTGTCATTGTTTTCATGTCAGGTAATAATGAAAGCAAAAAATTTTTATCGGGATCATTTTCTTCATTGACAGACATTCTATTTAATATAGATTTTTGAAATGGTGTCAAATTCTTATTCCTACGCTCAGAATTGGTCAGTGCGTTCGACGGTAGAGATGGCGAACTAGTGACTAGCGGTGGACTAGTAGTTGGTGGTAGCGTATCACAACTGGTACTATTTTCATCTTCGGGTAAACTGAGGTTGCTATCATTATTTCGATGTTCTATAGTAATATCCAAAAAAGACAACATCTGAAAATATGAAGTGTTTCTTTTCTTGGCTGGCGCGGCACTACCACTCTTTAAACTGTCTTTTTTCTTCTCTCTTATGTAGTAATCTCTCAAATGTTTCCATTTCTTTTGTAAGTCATCAACTGAAATGAAAAAAATAATTTTATTTTTTGTTCACAGGTACTTGTCAACTGGAATGACCTTCCAAAGTTTATCAGAAGATTTTTTAATAGGCCGATCAACTATTGCTCATATAATTAAAGAAACGTGTGTTGTAATTTGGAAGATATTACAACCAATTGAAATGCCTGAACCTACCAAGGAAATGTGGCTCGACATAGCAGAATTTTTTTTTTCTACAACCAATTTTCCAAACTGCATTGGCGCCCTAGACGGCAAGCACGTGCGGATTGAGTGCCCAGCACTATCAGGTTCTCGTTTTTTCAATTATAAAAAATATTTTTCAATTGTTTTATTGGCACTTGCTGATGCCAATCTAAATTTCATTGTAGTTGATGTAGGTGCTTACGGCAGGGAGGGAGACAGTGCCATTTTCAAAAGATCAAATTTGGGAATACGATTGGGAAGTGGAACATTAAATTTACCAGTTAATAGAGAACTACCTAACACAAATGAACCAAAGCTTCCATTTGTAATAGTAGGCGATGAAGCGTTTGCTCTTGACAAACATTTAATGAGACCATTTCCAGGTAATAATTTAACCAGAGAAAAACGCACGTTTAACTATCGTCTCAGCAGGGCACGAAGGTGTGTAGAATGTACATTTGGTGTTTTGTGTAATAAATGGAGAATCCTACATACTCCAATTTTGACTTATCCTGATTTTGCAACTCACATTGGAAAAGCAGTTTGCGTACTTCACAACTTCGTCAGAAAACGTGATGGATACAACTTTAAGGATCAATTATTTGTAGACGACTTAGAAACAATATCATCACAATCGTCACATCAGAATATCACTAATGCCACTAATGTTAGGCAAAAGTTTACGGAATATTTTAACAATGAGGGGCGGGTAGTTTGGCAGGACCGCATTGTACATTGATTGCTTGTGATAAATAATAAAAATATTTAATAAAATCTATAAACTTACTTGTTTCATTTTTCTTTTTGGCACTATAAGTACTCCAATCTTCGTAGAATTCTTCACCTATTTGTTCCCAAGCAATTTTTCTCATTGATCGATTACTATAGCTTGCATCTCCATTGTTCCATAAACACGGTCGCGACTCAACCGCGATAATTAATTTTTCTGAATCAAACATGACGTAGGTGTAGGATACTACACAATAATGATCGCAAGTACAATTCGAAGCTTATATTTTTTGAGATGCAACGGTAACTAAGTAAAGTAAAGTAAACAAGATCGCGCATGCGCGGTGGTGTTCGCACGTGTGTCATGCGCAGACAGAAGCAGCGAAATGAACGAGCGAGCAAGAGACACGCGGGGTGCGGGGCTCGGGCGGGCATTACTGCCTCCCCGCTGCACCCCGCCCCCGGATTTTCGTCGGCAATCGAACCGAACTTCGGTCGCGTAAACTCGCGTATAATGTGTGCACTACAGACTAAGTTGCCGCTGAACTTACGCCCGACCGAAGTTCGGCTGTACGCTATAACGCAACGTAATTTCGGCATAATGTGTCGTCGTTCATTCAAATAGCATTGCTGGCGTAATCGTGCCGAACTTCGGTCGCGTACTTTCGGCATAATGTGTTTAGACACTATAAGCATTTTGTTTACCAAATGACTTTGATTTGTTTACATACAGGTAATTAAACCAATTAAAAGTCATTGAGTAAACAAAATGCTTTTAGTTTAGAAATTATTAAGGTTTGACTGCTTTTTGCCTACCTTCACCGCACGCGCCTGCGCACACAACCACTTCGAGTCCCTATGATCGGACGCCGGACCCCCCAGCCCGACGCCCAGAGACTCAAAAATTACGGGGGAGGCAGACCGCGAGCAAACGCAGCCCGTCTGCGCCCCGTGCGTCTTTGGCGGATCGGGAGTTCAGAAGTCGACTCCCTCTCTCTCTCCGCCGTCTCCTTCTGGAGCATTACTGCCTCACGGAAGGAGAGAACAGCGCGCCAAGACGCCTCACTGTCGACCATAGCGCGAACCATGGCCAGCGAGAGGTCTGAAACTACCTGGAAGAGCTCAATGCGCTCTCCCGCCCTCGCAGGGCACTCCTGCAGCACGTGCTGCGCCGTCTCGTCGAGACAGCCGTCGCAGTGGTGGCACCCGGCTGTCGGCTCCCTCCTCCTAGGTTAGGTTAGGTAAGGTTATCTACTTTTTACTTAAAACTTTCCTTATTCCACCAACACGATAGGTTTCCAGCATTCTTTAATCATTATTGATGAGACCTGGTAAGGTCGGTCGCTGCGCCGTAGAGTGTGGAAGATTCCTCACGGGCCCTCAGGCTCTACGGCAATATGCGATGAGGTGGAACACGGTGGGGTTTTAGCCGGTAAGAGTCCGGCATAACCCATCGCCGTTTCGGTTTCCAGTATTCTTTAATCATTATGTAGCCTTAGGCGTGGTAGTTATGGCAAAAAAAAATATTTTTAAATTTAAGAATTTTCCGCCTTGTTGTCTTTGAAGATCAATTCTAGCCAAATTAGCCCTCTTAAGTAATACTTTTTATTTATGATTATGAAAGCTGAGAGTTGGGCGCATTTTTGGGATTGGCTAAAAAATCATAAGGTTACCTGTTTAGAGTTTTAATTTAACGTTGAAAATTTAGTCATAATTCACGGATCGCAAATTTTTAACTTTAGATCAATATTTTCATAACTTTTATCAAAGTTACGATGCTGATGATGTTATGAATAAAGGCACAATTCATGAAGATTAAGTTGCAAAAAAAGAATCTCTAAAAAGTCTTACACTTTTTTTTTAGAAGTTGTTAAAGCCGGTCATGTCGAGTTTCCTCAAAAAATCGGAAAAATCATCATAACTCGAAAACTATAAAAAATCGCGGAACATACATGGGGGTGATTCGGATACCCCACGACATACCGGACCTAAATTTTACGTTTGAACGTCAACTCCCCGGCCACCATGTATAAGGCTGAAATTTTCGAAGCTAGGAAACAATCCGCCAATCGCACGATCGCTCGATCACGTCATTGAGAAATTGAAGCACTCTCATTGGCCGATTTTTTCCACACTCACCGTCATGAAGTGTCCAAGGTTATACCTATAGCACAGTATAAGAAAGAGTATCGATTACTAGACACAGTACGGACGGACACTCCCTCTATCGCCCTCTGGTTACCTCGCACTGGGCCTCAATCGCCCTAAGTTTGAACGATACTACCAAAACAAAACCACAACCAAAAACGTTACGTTATGCACAATTCGTATCGCGCAAATTATATTAACGGTAACGATTTAGCTTTATTTCGGAAGATACGTTGGCGTAACGTTTGATGTCCGTTCGATCGAATTTTCTGTATTGTGCGATTTAACCGTTCAAAAAAAAAAATATCGCGATAGCTGTTTTACTTCAGCTAAACCAAATCTAAACCAAAACTAAACCAAAACCAAACCAAAACCGTATAAAATTTTGCGCAATTGAGGCCCTGGTTACCTCGCACTGGTTACCTCGCACTGGTTACCTCGCACTGGTTACCTCGCACTGGTTACCTCGCACTGGTTACTCGTTACCTTCGAAGACGACTTAAGGTTCAATTTCTTTGGTTTTGCATGTGTTGACGTCATCTTGTCAATTTCAAAGTTTTATATGCAGTGTCCGGGCTGTGCCTATAGCAAATATTTTAGCCCACAATCATCATTTTATCACGCAAAACGATACAATATTACATGCATGGCCTCAAACAAATCCGTGTCAGTGACAAAATCATATTGTTTAGAACGTGCTCTGAATTTTATCCGGAACTCATGGCTGCAAGGCCGGCCAGTCAAGCTGCACTACTGATTTACATCTCTACCATCAACACCAAATATATTAGAACAAAGAAGATCTCAATCGAAACTGCTAAGAAGCTATTTATCAATAAAACTATGGTTATTTGTCCTCCCTCGCCCTTAATGTCACAAATGGACATATTATAGTAAAAATCTGTATATGTAAGTTGGTTATGAATCACTTAATGTAGTATGCTTTGTCTCTTTTGGTGATTCGGTGGTCATTGACTTATTCTTGCCATTGTGGTAAAGAGATATTTTGTCTATCTGCGTGAGAAGATGCGCTTTGATACTCGCTTGGACAGCCTATAGTCACAGAGGGGCTGGCATGGCAGCGGCATGGCAGCGTGACATTGTCGCCCCGTATCTCTCTTTTACTTTGCCCATAACAAAGCAAGATAAAAGGCCCTGGGTATTACGTTGTCGCGCGGATTATGCAAGGCCTTTCTGGACGTAAACTACCTACTTACAAATACTTTTAGGAATTATTCTGGAATAGACTGCCCTATACTTTGAGCTAATTATAGTACTTACCTACTCTGTGCTTTGACCACAGGTCCGGCACTTCAAACAACGCTTTAGATTTGACATGATGACGTTCGCACATGCGCACTTTTCGAAAATTGTGCATGACACATGTGTAGGGTTGACTTAACACGCATCGTATGAACTACATTATACATTTTGTTACTTTTTATAGTTCATTCTGTTATTAAAAATAGTTTTTAAGCTAAAGAATCATAGAAAATGTGAATTTAGCGTTATTTTCCAGCGTTAATTTTTACTGTGAGGAGAAAAATAAAATATATTTTATGTAGTCAAATCCAACGGGTGCGCGCGCCTGACTGCATTCCTTTGCTCGGCTTCCCTCAAGTTACCACAGACAGTGTGAGGGGGGGTGAGGTATCTGAAGTCAGAGGGGGGCGGGGAGTGGCCGTTCTGTATGTAGAACTATATACTATTACCTATTCTGTGCTTTGACTTAACAAATTATTGTAAACTTAGAAAATAGCCCGGTAGCTTCTTCAAATATAGAATAGAACGTTTAGTTACACAAAAAATAAAATACGATTTTTTTTGGCATTTTGGCAGAAATGTTTTCTCGAAAACGGTTTGCTAATTTCAACAAGCTGCCTTTCAAAGAATTATCGATTTAGAATTGTTTCATAATGCGTATACTTATAAACACGCAGACACCCTGACTATTCTTAAAGGTGTGCCTAATTATACAGTCCGAGTTTGACATTTATACGGCTTATAATAAGTTTGTGTTCAAGCTAGGAAACAGTAAAATACCATACCCTTCACTGAGCGCAATCTACTTTATTTACGAAAGGAATTGTAATGATATCTTATTTCTTTGGAATGCCAAGTTAATGCCGTGTCCTTTACAAGGACCTGTAGTGTGTTAGTAATTAACTGTTCTGTGCATATTTAAGATGTGGGTACTGGGTAATGGGTTTGGTATGTGTGTGGTTGGCTCAGACCTGTTAATAAAGTATTCCTACTACATTAGACTACTTAGACAACCAGCAAGCAAGCGGTAGGTATTATTTTATTTTAGCTGAAATTCTGGATTTAAAATAATAATTATGTAGAATCGATAATACCAATAAATGCCAACGTATCCTCGTGCTACATTTTTTTTATTGTATTGGTTAGGGAAAGTAAAAGGGGAAATTAGGGAATGTAAGGGATGTACATTGTTATATACTCCAAGATCCCACTGCAAGTTTTCATCAACCTTTGTTTCAGCAATGATAATGATACATATTCCAGTGGAAAGGTCGTAGTTAAAGAGTTCTAAACATTTGTTGCCCGTTGCAAGCTGGATGCAAAAACTTTGTTTCTGTTGACTTTCTATACTTATTATGTAGTAGCTCATTTTCATTATGTTTTATCTACAACGTGTTAATGAATTAGCGCAAAACCTCATACACCCCAACTGATTTATAACAAAATAATTAGATTGCAACAATAATTTCATTATTTTGATAGTTAAAATTTAAAGTTATTCGCATTTTAAGTTTTGAGGCAAAAATGATTTGTTATCATTTCAGCACTGAAAGAAAGCGCTAACGTACTCATGGATACATTTTTATAATCTTGTTTAGGTAGTAAGTAGGGTGAGTGTGCCCGTGCGCTGGGTTGTCATCGGGTTCAGTAAATTTTATTTTTTGCAAAAAAATTATTTAATATTTTGAAAATAATTACCTATGTTGAAACCATGATAATTCGATTCTGCTCTCGATTCTAAACAAACTACTTTCTAGTTTTGCGTTAATTCATTAACACGTTGTATAAGAGCTCTATTTACTATTTTAATTTTTTTAAATAAATTAAATCAGATCAAGATGCAGATTATAATTAAGAATAAAATGGTACCTGCATTTTTTAGGCAATACATTATATTTTTGTAGGATCCTTAAAGTACGACATTTCCACTGGTTTATCTATCATTGCCTAAACATGTGGGTGTAGAAAACTTGCAGTGGGATCTTGGTCTAATAGAATCGCTTTAAATTTGTAGGATTTGAAACTGTGTCAGTTAGATATAGGTACACATGCTTCTTACTAAACTTAATAAATCATACCTAA
Source organism: Agonopterix subpropinquella (assembly GCA_922987775.1). Taxonomy (NCBI): domain Eukaryota; kingdom Metazoa; phylum Arthropoda; class Insecta; order Lepidoptera; family Depressariidae; genus Agonopterix; species Agonopterix subpropinquella. The sequence continues at coordinate 17,385,558 of OV277712.1, forward strand.
TATCGCATGATCTAGGACTAAATAATACCTGACAGCGTCGACCTCGTTAAGAATAACCTGTAAATCACCAAACATACCTCGGTCATTAATTCACAGACCAATGTAGGTCAATTTGCACGTGCTCTGAGGCGAATGATCGCTATCGATCAATATCGGCTAACATTTTGTTGTTACACGTTAGTTTGGATTTTAACCGTTAAGTAACAAATGCATGAATAGGGTGATCTATAGGCAGTCGGGCCTAGGTGGTCTAAAGGCAGTCGGGCCCAAGATCGAGCGGCATGGAGAGCTCTGGTGGTACAAGCGGCCCACGATGGACACGTCTCTCAGCCATGAGGTTACGACCAAGAAGAAGAATGACTGTAGTGGCATCGTCTTACATGGAGGCCGCTGAACCAATCCCAGTCTGTCAGATTTAAAACACCACTGGCGTTTCGGTGAAGAAACCTGCATATGCACGGCACCTCCGTCAGGCACGGCAGAAAATCAACGCCTTGCTTATCAAGTAAGGCACTACGTTGAGTCGTGTCCTATTCACCGTCGCGGCACACACCGCTACTACCTACCTACTATTTATATTAATGTACTCTGTTGTTTCGTGTGTGCCTTTAATGGTGAATAAAGATTTTTCTTTCTTTCTTTCTTTCTTTCATATGCTGAAGAACAAATTCTTATACGTAGGTTGGTATAATGGCCGGCTAACAACTTGGTAAAAACCTTGACTGCGCAGAACAACATTTGGGCGAAAGCTACAGGTACTTGCCTACACCCGTCCCAAATCAACTGTCTCATCCAGATATTATACGGTCCTTCTTAAAACGCGGACACTTTTTTAAGGGGATAATCAGACCGTCAAGCTGAACAACATTCTCTAGGTATGGCACTATCCTCGAATTGCGAAAAAAAAAATCTGTTTCTCCATACAAAACTGCGCTCCTACTCGAGCCAAATGTATGGGGCAGCAGATTTTTTTCGTGATGTCGATGTGGGTCCCATAGAGAAAGTTCTTCAGTTTGACAGTCTGATAATCCCCTTAAAAGAGTGTCAGCATATTAAGAAAGACCCTGTATATTCGAGTTCGAGTCGAGTGTATAGAATTTTTTTTTGCGATTTCGTCATTGATCCAAAAGAGAAAGTTGATATTCAGTTTGATAATCTGATCAATTTTATAATTGATGGTTGGTTTTTGTTGTTTGTTTGTTTGTTGTTCTTGTTTTGTTTTTGTTGTTGTGTTGATGTTATTTTTGATGATTTGAATAAACATCAATCTACTATGGAAATACCAAATGTCCACACGTGATTAATAACGACGTGATAAGAAAAAAAAACGTGAAATCAATTTTACTAGGTACGCCAGCGATAACAGAATTCACATTAAGTATAGACTTTGCATACATACATAAACTCACGAGCTCACGACCATAATCGCTTTCGGAGTGGTCAGAAACATTTGCTACAACTACCAACATTCTGTTTAAGAATGTCGTTGTAGCAATGCACACATTTAGCAATTTAAGTTTCAGGGTGGAATGACGTGTCAAGTGGTGAGAAGTGGCTAGCCTTTTGCCAACACAAACTTCTGTAAAAACTGTATAAGAACCCTTTACAACACGGGCGACTTAACTTGACACCAGGCCCTGTATCCGGACATTCGATGTTCGATATATGGCCACTGTTTCGGTCCGCACTTCATTGTAATAGAGTTGACATTGGAACGAAAACCTTCACGCAATTACGAAGTTCGAATGTGCAGGTAGAGGCCCTGACTCGAACGAAAATCCCTACAACAATGACAAATAACAGCAAATAAAGAATAACTCGAAAATGCTAAAGCGCATCCCGATGTCCCGCGGGGGGTAGCAGGAGGGGTGTCGAATTCCGAGCTAGGTGTCAAGTTAATTCGCCCGGGTTGTAATCCCTTAGTCGCCTTGTACGAAACCCACGAGAAGAACTGGTGTGTTTCATTCTAAGCCAGAACCACACGGCTTCCATGTCTTCTCTAAGAAGATATAACACTAGCTTTATAGTCGAAATAACCTTATTAAACTTTAAAATCATATTGTTTCAAAAACTTTCACACGCAATAATGCTAAAGTAGAAGATGATATCAAAACAACAGTTACTGGGCTGAAAGTGAAATTTTTGTGATTATTAAAACGGAGTACAGTTAGTGATATACTAAATACGTGAGCGCATTTGCATCTCATTTGGTTTTTAACTTGTGAGGTTTTGAGGTTATCCGGCTAGAAGGACCAACTTGTAACCACAGAAAAGTAATAAAAGTATAATATGGATACATTTGCCAATTTTAATGCGTGAATTTTTTTAGGATGCTGTGTTTGGACCTTTTTTGAGTTCCGTGTCATTTTAAAAACTGGTCAAGCGCGAGTCGGAAACGCCCATGCTAGGGTTCCGTAGCCATAGTTTCAAGATACAAAGTTATTTTTACAGTTATGAAAGTGGATATCGTATGAGTTAGTGACGAAAATGGCGGCGGCCCGGTAGCACAGTTGGTAGTGAACCTGCCTGGTGTGCCGAGGGTCGCGGGTTCGAATCCCGTAAGGGACAAATATTTGTATGATGAATATGAATATTTGTACCCGAGTCATGGATGTTTGTATCTATATATGTATTGTATATCGTTGTCATCATAATACAAGTCCAGGCTAGATTCTGGTACTTTAAATGTGACTAGATAATTTGTGTAACATTGTCCAGGATATTTATTTATTTAAAAGGACGAATGGACGGAACTATATCTAAAGGTTCCTATTTGGACTACGGAACCTTAAAAGGACATGCCCTATAGTGCACTCCATACCAAGATATCCATACGAATCACAAATTCATCCTAGCATTGAAACTGTATATTTTAACGGAAATCTGACAAACCATAGGCGGACTTTAAACGGTTAATATTGAAAATAGGATTGAACTTCGTTTGTATGCAACGCGCTCGGGCGCTCTGCAAAAACTAAATATAATAATATGCAAATACTTTAAATAGGTAGTCTGTCTTCCCACGAATTATAAAAACCTCCAATTCAAGACAACAAAGATTTGTCATCAATCAGAATAGTGGAAAAACCGATTCCTTTAGAAATCCACAAGTAAACAATCATTTATGTTTCCAATGTAACATGGAACCGAATGACTAACAGGGTGATGTAAACATCTTTAAGGCTGTATTTTCAAAGACATACTTAAGTACATCCGTGTAAATGAATAAATGAAATACCTATGGTTTTTTTTACACCAAACACAAAAATAAATAAAATAGAATATACCGTTCTGTATAAAGGGTGTAACAAAAAAACCCTATAGTACTTAATATTTAAAGGAGTAGTTCAGACCATCAACTTAAAAGTTTCACTGAGATAAAGCCGCAACAATAAAAATAAATCAGCTGTCCCATACATTTGAGTCGAGGAGGCACTGCATTTTTGTATGACACAGCTGATTTTTGTTTCGCTATTTTGAATTTGGCTTCATAGTGAAAGTTGTTGTTTGGAATACTTATTTTAGACTTTATAAGAAGGTTGCTGTTATTTGGTTATTTTTTGTCAGAAAGATAATTTTGTAAAAAATAATCTTGTTTTACAACATAAAGGCAGGTTTAGACGATGACAATTTTGCGGCGCCAATTTTTTCGCACGAAAAAAAATCACGACGTACTGTCGTTTACACTGTGCTAATTTTCAGCGCCTATTTGTTCGCATGCGAAAGGATTTGCTTGAGAAAACCGTGCCAGCAATTAGCACGACGTGTTAACATTTACACGAGTCAACAATTGGCGCGGGGGATGCGAGAGACGCGAACGGAGGTCACTAGAACCGTAAAATAGACGCGTGCTCTAGTCTATTCCTTGCTAACGTTCGCATGCCGTAAAAAAATCGTGCCAAAAGTGTTTAAATACGGTGCTTTTTTGAGGCGCCGCGCCGCCGCAGAATTTGCACCGCACAATGGTCCTCGTATAAAACCTGCCTTAACACTAATGTGTGAATTTCATAAACAGTTACAATATTTACAAGTTTCCAGCCATAACTTAACCAAGGATTTTATAAAAGAAAAAACAAAAATAAAACAGGCTTTCAAAACCACTCCTTTTCTGAAGATAAAGTGTTCGTTCCGTAAAGCAACCTTCAGTGAGTAAGCACTGATGTCATTGGCCCGTCTGTGAGTCAGGAGGCTGGACACGAACCGGATTTAATAGCTTAAGCATAGGCATGAACCATTAATACTCGGTTATTTAATTCAATAATATTATACTAGAAGACTTTAAGTTCTTAGAATATGTAGGACGCAAAAATCGAATCGTATCGTGAAATGGTTAAATCATGGGTGATCAGATCATAGGTGACTCTTGCATATACAGAGTGAAATTAATATCATTAGCAGCCTTTTAAACTAAGATTCTACCCATCAAACTTAACAAATTTTACTATGGGAGCAAACCGATCGGAGCAAAAAAATCTGCTGTTCCATAGTAAACTTGCCTAATGGACTCAACAGCAGATTTTTTTGTTGCTCCGTTCGTTTTGTTCCCATAGTAAAAGTTGTTCAGTTTTTATAGTACTCTGTAGTTTGATGGATGGACTCTTAGTTTAAAAGGATGTTAATGATATCAATTTCACCCTGTATACACTAAACTAATCTATTATTGTTTGACTACCAATTAAACCTAGTCAAAAATATCACTCTGTGAAAGAAGAAAGCTTACAAAAAATATCAGCTGTAAAGTTTTTCTACGAAATCACTAAAAAATCCTCCACCTGGGACCAAAATCCAAATTAGATTTCCTGTCTGACAAACGTTTGCCTCATAAAGATTTCGTACTTTATTTAAAAACAAATTAAAAAATTCAGCGCCATCTTTGCTCGAGCCGGATGCGGAAGTGGGAGGGAGTCGGATAATAGATGAATGCTTTTATCTCAATGAGCTTCTAAAGTGGAGTGGCTTCAAGATATTCGGTCTTGAAAGGGGATTATAAACATATGTTTATGGGTGGTATAAAAAGATTATTTTTTTTGTTCGGAGAAATACACATTGGGTATAATAATTATGTTGTACATCTGTCTGTTCGTAAGTACTAAGGTACTTACTTAAGTTTTAATACTATTTTAAAATGTATGCCTTTAACTACCTTATGATAGGTCATTAATTTTTTTTAAATAAACATACTTCACGACTATCTGTATCCAGAACAACACAATCAAATAAACAACTTTCATTATTTTACACATTCTTAGACATTTTCATAAAAAATTCAAATTTTTAACGTCATTAGCTTTTTGACGTCATTTTTTGACTCTACCACCGCAAATTATCTAGTCACATTAAAAGTACCAGAATCTAGCCTGGACTTGTATTATGATGACTAGACAACGATATAGAATACACCGATATTGGTTTCTAGATTCTGTTAATGACTTTCTTACTTTAATTACTAAATGTCCAAACTAGGACATAACTTCGTTTCATATGGATCGCTATAACCGGAATATCCTCGAAATAAGTCAATGCATAAATTATTAAAAATATACCAAGAAAACAACAGATGAAAACATCTTTGTCCAAGGCGTGAAGTTCAGAACAACAAAGTGAAACCGCCGAGCTTAATTAAAAGCGTATAAAAAGTGCATAATAGCACAGCTGCATGGCACGTGCCTACAAGGTGCATCGCTGACATTTGATGCACAATGCTAAGGATGCAGCTTCCGATCAGATGGTTGAACAGCTGATGGGTATTTTTTTTAGAACAAGGTGTTTTGTGTAACGGGACGATGACATTTTGTGTTGTGTGAGGAGGATTATAGCTTTGATGTGTTAGTGTGAGGTGCAGGAAAAAGAAAATATGGGTGACCAATTGACCATATTAAATTGGTTAAGGATAAACAACAATAGTGTAAGAAAAGAAAAAAAAACAAAAAGAAAAGAAAAAAGAAAGATAAAAAGAAAATAGAAAGAAAAAAGAAAAAAATAAAAGTAAAAGAATTGAAAAAAAAAACAAACAAACAATTGACAAAAATTTTTTTTAGAAAGCTAAAATGAATAGAGTTATCATTTGACAGACGGTTTTTAAGGCGGTAATCAGACTGAACAATAAGACACAAACATGACACAACTTTCTCTATGGAGACAATATCGAAATTATACATCATTCGATCGTGATATTGAAATCGCGAAAAAAAATCTGCTGTTCCATGGAAAATGTCAATAGCAAAGTCAAAGTCAACATAATTTATTCAATACAGGAGCTTGAAGCCCACTTATTAAACGTCAAATCTTTTTTTGAAGCTACCACTGCGTTCGGAACGTGTTGTCGCTGTAGAGAAGATGCGGCCAGAAACTCTACAACATAACACGACTTAATAACTAAACAATATAAATTCTTATGTTACTCTCTCCAAAATGTATAAAACATCTGTTTTGTATTTCTCGATTTTAAAGTTGGTCCCTGTAGCGTAGCATTTGATAGTCGATTTATTAGTTAGCAAATTGTTATAGCACACATTACATTATTTATTAGTTTTGAACGTTTATTCCATTGGTTTAATTGACATGTTAATGTAACTAATTCTTTTCTTTGACAGGTGTAATCAATTTTCACGCTTGACAGGATTTAAATATGTTTTTCAATTTGTTTGTAATGTCCGACGCGTACAGATCAAGGATAGTCTTAATTGTATGTAAATATAAGTAGGTAGGTATATGTTTTATACCAGGAATACTAATTTAACATCAGGTTTAAATATTTATTTAGATACGAATAGTATAAGAGATAAGTGTACTTGTTGCAACCATCAGCAGCAAGGCTGATTCAGTGTTTATGGGCTGTAGAGCATCTCGGTGATGGGGATGGACCAGGTCTGCCTGCATAACTCCAGTCGGTTTAGGAGTTACTGATGATTAAAGGTCTGTAAAAAATTAACGATCAGCTGCAAGGCGGATCGTATGATATTGTTGTAGTATGCACTGTAGCTATGTGAACAGTACAAAAACTGTCAAGTTCTGTCAGTCGGTTTAGGAGATACAGCCAGTCAAATTTCCGACCTTTGAACGGCTGTATCTCCTAAACCGACTGATGAACCATGTCAGTTTTTGTACTGTTCACATAGCTACAGTGCATACTACAACAATATCATACGATCAGCCTTGCAGCTGATCGTTAATTTTTTACAGACCTTTAATCATCAGTAACTCCTAAACCGACTGGAGTTATGCAGGCAGACCTGGTCCATCCCTATCACCGAGATGCTCTACAGCCCATAAACACTGAATCAGCCTTGCTGCTGATGGTTGCAAAAAGTACACTTATCTCTCGGAATAGAATGATGAAATATATACCTATTTGTTTGATTGATTGAATGAGCAATGCTCAGGCAAAAAAATAGAGCTGAAAAAATTCGTTTTTATGAATAATGATAAATAATTAGCCGGAACCACGATTCATCATTTATCACCACTATTAATACAGAGTCCTTATTAACCCCTCGTATGTCGGAAATTACAGAAACATTAGAAATCAATTGTTTCGTCATACCTACGGATCCGTGCTCCGTCATAACGAGAGTTTCCAAATCGCATAATGCAATACAAAGTAAAGTTGTTCAATTTGAGAGTCTGAGAAAGGACCCTATTATGTTTCGTCCATAGTTTTATTTTTCTGGAAAAAAATTTTAGGGTTTTATTGTAAAGAAATTAGGAAGTTAAGAGATTCATCATTCAACCAAAAACCTTCTTTACCACCTTGTCAATAAATATCAAATTACAATTAACAATCGAATAATAGAAATGAAATCCAATACACTAGGTAAGTACCTATTTTGAAACCAGATCTTTATTCAAATCTCAAGGCTATTGGACTTGCTAAACTATTAAAATTTGTGTGTGAATATTGTATCTTATTCCATTACGATATGGCTTAAATTTAAAGAAGCCTTGCCATTGTTGTTTAGCGAAATAAATTCGATTATCACAATGAAATGATTCACGAGTAATTTTTTTTCGGAATATTGGAATAATATTTTTGAAAGCTTCAAGACGCTGCAATTGAGCCTTAATTAGTAGTACCAAACACCATATTAACCGTAATAATACAAAAGTTCAAATTATAAATAAAAAAAATAGCAAGTCAAATACCGTACCGACCTAGTTGTTGCACCATATACCTACCATATCAAATAACATTACTATAAAAAAAAAAAGTTGATGACATTGGACATAATACGTAAAGTAGCACGAACTTTATTTGTGGTATTCAATTTCAAGAAAAAAAATGTTAACCGTCTAACTGTATAGGTTAACTACCTACTCCAATAGAACAATTATATAAAGTCACGACATTGAATAGAATCGACACAGACATACACAAAATGACGACTATGATCCCTACCTGCCATTACCTCTTGAATAGAATAAAATAACGACTACCTATATTGATTTACTCTTAGACTTATATTATCAATGGACGAGTTCATTGAACGTTCGGAAAATATTAAGAGCCTATGTCGAAAAATAATTTAAGCGAAACAGGCGTGGGATAGCTTATATTACGGCCTGATGCGAGAGAAAGAGATGGGGCGCCGCGCGCGCCTGAAGCGAATCGAGCGCCAAATCAAACTTTATTTAATTGTGATTGTACTATTTATGTTATTTCAATTCTGCTCTAATCAAAATTTAGAAAATATCAATCTCTTTTTTTTAAATCAAGTCTCGTTTAGCAGTTCCAAGCGTTTATAGATAAAAACAGAGGCTACTTTGGCTTGTTTTTCTATCGAGAAAATGTGTCTTAATCGTGTTTTGGCTCTAATCAAAACTTCAATTATATGTTCAATTTACACATATCCGAAAATCATACTCCTACTGTTAGTACTTCATGATATATGAAGCTTTGAAGAATCCTATTTTTTTTCACATAGCCCCTTAATTCTGGTATGATAGATAGATCACACATTTAAATTAGATAATACCAACAATGATGGACTTACTGCTCTTATCTCCTCTTCTTTCTTTTATTAAAACAACTGCAGATGAATGAATATTCATTCTTACCTGAAACATAAAACAAATATATTTAAGAGTACGAACAAACTTTTCTTTGGTACGAACTGTGTGAATTTATCTCTTTTTATACAGGGTGTAAAACTGTTTACCCTAACGGGTAAACAGTTGCATTACTTTAAGGGGTGATTGTACCCATGATACTGAACAACTGTCCCTAAGAAACATAATAGGAAATTCGCAAAAAAAAGTCATCTCTTAAAGTGATGCAACTGTTAATCCTAATACCCTGTATAGGCAGAACTATTTCAACCAAATAACTAAATAAGAAAAATAAATATAGAGTTACTGTAAATATTATGCTCTGGACACGTCCATTGATATAATTCACCCACACGACACGTCATGAAGAAGTATTAGTCGTAATTTATAACAACAGTCTTAGGGCTTTTCCGGAAAGCATTTTATTCATGTCCAGTTTCCTCCATGAAATTCTCTCAGAGGGGGGAGACATTTTATAATCTCAAGGTGAAGGTGGATTTTTGGAAAATATTCCGATTCGATTCCCAATTTCGCCCTCTGAGGATATTTCTCAAGGAGGGATTACTGGAATAATCAGATTTAAATGTTTTAAATTAGGTACCTACTAATAATTATGAACACTACCTATATATTTTTAAAAATATCTGGTAGACCTTACCTGAACACGAATTCTGGCTAGTGGCTGGGCTGGCTACAGACCTGATATTTACTTGTGGTCAAATACATTGACTGGAGAGCCAGAATTTGGCGAATTACGCCGCTCTGGTTACGCCAAATGTTACCTCGTCGTAATAATATCTAATTTAACAATAACGACAAAAGGAAATGATCACCTTTGAAGCCTCCATTAAAAGGGTTTGAATTTGTTTCAAGGACGACCTTTGCTGGTTCCGTTGATTGTTTAATTTTTTCGTAAAAATACCTCAGATACGTACAACAAACTTGTGTTCTGATCATAAAGGTATCATAGAGAGGAACTGACAGCTAAGAGAGCGAGATGTACCTAGCGGCGCCACAAAGAGATACGTGACGCGAGGCAATAGAACCGTTTTTGGGAACTTGTCAGCACAATCGACTGGGTAAATATTCGTGTTCTGTGAATAATTAGTGAATCTAAAGTGAAGTCGTAGATTATTTTGTGAAATATACTAACACTATTTCATTCAATTACCAACGATTTCACGTTAGATTCACAATTATACACAGAACTCGAAGTTTTAGGATGCCGATAAGTGCCGACAAATGCACAAAAAACGGTTTCATTTGACAACTCATGTCAGTTACTCTATTCCGACAGGTATAATAACTTTATGGTTCTGATTGAATTATAAACTTGGTCGTGTGGGTACCCTCCCACAAGGACCGAACCTGCACCACATCCTAGGTTAGTTGTTAATTATAATTTTCAGAGTGGACAGATACATTATCTCAACCATAAATCACCTTTCAAGGGTGTCCGTCTTGCGTAAATCCTTTCTTTGCATATTTGAAAAATAGTTGTTAGTTATAAAAGTCTTTGACCACTTCAATAGGGTAATGCGATCAAGGGTTTATGTAGGTTTGTACATAAAGTACACACGGCGACAGATCAACCTACCCATAGTTGAACTCTATGTTCATGTACATAAGGTCGAACTATGGGTAGGTTGATCTGTCGCCGTGCGTACAATACTGCAATGCAAATACCGAAGCGGTGAACTCAGATCATCCCACCTTCCCCTTTCTACTATCGGACTTCCAGACGCACCGCGGGATATCACCCCTTCTTGGTTGACATCCCACATATCCGCACCAAGCGCCTTTCTGAATCTTTTATAATGCGCACAGCCAAGGAGTGGAATGCCTTACCTGCGTCAGTATTTCCGAGTACTTACAACCCGGATTCCTTTAAAGTACGAGTGAATAGGCATCTTCTGGGTAAGCTCGCTACATCTACGACCCCATCTTCGTCCTGAGGACTGGATTGAGGTCAAGAGCAAACCCATAGTTAATAAAAAAAAAAAAAAAAAAAATCAAACTTAACAACTTTCACTATGGAGCTTACCTCAGGAAACGCGAAAAAAAATCTGCTGTCCCATACATTTAAGTCGGGTAGGTAGGTACAGCAGTTTTGTATGGGACAGCAAATTTTTTTTCGCGTTTCCTGAGGTAGGCTCCATAGTGAACGTTGTTCAGTTTGATTGTCTGAGTTCACCGTTTCAGTAGTTTCTGGGCTGTCACTTATACCCTGTATATGTAGGTAATGTATGTAAAAAGAAATAGAAATATAAAAAGAACATGAATTAATGATATTGAGAACAATGTCTCAACATACATTATTGAGGCAAAAATGCGTTTCAACGTTTTTTGTCTAATATCGAATGCAACATTCACACGGCTGTTAAACAATTGTCAGAATTAACAAAAACCTGTCATATTTAACTGTTAAGTCATTAGCTATCTTATGTAACTGCTGTAAAGTCTCTTTTAGTCTAACGTTCAGTGTGTCAAAGCAAAAAAACTAAAAGTGAATGAATTCTCAAGACATTGCCTGATTATTGCCAAGTTTTAGAATTTTAATCAACACGCGTTCTGTGTCACGCGAACGCAATGATTATAAACTTATAAACAATTTAATTTCATGGAGGAACTAATAATTATGATTAACTGGTGTTTTCCCGCGTTTTCACCTAAGAAGAATTTGTTGTATTTCCGAGACTAAAGGCCTGTATTATGACCTTCCAGAATATACCTTTTCCAACTTACTGGTCATTCCTCAAGCTCCAAGGAACCTCTTTTCTAAATTTCATGGAAATCCGTTTCGTAGTTAGGCACACACGCGTAACAAACTCACTTTCGCATTTATAATAATTATACCAGGAGCGCGATTTTTGAATCTCATTCGCTGAGTTCAGCAGTTGAAAATGTCAAAATTACTGTGGAGATACGCATCTTTCTACTGCTGATTTGACTATCAAAAATCGGACTCCTGAAGTATGATTTTTGAAAGTCAAATCAGCAGTAGAAAGATGCGTATCTCCTACTAATTTTTACATTTTCAACTGCTGAGTTCAACGTATGAATTTCAAAAATCACACTCCTGGTACTGCTAGGGTAGACCGGGGGCAATAGTACCACGGGTCAATAGTACCATCGCCTATAACTCTACAACTACATCGAAATATGCATGTGTGTGTATACACGAGTGTGCCTTGAGCGTGTCTCAACCTGTCCACTAGTCGGCGACTCGCTGCCGCGCGAGATGCACATGATAGAAGACGATTTGTATTTTTGACTTACCAAGGTAAGAATTTACGATTTACGTTTTGTACTACTGTTTATAATTAAATAGTTGTAGTGTGAAAGTTTAACTGAAGTATGATTCTCTAGTTATTAAAGTTTGCAATGTATCACAGTGTGGGGGTCAGTTAGATATAGAAATCGAGATTTGTGATGTTTAGTGGGTGCGAGTAAAAAAGGACAATTGTACCACAACACTCGGGGTCAATTGTAACGTTACAATTGACCCCGTGCTACAATTGACCCCGAGTTTTTACTCGGCTGCTAAAACAATTAGTGTAATGTTTTCAAGATTCATGTACGTATGCATGTATGTGAGTTTCTTTGTTCCATCATAACTTTTAGAACCCTTACCTTTTAACATACGAGTATAACATCGTTATAATTCTTATTTCATTCGAATTAACGTTGGCCGACTAACTTTTTAAACCAACCAATATGGCGACTGTCACAGTTCTTCAGTCTTTTTTTTTTAATGTACCGCTCTAGTCCATGAGCCAGCGGTTACTGTAGGACTATATTAATCATATTTGCCAAACTATCTATATACCTTGTTTATTTCACTACCTATAATTTATTTTGTTTTATCTTACCTAAATAGATGCCGCGAAATAGACAAAGAAAGACAGATCGAGGCACGAAGGATCTCCTATTGTATGAGCAAGCTTATGAGGAAATTTTAAAAGGGCGATCAGTAAGAGATGTTATGCATCAAAATGTTGGACAATGTGTGTTGATTATATTTTGAATAATAACGAATAATAATTGATCTCTTCGATTTAAGGTCGTGATAAGTATACAATATTTTTGTAACAAGTTATATCTTGGGTATTTTAATTTATACCTTTGATTCATCCCGACGATTCATTTCGACACTTCCGGGATCTATAGGTATAAATTATAATACCCGCAATGTTATCTGTTTTTACTGAATCGGATAATACTAGGTACTGTATTATTTAAAAATAATTTGCTGTGAAGGATGGGGTTGATTGTACCAGGGGTCAATTGTAACTGTATGGGATTAGTAATTGTTAAATAATTCGATATTTTTGTTGTATTAAGATGTTGTTATTACTGGAAAGGTGTGCTATGAGCACCCTGATGTGTTTTTTATAATAAGTTGACATTATATGTTTCAAAAACTTGGAGAATATTATAATACGTGTAATTTAACTGAAATGCTAGCTTTGTCTAGTCTAAATACGAGTCTCTATAATTAAGACTGATGTAACGTAACAGACTGATTCGTCTTAAGAAATTAACAATAAATACTGACTGATTAGTGCATTATTTTGGATTTTATTTACCTTTGTTTTTCTGGTACAATTGATCCGTACTAGGGGTCAATTGTAACAAAAGGACTTAATGAACAAAAACTCAATTTGCACAATTCTGATACGATCAAATAGAAATTATTTTCTTAATTCTGATAGCCAATTAGACTAGAATGTTATATCCTAAGCGATTTTTACGTGGTGGCCTTAAATTCTGAGTTATGGGTCATTATTTATAAACTGGTACCATTGCCCCCGGTCTACCCTACTAGAATATTAAAAAAATGATTGTAATTTTTCGAAAAATAAATGCTTCCGCGGTTTTGGTTATCTGTCAGTCAGACTCGATGCTGTTTTATAGGTATAGATAGATAAAGAAGATTTAAATAGCTTCCGTAAGAATTCCAACAAAAAATTAAAAGGAAACGCAGGTGAATTTCAATAATTCCATCAGATCTGATCTCTCGCAAAACAATGATAGGAAACATTACCACACAGCTGTACCATGATGGTTATCTATCACGCTATTTTCTCTATCCAAACACTCAGTAAAGTACACAGTTCTTGTTAAATAGTAGATAATAGAGATAAGCCGTTTCGCATGGAGAAGCCCATCTAAATAGTAAAGAAAACCTACGGCTAAGACCAGAAACGTAGGCAGTACCTACAGGACCATCTCGTCGATAGATTTTTCGTGCTAGCTGTTCTGTGCGCATTATAAAAGATTCTGAAAGGCGCTTGGTGCGGATATGTGGGATGTTAACAATGAAGGGGTGATATCTCGCGGTGGGTCTGGAAGTCCGATAGTAGAAAGGGGAAGGCGGGATGAGCACATGTAGGTCTTCACACTCACCGAAGTACAATCTGTATTTACTAACTTATTTACTATGTGACTGACAGCTTTTAACGTCGGAGGTGTCTGTCAAAACGGCTACAGTTGTAAAATGAATAGCGCAATACCGAAAAAAGATTACCGATGTGTAAAAAGTTGTGGTTCGCACGCGGTCCAATCATGGATCAGTTGCGATTTATTTAGGGCGATTGCTCTCCAGGTCTTGTCATGCATACGTTAGTTCACGTTACTTAACATGCATACTTTAGGTACCAACACCTTTTTGGCTTATTCATTTGTGGCAGAAAATCAACATCAGGCATTAAAATTTAAAACCGGGAATTTCGGGATAGTAAAGTGTAAAAAAAGAGCCCGAGCGAGGCGAGGCGAGGGGTGAGAGGAGCTGGAGGTGCCCAACTGGACTGAGATGGCACAGAAAAGAGATGAATGGCGTGCTTTGTTGTCGGAGGCCAAGACCCACTTCGGGTCCCTGAGCCAGCATAGTAAATAAAGTGTAAAAAAAACGCGGTAAGAACCCGTTAAAATGTTTAATTCTCCGTTAAAATGTTTAATTCTAGATTTAGTAAAGAGTAGTTACTGGACACGGGTACCTTGCCTACAGATTCAAAATTCAGGCACAATCCCGGATTTCTCGGCCATCTGGTAAGTGGCAACCCTCGTACAGAGTGGATATCTAAATGGGAGGGGCACGAATGTTTAACACTTTAACAGTAATTAATTGAATCAGGCGTTACTTTAACAGTGTTTTCATCCGGCCAAATTAAATCAATCTGAAGCTATAATTTTAACTGCAATAGAAACATCTAATTACATTCAATTGAGTTCGAGTTCAACCACCGAAATGCGATACTGCATAATTTCTACCTACCTATACTATGCGGTGGTCCACGATTCTCAGGTCTAAATGCGGTTTTGATTTCACTTTCCAATTTGGCTTTCATTATTTTTAACCGTCCGTCCGTTTAAGTGTCCGTGTGGTGTCGGCTAAGAATAGCACCACCCCATATCCTCCCGTGGGTGTCGTAAAAGGCGACTAAGGGATCTACCGGAGGATGGGCAGCAGCATCCTCTGAGTACACACATTCAATCCAACTGCGATCGCCAACCCGCCTGCCAACCGTGGCGATTATGGCAAATCCCCCCATTTTGGGGGAGGCCTATGTCCAACAGTGGACGTCTGTTGGCTGATATGATGATGATGATGATGATATTTTTAAACCTTCCGATACCATCGTTAACCACGATGGTATCGGAAGGTTTAATATAAATGAAATACAAACTTTGATATTCAGATAAAACTCAAATCATGTATTGTTCGACTCTACCACCGCTTCGGTAATTTTCCTGTAGAGAAGATGTAGACAGAAACTCTACAGTTGTATACCTCGCGGCACGAAACTCTAGCGCTCGAATGAGTGTATTTAGACGAAAATAGTTCATAGTGTCTTGTACATAAGGTTCAGCACAATCAAGGTCAGCGCTAGAGATTCGTGCCGCGACTTATAAGTAGAGATCGGATATTCGGATGCATATTTACCTAAACTGCATTTTCGGCTATAAAATTATGTAAAATAGCGGCTTCTTTAAATTATCTTTTTTTTAATATTTTTTCGGGATGCCAGGAAAATGCGGGAATGCGTAACTAATCGGATGCATATTAGTATGGAAGCAACTTCTTAAAACTATTTAATTTAAGAAAGAAATATTTTTTCTCCGTAAATCAAATCCCGGGATGTCAGGAAGTCCGGGAATGCATAACTAGTCGGATGCATAGCAGGAAAGCGACATCTTAAAATTACAAAATTAAACAACAAAAAAATTTTTTTTCTTTACGAAAGTGCACTCCATAATAGCCAACACCTCAACTTTAGGTAAATATGCATCCGATTATCCGATCTCTACTAATAAGTCTTATAACATTAATAATAACATCTAAACTATAATAAAACTGTAACAAGAGTGTGTCTGTACCTACATTGAAGATATTAACAAAAAAAAAGTTACGATATGGTTTTTAGGTGTCCTTGATTCCATATCACCAATTTTTTGATTTTGTGTCTGTCTGTTTGTTTGTTTGTGTGTTTGTTTGTTTGTTTGAACGAGCATCACGTAAAAACTACTGAACCGATTTTGATGAAACATTTTTTGTTTGATAGCATATGATCTGAATTAAAATCTGGTATATAATTTGTGTGATCGAAGTCGCGGGTTAACACTAATAGTTAAATAAATTCGATAACCGCAACAGTTTAGCACACTATTTCTGCTCCTGATGCTCGATTGGCCCTTGACGTTCATAGGTAACCATCGAGCACTCGCGCCCCAATGTTTATAAGTATTAATAATATTACATAGGCATGAGCATGAGCATATGCTCACGACTATATTCCCCGATGAGGGTAGTCAGAGATATTCTGAAACCTCCACGTTTCACTAGTAGTAACAAAACTCTTGAATTTTTGGGAGTCAAGGTGTTCCAGGGAAGGGGAGACCTGATCCAGGTGGGACCATGGACGTTATGTATATATGTATATGTAAGTATGGACATAACAATAAATCATAAAAGACTTAACTAATCGCAAATGAATGATACCTACCTAATAAGTATGCTCCAACGCATTATTAACATATTTCTTGTAATAACTGCAAACACAATTACATCAGTTAATGACAGGGTTTGCGACATAAAAGGGAAATGTCAAGATAGTTGACAATTCCCACGGTATAGTGTGGGCCAGGGAACACGCGAGAGCACGTATGATGATAGTGATTTTGTATGGTGCAACTACTGTGCTGCACGTGAAGTTCTAAGTTTGTGATTGATTAATTCGATTAGGTATATTTGTCGTTTGTTCACAATACCACTATACCAAAATTACTGAATCATATTATGTTACGTCAAATAAGGATACATATAATCTTAATTTGACGTAACAATTAATTTGGTTCAGTCTAATCAAACGTTAGATGTTGTTGCCAAAAAAAAAACAAAAAAAAAACAAATGTTATAAAAATAAAAGCACATTGGCATTGAGATCGGGAAATCACAATCCACTTTTACTTATCGGTTTTACTTATTACACTTGTCGGTTTTCAGGTAAAAGAGATTTACGGAAAAGTTAAAAATATCGGAGTACCTAAACATGAACCAAAGTATTAAGCAAAAATTATAATCGATCAATAATGACTTTATTGTGTGACAAAATGACATGCTGACGATGTTTTCACCGGTAACGAAAACAAGCATTAAAATTCTTTGTAGGTATTGCATTAGCATCAATAAATAACCAAAACTAAAACCAGTTCGATGCCAAAATCATAAACGTATGCACGTAGCAATTTTTTGCTAGCCCATTGTGTAAATAAGTAAGAATAATTTGGAAGTGCGTTACATTTTCATGGCCGTACATGCGTCGGTGCGTCACAGTTAGTAACCACGGAACTAAATGTTTTTATTTATATTATACTATGTATAGATAGTTTGTGTTACCTATTATAAGAGTATGAATATTTTGCTATTTATAATGTTTGTACTTTGAACAGCTAAACACCCCACTGCGTCAACCTGGGTTATAAATTAGCACCGGGTAAAAAAAATTTTTTGTATGGAAAAATAACTGAGAGAGCGCCTTTATTTTACGATTTTACCTGGAATTATTTACAATCCCAGGTCGACGCAAGTGGGACTAAATGATTTGATTACCTAGGTACTTAAGTTCAACATAATTGTATCAACAAAAATACAGGGTCCTTCTTAATATGCTGACAATTTTTTAAGGGAATGATCAGACCATCAAACTGAACAACTTTCTCCTTGGCACCAACATCGAAATCGCGACAAAAAAATCAGCTGTCCCATACGTCTGGCTCAAGTAGGTTTGCAGCAAAGATATTTTTGGTCTATAAAAAAATCTTTGGTTTGCAGTTTTGTATGGATCAGTAGATTTTTCTCGCGATTTCGATGTTCGTGCTACAGAGAAAGTTGTTCAGTTTGACCTATGGTTTGACTTTCTGATCATCCCCTTAAAAAAGTGTCAGCATATTAAGAAGGACCCTATATACAATCAAATTGGACAACAGGGTTAGCCAATAGAATAGTTTATATTTAAAGGAAAGTAAGTAAAGTAGGAACCTAATCTTTATTTGCTATTGATATTTCTTTCAATATGAGAAGAAAGAAACAAAGTTATTATATTATAATAACTTTTGGGATTAAATCCCCCAACAGAGGTCATATTTATTTACACACAAAAAACTTACGGAAATAATAAAATGAATGAATGATAAATGAGTGAAATTGAAATAAGGTACAAATTGGTACCGATTCGGACTGTTCCACGACTTAACTTAACAAAATTTATTCCTGTCACTTTCTAAAATAAGATTAAGAAAAGAGACAGAAAACCAACAACTGACTTTAGTGCTGTCAAAGTGACGTTACACGCCCAAAATAAGATGCCATCATAATGTACGCCATCTTATTTAAAGCGTTTTTGGGCGTGTAACGTCACTTTGACAGCACTAAAGTCAGCTATTGGTTTTCTGTCTCTTTTCTTAATCTTGTTTTAGAAAGTGACAGGAATAAATTTATTTAAGTTAAGTCGTGGCACAGTCCTTCTTCAAAACCCTTTTTTGCGTAGTCATAAAAACATATGCACGAAATCTATTAACTACAAAGAGTAAAGAAGGAATAAAGCCAGAATTCCATTCTGTTTCAATCATGACCGGGCATTTTTACACAATGCCTGTCCGAGCTAGGCTAGGTTGAGCCAGTTCAATACATGGCGTTGACCTCGCTAAATAAAATAAAAATATAAAAAAGCGGTCAGCTGTAACATTTTAGAAGACAGGGTTCCGTAGGCAATATTATACTAAAATAATGTAATGTTAAGTTATTGACCGTAGGATCGCAATTCGCACTGCAGGGATTAGTCACAGTATAAGAAAGAGTATCTATTACCAGGGTTAGTAGGTACCTAGTGGCATGATAGTGGTCAATTCGCTATCAGATTATTATTTTGCATCTGATGTTACTAGTACCAACTGCGTAACGTGCCTTCCAAAGAACGGAGGCTCAAGATGAAGTACTTCTGAAACGGTCAGGGTCATCCATGACCGGGCGTTGCTTAACTTCAGTGGTTGTTTACTATGACTCTACCAGTAGCAAAAAAGTGTACTAGTACATCTGGATACAACTCAACTTGAAGGGTACAAATTACACTAGATGCCCAGGTTTCTAACACCAAAGCACCGTTAGGTACGTCACGTACGTCTCACGTAGTTGCGAATGGGGAAAAATACACGGAAAATTGTATTAGGTACTTAATTTATTCTAGATGAATACAGCATACTAGATAATTAAAAAAACAATTCCGTGACTGACTGACAGACAGCCTAAACCACTGAAGATAGAACCATGTGGAACTTATTCTACGGAGGATAGTACGGTTGCACTAAGGAAGGATTTTTCGATATTTTATCTAATTTCACGCTGACGAAGCCGCGGGCAAAAGCTAGTAATAGATTAAAATACAGGGCGAGCTTATCTCTGAAGCAAAACCACCGAAAGACAGAGAGTGAATTTTGGTAATAATTCAAGGAACCCTAAAAGCATTTCTGGCAATCAGACGATCGAAACGTAATGCCAATTAGCTTGAGGACAACATTCTAGGCCATCGCCGCTTTGTTTTCGGCTAGACCTATTTCAACTTAATGGAGGAAAGCCTAACCGTGACCTAATATGAATCTGATAAGTTTAACTTTAAAAGCGACTAGACCAAATTTAAATTCAGATTTCGCTATACAGGGTGTAAGTGACAGCCTAGCAAATATTGAAACGGTGTACTCAGACAATCAAACTGAACAACTTTCACTATGGAGCCTACCTTAGGAAACGCGAAAAAAAACAGCTGTCCCATACATTTTAGTCGGGTAGGTACAGCGTTTCCTGAGGTAGGCTCCATAGTGAAAGTTGTTCAGTTTGATGGTCTGAGTTCAACGTTTCAGTATTTGCTAGGCTGTCACTTACACCCTGTATAGCAACTGGAGCGAACATGGCGAATGTTATTCTCCGAACACATAGGTACGGAGGTTTGAAACACTGGGCTAAGTGAGAGAGTCCATGTTTTGTACCAGACATAGATACAGAAGCTGCTGGTAAATATACAGATTGTTGTGTTTTCTATTCAAATCAGCAAACAACCAAAGTTTTCCCATTTTTTCAAATCATCATTGCGTTCAGTGCGCAAGCACTGAACCATATTATAAGCATACAACTGATTATTTTCCAGTGTCTGACTGTCCGTCTATTGTACGAAATAACTGTAATTTTTGTCATAAATTGTTTAGCTATGAAATGTGGTCATAATACGGTAATTCCTTTACTTATATTGACAACATCCATGGGAAAAAATTATGTGAGAGTTAGATGATGCGATTGCAGGTAGAGTTTGCAACAACTGACCCTTTGAAATTCGAATCGATTTCGAATCTCAAATCTCAAATCGAACGAAATCGATTCGATGATAATCCATTTCAGGAGTTTTTTTTACGAAATGAAAATTAAGAACAGCATTGCTTAGGGAGCAGCTACTCTTATTACTGTGGACAGTTGGGACCACGAAGGGTCTAACGAGCCCATGAATGAACTAAGTAACTGATCTAGCGGCACAAATAATGGGTACCTCGGCATATGACGTTGCTGGGGCTATGCAGCGGATTGGGTAGCGGGGATCGCTGAGAACGATTTTAAGATGTCAGAAATTTTGCTACAAACCAACTATCTTTTTAAATCCGTAAAAATAGAGAAAACAAATACGGATAAGGGTACTTTTTACAACCATCAGCAGCAAGGCTGATTCAGTGTTTATGGGGTGTAGAGCATCTCTGTGATGGGGATGGAACAGGTCTGCCTGCATAAATCCAGTCGGTTTAGGAGTTACTGATGATTAAAGGTCTGTAAAAAAATAACGATCAGCTGCAAGGCTGATCGTATGTTATTGTTGTAGTATGCACTGTAGCTATGTGAACAGTACAAAAACTGACATGGTTCATCAGTCGGTTTAGGAGATACAGCCGTTCAAAGGTCGGAACTTTGACTGGCTGTATCTCCTAAACCGACTGACAGAACTTGATAGTTTTTGTACTGTTTACATAGCTACAGTGCATACTACAACAATATCATACAGCCTTGCAGCTGATCGTTAATTTTTTACAGACCCTTAATCATCAGTAACTCATAAACCGACAGGAGTTATGCAGGTAGACCTGGTCCATCCCCATCACAGAGATGCTCTACACCCCATAAACACTGAATCAGCCTTGTTGCTGATGGTTGTAAAAAGTACACTTATCTCTTATACTACTACTGGAACTAAACAAGATTAAGAAACCAAAGCCCTATTGAACAGTTTTTCATCACCGTTTGTAAACTATCTTGCATCACGTTAACGGATTAACTACGCTAGTTTAACGTGATTGTTCACGTTCAGTTAAAAGCATGGAATTGTGGAGTAATCCATTGAGTTAGATGTTTTAATACGCTTTTCTTTGATTTGCAATACAGCAACGATATACCTGTTTTTATTCTGGAAATAACACAAGTAAATCAGATTTATAGAGCAAGATCCCATCGTCCCATGAACGCCAGACCTACGTTAATTTATAAAAGCTGAAAGTTTATCAGCGCATGCTCTAAAAACAGACAGGAACGATGGACAACTATGAAGTTTAAGTCATCGTGGCTTTGGCCAAGTTAAAATTGTCTGGCAAGGAGTATCAACACTTTTGGGGTACTGAGGAAATATTATCTTCTAATAGTTACCCAATTAATATGTATAAAATTCAGCTTTTACACTCTAATGTAAGTATAGTTACAATTTAAGGGTGTGAGTTTTTTTTTTATTAAACATGTGGGGGAACCTATCTGTGGCCGAAGGATAACTCTGCAGTAATTTCGATATTTATTTGAACAGAAATACAAAATGCAACTTGACACTAGCCTTTCGACAGCGGTTGACTTTGCGTCTCGATGCAAACTGCCCGGCGCATGACGGCCGGCGCATGTCCGTCGGCGCATGCGTCCGACGGGCTCGTGAGGTGATCGTGTCGTGATCGTGCCTATCCGGTCAACGGGGACGGATGCAGTCGACAGGGGCGGATTGCGAATGGAATTCCCGCATCACTCCCCCGCCGAGACCGTTACTACGGGCGAAAGTGGTCCGGAAATCTTACATGACGCCCTGATTTGGTCACAGTAGATTTTTTAACGGTTTCCGGAGTTTGTCCTGGCGCTGATGGAGCTTCGTTTGAGAGGAGGTAAGCAGGCTTTAGCCTGTCTATGGTGACTGTTTTAGCCTGGTTCTTGATTAATAATTTGAAATTTTTATCTCCTCTTTTCAGGACTTTGTAGGGGCCCGTGTAAGCTGGTTGAAGGGACTTTCTTATTGTGTCATCTCGCAGGAAAACATATTCTGTCGTCGCCAGGTCCTTGAACACGAACACAGCTTTCGGCGTATGGTGCGAGGTCGGTACAGGTCTGATCCTTGCTGCGAATTGGCGCAGACGTGAAGAGTAATCTGTCATGTCCAGTAACGGCGTTTTAACTGAGTGGAGGAACTCATTTGGTAAGCGTAACGGTTCGCCATAAACCAGTTCGGCTGAGGACGCTTGCAAGTCCTGCTTCCATGCGCTGCGTATTCCGAGCATGACTAATGGAAGCGATTCCGTCCAGTGCTGATCCGCGTGACACATGGGGGCGGATTTGAGCTGGCGATGAAAGCGTTCTATTATACCGTTGCAGGCCGGGTGGTATGCTGTTGTCATCTTATGTTGTGAGCCTGTTAGGTTTGTCAGCGCTTTGAACAGGCTGGACTCAAATTGTCTGCCTCTGTCTGTTGTGATGCTGGTTGGGCAGCCGAAACGCGATATCCAGCCTCCTAACAACGCTTTTGCTGTAGCTTCAGCGGTAATCTCGGTCAAGGGAATAGCCTCAGGCCAGCGCGTGAAACGATCGGTGGCTGTAAGGATGTATCTGTAACCGTTTGAGCTGGGGAGAGGTCCGACCAAATCGATATGGACTTGCTGGAATCTTGCGGACGGTAGGAGAAAGGTGCCAAGCGGTGCATTGACGTGGCGAGTAGTTTTGGAGCGCTGGCAAGGTATGCAGCTTTTGCACCAATCTCTGCAGTCTTTTCTCATGCCGGGCCATGCAAAACGCTGTGCAACGAGCTTGGCAGTAGCGTTGGCTCCTGGATGGCTGAGCGAGTGTATGGCATCGAAGACTTGTTTCCTCATTGAGTCAACTACGAAGGGTCTTGGTGAGGGTCCACTAACGTCGCAGTACAGCTGGACGTCTGTGTCGGGTAAGTCGACCTTCTTTAGGTTTAACGACGTTTCTCCATTCAAGAGCCTGGACAGTTCTGGGCAGTTCTTCTGTGCCTTGCCGAGTTTTTCATAATCTATTGGAGTGACGACCTCTTCTATTCTGGATAGCGTGTCAGCAACTACGTTGTCCTTGCCAGTTATATGTTGAACATCCGTAGAAAACTGGGCTATATAATCCAAGTATCGAAACTGACGTGGAGAACACTTATCTCTTCTGGTCTCGAAAGCGTGAATAAGTGGGCGATGGTCGGTATAGATCGTGAATATTCTGGCCTCCAGCATGTGACGAAAATATTGTATGGATTTATAGATGGCCAGAAGTTCTCGGTCGTATGGGCTGTATTTGATTTGGGCTGGTGTTAGTTTACTCGAAAAGAATGCCAAGGGTTGCCACGAATTGTTCTTGAGCTGGTGTAGGACCCCCCCAATAGCTGTACTAGAGGCGTCCGTTACAAGGGCAATTTTGGCGTTGCAGTCGGGATGGGCTAACATGGCTGCATCGCAGAGTCCAGATTTGCAGTCTTCGAATGATCGCGTGAGTTCGTCCGTCATCTGGATCTTTTGGGAACTTTTGACAGGACCACGCAAAAGTGAATTGAGCGGGGCTTGAATCTCCGCTAATCGAGGGATGAACCGATGGTAGAAGTTGATCATTCCCAAAAATCTTCTTAGTTCCTTAATTGTCTTGGGTTCTGGGAAGCTCTTGATGGCTTCTACTTTCTCCTCTAGCGGTTTAATGCCGTCGGCCGAAACGTGATATCCTAGAAAGGTTATTTCCTCGACTCCTAGTACACATTTAGAAGTGTTCAAAAGGACGCCGTAGTGGTCGAGTCTGCTGAAGAGTTGTCGGAGGTGGCTCTCGTGATCCACTGGATTGGGTGAAAAGATCAGAATGTCATCCAGGTAACCGTAGCAGAAGTCGAGACCACGTGTGACTTCATCGACAAATCTTTGAAATGTTTGTGCGGCGTTCCTGAGGCCGAACGTCATCATTGGAAATTCGTACAATCCAAAGGGTGTAGATATTGCTGTCTTAGGTATGTCCGGGGCGTACACTGGAATCTGGTTATACGCCTTGACAAGGTCTATCTTGGAGAAGATGGTACACCCGGAGAGACTGAGATTGAAGTCATGAATATGTTTAATCGGATATCTGTCGGGGACTGTTCTCGAATTTAGAGTGCGATAATCTCCACAAGGGCGCCACCCATTGTCCTTTTTGGGAACTAGGTGTAGTGGTGACGACCAAGGGCTGTCGGAGGGACGCGCAGTACCGATCTTCAACATTGCCTCGAATTCTCGTTTGGCGATCTGGAGTTTGTCGGGAGGTAAGCGTCGTGGGCGGCACGTGACCGGAGGACCAGGTGAAGTTTTGATATAATGCACTGTACTATGGTTGCATGCCACGGGTGCTCCTGCTGGCCTGGTGATATTCGGAAATTCCGTCAGGATCGAGTGGAAGCGAGAGGTGTGTTGGCCGTTCGTCTTGACAGAAGAGATTGATTCGGTGGGTTTGACAGGAGAAGCAGTGGCAACGAGTGAAGTGATGCCATCAATCAACCGGTGACGCCGACAGTCTACTAGTAAGTTGAAATAGGAGAGGAAGTCGACGCCTATGATCGCTTTTGTGACATCCGCGACCACAAATCTCCAGGAGAAGTCTCGCCGCAGGCCGAAGTCCAGAGAAAGGTGAGTGAACCCGTAAGTGGATATAACGGTTCCGTTGGCCGCGAAGAGGTTGTAACCCGATGATGCTCGTGCGTCTTTGATAGCTGAGCGTGGGAACACGCAGAGGTCTGAACCGGTGTCTACGAGGAATTGGGTTTTTGTCTTCCGGTCAGTCACGAAGAGGCGGCCATTGGAGTTAGGGCAATCGTGGGCCGCTATTGGCGATCGCCCTGAGGGTTTTCCAGCTTGTAGCTGCAAGGCTGGGTGCATTTGGCGGCCTTCTCTCCAAACTTGCGGTGGTACCAGCAAGGGCGGGTACCAGATTTTGACCTATCCCTTTGCTGGCGCCCTTTCCGTGAGTTGGAACGGCTACGGGGTCGTCCTCTGCTCGACAGTAGTGCTACTTGGCGTGATAATTCAGCAATCTGCTTGGACATCTCTTGCACGTAGGGTGGTGCAGCTCCGCTGGTGCTGGCTACAATAGGAGTGGACGGGGCTAGTTCATAGATTTTGTCGGCAAGCTCTGCGGTTTTCTCTAATGGCGAATCAGTTTGCGAAGCCACTATAGTTTGTATATTGTGAGGCAAGCGGCTCGACCATATCGTACGTACAAATTCTTCCGGGACTGTCGGACCGGCCAAGCTGCGGAGGTGCCGTAGGAACTGAGATGGCTTTCTGTCACCTAATTCTTCGTGGACGAGCAGTTGTTTGACCTTTTTTTCCTGAGACGCGGAGAGGCGCTTAATTAGCTCGCGCTTTAGCTTGACGTATTTGTCCGTCTCCGGCGGCGTCGTTATGACATCTAGAACTTCTGCTGTATGTTGGTTCCCCAGTTGCGAAATTACATGATAGAACTTGGTGCAGTCGTCTGTTATCCTGGCCAGAGCGAATTGGGCTTCCAGTTGGGCAAACCACACGTCGGGGCGGTCGGACCAGAATTCCGGTACCTTGACGCTGACTCGGCAGAGGGCCCCTGGGGATGAGTACGGCCCTGGCGATGGTGCTGCATTTGCTTGTTCCGAGTGCGGCCCTGGCGTCTGGTTGTCCATTTTCGAATGAATAATTTTTCGTGATGCGTATTCTTAGGCGCAGGTCACCAGTTATGTGGGGGAACCTATCTGTGGCCGAAGGATAACTCTGCAGTAATTTCGATATTTATTTGAACAGAAATACAAAATGCAACTTGACACTAGCCTTTCGACAGCGGTTGACTTTGCGTCTCGATGCAAACTGCCCGGCGCATGACGGCCGGCGCATGTCCGTCGGCGCATGCGTCCGACGGGCTCGTGAGGTGATCGTGTCGTGATCGTGCCTATCCGGTCAACGGGGACGGATGCAGTCGACAGGGGCGGATTGCGAATGGAATTCCCGCAAACATGTGTTTGCTCTTGACCTCAATCCAGTCCTTAGGACAAAGATGGGGTCGAAGATGTAGCGAGTTAACCCAAAAGAAGCCTATTCACTCGTACTTTAAAGTAATTCGGGTTGTAAGTGCTCGGAAATACTGACGCAGGCAGGGCATTCCACTCCTTGGCTGTGCGCATTATAAAAGAATCAGAAAGGCGCTTAGTGCGGATAAGTGGGATATCAAACCAAGAAGGGGTGGATGTTTTGTATGTAGGTAGGTATTTTCCTCTTGCGATTTTTGTCTTGGTTGATATCTGTACAAAATTGAAATTGGACTGTGGTCGAATATTATTATTATGTCGATGTGTTTAAATAAAAAAAGACTATCATCAAAACAAACTCATTCTACTAATAAAAGTATGAAATAACAGTGCGTAACATAAAAACCACTTATCAAATGACATTTTACGATTATAGCGGCTATAATGTTCATAACGTTAACGTCAATTAGTTACGTTAACGTTTAATTAACGTTACGCTAAATACGTTATGTCCCTTACGACTTCCGTATGTGGAAATGGTAATTAAAAATGACATGGCTTCGCGTTTTGGGAAACATAAAGATACCATGATTATAGTGGATGAAACGGCTATGGAATTGCAAATTCACTGCGAATGAAATCATTGCTAAAATAGTTTCTTAGAATGAATTAATTATTATTCCTAAATCTGTAAATTTCATAAAATACAGTCATTCTGCCATACGACATGATGATACAGTAGGTAACAATTAGATAAACAATTAATTTTAGCACTTACTACTAAAACATCAACTATGAAAATTCTCAGACAAGCTTATAGTTTGAGCAGCTTCGTGCTTTGGAAGGCACGATAAGCAATTTATTGGTCCCAGATAGTTCCATCTGATGGCCATGTAAGTAATTATTTGTTGCGCCAAGTCAGAGGAAGGTGGCTTTGATTTCAAAGCCACCTTCTCTCTAGAGATCTATGAAGTCTTATACGAAAAACTAAATTCATAGTTAAAAGAGACGAAGAAAAAAGTAATAGTTAGTTGCCACGCAACATGGTCGTCAACATTCTGTATCGATTCAGAATGAACTCATAGCTTTAAATATCTATAGATACAGTCCACCTCTAGTTAGAGTCACTTCTACACTATTATAAAACTGTAAATTTAAAAAAAATAGTTTCTCAGTTTGTGTGTTTGAACGCGCATCACGCAAAAACTACTGAACCGATTTTGATGTAACTTTTTTTGTTTGATAGCTTATGATCTGACTTAAAATTTGGTATATAAATTATGCGGACGAAGTCGCGGGTTAACGCTATATTTTATATTATTACAGTAATTGTGCAGAAAATATTATCGCTAATACGTTTAGCATTTACTTAAACGTAACTAGATCAAGCGACGAGAGAATGAGTAAACCCTTGAATTAATGGGGGCCAAGATCAGGCAAGAGAGTAGTTAGGTCGTCCAAAAATCTAGTAGGTGCCAAATCGATTGCATCACAATTTCGTTACTTACTTCCCTTTAGACTAGGGTTTTTTTCGAATACAACATCAGTCGTGCTTTTTTCCAAACTTTTAATTTTCCTATTTATTATCTTTTATTATTCCTTTTTAAATAATTCCTACGTTGCAATCTAAATATCTGTCCTACTGTATGTTCGACTTTTACATCTAAATCGGTCACTCTCGAGACAAAAAATGAGTTAAAACGAATATTAACAAGCGACAAAAGGTTTTCTGCAGAGCCCGGTGTGAGTTAACACTACGGTTAACTTAACACCATAACCTATGTAAGAACCATTGCCGATGAATCACAAAACCCTTTACAGAAAACCTTATCTTAATCAGTAAAACTTTTTTGGAGATTCCAACCTAAATGTGAACATTTGTTTGGACACAAACATCTTGTCCTAAACGCATACACCTTCTCCGTTCTGCCGTGGGTAAGAAAATAAAGAATTACGCCGAATTTAAAAGCCAAATATAAAAAACCGTTGACCATAAAGCACGTCCAGATGTGTTGCTACCTTTGGTTGCTACGGACGGCCGCACACGAGGTCGCCGACAGCTGTTTCCGTCATATGCCGCCCTAACGTGGGTTGCTTTATTAAAGGTACCCAAGTTGTTGCCTTTCGTACAGTACTGATGACCTTTTAGAGATGGGATTTAGGTAATTCATTTTTGATATTTCGTTTCGATGTTTCTTCTTCCTACTTTTTAAATTTTACGATACGCTGTGATGTCGCATCCTGTTTTCAAATATCTGGTGCTGTGCCTCTATACAGCTTAAAGCTGAAGGCCGTTTAATAGCATGTAATATATCCATCTGTCCATATTAATTGTTAATTATAATAAGGGGAATAAAAAAAGTTTGCTTCGACCCAAATATATTTGGGGATCGAATAGCCATTGACTTGTCTATGGGACATCAGTTTTTTCTTCATCAAGATTTCGGTATTGGTCGCATAGGGAAGGTTGTTTAGTTTGATGGTCTGAAGTCGACACGATAAGCAAGCATGGTCTGAAGTACCCCTGAACTGTCCTAGAGTATGTAACGTATTTAAGTTTACATCCTGCATAAAGCCAACGAACTTGAAACTAAGCACTTGTTTACGTTTCTCCAGCAAGATACGTTTTTTTTTCAAAAATGCAACGTGTGTCGAAAATTGTAAAATGGTATTTCGTATAAAGCACGAGGGATCCATTTTTATAATAGTTAAGTATAGTTAATGCCCATATTTATTCTAAATGGCGATCTATGATCTATGTTGGACGATGAGTAGGTCCCTGACATCATGTTCGCTCGTGTGAAACTTTGCGGTCATATAAAAACGGTATTTAAGAAAAAAACAAGTTGCTATCGATCCGATGATATCATGGATAACATCATAACATCACTTACCATTTAACAGTATTCATATTAAAAAAAAGCATAAAAACTTTATGTCCCTTTTACATAATTGAATGTGCTCAAAGTACCAGTTATGTAGACCGATTGCTCATCTTTCCCGTTTTTTTTTTTCATTCTTTCTTTTCCTTTCTCTTTTTTTCTTTGCCCATCATAGCTTCCACATTAACATATTATGCATTAAGCAGTCCTATACAGTTTTTGAACTCCTAAAACTGAATGATAATTTTCATCTAACCACGTAAGACTTAATATTTTTAATCCTACTTAATATTATAAACGCGAAAGTATGTAAGTATGGATGGATGTTTGTTCCGCTTTCACGCAAAAACTGCTAAACGGATTTTGATGAAATTTGGCATACAGATAGACCATCGCCTGGATTAACACATAGGGTACTTTTATCCGGGTAACGCAGACGAAGTCGCGGGCAACAGCTAGTTTGTCATAAACATCGTCTTCTTTTTTAAGGGGGTAAATTTCGACGAGACCAACGATAGAACAGTTACCCAGAATATGCTTATAAATTACACTTAGAAGAATTGACTGAAGAAACACTTTCGTTACTGCCCACGGACCCCTAAAACATGACCTAATAGATAACCATCGGTACAAATAGGCACTAACCTGCACAGGAACACCTGTGACCTTTATCGATTTTCCCATTAGCTTTATTATTTGTAGTAGGAAAGGAAACTGTGTACCTACGTATTCTATGTGAAGTATAGTTATGTACGGCCAAGGACACTTTCCTAGAATGAAATATTGATCTGATGGTTCAAATAGCGAAATTGAAGTGGGCTGAAACGTTGAACCTTTGCGCATTTTCGCGCAAAATACTACACTGAAAAAAATGCGAGCCTACTAAGACTCTTAATTAGCACCAAAATAATTGAAATGACGTTATTATTGTTTACTAAAAACAAAAGATGGTTAGTTGTAACAACAAGCCGAATTCGTTTAACAAAGTTCTCTTAGTCGGAGAAGTCATGAGTCATGATGTTGACAGGCTCATATGAATTCATGATGTTGGTTGAAGTAAACAATATTTTTTTTACAGTTTAGTCTGTGTTAGTACAAAATACCGTAGGTAATTAAATGCGCACAAAACCTAAATACTATTAAAGTACTAGTTTTAACTGAAACTAATGATTTTAAGGTTGGTATTTACCGACAATGGCCCCGATTCGGACTGTGCCACGACTTAACTTAACTAAAATTATTCCTGTCACTTTCTAAAATAAGATTAAGAAAAGAGACAGAAAACCAACAACTGACTTTAGTGCTGTCAAAGTGACGTTACACGCCTAAAATAAGATGCCATCATAATGTACGCCATCTTATTTAAGGCGTTTTTGGGCGTGTAACGTCACTTTGACAGCACTAAAGTCACCTGTTGGTTTTCTGTCTCTTTTCTTAATCTTATTTTAGAAAGTGACAGGAATAAATTTAGTTAAGTTAAGTCGTGGCACAGTCCGAATCGGAGCCAATGTTTATCTCTATTTTTCAAACAAGAATGTAGTTGATGCAATTGCATAAATACCTACCTTGAAAGTACGCTAATACAAATTGACAGACAAACAATAAATAATCTGACCTTTATGCAAAAGGTTAATAAGACCTCTTGATAGACATCTACCACTCTAATGAATTGTGATGAAGTCAGCATTTATTTGGTAAACTTAACTTGCCGAATAAGTGACGTCCAAAGTTACAAAACAATGTTATCATCATTAATTAAGACGTTTTGTTTTATAAAATTTAGTTCAAATGGGTGAAGATCTCTAAAATGTGATGTTAGAGTTTGTGATTTATTGAGAAATTACTGGAGTTTAATAACATAAATACAACTTTCTTATCATATTTAAATATCATATATCAAAATAAAACACCTTAAATGGTATTAATTGGTTAAGAAATTCAAGTTTATATGTCAATTTTTGTTTACATTTTAATATATCAGAATAAAAATAAATAAAAATATAGAGCATTGGCTCTCGATACGGAGGTCGTGGGTTCGATTCCCACGGGGGACACCTAGTGATATGTCACTTTGTGCGTTTTTCCCCAGTAGGTTAGGACATTGCAGGCTGAATCACCTGATTGTCCGAAAAGAAAAATGATTCCGTGCTTCGGATGGCACGTTAAGCCGTTGGTCCCGGCTACTGTCTCTGGTGGTAGTAGTCGTTACATAAAAACCACGTCAGAGGCCGTAAGGCGGTCTGAAAAAACTCTGACACCAGGGCTCTGCCCACACGATAAGAAGAAGAATAAAAATAAAAATAAAATAACATCAAAATTAAAGAAACTAAATAAAAAACAGTAAAATTTGATTTCAAAATTAAAAAAAATAGTTTTGCAAATATGGTGTTTTTGACATATATTTTTGTGAATCTATCCTTAAATTCGTGGTAACGCACAAGATTCTAAAACTTCTTCAAATATTAATACCGATTACCATAATTAATTTCAGCTAATTGAAGAGAAGGCGTTTCAACAATTATGCATATTTTAACACATCGAAGAATATATTAGTTTTTATATCTACTATTAATTAGTCTTCAAGCTGGCAACTTGTAATTATAACTTAACTGATGAATCGATAACATGAAAACGTTTAATCGAATCGATCTTTATCAGCAAGTTATCATATTAACTGTATTATTCAATACAACTAGATTCATATTCGAATATTGAAGATAATTCGATTGGAAAATATAACAAAAACAACAATTCTGCTACTATTTGTTAAGTAGGTACACAATGGCCTCGATTCGGACTGTGCCACGACTTAACTTAACTAAATTTATTCCTGTCACTTTCTAAAATAAGATTAAGAAAAGAGACAGAAAACCAACAGCTGACTTTAGTGCTGTCAAAATGACGTTAAATGCGCAAAATAAGATGCCATCATAATGTACGCCATCTTATTTAAAACGTTTTTGGGCGTTTAACGTCACTTTGACAGCACTAAAGTCAGCTGTTGGTTTTCTGTCTCTTTTCTTAATCTTATTTTAGAAAGTGACAGGAATAAATTTAGTTAAGTTAAGTCGTGTCACAGTCCGAATCGAGGCCAATAAAACACTATGTGTAGGTACGTAGTAGGTACCTAAGTAGGTAGGTACATAAAACGTTATCATCGCAGGGTATCGTTATATTGCGATGAAATAAAAACTATACTCCATTCAGGAATTAGAGAGACAAAATGTCAACAAAATGTAAAAAGAAATGTCAATGTCAATGTGTGGTTTGGTGGTCGGAAACCTTTGGTACATTTTTTAATAATAAGATTATGTATAGGCACGGCACTTACTAAATTGCGCCACGATTATCATAAACTAGGTAAATAGGACCTTATTATACATACAGAATAGGCGAATTCAGCAAAAAATTCTCAAAGCGTAGGACTGAAAAGTAACAAACTCCACTGACACACCCAAATATCTTTAAAAGAACAAATCTAAACCCTTATGGTCTATGAAAAAGGTATAAAATAGACAAACAGACATACATTTCACGGCCTCTAACCATGTAGGGAACTCGGTGAAACTGAAGCAATGAGAATATTGCCGATTGTAACCATTGTAGCACGCAATATTCACAATAGTTTAATGTTTAACGGTTTTATAGCGGTTTTATTATTACATACTTTTAAGTACGGTCGTTTACGACCGTATTCCTATATGGGGTGGTTAGAAACTACAATAACTGCATAGGCAGTTAGGTTAGGTTAGTTAGTTATAAGGTAACAATAAAAAACTAATTGAAATTGGCAGGACTGCACTTCTTCTTATCGTGTGGACAGAGCCCTGGTGTCAGAGATTTTTCAGACCGCCTTACGGCCTCTGACGTGATTTTTATGTAACGACTACTACCACCAGAGATAGTAGCCGGGACCAACGGCTTAACGTGCCATCCGAAGCACGGAATCATATTTCTTTTCGGACAATCAGGTGATTCAGCCTGCAATGTCCTAACCAACTGGGGAAAAACCATAGATTTATATATTACGCTATATATTACTAGCGTAAGGATAGGCCCGTCAGAATATTTTACAAAAACCTTCTTCATAGAAACAAAAATTTGCACCATCTGTCATAACTCGTATACGAACTATATCGTGTCATATATTTGTAGTGCTCTAAATTGACATTTTTCCTTGCATTTTAGAGCCAACGAACTGGGGACAATAGTCAAGCTCATAGGCCATGTCCTTACGCTAGTAATATATGGACGGAAGAGACTGGTCTGACGGAAGAGACTGGTCTTCACAACACAGGGTATCCTAGTGTGCAGTCTAGTGCTATCTTAGTACTAAGTTGTAAATCTTTTTTTCGAACAATAAACATTTTTGTATTTTTGTATTTTTTTTTTGTATACAACGTGTTAATGAATTAACGCAAAACCTCATACACCCCAACTGATTTATAACAAAATAATTAGATTGAAACAATAATTTCATTATTTTGATAGTTAAAATTTAAAGTTATTCGCATTTTAAGTTTTGAGGCAAAAATGATTGGTTATCATTTCAGCACTGAAAGAAAGCGCTAACGTACTCATGCATACATTTTTATAATCTTGTTTTGATAGTAAGTAGGGTGAGTGTGCCCGTGCGGTGGGTTGACATCGGGTTCAGAAAATTTAAAATTTTGCAAACGAATTATTTAATATTTTGAAAAAAATTACCTATGTTGAAACCATGATAATTCGATTCTGCTCTCGATTCTAATCAAACTACTTTCTAGTTTTGCGTTAATTCATTAACACGTTGTATATGTCTTTGGGAAAAACACACAAAGTGACATATCACTAGGTGTCCCCCGTGGGAATCGAACCAGGCAGGATTGCACTACAAACTATTGTCATTTGCCGCGATCTTATCTATTATACGAACAACCGATTTTACCGAAGCTGAATCCTATTCTAAGTACCCACGGACGTAGGGTGTATCCATGGACATTTATCCACCACGCGTGCCCAATGCAAATTAAAAATGCGCGTACCCAATAACTGAAATAATGAATATAATCCAACAGGTTAAAATCAGGAAAGTAAACAGCCAATTCAGGTGTTAATAAACAAGAAAAATTACAAACGAAAGTGCAAATTAACATAATTAAATCATAACTTTGTATGCAAACAAGACGTGATGATTAACACGTTGCATATCAACACGATAATGAAAGATTTAATCAACGCATTGAAAAGAACCGGTGGCGTAAATTATCCATGACTTGTTACTTATCTGTTTATGTTTAGTTATCATTATCATCAGCCGATAAACATCCAATTGCGGGGTAGGCATATGCCTACCCTCAAGGAGGGTATACAGGGTCATTTTTAATATGCTGAAAGTTTTTTAATGGGATGACCAGACCATCAAACTGAACAACTTTCTCTATGGGGCCAACATCAAAATCGCGAAAATAAAAGCAGCTGTCCCCATACATTTGGCTCGAGTAGGTTTGCAGTTTTGTATGGAACATTTTTTTTTCGCGGTTTCGATGTAGGTGCCGTAGAGAAAGTTGTTCAGTTTGACGGTCTGATCATTAAAAAAGTGTCAGCTTATTAAGAAGGACCTTATATTCTGTGGCGCATGTGAAGTCTACCAATCCGCATTAGGCACGCGATGGTGGACTAACGTCCATATATAACGCTCCTTGAGAGAAGGCCTGTGCCATTGTGCCCTACAGTGGGACGACGTTTATAGGTGATGATGATGATGATGATGATGTTGAATCCTGAAGCAATCGGGATTCGGGTGACCTTTGAACTTACGCTGGAATTTTTAAAGTAATCATTATTACTTTAGGTGCGTCATTTCATGCCCCTCTCTCCTTATCTCAAATTTTGACATTAAAATACATTGCCAAAAGTCATGAAAATCACTATCGCAGAAGCGTGGCGGATCGATAGATCGTAGTAATCTTATCGATACTGAAATCGATATCGATAGTGTAATCCACCTCTTGTGACAAAGATGTTGGATTTTGATAATGTGGCATTATTACTTTTGTTGTTTAGCATGTTTGCCTACTTTGTTTACTATTTGAACATGGTATTTGTTTAATTTATAAATTATACATTTCCAAAAAACAAGAATATTACATTGCAGTCATTGCTGATTTTCAAGTTAATGATAATAACTACAAACATTAAAATATAGTAGTCCATTATAATTAAGATAAATCTAAAACCAAAATGACTAAGTTAATGTGTCATTCTTGTTTTTTTGGAAATGTTGTTTAATTGTTTATGGTACTTAAATTAATATAAAATACGATTGAGGGCAGGATTGGAGGCTTGTTAGGTACCCTCATAATAGCGTACTACAGGGTACCTACATCGTCGGTCGGTCGAGCGACTCCCAATTATGGTGGTCCGGGTTCAAATCCGCACGGACAACATGCCATGTACCAATGAGTTTTTCTAACTTATGTACGTAAAACCGACTGCTCTCAAACGGTGAAGGAAAACATCATGAGGAAACCTGCATACACTGAAGAAGAAATTCTGATGTGTATGTGAAGTCTACCAACCCGCATTGGGCACGCGTGGTGGACTAATGCCCATACACCCTCCTTGAGGGTAGGCCTGTGCCCTGCAGTGGGACGTTTATAGGCTGATGATGATGATAATGAGGGTACCTACAACCCAAAAGAAAGACTTTTTAATGGGTCCTCTTCGGTAAGTATATTTGTTGTTGTTGTTGTTGTTATAGACACACTGCGCTATTCCCTCCAACATTTACCATCTCAATAAAAAATCTAAAGGTTTTATCAAGCTGACAATAAAAAGATTTTTCACGATCCTAGTATAGCGTAATGGTAAGCTCTGTCATCATTTAACCACAGGCTTAAGGCAGGCTTAAACTTTTGGCGGTAACATGAAATATCGCAGTTAGCTCTTTAATAAGCAGGTACTAAGATCACTTAGTTATTCTAGTCCAGCCAGACTAGGTTTTTACTTTCCTTCAATTTCATTCTCAACATTCCAAATTACTCTAGCAAATAATTCCACCTTCAAACCATTGTAAGTCTTCAAAACAATGACATAAGTGTCATTATTGAGTATCGCACTTAGAGTTCCAGTTATAACATTTCGTGGTGCAATATTGTCGAATATTTATGCGTTTGCAACCGCAGTAACACTTTCGATTGCTTCGCGAAGCACTTTGTGGTTCTTTATGAATTGTATTTGAAACATTCGGTTAGCCTTTCCGGTTGCATGACCTCTTAAAATTTTTGGGATTTTGTAGCAAATCATCCACCACGTGTACCCGATGCGGATTGGTTGATTTCACATACTACAATTTCTATTTCAGGGTATCTAGGTTTCTTCGCGATGTTTTTCTTCACCAGGTAGGCCGCAGTATTGGAAAAGAATGATAGATGATGATGATAATTTCGGCATCCACAATACTATTGTCAGGTCAGGTGAAAATATACTCTTTACATAATTTGTAGTGTGGATGCACTTTACGGTAATTAAGGCATCAGAAAATGGGTAAGTGGTCTCATCAACCATAGTTTATTTCTGTATTGTGCCTATAGAACTTTTTGTAGAAAATAATCAAGAAAACTTCCAGCTGCTTTGTTTTAGAGCAAATGGATTCCTCTACAGAACAATGGCCTCATTTCAATAATGAGGGTGAGAAAGAGAGAACCCTACTCTAAAACTGTGACCCAGTGAAGATTATCGGAGACTAGCTATTGTTGACTATAACGAGAACTACATTTTAAAGCCACAACAGACCTCTGACTATATTTAACCAACTACAGCATCTTACGAGACCTGGCTTACGAAACGAAGGTGCTCTAGATGAAAACCCACAAAAACAGTAACGAATCATACCGCCCAACGTTGCTTAACTTTTGAGATCATGCCGATATTGCTGAAGCACCAGGCACCACAGCCATAAACTCCTCTTATGGTTTTATTACACAGGTGAATCACACTCTTAAGGCACAAACTTGTCTCGTGGTTTTATTACTCAGGATATACAGGGTGAAATTGATATCATTAGCATCCTTTTAAACTAAGAGTCTACCAATCAAACTGAACAACTTTTAGTATGGGAGCAAACCGATCGGAGCAAAAAAATAATCAGCTGTTGCATACATTTGAGTCGAGTAGACATTGCAGGTTAGTATGGAACAGCTGATTATGTTTTTGGTCAGATCGGTTTGCTCCCATAGTGAAAGTTGTTCAGTTTGATGGGTAGACTCTTCGTTTAAAAGGATGCTAATGATATCAATTTCACCCTGTATAGGTAAATTGCAGAATTTATTCTCGGTAAGATTTCCAAGATGGTGAGTTATTCTTTTCCTTGATTACACACATCTTGTTATCTCAGATGAACAAGTTTCCTCATGTTTTCTTCACTATCTGAACGATGTTATATTGTGATCACGTACATAAGTTAGATAAACCCATTGGTACTTGACATTTTATGTGTTCAAATTAGACCCTGGACCTCATGTTTGAAAGCCTTTACGTAACCAACCCGATTCAGACTCTAAACTATGAATAAATAACATGCCCTGTCAAGTTCACCTGGCTAGCAAAACGTGAATTCTACTCAACTATTAACAAGGGACGAAGCAATGTCTAGGTCATTGCAAGGGTGAGGCCCGCGTCAAGGGAAGGCTATGACATTTGTTGTATTAGTATTTTACATGACCTAGGATTTGAATATTTTGTTAGCTAGGCATACTAGATGCGACCACTTCAGGATTGTCAAAATCTAAAAAAAAGTTGCTGCAACTACCAAGCTTTTTTCCTCGACAACGCCTTAAGTGAAGCTGGAGCCAGATTTTAGGGGTTTCAGGGCGTTTCTAGTTTGTCAAAAGGAGGCAAACCATTCGCACAAAAAACCATATCCATTAGTAAACCCTTGTACGACAACCACGGGAGAAAATGGGGTGGTATATTCTGAGCCGGGAATAACAATTCAGCACTTCTGAAAATTGTTCATAAAGTCGAATTACCGCACCACCTATATCACCCATCCAAATTCGGTCTTGCCAAACCAGATAGGATCTCTGTAACATTAGGTTCTTATATAGACCTTTACGTAGTCCCACAAAAAGCTGATCTCCACCTATTTATGTGCATTACTGTTTATATAAACTGCTCAGCTGTGTTATCCAATTACTGGGGCAGTTTATGTAATGCACTTGCGTGACGCTGATAGTCCATTCTAATTGCAGTCTTTAACATCAGAATTTTAAGTGCATTTCGGGTTGTTATTGTTAAACGTTTAAGGCATTGAATCCGCTTTATACGGAAATGCAGGTGCGAAAATGTCACAACCAAGCGAGATATTGTTGCCTGCTGCCTACAGCATTGATTTGATTACTAACAAAATGATACCTAAAAAACACGTAAGCTATATAGCAGCTGTACAGTAGCCGTATAAAGGAAATTTCCTTTATGCAGCGCTACTGTGCTGCTGCTATATAGCTTGCGTGTTCCTTGAGAACGTATCCAAAGTAAAAAAAAATTAGGGTTTCGTACTCTTATGGTGACACTTTTGGTGTTTGCAGACACCATTAAAGGATACAGGATTTCTATTTGAAGCGGCACAGCGCTTCCATCTAGTAGTTTTTGTAGTGTTTGTACCTACTGTTGGTAAATTGTTTTGAATGAGGGAAAACGCACGAGCACCGTAAATACACCAAGCTTTCATACAAAATACCGTCAATTGGTTAGAAGCATTCGCTATCCGTTGAAAAGCGGACACGGATCTCATGCTAGATGTCATGATTATACCAGAAGGTAGTAACTCAAAAGATTGAAATATGAGGGCTTAGGTTACGAAGCAAAACATCAGTTTCAATTACAAATCGATATAAATTTCGTGAGGAAACAAAGAAGCTGAAGGAGTGTTCTGTACGACCGAAACCAGAGAGGCAAGATGCTACAAAAAGAAAAAGCTGACGATTCATGTGACGATCATGCTGATGATTCAAGGCAACAAATCACCAAAAGTAATCGTGTATTTCTTGTCGATGTTTTGTAATTCGAACATCATTATTATACTCTGCAAAATGACCATCAAATTCATCTTCATTAATCTAAAATCATCGACGGTCTTAATCTGGAATCCAGAGCAATCTGGCAATTTGCAAAAAAGTAATAAAAACCTTATAAGCCATTAAGTGTTGCACCGGATTCGTTTGCAAGGTCGCGGCCTCAATCGTTTGGTGCACTCTCACTTCTGTGTTACAGACAGATGGTAAAAGGTGTAAGTCCAAGAATAATTTTTTTGGTTTGTTACATAAAACAACCAACAAACCAACCAACCAAGTACACCTTATCGATAAAATTGCTGGATGATCTACCTACAGGGTGAAATTGATATAATTCATCCTTGCATCCTTTAAAAGTAAGAGTCTACCCATCTAACAAACTACAAACTGAAAAATTTTTACTAAGGGAGAAAACCGTTCGGAGCAAAAAAAACTGCTTCTGCATACATTTGAGTCGAGTAGGCATTGCAATTTATTTAGTATGGAGCAGCTGATTTTCTTTTTGCTTCGATCGGTTTGCTCCTATGGTAAAAATTGTTCAGTTTGATGGGTAGACTTTTAATTTAAAAGGATGCTAAAGATACAATTTCACCCTGTATAATTCAGAACATAATAATAATTATATGTATAGTACAACCCGGGCGAATTAACTAGGTACCTGGCTCTTCTTTCCGAGTTATTCTTTCAGAGTTTTCCGAGTTTTTTATTACGAGACACGTGCGAGCCAGGTGCCAAGTTAATTCGCCTGTGTTGAAGGTATTAATGCGACCAGAAGGCGACAATTATAATAATTATTATGTGGTCTGGATACTGCGATGAAATACATTCGCAGTGACCATGACGACGGAACAACTAGATAAAAGTATGTGAAACATGGTTCTAGGCGTCGTGATAAAAGCCTATGCCTAAAAATGGCGCCTTTCTTTCTTTTTTTAGCGCGGCCATCAATCAAACTTGAATATTATAGTTCAGAATAAAGTTAAAAACAACACTTGTTATATAACAAATATCTCGGCACTCAGTCCTAACTGAGATATAAAAGCTTGAAGTGCACGTAATGGTAATATTTTCAACTTCAAGCCTTTGTATCTCAGTCCGGGCTGAGTTTAGGGATATACATGTTAATAAGTTTTGTTTGTTTATTATTCTGAAATAAAATATTCACGTTTGGTTGCTGGCCGCGCCAAAAACAACGGCGAAAAATAAGGCGCCAATCTTACATACAAAACCTGCATTGTCTTTTGAACATAGGTACTTTTAAGCAATATTAAAAAAACACCTTTCTGAGTGAAATCTTTATGACATCAAAAACTTCCCCTCCAAATTACCAAAACCACAAAAACAGTACTTACACTATTTTACAATACAAAAGTAAACCTTAGCGATTTATAACAATACAAGAATGATTCATTCGAGATTGGTTTATATTCAGAACACAATACGATTGTGTTTAGTTGCATTATAAATAACAACAATGAAGCAAATGAGTGATAATGCGAAGATTATTTCTAAGACACTTCAGAGGGCAAAAATAAGCTAATTCCACCTACTAGATACATTGGTACCGATTCGGACTGTGCCACGACTTAACTTAACTAAATTTATACCTGTCACTTTCTAAAATAAGATTAAGAAAAGAGACAGAAAACCAACAGCTGACTTTAGTGCTGTCAAAGTGATGTTACACGCCCAAAATAAGATGCCATCATAATGTACGCCATCTTATTTAAAGCGTTTTTGGGCGTGTAACGTCACTTTGACAGCACTAAAGTCAGCTGTTGGTTTTCTGTCTCTTTTCTTAATCTTATTTTAGAATACAATACAATACAATACAATACTCTTTATTTGCACACCAAAAACATAAAATAACAATAATAAAAACAAACAAAAGGGTACAAATGGCGGTCTTATCACTAAAAGCGATTTCTTCCAGACAACCGTAGGATGGAAGAACTCGTTAATAAAAAATATGTGGTAGGGCGGTGTAAATATATAATATACTAGCGGCCCGTCCCGGCTTCGCACGGGTGGACGTCTAATCTTTTCTAGCAATAAATATAGCCTATGTTACTCAGGGTGAATGCAGCTTTCTAATAATGAAAGAATTTTTTAAATCGGCCCAGTACTTTTTGAGCCTATTCATTACAAACATACAAACATACAAAAATAGGTACAAATCTTTCCTCTTTATAATATTAGTGTAGACTAGGCAAAAATAATTATTATAACTGCATATATATTTAAACAGGATAAACTACCTATATTATACAATAATATTATATACCTACTAAAATATGTATATGTTATGTAATATATATGAATATATACAGTATATGGATATATACAGTATACAGAATATAGAAAGTGACAGGAATAAATTTAGTTTAGTTAAGTCGTGGCACAGTCCGAAACGAGGCCATTGTTGGTCAGTTTTTTCATGAAGTGGTTCGAGTTAGGTACCTCGTATAATTTCTCGTAGGATTTTGGCACGTTATAAAGTAGTATGTACCTAGGTATTCAATTTCATGCCACCGTACCGAGATATAATATCGTAGTACCGTACGTAGACGTTTTTACCTCACATAAAACAACAACTTATTCAGATGTCGTGCTACTTGAATGAAACAATTATCAATTTATCGCGACTACCCTCGATCCTAATAGGTAGTAGGTGCCTACACCTCTTTTGCTGTTTCAACATTCATAAAGCCTCTTCATACATACATACTCATCAATTTATTGTTTTTGAGGTATTCATTTCGATGTATATAAATACATTTATTTCCATAAGATGATTAGCAAATCTCATATCAATATATCATAACAACAATAAAGTGTTCAAAATATAGTCCCTCAAGGTTCAATTCCTGGCCGTTCAGACGTGACAATAGTCAATAAACTACAAGAATACAATAGCTATGTTTAAAAGGGCAAAGCTTTTAAGCGCCAGTGCTGAATGAATTAACACATTCGTGTTTAAAATAACATAAATATTATTATTTTATCATGTGTCCCCCAGGGTTTGTTTCTTGGTCCAGTTTTATTCTCATGTTTTAAGTTACCTAATCCAAATTACATTCTTGGTCATTCATTCTGTAGCAGCAGATTTTAGTTGAATACGATGAATCGTAAACCAACACTAAGTAGATTGTCAATAAATTACTTTTTTTGGCGCACGGTTTTATCACAGTTTATGATGGTGTTAGTCGGAAAACCTTTCTCTAAGTAGGTAGGTAAATAAAATTTTATATTTTACCTGACAAACACGATAACATGAAAAAAGGGTACCAACAACCCTTGCCTTGAGGTTAGTAATAAAAACTAAAGCAAAGCATTAATAATATTACTTTCTTGGACTCAAAAACAATTACCTCTCTTTATTTTAAGATACTTAAAAGCTATCCTGTAGGGGCGGTTCAAAGCAAAGACTTCTCACCACGCAAGCCCAATGTTGAGGCAAGTTAGTGGTCATAGTCATCTCTATCCTCAAGCCGCCTTCATAAGTCTTTGACATAACTACCATAGGAAGCCTAAAATTGTATTCAGACCTGGAAAAAGGTGGAACGTTATTGTATCCAACTATGGTCGATAAATAAAGTACAATTCTGACACAGAATGAGTTAACCTACATTCTACTACATTCGGTCATTTTAATACGTAGAGTCGTGATTTGGCCTCGATAGAATTTCGGCTATATTCTTTGTAAGTTTGACTTAGGTATATATTCGTATGTTCATTATTTTTTTTATTTTTTTATTCACACTTCATTACTATAACTATAATTTTGATATTTTTATCATAGTTACTAGATTATTCAAGGTGGTAATAATGGTATTATTAAGCTAATTCCATGTGAAGGAAACAATCGGTCTCCTTTTGTACCTGGAATTGACAGTTAAAACACATGGAGTGAGGAGAGAAGACAGGCGAATGATTCAGCCACAAGAATAACAACAAATTCATATAAAACGGTGCTATTCGACAAAAAGATCAAATTGTACGACTGACCAAAACTCGTTCGCGAAATTCATTAATACGCAACCAGTCTTAGCTTGATGGCAAAATGTGTATTAGACCATTAGATGTCGCAAAAGATCTAAATTCTAATTACCTAAATTAAATACGTAATACAGAAAGTCATTTCATCTATTCTAGTTTTGATAAAAACTAGTACAAAGCTACTGTATATTTAGAGACATAATTGACTACACGCAATTTTATAGCACAAACAACTTTCAATCAATTTGCGAATATTTTGAAATAAGGATTACCTAATTGTTCAAAGTAAAATGATAATC
The DNA here is from genome assembly GCA_922987775.1 of Agonopterix subpropinquella. Classification (NCBI taxonomy): domain Eukaryota; kingdom Metazoa; phylum Arthropoda; class Insecta; order Lepidoptera; family Depressariidae; genus Agonopterix; species Agonopterix subpropinquella. The sequence goes on from OV277712.1 coordinate 17,429,687, forward strand.
GTAGATATTAAACAAATCAGCAAGCTAATTACTGCAATCTTCTTATCGTTCAAAGATTGACGTCACATTTAATATCATTTCACATTAAACCAAAAGTTATGACATGGCATATTTACGAAGGTGTGTACAAAAAAAGGCCTCCCCGAGTGACGCACTGAAACCTCAATACGTCTGGCGCACCCTGGCCAATAAACAAGCCTCTAATGCTGGTTGGAAAATATCTTCACCACGATAGAAAGTCAATCTTAATGACATGCCATCTTCAGAAGAAGCATGATATTTAAACACGATATTATCAAATCCAGAGGCAGAGGACGACAAAAACCAAGCTTGTATTTTGGTCGAAGGCCCCAAGTGAAGGGAAAGGTTGATGTCGTGTCGTATCAAAAACTCAAGATACTAGCAGAAAAGAAACAGGATTGACGAATACTCCACCGACAAGAGCGTAGCTCTTAAAATAAGATGGTGAATATCAAATCCAGTACGTTAATCCGATGACATTGTGATTATGACGGATTCGCATTGAATCAGATTAGCACAGGACTGTGAGGAAGGTGCAATAAAAGCATAATAAAAGGGAGACATATGCTTAGCAGACAGCAGGTAGGTGTGGGCTGATTTGACTGATTGTCAAATCAATGATTGAAATAACTTTGTAGTCAGAACTCACCTAGGACACTTAGCTGTCATTTCATACAAATAGGAAAAAGTTACAAGAGGTAAGCATGTGAGACAGAAATACGCCATTCCCAAAATTTTCCGCCACGCTTCGTACCAAGCGGGGGTGAGGTTAAAATTGGTGGGGGCAGGAAGTTTCAGTGTAGTATTAGATACTCTATGAGAGTATCTAGATACTCTTATAGAGTATCTAGTATATCTATATCTATATATATCATACTCTATAAGAGTATCTAGCTACTCATATAAAGTATCTAGTACTACATACAGTACGGATCACAAAACCCTCATGATATAAGGAACAAATATTCTTCCAAAAATAATAATGAAACCTTTCTTCATAAAGCTCGAGACCCAGGAAGCTCTGACGGCCATGGCACGCCATCAAGGGCCATAAACGATAATTGCAAACCGGTATAGAGCCAACCGGTCTCAGCGGGTCAAGAATCGAGCACAATCTATAGTTGGCTTCTGTCTGTGTTATGGACTTATGTTATTACACTAATATAAACATTGATGGGTTAGTTATTTAACTAAATATAAATATTTTAGAGCACTGTGATCGCTAGACGTTTAATTTTCCTTTGAAGACTTTAGTGTCACATAAGACTATATTTAGTTTAGTTTATCGTATACTTGGTCTCTTTAAGTGCCTACTTGTATTATAATATATGTGCTTTTAGTAACACAGCTACCTTTATGGATTACAAACTTAAGTTTATAAGCCTACTGTAATTCTACTGCAGGACAAAGTATCAAAGGTAATATTGTGTGGGATATATTCCACGATGCAGGTCCAGAGCCTAGTGCGTATTGAAGGAAGAGAGATAGTGGTTATAGCCGTATACAGGGTGTAACAAAACACCCTAGTAATACTTAAGGGGGTGCTTCAGACCATCAATCTGAACAACTTTCACTATGGAGACAAAGTCGAGAAAAAATAAAAAAAATCTGCCGTCCCATACATTTGAGTCGAGACTGTACTGCAGTTTTATATGAAAGAGCTGATATTTTTTTCGCGATTTCGATGTTGGCTCCATGGTGAAAGTTGTTTAGTTTGATGGTCTGAAGCACCCCCTTAAGTATTAAGCAGTGGAGCGCCTAAATGTCTCCACTGCGAAGTGAGAAGCCCAAAACCGATATTATTAATATTGATAATATTAATCAACCAGAATATCAAAAAGATTAAAATTCATGTTTCCATGACGTAGTTTTATCAAATTTAATTTGACCAGAGTCTTAGCATTTCTCCTACATAACCCAATACCTACAAACATTCCTTCATTAATAAGTAATAACAACAAGGTATTAATTGCAACATAAAAGCAATAATTACTAAGTAGGTAACTGGTGGTAGACAAACGCAGACAAAAAATAAATGAAAAGGCTCAGTAACCCAACAGCTACCAGCCTTTGTTCTCACAATACGAGTGCGAACATGATTCAGAGAAATAACGGTAACATTCTGTTGGTATACCAGCGAGGCTGTTTGGTTTGCGAATTTTACGAGGTAAAATGCTTATTGAATAAATAAATAAATAACGCTCACAAGCACATACATTGTAATGATCCCAATGTAAGCCTTAGGCTTTTTGTTATGGGAATCATACAATAACGGCACAAACATATAACATCCATGACCGAACCGGGATTCGAACCCAGGACCCTGGTTTGGCAGTCCGGTGTGGCGACCATTACACCAACCGGGTCGTCATGATTGTGATGTGTTCACAAGAATACCTACGCAAGTATACCAGGTATGTAAATATTGCATTTGTAACTATTTATTTACTGTGGATGTGAGTGGTGTACCTATTACCTTTGACTAAGCCTGTTGTGGATGTGAATGTTGTACCTATTGCCTTTGACGAAACCTGTCGTGGATACGCACTTTGTACTTTTCGTTTTAAATAAATATACTATTTATCCAGGGTCCTTCTTAATAATATGCTGACAGTTTTCTGAGGGGATGACCAGACCATACTAAACAACTTTCTCTATGGGACCCACATCGAAGTCGCGAAAAAAAATCTTCTATTACACATTTGTCTTGAATAGGTTAGCAGTTTTGTATGGATTGGAACAGCTGGTATATTAGATAGTTAGGTAGGTATATAGGTATCATTTCATTTTCATTCCAACCACAATGCAACTCTTTTACGTGTTATTTACCGTCAAATGATTACAAAAAATTAACTTTTAAGGTTTGAGTAAACGAAAGAGAAATAAAACCGGTCAAGTGCGAGTCGGGCTACTCGCGCACCGAGGGTGCCGTACCACACCACCAGAGAAGACAGCATTATTAACATAGAAAAAAAACTTTTTATGTCCGGGACCTTTAGCGCGAAACCGACTCACACTTGGCCGGTTTTTAGTATTGGTTGTTATTCTGTGGAGTTTGCTCTATAATCACACTAAGTTTGAGGCTTTTATGTATTACCGTTTTTACCATAGAGCGTGAAGAAAAACGTTGATAAAAACTAGTTTCTTGTTGAAAACCCCCCTTAATTTTTATTTTTTTGTCATTTTTATTATTTGTTAACAAATCCGCCGTAATAACGCATAATCTGAGAAAATAAACACGGTCTCTAAATATAAACAGATTTTTTATAAAGATCATTGAGAAATAGAAACGATTGTTGTACTGACACTGTAGATGGAGACCTAGGTCCAACAATGGACGTCATTTGGCTAAAATCATGATCATGATGAAACGTAAGAGAAATTATTATAGGTACCTTGTCACTATACAATTGTTAGCTGGTTGCAAAATCCTACAATAACACCTAACAATTTAAAACAAATAAAGAATTTGATTCTCGACTCAGAATCGACTAATACCAGAGTTAGTTGTAGTTACCTAACCCTAATTATAACAAGTTAATTTAACCACGACCAATTAGCATTTATTCACGCATTATTATGACAAATATAAAAATCTTTATGTTAATTTTATGAACTAAAGTTACATCACAGTATTAAAGTCACTGAGATATTCCTAAGTGGTTTAGTAAAACATAGAGTATACTTTGTTAATAGCATTATGAATCATCTAACTGATTCAGAGTTTATGTAGAAATTAGAGACATGATAAGGTATCATTGTTATCTAAAACTAAACACATTTCGTTAATTGACTTCAATGATAAGATTGATTAGGTGGATTAAGAATAAATAGTTATTACGCAGATGGCTAGAAAGACCTGGATGCGACTAGCACAAGACAGGAAAGAGTGTCATAATGGAGAGGAGACTTATTATAATCCTGCACAACTGGGTGGACAAAAGCTGATTATGGTGATGATTAGGATTGAAATACACAAGTACCTAAGTAAGGTACCTAGCAAAAATATGATTTTTATACTGGATCACACTGAAACGGCAATACCGACTTTAAATAAAGGCAAAAAATTCATGATCAACATTTATGCTATATAGAAATTTACCTATGGGTATAGCAATTAACCTACCCACCGTACCCACAGATTAATAATAAGTTACTACGTAACCGTATCCCTTTCATGTTGGTCAGTATCTTTGCTCGAATTACCAACTAACTATCTAGGCATAACAGACATACTTAACAGATGTGGAAATTTTCAAGGGTAAATATAACAATCCTACTTATTAAATATTTTTTTCTTCTTCTTTCATGCCCCACGAGTTCCAAACATAAAACTATTCATACAAATGTGTAGTACAAATCTCATCATTCTACATTGCCCTCAATATAAGAAGAGGGATTGCAAGCACACACTTCTGTAACAGAGTTATATTGTTTGATATGATAGATATCATTGTTTCTTGTAGGTCAACTACTTTATCTAGATTTTGGGTGTGTTCAATGTGGAGATAATTTGTGTACGAGTACGTGTACGAGTACACATACTGTATATTTTTAGAAGATCTATAGTAAAGAATCTCTCGTAGATCTATAGTATCGGTATTTTCACAGATTCATTTGTAATAGGATAGGACCATAAAATTATGTGTAAGTGTGTAAGTATACAAACTAATTATAAACTAAGTTGAGCAATATTAAGATACATACGTAAATACTAACAAAACGGACCGTACCCCATTTCGAGTTGGTCAGTAACTTTCCTGGAATTACCCATTAACTATCTAGGCGTGCAGATGTGATTTTCAAGGGTAAATATAACAATCCTACTTATTAAATATCGTTTTCTTCTTCTTTCATGTCAAAATGAGCATGACAATCGTTCATGCTGTAGTGAAAAGATTAGCCAGCCAGCAATAATCGTATCGTAGCTGACTACTCAGAGTGCGCCGTACGAACTCAGGTTCTTTCCTTTCAGGTCCCATTGGTTATCAGTTTCAGCAACCCTTTTAGCATTTAACGTAACAATTTCCGCATTTGAAAATTCATCATCGTCAGCCTGTATCTACCCCCTGCAAGGTATAAGCCTGAGAATTTATAGCTGAGAATAACTGTTTGCAGAGGCGCGTGTCGACTGCTTTTATGCCACTATGCGCAAGAGGTGCGCATCCCTGGTGCACAGGGTTCGGGCCAGCCCCAACAGCATCCTGAAGATGATAGGGGACGGGGTTGACTGCCCCTATGTGCTTCACTGCTGTGGACTACATGTTCCCAGCAGCTAATTACCTACATGTATGTATAATTACTAACAATAGAATAGATTAAGTGTGTACCTACTAATAAAATTATGAGTCTTGTTACTTGAAATAAATATATGATTGATTGATAACTGCCTCCGTGGTCTAATGGTTAAGAGCATTGGGCTCTCGACACGGAGGTCGTGGGTTCGATTCCCACGGGGGACATCTAGTCATATGTCACTTTGTGCGTTTTTCCCCAGTTGGTTAGGACATTGCAGGCTGAATCACCTGATTGTCTGAAAAGAAAAATGATTCCGTGCTTCGGATGGCACGTTAAGCCGTTGGTCCCGGCTACTATCTCTAGTGGTAGTAGTCGTTACATAAAAACCACGTCAGAGGCCGAAAGGCGGTCTGAAAAAACTCTGACACCACACGATAAGAAGAATAGCTGAGAATAGACAAAAGAGGAGTAGGTCGTCTAGGCAAGGTGGGTTGATGATATATCAATAGAAGCGCCAGCGCCGGTAAGACCTGCCGAGAGTGCTGAACAACAGATCAGAGTGCTGTTAAAGCTCCACCTGCCATCACTTCGCCTAGCTACGTCTCCCGTCATTTGAAAATTGAAGTCGTCAATTTTATATTGCAGAAATAATCTCATCGGCATATAAACAACAAAAGACGCGTACAAAGAAAAGTTTTTCGACAAAAAAGTGTCCATTGTCCCGCTCGTTACCTTCGATGCTATTCAACTCGCTTTCTGTCGCAATGGTTGAGGCTTTTTCAACAATTTTCTATTTCACTTTCGTAATTATGGTCATCCGCTTTTTTTATGGGAAAATCAGTAAACATTCGGTAACGACTAAAAAGACGTGGCTTTTTGCGTGGAATATTTTTGGTAAAAGCTTTAACTATATAATTTTTTTCATTGGTATATTATATGGTTTGAGTGAAATCTCTTATATGATATGGCTGACTTTTTAAGAGGGGGTCATACTTATTTTGTCTGTTTTCGAACCGATTTTTTATAACCAAATTATTACATTTAATATATATAGTTCACATAACAGTGTAGATACGTTCTTTCTGCAGGGCATCTAACCGTTGAAAACACGATTCTATTAAATTTTCTCGATACAAAAGAGGAGCAAAGTAAGCTCGATTTCAGATTTATAACCAGTTTTACAAGAATCACCCTACACCATTTCTTCTGAATATACCATCATTTGAAAGGTAAATAATTATAGCAGGGCTTCTACCCGATGGATTATTCCCAAACACCCAAGAGAAAAGATATTGATGGAAAATACGTTATTTGCGATCTTACTTTCAATTGAAGCGGGATGGCTAATTGCTAAAGTTTGCTTGTTAGAAAGAGAGTTTTGCTCTACTCATACCCAGCCTTAACTCTTTTCGATCAAACTAAAGGCTGGCATTTTTATAAAAACAAACTAAGGCAAAACCAAAGCAGTGGTTTTTAGGTTTTTGCCTCAGTTTGTTTCAAAGTTTAACGTGAAATATCTCTCCAAATTCTCATCACCTACCCTCAGGGAGCACCCTCCCTTTATGGACTTTAGTCTATCTATATACCACGCGATGCCCAAAGCAGGTTGGTAGACTTCACATTCATATACGAATCAGAATTTCTTCTTCCACGTATGCAAGTCTTCAAATTTGATTTTAGTGACAATAATAGGTAGGACTCAATTATGAGCGTAGTCTTTAGTTGATATTTAAAAACCTGGTATTTTTCCAAGCTCCACACACGGACCTGAAAAAAAGATCTTTTTTTCAGGTCCGTGGCTCCACATTGATATACCTTTCAATTTGTATGAAAACGTTTATCGTATCGCCATAATAAAACAATGTCATTATCGACGCATTTCACATTGTTTTTAAAAAACATGTAGGTATTCATAGATAATAGGTTTTAGCGAAACAAATTCCATAGAATATTATCACAATAATGCATATAACGTGATAAGGTGATAAAAATTGCGGTATCAAAACGTGACGCATGCTGGACGATGGAAATTATGTTACCTATAAAACTACGATGGTGCAGAATGTAATATTATAATATGAGTAAGTATTATGAGTTTTTAACCGACTTCAAAAAAAGAAGGAGGTTTCTCAATTCGACCGTAGGTATATATATATTTTTTTTATGTGTGTCCACGGATAACTTTGTCGTTTATGAACCGATTTTGATGATTCTTTTTTTGTTGGAAAGGAGATATTCCAAGAAAGGTCCCATGATAAGGAAACCAGGATCTGATGATGGATTCCAGAGAAATCGAGGGAAACCTTCGAAAATCGTAGTGCCGACTAGTGCGTTTGTTAATTTAAAGCACTACTATTAAATCGAACTAATGAATTTACCACTGAAAATTGTGAAATAAACAAAATTTTAACAAAAAAATTAAAACCGCCTTCAAAAAAACTAAAAAGTTAAAAAATAATATTGCAGCCGATGACTTTTTCGTTCGCATCATAAGAACATTAATTTGTTTTATAGAAGTCGGTGTCAAGCCAAGCCAAAAAACTAATGCAAGCCCTGTCGCGAATCTTAACGGCTTGACAGCGACTTCGATAAAACAAATTAATGTTTTTATGATGCGAACGAAAAAGTCATCGGCTGCAATATTATTTTTTAACTTTTTATCTACAGGGGTAAACAGTTGCATTACTTTACGAGGTGATTGTACCCATGATACGGAACAACTTTCACTAAAAAACCTACGGGAAATTTGCAAAAAAATATTACTACTTTTGATACAAAAGTTCGATCCCATTCGAGTACTTGGAACGGCGAGTTCGATGTAAGTTCGAGTCCGATTCCCAATAATGGGTCCCGTCTGTTAAAGTCTCTTGGATATTACTTGAAAATTCTAGACTGCTGGACTTGTTTTTTTTTTCAGTTTGTATTTAAAGTTCATTTTTAAGGGGTTCACACACGGCAGCTATAATGTAAAGATGTATATTATAGCACGATACATCCCATTACATCTTTCCATAGAAATAAAATATACCTACATTATAGCTGTAGTGTGTGGTCTCCTGACGATTTCTATGGAAAGATGTAATGGGATATATCGTGCTATAATATACATCTTTACATTATAGCTGCCGTGTGTGAACCTTTTTACGCAGGAGACCGGTTTTTTTTTCATTTCTGCTTCGATTACCTAAATAGTTTATGTTAAAAAAGTTCGTACTTTTATCGAACATCCAATACCAAAGATTGTCTGATTGAGTAAGGACAACATACAATAAAATATTTATCAAAATTCTTTACGATAATGATAAATAGATACGGCATTTACTATCAATACGATTTGATAAGATAACTTACTCTTAGGAAGATCATTTTCAACAGACTTTAGAAGAGTCAAATTTTACTCGAATTCAAAAATATCTACCTACACGCACTTGTAGCCAGCTAAATACAAGGCTTACTGGCGACAATTATAGTACTTTGTGCTGTCGATAAGGCTATCAGCATGATCACCCCAATAGGGATTATGGTCATGATAGATACACGTCCACTTAGGCCTCCCCCAAGGATCGCCACAGCCAGCGACCGGTCCTGCGCTGTTTCAACCTCATTCAACGAACGGGTTCCCGCCGCCTTCACCAGGTCGTCGGTCCACCGGTGGAGGCCTACCCACGCTGCGCTTTTCGGTGTGCGGTCGCCACTCAAGAACTCTTCGGCCCCATCGGCCATCGGTTCTGCGACAAATGTGCCCCGCCCTTTGCTACTTTAGTTTAGCAATTCTTTGCGCTATGTTGGCTACTCTGCTTCTTCTGCGAATCTCTTCATTTGGATTTGCAGGGAAACTCCGAGCATAGCATATAGCCCTCTCCATAAAACACCCTTTGGGCTGTGTAGGTATGTGTTATGTGTATTTGTACTGTTTTCAAAACAAAATGTTTAAAAAAAACAACATTATACATCAAAGTAAATAATCTACCAACCGTAATTCATTAGCGGATTTTATAGCCTTTATTACATTCATTAAAAATGTTAACAACGTCCAAATAGTATAATTTTAACTAACAGTACGTCAGCATTAAAATATACCTACATCGCACGCAAGTTGCACATAAAAATTATAATCACCAATTGCAAAAAGGTTTATAGAATATGCTAATAATGTTTAAGAGATATTGTCCTGTTTTGTGATGTTATACCATGAAGAATATTCACATAACAATTTCACAAATATGACTGAAATATGACGTTTAGGTTTAAAGAATTTTATTCTCATTAATAACATGAGAACATACATATATTCGTTCTAACATACTTACCTACTAAACAATAATATCTTGGTAGACGTTTTTTTTTTAGTAATTCGCTTAGACAATCCTGAAAGTGAAATTAGTGTATTAACTTAAAATATTTAGTATTGCTAGTATACCTACTATCATAATAATACCTTCACGACTATATTCCATAAGAGGGTAGTAACAAGTATTCTAAAAATATGCATATATGTATAACATAAAGAATATTCAAACATATCAATTTCACAATACGTCCACTGTGCCAGGTAGTGAGACTAGTGATCCGTTACTTTTATCGTTCAGTGCAATACAATATTTAAGATTTCTCAACAAAGCCTAAATTAATAAAGTCCTGGGTACTCCAAAATCTTAACGCTATTTTTAAGCAATACTGCAAAACTGAAACTGAAGCCGTGGTGGTCCAGTGACGAGTAAGTAACATAAATTTCACAATACGTCCACTGTGACAGGTAGTGAGACTAGTGAGTAACCTAGCCTGCCGTGCAGGAGGCGACGGTTCAATCCCCGTCCAGGCCGACTCGTACCAATGAGTTTTTCGGAATTTATGTACGATTTGTAACACCACTGGCTTTTCGGTGAAGGAAAACATGGTGAGGAAACCTGCATGCTTCAATTTCGAGGCATGTATTGTACCTACTGTCCATTACAAGTGGCGACGGGCTCACTCCCTGTCACACTGGACAGAGTTTCGGTACTACTAGTGAAACGTGGATGTTCTGATGTTTCAGAATATCTCTGACTACCCCCTCGGGGAATATAGTTGTGAGCATTATGCATGCATGCATGCACTGCAAAACTGCAAAACTATTAGCATAAATAAGAAACATGAATATGCGTAAAATACCTAAATTGGAATGAGTCATCAATAGTCAACTAAAAACAAAGAATTATGCAATTTAAACACAAACCAAGGAATTTCTTTAAAGCTTTTTTAAGGTGGTGTCCATAATGACTTTGAATGACGTAGAAAAAAACGAAAGGACGCGCTAATGAGTTTCTAATTAAACATTAAGTTATTTTAACTAACACTTTACTAATTGCACTTGTCTATGATATTTTAGCGGCTAAGTTAAAACAACGTAAATTCCACTATATAGTGTTTCAAAATAAGTAAACTATGCTAAGCAGTGGTGACCATTTCCTATGTCCCGGTTGATGGAATAATTAGAACTACGGAAGGTAAAACCAGACGTATTGTCATAACTATCAACCTGTACAAGGTGTAAAAAATGCGTTACTATTAAACAGGGTTCTTCTAATACCATCAAAATGAACAAATTTCACTATGGAACAAATTTAGGTCCTGAAGTGCGATTTTTGAAAATCATACGAGCGAATTGGCAGTAGAAAGATGCATAATCTCCATAGTAATTTTGAAATTTTCTACTGCCAAGTCGCTCGTATGATTTTCAAAAATCGCACTTGAGTAGCTATAACCCAAAGGAACAACTTTTTTTGCTATTGTCCCCATGCCGAAAATTTTTCTATTCGATGGTCTGAAATCCCTTTTAATTTATGTAACGCTTTCGAGTTTATACCCTTTACTTAAATGTCTTACACAAATATCTCAGACACATTATCTCCTCTCAGGAATAAGAGAGGAAGTAAGTCATTCATCACGCGGACCAGTGCGTATGAGGCAGAGTATTTTTAAGTCGCCAGACGTCCTGAGTTCGATTCCCATATAAGTTTATGTTTTACCGTTGTTGCCTAATATTCCGAGAGATAAGTGTACTTTTTGCAACCATCAGCAGCAAGGCTGATTCAGTGTTTATGGGGTGTAGAGCTTCTCTTTGATGGGGATGGACCAGGTCTGCCTGCATAACTCCAGTTGGTTTAGGAGATACAGCCGTACAAAGGTCGCAACTTTGACTGGCTGTATCTCCTAAACCTACTGACAGAACTTGACAGTTTTTGTACTGTTCACATAGCTACAGTGCATACTACAACAATATCATACGATCAGCCGTGCAGCTGATCGTTATTTTTTTACGAATCATCTACAAACCGATGGAGCCATAATCTCCAAAATAGAATTAGAATTAGACCTTTAATCATCAGTAACTCCTAAACCGACTGTAGTTATGCAGGCGGACCTGGTCCATTCCCATCACAGAGATGCTCTACACCCCATAAACACTTAACCAGCCTTGCTGCTGATGGTTGCAAAAAGTACACTTATCTCTTATACTATAACGCGTCCCAGGAGGTCGAAGCACTTCCAATAATGAGAAAGAAGACAAACTGTTGCTTCACCGACAAGACCGCGATGATTAGTAGGTATATTAGGAAATACCGATAAAGATTGGCTGGAATAATCACAAATTAATTGCTAACGAGACCGATTATAAAATGAAAATGTTTCATAATCATAGCAATCTATAATTTGAAAATTAACAAATAATGTTCGATAAACGCAGTTGCCGCAAATCATTTTGCTATTATTATTGATGGCATCATCATCATCAGCCTATATACATATACCAGGATGCATATACTAGGTACATATACAATTATTCACGGCAAAGATGAGGGATCGGATCAAATAGCAGAAACGTGATGTTTTATTAACTATAATAATTGCATTACCTTATCTTTGTAACATTCAATCTTCTTATCGTGTGGGCAGAGCCCTGGTGTAAGAGTTTTTTTCAGACTGCCTTACGGCCTCTGACGTGGTTTTTCTGTAACGACTACTACCACCAGAGATAGTAGCCGGGACCAACGGCTTAACGTGCCATCCGAAGCACGGAATCATCTTTCTTTTCAGACAATCAGGTGATTCAACCTGCAATGTCATAACCAACTGGGGAAAAATGCACAAAGTGACATATCACTAGGTTTCCCCCGTGGGAATCGAACCCACGACCTCCGTGTCGAGAGTCGATGCTCTTAACCATTAGACCACGGAGGCAGTAACATTCAATATTAGTGCAATAAAAAACACAATGCTTTTTATTGTAGGTACACATAAACCTTAACCTATTATTCCATTCTCCTCAGAAGCAGAAAGCCCATCGAATGCCATAAGGATCTAGAATTAATGTTTCATATAAATCTCAATAGAAACTTATTATCTTTAGCACTCACCTCAAGTTTCTTAGCATATTCCTCGGCAACCCTTTCCTGTTCCTTCTTCAGTTCTTCATTCTTCTCCAAAAGCGCTTTCCCCAATTCAGCAGCCAATAGCAAATCAGATTCCTTCTGCTGCAGTTGACTCCACACATCCTCTGCCCCGTCCATAGCAGCTCCAACGTTCGTCGACATTTCTTTAACGTATTCTTCTAGATCCTGGTAAAAATGCTCATCAGATAGACTCAATGCCGATGGAGTAAGTCTATTAGCACTTCTACTTCGACTGCGCCTGTGTTTTGTTTTTGGTGTAGAGCTCCTTATATCCCCTTTACCAACAAATTCTGTTTCGTCCGTTATAAAATTAGGCTGTTTTAAATCAGGTGGTTCTGTACTAAAATATTCACTACTTCTACTATCTGTATTCGATTCACCGGCCATTTATTCTAAAAAGTTTTTTTCTGAAATTTAACTTTGCACTATTTTGGTGTAGCTGTTCTTTTTGAACAATTTCTCTATGGCCTGTTGGATTTTTGTTGTCTTCGGGAGTTTTACGCTTTTGAAAATGTTTGATGGCAGTTCGAAATCCTTTTTTAATGCCATGTTTTTAAAGTGTATTCTTGTATCACAGCACCATGTCACTCACAACACTTCACTCGTTCGTAATATGGTTATGTTAGCACTCGCGTGTGGTAGCAACACAGACGTTGCTTCGACGGCGGTACGACCACAACAGACTGGCTATGAAATCTGCCGGGCAGAACGAGGCATGACGGTCAAAGAGAAGGTGGCGGTGGAGATGGGGAAGTAGGTAGAGAATCGAGTGCTCGGAGTTTGTCTCGAAAGAGAAAAGTTATGGAGTAGATAATGAGATATAACTTTAGTAGAACGGAATGAAAATATTGTGAATTTGGTTTTAAATTCTCAGAAAATTATAAAATTTATGGACACGTAAATAATAAATACCGATAAATGGTTTTTACCAATACGTTACAAATAATCAGAAGAGAACGTAATATTTATTCTGTGTACCTACGGATTTCTAATGGACATTGTTAAATATTTTACAAAATAATTAAATTGTTAAATTTTACCCAAAACGTGGGATGTACCTAAATTAAAGTAACCTACCTTTTTTACTTATTTCTGTGGATTAAAAAGCCAAAGTCAATGAGCTACTGCATAGATAGTGGTTTTGTCGCTAATAATAATGATAATTTATGATGAGGATAATTTATTATGTAGCATAGATTTACAAGTGCATTGTTTTTTAATCTTTCAATTCAATACAAACAAAGACTCTCAAAATGCCCATTTCGTATCAATTTCAATCACCACACATAGTTAAATTAAAATCTTTTATCAATCAATCAATCAACTATACTTTATTTTACACCAAAATATAAACAGTAAAATACAAGAGGCACAAAATAAGGTGGATAATATTAATCTTCTACATTTCTACCTAATTCCCCATCCTCGTTACCATAATCTTTGACACAAAACAACACGTGTGTATGACCGAGACAGCGATAACAGGTAAATGGAAAACCTTAACGTCAGAGAAGGACAGCATTACATCATCAAGGTAATGCAAAGAGAGCGGTCAGTCAAAAAATGGTGAAACATTTTTATTTTTATTGTTACCAAATGTAGGAAGTGATCTCATAATCCTATAAAATACATTTAAATCGCAAAAAAAGACCTTGACTTTTCTATGATGGATTTATTAATGCATTAATTATTTTTATTGATTTTCTACCTAAAGGAGGTTGAATGAGTCAGGGTAATTAGTCTTTGTCTTCTTATATTAAATATTTCTTTTGTTAAGACATTAATAATTACCGTACCCCTTATATTGATTAATTTAATTAGAACGCAATTTAATGATACATAATTAAAAATATGTAGTTTGTAATGTTGGTTCTTGTTACCATAATAAATTTACAATTTTAAGTTTCTTTCGACTAAAAATCGTATTCATTATTTATCTACATCCTTATAAAAAAAAAAAAAAATTTTGAAATTATCCTACTTATAATTAATTGCGGTGGATAATTCTAAAATTAAATCAAAAAAGAATTTAGTAGACATTATTAAATAATTAATACTGTTTTTAGCCAAAAGAAACTTAAAATTGCATATTTATTTGAACAACCGCGTAGTTATTGCAAGATTTACACCCGTTGAAATCTTTTCTAGGGACCTTTGGGAGTGGGGCTTTAAAACATTTTTACGTTACGCATCTAGCTCACGATTTTTTTGGATTTTTGACTGTACATCCTTTGGGACGAGGCGTTTTGCTCATCATTATTTTGTTAATCATTATGTAATCATTTTATTTCAAATTGAACAACTTTTTCCATAATCAGCAGATCCATATAAACTACGCTACGAATCTACTCCAAATTATGGGACAGCTTATTTTATTTTTATGTGATAACGATATTGGTCCGTTAGAGAAAGTTGTTCAGTTTGATGGTATGATCAACCCCACATATAAAAAACCCTGTATAAATAACGTAAGAAATTTGTAGTTTAGTTTTTGTTCGCAGTCTCCATGCATCATCATCAGCCTATAAACGTCCCACTGCAGGGCACTGGCCTACCCTCAGGGAGGGTGTATGGGCATTAGTCCACCACGCGTGCCCAATGCGGATTGGTAGACTTCACATAAACATCAGAATTTCTTCTTCAGTGTATGCAGGTTTCCTCACGATGTTTTCCTTCACCGTTTAAGAGTCGTCGGTATTACGTACATAAGTTAAAAAAACTCTTGTTCGTGCCTCATCTTTTTTTTAAACCATGTTTACTTTATAACGACGCAAACAAATAACGCAATATATAAGTTAATTCCGGTTTACTGGAAAACAAGGAAGGATGTATCAAATTATAGGTTAGACACGAACGTGGTTACGCTGCTTAGCTAGGCAACGGTTACTATCGACCCAACCTACTGATACAGACATCGATCTAACAAGTTGGCATTCCTTTACTTTAAGTGCAGTTAACTTCAAGTGAAGTTGCTTAGAGAGTAAACAAAGCGAATGAATAGGTACTGCAAAAGTTTGAGTTGATTCAGATTCATTTGAAACCGCTCTGTTATGCTTATGGAAATGGCTATTGGAAATTGTGGTCCGGAAACGAGTTGTCCATTTTGTGAAATTTATGGGTACAAAATAGCCCGAGTACAAGTATAATTTTGAGAGTGACCCACTTATTCACATCCTAAATATAATAGCGACGACGCGACGCGATAGTGGCGACGGGCTCACTCCCCGTCACACTGGACAGAGTTACGGTACTAGTGAAACGTGGATGTTCTGAGGTTTCAGAATATCTCTGACTACCCCCTCGGGGAATATAGTCGTGAGCATATGCTATGCTAAATATAATAGCCGGCGAACAACTTGGCAAAAACCTTTACATCTCAGAACACAAGTAGGCGAAAGCGCTACTGCGCACACCCCTCACCTCCTCCCCAGTTTTTTGCCGCGTAGATTATAATTTATTGGTACTTACTACCTCATTATATTATATTTTACATTAATGAATATGACTATTATTGTGTTCATCCCAAAACCTTAAAAGTTTGCCTTGCTACAACTAAAAGGCTACAACTAAAAGGCTACAACTGCATTCGTTTTCATTCAAAAGGTGGTTGTAATTGTAGCGACAATTGGTCGGAGAAGTTATCATTATCTAGCCCTGAACTTAGTACAATTTTTCTTCTTGAAACCAATATTTCGCTTGTATAGAAAGATTCATAAGGAATTGAAAAGAAAGGAAATTGGAAAAGCTAACTACTCAGGTGGTTTGTTTACATTTAATGCATGACTATGTGAAATAAACTACACCTATAATAACAGCACATTTCGGTAGACTAGCTCGAATTCTCAAGTTAAACTCTCAAGGATATTCTTCTGTTATAGTATCACAGAAGGTTCGAGAAGATGGCGGCACCAGAGGACGATGAATTGGAGAAGATCGCAGAAGATGAACTGTCCAAGTTACAGAGACAGGTATTCTTGTAAATTAGCATTTATAATTTGTCATTTTATATTGAGATAACCGGAGAGAAACTATGATACGATACGACACTAACATCTTCTTATATTTTCTTCTATCTTCTAAAATTTCGTCGTGGCCTGCGGGGCGCCGACAGCTCTGTTGGAGAGGAGCATGCCCCGGAAAGGCAGGTCGTGGGTTCGAATCTCGCTCGCCGCCAGACTTTTTCAATTTTTAATTTTAAAATATCTTTATGACAATATTAGAAGGAAAAATAGAGGAAGAGATAGGTAAAGGGAGACGAGGACAGTCATTTAGCATAGGTGAAGGAAAATATTGATGTAGTTTCGTATGAGAAACTCACCTGCTTACAGAGAGGACACATGGTTGGCGAACACTCTACCGACAAGAGAACAAACAGCTCTTAAATTAAATGATGACAAAAAATAAGATAATTATGTCCGGTTGTGGAGGCCTGTAGGCCTAGCATGCCACCACCGAGAAAACGAAAAAATCGAGATGTGCTGCCTTCTCTCATCTTTGTTTCTTTATGTAGGTATGCCAAAGAGAGTGCGCATGACTTATTATTTGTTTTGTAGCATTGTCGCGCGCATGCTAGCCGTACAGGAGTGCGATTTTTGAATCTCATTCGCTGAGTTCAGCAGTTGAAAATTTCAAAATTACTGTGGGTATATATATACCTACCCATCTTTCTACTGCTGATTTGACTTTCAAAAATCGCACTCCTGAAGTATGATTTTTGAAAGTCAAATCAGCAGTAGAAAGATGCATATCTCCACAGTAATTTTGACATTTTCAACTGCTGAACTCAGCGAATGAGATTCACAGGTGTTTATTGCACAAAACCTATATTTAAGGTTTTTCAAGAAAACTAAAACAAATGGCAAATACCTACCTATGTGGATAATTATATCTTTTTCTTTCCAGTTCAGAGTAATGGAGATAGACAGAGCTACGGTGATGAGCAGCGTGCAGCCAACCCTCAGGGTCCAGAGCAACATCATCAAGACCTTGAACGACGAGCTCGACAAGATCATGATGGAACTTAAGGTCAGGTTCTCTTTTCACTTGCGTCATCGGTAAAATCCTCTAGTGGATGAAGATAAGCCCCTGGTACCCCTGGGGCCATGGCGGCCCTTGGCACCTTATAGGTAGCCAGAGAAACATTATCAAGCAACCTTGAACGACCTTGTCATTAGTATGATGGAATTCATAGTCACGACTCAAGATACTCTTGTGCAAATCAATTAATAAAATTGATAAGCAGGATCTTCTTTCACAATAAGGTAGCTACTAAATTAGAAGCAATAATCCATCAATATCAGTCTATAGTCTAGGATGGAGGAACCTTTTTTTTCCAGACCTGGAGAAAAAAAACAATCATGATAGAACTCAGGCTTAAGTTAGTTGCTGTTTGAACCCTTTCAATCGGGCAGGGGCGCAGTGTGAGGTTTCAACGTAAAAGTCAGTACTATCAGTTTAAAATAACAATGTGCATGACCTTGAAGGGCCGTTCGATAACTTCACTCGGTTGTAAAGGAATATAGACTCTATGTAAAGGAAATAATCATTTGAATGACTCGAGTGAAGTTCGTGTGATTGAGTGACGTCACATTTGCAGGCGAGGTCATGCACATTGTTATTTTAAACCGATAGTACATTAGCCATGGTTTGGTATTGAGACATACAACCTCGTCAGCGTCAGTCTGCGGAACATGAACATTAGTACCACCTGGTCTGAATCTGAAAGGTTGACTTCCCCTGGCATATCAACGCTAGGTTATGTCCTTCTTCACGACCGCAACCCCTTTCGGAGTGGTCCAGAAGCAACTGTTGGGCGGCCAGTCGGCCACGCGGCGGAGTGCGTGACGTCACGAGGCATTACCATATTTTCTTTGGCATTACTGCGTACCGGTTACAAAGGGACTTGAGTCAATATACTATTACCTATTCTGTGCTTTAGTATTAAAAATGTTATATCTCGCATATAGTGCGTCCTATGTCGAAAATTTATAGAACCAAAAATGTTCTCGTGGATGTGTTCTACAAGATGCGTACATAAAAGGTGGTAGTCATGCAGACATCTTACATTTTATATTAATTTTAAGTCCTAGAACCAATGTTAATTTACTACTATAGCCCATGGCGGCTCGAATTTAGGGGTATGGAGGAGGGGGGGAGGTGTGCGGGGTGGGGGAGATAATTTGGTTTGACTTGGACAACATAAACGACCTGGGGGTCAATCGCGCTAATTTTGAACGATACTACCAAAACAAAACCACAACCAAAAACTTTACGTTATGCACAATTTGTATCGCGCTAATTATATTAACGGTAACGATTTAGCTTTTTTTCGGAAGATACGTTGGCTCAACGTTCGATGTCCGTTCGATCGAATTTTCTGGCGTGGTAGGTGCGTGGAAGGTTCGTAGTAGGTGCGTGGTAGGTGCGTGGTAGGTGTAGTGGTAACCAAACTTGCTTGTTTTGCTTTGGTAAAGTCAACGATTTAACCGTTCAAAAAATATAGCGCGATAGCATTTTTACATCAGCTAAAATAAATCTAAACCAAAACTAAACCAAAACCAAAAACGTTCCGTCCGAACGGTAAAACAGCGCAATTGAGGCCCTGTTGTAGGAAGGCCCTCTTTTGTTTGAAGGTGTATCGAACAGCATATGTAATATGCTTTAGGTTTTACGATGGAAAGACGTGTCAAGGTACGATAGGGGACTATTCTTTGCCAGAAATAGCACGGAGTAGAGACCTTTACTCCCAACTAGCTGTTGCCTGCGACTTTGTACGCGTGGATTTGGGACTTGTTCACGGGTTTCTTTTTGTGGCCTGTACAACGTGTTAATACTCCCAATAACTTATGACTCAAATCTGTCTACGCATTTTCTTGCTGGTAGAAAATACACACTCTACAGTAATTTGAGCGCAGTTGAGCATGCATAATCAGTTTCCTATAGCATGTAACGCATTTGCAGCCGATCACAAAATTCTTGTTTTTCGCGAGAGTTGCAGCGAGATGACGTTATAGGATAAATAGCTCTTTACACGATTTACACTGTTTTCATGTCGTGATCATCGCATCAGCGCTCGCGCGAAATTTCTATTACAGTTTTTGCAGAAAATACCTAATTTGTTTATGGAATCTACGTGTTTGGAATGTTCGGAGACTTCAACGTGCTTCAACTCTATGTACCTAATTCCTACTTATTATACTGATATAGTTTCTATTTAGGTAAGTATATTTTAGTGGGCAAAAGGCCACATCTTATGATTGAGCTGATTACGAAGAAATAAAATCTAAATATTTCCCTAATGCTTTTCAAAAAAATATAAATAAGTACTTAGTTAAACATCCGAATTTAGTCAGTATCTAAGTAGTTCTTACGTAATGGGGACCCGCACTAACATTGAAAAAAGTCTCTCACTTATTTTTTATCCTATGTAGTCAGCTAATCAATTAAGTATTATCAAGTACCAAAATGTGCAGCAAGCATCAAATAAATCCCTCTATCTTAATCTGTATAAGCGCAAGGGGTTAGATTGCTTCGATGCTGACCGTACTAACATCCACGCAAAGTTTCAATTGTTATTAGTACCTAGATTTTTCTTCGCTCTTATTCAGTCGTAATGTAACCGAAATGACATATTCAACTTTGTTTCTTCCACAGCTTACAAAAAGCACGTCAAACTTGTTAGAGAACGCCCGGAACCGCGACAAGCTGATAGCCCTGCTCAAAGAGCACGAGAAGTGTTCGGCTGAAGTCAGGGAGTACAGGGGAAACATACACGAGCTCAACTTCTTGTTGAAACAGGTCCAGAAGGAGATCAAAGGGTTGAGGTCTAAGGGAACTGGGTTTGAGAAGGTACGAACATAAAGAGTCATCGTTGGTTTCTTTTTAAACTAAACTTGTAAATAAAATTAATCGTACAGCCACATATGGGTATGCTGACGGTTTTTAGAAGGGATGATCAGATCATCAAACTGAACAACTTTATCTAAGGAACTGATCGAAATCTGGGTAAAAAATCTATTGTTCCATACAAAACTGCAAACCTACTCGACCCAAATGTCAGTTCACGTTGTTCCAGAGCGTCAAGAATCAGTCTGAATCGATTCAAGAACTTCAGTCTGGACGGAGAAGAAAACCATAATCATAATCATTATCTTCCTAGCTGGAGTGCGATTTTTCGTGCGAAACTCGGCAGTTGTAAATGTCAATATTACTGTGGAGACGTGCATCTTTCTACTGCTGATATGACATAAAAAAATCATACTCCAGGAGTGCTATTTTTGAAAGTCAAATCATCAGTAGAAAGATGCGTATCTCCATACATTTTCACTGCTGAGTTCAACATATGAGATTCAAAAATCGCACTCCTGGTACTGCCCTGTCAGGTAGCTGAGTTTGCTTTCCTTGTATCTTTCCTCCAATCCTGAAAATCGTCGATTGAAAGCTCGCAATCCATGTTCCTTTTAAAATCAGACCAATGACCAAAAAACAAGAGAACTGAGTTTTGTTAATCATTGCATTATTTGACGGCGGGCGACGACCGACGATATCGAATAAACGAATAAACCTACAAAATTGTGGTTCGTTGGTGCTGGGGCTAATTAATTGGTGTAATTCCAGGAGTATGCCAATACCCTGACAAACCAGACGGTGATCAGCCAGCTGGAAAACCGTCGTGACACCGCCATGAAGAAGTTCAACACTGTTAACAGTGACAACTACAAGATGAGACTCGAAATAGACAGGCTTTTGCGAGATCGGTAACCATTATGATTTCTTACCAGCTTGGTAGAGATAGCATACCTAAGTATATACTTTCTACTACCCTTTATGTGCCACCCTATTTGCCATGGGGGGCATGGGGGACTACTTTTAAATTCCAAATAGTTACTTAACTATACCAATTCGTGTCAAAACTTAACTATACTAATTGGTGTCAAAAAAAAGAGGAGCTTGTGCCATTCTCTAGAACCTTTTTCTATATATCATCTCATCCTCTACCCTAAATTAAATTTATGTTTAGTCTAGCATGCGGTACGACAAACAGTTGCTCGAACCCACTATATAATAGGCGTTAAAGTAAGCTATAACTAAAATAGGTAACTCTGTCAAACAGGCAATTCTTCAACATGATCTGGAAGAACCAGATCAAGCGTCTGATGGACGGGAAGGCTCAGATCCTGGACCTCGTCGAGCAGGCGATCACGACCTACGACCAGCGCGAGGAGTGGTGCAACAAGCTCGACGCTTTGAAGGAGAAAGCTTCCATTGATTACAGAAAACATTGTTTGGTAAGAGCTTTCATATCAGATGCTACATGGAATGGAATAGTAGACACAGGACTGCTACAAATTAGGTGTAAGATTATTCTTAACGTGGTTTCAGTCCATACAAAAGTTTGACGCACAATACCAAAGAATATATTTAATCCCACAATACGCGTAGACGGCATTAATATAAGTAAACTTTGTGTATATGGAAAAATAGTTTAGAAAATCTAGATGTCGCGTCACAAATAACATTTGCGATTTATAATGTAACTAGATTTTGCCCGCGACTTCGTCCGCGTGAAGTTTGGAAAACCCCAAGTATCCTATGTTACTTCTAATACCTACCTTCAAGAATATGTGTACAAAGTTTCATGATGATCGGTTAAGTAGTTTTCGCGTGAAAGCCAAACAAACAAACTTACATTCACATTTATAATATTAGGGATATAGGAGGAAGGAGGATTACGAAGATATAAAGCTTTTAAAGTTTTGTATGAAAAATTTCAAAGCTCCCCCCTGCAACCACCTTAAGGCACATAACGATCGTAAGATTATTCAAATGATCCTCCTTGGAAAATACACAAAAAAAAAATGAATCTGAAACAATAATTCAAATACAAAATGCATATTCGATTCCAATTTGACCTCCTGACGAATTTTTTCAGGTTTTGTTTGGGGTAATTATACCCAATTAAAATAACCCCAAACATAATATGTGTGGTAATAAAGCGCAACATGTACCTATTATTAGCGCTCTGGTCTAGGCCGACTTTGACAAAGACGGAGACTGATTGAGAAAGACTAAAGACACATTTTATTTAAATATTTACCTTTAGATAGGGGTGAATTTATCAGCAATGTGACAGCTCGTGTCTCAAAGTTCATACTGAACAACAGCAGGAGCAAGGCTCGTGCCATCGTCGGAGCCCTCACTGGTCACTACGCCACAGGCACGATGATGCACAAGATGAAACTCACCCTGGATCCCAGCTGCCGAGCGTGCGGAGAGGATGAGGAGACCATGGAGCATATCCTATATGACTGTGATGTCTTGGCGGCAAAGCGCATGTGCCTCCTCGGTGATGGATATCCAAAACCGGGAGACCTTAGGCTTCTTCCCCTCAATGGTATTGCCTCCTTCATTGACCATGTATTTGAAGGGTAAAGTAAGCAAAAAAGTATTGGGGCTAACACAAAAGATCCCACTGGGTCGAAGTGTAGCCCCCACTACAAGATAAGATAGATAGGGGTGTAATGTTTAAATGGCAGTAAAACCTCAACAATCTTTAGGCAAAGGGGAACGCTCGCTTTCGCCAGTCTTCTCTATGGTCTACTAATTTCGACTAGCTTCTCAGGACGACATCTAGGTATGTTGTATTTCCATCTTTTTCTGGGTCATCCATGTGCGTCGACGTCGACGACCGTCTAGGAGTTCTAGGGTTACATTACCCGTCTCTCTTAATTTTTTTTCCAAACCCAGGAAGTACGCGAGCTTCAGCGTCAACTGGACCACAGCATGAAGTTAGAAGAGTTCCTCCGTACCAAGGGCACGGTGAGATTGACGGCGGCTGATGCCAAGGCAGAGGCCAAGAGACTTGAGCTACAGGAGGAGGAGATGAGGGCGTACAACAATTATGTTAACATCTTGGATGCTATTAAGGTTTGTTGGTGTTTGGCTTAAACACTTACGTTTTACTTGACTTTAAATCAACCATTTTCTGAAGTTTGTACCAAGATCACAAACCAATGAACTACTGCTAATAATATACAACAACTCAGTACAACTGAATATGAACCGCTCACAATCATGCTCCAATCGGTTCATCACACACACGTCACCCGTTCGTCACACATTCAATCCAACTGCGATCGCCAATCCGCTTGCCAAGCGTTCGATTATGGCAAATCCCCCCATTTTGGGTGAGACCTATGTCCCGCATTGGACTTCTTTCGGCTGATACGATGATGATGGTGACTGCAATGAATGCGACGTCTTTAGCTTATTGACCAAGTATGATCAAGATAGAATTCCACGGTCTAAAATTAGACAATATCTCAACGGGTCCCTTCTTACCGCGCCCGCGTTCAGAATTATTTGATACCTGCCTTCTCTTTTCCAGGAGTTCGCAGGAGAAGATGATGTAGACAAGCTGATACAAGAGTTCACGCGGCGGGAGGAGGAGAACTACGCTCTCTTCAACTACATCAACGAGGTCAACACGGAGCTGAAGAACTTGAACGATACTGTTCGCTTGCTCAAGATCAATATTGGTAAGAAAAGCAAGGAGACGCCGCATAAGACAGACACAGACCCACAGACGTGTGCGAGGAGCAAGAGAGAAACGTAACTTAAAGATATTACGATCATTACATCGATACCGGGGCCTGTACCCGGACATTCGAACTTCGCAATTGCGTGAACATTTTCGTTCCAATGTCAACTGTATTCCTATGAAGTGCGGACCGAAACAGTGGCGATATAGCGAATATCGAAAGTGCGGGTACAGGAGAGCGATTTTTTAATCACATTCCCTGAGTTCAGCAGTTGAAAATGTCAAAATTACCGTGGAGATACGCATCTTTCTTCTGCTGATTTGACTTTCGAAAATCGCACTCTTGAAGTATAATTTTTGTAGGTCAAATCAGCAGAAGAATGATGCGTATCTCCATACATTTTCAACTGCTGAGTTCAACGCATGAGATTCAAAAGTCGCACTCCGGGAGCTGTATAAAGAGTGACATCAGTGTCACACGCAACGCAAGACGTAAATCGCGCTGTCGAAGTTTGGACTGGTACCCAGGCCCAAGCATACCATACATAGACGAGTTTTCCATTTGGTTTTTCTTCTATAAAACTATAGGATTGGGTACAGTTTTTCCACGGGTTACTGGACTGCTGTTGACTACGGACCTTACTGTTCTTAGTCGAATGTTGTATTTATTCAAAGTATCATAAATAATCATAATAATTTTGATAGTGTGATTTAGGATATGCCATATGATTGGCTTATAGTGTTTAAATCGTCTCGATCCATGCTTTTGCCAGACGTTGGATACCTAATACAAACGGGTTCGCACTGACAAGAGGTAGGCACGTGCGAAATCATAGAGAAATAACACGATGTGCGAAACTTTCAATGAGAATGAGAAAGAACTACACCTCTCCTTACTATTGACTACCTTCAGGACAACCGAGTTGACAGAGATATGCATAAGGTCGAGTCTAGTGGTAGGCAGGTAGTCTCAGTAGGTACTGTTTAGGTATAATAAATACTTATTCTTAAACAGTGCCTGGGCATTACCGCTTAGCAATTCTCTCGTAGCTCCACTACAACCCGTATTTATCCCCAAGTAAAGACTTGATTGATCCCTGAAGCCTCGTTCGAAAAGCGGTCATCATGATTTTTTATTTCAGAGGAAGAAAACGCTAAGCACCAAGCGAAGCTGTACAAACAACAGGACAGCATAGAATCCCTGCGCATCACTCTGGAGCAGAGACAAGCGGCCAACGTGAGCGCCTGTGAGACTTACGATAGAAGCAGCGCCGTGCTAGCGGGCCTGCTGCAACGGATCCAGAGTTTAGCACTGTAAGTGTATAACCAAAGTGCATGATAATGAAGAAGCTTTATAAACAAGAGTTAGGGTCAATTCCCACTGAAAGAGCAGCCTCGCGCCTTTACCAACTAAACACGGTGGCTAGAGCGCGCGACGGCGCCTCTTTGAACTGGTGGCGCGGTTTCTATCGCTTTAAATCAATTTGAACTTCATTCACTTACTAGCGAATTCTTACTTAAGATTCAAAATGCTAGGTAAAATATTGCACCGAAAATGGTCCTCGGGCCGCTGCTCTTTCAGTGTGAATTCGCAACGCAAGCACACAACCGCAGGGTCTATCTAGACTAGCAAACAGAAAAGTGGTATGGAACGAGGCCAAGTACTTCATGAATTTTTCAGTTTGCTAGCGTATCCGTATCAAAGCTAGCTTCGCTTTTTCAAAGGTTGAGCACTCTGGTATGCCCATAATCTTATATGCCAGGACGTTCTAAAGATAGTAGTTAGGTACTTAATACTCAGTTGCTATTCAGAATATTATCCACCTTTCACTAGTAGCTCATGAATATCCCTACAGAACGAAAACTTCAAACAAGCGGCCGTGTTAGAAGTACGAACAGGAGCGCACATACCCCGTCTGCGTGTGTGCACGCTATTCGTACGTCTTGAGGCCGCTTATATGAAGCTTTCGTTCTGTAGGGATATTTATTTATGTGCTAGTTGTCCAAACTCTGTCCAGTGTTATAGCATAGTGTAAAGAACTTATAGTGGTGAAGCTCAGCGGTCGCGGCAGGCCAATCGTGCGGGGCGTGCGGGGGCCGGGAGGAGTGCGTCCCGGCCCACGCTGCCTGCGCTCGTACCCTAACAGCGAATTGAGTTAGGGTACGCCCGTCCCCCGCCGTACCCCGCACGCCCTTAGAATTTTTTTTTATCTATGCGCACGCCGCGCGGGCATAGACCCGCCGTGACCGCTGAGCGTCACCACTTATTTTATTTACACTATGGTTATAGTGAGCCCGTCGCCAGTTTTAATATAAGTATTATAGAAGTACGAATTTCATTCACCGAAAAGCCAATAGTTGCTTCGATAGTGTTACAAGTGCCTAAAAACTGATTGGCACGCGTCCGAACAACAAACCAGATAGGTTTGTAGGTACACGTTTGTTGATCACTATCTATGTGTTTGCAGGACATCAGAATGCGACTCCCTGCCGCTACTCAGACTGCTTGGCAAGTCGTTCGACATCAACGTGACCAACGCCCGCCTCTACATCAAGGGTCTGGAGAAGAAGATCGTCGAGATGGTGGAACTTATCAAGATTGATGAGGTTTGTTACTGAGTAATGCGACTCCCTGCCGCTACTCAGACTGCTCGGCAAGTCGTTCGACATCAACGTGACCAACGCGAGCCTCTACATCAAGGGTCTGGAGAAGAAGATCGTCGAGATGGTGGAACTTATCAAGATTGATGAGGTTTGTTACTGCGTAAAGCGACCCCCTGCCGCTACTCAGAGTTCGATTCCCACAGGGGGCCCCTAGTGAAATGTTACTTTGTGCGTTTTCCCCCAGTTGGTTAGGACATTGCACGCTGAATCACCAGATTGTCTGAAAAGAAAGATGATTCCATTCTTCAGATGGCACGTTAGTCCGTTGGTCCCGGCTACTATATCTGGTGGTAGTAGTCGTTACATTAAAAACCAACTTCAGAATTTCAGATGCCGTAAGGCGGTTTTAAAAATCGGACACCAGGGCTTGCTGCCCACACAAAAAGAAGAAGAATCACCAATAACAATATTATACCTACCTACATTTATTGCAGGCGCTGCAACGAGCGGCGGAGGCCAAGGAGAGAACACCGCCGTCGTCGCGCCGTCGCCGCCCGCGCCCCCCGCCCTCCCCGCGCCCCGCGAGGTTGCCGCGCGAGAACAGGGAACCCGCCTCCTTGCTCGCCACCCAAGCTTAAGATACCAATTATCGACTATACATATTATTCTTTTATACCTTTTTAGGTTGCGGAGTTTCGCCGTTTTCTCGTGGACCTACTAGTACAACCACCAGGGAAACCTATTTCTTTTGGTCCTACTGATGTGCAACCTTGTTTACTATTTTATCGTGTCTTAAAAATAAGATAGAAGGCTAATAAAACATTGAAAAGGACTAGGAGAGCTGAAGAGTACAAAAGGTTAAATATACGAACTCTTGTACACTTCTGCTCTCCTGGTAGAATCAATCACCTTAAAAAGGCAATTTTCCCGGCAGGCCCATACAACGTGTTAATGAATTAACGCAAAACTAGAAAGTAGTTTGTTTAGAATCGAGAGCTGAATCGAATTATCATGGTTTCAACATAGGTAATTTTTTTCAAAATATAAAATATTTTTTTTGCAAAATTTTAAATTTACTGAACCCGATGACAATCCACCGCACGGGCACACTCACCCTACTTACTACCATAACAAGATTATAAAAATGTATCCATGAGTACGTTAGCGCTTTCTTTTAGTGCTGAAATGATAAATCATTTTTGCCTCAAAACTTAAAATGCGAATAACTGTAAATTTTAACTATCAGAATAATGAAATTATTGGTGCAATCTAATTATTTTATTATAAATCAGTTGGGGTGTATGAGGTTTTGCGTTAATTCATTAACACGTTGTATATTCACAACTGGGTACCCCGGCAACCGGAACGCGTAAAGTGGCACTCTGGGTTGAACCTCATCAGGTCATCAGCCAGCACGGAATCGCCTTTTTCTCGCTGCGTCCTTTTCTGTCCTTTAGGAACGTCATTTGCTAGAGCGAGAAAGGTCGCAATACTGCTGGTGCTGCCTCGTGCTATGGCACTCCCGCTACCTTTCTCGCTTTAGCCACATTTAGCAAATGACGTTCCTTAGGTGTCGCTAAGGAGAATGAAAAGGATGGAGCATCAAAAAATGCGATTCCGTGCTGACAAGTGAGGTTAAACCTTAAATAGCTCGCAACTAAATCGTGACTCAAAAAGTCAAGTTGCGTGATACAAAATTCCGTACAGCTGAATATTCCGGATCACAATTAAGACTGAATCTCATCTAAATCTACACTGAACGTCAATTTGCTATTTAAGGTGTTGTTTTGTTACAAATATCTTTTAAAGCATTGTAGTTGTAGCAAAGTTCAGTTTTAGCACAGTAGAAAAAGCTTTTCAAATAAAATAAAACATTGAGAAATTACGTCGGTATTTATTTCATTTTTGTACTTTCAGAATCCATAATTAAAAAAATACTACTTATATACCATTCATACGCTATTCATTACACAATCGCAGAAAATTTTGCATGAATTTAACAACATTATAAATAAAACAAGTAAGTGACAGCTTAGCAAATACTGAAACACTGAACTCAGACCATCAAACTGAACAACTTTCACTACGGAGCCTACCTCAGGAGACGCGCAAAAAAATCAGCTGTCCCATACATTTTAGTCGGGAAGGTACTTAGATCAAAGTAAAATGAATGTATAGGCCCAAAGCGCTTTAAGTTGAAGCACGCAAAACTAGGGCACTTCAATACAAACTAGGGTACTTGGTATGTCATCTCGGTACAAATTCGAAGTAAAACTGTCAATTGTTTTGCCTCATTTTTCTGGTTTGAAATGTTAGCGTAAGGCCTATCCATTAATTTTACTTTGATCTAAGGGTAGGTACAGCAGTTTTGTAAGGGACAGCTGACTTTTTTCGCGTTTCCTGAGGTAGGCTACATAGTGAAAGTTGTTCAGTTTGATGGTCTGAGTTCACCGTTTCAGTATTTGCTAGGCTGTCACTTACACCCTGTATATCTTTGAGCAAGAGTTTACAATATTACAGAAGTGTGGAATTCAGAAAAACCAATAGAATTTTTTGGCGCGCTTTGGCAGTAAAACCATAGATTTAGCATATACCTATCTCGCTCTAACATACGTTAATGCTATGACCTCTTTATATTTCCGATATGCTAAATATGAGTAAGACCGACTCATATGCCGTGACGGAAATACGCCATTTTACAGCTGCGGAAGTTAGAAATTTTAGTCTTTCGTTGTTTCACATCTGCGCGGGCGACCTGCGCCGCGTCAGCCACTTTAGTTCAATTTTTCCATTCACCTCTTATACTATTTTTCAAATTATATTGG
Source organism: Agonopterix subpropinquella (assembly GCA_922987775.1). Lineage (NCBI taxonomy): Eukaryota > Metazoa > Arthropoda > Insecta > Lepidoptera > Depressariidae > Agonopterix > Agonopterix subpropinquella. The sequence continues at coordinate 17,459,347 of OV277712.1, forward strand.
TTTCTGATTCTGATCCCAATCCAACGCCGTCATGAATTGACTTTAAATTCAAACTGGCAATAATAATTAGTTCAACAACCAACTGGCAATATAGCAATAGTAATAACAGTCTTCAAGCTCATGAAAATAGTCCTTATAATTTGTATCAAATTGGCTCCATCAAGCTTTTATAGAAAAAACTACACTTATTCAGTCTAAAATAGACTATAAAACAATCTACCAAGGTTCACAATAGCTTGCCTATCAGCTACTAGACTTGTAACTAGCTAGAACAGCTTACTTGTCAGCTATCCTGACAGGTAGTCCTCTGGCTATCATACTGCTTGCTATCATGACGTAGTTGGTAGACCCTCGCGCCCGTGATATCGCCTTCAGGAGATTCGGTTCGGGAACGAATGGAGTTTTTTGTTCTACCTCCACATCTGGAAAGAAATATTAATTTGTTAAACCATTATAGGGGTCTGTCCGTCCGTCTTTGTATCCGTAATAGGTAGCCCTTTGTATCTTGATAGGTAACATTTTTTACACAACATGTGTTATTAATTAATTATAGTGGATTTCATAACAAACAATTAAAAAGAGGCAAAATTTAGGGGGTCCCCATACAATAAAACGTTTTTTCTTCTTACGTTTATTGTTTTTAACAATAAGTTACGCAAAAAAAATTTCGACTTTTCATACAAACGTTCGATCAGCACATTGCATTTAGTATGGAAAGTACAATTTTTTTTTGCGACTTTTATATGTTTCTTAGGGAAAGTTGATCAGTATCATGGGTACAATCCACCCCTTAAAGTAATGCAACTGTTTACCCTAACATTCTGTAGTACAAACTCTAAAGTAAAACAAATACTAAAAACTGGCCTAGTGCGAGTCGAACTCGCGCTAAGTATAATTACTCTTTTGGTTCGGAAACTTTGAGCGCGGACCCTAAGTCCAGTAATTGGTAAGTCAATAACGTTCACGTCAAAATGTTTGTGACTTCTCACCTAGAACGCCCTGGCTCCACTTGGCCTTGCCAACGCAGTTCCACGGCGCGGGCGCGCTCGAGGGCACGTAGAGCGACACGAGTGTGCTCACCACCTTGTCCACCTCCAAGTCCGTCACCTCCCACAGCATGCCCACCACCATTGGGCTGGAATGACAAAACTATTTGATTAGCATAGGATGACTCTAGCTTTAAAACTAATTATTTTCATTCACGTTTCTTACAAAATTCTTGCTAACTTCATTTGTGTAATTTTTCCATGCCATTGCTATTAAGTACTTATCTCAGAGTAATAAATATAAGGTCTAACAAAATTGGCTGAAACTATTTTAAGGAGATGATCAGACCATCAAACTGAACGGATCCGTTGGGCATAAGAAAGAGGAGTAGAGAGAATAAACCCTTTAGGAATGTAATCTACTTCGCTTACTGCGCGAGTCGCACGGAGCCGCAGGACTAGGGTTGCCAACCTTTTTCCTATATAATATAGTAGGATACTATATTATATAGTAGGGTTGGCAACCCTACACAGGACAGTAGTACTGTAGGTGCTCGCTATAGTACTCACCAGCCGGCTATGTGTAGATGGTGGTGCGCGCCCTGGGAGGCGGCGCGGGGAGCCTGCGCTAGTCGCACGGAGCCGCAGGACAGTAGTACTGTAGGTGCTCGCTATAGTACTCACCAGCCGGCTATGTGTAGATGTAGTACTGTAGGTGCTCGCTATAGTACTCACCAGCCGGCTATGTGTAGATGGTGGTGCGCGCCCTGGGAGGCGGCGCGGGGAGCCTGCGCTAGTCGCACGGAGCCGCAGGACAGTAGTACTGTAGGTGCTCGCTATAGTACTCACCAGCCGGCTATGTGTAGATGTAGTACTGTAGGTGCTCGCTATAGTACTCACCAGCCGGCTATGTGTAGATGGTGGTGCGCGCCCTGGGAGGCGGCGCGGGGAGCCTGCGCTAGTCGCACGGAGCCGCAGGACAGTAGTACTGTAGGTGCTCGCTATAGTACTCACCAGCCGGCTATGTGTAGATGTAGTACTGTAGGTGCTCGCTATAGTACTCACCAGCCGGCTATGTGTAGATGTAGTACTGTAGGTGCTCGCTATAGTACTCACCAGCCGGCTATGTGTAGATGTAGTACTGTAGGTGCTCGCTATAGTACTCACCAGCCGGCTATGTGTAGATGTAGTACTGTAGGTGCTCGCTATAGTACTCACCAGCCGGCTATGTGTAGATGGTGGTGCGCGCCCTGGGAGGCGGCGCGGGGAGCCTGCGCTAGTCGCACGGAGCCGCAGGACAGTAGTACTGTAGGTGCTCGCTATAGTACTCACCAGCCGGCTATGTGTAGATGTAGTACTGTAGGTGCTCGCTATAGTACTCACCAGCCGGCTATGTGTAGATGGTGGTGCGCGCCCTGGGAGGCGGCGCGGGGAGCCTGCGCTAGTCGCACGGAGCCGCAGGACAGTAGTACTGTAGGTGCTCGCTATAGTACTCACCAGCCGGCTATGTGTAGATGTAGTACTGTAGGTGCTCGCTATAGTACTCACCAGCCGGCTATGTGTAGATGGTGGTGCGCGCCCTGGGAGGCGGCGCGGGGAGCCTGCGCTAGTCGCACGGAGCCGCAGGACAGTAGTACTGTAGGTGCTCGCTATAGTACTCACCAGCCGGCTATGTGTAGATGTAGTACTGTAGGTGCTCGCTATAGTACTCACCAGCCGGCTATGTGTAGATGGTGGTGCGCGCCCTGGGAGGCGGCGCGGGGAGCCTGCGCTAGTCGCACGGAGCCGCAGGACAGTAGTACTGTAGGTGCTCGCTATAGTACTCACCAGCCGGCTATGTGTAGATGTAGTACTGTAGGTGCTCGCTATAGTACTCACCAGCCGGCTATGTGTAGATGGTGGTGCGCGCCCTGGGAGGCGGCGCGGGGAGCCTGCGCTAGTCGCACGGAGCCGCAGGACAGTAGTACTGTAGGTGCTCGCTATAGTACTCACCAGCCGGCTATGTGTAGATGTAGTACTGTAGGTGCTCGCTATAGTACTCACCAGCCGGCTATGTGTAGATGGTGGTGCGCGCCCTGGGAGGCGGCGCGGGGAGCCTGCGCTAGTCGCACGGAGCCGCAGGACAGTAGTACTGTAGGTGCTCGCTATAGTACTCACCAGCCGGCTATGTGTAGATGTAGTACTGTAGGTGCTCGCTATAGTACTCACCAGCCGGCTATGTGTAGATGGTGGTGCGCGCCCTGGGAGGCGGCGCGGGGAGCCTGCGCTAGTCGCACGGAGCCGCAGGACAGTAGTACTGTAGGTGCTCGCTATAGTACTCACCAGCCGGCTATGTGTAGATGTAGTACTGTAGGTGCTCGCTATAGTACTCACCAGCCGGCTATGTGTAGATGTAGTACTGTAGGTGCTCGCTATAGTACTCACCAGCCGGCTATGTGTAGATGGTGGTGCGCGCCCTGGGAGGCGGCGCGGGGAGCCTGCGCTAGTCGCACGGAGCCGCAGGACAGTAGTACTGTAGGTGCTCGCTATAGTACTCACCAGCCGGCTATGTGTAGATGGTGGTGCGCGCCCTGGGAGGCGGCGCGGGGAGCCTGCGCTAGTCGCACGGAGCCGCAGGACAGTAGTACTGTAGGTGCTCGCTATAGTACTCACCAGCCGGCTATGTGTAGATGTAGTACTGTAGGTGCTCGCTATAGTACTCACCAGCCGGCTATGTGTAGATGGTGGTGCGCGCCCTGGGAGGCGGCGCGGGGAGCCTGCGCTAGTCGCACGGAGCCGCAGGACAGTAGTACTGTAGGTGCTCGCTATAGTACTCACCAGCCGGCTATGTGTAGATGTAGTACTGTAGGTGCTCGCTATAGTACTCACCAGCCGGCTATGTGTAGATGGTGGTGCGCGCCCTGGGAGGCGGCGCGGGGAGCCTGCGCTAGTCGCACGGAGCCGCAGGACAGTAGTACTGTAGGTGCTCGCTATAGTACTCACCAGCCGGCTATGTGTAGATGTAGTACTGTAGGTGCTCGCTATAGTACTCACCAGCCGGCTATGTGTAGATGGTGGTGCGCGCCCTGGGAGGCGGCGCGGGGAGCCTGCGCTAGTCGCACGGAGCCGCAGGACAGTAGTACTGTAGGTGCTCGCTATAGTACTCACCAGCCGGCTATGTGTAGATGTAGTACTGTAGGTGCTCGCTATAGTACTCACCAGCCGGCTATGTGTAGATGGTGGTGCGCGCCCTGGGAGGCGGCGCGGGGAGCCTGCGCTAGTCGCACGGAGCCGCAGGACAGTAGTACTGTAGGTGCTCGCTATAGTACTCACCAGCCGGCTATGTGTAGATGTAGTACTGTAGGTGCTCGCTATAGTACTCACCAGCCGGCTATGTGTAGATGTAGTACTGTAGGTGCTCGCTATAGTACTCACCAGCCGGCTATGTGTAGATGTAGTACTGTAGGTGCTCGCTATAGTACTCACCAGCCGGCTATGTGTAGATGTAGTACTGTAGGTGCTCGCTATAGTACTCACCAGCCGGCTATGTGTAGATGTAGTACTGTAGGTGCTCGCTATAGTACTCACCAGCCGGCTATGTGTAGATGTAGTACTGTAGGTGCTCGCTATAGTACTCACCAGCCGGCTATGTGTAGATGGTGGTGCGCGCCCTGGGAGGCGGCGCGGGGAGCCTGCGCTAGTCGCACGGAGCCGCAGGACAGTAGTACTGTAGGTGCTCGCTATAGTACTCACCAGCCGGCTATGTGTAGATGTAGTACTGTAGGTGCTCGCTATAGTACTCACCAGCCGGCTATGTGTAGATGGTGGTGCGCGCCCTGGGAGGCGGCGCGGGGAGCCTGCGCTAGTCGCACGGAGCCGCAGGACAGTAGTACTGTAGGTGCTCGCTATAGTACTCACCAGCCGGCTATGTGTAGATGTAGTACTGTAGGTGCTCGCTATAGTACTCACCAGCCGGCTATGTGTAGATGTAGTACTGTAGGTGCTCGCTATAGTACTCACCAGCCGGCTATGTGTAGATGTAGTACTGTAGGTGCTCGCTATAGTACTCACCAGCCGGCTATGTGTAGATGTAGTACTGTAGGTGCTCGCTATAGTACTCACCAGCCGGCTATGTGTAGATGTAGTACTGTAGGTGCTCGCTATAGTACTCACCAGCCGGCTATGTGTAGATGTAGTACTGTAGGTGCTCGCTATAGTACTCACCAGCCGGCTATGTGTAGATGTAGTACTGTAGGTGCTCGCTATAGTACTCACCAGCCGGCTATGTGTAGATGTAGTACTGTAGGTGCTCGCTATAGTACTCACCAGCCGGCTATGTGTAGATGTAGTACTGTAGGTGCTCGCTATAGTACTCACCAGCCGGCTATGTGTAGATGTAGTACTGTAGGTGCTCGCTATAGTACTCACCAGCCGGCTATGTGTAGATGTAGTACTGTAGGTGCTCGCTATAGTACTCACCAGCCGGCTATGTGTAGATGTAGTACTGTAGGTGCTCGCTATAGTACTCACCAGCCGGCTATGTGTAGATGTAGTACTGTAGGTGCTCGCTATAGTACTCACCAGCCGGCTATGTGTAGATGGTGGTGCGCGCCCTGGGAGGCGGCGCGGGGAGCCTGCGCTAGTCGCACGGAGCCGCAGCCGGACAGTAGAACGACCCCCCCGCGCGCGGCGGCGCCCTCCACCCCCGCGCCCTGCGCACCTCCGTTGGCGAACCTGCACCCGTCACCGTGGCCACAGTACCTGCGGCGATAATCAAATGTAGAATTTAGCTATCGGAAACTTTAACCATGCGTTCTACTCCTCAACAATTTTCACTGTGCAGCAAACTTCCAAATCGAGAACAAAATCCGATGTTCTCAACATCCTGAAGTAGACCGATCGGGAAAATGAACCGTTTGGACAAGTGACCGATCGAGAAAGTAAACCATTCGGGAAAGTGGACCGATGGTTCCGGGGGGCTATACACGAGGACTTCGCTTCAGCGCGCTGTTAACGGGACAGCAAAAGTATGCTTGATTTTTTTACTTAGCTTATTGACTGAGGACATTTGAAAGGACTGGAATGTCAGCGACAATATATGGCAGCAGAGCACAACCGAAGCATACAAAGGTGACATTAGAAACATGTGCCATTTTTGGGTTTTGTTATTGTATAACGTGGCGAGTCCATGTGTATAGAATGTCGTCGGCTGTTCCATACAGTAGGTACTGCATTACTTTATAAAAAATTTAACATAAATGTTTATTTCCAGAAATATATCGGCACTAGTGAGGTGGTCGAGGAAGTCTTCAGGAAAGGGTGGTTATGAGATGTGACCGGTCCACGACTCGCACCAGTATTGCACGAATGACGTCGTGAGCTTGTTTCTAGACAGTAAAACTTACAGAAATATATCGGCACTAGTGAGGTGGTCGAGGAAGTCTTCAGGAAAGGGTGGTTATGAGATGTGACCGGTCCACGACTCGCACCAGTATTGCACGAATGACGTCGTGAGCTTGTTTCTAGACAGTAAAACTTACAGAAATATGTCGGCACTAGTGAGGTGATCGAGGAAGTCTTCAGGGGAGGGTGGTTCCGAGATGTGGCCGGTCCACGATTCGCACCAGTACTGCACGAATGACGTCATTCGCTTTTCCATACGGTCGAGGTTCTTTTCTGCAAATACAAGACAATAGATACATACTATATAACGTATTCCTACTCTCGACGGCACTACCTTGGAAAATTGTATTTCTATATCCAAAAAAAGAACCAGAGTAAACTGATCTTCAGTTACTATGTAACCAAATACTAAGTTAGTGTCCGTTCATCAGGTCATGACCTACGAAGACCCATGTCAAAACCACTGGTAGTTCATAACCCTAATTGCCCGAATCCCGTCTCGGGACCTCGCAGACATTTTTCTGAGAAGGAAAAAAACTTACCAGGATTAATAACATATCTGCCGACGTCAGCTTTGGCGGCTAAATACCCGTCGACAATGTCCTTCTCGTGTATCTTGTATAGGTAGTACACAAAGTGTATGTTTTCCATCCTAGACACTGGATGGTGGTTCAGTATGGGCAATGATTCCCAAGGGAACGTGTCTAGCATCTGTAAATATACACGCATCACGATAATAATCTTTTTGAACCCATTCTGAACTACTCGCCAGAAACTAGATGCTATAGAAATGTGGTTCTACCGAAGAATGCTGCGCATTAGTGGGGTTCAGCGAGTTACCAATGTGGAAGTTCTACGACGTGTTAGGAAGTCCCAGGAGCTGTTGCGAGCCATTAAAAGGAGGAAAGTCGCCTACCTTGGTCATATCTTGAGAAATCAGCGATAACAACTGCTCCATAATAATTAAAAGTAGGGCAAAAGAAGCGTCGGTAAGCCACGAATGTCGTGGCTCGCGAACATGAGAGAGTGGATAGGCATCGCCAGCGTCGAAGAGCTGTTTCGTTTGGCGAGAGATAGGCAGGGATAAGCAGAGCTGACTGCCAACCTCCAGTAATGGAGAGGAACCCGAAGAAGAACCCATTCTGTAGCCATCACGATGGGTTCCACAAGATCAGACGTCGAGGAAAACCCAGGAGATTTCTGAAGGGTTGGCACGAGTTTGCATTGCATAGGGAGGATTGGAGGAGAAGGAAGGCCTTTTGCCTGCAGTGGGACACTGAGCAGGCTAAATAAAAATGTAAAAACCCTCACTATAAACTACATACATACATCTTAGACGATTTTTATAGGGACCCCCGCCTTGCGTTAGCATTTCCCCTCTGCCAACGTACAAGATCAAGAGAACTAATCATGTGCTTGAACTTTTGGTTTGAGGTTCACACGAGACTGTTTATTTCATGATTTTTAAGATTCAAAAATTTTAAATTAACATTGAAAAGGACAACCGCCGCTCTCCCTTGAAAAAATACCTTAAAATGTATAGAAGTTTTGACTGAAGTCAAATGTGTAATAAATTTTGAGGTTTTATAAAAACGACTCAGATAGTATCATTTATTTTTATTTAACGAGTTATTTATCGATCTATAAATAATAATAAAAAAATAAAAATAGTTTATTTCTCTCCACATACAATAATATACAACAAGTTGTTTAGGTGTAACTGACTAGTATTAAATACATTATTATAGTAATGTGGAGACTGGTGCCTGGACTAAGTTCACCTTGCGGTGAGCTTGAAAAAGGTGTCACAGGACACCAGGCCTCCACCCGCACGGTACCTTTACAAGAAATTTGTCTAGGAGAAAGTTATTACAAGTAATTCTTATATGGATAATATGTTTTTATTTTTTAAACACTTTTAACTCTTATTTTCCAAATTTCTACCTACAATTTTAATGCTTATTTTCTATGATAGCTTAGGCTAGTTTATGTAATTTGTGTAAATGTGTGAGAACAATACCTATAAATGAGTGTGGGTGTGCGTTTGCGTGTGTGATTGCTACAGTACAGGGTGAACTTAAGACATTTACAATTTGAAATTGACCTAAAATTGACCTTAGCCCTACGATAATGCATTATCTTGGGATCGGATGACTCTTCCGGAGCCATCCACTAAGTTAATTCAATTGACAATGAAATATAAAATATGTATGTAAATTAGGTAATACCTATATACGTTGAAATCCTAAAACTACTGCGGAACTACTAGAAGTGCCTCAGTTTCCTGGTACGTGAGTTTACGGAGCCATTCCTTAGTCTTATGTTTGCAGGCAGTTTTTGGCAGCGGGAAAATGTTCAAAGCAGCGTTACATTTATTATAAAGATATGCCCCCAGAAAACAATGAAAGCGGTTTGTAAAGACGGTTTTGAAGGTAGAGCTAGTACAAACAAGGTCACATCGCCGTCTCCGTGCCACATGATCAGGATTATAGGTAAGGGTGGTATGCTGACGCGTTATTATACTTAGGATGAAGAGCTGTCTTACAGTCATTACCTCATTACCTATCCTATCTATCTATCTATCTATAACGTCACGCCTCTTTCCCAGTGGGGTAGGCAGAGACCAGGGCGCGCCACTTACTACGATCTTTACACACCTCTTTTGCCTCATGCACATCCATACATCTCTTCATACATGCCCGTCGGTTTCGAGAACTCCGCACCTCCCCTTTTTGTATGAGTACGAGTTATTTAATAATTTATTATTAATAAATTATAAAAAAACAGCAACCCCAACATAGCTGTCAATGTCGTTTAGTAGGAGGAGGTAGGAGGTGTTGCAAGCACAATGTTTTTTTTTATATAAAAATGATAAAAACTTATAAATCATTATAAAATAAACTAATGCCTGCAGTTAGTTTCTAGTGTTCCATAGTCCATAATAAAAATAGAAGGACGGTTATACATTTTTGGGTATTATATGCCAGATGTCCTTTCTAAAGTTATGGAATAAAGTCCAAAGTTGCGGATTTCATGCTACCTCGCCTCGCCCCCCGCAAAATGTGGCAGAAAAGTTTGTTAGTAGAATTACACGCGTAACTTGTCCAAATAAAATAGTCTAAGACATACATACATAAACTCACGACCATAATCCCTCACTATCAACTATCTTCTTATTAACCAACATCAAAAAAAGAGGTTATCAATTCGTCTAAATGGTCTTGTTTTTACGTAGGTACGTTATGCAATAACTTGGGCATAACTTTCTTTTTGATGATTTTTTATTGTTGCCCGAGTTGGTCCCGTTTTATAAGTGTTACAGCCTGTAACAACTAACAAAGATCCCTCTCAGTACAATATGTGCACGATTGATTGATTAATTGTTTGTGTGTGGATTGTGTGTGTTTTGTTGTTTTTATGTTGTGTGTGTTATTGTATTGTATGTTTGTGTTATTCAAATATAAATAAGAACAGAATTAACATACCTCATCAACAATCAATATAACAGGCTGCCTTTTAGCTTTCTTCAAACAGACCCACTCATCCGCCTCCCTTACAACTTTAGCCGCTTGTGAAAACGCCCTTATACCATCAACTAGAGTAAAATGATGAGTTTTCTCAAAGCAATTGGACAGGCATTTCAAACACAATTCGTTACAGAACGTGAAGTCTTTGGAACAGTTGTCACACGGGTCTAAAGTTTGTCGAATGTCTTCAGTGTTGCCATGTTCCGTCAATATGAGACGAATGCAGGACTTTATTTGTTCTGAGGTCATTGAGTAACAACTGTCTATGAGGTTGTAGAGCAGGCATTTTTGTTTTGTTGTTAGTTTTATGAAGCTGAAAGAAAAAGTTTATATAATACGAGCTTTTACCCGCGACTTCGTCCGCATAAATTATATACCAGATTTTAAGTCAGATGATAAGCTAACAAACAAAAAAAGTTTCATCAAAATCGGTTCAGTAGTTTTTGCGTGATACTCGAACAAACAAACACCCAAACAAACAAACATACAAACAAACAAACAGACAGACAAAAAATCCAAAAATTTGTTATTTGGAATCAGGGACAGGTAAAAACCATGTCGCAATTTTTTTTGTCAATATCTTCAATGTACAGACAAACTTTCTGCTACAGTTTTATAATAGTTTAGATACAGGTTCCTTTTTAATATGCTGACACTTTTTTAAGTGGATGATCAGACCATCAAACTGAACAACTTTCTCTATGGGACCAACATCGAAAACGCAAAAAAAAATCTGCATACATTTGTCTCAAGTAGGTTTGCAGTCTTGTATGGAAGAGCTGATTTTTTTTCGCGATTTCGATTTTGGTGCCATAGAGAAAGTTGTTCAGTTTGACGGTCTGATCATCGCCTTAAAAAAAAGATAGCATATTAAGATGGACACTATATTGGCTATGTGCGAAGTGGGTGGTGAGAATTGTCGAATCGCAGCGCACGCTGTGGCAGAAACTTGAACCATTTCGGGAAAAACTTTGTGAAATTTGCTTCACTCTATGCAAATCCACAAAATCACTCGACACTTAATCTTAAAATTTGACTTGGTTTGCGATTTTTGAAAGCCACACGTTCAAATCAGCAGTAGAAAAATTATCATGGAGATTATGTTTCATTCGAAAACGATTTTGAACGTGTTACTTTCAAAAATCGCACTCTTGGATGGATGTTTCTGTGATCTAGGTGCTTACTAAACAATCCGTCAATCGGCCACTCCCTGCCCCACACTCAAGGGGAGCCGAGCAAGAACATACAGCGAGCTCACGCGTGCGAGCGTGACGGCGCGTGTGCCGACGTCATCTTGTGTCTGCAGTATAATGGACATCTTAGCAAGACCTGGACTGCGCAGCATACAATTTGTAGGCGAAACCGCTACTGCGCATACCCCTTACCCCCGCCTATTTTTCGCCCTAGCCGGGTAATAACCTAGTCAAGCATCGTGAGACCATTCTAAATAGCTCCGGGAGTGTGTCAGTCAAAACTATGTCTCGGATCGGTCGCCGGTTCACCACCAGAATACCACAATTTTTTACCTGACTGTGACAGAGGGAAGGTAATGTATTTTGAAGTAAAGGAACTTAACTTACCCCCAATCCGTAATGGTATTATCAACGAGCTGGACTACTCTGTCCTTTATGCTGGAGTCCACTAGTTTGCCAGTCAGGAGGCTGCCCCATCCACCCAGCCAGTGCTTGTCCATCACGTTTATTACGCTCTAGAAGTAAAGTTTGTAATTGACTAAATACAGACAAACATCTCTTTTATTTATTACGAGCTTTTACCCGCGACTTGGTCCGCATAAATTATATACCAGATTTTAAGTCAGATCATAAGCTATCAAATAAAAAATATTTCATCAAAATCGGTTCAGTAGTTTTTGCGTGATGCTCGATCAAACAAACAAACACAAACAAACTGACAGACAAAAAATACAAAAGTTGGTGATTTGGAATAAGGGACACCTAAAAACCATATCATAATCTTTTTTTTGTAAACATCTTCAATGTACAGACACACTTCTGTTACAGTTTTATAATAGTTTAGACTAACTAGAGGCATATGAATAGATAATAATATTGTTATCTATTCTTATGCTTGAGGCTTATTATCTCGAGAATAGCTTATCCTTGTTTCCAAGAACCAACTCGAATACTTCAATGTCAACCCTTAACACCCCTCTTTTTGTCAGATAAGGATCTTCTTAAGTAGCATTTCGAATAGTTTGTACGTATAGCATTATAAAAGGATGTGAGCCGGAAGTTCTTGAGGTCGTCTCCTGATTTCCCAGGTTTTAGGACTTCCTCTAAAGACGAGGGATCTTTGCAGAGATTAGGCAGTTGTTACCAAGTTCCAGCAGCCACGAAACAGCGACCGGTCCTAGCTGTTTCATTTGCTCCACCCAAACGTTATCAACTCCTGAGGCTTTGTCGCACTTTAGCTGCTTTATGGCCGTTACGACGACGTTCAGTTGAAAAGGCCCGCTAATATAAGCGTTCGGGGACTCTTGGTGGTTAACTTTTGGGATTTCGCTTAGTCGGAGTGGCTTCCCATTCAGAAGAAGTTGATGGGCCACTTGATTGTAACTGAGCTGATCCGACTCTTTGGCACAGCGGACCCCCGTCCGTTCACTAGCGAGTTTCCTAATTGTGGTACATGCTTTTTTCATGTCAATGTTTGTGACAGTGTCTATCCACCTGTCACGCCGGCATTCGCTTATCTCCATTAAGAAGTTTTCTCCCATTTCTATGGTGTCCTCTTCTTCTTCTCTTTTTCTTATCGTGTGGGCAGAGCCCTGGTGTTAGAGTTTTTTCAGACCGCCTTTCGGCCTCTGACGTGGTTTTTTATGTAACGACTACTACCACCAGAGGTAGTAACCGGGACCAACGGCTTAACGTGCCATCCGAAGCACGGAATCATCTTTCTTTTCGGACAATCAGGTGATTCAGCCTGCAATGTCCTAACCAACTGGGGAAAATGCACAAAGTGACATATCACTAGGTGCCCCTGTGGGAATCGAACCCACGACCTCCTTGTCAAGAGCCCAAAGCTTAGATAAGTGTTATAGTATAAGAGATAGACGTACTTTTTGTTATCATCAGCTGCAAGGCAGATTCAGTATTCATATGGTGAAGAGCATCTCTGTGATGGGGATGGACCAGGTCTACCAGCATAACTCCAGTCGGTTTAGGAGTTACTGACGTTCAAAGGTCAGTTATGGTTTAAAAAAATGAATACGCATGAATATGCTGGTACTATTGAATACGCACTGTAGCTATGTGAGCAGTACCAAAACTCTCATGTTCTCTGTCAGTCGGTTTAGGAGATACAGCCGTTTAAAGGTCCGACCTTCGAACGGATGTATCTCCTAAACCGACTAACTGATCCGAGATTCTTCTGTACTATCGCGGACTTTTCCGCCTGACCACCACTAGGCTCATTTTTGCTTGCATACTAAAAAATAAAAGCGATGTCTTACCCCGCCCTATTGATGAATAGACCAATTAATAATAGTTTCTAAACAATAAATTTTGGGCGAAATTATGTGATTTTTTTCTCAAGTGGTCAGGCGGGAAAGTCCCCGATAGTACCTATTTACTTTGTGTCTAAAGGCAGCATTCTTATCACTAAAATCTTAAAAGAAGTAGGCCTACCATGGGTTTACACTGTAGTATACTACAGTAAAACTACTGTAGTAAACTACAGTTTTTGTGTTGAATTTCGTACAACGCTCCTAGTGGTTACATTGAGAACTAATTCTATCATACAAAACTGGCACCGCAACTAAAGTAGTAACGTAGTGTGAAAACTCATGTTCGGCCTGCTTATCAAATGATAGTCTACCTTCATCCTCAAGTCAATGTCCTCACGCCGATTCCAGTAATTCTGCACAAGCCGTTTATTATTCAACAGTTGCGCATTGTCTATCGTTTTATAGTTGTCTTCTAATAGAGAGTATAACTCTTCAAATTGTGGCTTTTCTCCTTCTGAAAAGTAACATGTAAACGGATTAAAATAAAATGGCTTTTTCCATACAAACAAAGTCCTCCGTTTCCTTCCTGGCTAATGACTAGAGATCGGATAATCGGATGCATATTTATTTACCTAAACTTCACTTTTTCCCCACGAAAACAGGCTATAGACGCCTATACGCCTTTCTGAATAAAGATATTTAAAAAAATCAGGCCACCCGCACTGTTTTGTCATACTGATCCTCGTAGGTAGTCACACCACTATGATATAACATTCTTCCGACATGAACAACTTGGACAACATAAACAACTCTGACAGCATGAAAAACTCTGAAAAAGTTGTTCAAATATGGGCGTCCACGCAAGAAGGGTCCAGTTGTCGGGTTTTGAGTTAAAGTTAGATTCAGCATCTGTATCAGTCACATAATCATATGGAATAATAAAAAAGGGGTGTTAAAATGCCGACAACTGGACCCTTCTTGCGTGGACGCACAAATGTCCAAGTTCTACAATATTTTGTATGTCGATAAATCTTTTAGCAATCCTGGGACTTCAGAACGATCCTGGGATTGATTAATAAAATAAATGAATTAAGACGTGTCCACATTATTCTTGTGAAAAATGAAGTTTAGGTAAATAAAATATGCATCCGAATATCCGATCTCTACTAATGACACCAGAGCAAAATAAATTTTACCATACGATCTATGTTACCTCTGCTATGTCCCTATGTTTTGCTTTCTTACGCTTGAAAGAATTATTGAAATCGGTTTAGTTTTGGAGGAGGAAACAGGGAAATACGAAATGCAGATTTCGTCTATTTTATGTAGATAAAATCGATCCGAGCTGCAGTTGTCTCTTTCGCACTCTAGTCGGCGGGGTGTATACAGGGTGTAACAAAACACCCTAGTAATACTTAAAGGGATGCTTCAGACCATCAAACTGAACAACTTTAACTATTGAGGCAACATCGAAATCGCGAAAAAAAATCCGCTCTTTCATACAAAACTGCAGTACCGTCTCAACTCAAATGTATGGAATGGCAGATTTTTTTTATTTTTTCTCGACTTTGGCTCCATAGTGAAAGTTGTTCGGAATGATGGTCTGTAGCATCCCCTTAATAAAAAAAAATGTTTATTTAAATGTACACAAAAACAATAAAATAGTACATTACGATACGTGTGACCTAAGTAGTCCATTATTGCACGGCGTGAATTATCGCCCGAGCGCAGCGAGGGCGATAAACGCCGTGTAATAATGGACTTACTTAGGTCACGAGTATCGTATACTATTTTATAGCTCGTGTGACCTAAACCCGCCAACTTTTGTGTGTGTGTGTGTGTGTGTGTGTGTGTAATGTATTGACATTCTCTTTCATGTTGAAGTTTTTAATTCTACGAAAACGTATACTAACGAAAAGGGCAGAAAGGGGGACCGGGGGCGAAGCCCCCGGCGGGGTGGAGGGGCGGAGCCCCCCCGGGGGCACGGGGGGCGGAGCCCCCCGTAGGACACAACCATGACTTTAAAATCTTCGTTCATATATCGCAACCACAATCAATAGATACTCACCTCTAATCACATCTACCGTCACATCATCATCAGCCCCTACTCACCCCCTACGCACTAGGTGGCACGTAATCACATCTACCGTCACATCATCATCAGCCCCTACTCACCCCCTACGCACGTACCCCTAATTACCCCCACGAACTAGGGGGTACACCCCCTAATCACCCCCACGAGCTAGGGGGTACACCCCCTAATCATCAGCACGAACTAGGGGGTACACCCCCTAATCACCAGCACGAGCTAGGGGGTACACCCCCTAATCACCCCAACGAGCTAGGGGGTACACCCCCTAATCACCAGCCCGGGCTAGGGGGTACACCCCCTAATCACCCCCACAAGCTAGGGGGTACACCCCCTAACCACCCCACGAGCTAGGGGGTACACCCCCTAATCACCCCAACGAGCTAGGGGGTACACCCCCTAATCACCCCAACGAGCTAGGGGGTACACCCCCTAATCACCCCACGAGCTAGGAGTACACCCCTAATCACCTCCACAAGCTAGGGGGTACACCCCCTAATCACACCCACGAGCTAGGGGGTGCACCCCCTAATCACCACTACACACCCCGTACGCATTAGGGGGTGTACCCTCTTATCACCCCTATGCATCCCCAATCACCCTCCACGCACTAGGGGGCGCATCCCTTACTCGCACCCTACTACCAACATACTAATAAGGTGTGAGCAGGGGGTGCGGGTGTAAGTAGGGCGTACGTAATATAATTAAAGTAGGGGGGGTAACTTGGAGTCAATTGGGGATTTCGCGATTTCAATGTTGGTCACATTGATTGAAAGCACATTTAAAAGTACCTACCTTCTTTTGTTTATTATGCATCTGTGCAATAAAGTAGATTCATTTTCGAATGGTGTAATGTAATCCGTGTAATAATGGACTACTTAGTAACGAAAAACCGTGACCTAAGTGCGGGTTTAGGTCACGGAATGCTATAAAAGAACCTTCTTTTGTATATTATGCATCTGTGCAATAAAGTGGATTCATTTTCGAACGGTGTAATCCGTGTAATAATGGACTACTTAGGTAACGCAAAACCGTGACCTAAGTGCGGGTTTAGGTCACGGAGTGCTATAAAGAAAGTAATGGTTAGATACCTATAACAGAAAATCAGTAATTTGTATACATTTCAAAGATACTTCAAACAAGGGGTACTAGGGTGTTTTTCTATGACAAGTGACTTATTCTCCAAATTTCCATTTCAGCCAGCCTATCCTTTTAATTGTTTTACGTATGTTACGGTAGTCATTATTGAATAATCTGTGACATGGGTCTCCTTTACAACAAGACAGTATGAAATCTAAAAATAATATTTGAACCCACCTTTAGTGACATTAGACGGAATGTTCACAGTCAGAGGCCCGTAGCCGGCACTGTCCAAGTAGTCATTACTGAACATCGTCACAAGGATGGAGTCCATCTCCGTCCTGAACTCTGTCAGAGGTTTCAGGTTCTCATTGGGGTTGTACGGTGCTGTCAGTTGAATTATTGTCCATTCTGTAAGTTAAAAAAAGGAGTAAAGTATAATAATAATGTTTGTAAATAGGTATCGAATTTTCTCATTTGGGGTCTATGGCTAAAACTTAGCTCCTGCATAGACTTTCAGGGTCTTATCAGGTTCTCATTAGACAAAAATTTTTATTTTATAACTAGCTTTTGCCCGAGACTTTGCGCGGATTTTGGATACAAACAGGGAATACTATTTTCTATACAGACGTTTACACCTAATTAAAGGAAAAAATCATTTCTTAGTGCACTCCTACATCCACTCAAATCCGCTGTAGAATATTCCAATTTCATGTTAAGATCTGTTTAGGTGGTTTGTCTGTCAGTCAGTCAGTCACGAAACTGTTTGTGTACCTATCAGATTCATACCTTTGGGCAGCTCCTTTAATATCATCTGGAAGTTGTCGACATTGTTGTCGGAGCCGAACCTGAGGTACTTCCTGTAGAACGGCAGTTCATCGTCTATGCTCACCGACTTCAGACTCTCCGTCAGATCTTCGTCGAGTAAGAAATCCAATAACTCCGCGTGCTTTTTGGGTCTGTAGCATAAATAAAATTGAACTTTAAAAATTAAATATAAAATACAGAGTGTCCCAAAACTCAACGTCAAGCCGAAAACAGGAGATAGGTAAGTTTTTAACTGTTCAGGGAAAAATACAAAAAAATCTATGTTTGATAGTTTTCGCGATTTTGTAATTTTTTTTAATATTGGAAAAAAAACGCTACTGAGACGACGGTAGCGACTACTTATTGAAAAGGAGAAATGCCAAGTGTTATACCATTTTGAAAACTTGATTAAATGGGCTAACTTTTGAAATAACTTGCCAGGGTAGCGTCATACATTTTTAATACAGGATGTAATCTCAAAGATGCCAAAGAAAACAATTTTACCGCAGAAGTATGACGAAATATGGTGTTTTCTTTAAAAAGTTTGGCACCAATCCTTTATCTTTGAATTAAGTCCACTGAAAAGATTATTCAGGATTGCGTAACAGTTATTTTCATTAAAAAATTTTCTTTGTAGTAACTACATCTAAAAGTCGAGCGCACGGTAGCGATTTTTTCAAAGTTAAAAAATTAACAAACTCGGAAATTAACAAACTTAGATTTTTTATTTTACTTTACCTGCACAGTTATAAACTCACCTATCGCCTGTTTTCGGCTTGACGTTGAGTTTTGGGACACTCTGTATATCTTGGACATTGTAACACAGATGTATCTAGTCCCATTGTTACATACCAGAATCTAGCCTGAACTTACGTAAAATGATGACTAGACAACAATATGGAATGCATACAGGGTTCATCTACATGTAAATAGCGTCGGTGGCGCGTTGCGGAGAGGTATGGACACCCAAGTATGGTGGTCCAGGTTCGAATCTGCACGGATGATATGCCATGTATCAATGAGTTTTTAACTTATGTGGTTATAGGAAAACATCGTGCGGAAACCTGCATGCACTGAAGAAGAAATTCTAATGTGTATGTGAAGTCTACAAATCCGCATTGGGTACGCGTGGTGGACTAATGCCCATACACCCTCCCTGAGGTTAGGTCTGTGCAATGCAGTGGGACGTTTATAGGCTGATGATGATGATGATGCAGGGTCCAACTGAATTTTTATTTAATAATAATATGCTGACGGTTTTTTAAGGGGATGATCAGACCATCAAATTGAACAACTTTCGCTATGGAACCAACATTGAAATCGCGAAATAAAATTCAGCTGCCGATACATTTAGGTTGAATAAGTTTGCAGTTTAGTATGGAACAGCAGATGTTTTATTTGCAACTTTGACATTGGTCAGGTCATTGCATTGATCAACATCGAAATTGCGGAATAAAATCAGCAGATTTTTTAGGACCCTGTATACATAATATTATACTTTTACTCATAGACATTTATTACTATAGGGTCCTTCTTAATATGTTGACACTTTTTTAAGGGGATGATCAGACCATCAAACTGAACAACTTCCTCTATAGGACCAACATCGAAATCGCGAAAAAAAATCATCACTTCCATACAAAACTGCAAACCTACTCGGAGCCAAACGTATGGGACAACTGTTTTTTTTTTCGCGATTTCGATGTTGATTCCATAGAGAAAGTTGTTCAGTTTCATAATCTGGTCATTGCCTTAAAAAAGTGTCAGCATATTAAGAAGGACCCTGTATATCTACTTACAGTGGATTGCTGTCAATCAAATCCTTTACTGGTTGAATATAAGTAGTTATTTTGTGCATTTTATTACCTGAAACAGACATGAAAGATTTAAAAAAAGAATGAGAGGCTTACCACCAGTTGCATGTACGTTCATTAAAGATAATCCTCCATTAAATCTCTTAAAACAAAACTAAAAGTGACAGCATTAGATGTAATAGGAGAAAATTAATTGCGGAGTCACGTTGCAGGTTGACACGAGCACCAGTCTCGCGTGGTGTTCGCGCGTCGCGTTTTTGCCTGCCACGAGGCTGCGCAATCCTCAATCTTTTCTTGTTCTTAACCAAAAACAATCCGTGATTGGGATAGGTAAATATTCCCTTAAAATACTTGACACTGGCGGAAATGCAGTGCCAACGCACAAGCAAGAGTCCATTAATTATAAATTTTAAAAAAATCTTTAGTTGCACATACATTAATTAAAGATAATTCGCCATTAAATCTCATGCAATCCAATAACTGGAAGTTAAAATATTTTTACTTTTTAAGATTAATCATTAACTTTTTCAAAAGACAATGCGGGTTTTGTATGTAAGGTTGGCGCCTTATTTGTCGCCGTTGTTTTTGACGCGGCCAGCAACCAAACTTGAATATTTTATTTCAGAATAAAGTAACAAACAAAACTTATTAACATGTATATCCCGTGTAAAAGCCGTGGTGGTCCAGTGGCGAGTAGCCTTGCCTGCCGTGCAGGAGGCGATGGTTCGATCCCCGTCCAGGCCAACTTGTACCAATGAGTTTTTCGGAATTTATGTACGATTTGTAAAACCACTGGCTTTTCGGTGAAGGAAAACATCGTGAGGAAACCTGCATGCTTCAATTTCGAGGCATGTATTGTACCTACTGTCCATAACAAGTGGCGACGGGCTCACTCCCCGTCACACTGGACAGAGTTTCGGTACTACTAGTGAAACGTGGATGTTCTGTTTCAGAATATCTCTGACTACCCCCTCGGGGAATATAGTCGTGAGCATATGCATATGCTTATGTATATCCCTAAACTCAGTCCGGACGGAGATATAAAGGCTTGAAGTTGAAAATATTACTATTACAAGCACTTCAAGCCTTTATATCTCAGTTCGGACTGAGTTCCGAGATATTTGTAATAACAGGTGTTGTTTTTAACCCGGCGGTACTCGCTAGGTCTTTACAAACATGAATACTCGCTACCGGGTAAAAAATACCACGAGAGTTTAATTGGCATTATTTAAGAAAAGAAGTTTGTGTTTGAATGTTTGACAATGCATTTGTGTTATTGGTATTATTGTCCATAAATAAAACAACAAATCCAAGTTGTAATGTTCATGTATTTAAAATAAAAGCTCATCCAAAAAAATCAACATAATATTTAGTTTTTACTTAGTAACCTTAGAAAAATCAACAAAATTATTGTTTTTTCATAAATTATACAAAATTGAGATCAAAATCGAAAATAAATTTAGTACACTAGTAAACTAACAAAAAATAATTATCCCTTTATAATAAATGAACACAGACATAATCAACATCCAACATTCTGTTCTCGATTTACATGTACGTCGTCAACAAACGCTGCGCACAAACGGAATGCCCCGTGGGGTGCGGGTGTGCTATCTACTGGTTCGAAGGTACTGAGAACCTTGGGTTGCCAGAAGGCTTAGAAAAAAAAATACAACCAAATTTAGGTACTCTGTGGTATTTTTTACCCAGTAGCGAGTGCCGCCGGGTTAACTTTATTCTGAACTACAGGGTGAAATTGATATCATTGGCATCCTTTTAAACTAAGAGTCTACCCATCAAACTGAACAACTTTTACTATGGGAGCAAACCGATCGGAGCAAAAAAATAATCAGCTGTTGCATACATTTGAGTCGACTAGGCATTGCAGTTTAGTATGGGACAGCTAATTTTTTAGTTGCTCCGATCAGTTTGCTCCCATAGTAAAAGTTGTTCAGTTTGATGGGTAGACTCTTAGTTTAAAAGGATGCTAATGATATCAATTTCACCCTGTATAATATTCAAATTTGATTGATGGCCGCGCTAAAAAAAGAAAAAAGGCGCCATTTTTAGGCATAGGCTTTTATCAACTGTAAACTTTCTAAATGGGATAAAACCTCTTTGAATGGGAGGCTAGCACTGGTGACTATAAGTTTCCAGGAATTTCAAAAATACAGCACTTACTATTAGCTTTCAGCTGTTCATCTCTGTATACGGCCATGGTCCTTAACGTAGCCGACACCGACTCGCTCAAGTTGAACGCACATTCCAGCTGATTGTCATTCGCTAAACACTCCTCTGCTACCAGTTTCCTGCCACCTGGAATATTAGGAATTTGTAATAACTAGAGTTAACCCGCGACCCGGAAAGATCCCACTGGGTCGAAGTGTTGCTGGCTTTCCAGCCCCCACAACAACAAGATAACCCGCGACTTCGTCCGCACAAATTAAATACCAGATTTTAAGTCAAATCATAAGCTATCAAACAGTTTCATCAAAATCGGTTCAATAGTTTTTTCGTGATGCTCGATCAAAGAAACAAATCGGACAAAAAATCTAAAAATTGGTGATTTAGAATGAGGGACACCTAACAACTTTACTATTTATATCCTAAAAACCATGTCGTAACTTTTTTTTTGTTAATATCTTCAATGTACTACAGACACACTTCTGTTACAATTGTGACTAGGTACTTCTGAACCCATAATTGGGTGTCCAAACCTAACATTTTTACGATAGAGCAAAAACAAGTAATGTTGAAGACATTTGTTTTTTGTATGGGGTCTCGATACTTATTACCTTAAATTCATAACATTTTTTTAATTATTTGTTGTCATATCCAACAGATACCTGGGTGAAATGCAGAATAGATGTACCGTAACGAAATCGTTATTAAACTGAGATTGTAATGAAACTGATAAATTGTTACGAAACTGATAAGGTAAGGGTGAGATCACATAAGCATTAAAATAAATAAAATATTTAAGTATGGCATAAATCAACTTTATTAATTAACTTACATCTATATTTTTGTACTAATTGCAAAAACCTTGTCAAAAATCAATCTTATCTGCAATTTTTGTCTATACTTTTTGCATTATGTCATCGGTGCCATACCTGAAATTATTTAAATGTATATATATATACAGGGTGTACAATAAAATGGGACAGCTACTGAAAGGGGTGCTTCAGACCATCAAACTGAACAACTTTCTCTATGGGACCAACATCGAAATCGCAAAAAAAAAATCTGCTGTCGCATACATTTCAGTCGAGTTATGTTTGCAGTTTTGTATGGGAGAGCAGATTTTTTTTTCGCGATTTCGATGTTGGTCCCATATAGAAAGTTGTTCAGTTTGATGGTCTGAAGCACCCCTTTAAGTAGCTGTCCCATTTTAATGTACACCCTGTACATACAGGGTGAAATTGATATCATTGGCATCCTTTTAAACTAAGAGTCTATCCATCAAACTGAACAACTTTTACTATAGCAGCAAATCGATCGGAGCAACTAAAAAATCTGCTGTCCCATACTAAACTGCAATGCCTACTCGACTCAAATGTATGCAACAGCAGATTTTTTTTTTTGCTCCGATCGCTTTGCTCGCATAGTAAAAGTTGTTCAGATTGATGGATAGACTCTTAGTTTAAAAGGATGCCAATGATATCAATTTCACCCTGTATATATATATATTGCAATGCTTTAATAGTTTATTTAGTTTGTGTTATGTTTAATAATCTCATTATATTTTACAAAATTATTTTCATAGAACATTAAAATATATTTTTTTGTTTATAGTATTAAATTAATTAATACATATTATTTACTATTTGGGATATTACTTGATGTCTAATGTTAAAAAAAAACAGTATTATGTCACAAACTCATATGAACGAGACCTTAGTGTAACGAAACTGAGAGCTCAGTTTCGTTGCGTAACGAAACGTAACGAAACGTTACGAAACTGATAAAATAAACTGAGAAATCCTAATCTCAAAAATATTTGGTACCAAAATCGCTATTGGTTTGACAATAACTTATATCCCAGCGGTAATTATATCTCTTACGCAAGAAAAATCAGCAAATAACTGGCAAATTACACTTACCGGAAATAGGAAAATCGCGTTATTAACCCTGATATTGATATTTAACAAAATGCGTGTCATACACCAACCTCGAACTACGAAGCAAAATACGGCCATCTTAATGTCAATATTTTGACGTAACTTGAGAAAATGTTGGCATTTTATAAAAATACAATCGAATGGTAGAATTGTTGTTGTAATTGTGCCCAAAATGTCGTTACTAACCCTGAGTTACGAAATTAACAAAAATGGAGACAAACATTTAATACGCTAATCTTATGACTAAATCGTTTCCTTTTAATTCCAGCCTATTTCAGTCTGACAATTCAGATAATAAGTAGTCATTTTAACCAAAAAAGAGTTAAATTAAACTAAGAAAAATTTATTTCCTAATATACAAAATTGACAAGGTGGTGGAGAGACATACAAAGTTTGTATGAAAGTTATATTAGTATTAAATTTTAAAAATATAATAATTCGTGCCTCATTGCGCGCATCAAAAAAATAAAAAATTGGCTTAATTGGGAAATAAATACACTGCTCAGAATTGTGGAAATCATTTTAATCAAGGAAAGAGAAAAGACGGTATCTTGTTTTGAACTTACGGGACAACTTAAATTGTATCTATGTACATCCGTTCTGCATTTCACCCACCTGATAACGCATATTCTTGACAAAAGACATTGCCCAATCCTGTTTCGCCTACAAAACTGGTAAAGAAAATTGGCAGATTTGGACCCAGCCATTTTTTACGAAAACTAAAAACTCTTCAGGACTGCGGTCATAATTATAATAAACAGAAAAAATTCATTTTTTAAAAAACTTCCACATCTCCAGAAGTCCGGATTCAAAAGTGGAAATTACTTGAAAAATTGACAAATCATCCAAAAATCAGTAGCAAAACGCAACCACGACGGCTATTTTCATCTAATGAGTTAAGGTAAGGTAAGTTACGGAATGTATTTGGCTTAGTTGAACTGATAGTTCGTGATTTCGTTTTCTTCCATTATCATAATATTATACGGCTATTGTGAATTTTAATTAAAATTAACACAATGAATCTGTAGTAGAATGAATGGACTATCTAATAAGAAAAATTATGAGTTATGACTATCACACACTTGCTACAAAAGGTATCATAAGGAGAAGTACCTTTCCCCCAAGTTTCACAGGTTACAACCAATTTACTTTTTTGTTAGTTTTGTTTCGTTCTACACGTTTTACTAAGTTTCATTCATTTATGGGAGCTCTAAGTCCGGGTCTCAAATTACATGGCCGTCCACCAAACTTCGGGAAATATTTACAATTGGGGCGCAGGAATTTGGGGGGGAAAGGTAGGGGGGAAGGAGGGGAAGGGGAGGGGTACCCCCTGGTACCACTCCCCCCCCCCGCCCGCGGAGATGCATAATTTAGGATTTTGGAGTGGGAGGGGGAGGGAGTGGGAGGGGGGAGGGAGTGGAAGTGGATGGGAAGTGGGAGGGGGGAGTGGAAGTGGATGGGAAGTGGGAGGGGGGAGGGGAGGGGCGACGTGGGAGGGTGGATATGAAGGGTCATGTCATATCTAAAAATAGAAAGACTCATTGTTGCAAGTCGAAACGTGTTTGCTCCGCTTCACTGCGCAATTGTTTATTGCACCTTACTTACTTCTGTCAAAAAGGGGCCGGGCCTCCCCCGCTCTGCTACGGCCCGGTGCCAATGCCAGTACAGAAAAGTTTTTTGGAGCATTCGAAATAAAACACCTCCCCCTTCCCCTCCCCTCCACTCCTCCTCTCACTCCCCCACCCCTCCGCTCCCGCTTTCCCTCCCCCCTCCTAAAACCGAAAAATTCCTGTCCCAATAGTAGCTTTAGGTTAGATTTTACACATTTTTAAATTAATATATCTCAGTAACTATGCATCTCCGCAGGGGGGGAGTGGTACCAGGGGATACCCCTCCTCCCCCCAAACTCCCATCCCCCAACTCCTGCGCCCCAATTCTAAAGCCAACCCCAAACTTCTTTTAATTTGAATTTTATAAGAAATCCCACGATCATCATCATCATCAGCCTATAAACGTCCCACTGCAAGGCACAGGCCTACCCTCAAGCAGTGTATTGGGCATTAGTCCACCACGCGTGCCCAATGCGGGTTGGTAGACTTCACATACACATCAGAATTTCTTCTTCAGTGTATGCAGATTTCCTCACGATGTTTTCCTTCACCGTTTGAGAGCAGTCGGTATTACATACATAAGTTAGAAAAACTCATTGGTACATGGCATGTTGTCCGTGCGGATTCGAACCCGGACCCCCATAATTGGGAGTCCATACCTCTCCGCAACGCGCCACCGACGCTCCCCACGATACAAAAGGATAATTTCCAATTCATTGGGAAGTATGCTATTCCTCCTAAATAAAATAAATAATAAAAAAGCCTTTATTCTACTACTTTCATAAATTAACTTACATAAAGGTTCATAAATTAACAATTTCATGCACAAATTACATTTTTATAGAAATCATTAAGAAAAAATAGCAATATCATTACATTTATTTGATTTAATTAAATATTATTATTATTGTATTCACCTAATTATAGTATATTATTATTAATTTCACTTCATTTTCATTCATTCATTAATCGATTAAGTATCATGGCACCTTTCTATTCATCTCCCTTCTGTAGTAGTCGCTTCTTTAGCGTAGGCCAACACTAGGTGGACTAAGAGGGCAATAGAATGGGTACCACGTGACAGTCACAGGAAAAGAGGAAGACCAAAAATGAGATGGGCTGACATATTTGTCCAAAGATGTGGCCCAGACTGGATGAGGAAAGCCAGAGTTAGAAAATACTGGAAGAAATGGGGGGAGGCCTACGCTCAAGAAGGAGGCTATTCCTCCTATTTTGTGTATAATTTTAGCTATTATGCTCTTTGTATTTGTTCTTTGATCATACTCATTCGTTAGTTGTGAAACGAATAAAGTTCGTCATGTGGGCAATGTCTTTTTACAACCGTTATAAGAGTCAGTGGGTCATTTTCTATAAGGCAAACAGACAAACTGAGAGACAAACAGACAGACAGACAATGTAGGGTTAGAAATAAGGTCCCGTTGGCAGCCTTCGAGTACAGGACTATAAAAGTCAAAATGTTATTGTGATGTTCATTTCACTATCGTCATTTTAAAACTGTAGATAAAACTTAATAGCCTTAATATTGAATAAATAAATACTTTAACATGTTATTAAAAGTTAATAAAACCTGTGAAATATACAGGCACGGCAGTAAAATAACATAAAACGTTACTTTGATAATGCGGTCCGATCGGAGTAGCAGGCGCTTCTTTAACATACTTATTTAGTATATTCAGGTACAGCGGCTTAGTAAAGATGATTTCGTCAGTGAAAACATCAAAATCCTCCATTTTTTAGATCACTTTTCTATAATTTTCTTAAAAAATGTAAGTTGGAACCAAACCACAATTTTTCATTTGAAATTTGTTTTGACAGTTGATCAGTGTTGCCAGATCCAATTTTCGAAATACGGGAGGTGTACCAATAAGGACGGCCGCACATTATCAGAAAAGACAACCACCAACTCGGGCCATTTTTGTACTACCAACTTTTTCTACAGCGTTATAAAAATATGGGAATAATAGTTCGCATACTCATATTACTAAAACTAATTATTTCAACGTTATATTTTATGGTACAAACGAGATATCTTGAATTGAATTTGGATATTTTAGTTACGAAATGTGAAAAAATGGCGAAAAAAACTCAAAACAAGTAGTCACAAACTTTTTGAAAAAAGAAGGCCTTGACAATAAATTGATTGACATATTTTGACATTGACCACTTGACATAGACATAATTTTTTTTTAGGTTTTATTTCTCTAATTCTCTATTAAGGCCCCTCACACAGGTGCGATTTCATCGAGCGATAATATCGCTGCGATTTTACAATTTTTATTTTCAGTACAGCATTGGCTTCTAATTTTTTGAACACGATTGGGTTTAATAGCAAAACTAACATTTAAACCAAGATCTAGTCCTAAAGCCAGGAATGTCTCCATATGAGGGAACTCTTTCTTTTTAGGAAAGCCTTTCTAGCGACAGTTACCAAAAGTATGTCTATCTCAGACTATACTTATTCATTCTCATTGGTGGGGCGGACGCGTGACGGTGATCGCAAAATCGCACCTGTGTGGTAGGAGTAGGACATGCGACGCGGTCACAAAGTCGCCGGGATATTATTGCTCGATAAAATCGCAACCGTGTGGGGGAGCCTTTAGTATGTAAATGTTGAAATAAAACAGTATTTGATTAAAAAACATAATTATTATTCATTTTCCACATCTTCTTTAACAATTATTTATCATCCAGATATATGCAGCAAGAGGCTCAATATTTGTCTGGTATCGTGCCAACCCATGTAGGCTACCTTCAGTATACACAACACCCCACAGTCCTTTTACCACTAACACTGCTACAATAATAACACAAATGCTATCTTCCTACGACTGTATCACACTTTCATTAATAAGTAGGTATAAAGCAGAAAAACTAAAGCGCAGCCGAATCGAACAAAAACATCAGATAATTCCACTGGATAATTCAGAGAAAGTACTCTTTGATTCAGAGCAAAATTCAGAGTGCGCTATCCATAAAGGAAGTAATGTGTAGTTTCACCTCCTTGAGGATTACCTCCTTGATCAATCCTTGATGACGCTATCATTAACCAAGAAGTTTTACTACAGTAAAGATCGCTTTTTTATATTGCTAACTGCGCTATTTGTAATTACTTCGAGCTGTCATCATATTACTTTAAATATTTTGTAACACGAAACGACTTTATTTGTAGCTATTATAGCAATTGGTTTGTATTTTTATTATATTTGTCTATATTAAAATGCGTATATAAAAGCTATCACATGCATATGCATGCATATCACAAATTGGCCTGACGGCCCATACATTGATGAATGATGTCTTTTCTGACAGAAAAATTCTGATGCTCGCCGGAAGGCACTCGGTGCATACATTTTGTATTAGACCCCGCACACTGTCAGAAAAATTCTGACCGGTCGTCCGCTTCTGATGCACACCGGACGGCACCTCAGCCGGACGTCAGAATTTTTCTGACGGAAGGCGTGTTAGCCATACATTTTGTATTAGGCCCCGCACACTATCAGAAATTCGGATCAAGCATTGCCAGACGTGCGATAATTATCCTAGATATACGATATTTTTGAGTGTCATGTTCATGTGATAGAAATAAAAGTCAGGTATATTTAATTTCTGTAAACAGGCCATTTACTAAACGTTAATAGTTTCAGAGTTTTAAGCAAAATTTCGGAAAAAAACAAACAGAATTTTAAACTTTTTTTGCGATTTTGTCAATTAAAATTTGTTAGCAAACCTCAGATTTGGATTCAGCACCCCAAAATACATATAGAATGGAAGAAATCAGAACTACCACAAAACTTTCCTAGTAAAAACACAATTTGACTGAATTATAGCCCCAAAAGGGCTAAGGTGGCAACACTGGGTCGATGTGCGTTGATTGAAATATGAAACACGACTGGGCTCAAAAGTTGCCGGATCAAAATTTCTGATAGTATGCGGGGTGCTTCCGGCGAGCGTCAGAATTTTTCTGTTTCTAACAGATTTCAGATTTCTGATAATGTGCGGCCGTCCTAAAAAATCGGGAGATGTATGGGCGAAATTATGAAAAAATCAGGGGATAAATTTTTCCTTAAAATTAATCAGACAATGTTTTTTTAACATTTTTTCGTTTACTTTAAAATCATAGACAGCCAGCCAGCAGGACATAACAGCCCGGTAGTAGCGATGCCCGATACGTATCGATATTTTGGTATATCGATACAACGCAATGCGATATCTCGATATTTTGTATCGATACACGCCAATTCGATATGTGGCTGTATCGTATCGCTTCCCAGGTATATTGCATCAAAAATATCGCATTAAAAATTAATTAAAATATAGTCATATTTGGTCAGTAAAATTTTTAAAAAGATATCTTTGAAGACTTGAATCTTTGTTATGATTAAATTTATACTTAGTCGAGGTTCAAAATGTAAACAAACTTATTTTCATACAGTAATTTAGCTCTAAAATATTTGTTAGAGGTTGCAACATCATTGGCTGTCAGAGCGATTGTTTTCCGCGGCTTACCTACATCGGCCAATTTGCTGTTAAAAATTTTTTTAAAGTTGTTTTTTGGCTCTGGAATGTAGTATTCAGGTCTGATATTTGACAACAAGTGCAACCCGATTGACGTTTTTAATGAGATTTAATAATCGTACGATTCTTACTACGGTGCATTGCATCGTTATTAATCGTGATTATTACGATTACAGATGCAAAACGATGCACCGCTTCGTAATCGTTGCATCCCTAATATATATCCGAACTTATTTTTTAACATCCTGTTATCTTTAAGTGCCTATTCACAGTAGTCCTACATACAGGACTGTGAGCCCACACACTATCCTGCAAGTAGGACTACTCATACATTTTGCTCAAGGTCGTCGGAAGCCTTGTAGGACTGCAAACCGATTCACGATCCGATATTGGTGTAAAACTAAAAACGGACTACTGTGAATGGGCCCCTTTATATTATTAAATTCCCGGCGTAAATATGCAGAGCTGACTGCCAACCTTTATAAATGGAGAGGAACCCAAAGAAAAAAGGCAAAACTACGTAAATTTTAGTTGGTAGTTGTAATTTAAAATTTTGATACGATATTATATCGATATTCACGATATCGATACAAAGCCATGCGATAATATCGCGTATCGATACAAGCAGTAACGTTACATTACGATACGATATATCGATACAAAGCAAAATATCGGGCATCGCTACCCGGTAGCACAGTCGGTAGTGAACCTGCCTGCTGTGCGGAGGTACGCGGGTTCGAATCCCGTAAGGGACAAATATTTGTTTGATGAATATGAATATTTGTACCCGAGTCATGGACGTTTGTATCTATATATGTATTCTATATCGTTGTCTAGTCATCATAATACAAGTCCAGGCTAGATTATGGTACTTTAAATGTGACTAGATAATTTGTGTGACATTGTCCAAGATATACAGGGTCCTTCTTAATATGCTGACACTTTTTTAAGGGGATGATCAGACCATCAAACTGAACAACTTTCTCTATGAGACCAACAACGAAATCGCGAAAAAAAATCAGCTGTCCCATACATTTGGCTCGAGTAAATTTGCAGTTTTGTATGGAGGAGCAGATTTTTTTTTCGCGATTTCGATGTTGGTCTCATAGAGAAAAATGTTCAGTTTGACGGTCTGATCATCCCCTTAAAAAAGTGTCAGCATATTAAGAAGGACCCTATATATTAGATATATATAATAGAAATTGCAATTTTTTTAAATATTTTTCGTGTGCAAGATCCCTGAATTTCCTAATTTGGCCGGTTAACCAAAGCAAAAACAGGTTTATTTCGCTACTTTGCAATATTGCAAAATTAGTAAACTATAACTGCCAAAGCTTGCCATTGAATAGGTATTCAACTTTATGTTATTAAGTCAAAGTATAGTTTAGGCTACGCATTTTACAAAGTTATGTCCACATTTAACATAGCATTGCATAGCTTAGCATTTAATTTTGTTCCGTTTTACGCAGTTTTTCGAAAAAAAGTTGTTCTTAAAAATTGGGAGATTTGAGTGGGAATCCGGGACATCGGGAGACATTGACAAAAATCGGGAGATATCCCGGAAAATCGGGAGACCTGGCAATATATTTTTTTTTTGGTTCAGTTCAAGGTAAAGCGATTATAGTATCGCATACAACCGATGTCAGGAATAAATACTCTCATTTATAGCAAATAAAACGTTGGTGTTCGACGTTTCAACGCTTCTTTGGAGTTTTTGGAGGCAATTGAGAAACGCAGGAAACGCAGAGAAGTCCACAGGAAAGAGGTGAACCGACTGCTTGCCGCGCTACAAAAGAACGGAACACTTTTCCTGTTCACGACCCACACCATCATATTTCACTGAACTGTATATTGTTCACTTGCACGACACTTTGTTACGCAAAACAACACCGATTTTACGAACCAAAACTCAGTATAAACAATAAAAATTCGATGAAATATGGGGACTCCAAACGTATCTGTTCAAATCCCGCCAAAAACTCCAGACCTGGCAATAGTGCAGTTGATTTTTTTTTTTAAGAATTTATCCTTTCGGAAAGGCAATGAGAACAGGGTTGCCAGACGTTGACAATTTTTCCTCGTACAAAAAGCAAGAAAAACCTCGTACTTTGGCTATTAAACAACGTACATTCATCTAAAGTGTGAAAAAAACCAAGAATTAGGCATAAAACACAATTTAATTTTTTACTTTTGATATAGGTAGAAAAAATTTGGTTAAAAATAAAATTTTAATGTTGTTTAAAACGAAAAAAAAGAGGATAAGACCAGCTAATACGAGGAACAAATCGAGGTAATGATCGGTTTCATGTGGATTTCCCGGAAAACTAACCATAAACATCTGAAAGTGTTTGATGGTTTAGATATTCATTTATTCAAAAAATAGTCGCTTGCAATGGATAATCATCGCATAATTTCCTTAAAAGTCAAAACCTCGTACATATTTGTACGAGGTTGACATCATCCTCGTAACTCGTACGGGAGACCCCAAATCTCGTATTTGTACGAGGAACCTCGTACGTCTGGCAACCCTGAATGAGAACTAGTAGCACAGTATAAGAAAGAGTATCTATTACTAGATACTAGTAGGGAACTAGCCGTTACATTTTTCTTTGTACACACGGCGACAGATCAACCTACCCATAGTTGACCTCTATGTTCATGGACATAAGGTCGAACTATGGGTAGGTTGATCTGTCGCCGTGTGTACAGTCAAGAGCACGTCAAGCTTGACATTTTGAACTTTGTACCGTTCTTATTTAGTTAATCTGTGAGTGCGCCATAACACACAGATTACCGCCATAACATAAGCGTTACAAACGAACTGCAAGTGTAAAGCTTGATGTGCTCTTGACTGTACTTAAAAACTAAGGCCGCGGTCCGATTCACGCCAAAATCGATTTTAGCGCTCTCAAACGCGTCCCGATTTGGTGAAAGCGCGATCACGTTAGACGGCATGACGTCATTGATGACGTCATTATCAGTGCCATCTTGGAATTTCTGCGCCCATGCTCCACAGCGATATCACCATAAAGTTATTATACCTGTCGGAATAGAGTAACTGACATGAGTTGTCAAATGAAACCGTTTTTTGTGCATTTGTCGGCACTTATCGGCACCCTAAAACCTCTAGTTCTGTGTATAATTGTGAATCTAACGTGAAATCGTAGGTAATTTAATGAAATAGTGTTAGTATATTTCATAAAATAATCTACGACTTCACTTTAGATTCACTAATTATTCACAGAGCACGAATATTTACCCAGTCGATTGTGCTGACAAGTTCCCAAAAACGGTTCTATTGCCTCGCGTCACGTATCTCTTTCTATTATACAGTGGCGCCGCTAGGTACATCTCGCTCTCTCAGCTGTCATTTCCTCTATATGATACCTTTATGGATAGAATATCACCGTGAGCCTTATGTCAAACCCAAAGAGTAATGTCAAGCCACCGTCACTGTCAATGTCAAACTGATGTTTTATGGCGGTTTTTGATACAATATAACGTGAATACAACTGTCAGTGGTTTGAGACCGGAAAAAGCGGTCCGATTTGAATAGCGCCGTAAGTTGTAAAATCGCGCTTTTTGTTTCGGACCAGCGATTATGGACGTTACAAGAAGCTTCAAATTTGCAGACGTTATCACTGTGAGCTATGAAGTTGTGAATCGGACCTTGGCGACAAAATGTAAACAACAGTGATACCAGTGTAGAAAATACCATCTCGAGATGGAAGAAAGCTTATCTCTGGATTGAATAATAGTAAATTATCTATTCTACTCGCAAAGGATTACGACAAATGATATGTTAATTTTGTATGGAAAATTATTTAAAAAAGCGCGTGTAATAATTTATTTTAGATTAAAAGAAAGCGTGACTGTAAATATTTTATTTCGTGGTCTGGCAACAATCAGATATTTTAGACCTTTGGTTCGTTTTGACAAAGTACTTAATGAAAAACATTTTTTATTGTAAACAATAACGTAAACGCGTCTCTTGATTGTTTAAGGGCCTATGTCGAAAAATAATTTAAGCGAAACAGGCGTGGGATAGCTTATATTACGGCCTGATGCGAGAGAAAGAGATGGGGCGGCGCGCGCGTCTGAAACGAATCGAGCGCCAAATCAAACTTTATTTAATGGCGATTGTACTATTTATGTAATTTCAATTCTGCTCTAATCAAAATTTAGAAAATATCAATTTCTTTTTTTTTAAATCAAGTCTTGTGTTTCTATTATTCACCGTTTAGCAGTTCCAAGCGTTAACAGATAAAAACGGAGGCTACTTTGGTTTGTTTTTCTATCGAGAAAATTTGTCTTAATCGTGTTTTGGCTCTAATCAAAACTTCAATTATATGTTCAATTTACACATATCTGAAAATCATACTCCTACTGTTAGTACTTCATGATATATGAAGCTTTGAAGAATCCTATTTTTTTCACATAGCCCCTTAATACCTTCGTCTGAGTTCGGACGCTGTGCGCGGATGCTACGCATACCACAAAAAGCCCATACAGATGGAGTAGCGGGCTACATAACATAATTTAAAAATTTCATTCAAATTGTCACGATTGTTTTTATTATTTATAGATAGACAATAGGCATTAGACAAAACATTTTTAATGTTATCGCAATTTATTATATGCCGTGCCAAAATAATTTTATTCCAAAATAAAAAATGCACCAAAGGTTTCTGACCACGTAATGTCACTTTGACAGTGACGTTTCTTTGTTTACATTTTGTCGCTCGAATTCCTGAACGGAGTATAATCTTATACCATAGATATATTATAAAAGAACAAGATGCACAATCTCATACAAAATCACACAGACTTCTGTATTACCCATAAAGTTATTATACCCACCAAAATCATAGCAACTTTTTGTCCGAATTGACACATACTTTATAAACTTTTGCAAAGAGATTTTAATCTCTAGACTTTTTTCTGTTATGTTTTCGCGTAATACATATCAATGGAACATATACCTTATTTTCCAGGTATAAAGTTGTAAATACTTACACATGTCTTTAAAAAAATATATATTTTTAAAACAGCATTTTGAAAAAGGAACAAAATGTCATCTATCAGACGATGACAGGAGTGGTATTTTAGAAAGTCACACGTTCAAATCAGTAGAAAATTTCAAAATTACTATGGAGATCTTTCGATCATTTTTCTTTCTAATGATGATTTGAACGTCTGACTTTCAAAAATCGCACCCCGGAACAGAGACAAATGATAAGCCACACAAAATAAGTATGAGGTTGATACTAGTACGTGATATTTGACTATTAAACTTATGCTGAGATTCAGAGACGATTTTTAAGTCTTAGTTCGGACTCCCTGTATGTCAAAATCCATACATTTTGACCAGGGCCGGATTAAGCCATGCAGAGGCCCCTAGGCACTGCAAGTCTCGGGGCCCCCCTGCTCATGGGCGTAAAAATCATTCTTTTCCAGTGTGGTCCAGATTAGGTGGTCGCAATAAAACAGCACATATCTACTAAAATCGAGCTTCTACTACATACAATATGAATATGAATAGGATGTTGCAACACGATCCAAAACCTATCCTATTTAAATCATGAGGCGACGACCTAGACTAGTTGTTACTACAATATGTCATAGGTATGCCTTGGTCGTCGCCACATGATTTAAAAACAGGAGCGAATGAACCGAGCTCGAGATTTAACCACAGAGACTTTACTTGCAACATGAAAGGTAGGTCTCTAATATGTATACTTCATTTAAAATAAGGGCGACAAGATTTTCCGATTCCTATTTAGCTTTCTGGCCAATTCTGAGCACCAAATTTCATTTATTTATTAGAAAGATATACTATACGTTATATCTTGGACGGTACAGTCAAGCTTGACACTTTGGACTTTGTACGCGTTACAATCGAACTGCAAGTGTAAAGCTTGATGTGCTCTTGACTGTACAAAAGCTGTTCTAAGAATAAGTGAGAGTAAGTGTTTCAAATCTCTGTTTCTGTATTGCAAAATAGCTTTAATATTTCGCGGCTATTTTAAATGGAGTATAGGTATGCAAGGTTTTCGGCATCGTCGTCTAATTGTGAACCCTGTAGACTGCAAAGCTTTCTGAAAACTGCTGTAACCTTTTGACAAAGCCTTAGTTGCATCGGCCCTTGCAAGTATAGTATAGTCTGTGTAGTGTTCCATAGCAAAATTGGGAAAACGGAACACTTATTGAATCACCTCGGTGTCTGTCCGTCCATCTGTCTGTAACAGTAACACTCGTACACTCGTTTATCTCGGAGACAGAGGCGGCTGTACCTTAAGTGCGCTCGTGCGCTGCACTACCAGATCTAAATCCTTTTTAGAATCACAAAATATCAAATACCTCAATAATATACAGACTTTATACTTACGTTACGTAGGAACCAAATTAATCTCTACGTTACAGTAATTAAAGCTTATTTTAGTTCTAACAAAAATGTCCTGTGCGCTCGGGCAAAGCGCACGCAGCGTCCTCATACAACTTCTATGTAAGACGCCAAAAATCGCCTGGCGCGTGAGACGGAAGATGATTAGTACAAACTGTATGAAGAAATTCGGCTAAATTCGTGCGCCGCACGGCACCGAAGTTAACCGAGAGTTGACGAAAGCGCTTGGACCGAGCGAGCCCGCAGCGCGGAGTGACCCGACACGCGACGGGGGCCCTTTTTGTTCGCGTCTTTGTTTTTACCGTTCGTTTTTACGTGAATTGTTCAAAAGAGTAACAATATTGTCATGGTCTGCGATTTAGAATATGCATATGTAAAATAATAGAAAACTTAGTTTTATTGCAACTTAAAGTCATAGCTCAAAGTAAAAGCTAGTAAAGTAAAGTGCACCACCAATTCTCTGAGCCAGCAGCCGCCACTGCTCGGAGATAAAGAGATTTAGATAGGCCCAATTAGAAGAGTGCAGTCAAAAAAGATTTATAATTATAATTGAGCTTAGGAGTCAAAAGTTTTTCATTCTAAAATTATCATGTGGGGTATCATTAAAGGAAACGTTATGAAATGAAAAAATTTTTTTTTTTCATCTTATCTTAATTTTTTATTCAATTCAAATACGAAAACGTTTTTTTTTCTCACGAGCCGCGGGGCCCCTTGGCGGTGGTGGGCCCGTAGGCCCGTGCCTACTTTGCCTATATGGTTAATCCGGCACTGATTTTGACCCTACTTAGTTCGCACTATGACTTAAAAAATCGTCTCCGAATCTCAGCCTTAGTCGTATTACGTATGATTACAGTCAGAGAGGCAGAGACAGAGAGGCAGCGCGATACTGAGCAGTGTTCCCGAAACAAAAAATTAGATTTCGGTAGACGTGTGGTCAAAAAAACGGGAGAAATCGGGAGATTATGAAAGTTGTAAATAAAGCTAAGTTAACATTTTTGTACAGATTATCATCAAAAGTATTATAAGATGTCATTAAAAAATAAATAAAAAACTTTAAAACTTAATTAAATTTAAACATAATATTTTATTTTTCAAAAGGCATTTTCAAAAAAATTGAAGTGTTTTGTCTTCTTTCTTTAAAAACCTGTAACTTAATCCGCATTGCAATAATTTCCCCACTTCTACCGTACCTATCTAACTAAATCCTAATTTTATTTGTTTGATATTAAATTAAATTACTCATTCATTTCAGACCAAAAAATCCATAATTTTGTTAGTAGGTTGATTAGTAACAATTCATTATCCAATAACATATTATTATAGTAT
Source organism: Agonopterix subpropinquella (assembly GCA_922987775.1). Lineage (NCBI taxonomy): Eukaryota > Metazoa > Arthropoda > Insecta > Lepidoptera > Depressariidae > Agonopterix > Agonopterix subpropinquella. Next base: position 17,496,491 of record OV277712.1, read on the forward strand.
TTTAATTTATCATTACCAGAAAAATAGGTACCTTACAGATTCTTCGTCAGAAAACAAACAAATGCAATAATGAAAACTTATTTAAAAATCAATGGATACATTAATGATTATAATTTTTAGAAGAAAGCTGGTTTTTATTGTAAATTATTCAGAGAATCATAAAAATCGGGAGAAATTGATCATGTTACGGTAGATCGGGAGATGGAGTCGGAAATCGGTAGATCTCCCGTAAAATCGGGAGGTTCGGGAACACTGATAGCGACTTCTGCGTTTCGACGAATTCGAATAGGGGAGATGATTGAAGATTAAAAACTTGGTATTATTAGTATTTAGTGGTAAAAGTAGCAAAAAAAAACTTTTCGATAATTTTAAATTGACAAGTAGAAAAATACTATATATTTTCTTATTTTTCCCCGATCTACTATATTTTTTTGGGTTCTCGGCTCGAACTACTATATTTGGTCGAAAAAAAGTTGGCAACCCTAGGTGTCGCGGAGGGTAAAATGTATGAGCGCGACGCTCTGCGACCCACCGCGGCAGCAAAGTGTCGCTCGTCTGAAAGAGCCCTTAGAGGTGTTCTGAAACTTTACCGAAAAGCCAGTGGTGTTACAAATCGTACATAAATTCCGAAAAACTCATTGGTACGAGTCGGCTTCGACGGAGATTGAACCATCGCCTCCTGCACGGCAGGAAAGGTTACTCGCCACTGGACCACCACGGCTGTTGTACCTGTACAAATTGTACCTATACAGGGTCCTTCACTTTTTTAGGGGGGTGTTCAGACCATCAAACTGAACAACTTTCTCTATGGGACCAACATCGAAATTCCGAAGAAAAAAACAGCTGTACATACATTTGGCTCAAGTAGGTTTGCAGTTTTGTACGGAACAGCAGATTTTTTCGCGATTTCGATGTTGGTCCCATAGAGAAAGTTGTTCAGTTTCACGGTCTGATCATTCCCCTTAAAAAAGTGTCAGCATACCTACCTACCTATTAACCTCTTGCATCCCAGGTTAATAATAAAAAGGACCCTATAGGCATAATGAAAACTAACTTCCGCTGTCTGCTGTCCCGACTTTTTTCTTCCGTTCAGGCATAGCGCTTTCTTTTCCATTATTTCCCTATGAATATCCCCCTCCGAAAATGAATTCCCCCCCCCCCCCCCCCCCCCCCCCCAAACCAAAGTCTGGATACCGTGCTTGCTTCCGTTACAATGAAATGATCCTTAGGTATAGGATCTTATATTATTTCTTAGGTTAGGTAGGATACTGAGTCAATCCGATCAGTATGAAATGATTTTTCTTTTTAAAATTATGTATTTTTATGAACAACTCTCACGCTTGACCAAAAATATGGCTATGCCAAAATTGTGTTCACAAAAAAAGACGTCATCATAGTTTCTGCACCACGATGTACGGATGCTCAGCAAGGGTACATTTAACTCCGCTACTCGCCGTTAGATGGTGTTGTATGACACGAAAATAAGACCACGCCCTCTAGTATCGAGTAGGCACAACAAGAAAGAACCGGTTAACCAAGTTTTGCTAATCTCTCCATATTAGTTCATTACGTATAAGGCAGATGACGCTGTTCTTGATTCTTGTGGATTACTCCTCTCCCGCGTTCCTTTGAAACACTTTTAGTCCGAGATCCGACCGTAAGATTATGCACCTATTTCATAGGCGAACGAAATGTGATTCTAGTGTATGTTTACACAGGGGTTAATTCAACGCCGCCAAGTTGCCTAGAAAAATCCTGCCGCAAGTACCTTTTCCATTATTATTTTTGGCATAACTTTTTCCACCTGTCTATTAGGGAAGTAAATGAGGTGCCATCGGAAGGAGACTGAGCTAAAGCACTGGAAAAACTAGGGTTGCCACCTCTCAATCTGCCGCAACTATAGAGTTGCCAGGTTCAAAGAAGTCATTTTTTAACCTGGCAACCCTATAGTTGTGGCAAACTGAGAGGTGGCAACCCTAGTTTTTCCAGTACTTTAGATCAGTCTTTTTCTGATGGCACCTCATTAACTTCCCTAATAGACAGGTGAAAAAAGTTATGTCAAAAATAATAATGGAAAAGGTACTTGCGGCAGGATTTTTCTAGGCAACTTGGCGGCGTTGAATAAACCCCTGTGTAAACATACACTAGAATCACATTTCGTTCGCCTATGAAATAGGTGCATAATCTTACGGTCGGATCTCGGGCTATTTGGCCACGCACAAAACCAATCTCGTATAGGTAAGCCAATATAGGAACTCAGCAACAAAAAATAGCCTTTGAAAGATAAAAACATTATACCTACATAAATGTACGTGGAAAATGATAGAATAGAACAATTCCTACCTACACAGATCGTTGGTAGCCTATTAAATAAATGCACATAATTCTACATTCCAAACTCGACGGCTATAAATGAGCTAAGCGAGCTCGCGATATTTACATAACTACACGAGAACTGCACCTAAATGACAAACAATGACTATATTTAAAAAAATACCCACCTTTAGAAAAAGTGCGAGCGAGATTTCTTATCTCCTCGCTTTGTACACAACAAATGAGGCTGAGACAACATTCAATAGCCTATTTAATTATGCAAGCAGCATAGCTGTTTTCGCTATGCAATGCATTTCAAATATTATGGTTCGGACAAAACTGGTGGGTAGTAGGTTACTTATTAGGTAACTTAGATGCTTTCACATCACTAAAAATCACACCTGTATTTTCAAAGGTTATTTATAAAGAACAATGACAATTAATTAATGCAACACGTATCTAGACAACTTTTTTTAACATAAGTCCCTACTAACTTTGCTACAATTATAGGTCCTTCCTTGCCACGCTCGAAGAATCTAAACTATTATAAAACTGTAACAGAAGTGTGTCTGTACATTGAAGATATTTACAAAAAAAAGATTACGATATGGTTTGTAGGCTTCCCTGATTTCAAATCACAAATTTTTGGACTTCTTGTCTGTCTTTTTGTTTGTTCGTTTGGGTGTTTGTTTTTTCGAGTATCACGCAAAAACTACTGAACCGATTTTGATGAAACTTTTTTTGTTTGATAGCTTATCATCTGACTTAAAATCAGGTATATAATTTATGCGGACAAAGTCACGGGTAAAAGCTCGTAAATTATAAAAGTAGCCTGAAGTGCAATTTTTGAAAATCATACGAGCGACTTGGCAGTAGAAAGATGCATAATCTCCATAGTAATTTTGACATTTTCTACTGCCAAGTCGCTCGTATGATTTTCAAAAATCGCACTTTTTCATGTATTTGTACCAAGTTTCTGGCCACTCTGAAAACGAATATGGTCTTGAGTTTATTCGTAAAATAAACTGATTACCTACCAAGGAAATTGTAAAATTAAAATCAAACAAAATAATATTTTTACAACTTTTAATTTTAAATAATAAACATAAACAATGTGCAAATTAGTAGGTAGACTAACAATTTGTCACATTTATTATTACCGCCACTTATAAGCAAATTACTCCTCGTTAAATAGGTAATTTAAATTCCAAACATTACTGTAATGTTAGAAAAGTAAACAGAAAAAGTTAAGCAAAAATAATGACTAAAGAAAATGCTTAATTTTAAAAAGACAGTTCATTTATTATGACGAAAGTTCAAGTGAATATTCCACAATATTTTATTACTTATGTACTTATATAAAAAGTTTTACAATAAAAAATTTGGTAAAAATTGATTCTCTCAGATAAATAAGTTACAGTGGCACTGAACTATCTTAGAACAAAAATATACAGTACATTGTGATATAAAAATCTACTTTATAGCACTCCGTGACCTAAACCCGCACTTAGGTCACGGTTTTTCGTTACCTAAGTAGTCCATTATTACACGGATTACACCGTTCGAAAATGAATCTACTTTATTGCACAGATACACAATAGGTACTTTTAAAGCACTCCGTGACCTAAACCAGCACTTAGGTCACGGTTTTTCGTTACTAAGTAGTCCATTATTACACGGATTACGTTCAAAAATGAATCTACTTTATTGCACAGATGCATAATAAACAAAAGAAGGTACTTTTAAAATGTGCTTTCAATCAATGTGACCAACATTGAAATGGCGAAATCTCCAATTGACTTCAACTTACCCCCTACATTAATGATATATTATTTTACTGTGCCTACCCCCCCTTACCCCTACGTACTCTGGGCTACTTACCCCTACTCACAACTTATTAATATGTTGGTAGTAGGGGGTGCATAGGGGGTAACGGGTGCGTAGGGGGAAATTAGGGGGTGCGCCCCCAAGTGCGTAGGGGAGATTGGGGTAATTAGGGGGTGCACCCCCTAGGATGTAGGGTAATTAGGGGGTGCACCCCTAGGATGTAGGGTAATTAGGGGGTGCACCCCCTAGCTCGTGGGGGTGATTAGGGGGTGTACCCCCTAGTTCGTGGGGGTGATTTGGGGGTGTACCCCCTAGCTCATGGGGCTATTAGGGGGTGCACCCCTTAGCTTGTGGAGGGCGATTAGGGGGTGCACCCCCTACTAACACCTTATTAGTGTGTTGGTACTAGCCGGGTACTAGGGTAGTGCGTAGGGGGTGATCAGAGGTGAGTATTAACTATTGATTGTGATTGCGAAATATTAACGAAGCTTTTGAAGTTGTGGTTGTGTCCTTCGGGGGGCTCCGCCCCCCGTGCCCCCGGGGGGGCTCCGCCCCTCCACCCCGCCGGGGGCTTCGCCCCCCGGGCCCCCTTTCTCCTCTTTTATTTGGTATACGTATTCATAAAATTAAAAACCTCCTTTTTTGAAGTCGGTTAAAAAGTTCACCATTAGAGAGAATTTCATTACATTAAAAAGTTGGCGGGTTTAGGTCACACGAGCTATAAAATAGTATACGATACTCGTGACCTAAGTAAGTCCATTATTACACGGCGTTTATCGTCCTCGCTGCGCTCGGACGATAATTTCACGCCGTGCAATAATGGACTACTTAGGTCACACGTATCGTAATGTACTATTTTCATAACTTGTGCAATGTATAAGGCACAAAACGTATAAAAGGAATACAAGTACATAACAGTTCTTGATTTTAATTTAAAATATATGATATGGCCGAAAAAAATGTTATTTTGATTTCAACTTATAAAATAATAATTGACTATAACAATACAATGTAAAAACTTGATTTCTCTCCTTATCTTTTAACTCAAAAAAGTGTAGTTAATACGTACATCGTATTTGCATTAACTAAAATTAATATTGCTAAGTATGTTTGTTACAATACTGTTATTAATACATAAAAAGTGGGGAAGGTAAAGGAGACTAAGCAACTGAATCCATAATTCTGTACTTAGAATCTGTAATAAGCATAAAATATCACTTAGATCTTAGCACATAGGTAGTTTAAACAGTAACACAAAATAAACTATTCGAAAGAATTCAACATGCTTAGATATAACTATTCATGACAAACAAGAGTCATTTGTAAAACATGAAGTATCTTAGATGTGATATCAGAGAACAATTTCTGTTTATTATTAGTGGTACATTAGTTTTGTATATCAACACTACATGTACTTAATAAATAAAATACATCTAAACTTCGTTACGGAATTACAACTAAATACGTATAAAAGTACTACAAATTCACTTTTTAATAAAGGCATCCGTTGGATATGACTTGAAGGCACAAATTATTATTTTTAAAAACAAAACATTAAAACTATCTGCCTACAACATTCGATTTTCTGTAGACATATCTCTCTAAACACAAATAATTATTTAAACCAAGTTTTTCTAAGCACCACTCCACTCCTTGATATAAAATCTCGCTTTAACACTAACCCTATACCATTTTAATATTTTTTATTAAACATGATTAAATGCTACTCCCTAGACAATATTTTTGATAAATATTTTACAATAAAAAGAACTTTATTGTATACCTATTATTGCCATTTTTATTTAGGTTTTTTAGTAGCAACAATCAAAGCTACTGAAAAAGAAAGTTAAGATAAAGTTAAATAAATATGATGTTATATACATTTCGCTATCACTATATCAGAAAAACACTCGATCATTCATGATTTTTGGATGTAAAGATTACTGCATGCTAGACAAGATTTATCTTATTTACAATTCAAACGAATCGAGCGAAACAAAGGCCTTGAAATCTATCACATTTAAGTTTAGTTCACTTAATAGGCAATAGCCAAAAACAACGGTTTAAATATTAATAAAAAAAATGTTCCAGCAAATACTGTCTATTCCAGTTAAAGGAATTAAGTAGCTGTTGTTATTATGTGAATTACTCTTGCATTTATTCGAGTGTAGATGCTCATCTCCGCTCAAATGAACATATAGCGTAGGCGTATACACTCGCCAATGCACGACCTCACTACTCTATTAATTTATTCTATCTCGCGCATACGCACCGCTATCCAACCCCGACAATCTAATAATTCGCTAAAAAAAACACAGAGGCGATCTTTTTAAACTTAAACAACTACAATAAAAAATCGGATCGATCACAATTCAGAAAGAGTTCCGAAACTAAACTGTGGCACTCAGATAAATGGAAGTAGATCAAGACATGTTGTTTATTCCCATCCTTTTGTTCATAGGGGATGCATCGAGGACCCTTTCATTGGCTTTATCCTCTTCTCTAAAGTGGATTCTTGTGATGACAATGTCCCCTGTGCTTAGGGTCTGGGATCCAACCTCTGCCTTCTTAATTTCAATGAGATCATTGCACTTAACATCATCGAAAGTGGCATTATGGCATCTGCAGCAGCAACTTTTCCTATCTGTATCTATGTTCAAAATCTGACTCAGGTTCGACCAATCTTTGTTTTTGAGCAGTGGCAGTGTTTGTTCCATCGTTTGTGAAAATTTGTCCTCCAGTTCCCCGCTGAGGGGTGCTACAGCAGATAAAATTGCTTCTAAACGATTTATCTTTTCAACTTTGTCCATATTTGTGTCTGATAAGATCTCATCCATCATTTGCATAGACTCTGTGAGGCTCGGAGGTTGTGTGGAGTGTGGAGATGAGATAGAATCTGAAGGGTTTGATTCCAAACTAGCCATTTCATTCTCTCTTTCATCATCTTCTGAGTCTGAGTCCTTTTCCTGCCCTATAGCTTCAAGCTTCTCTAATTTCTTAGATATTTTGTGGCAACCCTTAAGTTTTTCTTTTTCTTCTTCAGTAAGCTCTAAATATCTGAGTAATCTTATTTCCCTGTTACTCAAGACTATATTTTTAGTTGTCTCAGCCAATTTCTGTTTTAACTCACCAACTTCTGTGTTGATTTTTCTTTGCCTTTTACGTAATTTTACTTCTGTTGGCTGAATGTGCATGAAGACTTGTTCATTGCTCAGTTCTTCAAACAGCTGTTCATTGTCTGTTTTTATGTTTCCAGACATGTAAGCATAAATTGCTGGATTGACTAAGGAGAGGACATCAGATGCAGCGTAAATGATCATGTCTTTTGTCAGCGGTCGTCTAGCCCAGTATCGTTGGTCCCTACGATATACATTCTTAAGTTGTTCTTTCATAGGATTCATAGGTGCATTATACAATTCACACAGTGCATTCAGACTCAGGTTTTTCACTTTATAAACAGGCACACCCTGTTGCTGCAATTGCAACACAGCGTGAGCCGCCTGCGTATCAAAAACATTCTTCAAAGTGATCTCAAATTGATTGTGCAAATTGACTGAATCATTCCTGCAGTCATGTATTATTTTTACAACATTTTCGCTCTCTAATAACTCCTTTATTTTGCCTTCAGTCACCATGCCGGGGCAGGCCATGATATCTAAAATGTAAACCTCACCGTTCATAGTAGCTATTTGACATAAAGTCAAGACTCCTTTTAGGCCAAGGTTGATTCCTTCGCAGTCGAAGGAAACAATACTCTTAGAGTTACGTTTAGGGTTCATAATACTGTCAATCAATGTAGCACATTCTCTCACGTTTGCTATAACGGCAGTACACTGAAGTACTTTTTGGCGCCATGCTTCACCCATGAGATTATTTCTCAAGCTGGGTGTACCGTTTGTTTCTTCGGAGCTGCGAGCATTTAAATGATTGTTAACCCTATCTCTAACCATATTTTCAGCTAAATTCTTTATCACAATAGAATTTATTCTTTGTTTCAACGTTTGGTTAGCAATGTTGGCTTGTGGACCACGTGGAGATTCAGTGGGGCTGAGTATTCTGTTTGCGGGGCTCCTCATCCCGTCTGAAGGAGTCGGGCTCGCAACTATCGGAGGAGCGGGAGACACCGGCTTCTCCTCAACCACAAGCTTTGGTGCATCAGTCTTAGATTTAATATTTTTTGCATTTAGATACATAACAGGTATTTTTGGTTTGCTAATAAGTGTGACAAGGTTCGATTGAACGTGAAAACTATCGGAGAACAGCTTCAGGAAAGCGCTCAAGTCACCCGGAGATTTGAACATCTGATACCAGTATTCTTGTGGGAAACGTGATACGATCAAATGGAATAACTGGTCGACCATGACCGGCCCTTTTGCCTCTATGCATTGAGCGACGTAATCCAACAACTGCTGAGCCGTATCCGTATTAATATTAGCAACGGGTAAATTGTGGAACTGCTCCGAATTGTTCAGCGTGTTACCTCGCCTGTGATTCTCGCTGACTAGAATGACATTGTCATCGACAATCGTGAACGTTTCCGGATGTTTCAAGAGGAAATCCTTGAATTCCTTGATCCGTTGCCCTGAGATGTGACGTACCTGAGGGGAGGCCTGGCTGCGGTGTCCGAGGAGGCTTTTGATCGGTACCTCGGTGCCTTCGCCGTACTGGATCATCTTGCTCGCGAAGTATTCCTTCGCTTCCTCGATGTAGTCGTTGTTGGAGCCGACGCCCGCGCTCTGGTGTCTCTGGAACGTGTTGATATCGACATAGTCCCCGTCTATGTTGAACAACGCCGGGTACTGAGCCAGGAACTTCTTGAGGCCCGACTGCGACCCGCCAGCGATTTGCCGCATCTCCTTCGTGAATCCCTTGGCACCAAACTGGCAGGAAAGATCGTGCAACGTACGCGGCTCGCCTTTATCGAGCAGGCGTTCCACGAAGAATAACAGAGTGAGGTTCCTAGCGAGCTCATATTCCATTGATTCCATTTCCCTGCCGTTGGTGCCAATGTTAATTTTTCTTACACTAAAATTTTTCTACGTATATGTGTCACCCACAACACCATGAAATTTTTTTTCTTGACGTACCAGCACCATAGAGCAAGGAGGAAAGTGAAGTGTTGCCAAGACAGTTTAACAGGATACCCCAAATTATGAAAAACAAAAGTCAAAATAAAATAATTAAAACAAGGCAAAGGTGAAAAGACTAGACTGGTATGTGAATAACATCAAATAGGTACATTTCACTGTTGGTGTTGGATGTTCATTTATTTCTGTCGGGATTACTTATGTTTCAAGATCATATCGACGCGACAATGTCCATTGAAGCAAGTTTAGACGATGACAATTTTGCGGCGCCAATTCTTCCTACGGAGTCCAAAAAAAACACCGTATAAACACTTTTGACACGAATTTTTTGCGGCATGCGAACACGGAAGCACGGAATAGAGCATGCGTCTATTTGATGCTAGTGACCTCCGCCCGCGTTCCTTGCATCCCCTGCGCCAATTTTCGACTCGTGTTAACACGTTCAGTACTAATCGCTGGCACGATTTTCTCAAGCAAATCCATACGCATGAGAGCAAGATTGGCGCTGAAAATTAGCACCGTGCAAAGGACCGCAAGTGCGATTTTTGAAAATCATACGAGCGACTTTGCAGTAGAAAGATGCATAATCTCCATAGCAATTTTGTCATTTTCTACTGCCAAGTCGCTCGTATGATTTTCAAAAATCACACTTCAGGTGCCGCCGTGCTTTTTCGTGTGAAAAAATTGACGCCGCAAAACTATCATCGTCTAAACTGCCTTTACAGTTTATCGGGGTCAAGCAAGAGGAACAAAATCTCATTAGCTCAATGTTGAGGTTATTCAACGTGGATTCTACTTATTTATGGTACGCCGTACGTCGATTCTCAATGCTCCTCCTTGAACGTAATCTCTTATGAAATGCAGCTTCAAGTCTATATGCTTGGATTTAGGAGTCACCATAGGATTCTGACATAACTTCAGAGCCACGCCACCACGCTCTGCTACCAATTTGTTGAGTTTATTCAACGTGGATTCTACTTATTTATGCGAAACAAACACAAAACATAAAATACCATTTTATATTTTTCTAGGGTAACAAAAGCAATTCAATTTTCATGTCAATCACTTTAAAGAAAAAATTTACTCTCCAAGGAGATCCGCACCGCTGTGCCACACCTACACTCAAGTAATCTAAGGCTGAGATTCAGAGACATTTTTTAAGTCTTAGTTCGAACTCTCGTATGTCAAAATCCATACATTTTCGACCCTACTTAGTTCGAACTATGACTTAAAAAAATCGTCTCTGAATCTCAGCCCTAGATCGATTTTTGAGTAGGCCCTGAAGTGCGATTTTTGAAAATCATACGAGCGACTTGGCAGTAGAAAGATGCATAATCTCCATAGTAATTTTGACATTTTCTACTGCCAAGTCGCTCGTATGATTTTCAAAAATCGCACTTCTGCTCACCTTTAAAATAAAGAAAACAATAATTACCACCTATTAGGGAATAACAAAAATATGGCAACATTATTTACATAGACTAACAATTTTTATTTTTATTTTCGTTTACCCACGTGCGAAGGAGCAGTTGGAATGCCAAGCGCTTTTCAGTGTTGTACTACACCATCGTATTTTGTAAACAAACTCACTTTTGCATGATTTATTTTACGGCTGTGTAGTAAAAATGGTAGTTCTTTAGCGCTGGGATTACCACAGACTACAAATATAATAACTGTCAAAAAATTGTAAGAAATCCGGAAATTACGGAAATCGGAATTTATAAAAACAAGTTTAGTTGGTGAAATAAAAAATAAGAGGAAAGGAATATTGGATGAAAATTTGTTCTACCTCCCGTATTCCAACCATTTAGCATTTTACATAAAAACTAAACCCAAACAACTTCACCCAGAATGGTAAGTGAATCTGTGTACCCCAATTTATTTCCAATTTATCATATATCCGGCATCTAAAAGCTTTTGAACACGTATTGAACTAAGTGCCTACGTTTAAACCTTAATAAAAACACTTGAAAATGTCGACAACGTTTGCTATAGCCTAACATACCGTGTCAGGAATCCGCCCCCAAAATGTTCAAAATTCTTCGTATTGTAATTGAAAGAACAAATGCTAAAGCTTTTCATATACTTACACTCTAATCTTCGTGTAAAACCAATTGTCTAATTATAATAAGGATATTTTAAATAAAATATCTTGGACAATGTCACACAAATTATCTAGTCACATTTAAAGTTCCAGAATCTAGCCTGGACTTGTATTATGATGACTAGACAACGATATACAATACATATATAGATACAAACATCCATGACTCGGGTACAAATATTCATATTCATCATACAAATATATGTCCTTTACGGGATTCGAACCCGCGACCCTCGGCACAGCAGGCAGGTTCACTACCAACTGTGCTACCGGGCCGTCTTAATTGCAGACTAAACAGCATTGTACATAACTAAGAAAATTACTAAAACTATTTTATTAGTGGGATCACCACTAATAAAATAGTTTTAGTAATTTTCACCCCACAGAACATTATAAGAGGGGTTAGAAATGCAAAGTAGCGCTTTTTCTTCGGAGACGGCTGTCGCCACTTATCTTCCCACTCACGCTACTACAATAATTACAGGAAAAATTTACAATTGGGGCTCAGGAATTTGGGGGGGTGAGGGTGGGGGGTGGGAGCGGGGTGGGGAGGGGTACACCCTGGTACGGTACCACCCCCCCCCCCCCCCCCCCCCCCCCGCGGAGATGCATAGTTACTGAGATAAAATTTAAAAATGTGTAAAATCAAACCTAAAATTACTATTGGGACAGGAATTTTAGGGTTTTGGAAAGGGTGGGGAGGGGGAGTGGGAGGGGAGGGGGAGTGGAAGGGGGGAGGGGAGGGGCGACGGGACTCATTGTTGCAAGTCAAAATGCGTTTGCTCCGCTCTGCACTTATTTATTGCACCCTTTACTTCTGTCCCTCCCCCCTCCCAAAACCCCAAAATTCCGGTCCTAATAGTAACTAGGTTAGATTTTACACATTTTTAAATTAATATATCTCAGTAACTATGGCATCTCCCCCGGGGGGGGGGGGGGGGTGGTACCCCTCCCCCCCTCTTCCTCCCCCAAAACTCCCGCCCCCCAACTCCTGCGCCCCAATTCTAAAGTCAACCCATAATTACTCATGCCCTCTCACTTGCACCACGCTGCGCGCCTTGCTTGTTTCCATTGACCACCTTAGATCAGTGGCGCAGCGTAGGTTTCTGTCGCCCGGGGCACAGACCGATTTTGCCGCCCCTTTTGAAGACCTACCCAAAAAATAATGGAGCAAGCGTAGCGAGCTCGAAATTTTTTTGCAAGGAAATGTTGTTGCCAGACATCTTTTTTTTTTTTTTTGTTCTACTTTTGTTTAGGGACCTTTGTACCTATCGTACATGTTGGTCCCATCGTACCCTATTTACCCTTATATTTCTAAATATATACAACTAACACTAATTTACTGAGACACTGATGAGTTCACAAAGGTGAACAGACTCCTTGCAGCCTCCGACTCTGGTGATGTCAAAATAGAGTGGAACATTCCAACATTGAGCCTGCTCAACCTTAGTTTTCCCATCAGTGCCTCTCGAGCCTGCTCGTACCTGCCAGACATCTTTTATGCACAAATAGAAACTTGAGAGCAATTGAAGCGACCTCGATTTTTCTCCTCAATACGAATCAGTTAGAGCCAGAGCTTTTTACATACAAAACATGTGCAAAGTAACCTAAGTAAAAGCTATAGATCGAGCGAAGCAAGCTCGAGATCTTTAGCACCACATCATAGCTGTGGTCAGAAGTCAGAACTCTAGGATTATGTATAGGTACAGGAATTAAAAAAGATACCAACTTAGAGCGAGCAAAGCAAGCTTGACTTTTCTGTTCTACGAATTGGTTATAGCCAATCAATCAATCAATCTGTTTTACGAATTGGTTATAGGCAAATTCGGGCTAAAAGTAGAATTTGCCGCCCCTAGTAAAGTGCCGCCTGGGGCATTTGCCCCACCTGCCCCCCCCCCCCTCGCTAAGCTACTGCCCAGGGTTGGATTTTGTACTATAATTATAGTATTTATACTATAATTTCGCCCTTATACTATCCACATCTAAGGATAGTACGCTAAAATACTATAATTTCAAGTTTGGATCATTGGGAAGCTCTCAAGCTCTATTTCACCGATATTGCACTTTCAAAGCGCTTGATATCTAGCCAAATAATTCTTGATTTGCTAAGAGACCCATACATGAAGCTATATTATGAATTCATGTCCTGAATTATTAGTTCAAACCATTTACTACAGTGTTTTTAATGCAATTTCAAAACTTACTTTTCCTAGACTACCTACTTCACCAAGACTAAGATATGAAACGACTAAGATAGAAATAATAGTAATATTCAAGAACTGATGAACTTAGTAGAAGAGGAGTAGGTAAATTTTGCCTTGACTGGTGTTGATTTTAATGAATATTATGTTAAATTAAAAATAATTAAAGTGTACTATAATTTTCTATAAATACTATCCTTTTCATTTTTTTGCGCTATCTTTTTCAACGTCACTAAATCCAACCACTGCTACTGCCTTAGATCACTTTAACATGTGATGTTGTCCATCCCACTGCCATTTCTTTGGAAAAAAAATTATAATTAGGTAAATAAAGAAAATTATTTGTTTTCCAATTGCAGTTGGTGTTAGTATTAGGAGACCTGCACATACCTCACCGATGCAGCAGTTTGCCGCCGAAATTCAAGAAGCTGCTGCTACCAGGGAGAATACAACACATCCTGTGTACCGGCAACCTTTGTACGAAAGAGTCTTACGATTATCTGAAGACATTGGCCAGTGACGTACATGTTGTTAGAGGGGACTTCGATGAGGTATGTATTTTGTTTTTGCTCGGTGCAAACTAAACATGCACACCTTGAAACTAACCAAGTAGGCCAGTCATTTTACGGAGTTTTGTTAGGCGGGGTAGGGAGTAATTATTAATTGGACTTTTAAACTGTAACCGGCACCATTTAGTGACAAAAATACTATCCTAAACCAAATTAAAAAAAAAATTGCTATGCAACATAGAAATCAAAATTGTGTGTCCCAGAAGGCTTTTAAATTAATAATATTAATACCAATGCACTCATTTGAATTAGATTTAACAATATACATAATTTTTGATCAATAAAATTGGTATTACAATTTAAAAAATTAGGTATTTATTAGAAAATACGAATGTATTTTTCAAAACCTAAGTAGATAAAAATATTTGCACCATGTTTGAAGTATGTATGATGGTAAAGCCTTAATTAAATATGTGCAAAAAAATTCATCATCACGTTTTTTTAGAACGAGATAATCAAATCAAATCAAATAATTTATTTCAGACAAGATGTCCATATAGTGTTAGTATACAAGTATCTTACAGCTAGTGTTAGTAACAAAACATTTTATTTTATTTTAAAAACCCGGTATGGAGCTTCACCCAGGAACCCGGTATGGAGCTTCACCCAGATATATCTATATATCTATATTTTGAAATTGGAACTGTTGCTGACGTAATTTTTTTTTAATTTTGTTTCATTCAGCTCAAATTGGCTCTGCAATATTATAGCGAGAAAAAAATGCTATTAGTAATTAGTCCCGGCTCAAACCGTAAAATGACTGGGCTAAAGTCCACCTGCTGCAAGTTCTGCGGGGAGGAAATGGAAACTCCCCTGCACATTCTCTGCGATTGTGGTCTACTAATGTACAAATGAAGTATTCATCTTGGCAGACAGCAGGCACGTGCATAGAAAGTAGGCAGAAAGACAGGGAAACCCTAACGGTGCATCCACATTAGACGAACGCGCCGCGAATGCGCAGTAGCGTCACACAAGGAAAAAATTCATAAGCGCAGCTCGCGCGCTGTACGCGAGCTGCTCGCGGCGCGCGACCTGCGCATTAGAGGCGCTTTTGCCAGATGTGGACGCACCCTAATTATTTCTAAACTGCAAGCATTTTGTTTACTCAATGACTTTTAATTGGTTTAATTACCTGTATTTATACAAGTCAAAGTCATTTAGTGAATTAAATGCTTTTAGTTTAGTAATTATTAGGCTTTTACTGTGTTTTGCCTGCCCGCAGTGCAGAAACCGAATAATTTCCAAACTAAAAGCATTTTGTTTACTTAATGACTTTTAATTGGTTTAATTACCTGTATTTAAACAAATCAAAGTCGTTTAGTGAATTAAATGCTTTTAGTTTAGGAATTATCAGGCTTTTACTGTGTTTTGCCTGCCCGCAGTGCAGAAACCGAATAATTTCCAAACTAAAAGCATTTTGTTTACCAAATGACTTTGATTTGTTTACATACAGGTAATTAAACCAATTAAAAGTAATTGGTACCGATTCGGACTGTGCCAGGACTTAACTTTTATTCCTGTCACTTTCTAAAATAAGATTTAGAAAAGAGACAGAAAACCAACAACTGACTTTAGTGCTGTCAAAGTGACATTACACGCCCAAAAACCCAAAAATCTTATTTTGGGCGTGTGACGTCACTTTGATAGCACTAAAAGTCAGTTGTTGGTTTTCTGTCTCTTTTCTTAATCTTATTTTAGGAGTCACGTTGCAGGGACTGACCCGAGCACACGTCTCGCGTGGTTTCGCGCGTCGCGTTTTTGCCTGCCACAAGGCTCCGCAATCCTCAGTCTCTTCTTGTTCTTGTCCAAAAACAATCCCTGAGATTGGGATAGATTCTCCCATAAACTACTTGACACTGGCGGAAATGCAGTGCTAACGCACAAGCAAGAGTCCATTTAATTATAAATAAAAAAAAAAAACTTATTTTAGAAATCATTGGACCGATTTTGATCAAACTTTCTGTACTGCTTATGATTGGACTTAAAAATTAGTATCTAAACTATTATAAAACTGTAACAGAAGTGTGTCTGTACATTGAAGATATTTACAAAAAAAGATTACGATATGGTTTTTGGGTGTCTCTGATTCCAAATCACCAATTTTTTGATTTTTTGTCCGTCTGTTTGTTTGTTTGTTTGAACGAGCATCACGCAAAAACTACTGAACCGATTTTGATGAAACTTTTTTTGTTTGATAGCTTATGGTCTGACTTAAAATCTGGTATATAATTTATGCGGACGAAGTCGCGGGATGATGCTTGTAATAAATAAATCTAAGTATAGATATTAAAAGTTAACCATACGATGCTAATGCTACAACTACAACCTTAAAATATTGTGGTAGCTATATTAAACTTACTGACCGCCTCCGAAAACATTTATTAGTTTATGAACGATGATGACCAATGATGTGACGATGAATAAAAAATCAATTGAAAAAAAATCTATGGTATCTTCAATATTATATAACTGTAGCAGAAGTGTGTCTACCTACGAATAAGAATGTATAGAAATGTAAAGCAAGCTCAAAAAGTGGCACCAAAAAAAGTACACCGTGTTCTAAATTTGTTCCATAAAAACTACACCTTGCCGCCATAACTCATACAAAATGTCATTTTTCATTGGGTGGCAAAAATTATGTTGCTTTTGTTTGGAGTTATTCTTCTATAGTTATTCTTATTCGTAGATAAGAATAACTATAGAAGAATAACTCTAAACAAAAGCATCATAATTTTTGGCACCCAATGAAAAATGACATTTTGTATGAATTTTGGCGGCAAGGAAGACTTTTTAAGGAACAAATTTAGAACACGGTGTAGTTTTTTTGGTGCCACTTTTTTGAGCTTGATTTACATTTCTATACATACAACAAAAGAAAAGTTACGATATGGTTTTTAGGTGTCCCGGATTCCAAATCACCAATTTTTGGATTTTTGGTCTCTCTGTTTGTTTGTTTGATCGAACATCACGCAAAAACTACTGAACCCATTTTGATGACACTTTTTTTGTCTGATTGCTTATGATCTGTCTTAAAATCTGATATATAATTTGTATGGACGAAGTCGCGAGTTAACTCTAGTTACATATAAATCTATTTTTAAATTGCACAATCATAACATTTCCAGAACACAACATACCCAGAACAAAAAGTAATCACCGTTGGACAATTCCGAATCGGCCTCGTCCACGGCCACCAGGTGGTGCCCTGGGGAGACGAGGAGTCCCTCGCACTGGTGCAGAGGCAGCTGGACGTAGACATCCTCATATCCGGCCACACGCACCGGTTTGAAGCCTACGAGCATGAGAACAAGTTCTATATCAACCCTGGATCCGCTACTGGAGCTTACAGTCCGCTGTTCAGGTAAAAATTTATGTTTTTGATTCATCATCATCATCATCAGCCTATAAACGTCCCACTGCAGGGCTCAGGCCTACCCTCAAGGAGGGCGTATGGGCGTTAGTCCACCACGCGTGCCCAATGCGGATTGGTAGACTTCACATACACATCAGAATTTCTTCTTCAGTGTATGCAGGTTTCCTCACGATGTTTTCCTTCACCGTTTGAGAGCAGTCGGTTTTACATACATAAGTTAGAAAAACTCATTGGTACATGGCATGTTGTCCGTGCGGATTCGAACCCGGACCCCCATAATTGGGAGTCAGGGTTCGAAATTATCAAGATAATAACGAGCCGTGATAATTATCATTTGTTAAATTGTTTCATAAGAAATATCGATGGTTTATTATATTTATTATTTATTTATTTTATTATTTATTTATTAATTATAACCCAGTATTTTTTGTCTTAGTGCAACTAAAGTATGACCACACTGGATCTTTCTCGCGCGGCATTGTTGAAATTCAACACAATAAACAATATTTAACTTAGTAAAACAATAACATTCGAGTTCACTTGGCTTTACGTAACACCAACTGACATTTTTTGTGAATTGGGGGAATTCCCGTGTCGCGGCTAGACGTGCGTTCGGATACACGCAACAAGTGCGGAAATACACGTTTGGATACTTAGAATATAGTTCTATTTCACGGGCGCAATTTTTTGTTATTATCAATTGATAATTATCAACCTGTTATTATCATGATAATTATCGTGATAATTATCGTGATAATTATCATTGATAATTATCCTTTCGAACCCTGTTGGGAGTCCATACCTCTCCGCAACGCGCCACCGACGCTCTTTGTTTTTGATTGTTTCCTAATAAATTATGTACTTTAAACGCCCCGATATGCTAAAAACCAGCTTCTAAAAAGTACAAAAGAATTTAAATAACTTTCATTTGTGAGTTAGATATGTTCGTTTTACTTCTCAAGCAAGTTCTAGATGACATGTCATCTAGAACTTGCTTTGTAAGCCTTATCAAACAGTTGTCACGGTTATCACTATCTCATGTAAATGACATCTGGCACATAATACCCAAAAATGTATAACCGTCCTTCTATTTTTATTATGGACTATTATTTTTTATTATTTGTGGTTGGGCTATTGCAAGCAAGGGTCGTTGTAACACGGAGACCAGCGCTGGTCCTTTTGTGTTCGCCCCAAGCTCACCCATATTTACGCATACCTCCGAACTCATGGTATTTTCTTTTCATTCTCGGGAATGCAGGTTTCCTCACGATGTTTTCCTTCACCGCCGAGCTAGTAAATGATAAATACAACCGTACATACATTCCGAAGAACTTAGTGGTACAGGCCAGGAATCGAACCGCGGCCTCAGGATTGAGGCGCTAGCTCTCTTCCGTATGGGCTCTCATCGCTCTTTTTTTTTTTTATGGACTATGGAACACTAGAAACTAGCTGCAGGCATTAGTTTATTTTATAATGATTTATTAGTTTTTATCATTTTTATATAAAAAAAACATTGTGCTTGCAACACCTCCTACTAAACAACATTGACAGCCATGTTGGGGTTGCTGCTATTTTATAATTTATTAATAATAAATGATTAAATAACTCGTTAAATAAAAATAAATAATACTATCTGAGTCGTTTTTATAAAACCTCATAATTTATTACACATTTGACTTCAGTCAAAACTTCTATACATTTTAAGGTATTTTTTCAAGGGAGAGCGGCGGTTGTCCTTTCTGTTCTAAATGAAAGCCAGTGTTTGGAAAATGATTCTTTACTTTCTGTGAAACAATAAATTGAAATTTTTTCCACAGTTCCTGATGCTTTCATTAACTACTGAGTTCAAGTACCTGGGGCACATGGTCTCCGAGGACATGTCGGATGAGGCTGAGATAGAGAGGGAGCGCAGGGCGCTGGCGATGAGGGCGAATATGCTTGCCCGCAGGTTTGCACGATGTACTAATGATGTTAAAGTAACATTATTCAAGGCATATTGCCAGTCCTTTTACACGTGCAGCCTGTGGGTCAGTTACACGCAGAAGTCGCTCAGTGCGCTGCGCGTGCAGTACAACAATGGGCTGAGGATGTTGTTGGGGCTGCCTCGTTTCTGCAGCGCATCGGGCATGTTTGCGGCGGCGCGAGTACATAGCTTTGCAGCCATCATACGCAAACGTGCCGCCTCCCTGCTGCGCAGGGTACGGGGCAGCACCAACACCCTACTCCAGCCCATTGCAGAGCGGGTCCAGTGTCCCATCATTGGGCACTGGAATAGCCTACATAAGGGCTCTAGGCCCCCTTTTGTAAATATTAAATAAATGTAAAAAATTTGTCACTAACATAGTCTTAAGTCATTGTTACTAACACCAATATGGATCCACGATCTGAATTAAAATAAATGAATTGAATTGAATTGAATTAATCTAACATTTCAAATAGAGAAGTGAAACGAACATATCCTCAGTAAAAAACTTTGTATTGCTACTAGACTGTCATTACCTACGAATAAGAATAACTATGGAAGAATAACTCTAAACAAAAGCAACATAATTTTTGGCACCCTTTGAAAAATGACATTTTGTATGAGTTTTGGCGGCTAGGTGTAGTTTTTAAGGAACAAATTTCGAACACTGTGTACTTTTTTTGGGGTCACTTTTTGAGCTTGATTTACATTTCTATACATTCTTATTCGTAGGTCATTACCTAGTAGCAATACAAAGTATTTTACTTTACTGCACAACAAAACAAAATAATAACGCATTTGGTCCACACGCATTTGGTCAAACATGCAGATTGTCCAATATTTATGTAGCTATAATAATTTTTAATTCTCAGGAATGTTTTACACATACAAACATACAGAAAATCATGACTGTATTCCAATTCGAGGATGTCAGAAACCTTGCTTCCACCTCCAACCTCTTTTTAAGGTTGCAATAGGCTACTTGACAACTAGTCAAATCAGCTACTCTTTATCGGTCGTCAAAACGTGCGCTTTGTATGAACTTTTGTACTAAATAATGAGTTGTGACGTCATCAACATTTAATTACTTTTAAGTTTATCTTGGTATTAAAAATAGTATTCAAGCTAAAAACTCAACGAAAATGGCAGTTTAGAGTTATTTTCTAACCCTTTTTTTACTGAGAAGATAAAAATTAAATATATTGTATGTAGTCAAATACCCAATTGCGCTAATTTAAAACATCCAAGTTCAATCCTAATTCAATTTCAGTTCTAATCACATTGCAATCCAATCCAGTTACTATTCAACTGTGCTGAATTCCGCATCGCGCTATACTCTTGACTGACACAGCCTTAACATCTGAGCATGGCTCTAACGGCTGTCAAATGAATGGCCTCGATTCGGAGTGTACCACGACTAAACTAAACTAAATGTATTCCTGTCACTTTCTAAAATAAGATTAAGAAAAGAGACAGAAAACCAACAGCTCACTTTAGTGCTGTCAAAGTGACGTTAAAAGCCCCAAAAACGACTTAAATAAGATGGCGTACATTATGATGGCATCTTATTTTGCGCATTTAACGTCACTTTGACAGCACTAAAGTCAGCTGTTGGTTTTCTGTCTCTTTTCTTAATCTTATTTTAGAAAGTGACAGGAATACATTTAGTTTAGTTTAGTCGTGGTACACTCCGAATCGAGGCCAATAGCGCAATACCCAATGTATTGTGGTTCGCAATTAACAAAAAGTAAATATTTTTAAACTTGTTTCCTCAGGAATCCCACTCCATCATTCGTCCTAATGGACATCCAGAGCTCAACGGTGGTCACCTACGTATACAAACTCCTTGGAGACGAGGTCAAGGTCGAAAGGATCGAGTACAAGAAGGCATAACTATAACTATACTTTATATTACTAGTAATAATGTATGAGTAAGACTGCAGTGCGGTTGCAGTACAAATATTATTTAAAGGTAAGGTGTAAAAGAGTTGTTGAAATGCCTACGGTTTCTTAAGCCCTCTGACAGTACTAGGTAGAGACCACGGAGGAAAGAAAGGAGCGGAGGTTTCGCACGGCAATTGGGTATTTGACTACATTCAATATATTTTATTTTTATCTACTCAATAAAAAAAGGGTTAGAAAATAACGCTAAACTCCCATTTTCATTGAGTTTTTAGCCTGAATAAAATTTTTAATAACAAGATAAACTATAAAAAGTAATGAAAATGTTGATGACGTCACAACTCAATATTTAGTACAAATCTTCGTACAAAGCGCACGTGACACGCGACGTGTTTTGACGTCCGACAAAGAGTAGCTGATTTGACTAGTTGTCAAGTAGCCAATTGTATTAGGTCATGACGTCACAGTGGTTGCGGCCTATGATGCTCAGTTCGAAGCCGAAAACCATTCTTTTTGCTGAGAGGGGTTTTGTCAATAAAATACATCTAAAACGATGAAGTGCGCTGTACTTGAATTCGGCTTTTGGGGGTGGAAACTACGCACCCGTCTTGTCCCCTGCATTTTGGTGACATTTAAAAAGTATAGCTTTACGACACCTCCGGTTTTCTTTTCTGTCCTCCATGGATGAGACCTTAAGAGCGCGTGAGAGCTTAGGCTTAGATTATTGATACAGTCCTAAGCAACAGTTTACGAAAGATGAAACAAAACATCTCCATTCACACGGCTAACATTCGAATAGACCTATTTTCTTCCACGGTTTTATTTCAATGCGACAAAGCGGTGAGCGTCAGGATGTCTGGACCACGCCAGCGATTAGTACCTATTTAGTATTATTTGGTACCTATCATCAAATATTTGGTATATGGTTTTTTATAATGTCATCATCATCATGTTTTTTTACAATGTCTGGGTGAAAGGTTAAACGCCTTCCCACGCCTAAACAGAAATGTGGTTTTTGTAGCAAGATTCTGACCATGGAATATGATCGTGATTTGTTTTTATTGTACATAATATAGGGAAATGATCAGACCATCAAATTGAACAACTTTCTATATAAGGGACCAATATAGAAAAACCGTAAAAAATTTTTGCTGTTCCAAAGATTTGGGTATTATTTTAGCTTTGCAGTTTTGTATGGAACAGCTGTTTTTTTTCGCCACTTCTATGTTAGCTAGTGCCATAGAGAAATTTGTTCCATTTGAAGGTCTGATCTTCCCCTTAGAAACCGTCAGCAAATTAAGAAAGACCGTATGTATGTTTGCAACATGTTTTTACCTACATGGCATGGTACCGACTTCAAATCTATTGAAATGTCAGCCTGTGGATTGAATGAAAGAACTGTAAGTGTAAGGCGTGATCATAAATTCAAAATGATGAATTTCGACACACGAAAATGATAATCAATGGATGTTTTCTTAAATGTTGATTTTGAATGTTGGATAGAATAATGAAATAAGATAATATCTCTTTTGTACCTAGGAGAATGAAATTATAGGGCTTATTTTTATCTGTGTAAATAAAATCTGAATATAATTAAAATTATGTTTATGTACAATTATAATTTATGGCACTGCCAGTGTCTTAATAAAGTATCATTCTTTGTTAAAGATTTTGTTATCATTTATTTTATTATAAACCGGTTCGGCCGTAACGCACCTTTGGACAAAATGCTACTAATGCGACAAAATGAGGCAAACTAAATTGCACCAAAAGCGGTAATCTTTTTTTCTTTTTTATTAAGGATGGGTTTGCTCTTGACCTCAATCTAGTCAGGACGAAGATAGGGTCGAAAAAGTCGAAAATAAGTCGAAATGCTGTAAAGATTTTGTTTACATTTTATTTGATTACACACGACTGGACCAAATGCTACTAAAACAAAATGCGACTAACTGAAAATTATACCGGCGTTGATCCGTTTCAAAACGTGTAAAAATCACTCTGGGAGTTTATCTCTAGCATTCACATCTTCGTATTGAAACAATGAAATGTAAAGTTACTATGATCATCACGTTTACGGATCTAAGAACGGCCATTCATAAAAACGTAACCGACTTAACTAAAGATACGTGTCCAAGGTAAGGCTACTGCGAGTTCGTTGACTCCTAGTTACGCGTTTGTAACGCTTGGCTCAAGTCGTGTACCTATTAGTCGGTAAATTCTTACGCATATTCTATACAATAGTGGGTATTGTATAAAATGACTTGCTATGGTTTGCTTTATCAGCTTATACGAGGGCGACACTGAAAGTTTCAAGAATGGACCAGTTAGTGACAATGCCAATGAAAAATTTATTTTAATTACGAATAAGAAACTCTTTATCAACCTATAGCCGAAAATTTTATTCGATTGTCATTTGTTTTAACGATTTGGCGGCAATTTGAAAAGTGCGTGTCGCGAGGCAAAACTAATTTAGCAGGGGAAAATGTTTTCTCCCCAATTTATTACGATTTTCGTCGTGTTCCTAGTCCATAACAAAGTTAATGATAAACTTCGATTGGTATTTCATGATGAAGCCCTGTCCCTTGACACTTGTTTACAACTGGTTAAATGAGTTTAGGCATTACCGGAACAATCTCAGTGATGATCTACCTGGGAGATGTCGTTCAACGGCGACAACTGAAGAAAACGCCAATGCTGTGCAGCTCATGAGAGAGGCTGATAAGAGAGTGACCTACCAGCAGATTCAGGCAAGCTTCAGCATTGATATGAGTCAAGTGCAAAAGATCCTACACGAATATTAAGGCGTAGGGAAGCTTTGTACTAGATGAATACCCCATAATTTAACCGATTTCAATAATTTCATAGTAAAGCAGAGGGGGTCCACTGCTTCTCACAGAGGTTCCATTGAACGGGACGATACATAAAATGGAATGGAGGCCACTTCTAAAAATATTAAAAGTATTCCCAACCTCCTACTTCTATACACTTTTTATTGTCTTGAAATTTTCAGTGTCGCCCTCGTAAGTAGATTTTGCCCGAGAATTCGTACGCCGGTGCGTGCGCACCGGCTCCCGGCATTGTTTAGTGATAAAATATAGGTCAATCGTCCTAGAATATAGGCCTAGTAGCTGTGTCCCGCGACTCCGTCTGCGTAGAACTTAAAAAAGTATCCTATGTGTTAATCCAGAACATATTCTGTGTGCCAAATTTCATCCAAATCCATTCAGTAGTTTTTACGTGAAAGAGTAACAAACATCCATCCATCTATACATCCATCCATCCATCCATACCTACAAACTTTCGCGTTTATAATATAAGTAGGAAGTAGGATAGGGTCCATCTTAATATGCTCAAGGTTTTTTTAAGGGATCAGACAGGGTGATCAGACCATCAAACTGAACAACTTTCTCAATGGGATGAACATCGCAACACGAAAAAGAAAACTGCGGTTTTATACTAAACTGCAAACGTACTCGATCCAAATGTATGGGACAGCTGATTTAGTTCTTACGTCCCATACCCGTACACAAAGTTGTTCAGTATCATGGTCAGATTATCCCATTGCGTAAGTGGAGTGGAGTTGTTACCTGATATTATCATCCCTACAAATCCTATACAGAGGCAACCGTACGCCATAACGTAGGTACCTACCTATATCTACCTTCATGAGAACAGGGACATATTCAAGCAAAATGGGCAAATGCTAAGGGCGACAGGTTCAATTGGGGCGGCCTGTAGTGTAGGGCTATACACATGGGAAAGAAATTTTTGCCCAATTAAATTCAGTAGGTACCTATAGCCAGAGGCACGACAGAGTATCTATTACGCGGAGGGAATCAAAGGTATTTTTGTACGAATTGACAAATACAGCAGTGCGGACTATTGGAGAGACAACGACAGACTTTATAGGACGTTGCTGGAGCTACGTGGCGGATTGTGGTAGCTCGGTGAAAAGCGGCCTGGGATGTAAGTAGCGTCTGACGCCAGAAGAAAAAGAAGTGGGCAGAGGTTGCTGGCTGCCGAATACGGTGACGAAACATTCTTATCGTGTTACCGGACGTGTTTTGTGAGATTGTGAGTCGTGTCTGTTGAGCCGGTATCCAAAAGTGCATTATCAAATACGGGATAGCTTCCAAATATTATTAAATAGGGTGCTATATTTGTAGGTAATTACATCCCTGCATGCGTATGATCGATTAGACAAATAGACAAAATTGGCACATAAGAAGCACATAAGCAATTCATATAGGTATCTGCTCCAGTATTCTCTTTAAATAAAATCAACAAATAAATTTTAAATCTCACTTGTCCGCTCGTTCAATTGAACTCGCCTTGCACTGACCAATGCTAAAAGATTCTGCTAAATTACTTTAGCCTTTCCATGTCAGGCTGTCTGGTCTGAATCTGAAATAAGAATCAGTCTATAATCTGAAAAAGAATTTCTTCTTTAGTAGGTAAGGTACGCAGGTATAGGTACACTAATTACGAAATTCTGGTATGTGAAGGGTGGTTCAGATAGGACTATCAAATTGCACAACCAATTGAACAACGAACAACTTTGGAGAAAAAGTAGAAAATAACAAAAATCTCATACATTTGAGTTGAGGTAACTACAACCACCCCTTTTAATATTAATAAATAATAATAATAAATAACGCTCACAGGCATAAACTTACATTGTAATGATCTCAAATTAAGCCTTAGGCTTTTTGTTATGGGAACCTTACCTAGAAAATAACGGCACAAAATAACATCCATTCTAGGGCTATGCTCGGAGTTTCCCTGCGAGATCGAATCAGAAATGAAGAGATCCGCAGAAGAACCAGAGTCACTGACATAGCCCAAAGAATTGCTAAACTTAAGTGGCAGTGGGTGGGGCACATTGCTCGCAGAATCGATAGCCGATGGGGCCGAAAAGTTCTCGAGTGGCGATCGCATACCGGAAAGCGCAGCGTAGGTAGGCTCCTCACACGGTGGACCGAAGACCTGGTGAAGGCGGCGGGAAAACGTTGGATGAGGGCAGCGCAGGACCGGTCGTTATGGCGATCCTTGGGGGAGGCCTATGTCCAGCAGTGGACGTCTATCGGCTGAGATGATGATGATGAGTAACACCAATACCCGAACCGGGATTCGAACCCAGCTCTGGCGTAACCATTACACCAACCGGGTCGTCAAGGGTTTTTTGTTACACTGTAATTAGGTATAATAGTTTGGTTTGTTTACAGTCTTATAAGGAAGCAAATTCAATAATGACAATGAAAAATATCGCGATAGTTTATCCCAAATACGAATAATTATTACTAAAGTATATACTTACGCTACTCTTATTATTTGTTTGTACTTTATTGGGCTCAATGGCATATTAACTTCATAAAGACCTTCAATGAAGATGCATACCTACGTGCAGCGTACCACGTGTTGTGGTCAAATTAAGTAATAAGTAAGTAAATAAAAATAAGGAAAAACTTTAAAATCTGTTTTATCTAAAAGCGATTAAGTAATTTTGGGGACTCGTTAGCCTAATTCGCGATATGCAGTTGCAGGGGTTGCAGGGACTACGTGCACTCGTATGCGTACACTAAATTTTAATACAGGTAGGCATTCAGACAGTACCTATCGTTAGCTAAATGGGAGATGACATTAAAGTTCTATTAGAATATCGTAAATTAAGTAGGTATTTTGTTAAAAAAATCTGAATAAATAAACGATTAAGATTTTTAATTCATTGTTTTTAAATAGTAAGTAGTTTTAATTCGTAGAATTTTTCGCCTGTTTTGCATTATTTAAGTGATTTTAATAAATAGAAAAATATTAAAAATTTAAAATTGTTTATTATCTCAGTAGATCTAGACATCTTTAGGCAGTCGTAGTTTTTTAAGCGATCGATGACATTAAAATCCGATTAAAGAAAATTATTATTAAAAAACAACTGAATAAAAATAGCCAATTAAGACTGTTGGGTGGGAATGGGTTTTATACAGGGTGTAAACCTACATATTTAATAGGGTGCTTCAGATTAACTGAACAACTGTAGAACTAGTAGTTCAGGAGTGCGATTTTTGAATCTCATAAGTTGAACTCGGCTGTTGAAAATCTATGGAGATACGCATCTTGCTACTACTGATTTGACTTTCAAAAATCAAACTTCAGGAGTGCGATTTTTGAATCTCATTCGCTGAGTTCAGCAGTTGAAAATGTCAAAATTACTATGGAGATATGCATCTTTCTACTGCTGATTTGACTTTCAAAAATCATACTCCAGGGGTGCTATTTTTGAAAGAAAGTCGAATCAGCAGTAGAAAGATGTGTATCTCCATACAAATCTCAAATCCAATCCAATCTCATTCGCTGAGTTCAGCAGTTTAAAAAGGTCAAAATTACTGTGGAGATAAGCATCTTTCTACTGCTGATTTGACTTTCAAAAATCGCACTCCTGGAGTGCGATTTTTGAATCTCATTCGCTGAGTTCAGCAGTTGAAAATGTCAAAATTACTATGGAGATATGCATCTTTCTACTGCTGATTTAACATTCAAAAATCATACTCCAGGGCAGGGGTGCGATTTTCGAAAGTCAAATCAGCAGTAGAAAGATGTGTATCTCCATACATTTTCAACTGCTGGGTTCAACGTATGAGATTCAAAAATCGCACTACTGAACCTGCAACGTGACTCTCTAAATTATACTTGTACCAAATTAATTAAGTAATGATATTGACGAAAATCTGAAACTGGACAAATTGCTACTAGTGGTTATAACTTATAAAGTATCGACAAATGAAAATTTGGAATTCTGGACGAATTGATAAAAAATAATAATTTGAATTAGACCAATTGCTACTCGTTCGATGATCCAAATTGCCTAAAAACGCAATTTTTAATACATAATTTAACCTCTTCCCAGCTGCATCTCTGGCTAAGGCCGTTTAACACAATCAGAGTCAATAGAAATATCGAAAATGTCACCCGTATTATTTGTGTACGACGGTACAATACATAGTTAATGCTTTGGAATAAAGTTCAAAATCGAACCGAAACTTTGCCATTGCTTGCTGCGATAGCGTACCACAACACTGGATGACGCTGTTAAAAAGTGTATATCTCGATATTTTGAGAAATAAAGGTTGATAATTATTATGTTTTTTCGGATACCTAATAACTTTTTACCGTTACCTTACACGACAACCCGTTAGAGAAATGCTTCGGCGCGTTGTGTTAGAATAGAATATAGAATACTTAGTTTATTTTCTGGGATATAATACCAAATTGTTCACAAAAATTTAGTTTATCCGGTATATTCTGCCCCTAACCTAACGGCGTGAAAATATTTCGATGTTAAGTTGGTTGTACCTATAATATTATTATTTTGTGTAACTAAGTACCTACGAAATATCGAAATTACATGAAATTACCAAATGATCGGTAAGAATAAAGTGCTTAGGTATGTACCTACATGACGAATAGTTACGACTGTCTCTTAAGCTCTTAACTTTTAAAGTAAAGTCTTGTACACACGGCGACACATCAGGTTACGCACCTATATACTCATAACTACACTACGTACAAAACACAAAATAGTGCGGTAGAGAGCCTGCATAGACGCGGCTGCCGGCGCGGGCGCAGCGTGCTGTGAGACGACACAACAACAACATACCGCACCCTCTCGCACGTGTCGCAGCGTTCAACTTCTAATAGTTCAAAGTCCAAACAGGGTAACCTCACCTGTCGCCGTGTGTACTTCCTGCTAAGTTATTTTGATTGATGCTGTTTCATTGAATCGTTAGGTTTATTTTTCCTCTCATAAACTATATATTCTTGTAAGGTCTACAAGTATCTTTTAGAAATTTATTTTTAAGTAGGTATCTAGGTGGTACAGTTAGAACTTTCAAGCTTAAACACTGAACCAGCCTCGTCCAGGAAATGAGTAGGTACCTATAATTTAATTACCCTTTAAAACAATTTTAATGAAGTTACAAGTTTCTACTTCAAGCTGCCCACATGGATACCGGTTGAAAACAAGCGGCCCCTCTACCAGTGTCGATGAATAAAACCGAACGCACATTCTAAATTCAAACCAGTCTGTTGCGTTCCGTTATAAAAATCGCCCGCACTTTTGAAAAACTTTTTTAGAACTTGTGCGTATCGGCGTTATGCCAAAGTGATAGTAACTTTAAAAGGACACGTGTTAGTGTTTCAAAATTTTAATTTAGATACTATGGCGATCTCTTTGGTGAGATTTGGATTGAGATCCGTGGCTTTCAATTTGGAGAAAGCAGCTGTTGTATCGAGTACCAGTGTACATAATCAATTTAAGGTATTTTATTAATTACACTAGCTATTTCCTAAGTTTAGAATGAAATGTATCTCTAATGGATTTTTATGAGGCGAGACCAAACTGTAAAACTTTCCCATAAGTAATCTTCTAGTTCTAACTAGTTTCTGGCCGCATCTTCTCTTATTTCTTCTCTTATTTGACGACCCGGTTGGTGTAATGGTTACCACGCCGGACTGCCAAACCAGGGTCCTGGGTTCGAATCCCAGTTCGGTCATGGATGTTATATGTTTGTGCCGTTGTTGTATGGTACCCATAACAAAAAGCCTAAGGCTTACTTTGGGATCATTACAATGTATGTGCCTGTGAGCGTTATTTATTTTATTTTATTTATTTCCAACATGGTGGTAGTGTCAAAAAAATGACGTCGAAAAGCTATCTATGTTATATCATTATGGATTAAAAAAAATGGATATTAAAAAAGAATTTCATATAGGAGAATGACTCAATAAGTTTGTTCTTGTACTAAAACCACATATTTTTTTTTTAAAGTACGAATCTAACTGGTTTTGTGAGTGATCTAAATAAATCAAAATTCAAAAGAATCCTAAACCGATAGTTTTTTCTTGGCATTATTGGAAGGGAACCATTGAACCGCCTACGCAGGTTTACGTAGTTGGTAAACCATCATTCTTGGAAGTTCCTTTGTAGGACCATAACATAGATTACCTAATAGTTACTTGAACATACTCTTTCTTATTGCTACCGTGGATCAAGTCTAGTGTGGTAAAAGACATTTATTAGGTATAATATTGAAAATAATGGCATTTACAAAAAAAAATTACTTACTTGCCAAGTCTCTACATAAATATGAATGCTTACCATGCCTATGTCTCTACAATCTCTACATTAATATTGGAGGCATTGAAGTTCAATAAACTTACTGTTTTACGATCTTAACCAGTTTATTTTAAGCCGTATTTATGTTCTTCCGTCATGAATTTCTTTAAACCTTTATTAACGTAGCAAGTATCCTCGGTGAGTTAAACATCAAGACTAGGCTCTCCACCATCTGTATGCAATGAGTCCTTAAAGTCTTTTGTCATATGGTCAGGAGATCAGATAGTTTGGAAAAACTCTCTGATCGGATGGACCGATGTGGTAAAAGAAATTACCGAGACAACACAACATACATCGGGCCCAAGATCGAGCGGCCGGGAGTGCTGTGGTGGCACAAGCGGCCCACGATAGTCACGTCTCTCTGCCATGAGGTTACGACCAAGAAGAAGAACGTAGCAAGAAGTCTGCAAATGAACTTTTTTCTAATAATCCGAGTCTTACAATTTGACATTAGAAATTATCGATTCTTTATCGGTACTTACCATAATGGTACTTACCTACCGTACGACATTAACATTGGAGTTCAATAAATACACTGTTTTAGAGTCTTTACCGTTTCCGCATAAATGTTCTTCCTTCATCGATTTTTTAAACAATTTTGTATGTCGCACAAAGTCGTAATTTGCTTTTCTAATTATCCGAGTTATCAATTTGCCATTTTGCCACTGTAGCACAATGATAGTTAGCATATAGACCTATTTCTTTCAGTGATTCGTATAAGGTAACTACGGGATATGTTTTTTTTACAGTGTTTTTGTATATTTAACCATTGGATTGATTTCAAATGCCAAACTACATAAAAGGTTTTCTAAATGACAAATTAAGTACTTATAGGGTTTGTTGAGGTTTTAGAAGTGATAGGAAAAGAAAATGCCTCGTAGAAAACATAAAATGTTGCTTTTATGATAGTGTGTTACTTATTAATCTCTTACTTAAAACAAATTAAGAATAAAAGTAAAAAATACAAACACAGTAACGCGATGATAAACTACGACCGCATTATCAGTCCCTTCGACCCGTGTTCTCAATTATTTAACACACTATTATGTAACTTAAAGTAAAATGGAATAAGTGCGATAATCGTGTAATTTCACCAAATAATGATAAACATTGTTTGTCATTTCGTAATGCCCAATTGTATGTTAATTTTACCTTTGTAGAAAAGATCGTTCATACGCATTAATAGCAGAATAACACTGTTTTTTAATAAAAGTACAAAAATCTATGATGGATGGACATGGTTGGATAGAACACATTAATATAATAAAACATGATAATTTACTAATATTTTGGACATTTAGACAATGTTGGCGAATTGCGAAAAAATTTAAAAAGTTGGCAAAATGTGAAGATTGTAAGAAGAGAGGTTAAAAGTAGGCAGGCTTGCGAAAGTTAGCATAATTACGATCGATATTATAATAATTTATTCAAATCTTGGCTTCGGTTAGATTTCTAGTTCAATCTAAATAATTAAATATTAATAATTAAAATGTACCTACTTGTTGACTGAATTTAAATGGAATGTTATAAAAGAATGAGTTTCCACCTTGTCCGTCTTCATAATTATACTTATTTATAAATTTATGATAATTAAATTTTTATTCTTACATCTTATACATGCTTATTATTTTTTAAGATTTGTTTAAGACCTCTGGCAAGCAAAATAAAAGTTTACTATTAAAACATTGATTATTCCAAACCGCTTACCAACAAAACGCCATTTACTTAGTTAATAGGTATTCATAGGTAGTACCATACACTCCAATACATATTAACAAAAAATGGCCTTGTAATTGGTACACAAGAAAACAATAGGTATCTTACTACTCGTGAGTTGAAACGGTTAAAGTACTTTTATGTTATTTACTCAGGTTGAAGTGAACTGTTTTTAACTACTGTTTGTGGTTATATAGCTTTCGTGTTGTTGTTATCGGAATTAAATAATATTTTGAAAGTAATGGAACCCACTTGAGTTCCATTTTACAGAATAATTATTTCTTTACAATGCGTAGAGACAGTTAATTAGGTGTAACTAAGGTTTAGGACGGCTTTGACTAGTGTACCAAATTGTCCAATGTCCTAAATGCTATTTCATTTGATACATTGGACATTTTGGTTCCCTAAATCGTCTAGTCTCAAAATGTCGCGTGTCCTAAAATGACTGTATACCTACCACATTATATACTTTCTTAAATGGATTTTATTACGGATAAAATAGTAACTACGCTACAAACGAGACGTAGCGTAGATTTAATTGTCGATATCTAAATGTACCTATTACATGAATTTATTACATGTATGTAGGACATCATACAATTTGGCCCCAAACAAAAGATGGTTATAAAACAGATGTTTTTATTGAATCGTTCTTTAATTGTTACAATCGTTCATAACATAATGCATGTTAGATATTTTATTTACGCCGATCCAGTAAATAATGACTGGTTGTTTGATATAAAATATTCAGCTGCTTTGGTCATTTAGGTACATCCGAAATCTCAAAATGTATAAATTCTAAATACTTTCAGTTTAGCTAGTTTTATAAATTCATTTTACTATTTTACTATGTTTAAATAAATTATTAAACACAATACCTTTTATTTTCTCGATTCCTACTTACAAGTATCTTGGTTTGATGATTTGTTTGTTTGCTATTTTTGTTTGTTTGTTGTTTGTTTGCCTTAATCAGGATATAAAGTAGGTACTTACATTTTATAAACCCTTTTATGAAGCAGTCTCTCGATTAATTTTGCTAACCAATTTAAAAAAAAAAAAAAAAAATGGTTCCTTCTTGAATAATAGTAGTAGATTTAATTAAACTTTTTCTTTTTTTCGATAATCTTCCCTTTTTTCGTAAAAATTAGTACCTACCTACAGTACTACAACAACTAGCCTGTGTCACAATGTCCAAGATATTAATTTATTTATTTTGATAATAATAAATCATAAAGTATCATAAAGTAGTGACCAAAGCATCCGTCCTTGCAATAGGCTTAATACAATCACGAAATGATGAGGGGCCATGATAGGCCAATGTCCGATGACGGAAGTCCACCATGCTACACTAACTGGCTCTTTAATGTATTCGCTCAAATGATCTATTGAATTGCCTTGGATATCAGAAGGTTTTTCATCAATGAAATTATTATCTCACGTATAGGTAGTAGGTACGTCGAGGCACGGATCTTGAGCGCTGTCCTTGATTGTGCTGAACCTTATATACAAGGCACTGTGCACTATTTTCGTCTAAATACACTCGTTTGAGCACACTGCAACGTATATCGAAGTTAAGGGGATGCCGATGCTAATGACGATCGCCAGAGCTCGTCTTTCGATGGATGACTGTTTTAGTTGTATTTCATCTTTATCTTATTTCTGCTTCGGATTACGCGTAGTTAAGCAGTTGTTCACGGACTCACGGATACAGCACTTAAATAGCTTTTTAACATGGAATCAAATTGGATGTCTTAAGATATTTTTTTTAGCCAACATAAAACAGGGGGAGACCTGAGGACAGTCACCATAACAGATTTGTGTTTTCGAAATCACATATTTCAGCTTATTTCCATTTTAAACCATTAAATTATCATTTAATTTACATAAAATCCCAATTTAATAGATTCGCAAACCGGTCTGACCAGTTTGATTGTGTTTAAATACTTCAGTTCTGAATTATAATCATTAATATTCTGGTACATAGATCAAAGACAAAGAA
The DNA here is from genome assembly GCA_922987775.1 of Agonopterix subpropinquella. NCBI lineage: Eukaryota > Metazoa > Arthropoda > Insecta > Lepidoptera > Depressariidae > Agonopterix > Agonopterix subpropinquella. The sequence goes on from OV277712.1 coordinate 17,530,714, forward strand.
CCAAGGTATAATTAATTAATTGTTATCAAGAGATGTAAAATATTCACGACGAAAAAGGTAGAGTTAGTTTTAATTTCTATACCAACACTACAAGGGCGGATCCAGGATTTCATGTTGGGGGGGGCCCTCGGCCAACTCAGGCCACATATTAAGATATAAAAAAATTAAGTTAGAGACACAGACCCGAGACGTCTTGTATACATAGGTACATAGAAAACTAAAACAATCAGCCCCGGATCTACGATCTTTCCGAGGCGGGGCAAAAACATGAGATTGGCGCCGGGCCCGGGCCTCCTCTACAAGAGTGTAGCAATAATTTTTTCTTAGGGAGGCCAGGACCAGGTTTAGTGGTTGCAATAAAACGTTTAACATAGAGCGAGCGAAGCGAGCTCGAGATTTTACTGCAATATGATTAGGTCGAGTTAGAAATTTGCAATATGATCGAATACTGCGATAGGTAATTTCAATACAACAAAAAAACCAAGAGCGAGCGAAGCGAGCTCAATATTTCACTGAAATATAATGAGACGACTGCAATACGATCTTAAACCGAGAGCGAGCGAAGGAAGCTCAGATTTCGTCACTGCAATATAATGAGATGACTGCAATGAGATCTAAAACCAAGAGCGAGCGAAGCGAGCTCGAGATTTTACTGTATATAGGTCGAGTCAGAAATTCGCAATATGATCGAATTCTGCGATAGGTAATTTCAATACAACAAAAAAACCAAGAGCGAGCGAAGCGAGCTCGATATTTCACTGAAATATAATGACTGCAATAAGATCTAAAACCAAGAGCGAGCGAAGCGAGCTCGAGATTTCACTGCAATATAATGGGATGACTGCAATACGATCTTAAACCAAGAGCGAGCGAAACAAGCTCGAGATTTCGTCACTGCAATATAATGAGATGACTGCAATGAGATCTAAAACCAAGAGCGAGCGTAGCGAGCTCGAGATTTTGCTGCAATATGATTAGGTCGAGTCAGAAATTCGCAATATGATCGAATTCTGCGATAGGTAATTTCAATACAACAAAAAAACCAAGAGCAAGCGAAGCGAGCTCGATATTTCACTGAAATATAATGAGATGACTGCAATAAGATCTAAAAGCAAGAGCGAGCGAAGCGAGCTCGAGATTTCACTGCAATATAATGGGATGACTGCAATAAGATCTAAAAGCAAGAGCGAGCGAAACAAGCTCGAGATTTCGTCACTGCAATATAATGAGATGTCTGAAATCAGGAGCGAGCGAAGCGAGCACGAGATTTTTTTACAAAATTCTCAAGTCGATGCAATTTTTTTTTTCCATCTTGATTTTGGCGCCCCCTGAACCTGCCGCCCGGGGCGTGTTCCCCGGTTTGCTGTTAAATCTTTAAGATTATATTATGTGTATAATCCTAAAGATTTCTGACCACAGCCTTGTTTTAAGAGGGCTATCGCAGTCCAGTGGCGCCCTCATTACATTAAAAAAGATTTCTCAATAAAGAAAGCCTAAATTAAAAAAGCAATCAACACGAAGACTACTAAAGCCTTTATGCCATTGTTATACAATACTTTTATAGGTTCTAAACATTCCACTTTTAGACAATTGCGAGTAAAAATAAAAGCGGCCGTTTTTTTCTTTTTTCAAAATTTGTATGTTTAGACCTTTAAAAAACCTATAAAAGTATTCTATGAAAATAGCTTGAAGGCTTTTGTAGTGATCGTGTTGATTACTTTTTAAATTTAGGCTTTATTTATTGAGAAATCTTTTTTAATGTGATGAGGGCGCCACTGAACTGCGGTAGCCCTCTTAATTATTGTACCTACACAGGTACAATAATTAAAACAGAAACATAGAGCGAGCGAAGCGAACTCTAATTTTCTCCGCTCTACGAATTGGTTATGGACAGAGCTCAATCAATCTATGCCCTAGTAAAGTGCCGTCATTACTCAGCCTCGAAATTCAATGCAATCCGCAGAGGTCCGTGGGGGGGGCCATGGCCCCCTGGGCCCCCCCCCCCTGGATCCGCCCTTGCAACACTATCTGCTAATTTAGGGTATTCTACTTACGGCACGCGCGGCCGCGTTAGGTATTTGATATTATTGTTGCTGTCTCTATCGAGCGCGGGAGCCGACTCGAGCCCCGCCCCGCGCGCCCGCGTCTGATTCTGGGTGCCGGCCGTCCGTTTTCAGAGTAATGAAAACAATAATGTTTTCGAACCTTTAGTTTAGACTTTAGTTTGTATGTTTTGATGGTCAGATGACAGATACATTCACATATTTTCACACAGTTTATATTTCAGGGTGAAATTAAAATCATTGGTATACATTAAAATTAAGGTTACGTTTAAGTCTACGTTTAAATAAAATTAATGGATTTTGTCATAGGTATGGGAGTAGGTACGAACTAAAACACTTTAAAAATTATTATTTTAGCTTATAGTAGGAGCACCACAAGAAAGGTTACATTAATAGATTGGAGAAATGATGTATTATACCGGAAGATTTTGTTTACCGTTCCGAAACTTTAAGGGGTGGTTCAGACCATCAAACTGAACAACTTTCACTATGGGACCAACATCGAAATCGCGAAAAAAGATCCCATACATTTAGCTCGGTATAATACCTAGAGATCGGATAATCGGATGCATATTTACCTAAAGTTGAGGTGTTGGCTATTATAGAGTGCACTTTTGTATCGAAAACTAATGTTTTTTGTTTAATTTAATAATTTTAAGACGTTACTTTTATACTATGCATCCGATTAGTTATGCATTCCCGGACTTCCTGATAACCCGGGTTTATTTTAGAAAAAAAAATTTTTTTTTACTTTTTAATTTACATAGTTTTAAGAAATTTGCTTCCATACTATGCAACAGATTAGTTATGCATTCCCGGATTTTCTGGCGTTTCGAAAAATATTTAAAAAAGATAATTTTAAGAAGCCGCTTCCATAATTTCATACTTACCCAAAAATGAAGTTTAGGTAAATATGCATCCGAATATCCGATCTCTAATAATAACGGCATACCTTAAAAACTGTATTAAAAAACGTATCTTTATCTTCTCAAACACTGAGACACATCAGACTGAACAACTTTTACTATACAGATAGAGTTTGATGGTCTGAAGCACCCCCTTAAGTTTCACTGGGGTGTTTTGTTACAGCCTGTAGAATACCTGTTCGAGGTAATGACTGTTTGGGGAAAGAATAATGGTAAACGGAAGTTTGAAATTATGCCCGTTCGGGGAAATGGCCGTTCGGGTAAATGGCCGTTCGGGGAAATGGCCGTTTGGGGAAAAGGACGTATCCGGGAAATGGACGTTCGGGGCTAAAGTGGACGTTCGGGGAAAAGGACGTAATCGACCTGATCCGATAGAATACCTAGGTAGATAGATAGACAAATAAGAACGAGACAAAGGTAGCAGGTAACACTATGGGAGCAAACGAGAAATATTTTGTATGGAACAACTGATTTTATTGGCGGACATTTTTGCCATGTCTATTTAAGTTAATCCAAATGTGTTGAAAAATATTTTTTTTTGCGAATACAGTTTTCTTTGGTTCATACATCTTACAATTACAACAATAAAGGAGAATGGGCAAATTATTTCAATTCACCGATACACATTGTCATGTCATTACTTTGTGAGATAGTTCTTACCATAAAATTCTTGAAACTAAATAGTCCGTCCGGTTATTGGTATAGTCGCACTGAAAAGTTTGTCATTAGGAGTAGTATTTAAATATAAAAACTCAATAACTACATTGAAATTTTCTATTTAAATGTAGTTTTTTATTTAAACACTTTGAGGTCAGTTACGACCTTTTCCCCGAACGGACATTTACCCGAACGGCCATTTCCCCGAACGGGCATAATATTCCCGAACTTTTCCCCTTACGTAAGGGGGTCCTTCAGAACATCAAACTGAACAACTTTCACTATGGAGCCAACTTCGAAATCACGAAATAAAAACCAGCTGTTTCATTAATACTGCAATACTGGCTCGACTCAAATGTATGGAATGACAGATTTTTTTTTTGCGCTGACACGTTTGCTCCCATAGTAAAAGATGTTCAGTTTGATGGGTAGGTGGTTTAAAGGTTAATTTTACTTTCCTTACAACCTGTATTTATTTTTTAAACAGTAATTTTTACAGGGCTGAAAATCGATATACAGGCTACATACAGATTCTTAATATGCTGACACTTTTTTAAGGGGATGATCAGACCATCAAACTGAACAACGTTCTCTATGGGACCAACATCGAAATGGCGAAAAAAAATCTGCTGTCCCATACATTAGGCTCGAGTAGGAATGCAGTTTTGTATGGAAGTGATGATTTTTTTTCGCGATTTCGATGTTGGTGCCTTAGAAAAAATTGTTCAGTTTGACGATCTGATCATTCCCTTAAAAATTGTCAGCATATTAAGAACGACTCTATATTTTAGTACAAAAAATGTACTAAGGGGAAATGTCCTTAAAAGGAAAGGGACGTAAGGGGAAATGTCCTTACAAGTAAATGGACGTACTAGGCAATGTCCGTTCGGGGAAATTCCCGTCCCGGGAAAAGGTCGTACAAGGAATTCGGGCGATGGACGTTCGGGGAAAAGGTCGTAACTGACCTGATCCGAAAATTCGTCTAAGTACCTACTACGTACGGGGAAAAGTTCGGGAATATGCCCGTTCGGGGAAATGGTCGTTCGGGTAAATGTCCGTTCGGAGAAAAGGCCGTTCGGGGAAATGGACGAAACCGGGAAGTGGACGTTCGGGGAAAAGGACGTAACTGACCTGATCCACCCATACTCATGTTTCTATCAGTTCTAGTATATCTAAGTAACTTGAAAAAGTACCACCAATGGCCTCAATTCGGACTGTGCCACGACTTAACTTAACAAAATGTATTCCTGTCACTTTCTAAAATAAGATTAAGAAAAGAGACAGAAAACCAACAGTTGACTTTAGTGCTGTCAAAGTGACGTTACACGCCCAAAAACGTACATTATGATGGCATCTTATTTTGGGCGTGTAACGTCACTTTGACAGCACTAAAGTCAGCTGTTGGTTTTCTGACTCTTTTCTTAATCTTATTTTAGAAAGTGACAGGAATAAATTTAGTTAAGTTAAGTCGTGGCACAGTCCGAATCGGTACCAATACCTGTTTTTATAATACTTTAAACAAAATTTTAATATTCAATCAATCAATCAATCAATCAATTATACTTTATTTCATACCAAAAAGAAAAAAACGCTAATATTCGCTTACGTTCGGTACGGTAAAAAGTAGGAAACTAAATCGCCGGCCGTGCGAAGCGACAGCCAGCCGGGCCCCCCGAGGTGAAACTCACCCCGCGCGCACCGCACCCCGCCCGCATAACGTCGAAACAACACTCAATTCACAACGAATCCACGCGTAATTTTTACATTTTGTAGTCGGGTGATTATTCGAATAAGATGCTAGATATGTGGATCATTTTTTTTGTTCTGAATATTCATTATATTTGCGATGTCTCTATGGTATCCAAATTTTTCTAAAATGTATGCATTGTCCTAAAAAATAAGGACGAAGTTGGGCCTTTTTTGATCAAAAATTACGAATCTTTGAGCCAACATAGCTTAAGAACTAAATATTTAAAGAAAAATCTGAATTCATGGAGACACAGATATTTGTTTCTAGATTATGTTAAAAGCATTTGTTTTTACTTTAATTACGATATGTTTAAACTAGGACCCGACTACGTTTTGTATGGAGCGCGCTCCGAGTAGAATTCTCTTAACATTTTGATAGTTTGATGAGGAAGGCAGAGAATATTACTCCTGCTGTTACTTAATTTTGTATCACACCTTAGGACATACCTATGTTGCATATTTTCAGTAGAATACAATGAATAGGCTGATGATGATAAATGCTAAGTTTTAAACCTTAACACAATAACATGAGGGCTATTGTTTAAAAACATGCTACGCACAATACGTGCGAATGAAAATAAAAACAAAATGTTGTTGATCTTTTCGATAAAGATGCTTTTACGTTTTTTCAAGGTACCGCATTCCCTAAACAAGTTTGTCCAGTTTGCTGCTTGTCTATCCGATAAAAAAAATTAAGTTTGAGTAGCCGCCACAAAACCAAAATGTTAAAAAGGTATAATGCTATTCGTCTAGACTAGACAGAAAAATGTAAATAAATAGTAATGTCAAATCTTGACTATTATAAAACTGTAAATTTTTGAAAAAAGAATTTAGTTTGTTTGTTTGTTTGTTTTTTTATTTGTTTGTTTGGGTGTTTGTTTGTTCGAGTATCACGCAAAAACTACTGAACCGATTCTGATCAAACTTTTTTTGTTTGGTAGCGTAACATCAGACTTAAATTCTGGTATATAATTTATGCGGACGAAGTCGCGGGTAAAAGCTCGTTAGAGTTATAATTTAAAATTTTCAAACTGGAATATTTCCAAAAAAAGTAGGTTTTTTTGAAACAATATATTTTACAGGCTTTTGTAGTAAGTTCGTGTTGCACTGTTTTATTTTAGGTAATTACCTACCTACTAGCGATATGTTTTGTAATAGGATAGTTACAAGACAATAATTGTAACTAACACAATATGGATAAAAGATAAAATAAAAGAAAGAAAGAAAATCAAATAAGTAAAAAATTTAAAAGTATATTTTATAAGGAAGAACAAGCTTCAAAGGAATAGAATATTCCAACACAGAATTATTTATTTCTCATAATAAATCAAGAAAATACATTACATAAATTGATAACTTATAAATTCTTTGCATTATTAACTCCTAAATCAAAGTTAAGAATTAGCTTCAAATCTGTAACACGCTTCGTAAAAAAGGTAATTAACATGTCCGTATCTGCGACATGCTTCGCCAAAAGTTAAAAAAAAAACTATCTGAATAAAAAACGGAATCTGAATCTGATAAATATAATCTGAAATAAATAATTTTTAATTTAATTTAATTAAGATAAGATAAGATAACGTTTATTTTTAACTTTTGCTTAAAACTATAACATTAAACGGTAGACCAAAAACGAGGCAAGCCTGATACGCGAGGTCTACGATTGGGTATCCTTAACAAGCATAGATAACATTTTATTTTGGACGTTTTGCGAATTTGTCATAATGCGAAACATTTCTACGTTACGTTCAACACTACGTTACTATGTCGCTAACCCTTTAGTTTAAAGGCCAAGGTTAAAAATTATCATTCGAAAAGGTTAATAAAGGGTTTTTTGCAATACAGTAGGCAGGTGGATCTTCAAATTTACTCAGGTATTTAAATAAATGAAAAAGTATGTACCTACATAGTTTTTAGCACTCTAACTAACCCTCAGTCTAGGTATTCCTGGGTGATGAACTGATGACTGATGAGGGCTAAATAAGATACTAAGTGTAGGTACCTATACTTAGGTACTGCTGTAATGTAAAGCTAATACCTAAGGACTATTGCCTCCAATAATGTATGCATTCTTTACTTATACAGGGTCTTTCTTCATATTTTTTTCCTAAGCCTATTTTATTCCACTGCTGGGCAAAGGCCTCCCCCTTTATCCTCCATGCATCCCTGTCCTGAGCCAGTTCCATCCACTCTTTGTCGAATGTGTCCAGGTCGTCTCTCCACCTCTTTCGGGGTCGACCCTGACGGCGACGTCCATTCTCTGGGATCCGAGGTGTTAAGACTTTGGCCCATCTTTCCGGGTGCAATGGACAGACATGGCCGGCCCAATCCCACTTCAACTTGGCAGTTTTCTCACCGACATCGGCTATTTTCGTTTTTTGGCGTATTGTGGTGTTCCTGACGCGATCTCTCCGTTTGATCCCCAATATGCTACGCTCCATCGCCCTCTGGCAAACCTTGAGTTTGGACTTCTGTGATTCTGTTAAAGACCATGTTTGAGCATCGTAGGTTAGGATAGGCAGGATACACATGTCGACGAGTCTGCGTTTGAGTGATAAAGAAAGGTCACCCTTCATCAGCTCCTTCATTGACCAGTAGCTCTTCCAGGCGTTGTCTTCCCGTCGGGCGACTTCTCTGTCCTGCCTGTTGTCGAAGGAGACTACTTGGCCCAAATAAACATACTCGTCGACATAATGAAGGCTGCCCATCTACCTCGACCCTACGTTTGGTAGTGTTGGTAATGACCAACACTACCAAACGTAGGGTCGAGGTAGATGGCAACTAATGAGTTGCCTCTTAGATCTGGCCAACCTGCCTGCAACCAGTCCAACCTCAAGGCTCGCCGTGCTTAGGTCTTGGAGCATTTTCTCTAGTTCTGGCGCAGTTAGAGAGAAAAGGACAATGTCATCGTCGAAACGGAGATTTGTCAATCTCTTGTTGCCAACGACAATGCCCCTTGTTTCCCACGGGACCGCCAACTTCCTGAAAACCTCATCGAGGGTGCTGGTAAATAGTTTTGGAGAGAGGGGTGTCCCCCTGTTTAACCCCTTTTCTTCATATGCTGACGATTTTTTAAAGCGATGATCAGACCATCAAACTGAACAACTTTGATGGTCAGCTTTATGGTCTGATTATCCCCTTGCAAAACCATCAGCATACTAAGAAGGACCCTGTTTACTTAAATAAATAAATTGGTTAGGTACATGCCTAGTTACCTACCTACTTACATACAATACCATTTTGACTTAGGTATGATTGGGTAAAACATTTAGTTTCTGATAAGCTTTCTGTTAATCAAAAGTAATCAATGCAGAAATGCACAGTGCACACTGCCAACATATTTCTGGAGTGCGATCTTCGAAACTCATTTTCTGAGCTCAGCAGTCAACTGCTGAGTTGATATTCAAATATGTCAAAATTACTATGGAGATATGCATCTTTCTACTGATGATTTGACTTTCAAAAATCGCACCCCTGGAGTATGTATTTTGAATGTCAAATCAACAGTAGAAACGCGTAGTGTCTATTTTTTGATTGATTTGTACCATCAATGGTACAATGATACTATACTATGTGTCCTTAGTACCATCAATGGTACTTATGACACATAGTACGTGTCGCTAGTACCATTGTATCAAAAACATACAAAAAATATATACATATAACAGGCGTTTAATAGTAATAAATAATTCGAACAATTCATTGAGGAAATTTTTTTTTTTAATTTTTTTTTTCAATGCGTATCTCCATAGTAATTTTGACATTTACAACTGCTGAGTTCAGCGAATGAGTTTCAAAAATCGTACTTCTGTATGTATGTCGGTGTAGGTACGTAGTGCAGGTCATTGCTCTAAGTTATCGAGTGGACATTGGATACACTTTGTTTATAAATTGCTTATCTTTAGACTGGCTGTGATAGCGGTTTTAAATTGTCCTTCCATAATTGGGTAATTGATAAAAATAGAATGATTTGTGATAAATCTTCGCACAATTTTTATATAGGGTGAAATTGATATCATTAGCATCCTTTGAAACTAAGAGTCTACCCATCAAACTGAACAACTTTCACTATCGGAGCAAAAAAATAATCAGCTGTTCCATACTAAACTGCAATGCCTACTCGACTCAAAATGTATGCAACAGCTGATTTTTTTTTTGCTCCGATCGGTTTGCTCCCATAGTAAAAGTTGTTCAGTTTGATGGGTAGACTCTTAGTTTAAAAGAATGCTAATGATATCAATTTCATCCTGTATAGGGTTAAAATCAATTATCAATTTTCTTCCTTTCAACCAATTACAGGATGTAACAAAACACCCTAGTAATACTTAAGACCATCAAACTGAACAACTTTTACTATGGAGCCAAAACCGATTAAAAAAAAATGTTTTCCCGTACATTTCAGTCGAGCCGGTAGGTACTGCATTTTCGCGTAGGGAACAGGAGTGCGATTTGTGAATATCATTTGCTGAGTTCAGCAGTTGTAAATGTCAAAATTACTATGGAGATATGCATCTTTCTACTTATGATTTGACTTTCAAAAATCATACTACAGGAGTGCTATTTTTTAAAGTCAAACCAGCAGTAGAAAGTTGTGTACCTATCTCCATACATTTTCAACTGCTGAGTTCAACGTATGACATTCCAAAATCGCACTCCAGTTGATTGTTATTTCGCGATTTCGATTTGGGCTCCTTAGTGAACTTTGTGAAAGTTGTTCAGTTTGATGGTCTAAACTAAAGCACTCCCTTATGTATTACTGGTATTTTGTTACACCCTGTGTAAACAGCAAATTGTGTATTTTTTCTCATTTTGGTTCTAGATGGCCCTATGTAGGGCAGGTGGCCATACCTACATAGGAAACACGAGATGTCCTCCATTCTATTTTGAACCTTAGACCGCAAATACCAATATGCACTTTTAGAAGGATACCCAAAACTCAATCCCCAAATAATAATTCCAGTTAATCCACACGAAGCCAACGTGCAACGGTACGATCTGCTACCTCCAGGAGAAGCATGAGGAGCTGGACATCATCAGCGCCATCCGACGGTACAGCAAGCACCACGGCCGACACGAGGACAGGAGGAAAGAGAAGTCAGACAGCGACTCTCAGTCTGACTCTGATACTGAATGCAAGGGATTTGATAGGGTAAGCTCTACAGGGTGTAATTGATATCATTAGCATCCTTTTAAACTAAGAGTCTACCCATCAAACTGAACAACTTTTACTATGGGAGCAAACCGATCGGAGCAAATAATAAATCTGCTGTTGCATACATTTGGGTCGAGTAGGCACTGCAGCTTGGAAAAGCTGATTTTTTAGTTGCTCCGATCGGTTTGCTCCTATAGTAAAAGTTGTTCAGTTTGATGGGTAGACTCTTAGTTTAAAAGGATGCTAATGATATCAATTTCACCCTGTAGTATAACTGTATATAAATACATACTTAGATACGATAGGATTTTAGGTGCAAAAACTAATTTTGGAATCCATTGAAGGGAATATCTTACATACTCGTACCTACAACTTAAACATAACTTAATGATGAGAACTAAACCAATAGTAACTTAATAACATTATTTGATCGCAGTATTATATCATTTGTAATATTACAGCTTGCTAGGAAACATTTTTGTAGAACTTTACTTTAATAAAACCTAGTGTTACAGTAACTACCATTTTATAGTTTTTGGTCAAATTTCCATTTCAAGAAAAAGCCTTGTAAGTAAACTTATTTATTGACATTTTGAGACTTGGACATTTAGCGCCAGATTTTACTCAAAGTTGAGACACAGCACCAAATTAAAAATTAAGAAAGCTTTATTGAATGAAATATAGAAAAGAAAATGCATAACATTAGGAGACAATACTGAATAATATTTACATGGTGTTGCGTAGAAAATTTGGTGTGTTGCTAATACAATGGAGCAATCAAGCGTAAAATTGAACAGAATCGTTAAAATTATTCTTCAGTTTCTTTGCTTGTTCTGTAATTAAATATCAACCTCTACTCTATGTAGGTCATTTTATATTCTAATACTGGCTTGCCAGCCCCCACAACAAGATATATTCTACTAGAGTTTACCCGCGACTTCGTCTGCTCAAATTAAATACCAGATTTTAAGTCAGATCATAAAAGCTATCAAACAAAAAAAGTTTAATAAAAATAGGTTCAGAAGTTTTTGTGTGATGCTCGAACAAACAATCTTTCAGGGTGTTACAGTATTTGGTTTAGATCACATAATAAAAAAGAGAGAGCAAGAATTCTTATTTTTCTCAATCTTTACAGTCAGAATTTTGGCGGCGGAAAATGCGAACAGTGCACAACATCCTGGACGTAGACAAGGACGGCCTGATCTCGTACAACGACTTCCAGCTGTTCGCGAAGAGGTTCCAGGCGCTGGGGCACCTGGACGAGCAGCACGCCAAGGAGTTTAGTGAAATTATTAAGGTGATTTGAGTTTTATTAAGATATTGGTTTTGAGTTTATCTGTATTTGCTTTAAATTCGAATAATGAAACTGTGGGGGTTGGTAGTGCAAAAGACACCTGGAAATTTATACCATTTATTTACACAGAAATTGTCGGAAAAATTGCATTGCCAGAACAAAAGCCTATAATTCAAGGAATGTAGGTACTACCATAGAGTAAATACATTATACACAACAGAGGGTCAATGCCCATACTAAGAAAGTTGCCTTCCATACCTTCTTAGTTGAAAACTCGCGCAAGTACAGCGACGGTGGTGAGTAACGGTACTACCGCAAAGTTTAATTACGTTGAAATACGTGTTGAACACATTTGTTATTAAAATTTTTAAGAAAATTAATCTCTATAATTTATTTCCGTGGAACAAAACTCAAATAATAGTGATCTAATAACGTTTAATTCAGATTTATCTCTCGTTCAGTCCTGATGATACTTGTAGCGACATCTGTTTGCGCCAAGACTATACTAAATCTAAAATGTATGGAACTGACCAGACATGGCACTATTCAGACTACTCTTTACCGTGATATAAATACCTACATCAATGTTAAATTTTTCACACGCGTTTGGAAAAGGAGGTCGCATCGCATAAAGAAACCATTTAGAATAGAGGTGCATAAATAATAGAAATGGACCTTTCGTGCTCAAAACGATAATCAATACAGGGTGTACAATAAAATGGGACAGCTACTTAAAGGGGTGCTTCAGACCATCAAACTGAACAACTTTCTCTATGGGACCAATATCGAAATCGCGAAAAAAAAATCTGCTGTCCCATACATTTCAGTCGACTTATGTTTGCAGTTTTGTATGGGAGAGCGGATTTTTTTTTCGCGATTTCGATATTGGTCCCATAGAGAAAGTTGTTCAGTTTGATGGTCTGAAGCACCCCTTTGAGTAGCTGTCCCATTTTATTGCACACCCTGTATAAAGCAATGTAGGTCCTTTTATGGTTGGTTCTGAACCGGTTAAGTTTAACCCAGGTCTTAGGCTGCCTGTCCATTGACGCGAGCTGGCTGCGCGAGCTGTGTAGCTGTGTAAATATTAACAAATCAGGAGCTCGGCCGAGATCGGCAATGGACATGCAATGGACAGGCAGCCTTACGGTCCATTTCAAAACCAGTCGGCTTGACAGTCGCGAGTCACGCATGCGGATGGTTAAAAAGGCCCCAATCTACCCGCCGTGAACTATTAACATCGTACTGGGAGTGTATTCGGTGGTCGGTCCAGATAGGTAATCTGGATGGGAGACGTAGGAATCGAGTCCAGCGTTTCCCTTTTAGGCATGGGGCCTGAATGATTGAGGACCATCTAACACCTCTACAAGTGGAGTTTCAGGGAGTTACCAACATGTGACTGCGGGGCACCTATGACCAAACCCCCTCCCATGTGGTAAATGAGTGCACTCTGCGCCGTTTCCCTGGTGGAGTTGAAGAACCTCCTCAGCGACAAATGGGCCGCAGTGCGCACGACTCAAACGTTGAGTCAGAACAGTAGATATAGGATTCCACAGTGCAGTGCATTACACTGCGCGACTATCATTGTTTTGAGCTTAGCAGCGAAAGTGTTAATGGGGTGCTTCAGACCATCAAACTGAACAACTTTCACTATGGAGCCAACTTTAAAATCGCGAAAAAAAAATCAGCTGTCCCATACAAAACTGCTGTGCCGCCTCGACTAAAATGTATGACTAATATAGGACAGCAGATTTTTTTTTTCGCGATTTCGATGTTGGCTCCATAGTTAAAGTTGTTCAGATTGAGGGTCTGAAGCACCCCCTTAAGTATTACTAGGGTGTTTTGTTACACCCTGTGTTAATGGTATTCTTATTGACAAAATAATTTACTTCCAGCTAACCTGGGAAGAGCAATGGGGTGCCATAGACCCATACAACTTCGTCACCGTCGAGCAATATTTAGAAGACATGCATCACGTCTTGAATGATAAGACGCTGAAGAAGAAAGCCCATCGCTGGCTCCCTTATTTATTTAAGGTAATTATTCCTTTTTATTTATAGTTTTTAGGGTTCCGTACCCAAAGGGTGAAAACGAGACCATATTACTAAGCCTACGTTGTCCGTCCGTCCGTCCGTCTGTCCGTCCGTCTGTCCTACCTATTTAGGGCTGTAACTTTTGAACCGTAATAGCTAGATAGTTGAAATTTTCTCAGATTATGCGTTATTGCGGCGGATTTGTTAACAAATAATAAAAATGTCAAAAAGTTAAAAATTAAGTGGGGTTCTCAACAAGAAACTAGTTTTTATCAACGTTTTTTCTTCACGCTCTATCGTAAGACGGTAATACATACAAGCGTCAAACTTAGTGTGATTATAGAGCATACTCTACAAAATAACAACAAATACTAAAAACCGGCCAGATGTGAGTCGGTCTCGCGTTAAAGGTCCCGGACAAAAAAAGATTTTTTTTCTAAGTTAATTATGTTGAGTTCTGTAGTGGTCTGGTACGGACGGAACCCTCGATACGCGAGTAGCCCGACTCGCACTTGACCGCATTTATTTTAAATACATCCTCCATATCCGAATGCTATTGCAATTACGCCGTCGCTGGAATCGAGCTTGCAGCTGTCGCAACATTCCCAAGATATCCAGATATTTATGTGTTGGTTGCGCGTTGGTTGCGTAGAGGTATGGACTCTTAATCATGAGCTTTGGGTTCGAATCCGCACGGACGATATGCCATGTACCAATGAGTTTTTCTAACGTATGTACTTAATACCGACCGCTCTCAAATGGTGAAGGAATACATCGTGAGGAAACCTGCATATGGTGAAGAAATTGGAATGCGGTAAGGGTATCTATAGGGTCTGTGCACTGCAGTGGGACGTATTATCTAAGAGCGGTGATAGCCCATACGGAAGAGAGCTAGCGCCTTAATCACGAGGCCGCGGTTCGATTCCTGGTCTGTACCACTAAGTTCTTTGTATTTATCATTTACTAGCTCGGCGGTGAATGAAAACATGGTGAGGAAACCTGCATTCCCGAGAATGAAAAGAAAATACCATAAGTTCGGAGGTATTCGTAAAATATGGGTGAGCTTGGGGCGAACACAAAAGGTCAGCGATGGTCGCAGTGTTACATAACGACCCTTGCTTGCAATAGCCCAACAACAAATAATAATACATAGGCTGATGATGATGCATGTTACTAAACAATTCATTTGTTTTACAGGCAGTAGATAAAGATAGTTCTGGGTTCATATCGGTGAAGGAGTTCAAGCTATTCTTCCAATGCTTGGGACTTGACAACGAACACGCGGCCGTCGCCTTTGCAGTGATCGATACTAATGGGGTAATTAATACTTTATTTATTTTATTTTACAGAGTAGGTATAAATAAATAAATGTCTTGGACATTATCATACAGATCATCTAGACATTTAATGTACCTCCCAAAATGTAGCCCGGACTTGTATGATGACGGCCTCGATTCGGAGTGTACCACGACTAAACTAAACTAAATGTATTCCTGTCACTTTCTAAAATAAGATTAAGAAAAGAGACATAAAACCAACAGCTGACTTTAGTGCTGTCAAAGTGACGTTAAATGCGCAAAATAAGATGCCATCATAATGTACGTCATCTTATTTAAGTCGTTTTTGGGCGTTTAACGTCACTTTGACAGCACTAAAGTCAGCTGTTGGTTTTCTGTCTCTTTTCTTAATCTTATTTTAGAAAGTGACAGGAATACATTTAGGTAGTTTAGTTTAGTCGTGGTACACTCCGAATCGAGGCCAATGAATATCTAGAGAACGATATACAAAATACATAATTAAAAACATCCACGACTCGGGTACAAATATCCATATCATCAAACAAATATTTCCCTTTTATGTTCAGAAGGCAAGTTTATTACCAACTGTGCTATCGGCCGTCTAATATTATATGATGACGACCGATGAAAAATATTGTTAAGAGTTTCTGATATTTTGTTTCAATTTCAACGCCATCGCCTACTCTAGATCACACTCCTACCAACCAGTGAGGTATGATTATGGTAATGTTCGCAAAACGTCCATTTGTCAAATTGCCTAATTCCCAAAAAGTCTAATTCGCAAATGGTCCAGTTCACCAAATGTCCAGAAAATTTTTTTGATCAATCAAATATATTGTTCTAGTCTACGGCCATATAATTAATCTTTTTCTTGTTGTTGTTCTAGGACGGCAAGATAACACTCAAAGAGTTCGTGAAGCTTGGCAAGGACTTCTTCTTCACCGAGGACGAGACCAGGGTCTCCAAGATGTTCTGGGGACCTCTGATCGACGTTTGATAGTTCTACTATTTAATTAAGTACACTATTGACTGATGTGTAGCAGTAACTGTATGTTACTATAAAATTAGGTTTTTGATATGGCCCTTTTTGGTAGCCCTGATGTAAAGAAACACCTCTTTGAGCATTGGGTCCCGTTCTAGCATTATTGTGTCAGAAAGGGATACAATATTCAAAAGAGTGCTCACGCAGAAATTAAGAGGAATGTAAAGCTGGTTATCATCAAACAAAAAGCGAAAACGTTTTTTAAACCGTACAGAAATATTTGTTTCAGAAATCTAATGGTTTTTATTTCGTCTGATTAGATTTAGTAATACAGGGTGTTAGGGTAAGCAGTTGTATTACTTTAAGAGGTGATATATCTATCAATGACCCTCAACAACTTTCCCTAAGAAACCTATAGGAAATTAGCAAATATAATTTCGGACTTTTCATAGTAAATGTAATCAGCTGATCGAACGTTTCTATGAAAACGTCCTTTGAAGTCACTTCATTTTTCAAACAAATGATTTTGGCATTTATTATGCGGTATTGATCTTGGTCTGGTTGGTTGAACAACTTGGTAATTAATCATTATAAAAAACATTGAAATACCTAAAGGTTTAGAAGTGTAGAAATGTTATCAGTTTTAGTTTGGAGATTGGCAGCTACACAGTCCACCTAAGGTTTATTTTCTTTTGCAAGGTTTGACAAGTCAGTCAGAGGAAACTTTGGAGGAAACGTTTTACGTGTTTTTACTATATAAACTCTGTAGTTCTTAGTTTTTAAGGTCTTAAAGACGCTAAAGTTTTTTTTATCATTAGAGTGGTCTAATTTGCTATGTAATTAGATATTCCTAAGTGCCTTATGATAATAATTTTCATATTATAATAATGAGGTTAAAAACATTCAATATTTGAATGATAAAATGAAAAAAATTTAATAATTAAGACGACGAATCTTAAAATAGGAATCTCAATAAAAAGTTTCATAATATTCTGTGCTATTTCATTTGCCATACTCGTTGAATACATACTAGAACGGCCTCCGTCACTCGGCCGTAGGTACCGAGTACCTACATCTCGCCGTAAGCGATTTGCTTGCTAGATTTCTGCCACTTGCCCCAGATGGTAACGTCGCATAACTCGCGCGCTGTACGAAGTAAATAACATAACAACGCTCGGCTTTTTAACATTTTCTTTTTTAAACATTTTTCGGGATGCCAGGAAAATACGGACTAATAGATAAGAGTAAACTAATCGGATGCATAGCATGGAAGCAACTACTTAAAGCTATTTAATTTAAAAAAGAAAAAAAATATTTTTCTGTAAAATAAATCCCGCGATGTCAGGAAGTCCGGGAGGGAATGCATAACTAATCGGATCCATACCGGTATGTAAGCGACTTCTTAAAATTATAAAATTAAACAAAAATAGTTTTTTTCGTTACAATAGTGCACTCCAATTTTAGGTAAATATGCATCCGATTATCCGATCTCTAGTTATGACGTAACTAGAAATCTGTGGTACCATACTCTTTCATCAACTGTACCTGTCGTAACTAATGCAAGGAAAAAGTCTAACTTCGTAAAGAAATAAAAAAAAGTAGATATTAGTAAAAATATAATTACAATTTTATTGACAAATTACAATTTACTACTTGACAATCACAATACTTTAAACAACGTTCACATGTCTGTCTCTATCGAGTTGATACAAATACATAACAATCCATACTAACATAATTAAATCAAGCTGTCACACACTACCTGATTTACCAAACAATCATACTTAAACTCGATACATTAACTAATGTGATCACAAATAAATGTTATGATTATGACCTAACAAACAACATATTAAAACACGAATCATGATAATCGACCACAAACAATAACAATTATGGATGTACTACTAATTACTATAATACATCGAGAGCCCATCGTTTGTAAATCTACGTCATCGAGTACCATTGTTAGGTCATTTCATTGTTTCGTAGAGTCTTAAGAGGGCTATCACAGTCCAGTGGCGCCCTCATCACATTAAAAAAGATCTCTTAATAAAGAAAGTCTAAATTATTAAGTGCTCAACACGAACACTACTAAAGCCTTCAAGCCATTGTTATACAATAATTTTATAGGTTCTAAACATTCTACTTTTAGACAATTTCGAATAAAAACAAAAGCGGCAGTTTTTTTTCTTTTTTCAAAATTTGTTTGTTTAGACCTTTAAAAAACCTATAAAAGTATTCTATGAAAATAGCTTGAAGGCTTTTGTAGTGTTCGTGTTGAGCACTTTTTTAATTTAGGCTTTCTTTATTGAGAAATCTTTTTTAATGTGATGAGGGCGCCACTGGACTGTGATAGCCCTCTTAAGGTTAAGGGATGACGGGGCTGACATACAGGGTTATAAGATCCAACAAAAAAAAAGAAAAAAAAATGGTTGAGACACATTGACCGACGGCGAACGACGGCGGGCCCATACAAAAAACCACGATTAGTAGGGCAATGCGTTCGGCGCCGTTCGCCGTAACGACGGCGGAGTATGCGGACGGTATCACATACTACGTTTTCGCTTTTTTTATGGACCCCTTGCCGGCAGTCATTGTGTCTCAACCCTAACGTTATTTCACGTAATAACTATGTAAATAAGGATTTGTTCAAGATTAACGTCCCCCACGGACACATTGCCTGTACTGGAAGTCTGGAACTTTACGGATGTTTGCGTAAGTAACGCACACACATTTGTTGTGTAAAGACCGTCGTCTGCGTAGAACCTTACAGTTAACTGAACCAGCATAATTAAACTATCCTGTGGCGAAAGACGATTGATTGATACTCGATGACCTAAAATTCTAATATGCCACCAGTTTGTATATAGATTTTACGCCGCAAGAATCTACTCAGTGAAACGCGTTACCTGTAGTCTGGTACTCGATGAGGTAGTAATAACGACGGTGCACTCTCGGTCTATAAACATAAGGTGGTATACTAAACTATACTCAGTTGGTCCTTGAGGAGTTTGGTTTCTTCGATCAGTGTTGAGATTTGACTTGTTCTGAAATAAATAAAGCACAGTTAAGTATCCAAGTTACCACATGTTTCTGGCATGGATTAAAAGTTCATACGAGTCAGGATTTTTTTAAAGATTCTCGCCCTATCTATACTAACCTGTATGGATGAGCGCGGCGTACTGGTACGGTACAATTATACGTAATCTTTGAGGAATGAGACGCATTTTTATAGATTTGCTAAAAATTATAAAATCATTCTACAAGATTTAACAAAACATCCTCGTAACAACATTCAAAATCGAGATGTCGAAAAAAAAGATTCCGTCATTTGAACAGAGTAGGTATTGTGAAATTTGGTCTGTTGGATGATCTGATTAAACTAAACCACCCCATAAATATTATTAGGTCTTTTGTAAAAAAAACCTGTATAAAAATAATTAAAAATAATCTCAACTCACTGTTGCTGTAGAATCGATGAGATGGTATCGCTGTGAGATTTACCGAGAGCTATGTCTTTCTTCTTGTATTCTTCTTGCCAGTTCTTCAGCTGAAAGAGAGAGATAATCTCGTAAAAGAAAGTATAGTACGACGTTTATTTGGAGTGTCTGCAATATACGTTCACGTAGATATTTCCCCATGATACTCGAAATTCAATCAATCATTGGCCTTTCTATCTATAAAAGATGATTTGGGACGGTCGCACAAGAAAATACCGCGCACCAATGAGAATCGACGTACGGAATTTCGTCGGACCGTCCGTCGACTCTGATTGGTGGGCGGGATATTTCTGACAGAAATTTCTGATAATGTGCGGCCGTCCTAAGGCTGCCTGTCCATTGACGCGAGCTGGCTGCGCGAGCTGTGTAGCTGTGTAAATATTAACCAATCAGGAGCTCGGCCGATCTCGGTCGGATCTCTGATTGGTTAATATTTACACAGCTACACAGCTCGCACAGCCAGCTCGCGTCAATGGACAGGCAGCCTTAAGCAGCGTCTTGGCGGCATTTATGCTCGTGACCATAAAGCGCGATACGAGAGCGACAGATAGAACCGGTAACCGCCACTCCCCGTGTAGTTTTCCATCCAGCTTGGCTGGTGGGTGAAGTGACCTTTCCACAGACGTGCAAGAAGATGACAGAGAAAGATAAAAAGATACTAAAACCTGTAGTTTTTCTGTTCTGTTTAAAGACAAAAAATTATGTTGCCAACTTTCCGAACTTTGCATAGTTTCGAGCATACTATTGCCTTCTCTTTTTCGCGTATATGTTTTTCCTTCACTATAATATCTATATGAGTGGCAATATCTCTTTGTCTTCTCTTTTTCGCATATAGATTTGTCCTTGTTTGTATTTGCTTAATAATTTAACACGTTCCGGGACAGTGACCGCCCATAGCCGTGATTACAATAAAAGTTCTATTGTGTCTCATTCACTGCCCCGGAATGTGTTAATATATTTTTCGAGTGCGGAAACACAATATTGTTTAAAATAATATTGAAAATGCTTTTTATTTATAAATTAATCATGCTTGACTATGGAAAGTTATTTCTTTACATTGCAGTATCTCAGTCACACCAACGTATTTCTTATGAGGATAATTTTTTTTTTCAATCAAACTGCTACAAGTTACCTCAGTGAAAGAGTGACTATGCAAGAGTACCTATATCACCGCAGTAGAATGGGACGTCATGAGACGCGCCGTCTATACAATTACATATACCTCGTGATAAAACCCTTTTGACCTTGCTGGCCCCCAGGATCGACAAGTCACTATGTGAGGAGCCAGTTCGGCTGCAGGCATCTGCCGCTTATTTCGGATAGGTTCCTTTACAGATTACAGATTACAAGGCAATACTGAGAAGTCTGCATCCCCATTTAGGAAGCAAAAAAACAAAGGATTGTAGTGGGTTTCCTCATTTCCGCAAAAAAAACTACCTTAGTTGCCTTTTACGACATCTCGTTTAGAACGAGGTTGGGGCTCTTCTTACAGCAGCCACCGCACGCTAAAATTATTGATTACTAGCGACCCGCCCCGGCTTCGCACGGGTGCAATGCTGATATAAACCTTCCACTTGAATCACTCTATCTATTTAAAAAAAAACGCATCAAAATCCGTTGCGTAGTTCTAAAGATCTAAGCATACATAGGGACAGGCAGACAGCGCGAAGCGAATTTATTTATACTTTGTAGTGATTATAATGCTCTTGGGCGAAAAGCCGCTCCAGTTTGTCGAGCATCGATAAAGGGAACATGTTTATATTGGCTATGTGCGAAGTGGGTGTTGGGAACTGTCAAGTCGATCGCAGCGCACGCTGTGGCAGAAATTTGAACTACTGACGGTGGAGCTGTGTTAGATTTGCTTGAATCTATGCAAATTCGCACACTAAGGGTCAGCGCACACCCAGCGTAGAACTGCTCGCGCATGCTCGAGCATGTTCTTTGCAGTCGCGCACACCTAGCGGCAAAATCCGCCGGCGGCAGCGGCGGAGCATGCTCGCGCGTGTTCGAACAGTCTCGCCGATGCTCCCGTGTTGCTACAGTTGACGTAGTGAATTTTGCGTTGTGTTTACAATATTTTATAGTAAAGACGTGCGATAACAACAATTTTAAAGTATGGTAGACTGGGATTTGGTAATTATTGGGTTACTAGCAAAGGAAGAGGAGCAAGAAGAGCACATCAATAAGATGAAAAGAGGCAAGAAAGATGTACTTATATTTGGGAAATACTACGCCCTGTGCTGTGTTACGGTTTAAAGTTCTAGGGACAGTTATTTTATGGCTAGGAACTATAAAATGGAATATGAACAATTTGAAAACCTACAAAATCTGCTTCGACCTTTCAGATTTTCTTTGTATTTTCAAAAAGAGTTCGATTATTATATAATATTAAATATTAAATATCTGTAGTAAATTGCCCTTTTCGGGCTAAAGTAGTTAAAAAATATGCTAGATTTAGTCCGAAACCGGCCGAGGCGGCAACACTTACGACGGATCGCAAGCATCGACACGGGCGTATGCTCGAACATGCTCGAGCATGCGCGAGCATCCGCGCGCATGCTCGCGACTGCTCGCGTCGCCGCGAGGAGCATACGCGAGCATCCTCGAACAGACGCTGAAGGGATTTAATCACTTGCAAGCTATTTTCAACTTTATTTCAATGGAAATAGAGTTCATTATCAATTGAATCAATGAAACCTGCTCGCGCATGCTCGAACAGTTTTACGCTGGGTGTGCGCTGACCCTAACTTAACACGAAATCTCCAAAACTGTCAAGACTACTAACTTAAAATTTGGCATGGAAGTTTCTATTGGCATCTAGATGCTCACTTAAAAAAGGCTTGTCGCATTTTAAAACCCCAAAAGTGTTAAAACTGAGGTAAAAGTTTGTATGGGAATTCCCATACAAAGTAGATTTTGTCCGGGACTTCGTCCGCATCCGCTCCCGTCATCGTACCGGAATAAAATATAAGCTATTTTTTAAGAGTAATAATAAGCTTTTAAATATAAAAAGTTTTATCAAAATCGGTCCAGTAGTTTTGGCAGAATCCTCGAACAAACACAGTCTTTACAGTACTATAATAGTGTAGATAATTCACGGCCGGCCGACATAGTTCATGCGCTACGCCGCGCTAGTGTGGCGCTAGTGTCGTGCACATAGCCAATACCTGACAGCTCTTGTCCTTGGCTAGTTGTTGCAGCGAGTGTATCTGCTCGGCGAGCTGCTCGCCCGTGCGCTGGTGCCGCTCCAGTTCATTGAGAAGCGCTCGCTCGGCTGGACTCGCTGACGCCGAGGCGCGCAGGTTACGTATTACCGCTGAACATCTGATAGAAAAGAATCTAATTAATTCTCATACCCAATTTCGAATACAGCGACCATTTTATAAGAAACTAGAGTTTTCTCGCGACTTCGTCCGTACCGGTTCCCGTCATCGTAGCGAGATAAATGATTTACCAGATTTTAAGTCTTAAGAGGGCTATTTGAGCTCAGTGGCTCCCTCATCACAATAATAAAGATTTCTCAATAAAGAAAGTCTAAATTAAAAAAGTGCTCACTAGATAAACTACAAAAGCCTTCAAGCTACCTTCAAGCCATTGTTATACAATACGAGCTTTTACCCGCGACTTCGTCCGCATCAATTATATACCAGATTTTAAGTCAGATGATAAGCTATCAAACAAAAAAAGTTTCATCAAAATCGGTTCAGTAGTTTTTGCGTGATACTCGAACAAACAAACACCCAAACAAACAAACATACAAACAAACAAACAAACAAACAAACAGACAGACAAAAAATCCAAAAATTGGTGATTTGGAATCAGGGACAGGTAAAAACCATGTCGTAATTTTTTTTTTTTAAATTTCTTCAATGTACAGACACACTTCTGTTACAGTTTTATAATAGTTTAGACTTTTATAGGTTCTAAACATTCCACTTTTAGATAATTTCGAATAAAAACAAAAGCGGCCGTTTTTTTTCTTTTTTCAAAATTTGTATGTTTAGACCTTAAAAAAACCTATAAAAGTATTCTATGAAAATAGCTTGAAGGCTTTTGTAGTTTATCTAGTGGGCACTTTTTTAATTTAGGCTTTCTTTATTGAGAAACCTTTATTATTGTGACGAGGGCGCCACTAAGCTCGAATAGCCCTCTTAAGCTTTCAGACAAAAAGATTATTCAAAATCAGACCAGTAGTTTTCGCGTAATGCGCGAACAAACAAACATTTACAGTTTTATAACAGTATGAGCTTTTTAAAGCTGAGGTGAATATGGTGTATATGGTGTACTTACAATATATGAAATTATTAGATTAGCTGACCTGTATTTGAGATCGTCCTGATGTTTTTCAGCTAGCAGACACTTTTCCTTTATAACTGCAGACTGCAGTTTAACGTCATCAATGTCGATCTGAAATATTAGAAGTACAAAGTCAGTATTGTTATCTTTATCATCACATGTAATAGGACTGGAGGGCAAAGTCAAAGTCAAAGTCAACATAATTTATTCAATATAGGAGCTTGAAGCACACTTATTAAACGTCAAATCTTTTTTTGAAGCTACCACCGCGTCGGAACGTGTTGTCGCTGTAGAGAAGATGCGGCCAGAAACTCTACAACATAACACGACTTAATAACTAAACAATATAAATTCTTATACTAAGGTTATGTATACAATAATACATAGTCTTTTTAATAAAATAATTGATACTATACAATACAGTACTATAAGTTAGTGTCACTCAGACCCAAGCATTTCGATCATTTAAATAATCATCCAGTTTATAATATGCTTTTTTACAGAGGACTTTTTTGATCTGAGTTTTAAACATGTTTTCGGAAAGATTAAAAATGGTCTCGGGGATTTTATTATAACAACGTATACTGTATACAGTGATCCATGAAAGACGTGTTGACTCTACTAAGTCGAAAGTGTGGAAATATCAATTTATTTTTATTTCGAGTGTTGTAATTATGGACATCAAAATTTTTTATGATGTGGGCATAAGCACACCCTGGATACTTCCTACAAACAGACTCGAAATGAGAAGAAGAGCACATGCGATATTGAGTGAGTAAGAGAAGAATAGAATAGAACATAACTCATTTATTTGCCAGAATACGGTACATGGTATGGTAAGAGATAATTACACCATTTGCTTATTGTCGGTAACCTCGTCCAGCGCGCGCTGCTGCCGCGAGAGGTACTATACACTATACACTGTACACTATACACTATACACTGTACACTATACACTATACACTATACAGTACACACCTGCAGCTCGTCGTACCAGCTGGAGTGCTGGCTGGTGAGCGCGCGCAAGGCGACCACCTTGCGCGCCACCGCGTCCAGCGCGCGCTGCTGCCGCGACAGGTACTATACACTATACACTATACACTATACACTATACACTATACAGTACACACCTGCAGCTCGTCGTACCAGCTGGAGTGCTGGCTGGTGAGCGCGCGCAAGGCGACCACCTTGCGCGCCACCGCGTCCAGCGCGCGCTGCTGCCGCGACAGGTACTATACACTATACACTATACACTATACACTATACACTATACAGTACACACCTGCAGCTCGTCGTACCAGCTGGAGTGATGGCTGGTGAGCGCGCGCAAGGCGACCACCTTGCGCGCCACCGCGTCCAGCGCGCGCTGCTGCCGCGACAGGTACTATACACTATACACTATACACTATACACTATACACTATACAGTACACACCTGCAGCTCGTCGTACCAGCTGGAGTGCTGGCTGGTGAGCGCGCGCAAGGCGACCACCTTGCGCGCCACCGCGTCCAGCGCGCGCTGCTGCCGCGACAGGTACTATACACTATACACTATACACTATACACTATACACTATACAGTACACACCTGCAGCTCGTCGTACCAGCTGGAGTGCTGGCTGGTGAGCGCGCGCAAGGCGACCACCTTGCGCGCCACCGCGTCCAGCGCGCGCTGCTGCCGCGACAGGTACTATACACTATACACTATACACTATACACTATACACTATACAGTACACACCTGCAGCTCGTCGTACCAGCTGGAGTGCTGGCTGGTGAGCGCGCGCAAGGCGACCACCTTGCGCGCCACCGCGTCCAGCGCGCGCTGCTGCCGCGACAGGTACTATACACTATACACTATACACTATACACTATACACTATACAGTACACACCTGCAGCTCGTCGTACCAGCTGGAGTGCTGGCTGGTGAGCGCGCGCAAGGCGACCACCTTGCGCGCCACCGCGTCCAGCGCGCGCTGCTGCCGCGACAGGTACTATACACTATACACTATACACTATACACTATACAGTACACACCTGCAGCTCGTCGTACCAGCTGGAGTGCTGGCTGGTGAGCGCGCGCAAGGCGACCACCTTGCGCGCCACCGCGTCCAGCGCGCGCTGCTGCCGCGACAGGTACTATACACTATACACTATACACTATACACTATACACTATACAGTACACACCTGCAGCTCGTCGTACCAGCTGGAGTGCTGGCTGGTGAGCGCGCGCAAGGCGACCACCTTGCGCGCCACCGCGTCCAGCGCGCGCTGCTGCCGCGACAGGTACTATACACTATACACTATACACTATACAGTACACACCTGCAGCTCGTCGTACCAGCTGGAGTGCTGGCTGGTGAGCGCGCGCAAGGCGACCACCTTGCGCGCCACCGCGTCCAGCGCGCGCTGCTGCCGCGACAGGTACTATACACTATACACTATACACTATACACTATACAGTACACACCTGCAGCTCGTCGTACCAGCTGGAGTGCTGGCTGGTGAGCGCGCGCAAGGCGACCACCTTGCGCGCCACCGCGTCCAGCGCGCGCTGCTGCCGCGACAGGTACTATACACTATACACTATACACTATACACTATACACTATACAGTACACACCTGCAGCTCGTCGTACCAGCTGGAGTGCTGGCTGGTGAGCGCGCGCAAGGCGACCACCTTGCGCGCCACCGCGTCCAGCGCGCGCTGCTGCCGCGACAGGTACTATACACTATACACTATACACTATACACTATACACTATACAGTACACACCTGCAGCTCGTCGTACCAGCTGGAGTGCTGGCTGGTGAGCGCGCGCAAGGCGACCACCTTGCGCGCCACCGCGTCCAGCGCGCGCTGCTGCCGCGACAGGTACTATACACTATACACTATACACTATACACTATACACTATACAGTACACACCTGCAGCTCGTCGTACCAGCTGGAGTGCTGGCTGGTGAGCGCGCGCAAGGCGACCACCTTGCGCGCCACCGCGTCCAGCGCGCGCTGCTGCCGCGACAGGTACTATACACTATACACTATACACTATACACTATACACTATACACTATACAGTACACACCTGCAGCTCGTCGTACCAGCTGGAGTGCTGGCTGGTGAGCGCGCGCAAGGCGACCACCTTGCGCGCCACCGCGTCCAGCGCGCGCTGCTGCCGCGACAGGTACTATACACTATACACTATACACTATACACTATACACTATACAGTACACACCTGCAGCTCGTCGTACCAGCTGGAGTGCTGGCTGGTGAGCGCGACCACCTTGCGCGCCACCGCGTCCAGCGCGCGCTGCTGCCGCGACAGGTACTATACACTATACACTATACACTATACACTATACACTATACAGTACACACCTGCAGCTCGTCGTACCAGCTGGAGTGCTGGCTGGTGAGCGCGCGCAAGGCGACCACCTTGCGCGCCACCGCGTCCAGCGCGCGCTGCTGCCGCGACAGGTACTATACACTATACACTATACACTATACCTACACTATACAGTACACACCTGCAGCTCGTCGTACCAGCTGGAGTGCTGGCTGGTGAGCGCGCGCAAGGCGACCACCTTGCGCGCCACCGCGTCCAGCGCGCGCTGCTGCCGCGACAGGTACTATACACATACACTATACACTATACACTATACACTATACAGTACACACCTGCAGCTCGTCGTACCACGTGGAGTGCTGGCTGGTGAGCGCGCGCAAGGCGACCACCTTGCGCGCCACCGCGTCCAGCGCGCGCTGCTGCCGCGACAGGTACTACTCTACACTATACACTATACACCTATACACTATACAGTACACACCTGCAGCTCGTCGTACCAGCTGGAGTGCTGGCTGGTGAGCGCGCGCAAGGCGGACCACCTTGCGCGCCACCGCGTCCAGCGCGCGCTGCTGCCGCGACAGGTACTATACACTACACACTTACACTATACACTATACACTATACAGTACACACCTGCAGCTCGTCGTACCAGCTGGAGTGCTGGCTGGTGAGCGCGCGCAAGGCGACCACCTTGCGCGCCACCGCGTCCAGCGCGCGCTGCTGCCGCGACAGGTACTTATACACTATTACAATATACACTATACACTATACATAAGTACACACCTGCAGCTCGTCGTACCAGCTGGAGTGCTGGCTGGTGAGCGCGCGCAAGGCGACCACCTTGCGCGCCACCGCGTCCAGCGCGCGCTGCTGCCGCGACAGGTACTATACACTATACACTATACACTATACACTATACACTAAACAGTACACACCTGCAGCTCGTCGTACCAGCTGGAGTGCTGGCTGGTGAGCGCGCGCAAGGCGACCACCTTGCGCGCCACCGCGTCCAGCGCGCGCTGCTGCCGCGACAGGTACTATACACTATACACTATACACTATACACTATACAGTACACACCTGCAGCTCGTCGTACCAGCTGGAGTGCTGGCTGGTGAGCGCGCGCAAGGCGACCACCTTGCGCGCCACCGCGTCCAGCGCGCGCTGCTGCCGCGACAGGTACTATACACTAACCTATACACTATACACTATACACTATACAGTACACACCTGCAGCTCGTCGTACCAGCTGGAGTGCTGGCTGGTGAGCGCGCGCAAGGCGACCACCTTGCGCGCCACCGCGTCCAGCGCGCGCTGCTGCCGCGACAGGTACTATACACTATACACTATACACTATACACTATACACTATACAGTACACACCTGCAGCTCGTCGTACCAGCTGGAGTGCTGGCTGGTGAGCGCGCGCAAGGCGACCACCTTGCGCGCCACCGCGTCCAGCGCGCGCTGCTGCCGCGACAGGTACTATACACTATACACTATACACTATACACTATACACTATACAGTACACACCTGCAGCTCGTCGTACCAGCTGGAGTGCTGGCTGGTGAGCGCGCGCAAGGCGACCACCTTGCGCGCCACCGCGTCCAGCGCGCGCTGCTGCCGCGACAGGTACTATACACTATACACTATACACTATACACTATACACTATACAGTACACACCTGCAGCTCGTCGTACCAGCTGGAGTGCTGGCTGGTGAGCGCGCGCAAGGCGACCACCTTGCGCGCCACCGCGTCCAGCGCGCGCTGCTGCCGCGACAGGTACTATACACTATACACTATACACTATACACTATACAGTACACACCTGCAGCTCGTCGTACCAGCTGGAGTGCTGGCTGGTGAGCGCGCGCAAGGCGACCACCTTGCGCGCCACCGCGTCCAGCGCGCGCTGCTGCCGCGACAGGTACTATACACTATACACTATACACTATACACTATACACTATACAGTACACACCTGCAGCTCGTCGTACCAGCTGGAGTGCTGGCTGGTGAGCGCGCGCAAGGCGACCACCTTGCGCGCCACCGCGTCCAGCGCGCGCTGCTGCCGCGACAGGTACTATACACTATACACTATACACTATACACTATACACTATACAGTACACACCTGCAGCTCGTCGTACCAGCTGGAGTGCTGGCTGGTGAGCGCGCGCAAGGCGACCACCTTGCGCGCCACCGCGTCCAGCGCGCGCTGCTGCCGCGACAGGTACTATACACTATACACTATACACTATACACTATACACTATACAGTACACACCTGCAGCTCGTCGTACCAGCTGGAGTGCTGGCTGGTGAGCGCGCGCAAGGCGACCACCTTGCGCGCCACCGCGTCCAGCGCGCGCTGCTGCCGCGACAGGTACTATACACTATACACTATACACTATACACTATACAGTACACACCTGCAGCTCGTCGTACCAGCTGGAGTGCTGGCTGGTGAGCGCGCGCAAGGCGACCACCTTGCGCGCCACCGCGTCCAGCGCGCGCTGCTGCCGCGACAGGTACTATACACTATACACTATACACTATACACTATACACTATACAGTACACACCTGCAGCTCGTCGTACCAGCTGGAGTGCTGGCTGGTGAGCGCGCGCAAGGCGACCACCTTGCGCGCCACCGCGTCCAGCGCGCGCTGCTGCCGCGACAGGTACTATACACTATACACTATACACTATACAGTACACACCTGCAGCTCGTCGTACCAGCTGGAGTGCTGGCTGGTGAGCGCGCGCAAGGCGACCACCTTGCGCGCCACCGCGTCCAGCGCGCGCTGCTGCCGCGACAGGTACTATACACTATACACTATACACTATACACTATACACTATACACTATACAGTACACACCTGCAGCTCGTCGTACCAGCTGGAGTGCTGGCTGGTGAGCGCGCGCAAGGCGACCACCTTGCGCGCCACCGCGTCCAGCGCGCGCTGCTGCCGCGACAGGTACTATACACTATACACTATACACTATACACTATACACTATACAGTACACACCTGCAGCTCGTCGTACCAGCTGGAGTGCTGGCTGGTGAGCGCGCGCAAGGCGACCACCTTGCGCGCCACCGCGTCCAGCGCGCGCTGCTGCCGCGACAGGTACTATACACTATACACTATACACTATACACTATACACTATACAGTACACACCTGCAGCTCGTCGTACCAGCTGGAGTGCTGGCTGGTGAGCGCGCGCAAGGCGACCACCTTGCGCGCCACCGCGTCCAGCGCGCGCTGCTGCCGCGACAGGTACTATACACTATACACTATACACTATACACTATACACTATACAGTACACACCTGCAGCTCGTCGTACCAGCTGGAGTGCTGGCTGGTGAGCGCGCGCAAGGCGACCACCTTGCGCGCCACCGCGTCCAGCGCGCGCTGCTGCCGCGACAGGTACTATACACTATACACTATACACTATACACTATACACTATACAGTACACACCTGCAGCTCGTCGTACCAGCTGGAGTGCTGGCTGGTGAGCGCGCGCAAGGCGACCACCTTGCGCGCCACCGCGTCCAGCGCGCGCTGCTGCCGCGACAGGTACTATACACTATACACTATACACTATACACTATACACTATACAGTACACACCTGCAGCTCGTCGTACCAGCTGGAGTGCTGGCTGGTGAGCGCGCGCAAGGCGACCACCTTGCGCGCCACCGCGTCCAGCGCGCGCTGCTGCCGCGACAGGTACTATACACTATACACTATACACTATACACTATACAGTACACACCTGCAGCTCGTCGTACCAGCTGGAGTGCTGGCTGGTGAGCGCGCGCAAGGCGACCACCTTGCGCGCCACCGCGTCCAGCGCGCGCTGCTGCCGCGACAGGTACTATACACTATACACTATACACTATACACTATACACTATACAGTACACACCTGCAGCTCGTCGTACCAGCTGGAGTGCTGGCTGGTGAGCGCGCGCAAGGCGACCACCTTGCGCGCCACCGCGTCCAGCGCGCGCTGCTGCCGCGACAGGTACTATACACTATACACTATACACTATACACTATACACTATACAGTACACACCTGCAGCTCGTCGTACCAGCTGGAGTGCTGGCTGGTGAGCGCGCGCAAGGCGACCACCTTGCGCGCCACCGCGTCCAGCGCGCGCTGCTGCCGCGACAGGTACTATACACTATACACTATACACTATACACTATACACTATACAGTACACACCTGCAGCTCGTCGTA
Organism: Agonopterix subpropinquella; assembly: GCA_922987775.1. Lineage (NCBI taxonomy): Eukaryota > Metazoa > Arthropoda > Insecta > Lepidoptera > Depressariidae > Agonopterix > Agonopterix subpropinquella. The sequence continues at coordinate 17,562,269 of OV277712.1, forward strand.
CCAGCTGGAGTGCTGGCTGGTGAGCGCGCGCAAGGCGACCACCTTGCGCGCCACCGCGTCCAGCGCGCGCTGCTGCCGCGACAGGTACTATACACTATACACTATACACTATACACTATACACTATACAGTACACACCTGCAGCTCGTCGTACCAGCTGGAGTGCTGGCTGGTGAGCGCGCGCAAGGCGACCACCTTGCGCGCCACCGCGTCCAGCGCGCGCTGCTGCCGCGACAGGTACTATACACTATACACTATACACTATACAGTACACACCTGCAGCTCGTCGTACCAGCTGGAGTGCTGGCTGGTGAGCGCGCGCAAGGCGACCACCTTGCGCGCCACCGCGTCCAGCGCGCGCTGCTGCCGCGACAGGTACTATACACTATACACTATACACTATACACTATACACTATACAGTACACACCTGCAGCTCGTCGTACCAGCTGGAGTGCTGGCTGGTGAGCGCGCGCAAGGCGACCACCTTGCGCGCCACCGCGTCCAGCGCGCGCTGCTGCCGCGACAGGTACTATACACTATACACTATACACTATACACTATACACTATACAGTACACACCTGCAGCTCGTCGTACCAGCTGGAGTGCTGGCTGGTGAGCGCGCGCAAGGCGACCACCTTGCGCGCCACCGCGTCCAGCGCGCGCTGCTGCCGCGACAGGTACTATACACTATACACTATACACTATACACTATACACTATACAGTACACACCTGCAGCTCGTCGTACCAGCTGGAGTGCTGGCTGGTGAGCGCGCGCAAGGCGACCACCTTGCGCGCCACCGCGTCCAGCGCGTGCTGCTGCCGCGACAGGTACTATACACTATACACTATACACTATACACTATACACTATACAGTACACACCTGCAGCTCGTCGTACCAGCTGGAGTGCTGGCTGGTGAGCGCGCGCAAGGCGACCACCTTGCGCGCCACCGCGTCCAGCGCGCGCTGCTGCCGCGACAGGTACTATACACTATACACTATACACTATACACTATACAGTACACACCTGCAGCTCGTCGTACCAGCTGGAGTGCTGGCTGGTGAGCGCGCGCAAGGCGACCACCTTGCGCGCCACCGCGTCCAGCGCGCGCTGCTGCCGCGACAGGTACTATACACTATACACTATACACTATACACTATACACTATACAGTACACACCTGCAGCTCGTCGTACCAGCTGGAGTGCTGGCTGGTGAGCGCGCGCAAGGCGACCACCTTGCGCGCCACCGCGTCCAGCGCGCGCTGCTGCCGCGACAGGTACTATACACTATACACTATACACTATACACTATACAGTACACACCTGCAGCTCGTCGTACCAGCTGGAGTGCTGGCTGGTGAGCGCGCGCAAGGCGACCACCTTGCGCGCCACCGCGTCCAGCGCGCGCTGCTGCCGCGACAGGTACTATACACTATACACTATACACTATACACTATACAGTACACACCTGCAGCTCGTCGTACCAGCTGGAGTGCTGGCTGGTGAGCGCGCGCAAGGCGACCACCTTGCGCGCCACCGCGTCCAGCGCGCGCTGCTGCCGCGACAGGTACTATACACTATACACTATACACTATACACTATACACTATACAGTACACACCTGCAGCTCGTCGTACCAGCTGGAGTGCTGGCTGGTGAGCGCGCGCAAGGCGACCACCTTGCGCGCCACCGCGTCCAGCGCGCGCTGCTGCCGCGACAGGTACTATACACTATACACTATACACTATACACTATACACTATACACTATACAGTACACACCTGCAGCTCGTCGTACCAGCTGGAGTGCTGGCTGGTGAGCGCGCGCAAGGCGACCACCTTGCGCGCCACCGCGTCCAGCGCGCGCTGCTGCCGCGACAGGTACTATACACTATACACTATACACTATACACTATACACTATACAGTACACACCTGCAGCTCGTCGTACCAGCTGGAGTGCTGGCTGGTGAGCGCGCGCAAGGCGACCACCTTGCGCGCCACCGCGTCCAGCGCGCGCTGCTGCCGCGACAGGTACTATACACTATACACTATACACTATACACTATACACTATACAGTACACACCTGCAGCTCGTCGTACCAGCTGGAGTGCTGGCTGGTGAGCGCGCGCAAGGCGACCACCTTGCGCGCCACCGCGTCCAGCGCGCGCTGCTGCCGCGACAGGTACTATACACTATACACTATACACTATACACTATACACTATACAGTACACACCTGCAGCTCGTCGTACCAGCTGGAGTGCTGGCTGGTGAGCGCGCGCAAGGCGACCACCTTGCGCGCCACCGCGTCCAGCGCGCGCTGCTGCCGCGACAGGTACTATACACTATACACTATACACTATACACTATACAGTACACACCTGCAGCTCGTCGTACCAGCTGGAGTGCTGGCTGGTGAGCGCGCGCAAGGCGACCACCTTGCGCGCCACCGCGTCCAGCGCGCGCTGCTGCCGCGACAGGTACTATACACTATACACTATACACTATACACTATACACTATACAGTACACACCTGCAGCTCGTCGTACCAGCTGGAGTGCTGGCTGGTGAGCGCGCGCAAGGCGACCACCTTGCGCGCCACCGCGTCCAGCGCGCGCTGCTGCCGCGACAGGTACTATACACTATACACTATACACTATACACTATACAGTACACACCTGCAGCTCGTCGTACCAGCTGGAGTGCTGGCTGGTGAGCGCGCGCAAGGCGACCACCTTGCGCGCCACCGCGTCCAGCGCGCGCTGCTGCCGCGACAGGTACTATACACTATACACTATACACTATACACTATACACTATACAGTACACACCTGCAGCTCGTCGTACCAGCTGGAGTGCTGGCTGGTGAGCGCGCGCAAGGCGACCACCTTGCGCGCCACCGCGTCCAGCGCGCGCTGCTGCCGCGACAGGTACTATACACTATACACTATACACTATACACTATACAGTACACACCTGCAGCTCGTCGTACCAGCTGGAGTGCTGGCTGGTGAGCGCGCGCAAGGCGACCACCTTGCGCGCCACCGCGTCCAGCGCGCGCTGCTGCCGCGACAGGTACTATACACTATACACTATACACTATACAGTACACACCTGCAGCTCGTCGTACCAGCTGGAGTGCTGGCTGGTGAGCGCGCGCAAGGCGACCACCTTGCGCGCCACCGCGTCCAGCGCGCGCTGCTGCCGCGACAGGTACTATACACTATACACTATACACTATACACTATACACTATACAGTACACACCTGCAGCTCGTCGTACCAGCTGGAGTGCTGGCTGGTGAGCGCGCGCAAGGCGACCACCTTGCGCGCCACCGCGTCCAGCGCGCGCTGCTGCCGCGACAGGTACTATACACTATACACTATACACTATACACTATACACTATACAGTACACACCTGCAGCTCGTCGTACCAGCTGGAGTGCTGGCTGGTGAGCGCGCGCAAGCCTTGCGCGCCACCGCGTCCAGCGCGCGCTGCTGCCGCGACAGGTACTATACACTATACACTATACACTATACACTATACAGTACACACCTGCAGCTCGTCGTACCAGCTGGAGTGCTGGCTGGTGAGCGCGCGCAAGGCGACCACCTTGCGCGCCACCGCGTCCAGCGCGCGCTGCTGCCGCGACAGGTACTATACACTATACACTATACACTATACACTATACACTATACAGTACACACCTGCAGCTCGTCGTACCAGCTGGAGTGCTGGCTGGTGAGCGCGCGCAAGGCGACCACCTTGCGCGCCACCGCGTCCAGCGCGCGCTGCTGCCGCGACAGGTACTATACACTATACACTATACACTATACACTATACACTATACAGTACACACCTGCAGCTCGTCGTACCAGCTGGAGTGCTGGCTGGTGAGCGCGCGCAAGGCGACCACCTTGCGCGCCACCGCGTCCAGCGCGCGCTGCTGCCGCGACAGGTACTATACACTATACACTATACACTATACACTATACACTATACAGTACACACCTGCAGCTCGTCGTACCAGCTGGAGTGCTGGCTGGTGAGCGCGCGCAAGGCGACCACCTTGCGCGCCACCGCGTCCAGCGCGCGCTGCTGCCGCGACAGGTACTATACACTATACACTATACACTATACACTATACACTATACAGTACACACCTGCAGCTCGTCGTACCAGCTGGAGTGCTGGCTGGTGAGCGCGCGCAAGGCGACCACCTTGCGCGCCACCGCGTCCAGCGCGCGCTGCTGCCGCGACAGGTACTATACACTATACACTATACACTATACACTATACACTATACAGTACACACCTGCAGCTCGTCGTACCAGCTGGAGTGCTGGCTGGTGAGCGCGCGCAAGGCGACCACCTTGCGCGCCACCGCGTCCAGCGCGCGCTGCTGCCGCGACAGGTACTATACACTATACACTATACACTATACACTATACAGTACACACCTGCAGCTCGTCGTACCAGCTGGAGTGCTGGCTGGTGAGCGCGCGCAAGGCGACCACCTTGCGCGCCACCGCGTCCAGCGCGCGCTGCTGCCGCGACAGGTACTATACACTATACACTATACACTATACACTATACAGTACACACCTGCAGCTCGTCGTACCAGCTGGAGTGCTGGCTGGTGAGCGCGCGCAAGGCGACCACCTTGCGCGCCACCGCGTCCAGCGCGCGCTGCTGCCGCGACAGGTACTATACACTATACACTATACACTATACAGTACACACCTGCAGCTCGTCGTACCAGCTGGAGTGCTGGCTGGTGAGCGCGCGCAAGGCGACCACCTTGCGCGCCACCGCGTCCAGCGCGCGCTGCTGCCGCGACAGGTACTATACACTATACACTATACACTATACACTATACACTATACAGTACACACCTGCAGCTCGTCGTACCAGCTGGAGTGCTGGCTGGTGAGCGCGCGCAAGGCGACCACCTTGCGCGCCACCGCGTCCAGCGCGCGCTGCTGCCGCGACAGGTACTATACACTATACACTATACACTATACACTATACACTATACAGTACACACCTGCAGCTCGTCGTACCAGCTGGAGTGCTGGCTGGTGAGCGCGCGCAAGGCGACCACCTTGCGCGCCACCGCGTCCAGCGCGCGCTGCTGCCGCGACAGGTACTATACACTATACACTATACACTATACACTATACAGTACACACCTGCAGCTCGTCGTACCAGCTGGAGTGCTGGCTGGTGAGCGCGCGCAAGGCGACCACCTTGCGCGCCACCGCGTCCAGCGCGCGCTGCTGCCGCGACAGGTACTATACACTATACACTATACACTATACACTATACACTATACAGTACACACCTGCAGCTCGTCGTACCAGCTGGAGTGCTGGCTGGTGAGCGCGCGCAAGGCGACCACCTTGCGCGCCACCGCGTCCAGCGCGCGCTGCTGCCGCGACAGGTACTATACACTATACACTATACACTATACACTATACACTATACACTATACAGTACACACCTGCAGCTCGTCGTACCAGCTGGAGTGCTGGCTGGTGAGCGCGCGCAAGGCGACCACCTTGCGCGCCACCGCGTCCAGCGCGCGCTGCTGCCGCGACAGGTACTATACACTATACACTATACACTATACACTATACACTATACAGTACACACCTGCAGCTCGTCGTACCAGCTGGAGTGCTGGCTGGTGAGCGCGCGCAAGGCGACCACCTTGCGCGCCACCGCGTCCAGCGCGCGCTGCTGCCGCGACAGGTACTATACACTATACACTATACACTATACACTATACACTATACAGTACACACCTGCAGCTCGTCGTACCAGCTGGAGTGCTGGCTGGTGAGCGCGCGCAAGGCGACCACCTTGCGCGCCACCGCGTCCAGCGCGCGCTGCTGCCGCGACAGGTACTATACACTATACACTATACACTATACACTATACACTATACAGTACACACCTGCAGCTCGTCGTACCAGCTGGAGTGCTGGCTGGTGAGCGCGCGCAAGGCGACCACCTTGCGCGCCACCGCGTCCAGCGCGCGCTGCTGCCGCGACAGGTACTATACACTATACACTATACACTATACACTATACACTATACAGTACACACCTGCAGCTCGTCGTACCAGCTGGAGTGCTGGCTGGTGAGCGCGCGCAAGGCGACCACCTTGCGCGCCACCGCGTCCAGCGCGCGCTGCTGCCGCGACAGGTACTATACACTATACACTATACACTATACACTATACACTATACAGTACACACCTGCAGCTCGTCGTACCAGCTGGAGTGCTGGCTGGTGAGCGCGCGCAAGGCGACCACCTTGCGCGCCACCGCGTCCAGCGCGCGCTGCTGCCGCGACAGGTACTATACACTATACACTATACACTATACACTATACACTATACAGTACACACCTGCAGCTCGTCGTACCAGCTGGAGTGCTGGCTGGTGAGCGCGCGCAAGGCGACCACCTTGCGCGCCACCGCGTCCAGCGCGCGCTGCTGCCGCGACAGGTACTATACACTATACACTATACACTATACACTATACACTATACAGTACACACCTGCAGCTCGTCGTACCAGCTGGAGTGCTGGCTGGTGAGCGCGCGCAAGGCGACCACCTTGCGCGCCACCGCGTCCAGCGCGCGCTGCTGCCGCGACAGGTACTATACACTATACACTATACACTATACACTATACACTATACAGTACACACCTGCAGCTCGTCGTACCAGCTGGAGTGCTGGCTGGTGAGCGCGCGCAAGGCGACCACCTTGCGCGCCACCGCGTCCAGCGCGCGCTGCTGCCGCGACAGGTACTATACACTATACACTATACACTATACACTATACACTATACAGTACACACCTGCAGCTCGTCGTACCAGCTGGAGTGCTGGCTGGTGAGCGCGCGCAAGGCGACCACCTTGCGCGCCACCGCGTCCAGCGCGCGCTGCTGCCGCGACAGGTACTATACACTATACACTATACACTATACACTATACACTATACAGTACACACCTGCAGCTCGTCGTACCAGCTGGAGTGCTGGCTGGTGAGCGCGCGCAAGGCGACCACCTTGCGCGCCACCGCGTCCAGCGCGCGCTGCTGCCGCGACAGGTACTATACACTATACACTATACACTATACACTATACACTATACAGTACACACCTGCAGCTCGTCGTACCAGCTGGAGTGCTGGCTGGTGAGCGCGCGCAAGGCGACCACCTTGCGCGCCACCGCGTCCAGCGCGCGCTGCTGCCGCGACAGGTACTATACACTATACACTATACACTATACACTATACACTATACAGTACACACCTGCAGCTCGTCGTACCAGCTGGAGTGCTGGCTGGTGAGCGCGCGCAAGGCGACCACCTTGCGCGCCACCGCGTCCAGCGCGCGCTGCTGCCGCGACAGGTACTATACACTATACACTATACACTATACACTATACACTATACAGTACACACCTGCAGCTCGTCGTACCAGCTGGAGTGCTGGCTGGTGAGCGCGCGCAAGGCGACCACCTTGCGCGCCACCGCGTCCAGCGCGCGCTGCTGCCGCGACAGGTACTATACACTATACACTATACACTATACACTATACACTATACAGTACACACCTGCAGCTCGTCGTACCAGCTGGAGTGCTGGCTGGTGAGCGCGCGCAAGGCGACCACCTTGCGCGCCACCGCGTCCAGCGCGCGCTGCTGCCGCGACAGGTACTATACACTATACACTATACACTATACACTATACACTATACAGTACACACCTGCAGCTCGTCGTACCAGCTGGAGTGCTGGCTGGTGAGCGCGCGCAAGGCGACCACCTTGCGCGCCACCGCGTCCAGCGCGCGCTGCTGCCGCGACAGGTACTATACACTATACACTATACACTATACACTATACACTATACAGTACACACCTGCAGCTCGTCGTACCAGCTGGAGTGCTGGCTGGTGAGCGCGCGCAAGGCGACCACCTTGCGCGCCACCGCGTCCAGCGCGCGCTGCTGCCGCGACAGGTACTATACACTATACACTATACACTATACAGTACACACCTGCAGCTCGTCGTACCAGCTGGAGTGCTGGCTGGTGAGCGCGCGCAAGGCGACCACCTTGCGCGCCACCGCGTCCAGCGCGCGCTGCTGCCGCGACAGGTACTATACACTATACACTATACACTATACAGTACACACCTGCAGCTCGTCGTACCAGCTGGAGTGCTGGCTGGTGAGCGCGCGCAAGGCGACCACCTTGCGCGCCACCGCGTCCAGCGCGCGCTGCTGCCGCGACAGGTACTATACACTATACACTATACACTATACACTATACACTATACAGTACACACCTGCAGCTCGTCGTACCAGCTGGAGTGCTGGCTGGTGAGCGCGCGCAAGGCGACCACCTTGCGCGCCACCGCGTCCAGCGCGCGCTGCTGCCGCGACAGGTACTATACACTATACACTATACACTATACACTATACACTATACAGTACACACCTGCAGCTCGTCGTACCAGCTGGAGTGCTGGCTGGTGAGCGCGCGCAAGGCGACCACCTTGCGCGCCACCGCGTCCAGCGCGCGCTGCTGCCGCGACAGGTACTATACACTATACACTATACACTATACACTATACACTATACAGTACACACCTGCAGCTCGTCGTACCAGCTGGAGTGCTGGCTGGTGAGCGCGCGCAAGGCGACCACCTTGCGCGCCACCGCGTCCAGCGCGCGCTGCTGCCGCGACAGGTACTATACACTATACACTATACACTATACACTATACACTATACAGTACACACCTGCAGCTCGTCGTACCAGCTGGAGTGCTGGCTGGTGAGCGCGCGCAAGGCGACCACCTTGCGCGCCACCGCGTCCAGCGCGCGCTGCTGCCGCGACAGGTACTATACACTATACACTATACACTATACACTATACACTATACAGTACACACCTGCAGCTCGTCGTACCAGCTGGAGTGCTGGCTGGTGAGCGCGCGCAAGGCGACCACCTTGCGCGCCACCGCGTCCAGCGCGCGCTGCTGCCGCGACAGGTACTATACACTATACACTATACACTATACACTATACACTATACAGTACACACCTGCAGCTCGTCGTACCAGCTGGAGTGCTGGCTGGTGAGCGCGCGCAAGGCGACCACCTTGCGCGCCACCGCGTCCAGCGCGCGCTGCTGCCGCGACAGGTACTATACACTATACACTATACACTATACACTATACACTATACAGTACACACCTGCAGCTCGTCGTACCAGCTGGAGTGCTGGCTGGTGAGCGCGCGCAAGGCGACCACCTTGCGCGCCACCGCGTCCAGCGCGCGCTGCTGCCGCGACAGGTACTATACACTATACACTATACACTATACACTATACACTATACAGTACACACCTGCAGCTCGTCGTACCAGCTGGAGTGCTGGCTGGTGAGCGCGCGCAAGGCGACCACCTTGCGCGCCACCGCGTCCAGCGCGCGCTGCTGCCGCGACAGGTACTATACACTATACACTATACACTATACAGTACACACCTGCAGCTCGTCGTACCAGCTGGAGTGCTGGCTGGTGAGCGCGCGCAAGGCGACCACCTTGCGCGCCACCGCGTCCAGCGCGCGCTGCTGCCGCGACAGGTACTATACACTATACACTATACACTATACACTATACAGTACACACCTGCAGCTCGTCGTACCAGCTGGAGTGCTGGCTGGTGAGCGCGCGCAAGGCGACCACCTTGCGCGCCACCGCGTCCAGCGCGCGCTGCTGCCGCGACAGGTACTATACACTATACACTATACACTATACACTATACACTATACAGTACACACCTGCAGCTCGTCGTACCAGCTGGAGTGCTGGCTGGTGAGCGCGCGCAAGGCGACCACCTTGCGCGCCACCGCGTCCAGCGCGCGCTGCTGCCGCGACAGGTACTATACACTATACACTATACACTATACAGTACACACCTGCAGCTCGTCGTACCAGCTGGAGTGCTGGCTGGTGAGCGCGCGCAAGGCGACCACCTTGCGCGCCACCGCGTCCAGCGCGCGCTGCTGCCGCGACAGGTACTATACACTATACACTATACACTATACACTATACACTATACAGTACACACCTGCAGCTCGTCGTACCAGCTGGAGTGCTGGCTGGTGAGCGCGCGCAAGGCGACCACCTTGCGCGCCACCGCGTCCAGCGCGCGCTGCTGCCGCGACAGGTACTATACACTATACACTATACACTATACACTATACACTATACAGTACACACCTGCAGCTCGTCGTACCAGCTGCAGTGCTGGCTGGTGAGCGCGCGCAAGGCGACCACCTTGCGCGCCACCGCGTCCAGCGCGCGCTGCTGCCGCGACAGGTACTATACACTATACACTATACACTATACAGTACACACCTGCAGCTCGTCGTACCAGCTGGAGTGCTGGCTGGTGAGCGCGCGCAAGGCGACCACCTTGCGCGCCACCGCGTCCAGCGCGCGCTGCTGCCGCGACAGGTACTATACACTATACACTATACACTATACACTATACACTATACAGTACACACCTGCAGCTCGTCGTACCAGCTGGAGTGCTGGCTGGTGAGCGCGCGCAAGGCGACCACCTTGCGCGCCACCGCGTCCAGCGCGCGCTGCTGCCGCGACAGGTACTATACACTATACACTATACACTATACACTATACACTATACAGTACACACCTGCAGCTCGTCGTACCAGCTGGAGTGCTGGCTGGTGAGCGCGCGCAAGGCGACCACCTTGCGCGCCACCGCGTCCAGCGCGCGCTGCTGCCGCGACAGGTACTATACACTATACACTATACACTATACACTATACACTATACACTATACACTATACACTATACACTATACACTATACACTATACACTATACACTATACACTATACACTATACACTATACACTATACACTATACACTATACACTATACACTATACACTATACACTATACACTATACAGTACACACCTGCAGCTCGTCGTACCAGCTGGAGTGCTGGCTGGTGAGCGCGCGCAAGGCGACCACCTTGCGCGCCACCGCGTCCAGCGCGCGCTGCTGCCGCGACAGGTACTATACACTATACACTATACACTATACACTATACACTATACAGTACACACCTGCAGCTCGTCGTACCAGCTGGAGTGCTGGCTGGTGAGCGCGCGCAAGGCGACCACCTTGCGCGCCACCGCGTCCAGCGCGCGCTGCTGCCGCGACAGGTACTATACACTATACACTATACACTATACACTATACACTATACAGTACACACCTGCAGCTCGTCGTACCAGCTGGAGTGCTGGCTGGTGAGCGCGCGCAAGGCGACCACCTTGCGCGCCACCGCGTCCAGCGCGCGCTGCTGCCGCGACAGGTACTATACACTATACACTATACACTATACACTATACACTATACAGTACACACCTGCAGCTCGTCGTACCAGCTGGAGTGCTGGCTGGTGAGCGCGCGCAAGGCGACCACCTTGCGCGCCACCGCGTCCAGCGCGCGCTGCTGCCGCGACAGGTACTATACACTATACACTATACACTATACACTATACACTATACAGTACACACCTGCAGCTCGTCGTACCAGCTGGAGTGCTGGCTGGTGAGCGCGCGCAAGGCGACCACCTTGCGCGCCACCGCGTCCAGCGCGCGCTGCTGCCGCGAGAGGTACTCTCCGCGCAGCTTGAGCGTCGCTTGCGTCAGGAACTACAACGTGAGATACGGACCGATCGTTTAATCACTCTCCAAATGATGTTTCATACCATCAAAGAAGTTTGGCGGACGGCCATGTAATTTGAGACCCATACTTAGAGGTCCCATACATGAATGAAACTTAGTAATACGTGTAGAGTGAAAAAAAACTAACACAAAAGTAAATTGGTTGTAACCTGTAAAAGTTGGGGGAAAGGTATTTCTCCTTTTTTGTATCAAGTGTGTGAAACTCATAATATTTCTTATTAGATAGTCCACTCATCTTCTACGCATTCATTGTGTTTATTTTAATGAAACTTAAAATATCCTTACAATATTATGATAATGGAAGAAAACGAAATCACACACTATCAGTTCAACCAAGCCAAATACTCCGTAACGACCAAAAAATACCTCAGTGATAAAAAGATGAAAATAGCTGTCGTGGTTGCGTTTTGCTACTGTTTTTGAACGATTTGTCTGTTTTATTTACTAGTAACTTCTACTTTTGAATCCGGACTTCTGAAAGTGTGGAAGTTTTTAAAAAAAAATGCCTTCATTTTTTCTGTCTATAATAATGATAACCGCCATTGAATGGCTTTTAGTTTTCGTAAAAAATTGCTGGGTCCAAATCTGCCGTTCTTCTTTAACATCTTATACTTCACGCCCTGCGGCGCTGGACTCGACTCGATTCAAATGTACGTATGAGATTTGATTTGATTTTTTTCGCGACTTCGATGTTGGTTTCAAGATGTTCGTTTGATCAGGCCTGTCTCACTCCTCAGCTCAGATACGTTTGACAGCCGGACACCTCCGAGGTGTGCCTCGTCGCTCATTGATATAAGGCTCATTTTATTTTTCGTTCCTGAAGTGCGCGTTCGAAATTCGAAAAATCGGGTTGAGTGAACCATCTGTTACGGTAGTAACTATTAAATAATCTGTGGTTTGATGATCTAATCATTCCCTTAAAAAACCGTCAACATATTAAGAAGGACCTAATCTAATATAATCAAACCATATTACATACCTCTAAACATTCCTTAGGACTGGGTTCAGGGTCCTTTTTGGAGATATTGAGGATCGGCTGCGAAACGTCTCTCGTCAGGATTTCTTGTATGATGGCCGTGAATGACAGTTTTTGTTTCTGTAACAGAAATAAATATGACAACATATTATTATATCATATGATCATAACATTGTAACATAACAATTCTTTATTTGTACACCAAAAACATACAGCAGCAAAAACAGAATAAAAAAAGAACATACGCAACGAACGCATATCAATTGATTTGATTAACAATCTGGTTGAACAACAGATTTTTAGAAAATAATTGTACAATGAATTTTCAAGCCGATGAAACAGGTTTCTTAGCTTAATACTATAGGCGCTCAATAAACACGAATATCCAGTTGAAACACTTTCACGAGAGTCGTAATACGAAACTCAGACTTGGCCGAGCCAGGTGACAGGTGACAGGACACTTTAATATACTATTAAAATGATCATCCATCAAAAGAATGCACCGAAGGTTTCCTACACCGAATGCCCACTAAGCCAACGTTGAAAAAATTATCTGTAGGGCACGGAATTGCCCCTGTCAAGACGAACCAAACGAGCGGAAACTGCCTTTCGTATTTCAATATACATTTGAACGCTAAGAAATGAGACTTCTTGTATAGATAATTAAAACAATAGGCATAAAATCTTACTTCTTTGAGTATTTTGTTGATGTCCTCTTGCTCTAACGAAGGATTTTTCAGTTGAATTTCTTTGTATAGTTGCTCTTCAAAGTCGTACGGCTCCAGAGTTCTGTGGAAAAGGTTTCTTAATAGTTAAAGTTAATCTAATATCGTTAACTACAATTATGGTGGACTCGTGATTTATCTTGTTTTATTAACTTTATTTCTGATCTTTTGTCCAAGGTTTGTCAAAGGGCTATGGAGCGTAGCATCCTAGGCTTAAAACTGATCGACCGGGTCAGAAATAATTCTCCAGAAAGATACACTTGGTTCTATAAACATTTGCATTTGTTTCAAAATCGATGCCACATGTTTTGTCCTATGACCATCGACATATTATCGAGAATTTGGCCTTAAGGCGGTTGCAGAGGGGTCAATTTTATACAAAACTTTGACGCACAATACGCGTAGACGGTATTAATATAAGTAATATTTTATATATGGAAAAATAGTTTAGAAAATCTAGATGTCACGTATCAAATAACATATGCAATTTATAATATAATTACCAAGATATAAAGCTTAGAAATTATTCATACTTACAAAATTTTCAAAGCTTTATATTTTCGTAATTATATTATAAATTGCAAATGTTATTTGATACGCGACATCTAGATTTTAAACTATTTTTCCAAATTTAAAATATTACTTTTATTAATTCCATCCATGCGTATTGTGCGTCAAACGTTTGTATGGACTGAAACCACCTTAAGTGTAAGTTATAGCTTTTCTAAAAAGGTACAAAGATTAACTGACATTGTTTGTAGTTAATTTTGTACACAATACCTTTCTGCAGTAAAACAAAATCGGCGTCGAGGCAGACCTAGAAGAAGGTGGCGGGACGAAATCGATGGCTTCTTAAAGAACTGGCCTAACGAAGCGCAAAACCGGCACGCATGTCGAAAACGGAGGGAGACCTTTGCCCAACATTGGGACAAAGACGGCAGATATAATAATCAACTTTATCATGCGTTGTATGGAAGTGAAAGTTCTGTACGGTAGTACGTATTTTATTCTATGGTTTTCTATTTCTATTACTCATTCTATTACCTGGTAAGAACGTTAGAATCGGCATTATGGTCTGTGAGGCTACGCTGACTGGATGGCTGGTAATAGGGTGTCTGATTCCTACCTGGTAAGGACGTTAGAATCGGCACACAGTATGCTATAGCTTGTGGTCTGTGAGGCCACACTGACTGGATGGCTGATAGTAGGGTATCTGATTCCTACCTGGTAAGGACGTTAGAATCGGCACACAGTATGATGATGTAGTTTGTGGTCTGTGAGGCTACACTGACGCCGGCAGAGGAGTCAGGCTGTCTGCTGCGCTAGTACACACGAGGTGCCGCACGATGCTGGGGCATGATGATATGGCTGATAGTAGGGTGTCTGATTCCTACCTGGTAAGGACGTTAGAATCGGCACACAGTATGATGATGTAGTTAGTGGTCTGTGAGGCTACGCTGACGCCGGCGGGAGGAGTCAGGCTATCTGCTGCGCTAGTACACACGAGGTGCCGCGCGACGCTCGGGGATGATGATATAGCTGATAGTAGGGTGTCTGATTCCTACCTGGTAAGGACGTTAGAATCGGCACACAGTATGATGATGTAGTTAGTGGTCTGTGAGGCTACACTGACGCCGGCGGGAGGAGTCAGGCTGTCTGCTGCGCTAGTACACACGAGGTGCCGCGCGACGCTCGGGGATGATGATATAGCTGATAGTAGGGTGTCTGATTCCTACCTGGTAAGGACGTTAGAATCGGCACACAGTATGATGATGTAGTTAGTGGTCTGTGAGGCTACACTGACGCCGGCGGGAGGAGTCAGGCTGTCTGCTGCGCTAGTACACACGAGGTGCCGCGCGACGCTCGGGGATGATGATATAGCTGATAGTAGGGTGTCTGATTCCTACCTGGTAAGGACGTTAGAATCGGCACACAGTATGATGATGTAGTTAGTGGTCTGTGAGGCTACACTGACGCCGGCGGGAGGAGTCAGGCTGTCTGCTGCGCTAGTACACACGAGGTGCCGCGCGACGCTCGGGGATGATGATATAGCTGATAGTAGGGCGTCTGATTCCTACCTGGTAAGGACGTTAGAATCGGCACACAGTATAATGATGTAGTTTGTGGTCTGTGAGGCTACACTGACGCCGGCGGGAGGAGTCAGGCTGTCTGCTGCGCTAGTACACACGAGGTGCCGCGCGACGCTCGGGGATGATGATATGGCTGATAGCAGGGTTTCTGATTCCGCTGTAACATACAAAAAGACTGTGTTACCATCGATGTTAAATTTTACTAAACTCAGATTCATCATATGGCGACCAATGGATTTAACGTAATTATGAATAAGTCCATTCATAAATACGTCAGTCATTCATAAGTTACGTCAAAATTGGTCGCTGTATTTTATACAACAGAGTTTGATAATTTTTTATTGTTCAATATTATTGGTTATTAGTAGGTATAAATAGCCCGCTGCCATGTTATGATGTTATATTGTTTCAAATCAAATAAAAGATAGTAAATAATTTTTTTAGTTTCTTAAAGACGCAATAGATTAAAGACTTTAGGAGATACCGACAGAAGTGTCGGTAGCTTAAGTAATTGGACGAAAGTACAATACAATTGTCCTATCAGGACAACAAATGATTGAAACATACCGTCGTCAGCCATAGCGTAGTCCTTCAGCTGCCTCAGTATCGGCAGAGTGACCGTGTGTACTCCGCCCGTGTGTACGCAAGCGTACGTTTTTCTCGAACACTGACAACAAATAATTGAAACATACCGTCGTCAGCCATAGCGTAGTCCTTCAGCTGCCTCAGTATCGGCAGAGTGACCGTGTGTACTCCGCCCGCGTGTACGCAAGCGTACGTATTGCTCGAACACTGACAACAATACAATAATCATTTATTGTTATACCATTGTATAGAGATACCAGTAGTTCTAAACACTAAATGACCACTCTCTGCCCTTATATGAGTTCAGATACCGCCCCGCACTTTCTGGGGACACTTTAAAGAAGCCAAGTAAGAAGCACAGGACATACAGCAGGCGTGCGCGTGCGAGCGGAACGGCGCGTGTGCCGACACCATCTTTTTTCTGCAACAGTACTAGTCAAGCATCGTGAGACCGTTCAATGGAGTAACGGGAGTACGGTTATAGTCAAGATACATTCAGCCTATTGGAATTGGGAAATACTCTGACCATAAGTTGACTACTAACTTTCCTCCACCATGTTACACGGGGCCAGCGTGGGCGAGTATGGAATGGACCGCTACCTCTAACGTGGGAGGATTTGCTCGGCAGTGGGACTATTAATCAAAGAATAATAAATAAACAAAATAAAGGTAGGCCACACAGAGAGAATGGGTGGGTGGGATACATGATCGGTATACCAGAGCATATTATCTGGGTTGACCTGTTAGCCGACGACGTCTAGAAGGTCGCCCCAGGTATCGATGGAATGACGTAGTGGAGGCTGACCTAAGTGAGCTTCAAGACAGCAACTGGCGAGACCCACTTTTAATGGTAGAGCTAGCAGAGATAGTTATTTAGGTAGTTACCGAGTACAGGTGCACTGGATAAGCATGTTGCAGATTCAAGTCGTCGGGGTTCAGTACGATGTTTAGCTCCACCGTTTCTACTACGTAGAGGGAGTGCGTGTCACCGTCTTCTTTCTCCGTCGGCTGAAAAACATAATTGTATTGTTAGCTCAAAATCCAAATTGCACCCACATTCTGGTACTTGGTATCTGGTAATTCATTATGTTTCCCTATTTCCGGACTATACATTTATTTTTATTTGTTGACGTTGTCAAGATGTTTCATTAACTTTTTTCGTGTTTGGTTACTTGTTTTCGTTTACTTTACTGCCTCCGTGGTCTAATGGTTAAGAGCACTGGCTGGGCTCTCGACACGGAGGTCGTGGGTTCGATTCCCACGGGGGACACCTAGTGATATGTCACTTTGTGCGTTTTTCCCTAGTTTTTCCCCAGTTGGTGAGGACATTGCAGGCTGAATCACCTGATTGTCTGAAAAGAAAAATGATTCCGTGCTTCGGATGGCACTTTAAGCCGTTAGTCCCGGCTAATATATCTGGTGGTAGTAGTAGTTACATAAAAACCACGTCGACGACCGTAAGGCGGTCTGAAAAAACTCTGACACCAGGGCTCTGCCCACACGATAAGAAGAAGATTTACTTGTTTCTTGATGTATTTGGGTAATTGTAAATGAAACTTATAGAAGACAAATGGCTAAGGAACTGCTTAGCTTTGATTGGACCAGTACTCCCTTGTAGCTCTGTTCGAAGTCGTAACAACTTCATCTAGTAATATCTTACATTAGGCAGAAGCAGGCAGTGGTAGAGCGCGGTAGAGCAGGTCCCTACGACGAGCAGGGCCACAATGGAGCTAGCCTATACTGTAGTTGTCCTCCAGTGGATACATAGCTCTTAGACAATTTATATAGGGACTCACCTTGCGGTAGCATTTCCCCTCTGCCACGGTATAAGAACAATTGATCTTGTGCATTTACACCCAATTTTATACCTTATCACTAAACCAGACAGCCTATAATAGCGAAACAATAATTTTGAACTTAGAACGTTTGGGGTTCACACGAGACTACTTTTCATGATTTTTAACATTCAAAATTAGAATCTAAACTTATGGGGAATAAAATCCAAAGTTGCGGATTTCATGTTACCTCGCCCCCCGCAAAAAGTGGCAGAAATGTTTCTTAGTAGAATGACACGCGTTACTCGTCCCTATATAAATTGTCTAAGACATAGCTAGATGACTGTCTAGCGTGGATCGAAGGTCCACATCTTACATTAGGCAGAAGCAGGCAGTGGTAGAGCACGGCGGAGCAGGTCCCGACAACGAGCAGGGCCGGCGCGTCTCCACCGCCAAGCGCCACGATGGAGCACGAGTCTGTACCGTAGTTGTCGTCCGCTGGCGGGTACATGGCTAGGGGACCACTTAGCTTTGGCTGGAGAGGACTGAAATGTGATAACGTATGGACGCTTTAAATAATTCTTGAGTTACTTTGAAGTATCATCATCATCATCGCAGCCTATAAATACAGAGTAAAATTGATATCATTAGCATCCTTTTAAACTAAGAGTCAGTTTGATGGGTAGACTCTTAGTTCAAAAGGATGCTAATGATATCAATTTCACCCTGTTTCACCACTGCAGGGCACAGGCCTACTCTCATGGAGGGTGTATGGGCGTTAGTCCACCACTCGTGCCCAATGCGGATTGGAAGACTTCAAATCATACAGATTTTTTTTTTTTTTTTTTTATAAATAAATAAATATCTTGGACAATGTCACACAAATTATCTAGCCACATTTAAAGTACCAGAGTCTAGCCTGGACTTGTATTATGATGACTAGACAACGATATACAATACATATATAGATACAAACATCCATGACTCGGGTACAAATATTCATATTCATCATACAAATATTTGTCCCTTACGGGATTCGAACCCGCGACCCTCGGCACAGCAGGCAGGTTCACTACCGACTGTGCTACCGGGCCGTCAAAGAAAGAATTATTATAGATTCTTTATTGTACACAAAAACATAGTTATGAAAAAAAATTAGAATAAGTCGTGATTTACAAAGGCGAGCTTAACTCTAAAAGAGTTTTCTTCCAGCAAACCGTTGAGTGAGAGGAAAACTAATATGTTTGGGTAAAAATCAGTGTGCACACAAATTAAAATCTACTTACTTAATTACTTATGAGAGATAGTAAAATGAATCCTATATAATAAGAAACAATATAATATAAGATACTTACACCTATTCAACAAATAAATATACATGAATATACCTACATAAATAATAATATTAAATATAATAAATATGACATATATTATATACATACATACATATAACTACTATGACTTTATTTAGATAGGTAATGCTCCTTAACTCTCCTCTTAAAGATGTCCAACGAAGGACTAGCACAGATATTATGCGGCAATGAATTCCACAATCTGGCCGCATGAACTGTGAAAGAATTCCCATAAAGACTACAAGTGTGCAAGGGACACGCTAGAAGCAGCGATGTGATTGATCTGCAAGGCTTACCGCGTGGTACAAGGTAGTTGAACCGTTCACGAATATATGAAGGGGAGCACGGATTATTTAAAATATTGTACAAACTAGACACAATATGTGCATCTCGCCTTCGACGTATAGGGAGCCACTTTAATTTTATTCTAAACTCTGATACGTGGTCAAATTTTCGTAATCCAAATATAAACCTAATGCACAAATTTTGTAGGCGTTCTAGCTTGTTTAGCAGTTCCTCAGTGGCGTCAAGATAACAGGTGTCTGCCTAATTAAGAAGAGGAAGAAGAAGCGACTGTGCCAAGGTAACTTTAGTTTCCAACGGTAGAAACCTATGGAGGAGCTTAAGAGAGTGGAACGAGTAATGGACCTTTCTACTTACTTCGTTTATATGGCTAGACCATGACAAGTTGCAGTCAAAAATTACACCCAGATTTTTAACACTCTTTGCAAAGGGTATTATCACGTCGTCATAAACAACGCTTGGCAGATTATCATGATCAAGTGAATTATACATGTACCTACTTCCAATAATAATAACTTGAGATTTCAGAGGATTTACCAGGAGACCATATGATTTTGCCCATTTGCTGATGTTACTGAGATCGTTGTTTAAAACGGCAATGGCTTCAGTACAGTCATCATTCTTAAAATGCCGATAAAGCTGCAAGTCGTCTGCGTATAGATGATAGTGAGAAGATATAATTCGAGTGATAGCATTGATAAAGATAGAAAAAAGAAGAGGAGAGAGTACGCCACCTTGAGGTACACCCGCAGCGAGATCGCACCAGTCAGAGGATGTCTCTTCCGAGCGGACACACTGCGAACGACCCCTGAGGTAAGAGTCAAATCAGCTGATTGCTACAGGGGATACATTAAGAGACGACATTATAATTATAAGAATTACTTCTTCAGCGTATGCAAGTTTCCTCACGATGTTTTCCATTGAGGTCCATTCTAAGCCGGAAACACACGGCGTCAGTTTCTTCAATATTAGCAAAAATATGTCCCCTACCTCTTACTATCCAAATCGCACTGCAACATATAAACGTCCCCGTTCCCCCTGAGGATCAGCAGTGACTTGGTGTCAGGGGTGGGAGTGAAGTCCACAGCAGTGTCCCCGAGGCTGTCGAGTATCGTCTTCCCGGCCAGCTGGCTGCTCGGCTTGGGTCCTATGGTGAAGATTTTGACCAGTTTGGGACCGCTTTTTAGGGCTATGTTGTAGAGTCTGGAAAAGATAATAATCATGGCATTACTACAAAATATTATAGTTCAAAGCGCACGTTTTTCTATCGACCTTTTCGTCTGTATATGCTAATCTCAGACACTACTATTGGCTATGTGCACGACACTAGCGCCATCTAGCGCAACACGGCCCCGTGAATTATTTGTACATAAAATGTTAGGATAAAGTTTGTTATTTTATATTAAAATAAAGTAAAAACTAAATGAATGAGCAATATTGTCGATATTAAAAATATTATAATACCAAACTTTCTGAAATTCCCATTCTTTGTTACGAAATTCTCATACAAACTTTCACCCCCGTTTTCACACCTTTGGGGGTCGAATTGCGAAAAATCTTTTTTTTGTGAACACCTATATGGCAATAAAAACATCCCTGCCAAATTTTAAGGATTAGTATTTGCTGGTTTAGATATTTGAGAATTAAATGAGTGTGCGCCCACAGCACACACAGCTTCGCCCGGAAAAGTACAAATTTCTGCCACAGCGTGCGCTGCGATCGACTTGACAGTTCCCAACACCCACTTCGCACATAGCCAATAGGGATTAAGATACGGTGCTCACTAATAGAAAGACTAATTCACGAGGAAGGTTTTTCCGGCCGTAGATACTTAGTACTAGCCGTGCGAAGCCGGGCAGGTAGTTATGGTATAATTTCCGACCGAGCTTCGTATTATCCAGTGTCAATTACAAGACAAATGTTTTCCCAAAACATCTAGCTGCCAAAATGTTTGATTGTAGTTTAAATAAACACGCAACTCTCAAGGACGGTTTACTCTCATCTTCTTATTCCATCATATCAGTATTAGATGTATTATGCTAAATTTTCTTAATACAACTGTCGACTTTTTTACACAATGATTGCTGTTTCAAGCCGCTCGTTGAAAGAATAACTCCTGATTTGATAGAGTCACATCATCGTCAGCCTGTATACGTCCCACTGCAGGGCACAGGCCTACCCTCAGGGTGAATGGCCATTAGTCCACTACGCTTGCCCAATGCGGGTTGGTAGACTTCACATACGCATCGGAATTTCTTGTTCCGCGTATGCAGGTTTCCTCACGATCGATGTTGTCCTTCACCGTTTAAGAGCAGTCGCTATTACGTACGTAAGTTAGAAAAACTCATTGGTACATGGCATGTCGTCCGTGCGGATTCGAACCTGGACCTCAAGAGTTCAGTTTCCATACGTCACTGGAACGCGCCGCCGGCGCTGTGAACGCTAGAGCCACTTCATGAATTAAAACTAAGGAAATGAAATGAAAACACCCATTTAGGAACATTCGAGTACTTACCTGATAGTGTTATCAGAGACGAGCACTAGGAGGTGGGACAGTGAGCTGGGGTGCCACTGCACGCGGCGTACCTCTGTCTGCGAGTACAGGAACCGCTCGTCGAGAGAGTAACTCCTGGAATTATAGATAATAAACATGTTAATAAGTCTGATAATGCCGTAAGAGAGCTTTCGCACTGCATTACACAGAGAACCTTCAAGAAAATGTAAATGATGATGATGGGATCCGATACACAATCAATTATAAGAATCAATCACACCACTTTTTTTCCAAGATTTTTCTCGTGTTCTGACCTGATGAAGAGCGAATGCTAATATTTTGATGACGATGTACCTATTCGCCGAGCCAGGTCAGAAGCCTATTGAGGCTGCTTGAAAATACTCTTGACGACAAGTTAAGCACTAACTTGCCTCCACCAATACGCTCTGGGCCCGCATGTGGTGTGGCCCGCTCCTTCTCGCGCCGTTTAGTATAGTATAATAATAATAATAATAACCCCCGCGGGGGCAGCTTGTGGCGAGCTGACGGTGAGTGGCGACACCGCGGACCCCTATCCAGGGGGACCATACAGACATGCGCTCACACACACACACACATCCACACACACACCCCCACACCCACACACACAGTAACACACCCCCCTACCTCTGGCTTGCCTTAATTGGCCGCCCAGAGTGGAATCGCAAGAGCAGAACCTATGCTCCAGGTTGGAAGTGTATTGCACGTAATGGCGTAATAACGGGGAAACCCGCTCACGGGGGTAAACCCCGCGATGGTGAAACCGGAGCCGCACCTCTCGACAACCTTCAGCCGCTCAATGAGATGTTGCCCCATTGTCGCACTTTGTGCGTGCGGCCGTTTTATGGGGCCCACTCGACGAGTCGGCGAGTCACCGCCTGCTTTATTTACAATTTTGAGACTAGTTGTCATGGCAGGCGTCCGTTAGTCTCCTCCCATAGCCCAGTATCCATCCATCCAACTTTCACCTCCATAGCCCAAGACCTTATTTTTCCATCGCGGCCATAGCGCCGTACTCCAATAGTCTTTACACAAATGGCGGGGACCATCCCCGTGGGTATCATGTTGTACGCTCGGAGATGGTATCCGCCATTTGTGTATCCCTTACATTTAGATTAACTTGTCTTTTGAACGGGCCTCTACATGTTGGCTTCGGCCCCATGCACGCCTTCCAAAGGTCCGGGACTTAATTGCCCGTGATTACGGAACGTAAGACATATAATAATAATAACAGCTTGTGGCGAGCTGACGGTGAGTGGCGACACCGCGTACCCCTATCCAGGGGGACCATACAGACATGCGCTCACACACACACACACCCACACACACACACCCCCACACCCACACACACAGTAACACACCCCCCTACCTCTGGCTTGCCTTAATTGGCCGTCCAGAGTGGAATCGCAAGAGCAGAACCTATGCTCCAGGTTGGAAGTGTATTGCACGTAATGGCGTAATAACGGGGAAACCCGCTCACGGGGGTAAACCCCGCGATGGTGAAACCGGAGCCGCACCTCTCGACAACCTTCAGCCGCTCAATGAGATGTTGCCCCATTGTCGCACTTTGTGCGTGCGGCCGTTTTATGGGGCCCACTCGACGAGTCGGCGAGTCACCGCCTGCCCTATTTACAATTTTGAGACTAATTGTCATGGCAGGCGTCCGTTAGTCTCCTCCCATAGCCCAGTATCCATCCACCCAACTTTCACCTCCATAGCCCAAGACCTTATTTTTCCATCGCGGCCATAGCGCCGTACTCCAATAGTCTTTACACAATTGGCGGGGACCATCCCCGTGGGTATCATGTTGTACGCTCGGAGATGGTATCCGCCATTTGTGTATCCCTTACATTTAGATTAACTTGTCTTTTGAACGGGCCTCTACATGTTGGCTTCGGCCCCATGCACGCCTTCCAAAGGTCCGGGACTTAATTGCCCGTGATTACGGAACGTAAGACATACAATAATAATAATATATTTATTGTGCTTAAGAAAATACCAGTTTACAAGGAGGCTTCACATTGATGGTATAAATTAAAACACGGCATTTTGAAACATGAGGGATATAGTATAGTACTGTTACGAGCTACGGGTTCCGGGATTGGAGTGAAACGCTAAGTCCGATTTTACAGAGTTTATTTGGGTTAAACTTACAAACGGTCCACCTCGCAGAGGTTCCCCTAAACGGTTCACTTCACCGGGTCCTCCTCGCAGGGATTCCCCGTGCACCACTTACTGTCACTGTTCACAGTCCACCACGTCACTACTGTGACGACACGACACGCGTCACGGCTATGACGTCACGACGTACGACACTATGACGTCAAGACGTACGACACTATGACGTCACACACTACACTGACACTATGACGTCACGTACTACACCGACACTATGACGTCACGCACTACACTGACACTAGTCTACTCACTGTTCCACTCTTAGCACTTTTCTCTTCACTAGTACTTTTCCACTTTTACTTTTCTTCCTTTTGTTTCGCACTGTTCACTGTAAAACCAAATACTGCCGCCAGTCGAAATTCGCCGCCTTTTTATATCCCGCAGAACATTCCGGAATACCCTTTTTCGATCTTCTTTTCTTTACTCGATTGTTTCCCTCCAGATAGTTCTAACCCCGCGTTCCTTTTTCGAAACCGATCGAAGACACGCCCACTTTTCTGGTTCTTTTCAAATATTCGTAATTTCGCCTCCTTTCTCGAAGTCCCTAGACACGTTCACCTTTTGTCCCTTTTTAAATATTCCTTCTCTCTCTTCCTTCTAGAACATTTCTAAAAACACAAAAATCTAGAAATATTTTTGGCGCGGATCGGATTCGAACCGTCACCCCCCAGCATGGGAGGCGGAACCTTAGACCGTAGGACCACGGCGATTGTTAATGAGCCGGCCGAATTTTCGAATGCCTTCTTTACGTTTGACGTTTGACAGCGGCCGTAACACTGCCCCTCCCTTAGTTCTGCTCGTCCCGAGCATCATTACTGCTGAAATATCGAGCCAACCGGTCAACGTGCACTAACTTCAACGGGCTCCCTGGCGGACGCCGGAGTCGGTATTGGCCGACGTCCATCCTGGTCACTACCTCATATGGCCTTTTCCAACTTGATTGTAACTTCGGACGCTTCTCCTTCTTACGAGCAAACGGAATGCGCCTAAGCTGCTGATTGACTGGCGCTACGTCTCCTGTATTGTTCGCATGCTTCACCAGGTCTATTTTACCAATATGTGCGCCGTTCTTAGAGAGCGAGTTCTTCGCTATCACAGCCTGTGGCCTTGCCAGGTCCTTGCTGGAGTCTTCTACAACTTTCGATACGACATCCCCCTCAGCCTTCTGCTTCCTAGGAGGATTATCTCCACAGTGATCAACAACCTCCCCCTTCCCAATCGTCAGGTCCATATCTCCAACGTTAGGTATCAGGATCGGAGCAGAAGAAACTGGTCCAACAACTTTCCTCACCGGAATCCAACAAGTCCCAGCTTCAACCTTTTCCATCACAGCACAGCTCCCATCGTTACTCTTGGGCAAAACAACAGGTACCAAGTTCTGTGATCCAGGCTCGAGAACCATTCTTCTCACATGGTAGACCTTTTCCGATGATCCACCTTTCATCGGAACCTCCTCTGTATTACATCGTAGCACTCCGTTCTTCATGTCTATGCTGCACTGGTGATTTTGTAAGAAATCCAAGCCAATGATGCAATCGTCCACTATCTCAGCTACAATTACCTCATGTTTGAAAAGAGTCTCACCGATCGTAATCGAAACTCCCAACTCCCCCTTAACTGGTATGCGCTGGCCGGTCGCAGTCGTTAACTGTAGTTTGGTTCGCTGCAGAAGTCGTTTCTCCTGATAACTTTCCATTTCGCTTATCAGTCGAGCATTGACCACCGTCCTCGAAGCTCCGGTATCCACAGCTAGTTGACAGATTCTACCATTGACCTCTCCTTCAACTAGCAGACTATCTCCGTCCGATATTTGCCTGACTCTAATGATTGGGTTTGCAACATAGCCGGCCAACGTCCTCCAGTTCTCCTGCTGCTCATCAGTCGAGACCCCTATGTCCCGACGACCTGTACGCTTCGGGCAGGAACTGCGAATATGCCCCCGTTCACCACACTCGTAGCACACATAACGACGGCCTGTGCGCCCCGGGCAGGAGCTGCGAATATGCCCTCGTTCACCACACTTGTAGCACACATAACGGCGGCCTGATCGGTTCGGACAGGAGCTACGAATATGCCCTTGTTCACCACACTTGTAGCATAAATAATTGTCACTCCGATTTCTCGGCGCTGACGCTCCAGTCACCACAATCTCCCTGCGTCGACCGGAACGAGGATCCTGACGTACAGCTTCCACTTCCAATGCATGAGCAACAGCGTCCCTGAGTGTAACATGGTGCCCAAGTCGCACTGCAGCTCGCACCTCCGGGTCCCGTATCCCATCCGTAAAGGTCTGCAGGAGCATGTTATCGATGACTGCCGGTGACGACTGAAAAGCCTTCCGCACGAGCTTCTCCACTTCCACGGACCACTGTTGCAGACTCTCGTTAGCATGTTGGTTACGTTCCCTCAACCGCGCCCGATACACGTGTTCCATATGTCCATCGCCGAATCTAGCCTCCAGAGCTCCAAAAAGATTGTCGAACGACAGGTTTCCTCCAGCACCCACGGCTTCTAGTACTGTGAGAGCCTGTCCCTGGAGTGCTAATATCAACGCAGGCTGCGCCTCCTCTTTGCCCCAGCCATTAACTTTCATCGCCGTCTCAAATTGTAGCTTAAAGGCGGGCCATGACGTCAGTCCATCGTAAACCGGAGTCTTCACGCCTTTTGGTTGCATGGGTGAGTCAAAAACAGCAGCAACACGACTATGAGATCTGCTCTGCTCAACCTCTCGCCGGATCTTGGCAAACTCACCCTCCACACGATCCAGCCTCCCTCCGAACTCATCCTTCACATGATCCAACCTCCCTTCGAGCTCTCCCTTCACACGATCCAACCTCCCTTCTACGGCTTCGACTCTCTCTACCGCCTGTTGCAAGCCTTTCGTGATATCTTTATGAAGCGCCTCCTGCATTGTGCGCATTTGGTCTTCCTGCCGGCGCGCCTGTTCCTCCTGCCGGCGAGCCTGATCATCTTTCAGTGCGCGCAGTTGTTCCTCCATCATGCGTTGGATTTGATAGAGGAAGTTCCCTGGGTTCTTTTCCGGAGTGCGCTGCACTTCACCTCCCTCAGGTCGTCTCTCCGGAGTTCGCTGCACCTCAGTTGCAGGGCTCGCACCTTCCTGGCGCGCTTCCGACATGGCCCGGGTGGTGACTCCCTTTAACTCCTTTGGCACCAGCGGCATCTTACTCCAATCCCACACTTCTGACACCAAATGTTACGAGCTACGGGTTCCGGGATTGGAGTGAAACGCTAAGTCCGATTTTACAGAGTTTATTTGGGTTAAACTTACAAACGGTCCACCTCGCAGAGGTTCCCCTAAACGGTTCACTTCACCGGGTCCTCCTCGCAGGGATTCCCCGTGCACCACTTACTGTCACTGTTCACAGTCCACCACGTCACTACTGTGACGACACGACACGCGTCACGGCTATGACGTCACGACGTACGACACTATGACGTCAAGACGTACGACACTATGACGTCACACACTACACTGACACTATGACGTCACGTACTACACCGACACTATGACGTCACGCACTACACTGACACTAGTCTACTCACTGTTCCACTCTTAGCACTTTTCTCTTCACTAGTACTTTTCCACTTTTACTTTTCTTCCTTTTGTTTCGCACTGTTCACTGTAAAACCAAATACTGCCGCCAGTCGAAATTCGCCGCCTTTTTATATCCCGCAGAACATTCCGGAATACCCTTTTTCGATCTTCTTTTCTTTACTCGATTGTTTCCCTCCAGATAGTTCTAACCCCGCGTTCCTTTTTCGAAACCGATCGAAGACACGCCCACTTTTCTGGTTCTTTTCAAATATTCGTAATTTCGCCTCCTTTCTCGAAGTCCCTAGACACGTTCACCTTTTGTCCCTTTTTAAATATTCCTTCTCTCTCTTCCTTCTAGAACATTTCTAAAAACACAAAAATCTAGAAATATTTTTGGCGCGGATCGGATTCGAACCGTCACCCCCCAGCATGGGAGGCGGAACCTTAGACCGTAGGACCACGGCGATTGTTAATGAGCCGGCCGAATTTTCGAATGCCTTCTTTACGTTTGACGTTTGACAGCGGCCGTAACAGTACTATAGTATAGTATATACTATACAACGTGTTAATGAATAAGCACAAAACCTCATACACCTCAACTGATTTATAGCAAAATAATTAGATTGCAACAATAATTTCATTATTTTGATACTTAAAATTTAAAGTTATTCGCATTAAGTTTTAAGGAAAAAATGATTTGTTATCATTTCAGCAATGAACGAAAGCGATAGCGTGCTCATGGATACATTTTAAGAATCTTGTTTTGGTAGTAAGTAGGGTGAGTGGGCCCGTGCGGTGGGTTGAGGTCGAGCTCAAATTATTTAAAACTAGCTTTTACCCGCGACTCCGTCTGCGTGGACATATAATAATATGTAGCCTATGTGTTATTCTGGGCTATGAACTATCTATATGCTAAGTTTTATCGAAATCGGTCCAGCCGTTTTAGCGTGAAAGAGTTACAAACATCCATCCATCCATACAAACTTTCTCGTTTATAATATTAGTAGGATAGAAGGATGTTGAAAAAAAAACCAATGTTGAAACCATGATAATTCGATACTGCTCTCGATTCAAAACAACTTTCCATAGTTTTTCGTTAATTAATAAACACGTTTTATAGGTTGATGATGACAATATTATTGACAGTTTAAGATGGATGGATGATGGATGTTTCTGACCACCCCGAAAGGGTGGGTCATGTATTATGTAAGAGCAATTCTAGTAGAGAAACAGAAAACTATTCCAATATCTAGGTATAACCATGTTCATAATTTAGTAGTTAATTTAGTTCGAAGTAAAACCGTTCGAATTCTGACCGTTTCATAATTTGAAGCGTGAAATCTCGCGGGCAGTGATATTTGACGTTCGTTAGCCGCATATGAGGGATGATGTAATAAAGGATCTGATGCTTTTGTGAATACTAAATCTAGTTCATACTGCATTAGACAGGCATTCCAATTTGTAACTGTTATTTGATTTGTTGTACCCGTATTAACTTAACGGCGGACTTGACAGCAGTCTTTTTTTGAAAACCTGTTCTATTTGGGAAACCCCTAGCTTCTTCTTCTTAACAGCCGATAGACGTCCACTGCTGGACATAGGCCTCCCCCAAAATGGGGGGATTTGCCATAATCACCACGCTTGGCAGGCGGGTTGGCGATCGCAGTTGGATTGAATGTGTGTACTCGGAGGATGCTGCTGCCCATCCTCCGGTAGATCCCTTAGTCGCCTTTTACGACACCCACGGGAGGAAATGGGGTGGTGCTATTCTTAGCCGACACCACACGGACAAACCCCTAGCTTCAGAATAAAATGATCTGTAATCAATCACTATTTTCCTAGTAGACCAGTTATTGTGAACCTTGTTTGTATGGAAAAACATATTTGATCCTGAAAGGTCTACAGATTCAATTATGATTGTCACGTACAATCCTCAATCGGGAAAGGCGACTCCTTAAAATGTTTTGCATTGTTATGTCGTTTAAGATCGATTTACTTTCATATGCCTACCTACCTTACCTTACCTACCTTTGATTTACCTTTGACAGCCCGGTAGCACAGTCGGTAGTGAACCTGCCTGCTGTGCCGAGGGTCGCGGGTTCGAATCCCGTAAGGGACAAATATTTGTATGATGAATATGAATATTTGTACCCGAGTCATGGATGTTTGTATCAATATATGTATTGTATATCGTTGTCTAGTCATCATAATACAAGTCCAGGCTAGATTCTGGTACTTTAAATGTGACTAGATAATTTGTGTGACATTGTCCAAGATATATTTATATTTATTTATATTTATATCATATATATCAAAAAAATAGTTTTCGCGACTGACTGACTGTCACACTGCTCTGTCACGCCAGTGTGACGGGCAGGAATTTTTTTTCTTGAATGGCACTCTAGTGTTACGTATAGGAAGTCTTATTCTCGAAAAATTCTTCGTCTATGCTTATTCTTGACCGTCACACCCTCTATGGTCACACCACAGCGATAAATGCGCGACTCACTGACTGTCACACTGCTCTGTCACTCCAGTGTGACAGGCAGTAATTTTTGCACTGCTTACTGATAATACCAATACTAAGCTACCTCTACCTTCCAAGCTATTGAAATATGGCTATACATCAGACTTTATAGATCCACAAAGAAATGGAATAAACGATCGAACGAGTTTACTTCCCGACGACCGAGTCGAGGGTCCGAGGCTTGTAGTTTCTACGATGCATAATAAAGGTAAAAATTAAAAAAGGTAATATTCAGCACAGTAGCGTAGCGAGGGGGGGAGGGCAAATGCCCCGGGCGGCACTTTACTAGAGGCGGCAAATTCGGGCAAACCATAGATTGATTGAGCTCTGTCTATAA
The DNA here is from genome assembly GCA_922987775.1 of Agonopterix subpropinquella. Classification (NCBI taxonomy): domain Eukaryota; kingdom Metazoa; phylum Arthropoda; class Insecta; order Lepidoptera; family Depressariidae; genus Agonopterix; species Agonopterix subpropinquella. The sequence goes on from OV277712.1 coordinate 17,593,017, forward strand.
CCAAATTCGTAAAACAGATAAAAGTCGAGATCACTTCGCTCGCTCTAAGTTTCTGTTTTAATTATTGTACCTACACAATATAAAAGAGATCTGACCACAGCTAAGACGTGGTGCTAAAAATTTCGAGTTTACTTCGCTAGATCCATAGCTTTTACTTAGGTTACTTTGCTCATGTTTTGTACGTCAAAAGCTCTGGCTCCAACAGATTCGTATTTAGGAGAAAAGTCTAGCTCGCTTCGCTTGCTCTGTTTTTTACATTTATAAACCAAAAGATGTCTGACCACTACCTGAATAGTTGTGCCAAAAAATCTCGAGCTGGCTTCGCTCGCTGCGTTATTTTTTTTGTGTCTTCTTGTAAAGATAAAGGGGCGGCAAAATCGGTCTGTGCCCCGGCAGAAACCCACGCTACGCCACTGATTCAGCATTTCCAAATACGTTATGTCAACATCCATAAATAAGCAGCCAAAATATCCCGTGAAATTGTTCCGCCCCATTTCATTCTAAGACCGCATACGATCCTATGGGTATAGGAGGTAGAGTCCAGGTGGTTTCTAAAACACGCACCCCATTATCGGCGGGTAAAAAAGGATTCATTCATTATTCCTAGTGATAAATACGAAGGATTCCGCGGTCTCGCCCTTGGCTTTGATAATAATTTGATTACGGCGGCCATTTTTTTTTTTTTTTTCCGTTTGGGCAAACGTGCGGTTGGGATTAATCGCGCGTTTAGAAGTTGGGTTTTGTCGGTTTTCTTTGTATGGGTGTTAAATGTTTTAATTCGGTTTTTCGGGGTAAGGATTGACGATGAAAATTTACCTTTGTGCCAACGGCGGTAAGCCTGTAATCCATTACACCTCACCCTCTCGTAAACATTTTTGAGAACAATACTAAATTGTTTTTAGTGTTGCAAACTTTGATTAAATTAAAATTTAGTCGATATAGAGAACTTACCACGACCATATAAATGGTCTTCTCCAAAAAGGAAAAGTGCGTGGTACCCTCAACCGACGGAAGTGCATGAAGAGATGTATGAAAGTGGATGAGGCGAGATAATTATGTTAGAATCGTAGTGTGTGGCGGGACGTAGTCTCTGCCTACCCCCGTAGGATAATAGCGTGAGTATATGCATGTATGTTATTATTAGTCATGTTTGATGAAAATTGGTTCAATCGTTTTCAAGAAATTAGAATTTATCAGCAAATAAATCTAAAAAACAAAAGATAACAAAATAAAAGACGCCCACTACTCGATTTCGATTGACCTCATAATTGACCTATTATTTTATAATAAAACAGTCAACAGTAGTCTGATAGGGTGCAGGGAAAAGTATCGTTAACCTTTAAACCACATATTTTACCCATCAAATAAACAACGTTTACTATGGGAGCAAACGTGTCAGAACAAAAAATATCTACTTTCTCATACATTTTAGTCGAATAGGCATTGCAGTTTAGTATGGAACAGCTGATATTTCTTATGCGCTGACAGGTTTTGTTCAGTTTGATGGGTAGAGCATGTGGTTTAAAGATTAATTATACTTTTAGTTACACCCTGTAGATACTGCAGCTACCCTTTCGCTGTTCTAGACAGGGAAAACGTAAATCAAAGAGATTGCAATTAAAAAGGTCAAACAAAAAGAAAAAGACGCCACGCTACATTTCACATCATAAATCACTACATTTTTACATACCAAAGAGAACCTAAAATATCACGGGCGAATCTCAAAAGGGACGATCTAAAAAAATTACAAATGGGCCCTCACATTAGAACAAATGCCATGCAAACAGGGCCCCCAGTGTCTCCGGAACAAAAACCGATAAAAAAGCACAGAAAAGGCTCCGATTCGGTAAAAAATAAGAATCAGACAAAGCCACGGGTGCCGGCTAACCTCTATACGTGTCCAGTTTTTTTACGAGCTACCCTTTTGTCCTTCCGGGCCTCTTTTTTAAATAGATCAGGGAGGGTAAGTAAGGACCGCCGTGCCGGACATACACCCTGAAATATTATTGTGGATTTTTCTGCTCGGCATTCATAAATATTTTCTCTCCCTCCCCTCCCCCTTAAACTTCATCTACCCCCGGATTTACTCGAATCGGTGTAGAATTATAAATTCGGTTAATAAAATATAGGTATAAAGCGGCTTTTTTGCTGGCGGACCTCTATTATATTTTGTTTAATTTAAACATGAATAATTAAATTTAAAAAGGAAATCTCTGGGCTAATGAAATTTTTGTTTTCGAGATAATGAATTGAAAACACGTGGCGGTTCCTGTGGCCTGTCTCGCGGACACTGTTATTCTTTCTAGCTCAGCTCATTCGGATTCATCTTTCGTATTTTAAAATAAAACCGGTCAAGTGCGAGTCGGGCTACTCGCGCACCGAGGGTTCCGTACCATACCACCACAGAACACAACATTATTAACATAGAAAAAAAAATCATTTTTTGTTCAGGACCTTTAGCGCAAGACCAACTCACACTTGGCCGGTTTTTAGTATTTGTTGTTATTCTGTAGAGTTTGATCTATAATCACACTAAGTTTGACGCTTGTATGTATTACCGTTTTTACCATAGAGCGTGAAGAAAAAACGTTGATAAAAACTAGTTTCTTGTTGAGAACCCCCTTTAATTTTTAACTTTTTGACATTTTTATTATTTGTTAACAGATCCGTCGTAATAACGCATAATCTGAGAAAATTTCAACTGTCTAGCTATTACGGTTCAAAAGTTACAGCCCTAAATAGGTAGGACACACGGACGGACGAACCACGAAGGCTTAGTAATAGGGTCCCGTTTTCACCCTTTGGGTACGGAACCCTAAAAATGTCAGGAAAAAAATATTTAAATGTATTAATTATGACGATGAATTACTTTTTCCATGTTTATCTGAACCCTTGTTGGACTATCGCGGCCGTAACACGTTTTGGTTAAGGCTTTTTTTCAAAAAGGTATCTAATGTAATTAACATTTTTAAATAATTTATTCTATCCTTACAAAAAACATGCAATATTTTATTTTTTCAGAACCAGAACGTAATTATCCACGTAACAATGCTGTATGTAGGTAAATTTTCAGAAAGACATAATGTAGAAATTCTATCCACATATTTCATTAGTATTTTTTTGGTAACCGTGTTCTACTTTCTGCCTCATCAATGTTTAGCTTCAGGTGATACTAAAATCATATGGAAGCCAAAAAATGATGCCAGACACGGTAAATGGAAAGTGCGACCACCAGTAGCTTTAAAGTACCTACAACGTGTTATCATGGGTTCAACATAGGTAATTTTTTTCAAAATATTAAATATTCTTTTTTTGTAAAATTTAAAATTTACTGAACCCGATGTCAACCCACCGCACGGGCACACTCACCTTACTTACTACCAAAACAAGATTATTAAAATGTATCCATGAGTACGTTAGCGCTTTCATTCATTGCTGAAATGATGACAAATCATTTTTGCCTTAAAACTTTAAATTTTAAGTATCAAAATAATTCAATTATTGTTTCAATCTAATTATCCACTGCCTCCATTATCTACTGCCTCCGTGGTCTAATGGTTAAGAGCATTGGCTCTCGATACGGAGGTCGTGGGTTCGATTCCCACGGGGGACACCTAGTGATATGTCACTTTGTGCGTTTTTCCTTAGTTGGTTAGGACATTGCAGGCTGAATCACCTGATTGTCCGAAAAGAAAAATGATTCCGTGCTTCGGATGGCACGTTAAGCCTTTGGTCCCGGCTACTACATATCTCTGGTGGTAGTAGTCGTTACATAAAAACCACGTCAGAGGCCGTAAGGCGGTCTGAAAAAACTCTGACACCAGGGCTCTGCCCTCACGATAAGAAGAATCTAATTATTTTGTTACAAATCAGTTGGGGTGTTATGAGGTTTTGCGCTAATTCATTAACACGATGTATATGAGAATGGTGAGCTCACATTCCCGCTATGCGCGAAGTTCTTCAGAAAATATATATGGGCACAGTATAAGAAAGAGTATCTATTACTACATGGTATAGCTATGTTAGCCACGTGAGAGCCTATCAAGGCCAACAACGGAGTTGAAGCAGTCACCGTGGCCGAAATCGATCAGGGGGACTACCTGTCTCACTGGACAGAGTTTGGGCACTGCAAGTGAATTTTACTGTCATCCAAAGCTAGTGATATGAATAGGGCATATTTAGAATATCTCTGACTACCTAGTCGGGGAATATTGTCGTGATAATTGCTTAATTTTAATAAGCCTAAATATGCTAAAAGTGAACGTTGCAATAACTGTATTAAAACTCATAGTTGGTTGTTGTAACAAATTTTTTTATACATAAATAACGCTCACAGGAACATACATTGGAATGATCCCAAACGTAGCCAGGCGAAATGATGGCAGGTGGAGCAAAGCCTTAACAGAATGGTGGCCCAGATTAGGCAAAAGAGAAGTAGGTCGTCCGGCAGCCAGGGTTGACGACATCTGGAAAAGTATCGGCAAGACCTGGATGCGACTGGCACAGGACCGAAGAGGATGGCAAAATAGGGAGGAGGCTTATGTCCTGCAGTGGGTAGATACGCGCTGAAAATGATGATGATGATGAAGCTACTAGGCTTTTCATTGTGGAAACTATACAACAACCGGCACAAACATATTATAACATCCAACACCGAACCGGGATTCGAACCCAGGACTCTAGTTTGGCAGTCCGGCATGGAAACCACTATACACCAACCAGATCGACACACTAAAGACGGATTCAGATCACGAGTTTATACGTCTAAAAAGGTTTTCTTGCACCCCTAATAACTGAATAAAATCCTAACTGCGGTCGAGACATCTACGACCCAAAAACGAAATATTTAATCAAACAAACGTCCACGATCAAACGAACCCTAATAAAGAAAAAACCAAAACCGTAACATTAAAACAAAGCCATCGATCCAGACCAGCCACAAGGGATTAAAATCGTAACGAACGCACAAAAATATTCAAATACAATACTAACAAATTGATACAAACACTCATTAGGAAGCCCCTCCCCGAACCCCTTACGGGGTCCGTCGCCGGCCGATCTCTGCCAACAATCCACCAACGTACAAATATTATCTAAAATTCCTTCTCATTTATAATCCTTTTGTGTCCTCAGCGCGGTGTCCTCCGTCAAAACCCCCTAAACCCCCTATAGGGGGGTCCGTGGGTGTATTTTTATATTTTTAATCGCGTTGGGCATTATCCAAATGGACATTGGCGGTCCACTGTCGCTGCCGTCGAGATGATAAATTCTCCTTTCGTTCGACAACGCTGTTTTGTTTTCTCTCCCTTGCAATGTCCTTTGCTATTGAAAAAAAAATACGTATCATTAATTATAGTCGATTTGTCTGTGGTTGACTGACATTCTTTCCTTCGCCGATTAAAAATGATTCTCCATCTGTGCCCTTTTTCTTGGCGTCTTTTTTGGGCGGCAAATGAAAATTGATAGCGTTCATTTGATGCAGATCCATTTATTGGAATTTTTTGACGCTTTTCTTCTGTCTATGATCGATGTTGGGCATATTGTTGGGCAATTAGCTTGAGGTTTTTGTGAAAAATGCTACTGACACGTTAACAATTGAAGAGAAATTACCCGTATAAAAAATTTTATATTATCGGAATTCTTTTTAATAGCTTTTTCATTTGACTTTTTTTCGCGTGAATACTATTGTATAAGGCCCATATTAATAAACTGATCCTAAGTTCTCGCGAGCTCCGAAGGTCACTTGCGAATGAAAAACTAGCCTAATAAAATCGGTCAAGTGCGAGTCGGGCTACTCGCGCACCGAGGGTTCCGTACCACACCACCACAGAACACAACATTATTAACTTAGAAAAAAAACTTTTTTTGTCCGGGACCTTTAGCGCAAGACCGACTCACACTTGGCTGGTTTTTAGTATTTGTTGTTATTCTGTAGAGTTTGCTCTATAATCACACTAAGTTTGACGCTTGTATGTATTACCGTTTTTACGATAGAGCGTGAAGAAAAAATGTTGATAAAAACTAGTTTCATGTTGAGAACCCCCATTAATTTTTAATTTTTTGACATTTTTATTATTTGTTAACAAATTCGCCGTAATAACGCATAATCTGAGAAAATTTCAACTATCTAGCTCTTACGGTTCAAAAGTTACAGTCCTAAATAGGTAGGACAGACGGACGGACGGGACGGACAACGTCGGCTTAGCAATAGGATCCCGTTTTCACCCTTTGGGTACGGAACCCTAAAAACGCGCTAGCACCATCACGGATCTAGGTAAGTCATACACTATCTCAGTCAGTTTAATAGCAATCGAAGAAATCGGTTTTGCGTGATGTGCTTATTTCCTGTAAAATTTAACATTTTTTACCGATTTTACCACGTTTTTGGTATACTTGAATTCCCGATAACTGCGTAACTTAAAAAAAAATAGGTAAAGAATAATCTATTATTGCTTCGGCAGGCAGCAATGATCGTAAATATTCCGTAAATACAGATTAAATTCAACATTGTGAGTTTCTAAATTGCCAAACAATTACGTTGTATCTATCCTGAAATACAATACAAATGATAAAAGTTGCTACAACTTATGTGAACGTTAGCACAGATTGTAGAAAAGTGTCTTCCACCGCGAAAGAGAATGCGGTGTGTGTTTATGTAGTTACGCGCTTACTAGTATGTACCAGCTTTTGCTTCCGAAGAATTCGTTTAAAATGTTACAAATATTTTAATTGTCTTCTTGGATACAAACAATTCCAAAAAAAAATGTTTGTTTCGTTTTCGGTATAGGTAAAGGAAAAGTATGCATATTGCAGACCTTGCAGTCGATCGTTAATTTTTTACAGACCTTTAATCATCAGTAACTCCTAAACCGACTGGAGTTATGCAGGCAGACCTGGTCCATCCCCATCACAGAGAAGCTTTACACCCCATAAACACTGAATCAGCCTTGCTGCTGATGGTTGCAAAAAGTACACTTATCTCTCGGAATATTAAAAATCATTTAAATTAGTTTATTAATATATGAATAACATAACAGCAAATGCCAAGCGCCAAAGTGGAGCCAAAGTCAAGAAAAAATAAAAAAATCTGCCGTCCCATATATTTGAGTCGAGATGGTACTGCAGTTTTGTATGAAAGAGCGGATTTTTTTTTCGCGATTTCGATGTTGGCTCCATAGTGAAAGTTGTTCAGTTTGATTGTCTGAAGCACACCCTTAACCGTATTACTAGGGTGTTTTGTTACACCCTGTATAAGTAGTGAAAGACCTGTGGCGACGCGTTCCACTTCTAACCTCTCTTATAATGTTCTGTGAGTTTAACTCACACGGCGCGGCACAGCGGCGCGATGTGGATGTATAGCAGTATATTCTTAACCCAATAACAATTAATCCCGGGCTCACAAAAAAAGCGAGCCCAATGCAGCCTGGACATCACAAAAAGCAAGCTCAGGCCAAACGTGGACGCACATAAATTCACCAGCGCGCCTCAGGATACCCGCCGAAAGTTTCGCGCCATTAATTCTTGCGCGCAGTCCACTGCACTTTTTCCATCGTTTTTCATAACCTATTCGTTTCGTCTCGTGTTGGAAAGTGGGTGCGATTGGTAGATTGTTTGAGGAGTCTGTAGGTTTCAGTTTTGATTTAACTTTCGGAAAAATGTTGTCTATTACATCCGTGTTCTAAACGTTCATTATTTCTAATCGAATTAACAGTGAATACAAATATAAAATTCATTGATTTGTAATACACACGTACTTGATACATTGATAATCAAGGGAATGTTGTGAATCATCATCATCATCCGCCTGTCATCGTCCACTGCTGAACATAGGTCTCTCCCAAGTCCTTCCCCATCCCAGTCGCTTCCCGCTATTACCTACCCGTCTCACGTTGCAAGGCCGAACTCTCTAAAACAATAGCAACTTTGTAGGCATTATTTTGAATCCTATAAATCCTCTACCCTATATAAATAAATAAATAACACTCACAGGCACATACATTGTAATGATCCCAAGTTAAGCACTACAGGCTTTTTAATATGGAAACCATACAAAAACGGCACGAACATATAACATCCATGACCGAACTGGGATTCGAACCCAGGACCCTGGTTTGGCAGTCCGGCGTGGTAACCATTATACCAACCGGGTCGTCGACCGAATCGTCGTACCGTCGAACCGTCGTATCGGCCGAATGTTAACCGATCATAGATAAAGCTTTTGTAAGTCTACCTAGATGACCTTTACTGACATTAACATTTTCCAATATTGAGGATTTTTGATCTGAAATGAGAGAGTGTTCTTTCTCCAATCTTCTCGAATGCATTCAAAGACTGGAGACTGAACAGTGAGTACCGTATCTGGAAACGTGTTAGAAACATGGTTTCATCATAGCTGGTTCCGAAAATCTGCAGAAGCCGAAACAAGGTATTATTTTCATGAAGTGTGTTTCATTACTTGACGAATAGGCTACTCCTCCCATCTGCAAGGCTCTCTTTCTTACAAGCAAACTTTTGCAATTAGCCATCCCGCTTCAATTGCGCGGCTCCGGTCAGATTTTTCCGTTTTCTTTGAAAACCTGTATGATTTTACATGAATTTTCAAAAAATAAGAAAACCACATCATTTTATATTGTATTGTGAAGAATATTGTAAATTTTCATATTCTTCTGATCAACAATGTAAGAGTAAAACGGTTACAACTGGAAAAAAAGAGGTGACTTTGGAGTCGTTTTTCTTCAGTTTTATTAATTAAAATAGATTTCGAGAAAAACCACATCACTTCTCATATCCTGTAGATTGTTCAGTTTTGTTTTCTACTTAAAAAGTGCCATAGTTAATGTATAAAATGCAGTTTTTGAGAGTTACGCGGTTATTATTTAATCTAGAATTAAACATTTTAACGGGTTCTTACCGCGTTTAGGTGATCATGGCAGTTGTAACACTGCCGAAATATCGGGAACTCACAAATACCTAAACGCGGTAAGAACCCGTTAAAATGTTTAATTCTAGATTAAATGTATAAAATGGTTACAAAGTTACTCAAAACCGGGCGGATGCCCCTTAATGGTCTAAATTAACTCTACAAAGAGTCCAAACCTATGGTCTAAAATAATTATTTATCAACTCTTTTTATTAATCAATTATTCAGCAAATTAAGCATCTTCATATTCATTAAAAATACTGAACCCTGAAAACGAATCGCTTTCCTATATGCAAAGCAGGGTATCTTTCTGTCCGTTTTACCGTAATATCTATACAGTTTGAATTTCTATAATATATTAGGGTATTTTTATGTTTTATAGGACCGCTGGATTTTGGTTCCATTAAACTTTTTTCGAATTTTATTGTTCGGAAGATATTGTTCTTGGTTATGCGGGGCTTCGTATTGGTGTTATTGTTTTGTTCGAGGGAAAGATAGATAAAAATGCTAATTGGTTCGTGTTGGATTTTATACCGATTTACGGTAATGGTCCCAGAATTTCTTTTGGATTCAATTTTTTTTGAAGCGATTTTGTATTTATTCGAAAGGCACGTGAAAGCTGGTCCCTGATAGTTCCGTCAGATGGCGGTTGGTGTAACCATTTGTTAAGCCAGGTCAGAGGCCAATTGGTGGCTTGAAAATTCTCTGACAGCTGGTCAACATGCTGTCAGAGAATGATTGGTGGAGGCAAAATCCGCACTGGGCCCGCGAGGTGGAGTATGGCCCACCCTTATTGGTGAGAGGACGCCTTTGCCCTGCAGTGTGATCCTAAATGCTATAACTTAGCTTTTGTATTTGTTGTTTAACTATCTAGCTCACGACTACAACGTGTTAATGAATGAACGCAAAACTAGAAAGTAGTTTGTTTAGAATCGAGAGCAGAATCGAATTATCATGGTTTCAACATATATTTTTTTTTTTTCAAAATATTAAATAATTTATTTGTAAAATTTTTTATTTTCTGAGTCCGATATCAACCCACCGCACGGGCACACTCAACCTACTTACTACCAAAACAAGATTATTAAAATGTATCCATTAACGTAAGCGCTTTCATTTGTTGCTGAAATGATAACAAATCATTTTTGCCTCAAAACTTAAAATGTGAATAACTTAAAATTTTAACTATCGAAATAATGAAATTTATTGTCTCAATCCAATTATTTTGTTATAAATCAGTTAGGGTGTATGAGGTTTTGTGCTAATTCATTAACACGTTGTATATTCCCCGACTAAATTATAAACATCTCAAATGGAAACAATAAAGTCAAAAAACACTGGTAGAATTTTACAAGCTGTTGTATTTTCAGTTAGACCAAAGCTTCAGAAAAAATTTGCGGATTTACCATTTAAGTAAATTTTCATCTACAAGTATAATGCACAACACCGAATTACTTTCGGGGTACTCAGAAACTGTACTACAATTGTCTAAGACTGCAACAGATTCTAACTGACTTCTTTTTTGGTTCACTTTTAGCATATTATAGCCCTACTTGTGTCAACCTGGGATTAAACTCAGCAATTAACTTTAGCAATAAATTTCGGATTAAATTGGTAGGTAATCTATGGATCCCATTAGTATAGAAAAAAACTGAGCTGGCTATTTAACCCAGAGTTAATAGCAAATCAAAGTTGTCGCAAAATAATTATCTCTTATAATAATTATTAATGTGAATGTAAATTGGTTTGTTATGCTTTCACGCGAAAACTATTTAACCGATCATCATGAAACTTTGTACACATATTCTTGTTGGTATTAGAAGTAACATAGGATACTTTTTAGGGTTCCGTACCCAAAGGGTGAAAACGGGACCCTATTACTAAGCCTAGGTTGTCCGTCCGTCCGTCCGTCCGTCCGTCCGTCTGTCTGTCCGTCCGTCCGTCTGTCCGTCCGTCCGTCCGTCTGTCCTACCTATTCAGGGCTGTAACTTTTGAACCGTAATAGCTAGATAGTTGAAATTTTCTCGGATTATGCGTTATTACGGCGGATTCGTTAACAAATAATAAAAATGTCAAAAGTTAAAAATTAAGGGGGGTTCTTAACAAGAAACTAGTTTTTATCAACGTTTTTTCTTCACGCTCTGACGTAAAAACGGTAATACATAAAAGCGTCAAACTTAGTGTGATTATAGAGCAAACTCTACAGAATAACAACAAATACCAAAAACCGGCCAAGTGTGAGTCGGTCTCGCGCTAAAGGACCCGGACAAAAAAATATTTTTTTCTAAGTTAATAATGTTGTGTTTTTTTTTTTTTTTTTTATTAACTATGGGTTTGCTCTTGACCTCAATCCAGTCCTCAGGACGAAGATGGGGTCGTAGATGTAGCGAGCTTACCCAGAAGATGCCTATTCACTCGTACTTTAAAGGAATTCGGGTTGTAAGTACTCGGAAATACTGACGCAGGTAAGGCATTCCACTCCTTGGCTGTGCGCATTATAAAAGATTCAGAAAGGCGCTTGGTGCGGATATGTGGGATGTCAACCAAGAAGGGGTGATATCCCGCGGTGCGTCTGGAAGTCCGATAGTAGAAAGGGGAAGGTGGGATGAGCTCATGCAGCTCTAGGGCACACTCACCGAAGTACAATCTGTAGAAGACCGACAAGCAGGCCACTCTGCGGCGGTGGGCTAGGCTATGAAGCTTGGCCTCCACCAGCTTACTATCGCCAATGAGCCTCCTGGCTCTGCGTTCAACCGAGTCGAGTGCGGCAAGTTGATACTTGGCTGAGCCATCCCACAGGTGGCAGCAGTACTCCATACATGATCGGACCTGAGCTTTATACAATACTAAGAGCTGTCCAGGAGTGAAGTACCGCTTCACCTTGTTTAAGATGCCCAGCTTTTTGGCCGCAGTTTGAGCCTTAGACTCGATGTCAGCGCCGAAGTTGAGTTTTGTGGTCAAGCTTATACCCAGAAGCCCAAGACTGTCGGAAACAGGGACAGATGTACCCCGGAAAGTAGGAGTCAGATTAAACGGACTCCTTTTTGCGGTGAACAGACAAGCCTGTGTTTTGGTGGCGTTGAAGTTGACTAAATTATTGTCACCCCACTGGGAGACAACACTTAAAGTCAAGTTTGTCCGCTCAACCATGGCCTCCCTCTGCGAGCGTATTTTATCCCCGCTGGCCCCTGCGCCAGATACATATCTCTCCATGACAGTACTGTCATCTGCATACCCAACAATACCTGACACAAGGAGGTCATTGATGTGCAGCAGGAAAAGTGTCGCGGAGAGAACAGACCCTTGAGGAACTCCAGCATCAATTGCCATAAGGTCAGAAGAGCAGCTGTCAATGACAACTCTAATCGACCGTTCTCTCAAGAAATCAGATATCCAGCTGCAAAGATCAGCGGGGATGCCATAAGCGGGAAGCTTGCTCAGCAAACTAGCGTGCCATACCCTGTCAAAGGCCTTCGAGATGTCAAGTGATACAGCCAGTGCTTCACCGTGCTTCTCGATGGCCTCGCCCCAGCAGTGCGTCACATACACAAGAAGATCCCCAGTCGATCGCCCCCGGCGGAAGCCATATTGGCGATCACTGAGTAGATCATTGTCTTCTAGGTATGACAGCAACTTACTGTTAAGTACTCTTTCCATGACTTTACAGAGAATGGAAGTAATGGCGATAGGGCGGTAGTTGCAGGGGTCGGCACGACTGCCCTTCTTGGGTACCGGTTGCACATTCGCAAGCTTCCAGGATTTAGGCACCGTTCTTGTTCTGAGAGAGAGGCGATACAGGCGTGTTAGAACAGGAGACAACTCAGGCGCACAATATCTCAACACTCTTGCAGGTATACCATCAGGACCACTGGCCTTATTCACATCCAGACTACGCAATGCTCTGCGGACCTCTTTTGTATGTATTGTGACCTCCGGCATCGAAGAATCACAACGAGGGATGGTTGGCGGCTGTTTGGCACCAGCGTCCAGACGTGAATTGCTCGCAAACAGAGAAGCAAATAAATTAGCTTTCTCAGTTGCGGAGTGAGCCAGCGACCCATCAGGCTTCTGCATGGGAGGCAAAGTGGGACGGCAGAAGTTGGATTCGACCGATTTTGAAAGGGACCAGAACTGTTTACTACCAGAAGGGTAGGATGCCAGTTTGGCTCCAATGCGGCTGACATGGTCGAAACGAGCCCTCCGGATCACCCGTTTGCAGGACTTGGCGGCAGAATTAAAGGCCCTCTTCTTCGCGCGAACCCTACGAGCTCTAACTTTGCGGTCGCGAGCTTGGACCCATGCTTGGTAGGCGGCTTCTTTTTTAGCCTCAGCGCGAGCACAATCCGCATTGTACCAAGGTTGGGCTTTGTGACCGAGTGAGATGTCGGAGAAAGGAATATAATATTCCATTCCCTGTCGTATCACGTCCGCAACCGCATCAGCCGAACTAGCAGGGTCACTCGAAGAAAAACACACTTGCCGCCACGGGTAAGACGCAAAGAAATGCCGCATCTCATCCCAATCTGCCGACCCGTATCGCCAGACTCGCCTCGTGCCCTTAGGGCTGTCATCGGGAGGAGAGCAGATCGACACGGATTTCACCAGACAGTGATCGGACGTTCCCAGCGGGGCAGAGACCGATACTGAGTGCCTGTCTGGATCTGAAGTCAGCAGAAGGTCCAAACAATTGGGCGTATGACCATCAACATCCGGTACCCGCGTTGCTTGATTCACCAGCTGGGTGAGATCTAGCGATAATGCAAACTTGCGCGCCTCTCTCCCAGCATGGTCAGTTAACTGGAACGGGAACAGCCACTCGCTATGGTGGGCATTGAAGTCCCCCAGAAAAACAAGCTCCGCCGTTGGATACCTTCGTTGGGCTGTCTCTGCCGTCTCAGTGAGATACTCCATGAGCCTGGTTGTCTCCTGGTCACCGTCGTGCGATCGATAGACACCGACGTAGAGAGATTTCTCCATTCCGGTGTCTACAAGAAGCCATAATACGGAGAACCCGGAAACCTCAAAGCAACGGAGACGCCGACAGCAAATGTCGTCGCGAACATACACACAGACCCCAGCTCGCCTCTTGAACTTATGTTCCAACGAGTATCCTGGGTAGTTGAGGTACGCCGTATCAGACGGGGTTGCTATCTGCGTCTCCGTTAAAAAGAATAGGTGTGGCTTCTCGGTCTCGAGGTGGTGGTGGACCGGATCGAGATTTGAGTGCAGACCTCGTATGTTACTGAGGTGCACTTTGAGTGGGAGGAAGTGCAGCCGTTGTCTAACTATTTTCTTTTTTGTGACTTTGTTTTTCATAGTTTGTCGAGTGGTGGAGAGGTGGAAAAAAAGTCGAGATGCCACTCAGGTACCCTAGAAGACCTCATGAGCTCGACTGACTGGTGGGAAACTCATTTGGAGACTGCGGGGACGCCCGAACCCCCCCGCAATGGCCACCGGGTCCTCCCTTCCAGTCGCCAACTGGCACGGTGGAGCATTGCGGGATTTTTCGCAAGTTGTGTGGGGCAGCCTTTCACACGTGGCTAGCGCACTACTTGGGCCCCCTACTAACTGCGGTCGGCCAACGACTGTCACCGTGCTTCGGATCCCGCTACCCTCCAAAATGAGTTTCCCGGTACAGTGTTGCTCAGAGGCCAAGACCGGTTCCGAGTAGCGCAACTGACTTTTTCCCATTCCCCAATGGCGCTGGGACTCCTGCACACCGACGGAACGCAGCAAGCTGCTTGGCGCCGGACTCCGGCAGGAGGGTGGTCGCGAGCCAGGCGGCTCCTTGCGGAGCCTACCACCGCTGTGGGGGATCGTTCAGCCGACACCACGAACTTGTTGTAGTCTGTGGCGGCGTTGCCCAGGGTGGACCACTAGGAGGTAGATCCCCAACCACCCCATGTTCTGGTGGAGGTGTGGTACGGAACCTCGGTGTGCGAGTAGCCCGACTCGCACTTGACCAGTTTTATTAAATGTCTTAAATGCGAGCGAAGCCGAGAGCTAGTAAAGTATAAACGTATTTAAAGATGGAGGAGAGACGCAACAAATCTAACGAAATAGCAAACATTTGTGTAAAACTAAAGCACTATTACAGTCAATTTCGTCACCTAAAACAAACGGGCATCGTTTACCGCAGCTGTTCGTTCGCAT
Source organism: Agonopterix subpropinquella (assembly GCA_922987775.1). NCBI lineage: Eukaryota > Metazoa > Arthropoda > Insecta > Lepidoptera > Depressariidae > Agonopterix > Agonopterix subpropinquella. The sequence continues at coordinate 17,608,090 of OV277712.1, forward strand.
CGCATATTTTCACCGTTTCCCCAATGTTTACAAATAGGCGAGTTTAGGCGCGAAAAGTGCGGAAAAAGCGAAAAAAGCGAATGTGTCGAGCTCGCAAGCCGATGAGTGTCGATGACGGGGACGTGACGTCATGACGCGAGGTATCGGTAACCACACGGCGCGATATTTGGAGAGAAATTCTGCGGCGCACAGTGGGCTGAAATTCGACTTTCATAGACATTTTCATTTGATTTTTTAAGTGTAATTTTTTTTGCTTGGATATGCTTTGGCAGGCTAAGTAAATACTTAAAAATATTAAATTTACTGAATATAAGTGCAAACGGCCCAGATATCATTTTATTGTGGAAAATTTGTATGGAGTCGACTTTAAAATCGGTGATAACTCAGGTATCGCACAATTGCGCCTTATTTCCTTATAGGTTATTTTTCTATGATATATTTAGGATTTTTTGGCATACTACATAAACCGGGCAAAGGTGCGGCTTTTTTTTTTAAATTGTAAGAATTTTTGAAATTTTCTGTTTTTATTTTAGTACTATATTTTAAGTCTATATCAAATCTTAACCTTATGTGAAGTATCTAAACGATGACTAGATCATCGATTATAATTTATTCTACTGAAAATGTTGGGAAACTTAGATACGATACTAAATATAGTAAGAAAATGTCTATGAAAGTCGAATTTCAGCCCACTGTGCGGCGATTTGTAGGCAGACCACGCGTTTTGATATTTGCGGTACTTGGCATCTCTATGAACCTATTTTGTAGTTATTATTGGTAGGTTACATTAAACGTTGGCAGAAGGTGAATGACTATAGCAGATATCTAAACTATTATAAAACTGTAACAGAAATGTGTCTGTACATTGAAGATATTTACAAAAAAAAAAATTACGACATGGTTTTTACCTGTCCCTGATTCCAAATCACCATACATACATACATACATAAGCTCACGCCATTGTCCCAAGGGGGTAGGCAGAGACCACAGATCGCCACACGCTACGACTCTGACACACTTCTCTAGCCTCATTGACATTCATACATCTTTTCATGCACTTCCGTCGATTGAGGGTGCTACGCACTTGTCCTTTTCGGAAAAGATCATTGATTTGATCGTGGTATGTTTTCCTCGGACGGCCTCTCCCAACACTTCCACTCACCTGTATTTTTTGTCTGTCTGTTTGGTTGTTTGTTTGTATGTTTGTTTGTTTGTTTCTTTGTTTGGGTGTTTGTTTGTTTGATTGAAACTTTTTTTGTTTGATTGATAGCTTTGATATCATCTGACTTAATATCTGGTGTATAATTTATGCGGACGAAGTCGCGGGTAAAAGCTCGTAACAAATAAAGTTCTATTCTATTTCGTTTAGTTTCCGCCAACAAGATAAAACAGCTAAAAGCAAAGTGTCGATTACAAAGTATTCAAAAGTATCTAAGAGAAAATATTTATGAAACCCATGGAGTAATAAATTATGTACTAACTAGAGTGTACATTGAGCTGCATATTACTCTGTCCCATTCAATTGAGGAGATGTCGCCACACTTACTTAGTAAATCGTTATCGTTCTCTTTCACTCGCCCGCACTCGTCCTACTCTCACGTGGCGCATGACGTTTTTTTAGTCGTGTTAGTTCTTATAATGTAGTAAATAACAGTTCAATGATTAAACCAGACTTTTTATCAAGTTTTAAGAAGTTGATAATTAAGATTTTCAACCTTTATCCATCCACAACAGGGTTCCCGTAGCATCGTAGTCAATTTAGCACTCAACGCTTAGACAATTTAATAGGGACTCGCCTTGCGGTAGCATTTCCCCTCTGCCACGGTATTAGATCAATTAATCTTGCGCATTTACACCCAATTTGATACCTTATCACTAAACGAGACAGCCTATAATAGCGAAACAATAATTTTGAACTTAGAACGTTTGGGGTTCACACGAGACTACTTTTCATGATTTTTGACATTCAAAATTAGAATATAAACTTATGGGGAATAAAATCCAATGTTGCGGATTTCATGTTACCTCGCCCCCCGCTAAAAGTGTCAGAAATGTTTCTTCGTAGAATGACACGTGTAACTCGTCCCTATTAAATTGTCTACGACTCTACGCGATATCCGATTTCTCTTTGCTTGAATTCTATCACCATTCGATCACGGACTGAATATTTTCCAGGTTTTTTTGGATGAAAATTCGACTCTCCCGACTATTACCTACCTAAGTGCCATAACTTTTCTGACAAAAGTACCGCTGCATTTCAAAAACCCTTGCAAACAATTTTGTACAAAAATTGTTACACCATACCACTGAATCCTCGACCAGCATTATCATGGTTCACCAACACGATCGCTTTGGCCCGAATGCGAACGCTTCGAATTTTTTACCTTTTTTTTCCTTTCCTTTTTCCCGCCGACCGCGTCCGCGGTCGAAACTGTTTAATGATTTGAAAAACGTGTTCTATCAGCCTTTACGCGGAAACAACCGAAAAAAACCGACAACAAAGGGTTCTGAGTGCAAATATAGACTCCATGTTACGCTTTTGCGAACGAAAAACTGAAAATTGACCGTTAAAATTCAACCAATAAAGTCCGCATTAGATTTTTTTGGTTTCAAATTGTCTTGTTTTAGCAGATCTCATCGGCAATTTATAATATGATGTCCGTTGAGGATTTACGATTATTTGAGGTTCGAACAATGGGTGCGATTGGGAGGTTTTTTTCTAACGCCAATAAATGTCGGATGATGTATGGCGGACAATCTGATAACTGTGCGGGCGATGATAAGAGTGATGGTTTGGGACCTTGTTGTTATGAGGTGTAGATTTTTTTGTTCGATTTTTAATTGTGTGACAGATTTTTTATCGTTTTTTGGTGACAACATTAAAATCACAAGAGCAGCTCAGTGCGTGCGCTAAACGAACAGCTCAGGGAGTGCATGTGCCGGCTACTATCTCTGGTGGTAGTAGTCGTTACATAAAAACCACGTCAGACGCCTTATGGCGGTCTGAAAAAACTCTGACACCAGGGCTCTGCCCACCCGATACGGTTCCTATAGCCGAACCGTAAAATACGGCTTTGTAGGACTACAACTAAAAACATGTAGTTTTGTAACTTATTATGAAATAAATTAAATTAAAAAAAACTTTATGGTAGTGACCAAAGATTTTATTTGGTCTTCGCTGCGTTGGTAGTGACATAAAGTATGAACAAAAGAAAATTCTACACTGTTTCGAGAATTGCAAAGCAAGTCAATAAAGGGCGAACAAAATTTACGATATATTTACAAACGGTGTAAAAAATGTATTCGAACAAGGGTCATCGGATACATTGGCCGGTTTAATTAAACAAACCGAATATAATATACGGCGCAGATATTATATGTGGCGCCGTGTTTCGAATTCTGTTATAGATGTTAGGGTACTACTATTGGTTCTTATTGTAATGTTTTCATTTATCAAATACAAGATGTAGATTAGAGAATGTGCTCACATAAAATCTTACAACACGGGCTAATTAACTTGGCACCTGGCTCGCACGTGGCTCGGAATAAAAAACTCGAAAAACTCGGAAATAATAACTCGAAAATGCTAACCCGCAGGGACACGTGCAACGGTAACTGAAATGCTATGCTTCGGCCTCGCACGGCGGCGGCGGGGTCCCGCGGGTAAGTAGCAGGAGGGGTGTCAAATTTCGAGTCACGTTCGAGCCATCGCCCGGGTTGTAGCACATTTTTGACGAGAAACGTCTTTCATTTCGGACAGTAGGGGGTCACTTGCAAAAACCATATGGAAAGAAATATGTTATGACAAGATCGCTTATTACTTTGGAAGTGTTGGAACTACCGGCATAATTTTATTACCATTATATAGAATCCATTACTTGGTACAAGTTTCACATACTCCATTGCGGCTGCGTCCCTGATACAGCCTACCCGATATGTTGTCCGAATTTACTTGTTTACTGTCTGAGAAGTGGAGCCGACAAATAAAAGTGCCCACAGATATTAGTTTGCCATTTTTGAAGCGTTCTTTTATTCTTTATTGAAGAATTAAATCACGTAATGTCACGAACACACGGCGACACATCAAGCTACGCAAAACCAAAATAAGCTGGACGCGCGTGGGTACAGCAATGTATAACGTCGCACGGCCAGCTTATGTTTGTTTTGCATAGCTTGATGTGTCGCCGTGTGAACATATTTGTTTGCCAAGAAAATTTAATAGTTACTGTGGCTTACTATACTTATAGGATTGTTGTGGCTTTGTAGGACTGAAAATTCCATTCTTCATACAAACTTAAATGAACTGCAACGAATTCGTATAAAAGGCGAAACAATGTTTAATTTCGTAACGTTTTTTTTTCTGTCAAATTCTCTTGTCTCGAATCACTCGAGTTACGATCGAAAACAAAAAGTAAAATCCTAGCGACCACAGCTAATAGGGGGAGAAATTTGAATGAATAGAAAAATAGGATTATTAATTTATTCTATTTTTGTTTGTGACGTTTAATATGCATACAGAGTTTTATCCCTGGGGTGTAGTGCTGTGCCAAATGGTAAGTCCTGTGTGGATATAATATTGTTATTATTTATAGACGTATCTTATAGTCTATTTTGGTTGATGGGGCATCATAAAATACACTTTCTTTTTAATGAATGATTAAAATTAGAAATAGTTTGTGGTCGGAGTAGTGTACTTTATTTTCGTACAACGTCCAGCTGTCAATATACAGGTTAATTTTTATATCACTGCGGATAACTTCAGCATGTATTCTACTCATCAAACTGAACAACTTTCACTATGGAGCCACCTTCGAAATCGCGATAATAAAATCAGCTGTCCCATACAAAACTGCAGTACCTATTCGACTGAAATGTATGGGACAGCTGATTTTTTTTTCACGGTTTCGAAGTTGGCTCCATAGTGAAAGTTGTTCAGTTTGATAAGTAGAATACATGCTGAAGTTATCCGCAGTGATATAAAAATTACCCTGTACTTATATATTTTTTATTCATAATGGGTTTGCACTTGGCTTCAGCTCACCTGATGGAAAGTGTAGATGAAGCCGAGGATGTAGCGCGCTTGCCCAGAAAAAGCCTATTAACTCTTCTTTTAAAAATATCCTGATTGTATTTGCTTGGGAAAACAGACGCGGGGAGAGAGTTACAAACCTTATCGGTTCTCATTATAAAAGAGGATATACATGTAGCAATATGAATTGCTACATTCTTAGGATTAGGACACTTTGATCGAAGGCGTAAGCCTTAAGCTATTCGTGGAAGAAAAGGCAAAATCTTTCCATGACAACTAATGTATAAAATGCGGGTTACCTAAGAAATCTTGATGCCTATACTTTCAATGTAATATTTTCTGAATGTCTCAGGGGTGGAAACTGATTCCATGGCCAAAAATACTGATTTTACTGACTAAAACCATCTAAAATACTGACCATTTACTGATCAAATCTCTATCTAATTCTTTTCTAATTCTAATTTCGACAGCCCGGTAGCACAGTCGGTAGTGAACCTGCCTGCTGTGCCGAGGGTCACGGGTTCGAATCCCGTAAGGGACAAATATTTGTATGATGAATATGAATATTTGTACCCGAGTCATGGATGTTTGTATCTATATATGTATTCTATATCGTTGTCTAGTCATCATAATACAAGTCCAGACTAGATTCTGGTACTTTAAATGTGACTAGATAATTTGTGTGACATTGTCCAAGATATTTATTATTTATTTATTATCTAATCTTATAAAATTTTACCTGTGACTACAAAATTGGACAATGTTTTTCTTTCGCTGCTTTTAATTTTTTGTTATGATTTGAGGAGTAGACCGCCGAAACAATAAAAAGAACTGATATTATACAAATTCTTAATTCAAGGTAAGTTTAGGGATCTATCAAAAAGCAAAAGATTTGTTAAGAGATTTTTAAGGGACTCCGAAACGATTTTTTTTCCCACCTTAATTTACTCAAACCAGACCACTTTTGTGGGAATCGCCTGGAGCTCCTTGGCATTAACATATCGTCCGATCTGAATTTCGGACGGTACATTGAGTCCATGGCGAAAACCGCAGCGAAAAAACTGGGCGTCCTCTCGAAGGTCAGACGGTACTTTACTCCGGGACAGCTTCTACAACTTTATCAAGCACAAGTCCGATCGTGTATGGAGTACTGCTGCCATCTCTGGGACGGGTCTGCCCAATACCAGCTGACCGCGCTGGACACAATCGACAGGCGTGCCAGGAAGCTCATAGGTGATCCAACCTCGGTGGCGAAGCTACAAAGTCTTGAGCATCGTCGCAAGGTAGCCTGTCTGTCTGTTTTTTATAGGATACATTTCGGAGAGTGTGCGACTGAATTACACGATCTGATACCACCGTCTCCCTTTCATCTGCGGGGGACGAGACGCAGACTGGGTTTCCACCCCTATGTCGTAGACCTACCAGCAATTCGCACGAAGAAGTTTGCTTCTTCTTTTATAATGCGCACGGCTAAGGAGTGGAATGCCCTGCCTGCGGACCTGTTCCCTGAGCAATACAACCTGGGCCTCTTCAAGGCGAGAGTGAATAGGCATCTTTCTAGGTAAGCATGCTACATCTTCGGCCTCATCATCACTGAACATAGCCCTTGATCCTCAAAATACTGACTTTACTGACCATTTTGCGAAAAAACTGACTTTTACTGACCTTAGCCAAAAAACTGACTCTTACTGACTTTACTGACCATTTTCCACCACTGATGTCTGAATGATAATAATTACTGATAGCATGATCAAAATGATCATCTTCACAATTAAAACTGAGCGACAATGATTGTAGGTTGTGGATAAAATAACAAATAATGTTCACGTGTGCTGCTGTAAACATGATAACGATTTCTGGAATATAATTTATAAAAACCTAACCGTGGTTTTTTGGGAGGAAAACGAAAGTTCAACGATATTTTCCAAACAAATTCATCAAGTACAAAACAAAATGTTTAGATAAGAATTGACTTCAGCGAGCGAGTTTATGGCTTCTGTCGGATACAACACGTTTTTCCCTTGAAATGCTGAGATGTCAACGTTTTGGAAGAGACATGAGCGTACAGTACTGTTCATTGAAGGTCAAGATTCGGATCGAGATTGAGCTCTTCCAAGGCCTTGAACCTCAATGAAGGTAAAGAACGCTTGTTTCATCAACATCAATCAATATTTTTAATTAATATTAAGGGGCATAAGAAGGCGAGGGGAACCCGTTGGATGAGGGCAGCGCAGGACCGGTCGTTATGGCGATCCTTGGGGGAGGCCTATGTCCAGCAGTGGACGTTCATCGGCTGAGATGATGATGAGGGCATAAGAGCAAGTGAATCAACGGGGTAACTTCTACCTTTAATATATCAGAAACTATTGAATATTGAATGTGCGATTTGCTTTTGGAACTATGTACTTGAACTGTTTGGCCTAAAAACTTGTAACCACCCATGTTAGTGATGGGCTCAAAAACTAAAAAGTTCCACTTATGGAGAGAAAAAGTCTTGAGGGTAAAAATAATTAAGATTTTACGATTTCTTTCAAGTTTTATTTGCGGATAAATTGTAGATTTGCGAATAATTATAATAAAAACCGACTACTCACAAAATGTGAGACAAGAAAAAAAACATCATGAGGAACCCTGCATACGCTGAAGAAGATATCGCGTTGGGTACGCGTGTGGTGATCATAAAGGTATTATACTACGTAAGAGAGACAGTGACAACTGAGAGAGCGAGATGTACCTAGCGGCATGCCTGTATAATAGAAAGAGATACGTGACGCGAGGCAATAGAACCGTTTTTGGTGATTTGGAGTCCTGGTAAAAATTCGGTTTCTGTGAATAATCGTGAACCTAAAGTGAAATCGTAGATAATTTTGTGAAATATATTAACACTGTTTCCTTAAATTATTCACGATTTCACGTTAGATTGAGAATTATACACAGAAATCGAATTTTTACCTTGCAGAGGACTCCAAAAAACGTCCAAAAACGGTTTCATTTGACAACTCATGTCACTTACTCTATTCCTTAAGGTATAATATCTTTATGGTGGTGATTTTTAACAGTGCCTACCATGCCTCATCCAGAATCAAGTTAAATCTGTGTAAACCTTAAATAATTAACGGTATCCCGATGCGGGAGGCCAGTTTTTCCGTTTAAATCGTCGATCCGGGATAAAAGTGATCAATATTAGAACGAATCGGCTACACTTCGGATGTTTCCGCCGCAGCTCGGCAGTTTCCGCAAATTGAATTAGTTATGTACTCGTGATTGGACCTTTTTAGGGTTCTGTGTCGATATTAAAATGAAGAATTTGTTAGGGCTTCTTTTTGTTTTTTTCATTAATGAAGGTTGCTTGAACTTTCCCATCAGTTTTCTATTACGATGAAGTTATCGAAGGTCCTATTAGCCATGTTTTTTAACAGCTGTTTTCCGTTTGCAACTGAAGGCAGACGAATAAGCACAAAAGATCATCCAAAAATTGTATCGAAGTTAGGCTGAACTTGCGTCTGGCCAAATTGTCACCGATTGGAAATGTAAAAAACATTATTTTAATAAAAAAATATATATTTGATGCGAAATATTTAAAAATCCTTTATATATTATAATTTAAAAAATAGATAGGGTATAATAAAAACAAAAGCATTCAATCCTTACAAAAAGTTACTATTAAATTGTATTTTATTTTTAAACCCCCATCCCCACAGGGAAAAAAACACATGAAGGGATTCATAATTCAGACCAAATATTGTTGGTAAATGTATGATGATGATGCATTGATTATGCATTTTTAGCCTGGTTTTGGGCATTATCTTTTGGTGTTTTTAGTTCTACATTCAATCAAAAAATTCACATTTAGTGAAATGTGCTCAAATTCTGTCCAGTGTGACTGTGGTCCAAATGAAACAAAAGTCGATGGGAATTTAATTTAACGTGTTTAATATCACACAGCAAGCAGTTTGTCAGATGATCCAGCATTCCATGTATCGGTTACCTACAGAACCCATTTCGATCAAGCGCGACTCGGACCTGACCTGACGTTATTTTTGTGTGAGCGTTCATTACGATTGCTCGGGGCGTTGATTATTGTGGAATAAGTGATGGCTTCGTTTGCATGGACGGTGGTTATTAGGTGTTAATTTGGCCCTCCATTGGTTTTCTGCGCCACTTCGTTTTGATTTAGAAGTGTTGTACCTACTTTGTTTTGTTTGGGAGACCAAAAAATTCAATCGCGGTCACTTCAGTCTAGTTTTAGGCATTTTTCGAAAAAGAACTACTTTGTTTTAGACATTTTTTACTAAACGAAAAACATCAAGGAATTGGAATTTTTCTTCAGACTATTATAGACTATCTTGTACCAGTGTTGCTCCTTAGATTATGGCCCTTTTTGTATTCTAAACTTCCTACATTTTTATTCTTTAAATAAAATTATATTTTTTGACATGTTCTACTGTTAAATAGTAAAAGTGAGCAATAATATTATTCCAAGGGACTGTTGCAAAGTGTAATGTAGGATAGTAATCTTTCAATAATCATTCTCATTATCAAAATTTTCAACAACATCTAAGAGCGTAAACGTCAACTAAGATTAACATCAAAATAGCATACAAAAGAGCTTAAAACTAATACATCTGGGCTGTGTGTGGGGAGAGAGTCCGAGGGGGTGTACCACGAGGCGGGGGTGGGGGAGGAAGTGTTAATTATTCACATTTTAATTTACGGAGCCCGGCTGGCCAGTGCGAGGGAAAAATGTCTTACTATTCGACAAGCTATCGCTTTACGTCCATTTTTATCTGCTGTTGTTTAATTTCAATTTAACTTGTTATTGGGAATTGTTTTAAAACATATTACTATTTCACATAATTGGGCTCACTGGCCTCGATTCGAACTGTGCCACGACTTAACTAAATTTATTCCTGTCACTTTCTAAAATAAGATTAAGAAAAGAGACAGAAAACCAACAGCTGACTTTAGTGCTGTCAAAGTGACGTTACGCGCCCAAAAACGCTTTAAATAAGATGGCGTACATTATGATGGCATCTTATTTTGGGCGTGTAACGTCACTTTGACAGCACTAAAGTCAGCTGTAGGTTTTCTGTCTCTTTTCTTAATCTTATTTTAGAAAGTGACAGGAATAAATTTAGTTAAGTTAAGCCGTGGCACAGTCCGAATCGGTACAAATGCCTGTCAACATAACATAACATAAATATTCTTTATTTGCACACCAAAAACATGCCGCAACAAAAACAGAATAAAAAGAACGTAAGGGTACAAATGGCGGTCTTATCATTAATAAGCGATTTCTTCCAGATAACCATCACACATACTGTTCTGTGCATCACACTATCAAATTTAGAGAGATGGAATTTATACCAATAAAGTACTTTGACTAAAGCAAGCTTTTGATCCATATTCCATAATAGCTAGACGGTTGAAATTTTCACAGAATATGCGTTATTATGAAGGATTTGCTAAAAAATAATAATATAAAAAAATTCAAAAATTACAAGAAACGTGTTTTTCTCAAAGCTTTTTGTTTATTTTTGCTCTATCGTAAAAACGATAATACAAACAAGCGTCAAACTTGGTGTGGTTACAGTGCATATTATAAGGTAAAAAACAAATAAAAAAATGCCGTCAAATTCGGGCTTACGCTAAGAATTCCGAAGACAACACAATATTTTGGTAATATTGTATGGTGGTACGGAACCCAACGCGCACGAGTCCTACTCTCACTTGGCCGATTTTTAAAACATAATGTTCACTGAAAGGAAAACCGACAGAAATCGGGTTACGCAAACCCTTCGCGAAAAGATTTATCAACCCTTAACCTTAGTCAAGAGGATATTTAAAGGCGAATCCAATACCAGAGACTTAGTAACTAATGTTAATTCATTCACCTCATCCAAAGATCCATTACAAAAATTTCCATTCCCATTAAAAGAAATACAAAAGTCAAAAACCATTGCAAATGATTGACAAAAGTTATTAATGTCCATTCCATACAAAAATATCCCTTGAGAGAACTCTTGTGTCTTTGCCATAGGGTTGGAAGTTGATTCTTTTGCGGGGCTTCTTATGAGGTCTAGTTGTCAGTATCTCGTCCCATCTTGTCATTCAAAGGCTTTATGACAAACATTCATTGTTTTTGCTTCATCATACGGAGAGGGGGCGGATTCGAATCGACATTTCGTGTAAGAGCTTGTAAAAACTCCATATCAAATTGCAACTTTACTTTTGCATTACTTCAAGTTTCAGCTACTGAAAATTGATCTTTAGCCTGTTTTGCAAAAGGGCGGTTATTCCAGATATTGTTTTGAATAGCTGCAGAAATATGTTTGTTGAGAGATAGACGTACAGGGTTACAAGCTTGAATTATTTAGATGGCAATCATACGTTTGTGCTCTGATCGTTTTTCTCATTGGTATCGAAAACATCTCTTTCTTTCATCTCGTTATTCGATGCAGATGAAAGAGATAGGGGTATTTTTGTGAGGGGGTCCGTATGCAAAATATGTTTTTGTCTAATGTTAGGGTTGTTTGAATGTTAGCATTCTTTTGAATAATATAATGGGGTCATTGAACTGAGAGATTGTAATTGACAGAGTCTGATTAATATTGAATGGGAGTTTTTAATACTAATCTAAGAGCGATTGCTTCAATTTCGCGCTGTATGCAGGGTGTAAACTTAAATGCGTTACATACTGTATGGGGTGCTTCAGATCATCAAGCTTTACAACTTTTATTATGGGACTGGACTGACTATGAAATCATGAAAAAAAAAGTCTGCTGTTTCATACATTTTGGTCGATATAGTTTTGCAATAAAGTTGATAAGAGCGATGATAGCCCATACGGAAGAGAGCTAGCGCCTCAATCCTGAGGCCGCGGTTCGATTCCTGGCCTGTACCACTAAGTTCTTCGGAATTTATGTACCGTTGTATTTATCATTTACTAGCTCGGCGGTGAAGGAAAACATCGTGAGGAAACCTGCATTCCCGAGAATGAAAAGAAAATACCATGAGTTCGGAGGTATGCGTAAATATGGGTGAGCTTGGGGCGAACACAAAAGGACCAGCGCTGGTCTCCGTGTTACAACGACCCTTGCTTGCAATAGCCCAACCACAAATAATTTGCAATAAAGTTACTTTGAGTATTGACATTTTCTGTGGATCATCAGATTTTTTCTCGCGATTTCGATGTTGGCTCCTAAGTGTTTGTTCTGTTTTTTTATTCTGAAGCATCCTGCTCGATACATCGCATTTAATTTGGCACCCTATATTGTAGTGGTGACGACGTGCTCACTTCCTGTCACTGGTCAAGTCTGTCAGTTCTTCGGCAGATATGACCAGCCCATTGCCACTTCAGCTTGCTAATTTTCTGAGCTATGTCAAACACTTTAGTTCTCTGACGTATCACTTCATTTCTGATGTGATCGAGAAACACCGAGCATAGCTCTCTCCATAACTCGCTGAGCGACCTTGAATTGATGAACTAGTCCTATAGTCAGTCAGTGTCCATGTTTCTGCACCATAGGTCATTTATTAAATCCTACAGTAATAAGAAACCATTTGATAAACAAGAGTTAGAAAGAAGCTCTATAGTAAAGTATATAAGATTTTATCTAATCTAAATCCAATTAACAGGTAAATGAACGAAATAAATAATTCCGATCGTAGGGTGGAGTGCAATCAACGTCTTAATTTTCACCCTAATGAGACCTTGAGGGGGTGTCAACCCCCCTTGTGATTCGGACAGTGATCTAAATAGACGAGATCCATTGGAAGGTTCCTTAAATTGCACGTTAGTGATTGAAAAGTAAGTTTAGTAATCAGGACATTCGCAAAATTTGCATTGGGGAAGTTGTGACTTGTGACTGTTGTGTAATAAATGAACCCAAAATTTACAACTATTGCCCAGTTGTAAATTTTGGGTTCATTTATTACAGGGTGTAAGTAAAAGCGTAGCAAATACTGAAACGGTGAACTCAGATCATCAAACTGAACAACTTTCACTTTGGAGTCTACCTCAGGAAACGCGAAAAAAATCTGCTTTCCCATAGAAAACTGCTGTACCTAACCGACTAAAATGTATGGGACAGCTGATTTTTTTTCGCGTTTGCTGAGGTAGGCTCCATAGTGAAAGTTATTCAGTTTGATGGTCTGAGTTCACCGTTTCAGTATTTACTAGGCTGTCACTTACACCCTGTATATCAACCTGTCAAATTATAAAAATTTTATACACAACGATTTTTTGCCCACGACTTCGTCCGCACCACCGGTTCCCGTCATCGTATCGAGATACAAAATATACAGGGTGTAAGGAAAAGCATTATTATGGGAGCAAACCTGTCAGATTTTTCAGATTCAAACGTATGGGATAGCTGTTTTTTTTTCTGACAGGTTTGCTCCAATAGTAAAAGTTGTTCCGTTTGATGAGTAGAGTATGTGGTTTAAAGGTTAATGATACTTTTCCTTACACCCTGTATACCAGTTTTTAAGTCCAAAAATAAACTTTCGAACAAAAAAAACTTTCAATAAAATCGTTCCAGTAGTTTTTGCATGATACTCGAACAAACATACGGACGAAAAATCGGTGACTTGCGAGTCAGGGGCACCTTAAACACCATAATATATCCTGACTGTTTTTGACATGTTTTTTGGTCATATCTTCAATGAACACTTCTATTAAAGTTTTATAATAGTCTTTGATTAAATTAAAATAGCGGAAGATAGGTGACGTTCTCGCATTACGTACTCGAACAATGGATCTGCTTTTCATGTACTTACGAGTGAAAAATAATGCCGTGTGATTTATTTTATTCTTTTTTAATGATTTTTACAACGAGTAAAAGCACACGAAGGCATTGTGGTAGGTACCTTTATTCCGACTAAACTCGAAAAAGTATCTCAATCACGCAGCTCGTAAACTAAGTAAATTAGGCGACGGGACTCAATTTATGCGGTCCATGCGCTATAGATAGGCTATAGTCACCTATCCTGCTATTTTAATTTCATCAATATAATAGTATAGATTTCTTTATTGCGGTTATAAAAATGGTTAAGAAGCGACAGTTTCTTTAAAATGATACTCAGTTAAAATATTCGTTAATTACAATTAAGAAACGTAGCCAACACGATATCCTACCACAACGTGTACCCGTCACGAGCAAGCCGCACGCGCTGTCTTGCGAAACACACGCTTTTCTGGACACCCTACCGTTTACCATTTAGTCCTATTTAGCTTTGGTTTGTAATCTCTGCAACTGTCAGAGAGTTAGGAATAATAACGTAACTATTTATGAAATCTAAGAATATTTACTGTTTATTTACACGTCATAAACATCATCAGCCTATGTAGGTACCTACGTCTCACTGCAGGGCATAGGCCTACCCTCAGGGACGCTGTATGGGCTCCACCACGCGTGCCCAATGCGGATGCCCGGTTACATGTTCAGTATTTCGTCATTCTGGTCCATCAGTCTGGTCATGTTTATTTGATTTGAAGGGAAACTGATATACTGAAACACTATGTTAGTCGGGTCAATCTCGAGTCAGTTTCCCTTCAAATCAAATATACATGACCAGACTGATGGACCAGACTGATGAAATACTGACCGTGTAACCTCCCTCGTAGACTTCACATAGATGTCCGTGTGGTGTCGGCTAAGAATAGCACCACCACATTTCCTCCCGTGGGTGTCGTAAAAGGCGACTAGGGGATCTACCGTAGGATGGGCAGCAGCATCCTCTGAGTACACGCATTCAATCCAACTGCGATCGCCAACCCGCCTGCCAAGCGTGGCGATTATGGCAAATCCCCCCCATTTTGAGGGAGGCCTATATCCAGCAGTGGACGTCTATCGGCTGATATGATGATGATGATGAGACTTCATATAACGCATCAGAATTTCTTCTTCAGCGTGTGCAGATTTTCTCATGGCCGGAATGCGTGAAAATGCTCTCTGGCCAAAATTGAAAGAAGTTTTTATGTTTGATATCGAAGATCAGAATCCATACATTTTAAATCTAATAATATACAGTGTGAAATTGATATCATTAGCATCCTTTAAAACTAAGAGGGAGAACTTTTACTATGGGAGCAAATGGATCGTAGCAAAAAAAACTGCTGTTGCATACATTTGATTCGTACTCGACTAGGCTCGTAGGCTTGTTGCAGTTTAGTATGGAACCGCAGATTTTCTTTTTGCTCTGATCGGTTTGCTCAAGGTTTGCTCCCATAGTAAGAGTTGTTCAGTTTGATGGGTAGACAAAGGGGGGAGGGGGGAGGGGAGGGTTAGTTTAAAAGGATGCTAATTTCATCCTGTATACTTGCTCAGGTTAAAAAAAAGTATCTGAATCTCGGCTTTAGAGTCCTGTTTTCTTTTTAACCGACTTTAAAAAAGGGAGGAGGTTTCTCAATTCGACCGTATATTTGTTTGTAAAAGAAGCAAAATTTTGATATTTTCTAAACAAGGTAACACAGAGGTTAATCGCGTTAGTCGATTGCCGGAAGTGGGTAGATGAAAGAGCGGGGGATCAAACACCATCGATAGCTACCTTCGACGCACCCCACCAGGACCTTTAACATTGTGACCGTCGCGTCGTATTTTACGCCAATGAGCGGTTTTCTTTTCTTTTTAAAATTTAGTTCCTAAGAAACTCGACAGATGACATGCTTGTCGCTCCATAGAGACGTAGGCGAGATCCTGTCAAAATCATGTCAAGACTGTGCCTGACTTTTTTTAAAGGCCAAGGGATCGAGCCCATACAACCATGTCAGACGTAAACAGTTTCATATTTTCGATTAAAATGATTCGTAAATAATGAAATATTCAATCAATAGATGCGTTAGCATCTTTTTGATCATCTTCTCCCTCTTTATTATTTTAAAGAAACACTTTTTGAAATGTTGACCTTTATTCGCACAGACCGTAACGCAAATAGATAAAATTTCACGGTGTCTTAAACCGATTCAAAACGTATAACTCTACATTCGAAGTAATTTTTTTTTATATGCTACAATATCGGTGTTGACGTTAGTCCCCGACTCAAAATTAGCGAATTTTTATTTTATGTTTGTCTGTTTTTGTGTGAAAACATAAAAGACAGACACACTTTTACAGTTATAATCTTGTTATAATATTAGTACGGATATCTAGAATCAAAGTGCCACTAAAAAGCAACGTAACACCTACCGAGAGGGTTCATTAAAGGTCCAGCGGGGGGAGCGCCTTATCCAATATTTATTAACTTATTTCAAAGAAAATCGTATAATTAACACCATCGCATCTCCCGCCCGCACCCCACGCGCGAGCCTTCGCTGCCACGGCATAGATTATGCGTGAAATGTAGAGGTGACAGGTACTATTGACCAACTAAACCAAATGTGGAAGGGGTCTGAGTTCCCAATATTAAGGAACACTAGCCCAAAATACGTCAAACAAAACGTATATACCGGGTCCTTCTTATTATGCTGACACTGTTTTAAGGGGATGATCAGACCATCAAACTGAATAACTTTCGCTATGGGACCAACATCGAAATCGAAATCGTGGCAGCATATTAAGAACGACCCATAGGCATAAAGAAATAACGTTTGTGTCACCAGACTTAAAGAAAATACATAACGTTTTTTTTCTTTTAGTATATTTCGTTCCTACCGCTGCCTGCGCAAAAACCTCTCACTGATAACGGAAGTTATTGTCATAATAATTATTATTTAATGCACGTAGTAATAAATAGATTTGCAAAATAAACTAATTTTTCATATAAATTTTTCGCAAACCCAATTCACTCGTCACGATAATATTTATTATCGTTCAATTTACAACGATGAGAATATTATTTATAATAAAATTTTAACATCTTTCCATTATATTTTTTACTTTTGCCGACGTGGTGGAGTATGGCCCACTGCCTCTCACCCGTATTTGTGAGAGGATGCCTTTGCCCTGAAGTGGGATTCCACAGGGTGTAACTTCTTCTAATTATCCTTGTAGTAAGTTGTCTTTTATAATGAGAACCGGTAAGGTTTGGAACTCTCTCCCTGCGTCTGTTTTCCCAAGCAAATACAATCAGGATATTTTTAAAAGAAGAGTAAATAGGCTTTTTCTGGACGAGCGCGCTACATCCTCAGCATCATCTACACTTTCCATCGGGTGAGCTGAAGCCAAGCGCAAACCCATTATGAATAATAATAAAAAAAGTTGACCACAGTGGAAAACACAAGTCTAAACTAGATACTAGATTCAAGATAGTTTTAAACATCTTTTAAACTAAAGGAAAACGTGACAATGTCCAAAATATTTACGTAGGCAACAACAAAAAACCAATAATCACTTCTGCAAACTATTCTTTGTCACAATTAGTATTCTGGCTCTCTCCTTATATGTTCCAAAGTTAATGAGAGTGCGCCAACGACGTATTTTTGAAATTCAGACCCTTTGAAATAACATGAGGGCATCGCAAAAATATGTTAATAGCACCTGTGAAGATTATACAGACGCTTGTCTGGTATCGGGGTAGGTAGAGACTAAACATTCAACTGAACAAGCAGTACCGTCAACGTCGAAAAAGTGATGCAAATATGATGCGCTAGCCGTTAATGGGTTAAAACAGTACTGGTATTCCCTGACCCCCATCACTTTTTATTTAATTTTTTTATTTTATCAAGTTCATCAACAGCTGTTACAATGATACATGGGTACAATTTACAATTACATCGAGTACTTAACTTAATGCACAACCACTTAGAGATGAACACCTCATGCAATTGCTTTTTAACTCACACACTCGTGGAAGACGTGACAAAGACGACAGTAGGCAATGGTGTAGTTCTCTCTCATTCACACTCGCTCAGTATCGCACATGTTTATGTCTTTTTGTCAATGCAAGCCCGTTGGTATGAAATATATAGAGTGTGCCAAAAGATTGAGATAACGTGCCAAATAAGCAGATTTATTGTTTATTTTTCGAAACCAGCTAACGAAAAGAGTACAATAGTACATACGTGACGTTATGATAAAGTACAGCACATTAATTACTAATCACAAATATTCGATAGGTAGGTACCAACAGTCACAGATTCTATTCCAGATTCTCAGTTATCGCAAATATCAACTGATTAGTTTAGGTTTAGTCATTCTTCTTCTTATCGTGTGGGCAGAGCCCTGGTGTCAGAGTTTTTTCAGACCGCCTTTCGGCCTACTACTCGGGGTTTGATTCGAGCGGTATGTATCATCCATCACTACTGTTTGATTATTGTATTGGGCAAAATAATATATGTTGGGAATGTTGGGATACACTTTCTCGTTTATGTAAATATTGTAAATACTAGCAGAAGATATTATACCAGTGACGTGATTCAAGTGTCATGTACTTACATCACGTCACTGCATTCTGGCAATAGAAACATGATTGATGATAATTTATACATAAAAGTTTTTATGATTTTCAGCAAATTTCATGTTATTTTTGCTTCAACCTTGAATTAATGTCACAATAACTGTCACGTATAAGTAACTAGCCCGGTAACTGTACTTTTGATTGCAATGTAATTAGTGTGTGATGACTACTGATGACTAACGTCACGCAGGAACTGTGGATCTCCCGCTAAACTCCTTATGGAGTTTGGAGAGAAATTATGTATACTAGATTTGAAACTTTCTATAAATGTTAAATAAATAAAATGAAAAAAAGTGCTGTAGTGTTTCTGGTGTGCAATAATGTATAATAACATTAATAACATTTGATGGATTGCTTGATTAATCAAAATTTTGACGTCTTTTTTTTGTAAATTTGCAGCCAGAAGCACAGATTGTCAGAAGCTGTAAATAAAAAGCTGTGCTGTTGGGTGTAAATATTATAATACGAAGTGAGTAGTGAGTAGTACATTTCATACAGTTTGGGTACGACCTATCATCCGCGTTGTTCCCATTCACAGTGTGGGATTTTCCCAAAGATGCGGTCATCTTATTTTATGCGCTTTTTGGAAAGTAAATTTTTGTAAATTACAAATAAATTATATTTCCGAAGTCCTGTGTTTGTAACATCTGTTTTTTTTTGGTAGAACTCATAACTCTCTAACTTTTAACACTTTGGCACTGGAAAAAAATGCGACTATGTAGTTGTATAGATTCACCAGAAAAAAAAAACAAAATAATCGAAAAAACATTTTTAACTTACAAGAGCGTAATCATTTGTGTTTGTTTTATGGATTAATTGATGCTTCTAGCGGATATCTATCATACCATGAAACATCAAATAAAAAAAAAAAACAGTTAGAAAGCATTGTCTTTTTATGGTTTTTATGGTCTTTTTTTAATTTATTAATTTCTCTAAACTATGATAGATAAAGTCAAAAGAGTTTCAATAGAAGCTTTGATTGAATGTTATCCTTCCAAAAAGCGCATGAAATTAGATGACCGCAACTTTGAGAAAATCCCACACTGTGCCATCTATTGCTACAGTGTGTTACCTAACAATATTGTTTTGTGTGTTAAAATTCAGACGTTTCAAACATTTCGGCGTAAGTAAACTCAAAGTCGCACAACCAAACTGCAAAACAAATTACTAAATTCCTCACCCTCAACAATTTTTCTACCCAGCTGCATCTGTAATATTCATTAGCGTATCGTAATAAGCAGATTTCGTGTACGAAAAGCTAAGAACGTCCGCGCCAAAGCCGGTCCCGTATTAATATTATCATTCACATATCCGGCCCTCCCAGAGCTCACACTGGAAGAATTTTTAATGCTATGCTTTAATTATTTTGCCGGCGGCGAGGTACTAAGTTACCATTCACATTAGAGAATTCATTTTTGCTCACGGGCAAAGCCTACGTTCTGAATTATTTAGTTGCACGCCGAAAACTGAAAATTGTAGAGATCACTCTTGTATATGTCGCTGTTGGGTTGCAATGTTAGACTTATCGTAAATATTTCGGCTATAAATACGCTGATAATTTAAGTATACAGTTTAACGTTTTTTGTATTGTCATTTTTAAAATTACTTACAAGCGTTAGTTGCTATGACTAATGTTCGTCGTAGGTAACATCCCGTACAATAATAAACTTAAAATTTATACACAGTTTAAAATTAAATGCAGTATATATTTTATGGGGTGCTTTAGGTCCGCCACATACATACGGAATTCCGATTTCGTATGGATTTCCTCCCTCCGTAATTGCGTTTGGAATTGCGGAGGTATCGAATCCTTTATAAAATCACAATCCTGATTCGGAATTCCGAATGTGTGTGGTACGGCTTAGAGTCTTAAGTTTAGACCATCGTACTGAACAACTTTTATTTTGGGACCAACATTTCGATGTAGGCTGCATAGTAAGAGTGATTCAGTTTGATAGTTTGAAGCACCCCCTAAAATGTAAAACACGTTTAATTTTACACTCTGCATAAACTGAACTTTGGACTTTAGGCAAAACTCCAGATTTATCTACTGCCCCGCGACATAATATGCTCATGGATTTCGGGAGGTAGACAGAAACCGTTGGTACATAATGAAGGACCTAATTAACTGACCGACGTATGTTATTAATAATGGAAACGGACCCAACGGCACGTGTAGTTTTCACAATCTTTATTCATTTACATATATTTGTTTAGTTTAATAGTAACTTCTAAAAGCTTTTGTTCTAGAAGCTTGTGAGCGAATATTAGAACAACCGTAAACAACTCTTATTGGTTTAGTTCTTGCATCTCACGAGAGCTGGAAAAGCCTTGATGAGTGTAGACATTTAAAGACAGTCGGTTTGTGGGCGAAAGTACGCAGCGTGCCTACTCATAGCAGCAAGTTCTAATATTCTACACAATGTTTTACAGTTTTACTTTCGTGCGAGTCATGTCTTGAAAGAAAGGAGTTTAAGAACATTATTCAATTTGCTATTATCTTAGGATGAAGCTTTGTGACAGGAGTGTCCAGCGCAATTATTGAAAGATATCGCTTTATAAAATAGGTATGAGATTCATAAATCGAAAAAACATAATTCGTTAAAAAAGGTACACGGGACAACAATTTCACCTAAAAATAACAAATCCTCATTCTAATTAAGATTAAAACAAAAACAATCAAAAAACGAAAAGAAAACGAAATCGTTCCGCGCTACCGACTTCAACAAAAGACACGAAATGTAATATGATTAGAAATAAATTACACACTGTCCGCAACGATAAGTCTGGGCTAACTAACCGCGGCCCCAAGCTGGGCGCCACTTTACCCCAGAGACCCACGTTGGGCGCCAGTTGCCACTTTGCCTTTGTCCGCCCACTTTCTTTGTATTTTGTTTCATTTCATGCAAAATTTAATTTCGTTTTCAAGACTCGTGTGGAATGATATTACGCTACCGCCGCGACCGCTACTAATTTCGTTCCTCAAGTGTGTGTGGACATCATGCCTTTTTCATCACATTCCCTTTCGGTGGATGGTTCGGTGTTTTCGTTTATTGCGGACCGTTGTTCGGAATTAAAGTGCCGGATTGCGGCTTTGTTAATTACTACACAAACTTACTGGCATTCTTTATTGGTGATTACTTTTTTGCGTCTGGCCATTCTAAACTGTACCTTTTGCTTTTTGTAAAGCTGTTTTATTGAATCGACGTAAAGAATAAGTTTACGAGATGAATTAAGAAAGGTATGGTCGGGTACAAACGAAGCTGATGAAATGTACAATCGACGACTATGGTCCTCTGAGGAAATACCTACTAGATGGCCCATTTCACAAATATCACACATGACAAATACGCGTTTCCTAGCAGCGTCCGTCGGTTTTCGACCCACATAAAAGGAGTGAAATAGGCAAAAATGCAACCAAAACATCTACTGTGCTCCACGTTTTTATAGTTGTATTACCTATTTTCACGTAGAACCGCGCATTTGTCATATGTGATATTTATAGAATAGGCCATGTGAAGTGCAAGCATTATAACATGGAGTAGTGATTATATTCTCTTTGCATGGAGTTTCCTTTCCTAGCAGAGCTAAGTCTTCATAAAGCATCAACAACATGACTATTAGTTTGATATTCCAAGTAAGTTCATAACATCAAATTCAACAAATAGACAATTCAATTGTATTAATTTACAATCGCTTATCGTCTCTAAGACCAACAAACTACTAATTTCAACCATATCTCCACAGTTTCTCAGCAACAGGTCCGAACCACTCATCGGAACCCCTTTTTACGAAAAGTCTAACCTAAAAAGCTTTTCTTACAAGATTTAAAGAATCTACAACCCCAATTTGGCATCGATACTGGTAATGCAGTCCAGTGGCTCTAGGGACCCTCCTATTTATCCCACTTAAGAAGTACCCTCGTAGACCTTTTATTTCTACGGTATAAATATCAAAATGGCTTGATTCGCGGGACTTTCATGGAATGGCTTGTAAGGTAAAGGGATAAAAAAGGGATCCTTTGTGTGATCTACCCGCAAATCGCTGCGGTGTTCTCAATAGGGGGTGATTAGACTTCTTAAATTTTGGGGCGTGAGAAAGGAATTTGCTGAGGAAACTGTGGAGGAGTTGGTTGTGGTTTAAGGCTGTCGTGTGAATAATGTTTCGGTGGATTACTTTGTTGAATATATGCCACTTTCATAACAATAAATTGTGTTGTTCATCTATGTATTATGGTACGTAATACTGAAGATATCGGGGTTAGCTTTATAGGCAATTTTAACTCTGCGTAGGTCAAAATAAATTATCTGGTCACTATCTTCATTAGTGAGAAAACTTGGAAGAAGCCAAAAAATATCCATCTTTCAGATTTATTCAAGTTCTTAGCGTGTTATCCATACGTAAAACACACGTTACAATTGTCAAAGTCTCTAAATCTAATCGTAGTCTCAAAACTGCATCCCAATAACGAACTCAGTAAACGGGTAACTTTGACCAGCTACCGGTGTCCAGTCAAACAGGTCCTGTGCAAACAGCTGGCAACATGTTTGCTTATTGGCCTCTTCGAGTGTTTGTTATGGTGTCTATCAGATTAAGCTGTTGGGGTAGAATGTTAACTAATCCTTGGACGTTTTGTCCCATCAAATGGTTTAGCATATAAATAGCGTAGTTTATGTCTTTGTGGATACCTGTCCGAATTTTCAATGTTGATCAGTCTGCCCAAAACAACAAAATGTTTCTCTATTTGTACAACTAACGCGCAGAGACAGCATAAACTCTGTATCATTGGGACTACCGCTGAATATTTGTCCAGTGTCCAGACCAATAAGTGATCATGAATTTAAAATAGGTTACATACTTAATTGTGGATAAAACAGCATGACGTAGAAAGCAATTTCTGCGGATAGAACAAATCAAATGTGCGTGACAGAGCGTGGTGGTGGCTGACAAGGTGTTCGTTTTTCTAAGGCGCTGCAAACCCAACACATATAGCTGGTTTCCAACAAACGTGGCAAATGTGCGGTCATGTATGTCGCACCTGTCTTTATAGCCAGGAACGTTAGTGTCACCAAGACGGTGCTTTCAAACCATTTTCTGCAGACAAAAGGCGTCGGTCGTAATAATGCTGACGTATCGAGCTTGTGTACCTACGTATGTCATAAAACAAAATAATCGGAGAAATATTTGAATCCCTACATAAATCAGAATCGGAAAACAGAAGACGAATCCTGTCTCGCAATGGTACCAAAATCATGTCAAAGCGACCCCGTACGATTGTTCCAGAAGGCGTCGGTACATATCCCGTCGCGGATTAACCGCTAAATTGGTTTAAGTCAAACCTCGCTCCCGCGAATCAATCCTGATCGTGTGTGAGGGTATGGAGGAAGATTTTAGATTTGCTTCGAGGTTATAGGCTTGTTTTGTTAAGATTTTGCTTTAGGGAAATGAGAGATCTTTTCGTGTTCGTGGATTTGCAAGGGGAGAAAGATTAAAAATCAAACAACAGCTTTAGCCTTTCAGACTTTCTTTCCATTTTCAGAGTGATCCAAAACAATTCCATACATTTTGAATGATTTTAAGGATGCAATTGTACTTAGCAAGGCTTATCAAGACGAACTGCCCACACGATAAGAAGATCAAGTTGAAGTAAGTACTTATGATGCTTCAGAAAAAACTAACAACGAATTAACGATGTAGACGTAGAAATACGAATCTAAGTCATTCACAAAGGTGTTCCACCACTATCTAAACTATGCAATTACATAAAGACCATCTCCAATCAAGAAACGGGACCCTTTCCTTACCCGTTTTCAATTCCAATAGATTCTAAAAGATTAGCGTTGTCGCACGGGTGTTAGATAAAATAGTTTGTGGCCTATAATTGGGGTTCAAGTCCGTCCTTCCAATATCTAACAGCACCACTCGAAAACCTGCCTTAAACCTCACACTTACAGTAGACTTCACGGTAGCAGAAAATTTCATGGTCATCACTCGCATGACTACGTAATATCGACTGTAAAGGTGATCTCTTTGCTGTTACAGCTAAATTGAGCTCAATATCGTTGGGGTAAAGGTTGTATTGGTTTGTGGAGTTCCGAGGGATAGTTTTCTCCGATCGTACAGTTTACAAATAGGTTCGGTCGTGGGTGAATCAGGGTAACCCAGTAATTGAGTCTTAGAGGATCATTGGGGGTTGGTGGTCAAAGGATTATGTGATATATCACTATCTATTGATTCGCTTGTTTGCTTTGGTTTCGGTGTTATTTGTCGTTTTAGGACGGTTTGGCTTTTGAACGGTTTATTTTGAAGGATTTCTCTAAATTTTTAGGGGGAATGAAGGAAATATCCGGCGTACAAATGCTGGATCTAGTTCCGACATTTTTAATGACATTGTGGTTGTAACTAGGTATTATAAACAATCATTTTGGAAAGTATTATTTATTACGAGCTTTTACCCGCGACTTCGTCCGCATAAATTATATACCAGATTTTAAGTCAGATGATAAGCTATCAAACAAAAAAAGTTTCATCAAAATCGGTTCAGTGGTTTTTGCGTGATACTCGAACAAACAAACACCCAAACAAACAAACAAACGAACAAACAAACAAACAGAGAGACAAAAAATAAAAAAATTGGTGATTTGGAATCAGGGACATCTAAAAATCATATCGTAATCTTTTTTTTGTAAATATCTTCAATGTACAGACACACTTCTGTTACAGTTTTATAATAGTTTAGATACAGAGTGTAAGGCAAAATATCAATAACCTTTAAACCACATACTCTACCCATCAAACTGAACAACTTTTACGATGTGAGCAAACGTGTCAGAACAAAAAAAGAATCAGCTTTTCCATACGTTTGAGTCGAGTAAGCATTGCAGTTTAGTATGGAAAAATCTATTTTTTTTTCTATTTAGATGTTTGTTCAATAGTTGTTCTGGTTGATGTACCTAAAAAAACATAAACTCCTGGACAGTCGAGTCAAATATTCCAAATAATAGCGTATAATAAGGAGCTATCCGCAGTGTAAAATAAGCAATTTGCTATTATTTGGAAATATACCTCATCCATCATCATGCATGCCTAACTTTACTCTCTTTCTCACGGGTCTGCTGGAAGAAATATCTTCATAAATCGCCTTTTGTATTTTTATCTATATTTTCGTATTTAAATGTACAATAAAGAGTTAAAATTTAATAATTAGAATGACAGGTACTGAGATGACTTTAAAATTAATTGCAAACTAAAGTATTTTCTTATTTATTTAGTCTCAGAATCAATTCCAGAGACTTTCTAACAAAGCTTTAAACACAGCACCTCAAATTCAAACGATCCATCCTTATATGCTTGACATAGAGTTTAAAACTGTTCAGCTGTTTTTCCTGCAGAAGTAAATACAAGATGCCTAAAAACCTCATGGCGATGGGAATAGAGTTTAAAATCCTACAGCTGGTTACGTACAAGGTTCGAATCCCGTGTGTAGTTTCGTTTGTTCAGGATCGCCTGTTTGACGTCTGTCTGAGACAATAATGGACACTTAATGAAGAGCTAGTGTCCAGATTTGTTTACTATTTACATGATTGTTTGTGTGGCTTTCATACATACATACTCACTTAAGCCGCAGTATAAGAAAGAGTATCTATTACTAGATACAGTAAGGACACTCCCTTCCTCCCACCAACTTTTTACCTCACCCCCTTTATCGCCGTCTGGTTACCGCACACTGGTTCTACGAAGAAGAATTAAGGTTCAATTTCTTTGGTTTCGCATGTGGTAACGTCATCTTGTCAATTTAAACAAGTAACATTTTTGTATGCAGTGGCCGGGCTGTGCATAAGCTAAGCGCGTAATATCGTAACATTTGTGAAGTCAAGTCGCCATTATACACCTAAAACAGGTGAATTGAGGATACGAAAAACTGGAGTGCCATTCTTTAAGCGTCACATCGCTGTCAAGAACATCGATGAGCTCACAAATGTAACATCCTTCTTGCATCCTTCAAGTTCAGATCGTTTGACACATGACATGACCTTATTGAATACCGAATTGACCGCTCGCTGATGTTTCAACGTTGAATTTAAGGTTGTGACGATGTTTGCGCTTAGAGAATTGCATTGATGAACTGAAGGTCAGGTGGACTTTAAACACCTGTGTGATCATTTCGTCAGGTGATCATGAGTTGCCTATGATCACCCGGGTGATATCACCCCGGCGATTGCAGTTGAATAAGCCAAAATGACATCTCTTGCTCGCTCATAATAAGAATTACACACTTAACCCACTAATAGAGCCTTTAGCCAAAAAGACGATTCCCGAAATCCAACCACAAACTCCGAGGCTAAAGGCAGAAATTTCTAGATCCTCGAAACCCATTTAAAATACACTGCTACCAATATAAACTTTGATACTAAACATCAAATTCCCATCAAAAATTCCAAACAAAATCTCCCTCAACATTTTTAACCCGTTCCTCAACAGATTCATAAGGAAATGCACCGAACACCCGCAGACGATAAGGGGTTATCAAAGAAAATACGGCGGCGACTCGCTGCGTGCTCATACTAAGCTGCCTGGGACAGTTATTGGTACACAGTGTAGGAAGATAAGTAGCTGGAATTGAATGAATTAAAGACCATCTACTCATGGTTCCTGCGCTGCATCTTTGAGTAAACATCGGCAATGGTCACGTAAAGAGATACGTGAATAGATGATCGCATTGTATAGGGTAGGCGTCTAAGATGTTTTTATATGTAGATGCGTTGCCCGCACTCCAAAATGGCAACAAAAAGTAAGGTAATTGCCCGGCTTTCACATAGTCACGCGCCGTCTAGTGTACGGACTACACGTCACTTTATAGCGCCATTTTAAAGTGCAGTGATGTTAGCGTATGACGCGTCTATTTGTAAAACGTAATTAGTAGGGGTAGCACCAAATAGTGTGAATAAACCAACACACCAATATAAACTTACGAAAAATGATCTCTTTATAATACAATAGTGTAGTGCTGTTTTTAGCATACGTATATGCCCACGACCATATTATCCGAGGGGGTAGTCAGAGATATACTGAAAACTCAGAACATCCACAGAGTGCTGTTTTTGTATTTCAGTTATCCTGATTTATACTATACCTACGAACATAGAGAAAAACGTGTCTCCTGTCAACGCCAGGAGAGGAGTAAGTATTGTTTATATCTCCATAGAACATTTTTCTGCCATTTTTTGCGGGGGGAGCCAATAATGGATAAGTTCCATATAGTTTTCTTTATATTATACACATTTCTACACAATATATTACGACAGGCTTACAACACAGAATAAATGTATAGAACTATAAAACTGGGCCCTATCTGAATTGAATAATATTTATACGGAACAAAAACATCTTGACTCGTCAATCGATAGGACTACCTACCTAACTAAGAGTCAGCACCCACAAAATAGTTATCTATTTATATTTTTCAGTCATAAATAACTAGCAATGTAGCCTGAATTGTCAATGTAAATAACAATTGTCACGTTTATGAAATAGGCACTAGGATTCAGGCCACACCTTGGACACTTAGCTCTCATTTCATACAAATGGGAAAAATTGATAAAAAGGGGTAAGCATGTGCGATACTGAGTAAGTACGAGCGAGACAGGAATAAGATATTGCATACACATTTTCCGCAACGCTTCCTGCCAGAGGGGGTGAGGTTAAAATTGGTGGGGGGCAGGGAATGTCCGTACTGTATGTATTTACTAGATACTCCTTTTTATACTGTGCCTAGGCCTTCCAACTACAATAGGTAGGCACTGTTGGGGTGTAGTTCAGTGCAGGCGGTGCAAATACAACAAATTTTAAAGGATATTTTTATTTATCGAAAAAATAACATCATGTCACCGGTTTTAGAACAAATCAAAGAGTATTTTTTTAAATATTGTATAATCCAAATTCAAATAAAACTGCCAGTCGCCGGCCGGGGTCGCTCATACGGCCTCCTTACATCATCCCCTCCTTACTGAAAATTTGGGTTACATATTAAAACATGGTTACATCTGAAACTCCTAACCCCTTACATCATGTTACCGGTTTTAGAAGAAGTCAAAGAGTATTTTTTAAATATTGTGTAATCCAAATTCAAACAAAACTGCCAGTCGCCGGGGTCGCTCATGCGGCCTCCTTACAGTACAGAAGGTAAAGAACGGCTTTAAATGTTTTTAGTCTGTGTCATAATACACAGCACTATCAACAAACTCAAATCCCCGCAGCAGACGGCAACTTTAACTGAACGTCTTAGCATAATTAGCCGAAAGGGGCTGTTTATTGCTAATATTAGTTGTAAGGATTAATACTAACTGCTTGGCACTTTTAGCTTTTACTGCCTTTAGAGTTTACTTGATGGCAGTCTACGTTTGGGCGGTCAATTGTTTGAGTTTTATAGGAAGTTGTACGGTACTTTAAAAGCTTAAGTGAAACATAAAATTGCATTGTTTTTCTTTAACTTGCTATCTATATTGTTTTCAATTGTACTTATCTTATCTTATCTTGTTGTGGGGGCTGGCAAGCCAGCAACACTTCGACCCAGTGGGATCTTTTGTGTTAGCCCCAATACTTTTTGCTTACTTCACCCTTCAAATACATGGTCAATGAAGGAGGCAATACCATTGAGGGGAAGAAGCCTAAGGTCTCCCGGTTTTGGATATCCATCACCGAGGAGGCACATGCGCTTTGCCGCCAAGACATCACAGTCACACAGGATATGCTCCATGGTCTCCTCATCCTCCCCGCACGCTCGGCAGCTGGGATCCAGGGTGAGTTTCATCTTGTGCATCATCGTGCTTGTGGCGTAGTGACCAGTGAGGGCTCCGACGATGGCACGAGCCTTGCGCCTGCTGTTGTTCAGTATGAACTTTGAGACACGAGCTGTCGTATTGCTGATAAATTTCTTGGAGTGTTATCAGGAATGCGACAGCTCGTGTCTCAAAGTTAAATTTATTTCTTCAAATGTACTTATTACCGGAATCGGTTTGCTGGTATTGGTTTCCATTATTGTAAGAGACGAAAGGGCTTACTACCCGTCACACTAGACAGAGTTTCGGTCGGTACTACTAGTGAAACGTAGATGTTCTTAGTTTTCAGAAAAATTGTCGTTCAAAGGTCGGATCTTTGAACGGCTGTATCTCCTAAACCGACTGGAGTTATGCAGGCAGACCTGGTCCATCTCCATCACAGAGATGCTCTTCATCATATGAATACTGAATCAGCCTTGCAGCCAATGATAACAAAAAGTTAGTACGTCTATCTCTTATACTATACTATAACATTAAATTCCTACCGCGCAAAATGTATGGAGGAGCAGATTTTTTTTCGAGGTCTCATAGTTGGTCCGAAAGTAAAAGTTGTTCATATCGATGGGTACTTTCACCCCTTTGAGTTTTCCGAAACAATTCCCTTACATTGTTTACAGGGTGTAAACTTAAATGAGTTACACACTTAGAGGGGTGCTTCAGACCATCGAACTGGACAGCATTTACTATGTGACCAACATAAAAATCGCGACAAAAAATTCTGCTGTATCATACATTTCAATCAAGTCAAACAATCATATACAGGGTGTAAGGACAGCCCTCCGCAAACTGAAACGGTGAACTCAGACCATCAAACTGAAAAATTTTAATTATGGAGCCTACCTCAGGAAAAGTGAAAAGAAATCAGCTGTCCCATACAAAACTCAAATGTACAACACAGCAGATTTTTTTTCACGTTTCCTGAGGTAGGCTCCATTGAAATTTGTTCAGTCTGATGGTCTGAGGTCACCTTTTCAGTTTGCGGAGGGATGTCCCTTACACCGTGTATATATTTCAAGGAACAAGACTCATAATTTTGTTAGTACACACTTAATCAGCTAATGTTAGTAGTTCCAGTTGTGGTGTACCTATAGTATGGAACATCAGCTGATTATATCTCGCGATTTCAGGTTTGCTCCCACAGTAAAAGTTGTTCAGTATGAAGGCCTGAAGCACCCCTAAAACATGTAATACCCTGTAAGTAGTAACATATTAATAACTTTCTTACGTAACATAGTAAGTTTATGTATTTTGATTCAGTTTCAAGTGACTTGCCGTTATAGCCATAAAGATGTTGTTAAGTGCCGCTTAAACTAATGCATCGTTAATAACAATGAGCCGTCTTGTATGGTGAGACTATAATGTTTACGTGCAAAGTGCTTCCATGTACCTACTTGTAATGGTGTTATATTGTCGGATTATAAACGTTTGGATCCGATGTTTAGATGGATTGATATTAACCGGCACATATTTTGTGTTTGATTTAACTTCGGTATGCTGGCCGCGCGAAATAGGCACACGCATTAGGTAGCTAAACTTTCGATATGTAGTTACGACATGCATGGACCAAAACTTGGTACTGTCCTGGTCTCATTTCTGCGCCCCTCCAGGGTCTGAGCCCTGTCCCTGGGCACCGCTCGCACCGCCCTATTTACGGCACTGAGTCCTTTAAACTCTGTCCAGTCTAACGGGGAGTGACAAGTAATAAAGAGGACAAAAAAAATCACTGAAATTCACAACAAAAAAGAATAAAGGCCTAAAAGAATCCCCATCCCATCAAAAGTAATTAAATAATACCCATTCAATACAGCATCCAACCAAAATCCGTATTGGTTAAAACCACCGAATGCACAAATCCGAAGTATTACCCCCCACCACCCCAAGACACCCTGTCTGGATGCGGGCAAATCTTCGAATTAATTTTACTGCCGAAATATGCAAATGGCAAGATATAGCAGCCTAATAACATGTACAAAAGAGTGGTGACTCGAGCTCGCGAAAGCTATAGATTATGTTCAAATAGATGGTGGCGTTTCGTTGGAAGTTTCTGCCTACAGGCTTTAGCCTCACTGAGGCTTGCTAGGCAGATAATCAGTTTGATGATGCAATTAGAAATACTAAATACTGGGTGTAAGTGACAGCCTAGCCTAGCAAATACTGAAACGGTGAACTCAGACCATCAAACTGAAAATTTTTTACTATGCAGCTTTCCTCAGGAGGCGCGAAAAAAAATCAGAAATGTATGGGACAGCTGTTTTTTTTTTCTGCGTTTCCTGAAGTAGGCTCCATAGTAAAAGTTGCTTAGTTTGATGGTCTGAGTTCACCGTTTCAGTATTTGCTAGGCTAGGCTTTCACTTACACCCTGTATATTGTGATAAACAAATATTGAATTACTAAATAGTGTAATACTTCTAATTCACATTGTAAGACAAGGTTAAGCTAGGATAGAGCACACAGGAAGCACAGGAAGTTTGCTCCCTTAGAAAAAGTTGTACAGTTTGATAGGTATAGTCAGATTCAGATATAGATATAGTCAGATGTAGATATAAATATATAATATCCGTAGGAATTGAAACCCAAGAAAATTAATAATAATACTTCAAAGTATAGGGAAATTACACAAAAATTTATGTTCACGACAGTGTTTTAAATTAAAAGTATAAAAATAAGCTGGTCTACATAGTTTTAAGCTTCCCAAAATTACATCGCTCTAAAATCAAAGAATTGTCTTATCTGAAAAACCTTCGTAACAAACAATAATCTATGCCTTAATCGTTACCTCAGGCCAACATTATAGCCGCTTCGAGAAGCTTAATAGGTTACAAAATTTACCGTGATAGTAGAAAATACACGATGTTTACGTGCCAGTTTTGTAGCTAACTTATCAGCCTTTATTAGATTGAGGGCGTTTAAGTTTTCTTTATACTTGCCCAACATTTTAGGGTTAAAATCTGTGAGGTTAAATTGAAAATTGCATGTTAGGTTGGAGGTTGAAGGTTATCAGTTCTGGCGTTTTTGATGGCATAATAACAGTTTGCCTTTGCATCTTTTTGCTTTAAATTTTAAAAATAGCTAAACAAAAGGCGCAAGAATAATACGAGAGGTCTCCATGTCTTTCTTTCAAAATTCAATTCCTTCATTAGCAAACTGGTATGCTAATTTTCAGTATTCGTATCTCTAATGTATTTTCCCGAATAGTTCGTCTCTTCCCCACTTCGAACAGCGCGATATTTATCGCAGTTCTACTGCAGCATGCGCTGGTTGAGTCGTTACACTTTAAAGGCTGCTCATAAGAGATCGAGCATTAAAATATTAAAACCTTACACTAAACACTCAACAGGTAGGTTGCCAGAATCGAAGAGAACACCTCTGCCCCGCCTCGATGGTAGTTTGTCTTCTGTCATGGGGGTTTCAACCAGAGCTGTGTAAGGTAACGAGGCGGTGTGCTAGGGAAAAATCCACCAACAGCTAGCTGTCTCTCCGTCGCGTCCTAGGGAAATATAAACTACTCTATTTGTGATTTTTTTCCTAACATACCGCCTCGCTACCTCGCACAGCTATGGTGTAAAACCAGCCTAATCCTGCTGTTGCTTGTGATAACTTAGGTACTACATTTGAAAAGTAGCTAATGAGAGGTGATTTTTCAAACCAAAACATACGAGAAGTCATCAGTGGCCTCGATTCGGAGTGTAGCACGACTAAACTAAACTAAATGTATTCCTGTCACTTTCTAAAATAAGATTAAGAAAAGAGACAGAAAACCAACAGCTGACTTTAGTGCTGTCAAAGTGACGTTAAATGCGCAAAATAAGATGCCATCATAATGTACGCGCCATCTTATTTAAGTCGTTTTTGGGCGTTTAACGTCACTTTGACAGCACTAAAGTCAGCTGTTGGTTTTCTGTCTCTTTTCTTAATCTTATTTTAGAAAGTGACAGGAATACATTTAGTTTAGTTTAGTCGTGGTACACTCCGAATCGAGGCCATTATCTTATTTAAGAGCTACGCTCTAGTCGGTGGGGTATTCGCTAATCCAGTTTCTTTTCCCATAGTGCCGATGCGAGAAGTGTAGAACAAAAAAGATTGAGAAATAAATCTAATTTGCACAAAACAGCCTCATTGCCAGACATGAACCGTCTACCTCTGAGCCACCTCGAAGGTAGTGTGGCCTCTGTCTTAATCTTTCTATTAATTAGCTCCGGGAAGGCTGTTGAACAGCATTATAACTTATTTGCACAAAACAGGAACCAGAATCTAACAGTCCTCCAGAATCTACGTCACCTCAAAAGTAGTGTGGCCGTGTGGCCTCTCTTTATCTTACTGTTAATAAGTTCAATTTTGAAAGCTCCATGATAAGAAATGATAACCATAACAACTTACTTGCACAAAACAGCCTCGTTGCCGGAATCGAACAGTCCACCTCTGCCCCACCTCGAGGGCAGCTCAGCCACTGTGACTCCTCGGGAGCCCCACACGCAGATCCTGCTGCTGCATGAGCTGGTATTCACTCTCTCCACTTGGAAGGGTGGTGGTGAGAGGAAGTGAAGTTTCTGTAATAATGGAGAAAGGAATATTTGTCAAAAGAGCTATTTTGAATCAAACAGGGTCAAAATCATGATAGTATAATGCATGAGCTCCGTTTAGGTCACATTCGAATATGAATTAGGACATGTGACATTCAAAAAGCTTGGAGTGCTAGGTTTTGATGAAAAAAATTGATTGGCAGGATTGTTTACAGACTTGTATCTCAATTTGTCATCATAATTATTATACTAAAGCATGATGTTGTGATGCCGAAGACTCGAGAGAGAGACTCCTAAATGTTTAATTGCATAACATTCGTAATCACTCTTGGATTCGGATGAAATAAAAACAATACCGTCAAATCACACAAGGATTTTTCCAAAAACATTGTAACATTTTTGGATTTTTCTTGAGACATTCTACTTAGAAATATCGATAGGTCATGCCACAACAATTTCGAAGTAGGGTAGGACTACGCGAGAGCGCGACTAACTACGATCCTTATAAGTATACCATTCGCCTCATTCACATCCATACATCTTCTCATACATGTTCGCCGATTTCGTGTACTCCGGCACTCCGCACCTCACCATTCTGTAGGATGTAATAAAGCAGCAAACGTATTGTAGCCGAAGACCCTTGTCCTCATAAACATTTTGACGGAATTTAATTACAAAAAAAATCACAAACAAGCCAATCTATGACGTAATCACATCATCATTCCGATATCCAACTATCTCTCGGCCCGCGAAATATGATTAAGAAACTTTTTTAATCAATAAAGGAACAAAAAGGAAGCTTGCTTCGCTGCTTGCTTCCTTTTTTTCGTTTTTTTACAAGGAGGAAAAGGTTTTTAGAGGAGATAGCTTTCGTAGTTCTTGCGTAGCAAGCTACGAGTATACGTAGCAGGATACTACGGTCGTAGCACAAACGTAGCAATAGATTTCCAGCCGATTGAAAAGAAACTAAAGATACGGTGAATTGTGCATGCATACATAAGTAAACCCACGACCGTAATCACTTTCTGCGTGGTCAGAAGCTCAGAAGCTTTGCTAAAACTACCAACAGTCTTTATCAGGTGTGCAGTTGTAGCAAGGCTTTCCTTAAACATATTGAAAGTTAATTGTAATCTACATTGATCGGTAACATATGGCACTTCCAACTTTTAACTTGGCTTTAAAATAACATCATCATCAGCCTATCTCACAACTCTTTACTCTTTGTGGTTTCCACTCTAGAACTCGGACAATGCCAATCGGATGTCAGTTCTTCGGCATATACAGGGTGAAATTGATATCATTGGCATCCTTTTAAACTAAGAGTCTACCCATCAAACTGAACAACTTTTACCATGGGAGCAAACTGATCGGAGCAGAAAAATAATCAGCTGTTGCATACATTTGAGTCGAGTAGGCATTGCAGTTTAGTATGGGACTGCGGATTTTTTAGTTGCTCCGTTCGGTTTGCTCCCATAGTAAAAGTTGTTCAGTTTGATGGGTAGACTCTTAGTTTAAAAGGATGCTAATGATATCAATTTCACCCTGTATATGATCAACCTATTGCCTTTTAAGCTTGCTAATTTTCATAGCTTTTTTCAACCACTTTAGTTCTCTGACGTATCACTTCATTCCTGATTTGATCTCTCAGAGAAACACCTAGCAAAGTTATCATAGCTGGCTGGGTGATTTTAAATTGCTGAACTCCTATCGTCTATCTCTATAGGGTCCTTCTTAATATGCTGACAATTTTAAGGGGATGATCAGACCGTTAAACTGAACAACTTTCTCTGAGGCACCAACATCGAAATAGCGAAAAAAAAACAGCTCTTCCATACAAAACTACTCGAGCCAAATGTTACGTGTGTTGTTGTTATGTTTATATCGTAATAGCATCATTGCAATGTCACACTTATTTCCTTATAGCGGCGCCCGCGACTCCGTACGCGCGGACCACGGTCTTTAAATACTCATATCTTTTGATTGAGTTAATCTATTGCGATGAAACAAAGCCTAAATGTTAATCCAAACCATGCCCTATGCTTTAGTGAAAACTCCATCCAAATCTATTCGGCCGTTTTTAAGTGATGCGTGCACAAACAAACAGACAAACATACAGACAGACAAACAGACAAAAATTCTAAAAATGGTCTCAATGTATTACGTGTCCTTAACGCCCCCAATTTTTTATTTTTGCCTATATCTTCAATGTACATTCACGCCAAGTTTAGAATTTTATTATATGTATAGATTAGCATTTCGTGGTGTGATCAAACCTTTAAAACACACCTATTGGACTTTGCAACTATAGGTAGTGTTAGCGGAAATGTGGTTTTTGGCAGACCCCCCCTGCGTGCTCTATGGGTCACCCCTTTGCCTACATCCGGAAGCTGTCTATACTGACAGCTGTCATCTTCTCTCTGCGCTCGGCACGAGTCGCATACGCCGATCCGATAGTTTTATATAATAACGAGCTTTTACCCGCGACTTCGTCCGCATAAATTATATACCAGATTTTAAGTCAGATGATAAGCTATCAAACAAAAAAAGTTTCATCAAAATCGGTTCAGTAGTTTTTGCGTGATACTCGAACAAACAAACACCCAAACAAACAAACAAACAAACAAACAAACAAACAAACAGACAGACAAAAAATCCAAAAATTGGTGATTTGGGGTCAGGGACATCTAAAAACCATATCGTAATCTTTTTTTTGTAAATATCTTCAATGTACAGACACACTTCTGTTACAGTTTTATAATAGTTTAGAT